>CM066320.1:164303783-166703783 GCA_033807775.1 Saussurea involucrata
ACATATATACAAAGATGATATACACACACAAATATATATTTCCAGAAGAGAGGTTGGGGAAAAAGAGGTTGGGGAAGAAGATGAAGTTGGGGAAGAAGACAAGTTGGGGAAAAGACAAAAAATGGGTAAAAAGACGAAAGTACCCCTCACTTAACTGAGTTATTTAACGGAGTTAGTGACCAGGGACGACTTTCAAAGCGAAACCCATAACGCCAGGGATGAATTTTAGACTTATTGAAGTTTAGGGACGATTTTCGTAGAAAGTAGTAAACCTCAGGGACGAAAGTTGTAGTTTACTCTAAACCATTTAATTAATTGTTTATTAAATTATAATATCTTCAATATATTAACATATGCATATGCACACCATTTTGTGCCTTTTTATCATTTAAATTAATATAAAATTTCGTTTAATTTATAGCAAAAATATAATGTCTTTTTCTACTAAATTTGCATTTAAATTCGTATTTGTCCAATTACATTAATTTTAAAATTTTGTTTTTCAGTTTTTATTAATAATGAGATGCATTTTAAATATTTTTGAGTAATTTACTTTTGAATTGGTATATTTATTTTATATTAAAATTTTTAAGCTGTTTAACTATAATTTCCAAATAATATGAATAAATATTTAAATTTGTTAAAATTTTGTTTAAATATTTTATTTAACTCTTTTCTAGACGGTAAACCAATTAACAATTAAGGCATTTAAAAATTAGATCTGTATTCCTTAGATGTTGTCGTTACAACCTTCTTAGTGTTGTTTTTGGTTTTTCATTGACCAATTTTATTTTTTCTACTAGTGCTCCCCTCTTAGTTATTCATCTCATAGTTTTTTTTGCAAGTTCTTATCTTTGTAGTGATCTGTTTTTTGTTTTAAAACGTGATGTATTAAAAAAAAAGTATACATGGTATATATGAAACTTGAGGTATTTTTAAAAGTATATTTCTAAAATAGACATTTTTATACTATACTCCCTTCAATTAATATTCTTAAACTATTTATTATTAAATATATTATACAAAATTATCGTTCAAAAAATAATATACTTCTATATATTCTGTTACTATTAAATTAAACACCATAAAAAATGGCCATTTTGAGATTAATGGACGGGTGCACCGTGCGTGCATTAATTACATAGAAGGAATATTTTTCTATTACAATTAAAAAATCGTAAAAGTAATTTGGAAGTTGGAACCGTGAATATAAAGGGAAATATGAATTTAAAAAGAAATTTATTTAAATTAGAGTGAATTACATTTGGTCCCTCGTCTATGCCTGAATTTCACTTTTACTCCCTGCAAAGCTGAAAGTACACTTACATTTCCTAAAACACAGTTTCGGAGCCCAAAATGGTCCCTCTCACTAACACCATTAGTCTGGGCTCCGTTAACCCCATCACGTGCCCCTCTCGTGAGGGGCATTTTCGTCTTTTCATGTTATAATATTTTAATATAATATTAAAAAAATGAAAACCAGAACGATTCAGTCACCACCATCGACCAGATGAAACCCTTCTTCTCCATGAAACCCTTCTTCCCCAAGTTCATCTTCAACCAGTCACCACCATCGACCCACCGTCGGTGAAACCCTCCCTGAGATCCCCCACCCCCATGACTTCTGTTCTCCGACTTAACCCTGTCGGTGAAACCTTCCCTGAGATCCCCCACCCCCATGACTTCTGTTCTCCGGCTTAACCCCGTCGGTGAACTCGAAACTGTAATTCACTCTTTAAATTATGAAAAGAAATCAATAATTTTTTATAAATCATGATATTGATATTTTTCTGGTCTCGTATTAATGCAGAAAGTGAATCAGTCAAAATATTTTCTTTATTGGTGTTAAACGTGACAAAGAATAAAACTTGAAGTGGAATATGTTGATGTTCATGTTAATAGGGTTTAAAATGACTTATGTGAATAGTCTAGGGGTAAACAAGAAATTTCCAAGAGAAAAAGATAAGAGTGAATTATAAATTTGATCCTTACGGTTTACAATTTCCTTAATTTTCCGTCCCTACGCTGAATTAATTACGTTTTTGGTCACTATGGTACGTAATACGTATTTTCACACAAAGATGGACTCATTGTCAAAAGTATGTTTAAGTAAGTTTGTTAAGTGAGATAAAAAGACAAAAATACCCCTCATCTAAAAAATTAAAAAAATGTATCTAACTCAGGTTCAAACTTAGGCACTACGAAAACCCTTGTGACCATGGAGGTTCACTTGTGATGACTCCAGACCATTTGTGGTCGCCCCTAGTCGTAGTCGGTGCGTCTAAGTTGGTCCGGTAACCCACAATTTAAAAAAAAAACATAAAGGAACCTCCTCCCTTTCCTTCTCCTTGCCACGATCTTTGGCTACTTTCCACCCAGGTTGACTGAATGATCGAATTTCCAATAGTTAATACTTAATATGCGGATAAACATAACGAGGAAACACTGAATTCTTCTCCAAGTTGTTGTGTTTTTTGTCCAGGTTTTAAACAAGAGATCTATTACTAGCATATGTTTTTGGAGACAAGCGCATAGACCGATAGTACTACTAAGATTGGGTAATGCTTCTTACACCTCATCAATAGATATATACAAATATGTATTTGTCAACGTACATGATATCAAGGGACTCAAGAGAAGCTTGTAATTGTTGTTCTTATGAGAAAAATGACCTAAAAAGAGTATTTGTTTCTTATGAAATTTTTAGGGGCTTCAATGCTTCATTGGTTTCCCATTATCTACCTAAACAAAGATTGCTTAGATTGATGGTGATTTTTCCTTTGTCTTATCTCTTTGGTTTGGTTCTTTATAAATCTACAAAGAGAAAAAGACATAAATTACTTGGGGGGGAGTGTGTGTGTGTGTAGATAGGAAGAATGTCTAATTGTTTATTTGCTTATACAAATTGGCGTGGTGTTGGGGAAGATTGTTTGAAGCTCCCATTGTCGTGACAATTTGATAACTGAGAAGGGCGTGGGGGAGGCTGGAGATGGTAACCAATGGTCGGGGATATATATATATATATAAGCCCAAAATCATAGAAAAACCTTTTATATGTTAAAAAATGATATAGAGAGAGTTGCAAGGAAAATTGAGGAACAAATTCAAAGTAACAAACAGTGCCCGAAGCGGGTTACAAGTTAGTTGCATGTTTGCTGATAACGCCACTTTTTGGCGTTATTTTCGGTACTCAAACCAATGAGATTGGCTTGTGTTCAAGCAAAAAGGCGGAATTTTATGTTTTATCGAGTGAAATGTGCAGGTAATCTAAAAGGCGGCAATCATCGAGAAAAGAAGCGGAAAAGAGCCCAAAACGAGTACAAAACGAAGCCAACGGAAGCCCGAGATCCAAGCCCAAGACCCGTGCCCGAACCTGGACCAAGATCCACGAACCAGACCTGACCCGGAGCATCCAGGAAACCGCGCGACTTTCCACGCGGCCTGAAGCCGCAGGACAAGTCGCGTAACCCCCTGTTTCGTTTCTATACATTGGAGTTTTCCAGTTTTTAGGTTATGATTCACACACGAACGACGGCAGACGGCGGAGGGGCGATTTTCAGAGGCTTTTCGGAGACTTTGGAGCCACGAAAGAGGATCGATCGAGGAGGAGTTCACGAAGATAATCGGATTAGAGCCGAGAGAAGGGAGTCCATCATTACATTCATCACGTCCACAATCATTATGTTTGCACACACTAGTTTCCTTCCTTTTCTTATGTTTTTATCCACCACCAACATGAACTAATCTTTAGATGTTGGGGGTTGGAATGAATTTGGTTTAAGCTTATGAACATGTGATTTGAATCTTTTATCAGTTTTTCCTAATTTAATGAAGCATGTGATTTAATCTTTAATGCTTTTGTGAGTTTGGCCAACTTTCAATTGTTTTGTTTGTTTTTCAATTAAGTTCGAGAGAATTAATTGTTAACTAGAACTAGAAATTGCATGCCTAGGGTGAGAAATTGGATAGAGATATACCAAGTAATCCTTAGTCCTATTAAAATCTTGTGGTTAATGTGTTTTGAATCATATAGGTTGAGATCGAGAGATAAAACTTATACTTTCAAAATAAACTCCGTTGTTGCTTGAGAAAGAACAACAGCGATTTTAGAGATTGGGTATTCATTAAAGGGAATAACTGGTAATCATCTTAAGTCTAGTGTTTATATGTGACAACCTTAGGATTTCCAACCCTCAACTGTTTCTCTATCAAAGTTTCCTAAGTTGTTTGCTGTCCCGTTTGTGATTTAATTTGCTTGCAATTAATTAGTTAAGACCAACCACTCAAATTGCGACCGTTCAGTTAATAGCAATTGTAGTCATTGTGATACTTAGTTCCTAGTTCCTTGTGTTCGATACTCGTACTTTCAGTACTATTACTTGATTCGACCCGTACCCTTGCGGTTAGATTTAGGAGGGTGTAAACTCGCCTATCAAGTTTTTGGCGCCATTGCCGGGGAACTAGTTGCAACTGATAGCACTACCAGCTATAAGCGCTATTACATTGAACATTTTTTTATTTCATTTTGTTCCATCACTTTCAGCTTCTGATATTTGGATAGAAGGCCTACCATCGGATAGAAGGCGTTGCAACTGATATTTGGATAGAAGGCCTAACCATCGGATCAGATCACTACTTGGGCAGGCCTGAAAGCTGCGTTCCTCTAGAAATTCTTCCCACCGGGAAGAACCGCTCAACTGATGGCCGACATTACCCACTTCGCTCAATGGGACCAAGAGACTCTATACGAGGCATGGGAGCGATATAAAGACATGTTAAAAAAGTGTCCACATCATGGGTTACACGGCTGGGTGATTATCCAAACGTTCTTTGGAGGCCTTCACCCGCAATTCAATAATGACATCACTGCTGCAGCGGGTGGAACTCTCATGAATAAGACATACGAAGAAGCAGTCGAGCTGATCGAGAACTTAGCCGAGCATAGCTATGCCATTCCACGATCTTCTATCAAACGGGTAGCTAGTGTTCAAGAATCGGATGAGTTGAAGGTGATAAAAGCTCAACTAGCTGCTATCACAAACCACTTGAAGGGAGGTAGTCCGGAAGTGTTTCCCATTTCGCAAGAACCCGAGCAAGTTCAGTTTTTACAAAACCGGAACAACCAGTCGATGAACGACCCTTTCTCGAACACATATAATGAAGGGTGGAAGAAACACCCTAACTTTTCATGGAGTCAACCCGGCCAACAACAACAAGGTAATCATCTCAACTTTTCTAATTCTTCTAATGCTAACAATGTTTACCGTCCTCCAGGTTTCAACCAAAGGAAATTCGATGAAGGACCATCCGTAGAGAAGAAACCGAGGCTGGAAGATATGATGATGAAGTTTATGACAAAGATGGATAGCACGATTGAAGGTTTGGCAAGCACGGTGAGTATAGTGAAAGCTGCAACTGATCAGAACACCGCATCCATCAAGATCCTTGAAAGACAAGTGGGGCAAATTTCTGAAGTCTTACAAAACCGAGCCCCAGGAACGTTTCCGAGTCAGACTGAAAGGAAACCAAGAGAAGAATGTAATGCCATTCATCTGAGAAGTGGCAAAGAGATAATCAAGGAGGCGAATGTTGGGCTGAAGGATGAGCGTTCTAGTGATATGATTGATCGGGAGAAGCCGAAGGAAAAAGAGGTGACACCTCCATCAAAGCCGGTAGTCAAACCGTTTGTACCACCGCTACCATTTCTGAATCGGGTGAAGGCACATAAAGATGAGGAACAGTTCAAGAAATTCCTTGACATCTTCAAGAAGCTACACATCAACATCCCCTTCGCAGAAGCGCAAGCCCAAATGCCAACATCTCTCAAGTTCATGAAAGAGATCTTATCCAAGAAGAGGGCAATCGAACACCAGTCTACCATTGCACTTACTAAAGAGTGCAGTGCGATCATTCAGAACAAGCTTCCATTGAAGCTTAAGGATCCAGGGAGTTTTTCGATCCCTATTCAAATTGGAAATCTTTGTTTTGATAAGGTGTTATGCGATTTAGGATCAAGTATTAATCTAATGCCTTTATCTGTTTTCAGGAAACTTGGCTTGGGGGAAGTAAAGCCAACGTACATGACACTCCGACTCGCAGACCGATCAATAGTGTATCCATATGGAGTAATAGAGGATGTGCTCATCAAAGTTGATAAGTTCTATTTTCCGGTGGACTTCGTGGTGCTAGACAACGATGAAGATATAGAGGTCCCACTAATATTGGGAAGACCCTTCCTAGCCACGAGCAAAGCGCTGATCGACATGGAAGAAGGCGAGATGACCTTAAGGGTTGGTGGTGAAAAGACAATGTTCAAGATGTTCGAGAGCGAGAGAGGTAGAAGTGAAGAGGAACCCGGTAATCAAGGAGAGCCGAAGGAGTAATAAGAAGGAAGGTCGAGCCACGACCGAAACCAAGGCGCTAGGTGGGAAGCAACCCACCGAGGTTTGCGTTCTTTTTATTTATTTAGGTTTTTGAGTGATTTTATTTACAAAAAAAAAATTGTAACTGAGGCATACGCGGGATACCCCGCGACTTCATACCGCGTGCTAAGTCGCAGGTGTCCCTGAATGGTTTTGCAAAACAAAGAGTTACGCGGTTTGCCACGCGGTTTCAGGCCGCGGCCCAAACTGCGCGACTCCCTGTTCTCGTGCAGTGTGTTCCTTTTTCCTGCTTTGAGTCGTTTCGTTCTTTGCTTCCTTTTTCTTTCTTTGCTGTTGTTTCTGTATTCCCTCTTCAGCTTCTCCGATGTCTCCCAACCATTCTCCTCAGTATTGCAAGAGAATCTCCTCCGTCCGGGCAAACAGGTATGTTCCACGCTGTATGTTAACGAGTGGTGTTTGATGTCTTGTTTCCTTATTAGTTAAACGAGATGCAACAAACCTAAGTTTCACTTAGGTTTGGGGTGCCTTCTCTTTCAAACATCTACACACTCACTTTCAATCCTGTGCAAACCTCGGTTTCACCGAGGTTTGGGGTTGGCGTTAGTTGACAAACCTAGGCCAGGGCCTAGGTTTGGGGTGGCCATATTTTTTAAAAGCGTTAGACTGGCTCTTTGATGTTTCGTGATTAATACTTTGTCTTTCCTGTTTGATAACTGCTATAACTGCACAATGATACGTGTCACATCTTTGTATCGCCTACACCGACACTTACACATTGGGGACAATGTGTGGGTAAGGTTTGGGGTTGTCCAATCGGGCCCACGTTTATGCACGTAGATTCCCCGCACTTCTGAATGTTTAGATCATATTAGCTAAATTTTTTATTTTGAATGATTGAGACCAACCATTGTGGGAAGAATCTTGTGATAGTAACGTGACCATTAGGGAAGGACCGGGAAAAGACATGACTAGGGACATTAGTGGAGACCACCCAATAGAGAGATTTGAGCCTAAATGACGCCTTTCATTTCGAGGGATTCAAACACCTAATTCGTATACACTTTTTCGAATTCATTGTCGTGATTATAGAGTGATCTCGCTATAATATTGCATTGAGTAGCAAAGACGACCATCAGGATGTTGGGTAAGGGTATAGTAGACCGTATCATGTGGACCTTAAGAGATGATTCCAGGCATTGTATGCTTTTTAACCTATTTTTATCTATCGTTCCTTTCGACCCATTATGTGTGTATCCACAACCCATTTTTGCAGCCAAACACTCACCTTGTTTATTCCAGACCCACCATTAAACCCTAGCCAAAAGCCTTAGCCAACCCTTATCCGAAAGTGTGTCAATTAGAAGCAGTACAG
The DNA here is from genome assembly GCA_033807775.1 of Saussurea involucrata. Lineage (NCBI taxonomy): Eukaryota > Viridiplantae > Streptophyta > Magnoliopsida > Asterales > Asteraceae > Saussurea > Saussurea involucrata. Next base: position 164,311,539 of record CM066320.1, read on the forward strand.
GCCAGTCATGAAAATAGATAGAAAAGAGGGCCAATGCAGCCCCAATCAAATAAAGAGGACCAATGAAGTCCCAACTTGTAAAGACCTGGATGATCTTATGGAAAATGTGATTAGGGTATACGACCACCTTTACCAATATTCCCTGTCTTGCTACTTGATTCCCCTCTGAGATCAACTTTTTGGACATTTGTGCGTCTTTCATTAGAGTTGTCATGTAATTTTCGAGTATTCTTGTGCATAACCTCCTTATACATGACAACATGTACGACAACCTAGGTTCGAGTGAAATGAGAGTATCCCGTGAGGTAGGGTCGAGGCGAAATGTTTTCCCTAGTATGTTTGGACCTAGTACGACCTTAATGTAATCGGAGCAGTCACGAGTTCAACTCACAATGGAAGGCCATAGATCAAACAAGATAAGAATGAGGTGAGAGTGAGATAGGCATTCACGGGTATGGGAAATCACCAGTGCATTACGTGATACCGATTGGGAGTTGTGCAGTTATTATTTCACTGATATATGCTTTTATTCTATTTATCGCTAATTTGCTTGGGGACAAGCAACGCTCGGTTTGGGGTTGTTGATAACGCCACTTTTTGGCGTTATTTTCGGTCCTCAAACCAATGAGATTGGCTTGTGTTCAAGCAAAACGGCGGAATTTTATGTTTTATCGAGTGAAATGTGCAGGTAATCTAAAAGGCGGCAATCATCGAGAAAAGAAGCGGAAAAGAGCCCAAAACGAGTACAAAACGAAGCCAAAGGAAGCCCGAGATCCAAGCCCAAGACCCGTGCCCGAACCTGGACCAAGATCCACGAACCAGACCTGACCCGGAGCATCCGGGAAACCGCGCGACTTTCCACGCGCCTGAAGCCGCGGGACAAGTCGCGTAACCCCCTGTTTCATTTCTATACATTGGAGTTTTCCAGTTTTTAGGTTATGATTCACACACGGACGACGGCAGACGGCGAAGGGGCGATTTTCAGAGGCTTTTCGGAGACTTTGGAGCCGCGAGAGAGGATCGATCGAGGAGGAGTTCACGAAGATAATCGGATTAGAGCCGAGAGAAGGGAGTCCATCATTACATTCATCACGTCCATAATCATTATGTTTGCACACACTAGTTTCCTTCCTTTTCTTATGTTTTTATCCACCACCAACATGAACTAATCTTTAGATGTTGGGGGTTGGAATGAATTTGATTTAAGTTTATGAACATGTGATTTGAATCTTTTATCAGTTTTTCCTAATTTAATGAAGCATGTGATTTAATCTTTAATGCTTTTGTGAGTTTGGCCAGCTTTCAATTGTTTTGTTTGTTTTTCAATTAAGTTCGAGAGAATTAATTGTTAACTAGAACTAGAAATTGCATGCCTAGGGTGAGAAATTGGATAGAGATATACCAAGTAAGCCTTAGTCCTATTAAAATCTTGTGGTTAATGTGTTTTGAATCATATAGGTTGAGATCGAGAGATAAAACTTATACTTTCAAAATAAACTCCGTTTTTGCTTGAGAAAGAACAACGGTGATTTTAGAGATTGGGTATTCATTAAAGGGAGTAACTGGTAATCATCTTAAGTCAAGTGTTTATATGTGACAACCTTAGGATTTCCAACCCTCAACTGTTTTCTCTATCAAAGTTTCCTAAGTTGTTTGCTGTCCCGTTTGTGATTTATTTTGCTTGCAATTAATTAGTTAAGACCAACCACTCAAATTGCGACCGTTCAGTTAATAGCAATTGTAGTCATTGTGATACTTAGTTCCTAGTTCCCTGTGTTCGATACTCGTACTTTCAGTACTATTACTTGATTCGACCCGTACACTTGCGGTTAGATATAGGAGGGTGTAAACTCGCCTATCATTTTCAACTCATTTCAAAAGTCACTCCCAGCGCTGTTGGTACTGTTTGGTGTCGCTGGTTCATTCCAATTCCAAGTAAACATCACGTGACACTCACCCCAATTTCAAGTTACAAGTCACGTGTTCCTTTTTTGCTTTCCACGTTCCTTTTTTGGTTTAATTAATTAATTATAGTTTCCTAATAAGGTTAGGTTTAGTTTAATTTTCTTAATTATCCTATTATTAGTTAGTATTTATCTTTTTATTAATTTAGATTATAAACAGGGTACTTAGGTTTCTTTGTTAATCAAGTTATCAATTAATAAACATTCTCTTAAGAGTTTTCTCTTAATTCCTTGAGTTTACTTTTAGTAACCTCGTTATCAAAAGGGTTTAGACGCTTGTCGATCCTTCCGCAAACCGACGCTGCGTCAAGTGGTATCAGAGCAGGATTCGCCTATCTTTTCACCATAAATGGCAGATCAACAACCCGCTACCAAAGCAGACTTAGTCGATATGAACGCGGCCTTTACCGCGGCAATCGCTGATCTGACGGAGGTTGTTAACAGGCTTCAACCCAACGTCCTCCACGACAACCGTCGACGAAGAGACAGGTTTGAAGAACCGATTATGAGGCCACGCAATGGCAATCATAACCGGAACAACCCTTTTAGCTACGAATCCGAAGGGGAGGAGGAAGAAGAGGAACTGATCAACGCACGAGGAAATGAACACGACTATCATATGAAAGCGGACATCCCGTTCTTCTACGGAACCATGTGCGTTGAAGAGTTCTTAGACTGGCAGATCGAAGTCGATCGTTTCTTCGACATAATGGAAATACCCGAGCATAAACAGATAAAGATGGTTGTTTTCCGTCTCAAAAGCACCGACGTCGTATGGTGGGACAAGCTCATGATCCAACGACAACAACAACGAAGGGGTCCGATTCGATCGTGGCACCGAATGAAACAATTGATGATCGAACGATTCCTACCGGAAGATTACGAGTAGATTCTCTATAGGATGTATCTCAACTGTAGCTAAGGCCCGAGATCCGTAACTGATTACACCACTGAATTCCTACGGTTAACCGATCACAAAGAAATCGGAGAATCCGAAGGACAAAAGGTAGCCCGGTACATCAGTGGCTTGAAACCCTCAATCCAAGACAAGATTGGGCTCCAAAACGTGTGGACCGTGACCGAAGCCTCAAGCTTGGAGCTAAAGGCCAAATTAATGGAAAAGTCTGCACGTACCTCTAACCCGTAACGACGATTTCCGGGATCCAACGAGAACTCCAACAACACCGTTGACAAAGGCAAAGGCATCACAACACCCCAAGACACAAACCCGCCTCCCAAGGCTAATACCAACAATACCGTTGGGGGACCACAAGGAAAGCCCACGCCTTCTAAGACCCCCAACCCGTACGCCAAACCAATGAATTCAAAGTGTTTCCGATACGGCCAACCGGGACATCGGTCCAATGAGTGCACCAATCGAAGAACAACAACACTAGTCGACGGCGAAGAAACCGAGGAAAACGACACCTATGAGGGTGTCGACTTTGCCAAAGAAGAGTCTGAAGAGAGGATCAACGTCGTGCTCCAACGAGTGCTTCTCTCGTCCAAAGAAAGAATCTTTTCCTATCTCATTGCTCCGTTCATAAAAATGTATGTAACCTCATCATCGATAACGGGAGTTGTGAAAATCTAGTGTCTCGAAAGCTAGTCGATTATCTTAACCAACCCACTCAACCCCATGAGGCTCCCTATTCTCTCGGGTGGGTCAAGAAAGGCCCGCAAGTTAGGGTCACGCAAACTTGTCGGGTACCCATATCGATCGGGAAATACTACCAAGAAGAAGTTTTATGTGACGTTCTTGATATGAATGCATGTCACATCCTATTAGGCCGACCTTGGCAGTTCGATAATGATGTCACCTATAAAGGGCGAGACAATGTCATGTTATTCCATTGGGGCGACCGAAAGATTGCCATGGCACCCATTAGTGATTTCGGAGAGAGCCCCGACAAGAAAAGCAACAATTTGATCATTATAACCAATAGCGAGCGGGAGATGGAAGAAGATGCCAAGAAAGTCGAAGTCTTTTGCCCTATTGTCGTTAAAGGGCTAATGAGTGCAGAAAAGGTCGAGACCAAAATCCCAAAAGAAGTTAACGAGATACTAAAAGATTTCAAGGAACTAGTCATGGATGATTTACCTCCCGAACTACCACCCATGAGGGATATTCAGCACCAAATTGACTTGATCCCCGGAGCTAGCTTACCGAACTTGCCCCATTATCGGATGAGCCCCAAAGAGAACGAGATCCTAAGAGAACATGTCGAAGACCTACTAAGAAAAGGGTTTATACGAGAAAGCATGAGTTCGTGTGCCGTACCCGTACTCCTAGTGCCAAAGAAGAACAATCAATGAAGGATGTGCATCGATAGTAGAGCCATCAACAAGATCACCATCAAGTACCGGTTCCCTATCCCACGATTAGAAGACATGCTTGATGAACTATCCGGCTCCACCGTCTTTTCAAAAATCGATCTTAGAAGCGGCTACCATCAAATCCGTATTCGACCGGGAGATGAATGGAAGACCGCCTTCAAGACACTATTCGGACTCTACGAATGGTTGGTTATGTCTTTTGGCACGTCTAACGCACCGAGCACCTTCCTGAGAACTATGAATCAGGTATTGCGTCATTTTATTGGAACTTTTGTAGTTGTTTACTTTGACGATATCCTCATCTATAGCCGAGGAAAAGCCAAACACCTTGATCATCTTCGCCAAGTCTTAATGAGCCTACAAGAGAACAAACTTTACATTAATTTAAAGAAGTGCACTTTCTGCACCAACAAGCTTTTTTTCCTTGGTTTCATTGTCGGGGAACATGGTATCGAGGTGGATGAAGAAAAGGTAAAATCCATTCGAGAGTGGCCAACACCCAACACGGTCATCGACGTCCGTAGCTTTCATGGACTAGCAACCTTCTATCGGAGATTTGTCCGAAATTTTAGTACCGTCACCGCTCCGATCACGGAATGTTTAAAGAAAGGCAAGTTTCAATGGGGACCCGAACAAGATGAAAGCTTCGCCTTAATTAAGGAAAAACTTAGTACCGCGCCTGTTCTAGCACTACCCGATTTCGATAAAGTTTTTGAAGTAGAATGTGACGCGAGTGGCATTGGAATCGGTGCTGTCCTAACGCAAGAAAAATGACTTGTTGCGTATTTTAGTGAAAAGCTTAGCGAGGCCTGACAAAAGTGAAGCACATACGACCAAGAGTTTTATGCGGTGGTTCGAGCCTTACGACAATGAGAGCACTACTTGGTTCAAAAGGAGTTCGTGTTATTCACCGATCATCAAGCCCTGAAGTTTATCAACAGTCAGAAAACGATCAATAAGATGCACGCTCGATGGGTAAGTTTTTTACAGAAATTTCCTTTTGTAATCAAGCACAAATCCGGTACCTTGAACAAAGTAGCCGATGCACTTAGTAGGCGGGCCTCTTTGCTCGTCACATTATCACACGAGGTCGTGGGTTTCGAGACTGTGAAAGAACTTTAGAAAGAGGATACTGGTTTTAAAGACACATGGGAAAAGTGTGCCAATGGCACGCCTAATGGCGATTTCTATGTCCGGGACGGTTACCTTTTTAAAGGCAACCGACTATGTATTCCCGACTCCTCTTTGCGGGAAAAACTGATTCGTGACTTGTATGGAGGAGGATTAAACGGTCACCTCGGACGAGACAAAACCGTTGCTATCTTGGAGGAACGGTATTATTGGCCACAACTAAAGAAGGATGCGTGTTCGATTGTAAGAAAGTGCTACATCTGCCAAACCGCAAAAGGGCGATCACAAAACACCGGTCTCTACACCCCTCTCCCGATCCCCGATGACATTTGGCAAGACCTCTCGATGGACTTCGTGTTAGGTCTTCCTCGTACTCAAAGGGGAGTGGACTCTATTTTTGTGGTGGTTGACCGTTTCTCCAAAATAAGCCACTTTATAGCTTGCAAGAAAACCGTTGATGCAAGTAATATCGCAAGACTTTTCTTTAAAGAAGTGGTACGTCTACATGGTGTCCCAAAAACGATCACTTCCGATCGAGACATAAAATTTCTTAGCCACTTTTGGATCACGCTTTGGCGATTGTTCGGAACAACTCTCAAGAAAAGTAGCACCGCTCACCCCCAAACCGACGACCAAACGGAAGTTACTAACCGGACTTCGGGGAACATGCTTCGATGTGTGTGTGGTGACAAGCCGAAACAATGGGATGTGGCCCTAGCACAAGTTGAGTTCGCCTACAATAGTGTCGTCCACACTGCCACGGGTCGCTCTCCCTTTTCCTTGGTCTACACGTCATCCCCGAGGGACGTGGTCGATTTAGTCAAACTCCCGCGTGATCCCGTAATTAACATCGCAATGGGTAACATGGCTAAGGAATTACAAGCAACGAAAGAGGCCGTCAAATTACGTCTTGAAACAACCGGTTTAAAGAATAAAGCGGCGGCTGACAAACACCGCCGGAAGAAGGTATTCAACGAGGGAGACGAGGTAATGGTTTTTCTCCGGAAAGAGCGATTTCCCATTGGTACTTATGGAAAGCTCCAACCCAGAAAATACGGGCCGTTCAAGATCACGAAAAAGATTAACGACAATGCATACGTCGTCGCCCTTCCCGATTCGTTGCATATATCAAACACCTTCAATGTTGCCGACATATACGAGTACCATAAGGATGAATCGATTTTTTTAGAAGAGAACTCGGGGTCGAGTTCTTCAGAAGTGGAGGAGACTGATATAGAGAGAGTTGCAAGGAAAATTTAGGAACAAATTCAAAGTAACAAACAGCGCCCGAAGCACCCGAAGCAGGTTACAAGTTAGTTGCATGTTTGCCAACTCACTTCAAAAGTCACTCCCAGCGCTGTTGGTACTGTTTGGTGTCGCTGGTTCATTCCAATTCCATGTAAACATCACGTGACACTCATCCCAATTTCAAGTTACAAGTCACATGTTCCTTTTTTGCTTTCCACATTCTTTTTTTAGTTTAATTAATTAATTATAGTTTCCTAATAAGGTTAGGTTTAGTTTAATTTTCTTAATTATCCTATTATTAGTTAGTATTTATCTTTTTATTAATTTAGATTATAAATAGGGTACTTAGGTTTATTTGTTAATCAAGCTATCAATTAATAAACATTCTCTTAAGAGTTTTCTCTTAATTCCTTGAGTTTACTTTCACTACTAAACAGAAGTCGATTTCCGGCGGATATTTTCGGCGGATTTTCCGCCTGATATTTTCCGGCGTCTTTCCGGCGGACTTCCAGCGGAAATTAAAAAAGTCAAATTCCATTGACTTCCGCCGAAAATCCGCCGAAAATCACAAAAAAATAAAATTTCCGCATTTTTTTTAAACGATCGACTTATTTTTCGGCGGATATTCGGCGAAATGCAATTAATTATTTTTAAAATTAATATACGTCGGAATTCCGCCGAAAAACGTTTAATTAATTAAGAAAATAATTTTTTTAGCCATCCGCCGAAAATCCGCCGAAATTTTAAACTCTTAAAAATTTTAAAAAATAAACTAATTTACGATCCGCCGGAAATCCGCCGGAACTTAATTTTAAAAAATAAAAAATAATTTTTTAATCATCCGCCGAAAATCCGCAGGAATCCGTAACCTTTAAAAATAAAAAAAATAAACTAATTTACGATCCGCCGGAAATCCGCCGGAACTTAATTTTAAAAAATAAAAAATAATTTTTTTAATCATCCGCCGAAAATCCGCCGGAATCCGTAACCTTTAAAAATAAAAATAAATAAACTAATTTACGATCCGCCGGAACTTAATTTTAAAAAATAAAAAATAATTTTTTTAATCATCCGCCGAAAATCCGCCGGAATCCGTAACCTTTAAAAAAAAAATTTAAACTAATTTACGATCCGCCGGAAATCCGTCGGAACTTAATTTTAAAAAATAAAAAATAATTTTTTTAATCATCCGCCGGACATTAATATTTTAGAAATATTTTTAATTATATAAATATTAAATTAAATTTTAATGACAAATCAAACCTTGTGGGCTTAATGTACCGTTATGGGCTTTAATTGTTCATTTTAGGCTTCAATTGACCCTTATGGGCTTAATGTACCGTTATGGGTTTTAATGGAATGTATTGGGCTTTAATGGACCGTATCGATCTTTATGGATCGTAGTTTGATTTAATGGACCATATTGATCTTTAATTGATTATCTGGGATTCAATGTACCGTTGTGGGCTTAATAGATTGTTATGGGCTTTAATAGACGTATTGGGCTTTAATGAATCGTATCGGGCTTTAATTGACCATTATAGCTTATGGAACGGTTTTAGCTTTATTGTAACCGTATTAGGTTGCAAATGGATTTGACAGGGGTTTATTGGATCCAAATGATCGTTAACGAGTCCAACAGGGGGTTATTGGATCCAAATGACCGTTAATGGATCTTGTTGGGATTTCAGTAATCTACTAGGTGTTTAGTCAACTCAATTGAACTTTAACGGACTTATGGAATGGTTTAGGCTTTAATGGACCGTATTGGGCCTTTATGAATCGTATTGTGCTTTAATGGACCGTATTGGCCTTTAATTGATCATTTTTGAGCTTTATTGGCCTTTAATTGATCATATTGGTTTTAATGAACTGTAATAGGTTTTAATGGACCATATCGAGCTTTATGGATTCTAGTTTGCCTTAATGGACCGTATCGGGCCTTTATAGATCCTAGTTTGCCTTAATGTACCATATTGGTCTTTAATTGATCATCTGGGCTTCAACGTACCATTGTGGGCTTAATAGATTGTTATGGGCTTTAATGGACCATTTTGGGCTTATAGAACGATTTGGGCTTTAATGGATCGTATTGAGTCTATATGGATCCTAATTTGCTTTAATGGACCATATTGACCTTTAATTGATCATTTTGGGCTTCAATGGACCCTTGTGGGCTTAATGTACCGTTATGGGGTTTAATGGAATGTATTGAGCTTTAATGAACCGTATTGGGCTTTAATGAACCGTATTGGGCCTTTATAGATCCTAGTTTGCTTTAATGGACCGTATCGGGGCTTTATGAATCGTATTGTGCTTTAATAGTCCGTATTGGGCCTTTATGAATCGTATTGTGCTTTAATGGACCGTATGGGACTTTAATGGACCGTATTGGCCTTTAATTGATCATTTGGGCTTCAATGGACCGTTATGGGATTAATAGACCGATATGGGCTTTAATGGGACGTATTGGACTTTAATGAATCGTATTGGGCTTTAGTTGACCATTATGGGCTTATGGAACAATTTTGGCTTTAATGGACCGTATTGGGCTGCCAAATGGATCCGATAGGGGTTTATTGGATCCAAATGGCCGTTAATGGATCCTATTGGGGTTTCATTGATCTACTAGGTGTTTAATCAACTCAATTGAACTTCAATGGGTTTATTTGTGGTTTAATATATTCTTTTAATCTTTAATGGAACGTATTGTGTTAAAATGGATCGTACTGGGCTTTAATGGACCGTATCGGGCTTTAATGAATCGTATTGGGCTTTAGTTGACAATTATGGGCTTATGGAACAATTTTGGCTTTAATGGACCGTATTGGGCTGTCAAATGGATCTGACAGGGGTTTATTGGATCCAAATGGTCGTTAATGATTCCAACAGGGGTTTATTGGATCCAAATGACCGTTAATGGATCCTATTGGGGTTTCAGTGATCTACTAGGTGTTTAATCAACTCAATTGAACTTTAATGGGCTTATGGAACGGTTTGGGCTTTAATGGACCGTATTGGGCCTTTATGAATCGTATTGTGCTTTAATGGACCGTATTGGCCATTAATTGATCGTTTTGGGCTTCAATGGACCCTTGTGGGCTTAATGTACCGTTATGGGCTTAATGAGACGTATCGGTTATGGGCTTTAATGGAACGTATTGCCTTTAATGGATCGTTTCGGGCTTTAACTGTATCATAATAATGTAAATATATATTAATAATAATATATAAATAATATAATATGATATTAATAATAATAAATAAATAATATGAAATATATATTGATAATATAATAATAGTAATAATAAATAAATAAATAATATTAATAATAATGTCAAATAAATAATAATAATAATAATATATATTAATTATATGTTATTAATAATAATAATATGTATTAATAATAATATATATTAATGTAAAAGGATTTAAGAAATTTTAATAGGGTTTTACCTGCGCCTCTCGATCTCCTCATTCTCTCTATCGCCGATCTCTTCTCCTCATTCTCTCTATCGCATCTCGATCCCTAGCTCGTACTCCAGTCCCTCTTCTCCGGCGACGGCGACAGCGACAACGACCGTCTTCTCCGGCGACGGCAACAGCGACAACGACCGTCTTCTCCGGCAACAACGACCCTCTTCTCCGGCAACAGCGACCGTCTTCTTCGGCAACAGCGACCGTCTTCTCCCTTTCTGCCCTTTCTTCTTTGTTTTTTCCCTTTCTTCGTTTTTTTGAACTGCCCTTTCTTTGCTTTTTTGAACTGCCATGTCGATTATTGTTCCATTTTGTGAGCTGTTGTTCCATTTTTTCTTCTATTTTTACTGCTTGGTTCTGCTGGTGTGGAAGAATCACACACCTAATGCTTTCTTTTGCTTCAAGATTGAGCTGTGTTTCTGTTTAATCTCGATGTGTGTATAATCTTGATGTGTTTCTGTTTAATATTGATGCCTGTTTAATCTTGATGTGTGTTTCAACATTCAAGTCATCAACTTCTCATTAAATAGAAAATTTCAAACTTTGTTACAGTAAATATAAACCAAAACAATTTTTGTTAAAATTTTAGTATGTATAAATTTTATGTTAATAGAAAATATATAAATACTCTACACATTATATTAATAAATCAATATCATTGGTAGATCTTTAAAAAATAATTCATAAACAAATTAGGAGGATGGCCCTGTGTGATTGTAGACTTGTAGTCTTACAAGAAAGAAAAGAAAAATACTTATGTATTATATAAGAGTTTGGGCTTCCAGGGTTAGCCAAGGATAACTCTGGGCATATGCTAGCTCCGCCACTGTATATATATATATATATGTGTGTTTAATCTTGATGTATATATATATATGTGTAATTGTTTCCATGTTTTGCTATCTGTTTTGTCACATTTACAAAGTTATCTATTGATTTGTGACCATGTTTACCTATCTAATAATTTGTTGTAAACTTGAATTATTGGTGTATGTTTTCTAACGATGCTTTGTAGACAATGCCGCGTACCCCGGGATCCGGGCGAGGGAGTAGTGGCTCGACACATCGAGGTACTCCTACTCGAGGTACTGGCGGAGCCTCCAGTAGTGGCTCGGCACATCCAGAGACAGGGTTTGGACATGATGATGGTGCTAGTGATATTCCGCAGCAGGTCCCGGCTCCGTCGGAGAGGAAGATTATTGCTCCACGCGCTCCAGACTCAATGGAGTAAATTCATTTCTATTAACTTATTGATCAAAGTAATTGTTCTTTGTATTGATATTAATTAATTTCATTATGTAGGTTTGATTGTGAAAATGCGAGCCGAGTTGCGACGGAGATTAATCGGCGATACACTACCGGGGCATGTCGTACTTGGTGCCACATCCCTCTTGCTACTCGGAACCAAATGTCTGAGAAGTTCGAGGTTCGTAGTGTATATTTAAGTAATTAAATCCTTGGTAGTATTCTTGGAAACTTAAAAATAACTAAACATGTACGTGCAACAATACTACCAATGGGACCCGGCGTTGCACTCTAAAATTCGTCAAATTTGGGAGAAGAAATGTGGGAAATGCTACAATGACAATCTTTCATATGCGCGTTTGTGCAACCAGAGTGGTCGTCGTTATGATGAGAACGACCCAAATAGAAACATGGACTTGTTGCGGCCGTTCAATCCCCCCTGGATAGATGGGAATCAATGGAACAGAATGATCGATGCCTGGAATTCCGATCGTTGGAAGTCGATTTCAGTGACGGCACGCTCGAACAGGATGACTGAGATTGATGGAGAAATATCGAAGCACACTAATGGCTGTATTTCTTTCGGGGCGACAACTGCAAGATTGGTATGACCTTCATATGTTATAATTAACCAATTGCGTTACTAGTTTGTTGTTTGCTTAACATGTTATAATTCGCCATTGTTTGTATTATTTGATCTTTGCAGACGAGAGCTAAGGGAGGCGTGCCACCGTCGGGTATTGAGCTCTTCTGTAACATCCCGTAAACTGAACATACATATAACATATAATTCATAACAGGGTTTCAACAAAATCATTCACATTACACATTTGGTCCCAAAATCTGATCTAACCAATATAAAATTCAGTTCAAACTTGATCCCATTTAAATCTGATAATGGCTAATAACTGAAATTTAAGTACAAAAGTATCATCAACTTCATAATGATCATCATTCCACATAGCTATCCACCAAGTAATCTAATCACTTACTCTTACTGGTATCACCACCTGGAATACAGATTTTTAAAACAAAAATGAGGGTTAGACCTAAGGGTCTAGTGAGTAAATCCCTGATATTTGAAAATCATTAAATTCATCTATATAAATACACACATTCATATAAATACATATACTTCACACACAACTTAATACCAATTACAATTTACACAACATACCTGTCCCATTCCACCTTATCCCTCCACCAATGGCCAATAACAATTGGTTGCGAGCCAATTTAACACACCGGTCCAAAGCCCGGCCACATATTATATTTTCATATAATACTCACGTAATTATAATATCTCAATATATTATAATCACCCACGTATGACATATTCATACCACATATCAAATATTTATTATTCACGTAATGTATTCCAGTAAAATACTTTTTAACGTAAAACTCACCTGATCAGTTTATCAGCAAAAGCCTTCTCAAGTTTATCTCACGTATTTCCACCCTTCACAGAATCTGAAATTACACAAAATAACAGATATCTCTTCTTAAAACTAAATTTACGAAATCCTTAACTCAAATCGCAATCCAAAATAATATGAAATCGCAATGAACAGTACAAGTCGCAACCGTGATGAACAGTACAAAGTCGCAACCTCTTACTGCGACTTCACCCCGAAATCGCAACCCACTATTGCGACTCCATCCTAAGTCGCAATCAACTACTGCGATCCCAAACCCAAATCGCAATCAACTACTGCGATTCCAATCCCAAATCGCAATCAACTACTGCGATTCCAATCCAAGTCGCAAACGACCATTGCGACTTCAAGCCCAAATCGCAATCGACCATTGCGACTTCGTTGAATGTCGCAGTCCTCTATTGCGACTTCGATGAATGTCACAGTTCACTGTTTCATCCTAAAACCCATATTTTTGTACTTTTACTCTATGAAAGCTACTGTAAAAGTGCAGATATGTTTAAGACCATTAGCACAACCTAACCTTAAGCTTAAACTCCCCAAAACATCCATTTTTTAACAAAACCCACCAAGAACTTTAAACTAGTAAATTCAAAACACTTTGAGGAATTAAAACATAAAAAGGTATGGATGGTTTACCTTGATCACTTCAGTTGATACTAAATCACAGCAGCAAATTCCTGAAACTCCTTCTTCTTCTTCTTCTTTAACCTTTCTTTCTTTTTCTCTCTAACCGAAAACACACACAACACTAGGATATTTTTGGTTTTCTTTCTTAAGAATGAAGACATCATTCTTCTAATGATGTACCAGGCGGTGGTGGGGTTTAGTTTGGCCAAAAAGACCATACCCACCCTAAACTTATCTCAAATGGCAAGATTTAACCCCAAACTTCCATATAAAAATTAAAACTTATCCCTTAATTTCTAACTCCATAAAATACTAAAATAAATACTTATAAAATTCTAAATTTATCTTAGATAAAAATACCTGGTTATTACAACATCTCCCCCTTAAAAGAATTCCGTCCCGGAATTCGATTAAACGAATAGATGAGGGTATTTGGCTCTCATCTCCGATTCTGATTCCCACGTCGCATCCTGACCTCGATGATGTTTCCACTGAACCTTTACCTGTCTGATCTCTTTGCTTCTCAATACCTTGACCTTGTGATCAACTATAGCTTCCGGTTCCTCTACATAGTTTAGCTTTTCATCAACCTGGATATCCGGTAGAGAGACTACCTGATCTGATGTTACCAAACACTTTCGAAAATTCGATACATGGAACGCGTTATGAATTCTGCTTAATTCTGGCGGAAGATTCAATCTGTAAGCTACTTCACCAATTCTTTCCGTAATTTCAAATGGCCCAATATAACGCGGACTGAGTTTACCTTGCTTTCCAAAACGTATGACTCCTTTCCAAGGCGAAACTTTTAACATCACAAATTCTCCAACCTGAAATTCCAACGGTTTCCGTTGTCGATCTGCATAACTTTTCTGTCTGTCTTGAGCCGTTTTCAATCTATCTCGGATCTGAGTAATCTTATCTGATGTTAACTGTACTATCTCTGGCCCTGCCAATTGCTTCTCTCCCACTTCATTCCAACACAAAGGCGTTCGGCATTTTCTACCATACAGTACTTCAAACGGTGCCGCCTGAATGCTAGAATGATAACTGTTGTTGTAGGAGAATTCTATCAAAGGTAGATGTTTATCCCATGATCCCCCAAAATCCACTATACAAGCCCGGATCATATCTTCTAAAGTCTGGATTGTTCTTTCACTCTGCCCGTCTGTCTGTGGATGATATGCTGTGCTCAACTTTATCTGCGTTCCCATCTCTTTTTGAAAGCTTCTCCAAAACCTAGAAGTAAAACGACTATCTCGATCGGAAATAATCGAGATTGGAATTCCATGTCGAGTTACTATTTCATTAATATACAACTTAGCTAAACGTTCCAAAGAATCAGTTTCTTTTATCGGCAAGAAATGAGCAGACTTCGTCAACCTATCCACAATCACCCAAATAGAATCGAATCCCTTTGAAGTTCTTGGCAATTTGGTAATGAAATCAGTAGTGATCTGATCCCATTTCCACATTGGTATATCTAGTCGTTGCAACTGACCAAACGGTTTCTGATGTTCAATCTTCACTTTCTTGCAGGTAGTACAATCTTCCACATACTTAGCAACACTTCTCTTCATTCCCGGCCACCAATAGAATTGTTTCAAATCTCTATACATTTTATTTGTACCTGGATGAATAGAAAATCGAGATTGATGAGCTTCTTGTAGTACACGATCCCGTAATCCACCCAAACGAGGTACCCAAATTCTGTTTCCCATACACAACAACCCACGGTCATCTTTCCCAAGCAATGCTGATATCCCAACCAACCGTTCAGATTTCAAACTTTCTTCTTGATAAGCATCTGTTTGGCATTTCAATAATTCGTCAAAAATATTTGGAAGTAGTTCAGCTCGAAGAGATATCGCTTTTATCGTTCCACTCCTTTCTTGACGACTTAACGCATCTGCCACCACGTTCGCTTTCCCTGGGTGATATAGAATTTCACAATCATAATCATTTACCAATTCCAACCATCTTCTTTGTCTCATATTCAGTTCCTTTTGATCGAAAAGATGTTGAAGACTTTTATGGTCCGTGAAAATTTGACATTTAGAACCATAAAGATAATGCCTCCAAATCTTTAATGCGAAGACAACTGCTGCAAGCTCCATATCATGGGTAGGATATTGTCTTTCGTGATCCTTTAATTGACGCGAAGCATAGGCCATCACCTTTCCACGTTGCATGAGTACACATCCCAATCCCAACTTAGAAGCATCACTGTAGACCACAAAATCATCCGAACCTTCTGGCAATGCTAATATCGGCGCGCTGCAGAATTTCCCCTTTAATATCCTGAATGCCTCGTCCTGTTCTGCCTTCCATTCAAACTTTAAATTCTTCCGAGTCAACTTGGTCAATGGTGTCGCGATTCGAGAAAAGTCTTTTATAAATTTCCGGTAGTATCCAGCTAGACCCAGAAAACTGCGCACTTCGGTTGCCGTCTTCGGCGGTTCCCATCTTTAATTGCTTCCACTTTCGCTGGATCAACTTGTATACCCTTCTCTGAAACTACATGACCCAAAAACTGAACTTCCCGCAACCAGAATTCACATTTGGAGAACTTAGCGTACAACTCTTCTTTCTTCAATAATTCCAAAATCAAACGAAGATGTTGCGCATGATCCTCTTTGGATCGGGAATAAATAAGTATATCATCAATAAACACAATGACAAATTTATCGAGATAAGGCTTACATACCCGATTCATCAGATCCATAAAAGCGGCTGGAGCGTTCGTCAATCCAAAAGGCATTACTAAAAATTCGTAGTGGCCGTATCTTGTGCGAAATGCAGTCTTTAAAACATCCTCTTCCTTGACCTTCAACTGATGGTAGCCAGATCTAAGATCAATCTTGGAGAAATAACAAGCTCCAACTAATTGATCAAAAAGGTCATCAATTCTTGGGAGTGGATACTTGTTCTTGATTGTGCGCTTGTTCAGCTCCCGGTAATCGATACACATTCTCATTGAACCGTCTTTCTTCTTCACAAATAAAACTGGTGCACCCCATGGCGATGAGCTGGGTCTGATGAAGCCCTTATCAGATAAATCTTGAAGCTGTGACATCATTTCTTTCATTTCTGGTGGTGCTAATCTGTACGGCGCGCGAGCAATAGGATTGGCTCCAGGTACCAGGTCTATTCCAAGTTCTACTTGCCTAACAGGAGGAAGACTATTCAAGTCTTCAGGAAAAACTTCTGGGTATTCACTAACAATGGAAATATCTTCCATCTTACACTTTTCAGGCCTACTATCTATCACATAGGCTAGATAACTAGAGCAACCCTTATTAACACATTTACGAGCTTTTATCATAGATATAAGACTGGACTGATGATTCTTACGATCTCCATAAATCACTACTGACCTTTTATCAGGTAAAACGACATTGATTATTTTCTTATCACAAACTATATTAGCCTGATTCTCAGCTAGCCAATCCATTCCTACTATCACATCAAATTCAATCAAAGCTATAGGAAATAGTTGTATCGGTACTCCACATCCCTCTATATTGATCATGCAATGATCAAAAACCTCTTTAACTGCCACTTGGTTATCATTTGCGGTGTCTACTAATAAAGCATGTTTTAACATTTTAGGCTCTAAATGCATGTGAGCAGCAAAGGAGGGAGACACAAAAGATCGGTTTGCACCGGAATCAAATAACACTTTAGCACGCGTGGAGTTTATGAAAAATGTACCTGTGACCACATCAGGAGTTTCCTCCGCCTCTTTAGCTGTCATTTGGAACGTACGACCCCTCGTTCTCGGCGGTTCTATTCTTGGAACTACTGGTCTCGTAATGGCCGGTTTCCCCGATGTACCCCCTGATTGTATTCTACCTCGCGGACAGTCTGATTGGAGGTGATCCGGAGAATTGCACAAAAATCAAAATCGTGTTACTCGACAATCCTTTACAACATGCCCAGTTTTCCCACATTTAAAACAAACCCGTGACTCTACTTGGCAATTTCCCTGATGGTAACGATTACACCTTGGACATGGTCTTTCTGTTGGTCGAACTGACGGACGGTTGTCAAACCTCTGAAATCTAGGTTTCCTCGAATCCTGTGGTGGTCCTTCCCATTTTCTTTTCCCTAAGCTCTTATCACCAGTATCTCTTTTATTATCTCTTTCCACATTCTCGGCAGCATCCACCGCAGCTGTAAAAGTATTTGGCCCTGTGGCAGTCACCAATCTTCGGACCTCGGAATTCAACCCATAAATAAACCTCTCCATCGTCATCTTATCTGTAGCAACATAATATCCTGCAAAACGAGACTTCTCCAAAAATCGTGCAGTATAATCTCTAACCGACAGATTTCCTTGTTGTAGATTCATGAATTCTTCTTCTAACTGTCTGACAGCGGCTTGTGGGCAGAAGTGCGTTGTGAAAGCTAACACGAATTCCTCCCATGAAAAAGTAGTATATACATCCGCTCCTCTCGATTCTGTATGAGCATCCCACCAATACAGAGCATCCCCTTTCAGCATCGCAGCTCCATAAAGCACTTTGTCTTCTTCAGCACATTTACACGTCTTGAAGATGGCCTCTATTTCTTTCAGCCATCTCATCGCCTTTACCGGATCCCGATCTCCTGAGTATGTAGGGGGCTTACAACTAAGAAACATTTTATAATCGCACCTTTTCACCCCTGGTAGAACAGTAGAGGTAAGTGGTATCTCCACTTCATGTTCCGGATCTGGTCTTTCAGTTTCATTAAGACGATTACGTTCGAACATGGCTTGTATGCTATCCTGTAATCTCCCCATTTCAGCAGTCAGATCCTCTCGTGTAACAAACTCTGTACCATGCTGTTGTGTTCTACCTCCAGTTCGACCTCCTGTTCCTCTTCCGGTTCTACCTCTACCACGATCTCCTCCTCTTCCCCCTGTTCCTAATGGTGGATTCTCTCCACTGGAATTCCTTTCTCTTCCCTGATTCCCTTGTCTGGTACCACTCCCCATTCTGTGGATTCAAACAAAGTTAATATACACACATAAGCACATACCCCATATAATAAGATATTCCAGTTCAAACATGTACCTGTAAGATCATAATTACACTGGCCTGGTGTAATTTGAAATTACCTTACATGATGTTCCTTCTACCTTTTATACTTAATATCCCCAGGTTCTAATTTAATAGGGACATCCTACTTCACATGCAGTTTAAGTCTAGGTACAGATACTAATACCTAAATCCCTTAAACTAGGGCTCTGATACCATCTGTAACATCCCGTAAACTGAACATACATATAACATATAATTCATAACAGGGTTTCAACAAAATCATTCACATTACACATTTGGTCCCAAAATCTGATCTAACCAATATAAAATTCAGTACAAACTTGATCCCATTTAAATCTGATAATGGCTAATAACTGAAATTTAAGTACAAAAGTATCATCAACTTCATAATGATCATCATTCCACATAGCTATCCACCAAGTAATCTAATCACTTACTCTTACTGGTATCACCACCTGGAATACAGATTTTTAAAACAAAAATGAGGGTTAGACCTAAGGGTCTAGTGAGTAAATCCCTGATATTTGAAAATCATTAAATTCATTTATATAAATACACACATTCATATAAATACATATACTTCACACACAACTTAATACCAATTACAATTTACACAACATACCTGTCCCATTCCACCTTATCCCTCCACCAATGGCCAATAACAATTGGTTGCGAGCCAATTTAACACACCGGTCCAAAGCCCGGCCACGTATTATATTTTCATATAATACTCACGTAATTATAATATCTCAATATATTATAATCACCCACGTATGACATATTCATACCACATATCAAATATTTATTATTCACGTAATGTATTCCAGTAAAATACTTTTTAACGTAAAACTCACCTGATCAGTTTATCAGCAAAAGCCTTCTCAAGTTTATCTCACGTATTTCCACCCTTCACAGAATATGAAATTACACAAAATAACAGATATCTCTTCTTAAAACTAAATTTACGAAATCCTTAACTCAAATCGCAATCCAAAATAATATGAAATCGTAATGAACAGTACAAGTCGCAACCGTGATGAACAGTACAAAGTCGCAACCTCTTACTGCGACTTCACCCCGAAATCGCAACCCACTATTGCGACTCCATCCTAAGTCGCAATCAACTACTGCGATCCCAAACCCAAATCGCAATCAACTACTGCGATTCCAATCCCAAATCGCAATCAACTACTGCGATTCCAATCCAAGTCGCAAACGACCATTGCGACTTCAAGCCCAAATCGCAATCGACCATTGCGACTTCGTTGAATGTCGCAGTCCTCTATTGCGACTTCGATGAATGTCACAGTTCACTGTTTCATCCTAAAACCCAGATTTTTGTACTTTTACTCTATGCAAGCTACTGTAAAAGTGCAGATATGTTTAAGACCATTAGCACAACCTAACCTTAAGCTTAAACTCCCCAAAACATCCATTTTTTAACAAAACCCACCAAGAACTTTAAACTAGTAAATTCAAAACACTTTGAGGAATTAAAACATAAAAAGGTATGGATGGTTTACCTTGATCACTTCAGTTGATACTAAATCACAGCAGCAAATTCCTGAAACTCCTTCTTCTTCTTCTTTAACCTTTCTTTCTTTTTCTCTCTAACCGAAAACACACACAACACTAGGATATTTTTGGTTTTCTTTCTTAAGAATGAAGACATCATTCTTCTAATGATGTACCAGGCGGTGGTGGGGTTTAGTTTGGCCAAAAAGACCATACCCACCCTAAACTTATCTCAAATGGCAAGATTTAACCCCAAACTTCCATATAAAAATTAAAACTTATCCCTTAATTTCTAACTCCATAAAATACTAAAATAAATACTTATAAAATTCTAAATTTATCTTAGATAAAAATACCTGGTTATTACATATTCGACCATACCCATATGAAGAAGAAGAAGAAGCAGCGGTCAGGAGCGAATGACACATCTTCCGAATCTGGGGAGTATGTGACGACGCGGTGTAGCCGTTTTGCGGTAAGTATTTTTTGACCAAGACTTTACAATATCTACATAGTTTGTGTTTAACTATAAACATTATAACTAGGTAACTAGCTATCTTATATATCTACTTTGGATTGCCATTTGTTGGGCAAACGTTAGGATTGTTTAACTTTAAGCTTTATAATTGTTTTGTTATATATCTTGCCTTTAATATCTATCTAGTTTGGGTTGCCATTTGTTGGGCAAACATTAGGATTGTTTAACTTTTAGCTTTATAATTGTTTTGTTGTATATCTTGCCGTTAATATCTATCTAGTTTGGGTTGCCATTTGTTGGGCAAACATTAGGATTGTTGTTTAACAGGAAAATGGAAACGTCCTATTTACAGTCGTTATGCTGTCGAAAATGACTTGTATAATTTTGTAAAAACCACAGGGTGGGTATCGGGCGGGTGCCATAGAGAGATACGACGATGACCTTACCAATCATCCGCCACTTGATACCCAATTATGGCATGACGTGACCGGGGGAACGAAGAAAGGTCGTTCCTTTGGGTTTGGAAACCATCTAGATCCCAATGCGATCTTGAGTGGGTCATCTTCGACAACTGGTGCGTCGTCTTCCTCCCAGCAGGTGTGTACCAGTTTTTTTCATTAAATGATGTTATCAATTTGATTTTTAGTTCATATTAAATATTCTAAAGTCTTTTTTCTATTTTGTAGCACATCGTTGAGACCTTAATGAGCCAAGTGCAAGAGTTGAGGGCACGAGAAGCGGAACGTCAGGTAGAGGATGAGAGACGTCGAGAAGAGGATGCGAGACGTGAAGAGGCCCGTCGTTCGGAACGAGCACAATATGAAGAGATGTGCGAGTTGATCAAAAGTCTCAGTCAAAGTACGTCGCGTCCGCCTCCGCCTTCATAGCGATTTGAAACTTTTATAATTGTCTTTTGTGTTATTTGAACGAATTTGGAACAACGATTTGGTCGTTTTGGCCCAAACAATGTATTGGGCGTTTTAATTTATGATATATAGCATTTTAGCAGATTATACAATTTGTAGCAGGTTTTTATCTGATTCCATGAAAAAATTAAATTTTAAATTAATAAAAAAAAATTAAAATTAATTTAAATATCTTTCGGCGGAATATTCCGCCGGAAATCCGCCGAAAATATTACCGAAAATATTTTTTAATTAATTGATAAATAAATAAATAAATATATTTCAGGCGAAAAATTCCGCCGAAATGCAACCGATTTTTTTTTATTAATTGATAAATAAATAAATAAATAAATAAATATATTTCAGGCGGAAAAATCCGCCGAAAATCCGCCGAAATGCAACTGTAATTATCTTGTTAATTAAGATTTTGATAATTATTTCTCCCGTTTTCCGGCGGAAGTGTTGGTGCAAGTGTACCACATCTCTATATATTTATATATATTTATTTTGATGATTACAAACACACCGTATTATTGTTTATCTAACAATTTAATCCAAGTGTGCAGTTGTTGAAGAACACGAAGATTTAATCTGAAGGGTTCAAGACGGAAGTGTTTTCGTCGTCATTATTGTTTATAACTAATAATGATAAACACCCTAAAATAATATACCACTTGGATATTTCTAAAAACCCAACAATTAATTTTAATAAGGTTTTGAGAAGATTCAGCAAGATTTGGGTGCTGTCCTGGAAGCTGACTTTTCCTGACGGCGGTATACCGCGGCGGTACAGCCGGTATACCGCGGGTACACTACAGCCGATATACCGCGGGTGTTCAGCCGGTATACCGCGGCAGGCCGTGTGCATCTCTGATTGGTTGAAGTTACCTTTTCCTGACGGCGGTATACCGCGGCGGTACAGCCGGTATACCGCGGGTACATAATTCCTGTCAACTTTGCATGTAGCCGTTGGTGTGTCAGTCACCTTTTCTGACGGCGGTATACCGCATGCATTTGGCGGTATACCGCGGATGCATAATGCCGTTGGAGATGCTGATATATAAAAAAGCTGTTGGTGATGAAGAAAAACAGACCTCAGACCACAACAACAGTAACAACAAGCAGCAAACTCTCAGCTCTCACTCTCACTTATTTATAATATATATTTTATAAAACTTTTTTATAAAATATCCAAGTGTGAGATATTATACAAGAGTGATTACCCATTGTGAGTTATACTCCTCTTGTAAGTATTTGAATAACGGGTGTGTGATCCTGTTTATCTCATAGCAGAGGCTTGAGAAACTATTACAAATACCTTTGTACTTGGTTTGTATTTCTACCGTAAAGAATACATTTATTGGATCGTGTCGGGAAGTGTCTCGGCTGCTGGTTTATCACAGTTGGTGGTAAATCAGTAAATCTCTGTGTCAAGTATCTCTATCCCTTATCTCTTTATTTATTCCGCTGTGCTTTATTATATTTGTTTATATAAACTGCTTTGCATTTATATTTATTTATATAATCTCTGTGTATTTGTTTATATTTACACTCTTCGTTATTATTTGTATACTCTGATTTATTTATACTGTTTCTGTACTGTATTTATTTGTAAAAGAATTTTTGAAAGTAAAAGATTTTAAAATACAACCTTACCCCCCCTTAGGTTGTCCAACATTTGGTATCAGAGCAGGGCTTTCAAAAATTTTCTGTTTAAATTTTTAAAAGTCATTTCTTTAATTTTTTTTAAATGGCTCAACAAACTAATTTTGTGTTCTCTAAAACTCCTTTGATAGATACTGAAAAGTTTGGCATTTGGGCCGAGCTATTTGAATGTCACGTTCGTGGCAAAAGTCAAAAAATTTGGGATATTATAGAAAATGGGAATTTTAATCCTACCATTATAAAAAATAATGTTATTGTTGATAAACCTGTTAAGGACTGGACTCCCGCTGAAGAATCTCTTTTTTGTTTAAATTTTGAGGCTAAAAATATATTATATGCTGCTTTAACTTCCGATGAAATAGAAAGAGTATATACCTGTAAAACTGCTAATCAAATCTGGCAAAGCTTGAGTGACACTCATCGTGGAAATACTCAAGTTAAAAGTTCTAAAATAAACATTTTAGTTCATGATTATGAATTATTTGAAATGTCAAAAGATGAGTCAATCGACTCAATGTTTAAACGTTTTAACCTCATTATGACTACTTTGAAGGGATTAGGTCGTACTTATCCTAATGAGGATTATGTAAGGAAAATTCTTCGAGCACTTCCTTCGGAGTGGATGGCAAAAATCACATCCTTGGAAGACTCCCGAGATCTCGCAACTATGAAGCTCGATGATCTCATCGGCAATCTTAAAGTGCACGAAATCGCACTAAAAAGAAATCAAGTCCGGGAGCAAGTAAAAAAGAAATCCATCGCTCTCAAGGTCGTTGCCTCAAAAGAAAAGGAAGAGGAGGAAGATGCAAGTTCATCCGATGATGAACCCGAAAATCTTGACGATTTAGTCAAGTTGGTAAGAAAACTTTCTAAACTTCTATCTAACAAAAAGTTTGCCAAAAATGATAGGTTTCAAGAAAATGGAGACTACCGTCGTGGTGGTAAAAACCAAAGTCGCAACGTCTACAAAAGTGAAGACAAAAATGACGAATCTAGCGACGATGAAAAAGCCAATAAAAAGAAAGGCTTTTGCTATGTGTGTGGCGACAAGGATCACTATGCGAGTGTGTGTCCGAAACGAGCAAAACAAATCAACACACCAAAAGCTTTAGTTGGAGGCGCGTTGAGCGCAAGCATAAATGAGGCCCAAAATTTTTGTTTCATGGCCGACCATGATAATGAGGTATCTTCATCATATTCTTCTAAAAATAATTATGATAATAATTACAGTGATAATTACTATAGTGACGATGAAAATAATCTTGACGAATTATATAAATCATTTCATGATATGGCTGCTCTCGCAAATAAATATAAAGATGAAATTTCTAATTTAAAAGAAACCGTATCTGTATATAAAAAGGAAATAGATGACGGTAAACAAAAATCTGCTTATGATTTAGATGTTATCACTAAATTAGAAAATAAATTAAGTGAAAAAGATGTTTGTAAATCTTGTGTTATTTTAAATGATAAAATTGCATGCTTAAGTGAAAATAAAAAGGAAAGTGTTGCATGTACAAAATGCGAGTCTCTTGAAAATGAAGTTGCATGTTTAAATGCTAAATGTAAATCGCATGAGAAAAATGACTTATTAGCAAATGCTTTTAATAGTAGCAATGATAAAGTGCTTAAAATGCTAATTATGCCTAATCGTATAAATTGCCGAAAAGGCATTGGTTCAAATACGTGTATTGAAAAATGTGATTGTATGCCAATTAAAAAGGTTTTTGAAAAACCTAAATTTGTTGTTAAAAATAAAACGCAAAAACCCCCATATATGTCAAAAATGAAAAATGTGAATTATGGGAGGAAACCGTATGCTCGTATGTATAATAGTAATTTTTCTAGACCTAATGCGAATATAAATGCTTCATTTTATGTGTATGATAAATACAATCGCAAAATTAAAATGGTTAGAAAATGGATTCCGAAAGGAATGTTTAATGTTGATAATCCGGGTGGAATGCGTTTATGGTTTTAAACCATTTTTATGGTTTTGTATGTTTGTCGTGTTTGTTTTATGTCGACAACATATTTTTTTTTGCAGTTTATGTTTTATACTAACTGTTAAAAGGACCCATAAGAAAAGGGTACCACGAAATATTTTCTTTGCCTTTTGTAGGTGTTTCCTGACGAGGTTATAATACGTGGTTTCCTGGCGAGGTTATAATACGTGGTTACCTGCCGAGGTTATAATACGTGGTTTCCTGGCGAGGTTATAATACGTGGTTACCTGCCGAGGTTATAATACGTGGTTACCTGCCGAGGTTATAATACGTGGTTACCTGCCGAGGTTATAATACGTGGTTACCTGCCGAGGTTATAATACGTGGTTACCTGCCGAGGTTATAATACGTGGTTACCTGCCGAGGTTATAATACGTGGTTACCTGACGAGGTCATAATACGTGGTGATTTTTTTTTATCACATAAAATTAACCGAATATTGAAGCCTTAAGATCCGTTTTGGTGCAAGTGTTTCGTATTGGTTTGTATATCTTTGTCTCTATTGCTTTCTGCATTTTATTTTATCCCTCAAATTTTATAAAATCAAATTGATATCGTTATTAATTTGAGGGGGAGCGTTTTAGCTCTTTTACCCATGAGTTTATGCTACCTCAATTATATGCATATTTTGAGGGGGAGCATCTCTCGAGGGGAAGCATACCGTCTTTCTTAACCCTTTTTGCTTCGACAAACGGGGGAGAGAAACCGCATATGCTCTTGCTTAGCGGTTGTGTTTGTCATCATCAAAAAGGGGGAGATTGTTGGTGCAAGTGTACCACATCTCTATATATTTATATATATTTATTTTGATGATTACAAACACACCGTATTATTGTTTATCTAACAATTTAATCCAAGTGTGCAGTTGTTGAAGAACACGAAGATTTAATCTGAAGGGTTCAAGACGGAAGTGTTTTCGTCGTCATTATTGTTTATAACTAATAATGATAAACACCCTAAAATAATATACCACTTGGATATTTCTAAAAACCCAACAATTAATTTTAATAAGGTTTTGAGAAGATTCAGCAAGATTTGGGTGCTGTCCTGGAAGCTGACTTTTCCTGACGGCGGTATACCGCGGCGGTACAGCCGGTATACCGCGGGTACACTACAGCCGGTATACCGCGGGTGTTCAGCCGGTATACCGCGGCAGGCCGTGTGCATCTCTGATTGGTTGAAGTTACCTTTTCCTGACGGCGGTATACCGCGGCGGTACAGCCGGTATACCGCGGGTACATAATTCCTGTCAACTTTGCATGTAGCCGTTGGTGTGTCAGTCACCTTTTCTGACGGCGGTATACCGCATGCATTTGGCGGTATACCGCGGATGCATAATGCCGTTGGAGATGCTGATATATAAAGAAGCTGTTGGTGATGAAGAAAAACAGACCTCAGACCACAACAACAGTAACAACAAGCAGCAAACTCTCAGCTCTCTCACTCTCACTTATTTATAATATATATTTTATAAAACTTTTTTATAAAATATCCAAGTGTGAGATATTATACAAGAGTGATTACCCATTGTGAGTTATACTCCTCTTGTAAGTATTTGAATAACGGGTGTGTGATCCTGTTTATCTCATAGCAGAGGCTTGAGAAACTATTACAAATACCTTTGTACTTGGTTTGTATTTCTACCGTAAAGAATACATTTATTGGATCGTGTCGGGAAGTGTCTCGGCTGCTGGTTTATCACAGTTGGTGGTAAATCAGTAAATCTCTGTGTCAAGTATCTCTATCCCTTATCTCTTTATTTATTCCGCTGTGCTTTATTATATTTGTTTATATAAACTGCTTTGCATTTATATTTATTTATATAATCTCTGTGTATTTGTTTATATTTACACTCTTCGTTATTATTTGTATACTCTGATTTATTTATACTGTTTCTGTACTGTATTTATTTGTAAAAGAATTTTTGAAAGTAAAAGATTTTAAAATACAACCTTACCCCCCCTTAGGTTGTCCAACATTTGGTATCAGAGCAGGGCTTTCAAAAATTTTCTGTTTAAATTTTTAAAAGTCATTTCTTTAATTTTTTTTAAATGGCTCAACAAACTAATTTTGTGTTCTCTAAAACTCCTTTGATAGATACTGAAAAGTTTGGCATTTGGGCCGAGCTATTTGAATGTCACGTTCGTGGCAAAAGTCAAAAAATTTGGGATATTATAGAAAATGGGAATTTTAATCCTACCATTATAAAAAATAATGTTATTGTTGATAAACCTGTTAAGGACTGGACTCCCGCTGAAGAATCTCTTTTTTGTTTAAATTTTGAGGCTAAAAATATATTATATGCTGCTTTAACTTCCGATGAAATAGAAAGAGTATATACCTGTAAAACTGCTAATCAAATCTGGCAAAGCTTGAGTGACACTCATCGTGGAAATACTCAAGTTAAAAGTTCTAAAATAAACATTTTAGTTCATGATTATGAATTATTTGAAATGTCAAAAGATGAGTCAATCGACTCAATGTTTAAACGTTTTAACCTCATTATGACTACTTTGAAGGGATTAGGTCGTACTTATCCTAATGAGGATTATGTAAGGAAAATTCTTCGAGCACTTCCTTCGGAGTGGATGGCAAAAATCACATCCTTGGAAGACTCCCGAGATCTCGCAACTATGAAGCTCGATGATCTCATCGGCAATCTTAAAGTGCACGAAATCGCACTAAAAAGAAATCAAGTCCGGGAGCAAGTAAAAAAGAAATCCATCGCTCTCAAGGTCGTTGCCTCAAAAGAAAAGGAAGAGGAGGAAGATGCAAGTTCATCCGATGATGAACCCGAAAATCTTGACGATTTAGTCAAGTTGGTAAGAAAACTTTCTAAACTTCTATCTAACAAAAAGTTTGCCAAAAATGATAGGTTTCAAGAAAATGGAGACTACCGTCGTGGTGGTAAAAACCAAAGTCGCAACGTCTACAAAAGTGAAGACAAAAATGACGAATCTAGCGACGATGAAAAAGCCAATAAAAAGAAAGGCTTTTGCTATGTGTGTGGCGACAAGGATCACTATGCGAGTGTGTGTCCGAAACGAGCAAAACAAATCAACACACCAAAAGCTTTAGTTGGAGGCGCGTTGAGCGCAAGCATAAATGAGGCCCAAAATTTTTGTTTCATGGCCGACCATGATAATGAGGTATCTTCATCATATTCTTCTAAAAATAATTATGATAATAATTATAGTGATAATTACTATAGTGACGATGAAAATAATCTTGACGAATTATATAAATCATTTCATGATATGGCTGCTCTCGCAAATAAATATAAAGATGAAATTTCTAATTTAAAAGAAACCGTATCTGTATATAAAAAGGAAATAGATGACGGTAAACAAAAATCTGCTTATGATTTAGATGTTATCACTAAATTAGAAAATAAATTAAGTGAAAAAGATGTTTGTAAATCTTGTGTTATTTTAAATGATAAAATTGCATGCTTAAGTGAAAATAAAAAGGAAAGTGTTGCATGTACAAAATGCGAGTCTCTTGAAAATGAAGTTGCATGTTTAAATGCTAAATGTAAATCGCATGAGAAAAATGACTTATTAGCAAATGCTTTTAATAGTAGCAATGATAAAGTGCTTAAAATGCTAATTATGCCTAATCGTATAAATTGCCGAAAAGGCATTGGTTCAAATACGTGTATTGAAAAATGTGATTGTATGCCAATTAAAAAGGTTTTTGAAAAACCTAAATTTGTTGTTAAAAATAAAACGCAAAAACCCCCATATATGTCAAAAATGAAAAATGTGAATTATGGGAGGAAACCGTATGCTCGTATGTATAATAGTAATTTTTCTAGACCTAATGCGAATATAAATGCTTCATTTTATGTGTATGATAAATACAATCGCAAAATTAAAATGGTTAGAAAATGGATTCCGAAAGGAATGTTTAATGTTGATAATCCGGGTGGAATGCGTTTATGGTTTTAAACCATTTTTATGGTTTTGTATGTTTGTCGTGTTTGTTTTATGTCGACAACATATTTTTTTTTGCAGTTTATGTTTTATACTAACTGTTAAAAGGACCCATAAGAAAAGGGTACCACGAAATATTTTCTTTGCCTTTTGTAGGTGTTTCCTGACGAGGTTATAATACGTGGTTTCCTGGCGAGGTTATAATACGTGGTTACCTGCCGAGGTTATAATACGTGGTTTCCTGGCGAGGTTATAATACGTGGTTACCTGCCGAGGTTATAATACGTGGTTACCTGCCGAGGTTATAATACGTGGTTACCTGCCGAGGTTATAATACGTGGTTACCTGCCGAGGTTATAATACGTGGTTACCTGCCGAGGTTATAATACGTGGTTACCTGCCGAGGTTATAATACGTGGTTACCTGCCGAGGTTATAATAGGTGGTTACCTGACGAGGTCATAATACGTGGTGATTTTTTTTATCACATAAAATTAACCGAATATTGAAGCCTTAAGATCCGTTTTGGTGCAAGTGTTTCGTATTGGTTTGTATATCTTTGTCTCTATTGCTTTCTGCATTTTATTTTATCCCTCAAATTTTATAAAATCAAATTGATATCGTTATTAATTTGAGGGGGAGCGTTTTAGCTCTTTTACCCATGAGTTTATGCTACCTCAATTATATGCATATTTTGAGGGGGAGCATCTCTCGAGGGGAAGCATACCGTCTTTCTTAACCCTTTTTGCTTCGACAAACGGGGGAGAGAAACCGCATATGCTCTTGCTTAGCGGTTGTGTTTGTCATCATCAAAAAGGGGGAGATTGTTGGTGCAAGTGTACCACATCTCTATATATTTATATATATTTATTTTGATGATTACAAACACACCGTATTATTGTTTATCTAACAATTTAATCCAAGTGTGCAGTTGTTGAAGAACACGAAGATTTAATCTGAAGGGTTCAAGACGGAAGTGTTTTCGTCGTCATTATTGTTTATAACTAATAATGATAAACACCCTAAAATAATATACCACTTGGATATTTCTAAAAACCCAACAATTAATTTTAATAAGGTTTTGAGAAGATTCAGCAAGATTTGGGTGCTGTCCTGGAAGCTGACTTTTCCTGACGGCGGTATACCGCGGCGGTACAGCCGGTATACCGCGGGTACACTACAGCCGGTATACCGCGGGTGTTCAGCCGGTATACCGCGGCAGGCCGTGTGCATCTCTGATTGGTTGAAGTTACCTTTTCCTGACGGCGGTATACCGCGGCGGTACAGCCGGTATACCGCGGGTACATAATTCCTGTCAACTTTGCATGTAGCCGTTGGTGTGTCAGTCACCTTTTCTGACGGCGGTATACCGCATGCATTTGGCGGTATACCGCGGATGCATAATGCCGTTGGAGATGCTGATATATAAAGAAGCTGTTGGTGATGAAGAAAAACAGACCTCAGACCACAACAACAGTAACAACAAGCAGCAAACTCTCAGCTCTCTCACTCTCACTTATTTATAATATATATTTTATAAAACTTTTTTATAAAATATCCAAGTGTGAGATATTATACAAGAGTGATTACCCATTGTGAGTTATACTCCTCTTGTAAGTATTTGAATAACGGGTGTGTGATCCTGTTTATCTCATAGCAGAGGCTTGAGAAACTATTACAAATACCTTTGTACTTGGTTTGTATTTCTACCGTAAAGAATACATTTATTGGATCGTGTCGGGAAGTGTCTCGGCTGCTGGTTTATCACAGTTGGTGGTAAATCAGTAAATCTCTGTGTCAAGTATCTCTATCCCTTATCTCTTTATTTATTCCGCTGTGCTTTATTATATTTGTTTATATAAACTGCTTTGCATTTATATTTATTTATATAATCTCTGTGTATTTGTTTATATTTACACTCTTCGTTATTATTTGTATACTCTGATTTATTTATACTGTTTCTGTACTGTATTTATTTGTAAAAGAATTTTTGAAAGTAAAAGATTTTAAAATACAACCTTACCCCCCCTTAGGTTGTCCAACAGGAAGGATCCGCCGAAAATGCTGCCGAAAAATACAAATCCGCCGAAAATTCCGCCGAAAACTCCGCCGAATACCTCGGCGCCCAATTATCCGGCGACCGAATCCGCCGAAATAGACTGTTTCCGGCGGATTTCCGACGGATTTGTCCGCCGGAAATCAGGTTTTTTTTAGTAGTGTAATTTTAGTAACCTCGTTATCAAAAGGGTTTAGACGCTTGTCGATCCTTTCGCAAACCGACGCTGCGTCAAAAACTCTATGAACCAGTATTGACCACATATTTTTAGTTTTCATAATTATCTTATAAAAGGCGATTTAATCACCTAATCAACTATTTCCTAAAAAGACTCACCTTTTGTTTTGTTTTGTTTTTTAAACAACAGTTTTGTTTCACCAATGATTGGTTCCTGTATGCTTTAATTATACAATGTTGTTTCACCATTGAACAACATATTAGATTAACCTGTTTTGATAATACAAAGTTGTTTTACAAAAGAAATAACAAATGCGATTGATCTCTTTTGAGTACATTCTGTTTCACCAACCAAACATTTGGTGATTTAACATGAGAAAAAATGAGGTTTTTTAGGAAATGGTTAGATAAGTTAATTAACAAAATAATTATAAAAGTTAAATATTATATGTGGTTTATATTGGTTTACAGAGTTTCTATTATTATATAGACGATTTTTTATTTGATTTGCCCTATATATTATACTATGCTAATTTAATTTTTAGTTTTGCTTAGAAAATGTGACGAAATGGAAAGAGACATATCCCTCAATCACCCTATGCTTTAGACGACCATTTTGACAAAAGGACCATGTCTGTGCAAAAATGCATACCAAAGTGAACAAAACCTTATCTAATCCAAAACACGGAAAGAAACGAGGGTACATTTTTTAACTTATGCCGACAACCTCGTCGTCATTAGTTTAAGTTTTAGGTTATAATTGTGAGAAGAGAAACAACAATAGAAAAGATACAACAGTTGTCAGCCCTCTAGAGGGTGAGGCTCTTCGTTCTATCCATGTTACCATGTCTACGCGGCGATAAATGATTGGTTGTAATTTTTAAGATGATCACATTACAGACAGTCAAGAGGGTTTAGTAGTCATGTCTGCAAAATATTGTGAGCTTTAACTTTGTGGACAAACTTAGTGATGATCATGGGGAAATGAATCATGCATCATCCTTGTACGTTGTAGTTTTTAAATATACGACCAATTAAGCAAAATATTTTCACAAATAATTTATAACCTTTAAATTATTGATCATCATATGAAATAAACCATGCACTATTGACTTGCATATTGCAAATTTGAAATGTACAATTCAATACAAGGGGCTTACAATAATTTTTGAGTGTCCTTCGTATAATTATAGCATATTCAACAGATTTTTTAAAGTAAAAAGAAGTTAAAATTTTAAGATTTTAATTCAATTTCAATTTCAATTTCAATTTGTCTTAATAGATTTTTTAAAATATTTCTATAAAAATCGAAGAGTTTTTTCAAAAGTTATTACTAAATAAGAGAACTTATTTTCACTAATCCACCAATCGAGTAAATCGTACTATAGTTATATATAATACTTATTTGAAGTTTTATTAGGATGTTAATTATGTTAATATTTTAATAATATAATTAATTTTCTAATATTTGAAACAGACAAAATGTTGAAATTCAGTTCTCTGTTTTTTTTTTAATATAAAATCTAGTAGAGACACTATTTATAGTCTATATTAATTAAGAGTTGGGATCACGTGAGACCAATAAATTTTCGTGAGACCCATAAGACAAAATTATATCCATTTGATTAGACCTAAAAAATGATCTACGGTTATGCTCGGTGGTAATTTTGTAATTTCTTTGAAATCCAATGGCAATGAAACAGGTCTTCACTATTAATTTTCTTCCAAAAGATTACCCTTGTTCTGATGTTCATAACATTTTCAAGCTTTTAAACTTCACGACCACGATTGAAGACGAAATACCATCGGCTACTAGCGAAATCTCTTCAAGCTACTCATGATTTGTTCTTGTTAGAGTATTAATGTCAATATGTATAGTTCACGGTCCTTTATGTAATTATGTGTATCTTACCTTGTATAAATAGTCTCTTAGGGTTTCATTATTCGGTTAGACTCTCTAGTGTAAACTCTCTCTCAATATATGCAAGCCGGCCGTCTTCAGCCATCTCGAGTCTCTCTATCAATCTATTGATTCTCCATTTCTAACATGGCATCAGAGTTGTAGGTAAGTATCCTCAGCCATCTCCCAGATCTGCATTCTCAATTTTATTTCTCTTTATTTTGCTACTCTCGTTTTTGCTCTGAAAAACCATTTTCTGTTGGTTTTTTGACAAAACACCAAGCATTAAAGTTGCCCAGAATAGCATCACGAACCTGCGTACCAATTTTCAGCCAAAACCGATCTGTTTTGAAAACTCGACTCAAGAACACTTTACACACTCATAACTGTCGCAACCCACAGAATCATAAATATCGCAACCCTCTTGTGAACAGTGCCATATCGCAACCCTCTATTGAGATATCGCAACCCTCTTGTGAACAGTGCCATATCGCAACCCTCTGTTGAGATATCGCAACCCTCTTGTGAACAGTGCCATATCGCAACCCTCTGTTGAGATATCGCAACCCTCTTGTGAACAGTGCCATATTGCAACCCTCTATTGAGATATCGCAACCCTCTTGTGAACAGTACCATATCTCAACCCTCTATTGAGACATCAAAACATTCAGTTAGTTGAGATATCGCAACCCTCAGTTAGTTGAGATATCGCAACCCTCAGTTAGTTGCGACATCTGACCAAAATTCCCAAACAAGTTCAAATGGCTCTCAATCTCAGTCACTCCAACCCCATCTCAGTCGTCCTCAATGGAAACAACTACGTCCTATGGCATCACCATATGTCCATTCTCCTTAAGTCTCATGGACTCTATACCTATGTCACTGGTATATCTACCCTTCCTGTTCAAAAGGAAGAGGAAAGTGAAGTTGACTTTGCAAAACGTATGAATGATTGGGATATCGCCAATGCTCGCATCCTTGGCTTCATAAACGCTTCTACCACTACTGAGATAAATCAGCAATTCCTCGGCTATACCACGGCAAAAGGACTATGGGATTTCCTTGCAAACAGGTACACTTCTACAGGTTTATCTCATCAATATCAGTTGTGGACTACCTTCCAGAACAAAAGGCAACTGCCTGATCAGTCTGTCAACTCCTACATCTCTGAGATGCAAGCTCTTAGAGATCACCTGAGTCTGGGTGCACCTCAAGTCTTTGATGAAACTGCTCGGAAGTTTACTGCTTACTTCAGCCAATTGCATCTGATTACTATTCTCATGGGCCTCACTGATCGCTTTGAGAACGTTAGAGCCTCGCTTCTACATCGACATCCTTTACCTACTCTTGAACAAGCCATCACTGAACTGCTAAGTGAAGAAACTATTCTTCAACAGCGGTTTCCACTACCATCAGACACTGTGCTCTACACTCCCAGCTCAGGGAAACCCAAAGGCAAATGGGGCAACCATAAACCCAAAGGCAAATGGGGCAACCATGACCAGTCAAAATCTGCGGGCAAGGGGAACAATAGTGAATGTACCTTTTGTCACTCTACTTCCCATCTTCTCCTCAACTGCCCAACTCGAAAATGTCGCTGGTGTGGGATCACACAACCACGTCACTATGCGTCTGACTGCCCAAAATGTCCATATCCAAAGAACTCTGGTAATCAAAGACAACAGTCCAGGCCTCAACCAATTGTTGGCTCCATCACTCAGGACTCCCCATCGCCAGCACCTACGGCACAGCACAACAACCACTCAACGCCTGACCTCATGGAACTCATGCGCCGAAATCAAGAGCTCATGGAGCAAATCATGACAGGTTCTATGGGTATGAATTCTCAATGCAATGCCACTACATCAGGTAACCCTTGGCTATTTGACTCTGGATGTTGTAATCACATGACACCTAAGGCTGATGGGTTTGTCTCTAATCAAACTTCCAGCCTGTTTTCATCAGTCCGTACTGCCGATAATACTCGTTTATCGGTATCCTTCAGTGGAACTGTATCTACCCCCGATATTCAGTTACCTGATGTGATGCATATACCTAACTTATCTCTGAGTCTGATTTCAATCACTCAGCTTATGGAAGCTGATCTAATCGTTTTATTTCACCCTTCTGGTTGTGTTGTGCAGGATCCAAAGACCAAGCAGATCCTTGGAGTAGGCCATAAAGTTGGTCAGATGGTTGAAGTGGTCTATCTTCGCCTTCCCTTACCTTCATCAAATTTTGCTGCTTCAGTCTCCAATACTCCTTCTTTTGAACTATGGCATGCGCGCTTAGGCCATTTATCCTTAGCTAGAATTAAAGTTTTAGCTAGTTCAGGACTGTTAGGAAACACTTCCTCTGAAAATGTTTCTTGTCTATGCTGTCAACTTGGCAAACATCATGCTTTACCTTTTCAAACTAATGATTTTAAATCTGCTTCTGCTTTTGATCTTATTCATTCTGATGTATGGGGACCAGCACCACACCCATCTATGGGAGGTGCTCGATATTTTGTAATCTTTATCGATGATCACACACGTTTTACATGGATTTATCTCATGAAAAACCGCTCAGAATTACCTAAAATTTATATGACCTTTGCTCGAATGATTCTAACCCAATTTTCAAAGCCTATAAAGGTTCTTCGAGCAGATAATGCTATGGAATACAAAGAATCGTCTCTTCTCTCTTTTCTTCAATCTCAGGGCACTCTTTCTCAGTACTCTTATCCCGACACCTCTCCACAAAATGGTCGTGCCGAACGCAAACACCGTCACATCCTTGACACTGTTCGTACTCTATTAATATCAGCCAAATATCCAGAACGTTTTTGGGGTGAAGCAGCCTTCACGACTGTCTACACCATCAACCGACACCCGACTCCTATTCTCAATCAAAAGTCTCCGTATGAAGTACTCTATGGAGTCTCTCCTCCCTATGAATTACTCAAAGTGTGGGGTTGTGCTTGCTTTGTTCAGCTACAATCTCATGAACACACCAAACTTGAACCTCGTTCTCGTTTGTGCTGCTTCCTTGGCTATGGAATTGAACATAAAGGATATCGTTGTTGGGATCCAGTCTCTAAGAGACTTCGTATATCCCATCATGTCACCTTCTGGGAACATCTTCTCTTCTCTACGGTGTCAAAATTTCAGGACACAATCACTCCTTCTACTTCCTTCTTCACAGACACATCTATCTCATTGGACTCACTCCAATTAGATCCCATACTCTCCTCGCCATCTGATCCACCCTCTTCCGCATCATCTGAGCCTTCATCTGTCCCCTCTGAGCCGTCATCTGTTCCATCTATGCCATCTGATCATGATCAATCATCTGCACCAACTCCAAGGACTACTTCTGAGCCATCTGCTGAGTCTATGGATCCTATCTCCTCTCAACCACAAGATGAAGTACGACGCTCCGATCGGGTAAGACAAGTTCCTACTCACCTTCGTGATTATCATTGTTATGCCACTTTGCTGTCCACCCATGAACCCACTTCCTATAAGGAAGCCGCTTCTAACCCTGTTTGGCAGCAAGCTATGACTGAGGAACTTTAGGCTCTTGACAAAGCCAATACATGGGAGTTTGTTCCTCTCCCATCGGGCAAGTCACCCATTGGTTGCAAATGGGTCTTCAAAATCAAAACCAAGTCTAATGGATCTATCGACCGTTACAAAGCACGCCTTGTGGCAAAAGTCTTCAATCAAGAATATGGCATTGACTACGAGGAAACGTTTGCTCCCGTAGCACGGGTCACCTCGGTTCGTAGTCTTCTTGCCATCGCTGCCACCAAGAAATGGCCACTCTATCAGATGGATGTCAAGAATGCCTTTCTAAATGGCGATCTCGAAGAGGAAGTCTACATGAGACTCCCTCCAGGTGTGACCTCCCGTCAGGGTAATGTCTGTCGACTTCGAAAAGCCCTCTATGGCCTCAAACAAGCTCCTCGTGCTTGGTTTGATAAATTCAGCAATACTTTCATCTCATTGGGGTTCTCTCCGAGTAATTATGATTCTGGATTGTTTACTCGGACTACTGCTGCAGGTACCATCTTACTTCTATTGTATGTTGATGATATGATCATTATCGGCAGTGATTCTACAGGTATCACCCACCTCAAAAAGTCTCTCAGCTCATGTTTTGAGATGAAAGATCTTGGCAAACTACACAACTTTCTTGGACTTGAAGTCCTATCCGACTCTTCCGGCATCTATCTCTGTCAAGCCAAGTACATTTCAGATCTGTTGTCCAAAGCTGGAACCACGGACAACAAAGTTGCATCTACACCCATTGAGCAAAATCTGCACCTTGCTCTGAATGTCGGAACCCCGCTGAAAGACCCTACACGGTACCGTCAACTAGTTGGATCTCTGGTCTACCTGACTGTTACTAGACCAGATCTTGCCTATGCAGTTCATATAGTTAGCCAATTCATGGCTGCCCCGTGCTCAGACCACTATGCCGCTGTTCTTCGTATACTTCGGTACCTCAAAGGAAAATGTTTCATGGGCTTCATTTCTCATCCACTTCATCCTTACAGCTTCGTGTCTTCTCAGATGCTGACTGGGATGGTGACATAATCAACCGTCGTTCCACCACCGGCTACTGTTTCTTCCTTGGTGACTCTCTTATCTCCTGGCGCAGCAAGAAACAATCGCTGACAGCTCGGTCCAACACTGAAGCGGAATATAGAGCCTTAGCTGACACTACTCAGGAACTCGTATGGCTACGCTGGCTACTATCTGATATGGTGTAATACCCCGGGTAAGTTCGTTAGTTAAAAGTTAGTTCTGTTAAATTTATTTAACTTTATAATTAATAGTTAGGGTGAATTTGGGATAAATTAGGAGTTAAGGGTATTTTGGGTCATTAAGGGATAGTTTAAGGTTTAAAGGGTAAATTTAATTTAGATATTATCCTTTGAGAATTCAGATAACATCACAACAGAAAATATCAGCAAAAGTAGTGTGTGTGTGTGTTTGGAGAAGAAAAGAAGAAAGAAGAAAGTTTAAGAGCTAGGGATTCAAATTGGTGCATTTGGAAGTGAAATTAAGGTATGTGGCTTGGTAATTTATGTTTGTAATTGCTATTCAATGGTTTCTATCGGAGTAGAATAAACGATTTCACATCTGGGGACGATTCAGTCGATTTC
Organism: Saussurea involucrata; assembly: GCA_033807775.1. NCBI lineage: Eukaryota > Viridiplantae > Streptophyta > Magnoliopsida > Asterales > Asteraceae > Saussurea > Saussurea involucrata. The sequence goes on from CM066320.1 coordinate 164,349,852, forward strand.
TGGGTTAAAAGTAGCCAAACCGACAGAGGTTTCCGGATATTATGAAGGTGTCCGGGTAAGTTTATTGGTGGTATCCGGATGATGTTATAGTGGTGTCCGGACGGTGTTTTTATCCGGGTAAGTTCTCTTTTCCTTGATTGTCCGGATGAAATATGATACCGGATAGTGTCCGGATTACTCAGGTTTCCGGATGATGTCCGGATTAATTATATTGTTCGGAAAAGGTATGCTGTCCGGAAAAGGCATGCTGTCCGGATAAATGGTGTTGTCCAAAAAACTCTATTTATGTCTGGATACTTGAGCTGTTGACCAATTCTGAGATTTCTAAACGTTGTTAGGGGTCTGATAACAATGTATATTATTGAACTATGATTAGTTGATGATTAAGGACTAGAAAATATTATAGACTCGACTTAAGTTCGGGTTTGGGGGAGAGGTGTGAGGAATTAAACTACTTTAAGTTCCTAAGATTTTGTGTGTGCTTTTGGTAAAGTGGTATATGTATTTGACTTGTACACATACTGTGAATTTGGAATTGAAGGATCGAAGTGCTTGATAAATATATTGGAAGGATTTTTGGATATAAGCTAAACAGGTGAGTTTTACTTCAAAATATTTTTAACTGGAATACATATATGTGTGGAATGGATATATGATTAAGGTGTGAATATTTTATGTTTATAATATAGTAAGATATTATATTCCTATGTGCATTACATTACACAAGTGCACATTAGCCGGGTTCCGGTGTGCGGACCGACGGGTAGCCGGGTTCCGGCGTGCGGACCGGTGAGTAGCCGGGTTCCGGTGTGCGGACCGGTAACGTTGATTGTTTATTAGTTGGCTTGCTACCAATTAGTATGGCCAGTTGTGGAGGAATAAGGTGGGATGAGATGTACGAGTCTTTAATGGTATTGATATACGTGTAGTATATGAATGTATATGAAAAGTTTATATAAATGGTTTTGATACAAAAGTTTACTAAACTGTCACGGATTTCCTCACTAGACCATTAGGTCTAACCCTCATTTCTGTTTTAAAAATATGTATTCCAGGTGGCGGACCGGGTAAGAGCAAGTAAATAGGACTCTTGATGGATAGCTTTTGTGAAGATGTTGGTTATGAAGTTATGGATGTATTTTGTACTTATGACTTCGTTATTAGTCAGCATGTAATTTAATTTGCAAAAAGTTTGTACTGATTTACTTATTATGTTTTTGCAAGACTATGGGACCGAATGTGAAATACGATGTATCTTTTGATCATTTTATAATATAAAGTGTGTGTTATTTGGATTTATGGAAACCGGGATGTTACAGATGGTATCAGAGCCCTAGTTTAAGAGATTTAGGTATTAGTACCTGTACCTAGACTTAAACTGCATGTGAAGTAGGGTGTCCCTATTATTTTAGAACCTGGGGATGCTACGTATAGAAAGGTAAAAGGAACATCATGTAAGGTAATTTCAGAGTTACACCTGGCCAGTGTAATTGTGATCTTACAGGTACATGTTGAACTAGAATACCTTGTTATATGGGGTATGTGCTTATGTGTATATTAACTGTAACACCCCAAAACAGGGGTTAACAAAAACTTCCATAAAACGGAAGAGTGGTACACATTACTAAAGTAAAAGTATACCTAATTAACATTTCATAATCATTAATACAAAGATTTAGTTAATTATAACTACTATTGGACCATTAGCTTATCTGATCACTACTATGGCAATCAAATTACAAAAAGGATGTCGGAAAGTTCTATCATAAGTCTTCCAATCTTTCACTCTCCAACAATGATCCCATGCTCACAACCCCGTTCTAGACCTTCTTGTGTTCGGAACCACTAATATTTGTAACACATAAAACACATAACAAGTGTTAGGCTTTTAAAGCCTAAGTGAGGTTTACACATAGCACATTAAGCATAATCATAGCATGTAGGAATAACAATTCGATACATTCACAAATTGGATTCCATGGAGAAGGCCCATATCGCTACCCAGTTACATCATAATTGAAGATATACCTTGATCGGTACCCCACGGTATTGTCACAAGGCATAACAAAACGGAAAACCCCACGGTATCCGAAGGTATGAATCAATTACACTTACCCCACGGTGTGTAAGAATATATCCTCCAATGCCTACTAGGTGCTCCTCCAATTATGTGAATACCAAATATATTAATCCAAATAATATTCAAACATATTTAACACATAACAATGGTCCAACCATTTAACATGATCAATACTACTTCCATGTAGTTCATATACATCCATATGTATTAAATCACATTCTATATAATATCAATAATAAACATCCATGTTTACAATTCAATAATAGGTCCATATTGACCATTAAGCCATCCTTACTTCATTAAGACATAAATTAAGCCATCAACATAATCACATACCAATGATGTATAATCAAACCCAAACCTTTAACACTAATATTTACCATGGCATTCTAAATAATAGAACACAATTAATCCACCATAACTTACTTGAACTCTTCTTGTATCCCTCTTAACCATTAAGAGCTTATTAACCAAGATTTTTCATTAACAATAACAAAATCAAGATAAAAAATGGTAATAAGGTATAATACAAACAATTAGATACAAGTTACTGGTACGTGCGAAATGTGTGTTTTAATCGCAGTGGGTTGCAAACTGTCCACAGTGGGAAGTGCAAGTGTACACTGTCCACTATGATCGTCACAGCAAGTAATAGTTGGTAAAATACCAGAATCGAATCCACAGAGACTGGACAATCAAGACAATACGGTTCTCATGAGCTCCTTTTACAAGTTTCAACTAGAGAGGAAAATAATACTTTGGTTTGGTTTGGAAAAGTAGCTACTTGAAACGATTTACTAAATGTTAAAAAGGAGGAATGTAGGTTGGATTTTCCCTAAATTTTATCTCAAATACTCGGTCCTTAGAGTGATCCTCGTATTCGTGGTGGACATTTTCTCTAGAAAAGCCCGGTTACAAAATACTCACACCGTTAGATAAAAATCCCATACTCTTAGTACTTGTTGTTTCGTCAATGGTAATCTCTAAATGGACCTTTTCAGGCCTCGATGGAATGTGTAGAGACAAATACTCTAAGTGTTTTTAATACACAAATTAGCTTGCCTACTACTCCAGTGGGCAGAGATTAGCTCACTGTGCCGACCTCTTTCGTAAGTGTCAAAAGAATTCTTTCGAATCCCCTAGCATCATTCAAGCTCGTGTCACTGCGTTCTACTTATTTCTAAGTTAAGAACTAGACTTTAGATCCTTGCAAGTGATCGGCTTGTTCGCATCCTTGGGTAAATATCGAGAATGAAAGACCAAAACAACAAATATTCTAAGTATAAAGATTACTCAAGCATTTTTGATAAAATCCAGGTACTTCTCCTTCCTACATCCCAAAGGATGTTTAGCCTAACATTTCCGAAGTAAAGAAAACAAAAGATGAAGAATTGCACATAATAAAACTGAAAGTGATTTGCATTAACTGCTCACAGTGGGGAACGAGAAGTCGTCCCTGCACTGTGTATTTCGAACTACAACAGAAAATAAATTACTGAAATTAAATGCTAAGTTACTGCAGTAGATAAAAGCTTACAACTTAAAGAAAATGCTAGATAAATTGCAAGAAAGATTCATTGTAATAAATGAGACCCAACACCCCTTTTTATACTAAGGAGGAGGTGTTGGTCTTTACACAAAAAGGGTTTTCCAAGGTGTAAGGACTGCATGGCAATGCTGAAATCAGCCCATAGGGTAATGCTTCAATCCTCCATGTATAGCTCTTATTACCCAATGGTCTTTTAGAAGTCAACTTTTGCAAGTACAAAGGGGTGTACTTGATGATATCTTCAATGAGAACTACCTTGTACTTCTCCAGCCATTTCTCTGCCAAATGAACCTTCCTCCTCCAGAAAATTAGATTTCAACTAAAAGTTTCTTTTTCTTTTCTTTTTGTTCTGCTCGAAGAGTGGGGAACCGGAGTGGGCACTGTATACGTCACTGCGGATGAAAAATCGTGAAAACACCCAAAACTTCCCCAAATAATTTATTAAAGACCATGGTTCACTCCTTTTTCTCGTTTTCGTAAGTCATACCAAGAATGGGGGTTTTTAGAAGTGAAATGGCTAAAATTGACAAAATAAAGTGGAAAATAAATGGAAATAATAACTCTAAAAATAGGGTTATCACAACCTCAAACTTAAATCATTACTTGTCCCCAAGTAATAAAAAGAAAGAAATAAAATGAAACACAATGCATTTGAATCTTTGAGGGACTTACATACTTCTTGACTTGAATGAGCGTTTGATCTCCTTCCTCCGATACTTCCTTCGGTCCGGAACTTGAAAATTTCACTTTTGTGTTTGACGAAACCTTTCCCTTGTTTACCTTTTGATCAATAGGGCTTTCTTGGGTTTGAAGGGTTTATGGATTTGAATCTTTTCCCAAGGGTTTTGACAAGAATTTCCAAACATGGACCGAAGATCTCGCTTTGAGATTTTTATTTCAAGAAGTGGGTGTTTAGTATTTTGCTATGATAAGAACGTACACTTTCAGGCTTTATTTGGGTATAAGGAGTATGGCTATTTTTGTGAGGGTGGGTATTCTGATGGTCCAGAATAGGCACACCATCTTTTTCTGGGATTGAGCACTTTGATGGTCCAGAAAAGGCACACCATCAATTTTGTTAGTGCTACTCCGATTTTCTTTTGTTTTTGTATTTTTTTATTTTTTCTTTTTTTGGGAGGGGGTATGGCTTACCCACCTCAAACTTAGACTTCACAGTGTCCCCACTGTGGGCAAACTGGAAGTCACTCTGGAAGTTCCCACCTCAAACTTAAAATCTCACAGTGTCCCTACTGTGACATTGAATTAACGAACAAAGGTGGTGGTTTGGGGTACAAAAAGGATCGTGTTTGGATGCGAAAAACGGCCTATATTATTTCATGGCATCAAGTTGAGATTCGTACTTACAAAAGGGACCTTTTTAAGTCGGAAGCCGAAAGTTGTACCTTGAAATGGAACGAGATCAAACAAGCATTCAAACAACAAATACGTTAGTACCCAAAAGTACCTACTGAGCGATAGGATTTCATGCATTACGAACCAAAATAAGAATTCAGCAAAGTGTCAAAAGCCTAGCCATAGGCACAAAATATAAAACAAACCGCAATTTAAAATTGTTTTAGGAGCAAACGAGATAAACCATTGTTTTAACAAACCATTCAGGAGGTTGGGGTGGCAGTTGGGGTGACATGTCGCCAGAATTCTCCTCCTCGAAATCATCTTCTTTTCGACCCTAATCCTTTCCTCTTCCTCTCTTGCCAACCGTTCGGCTTTCTCTCGTTGTTTCCTCTCCTCCTCTTCCTTTGCCAGCCTTTCTTCCTCTTCCTTCCTCTTTGTCTCAACCTTTTCTTTCTTCTTTTTAAGCGCAAGGATTTTTTTTGTAGGGTTGGGTTGGAGCGGTTCGAGAGAGAAAAATGGAGAAGAAGAGTATGTGTGTTTTTGAATATTTGGAGTAAAGGTGGTTTTTGGAATTTAGAATGGAAAGGGTTTATCTTTTGGGTAATAAAATGGAGGGAAACGGTCCTTTTTGGAGAGAGAGAGAGATAATGATAGCTTTTCTTGAAAAATGGAGAAATGGGTGTAAGATGGCAGCAAAAGTTGACTGATTTGTAAGAAAAAGTTGATGTGTGTCAGCCTTGGGCCCCTCAAAAACCGTCCTATCCTTCTTCAGATTTGGAGTGGGGAACGCAGGGACATGCATCTCCCCACTGCGAAGCTTTTTCTTGATTTTTCCTCCAAGAAGCGGTGATTTCTCCTACACACATTAAAACAAACTACCATGCCGAATTAAAAAGACAGCAAATAACTGAAATAAAATATTTACAAGCGGTTGTGACATTGCTTAACCAGAGCGGGATGGAGAGTGGGCACTGTCGCTCAGAAAGTGCTTCACCCTTTGTCCATTGACTTTAAAGATTTTTCCGAATTGAGGAGCCATTAAGTCCAGAGTTCCAAAAGGACTTACCTTGACCACAGTGTAAGGCTCTTTCCATCGAGATTTTAATTTTTCCGGAAACATCCTTAACCTTGAATTAAAAAGTAGCACTTTTTGTCCCTCCACAAAATTTCCATGAGTGATTTTTTGGTCAGGCCACCTCTTGATCTTCTCCTTGTTGGTTTTTTCATTTATGTAGGAGTGGTGACAGAGTTCTTCTAACTCATTGAGGTAGGCATACTTTAAGTGGGAAGGCAATGACTTCAAATTCAAGTCAGGGGGATGTTTATATGGTAGTTTGACATGTCTCTCCTTGAAATCTAGCAGCTCAAAAGCTGCCAAAATTTCGTTACACTCATCCTCAAAAGTGTCATCATTTTTAGAGTCGGAGTGCTCACTCTTACTCCCCACTGTGGGCACTGTGCTTCTCACTGTGGGCACTGTGTCAAAACTGTGGGATCCATAAATCGAACTCAAAGCGAAACATTCTTCGGTGTCTATATACTTAAGGGCCTTGAAGACATTGAATGTTACCTCTTGGTCATTAACTCGCATCGTGAGTTCCCCTTTGTGCACATCAATCAAAGTACGTCCGGTTGCAAGAAACGGACGCCCTAAGATGATTGGGATTTCTTTATCGGCCTCATAATCTAGAACTAGAAAATCGGCGGGGAAGATAAATTTATCCACTTGGACCAAAACGTCTTCTATTTTTCCCTTGGGATAGGCAATGGACCGGTCGGCTAGTTGTAATGTCACGGTTGTGGGTCTAGCCTCTCCAATACCTAACTTTTTAAAAATGGACAGTGGCATCAAGTTGACACTAGCTCCTAGATCACAGAGTGCTTGACCTACTTCTTGTCCTCCTATTGTGCATGGAATGGTGAAACTACCCGGGTCTTTCAACTTAGGTGGAATCTTGCTAGTAAGGAGGGCACTACATTCTTCGGTCAAAGCCACAGTCTCAAATTCACCCAACTTCCTCTTTTTGTTCAAAATATCTTTTAAGAATTTAACATAGCTTGGCATCTGCTCGAGAGCTTCTACCAAGGGTATGTTAATGTGAAGTTGCTTAAAAATGTCTAAGAATTTTTTAAACTGAACATCGACATTTTTAGGCTTCATTCTTTGAGGAAATGGAATGTTTCGTGGGTCAATCTGAGTTTGCTGTGGTATTGGCTTTGGAACAGTAGTCTTTGGGACAGGTCCGAGAGTGGGAAGGTCAGGGATGTCGGTCCCCACTGTGGGGATCACAGTGACTTGAGGAGTGCCCACTGTGATGCTCACAGTGGGTTTTTGAGGCGAATCATCAGATTCAAAAACGACATCTTTCAGATCCTTTCCACTCCTCAGTGTTATGGACTTGACATGTTCTGGTCCTTTTCCTATCACCCTAGCTTGCTCGGTATCACTAGGTAACGTTCCTGGTGGTCTATTCTTAACTTCAACGGCTAGTTGTCCTACTTGAGTCTCTATATTTCTAATGGCTGCTTGAGTTTGATTCATAAAACCCTTGAGAATTGATTCAAGTGACTGTTGGGTCTCAGCGGGTTGAGTAGATCGTGGTTGGTATGGTTGTGGGGACTGCCCACTGTGATGTGGGGACTGCCCACTGTGATGTTGCTGAAATCCAGGGGGATTGTATGGTCTTTGCTGGATATGACTCGGCCCTTGGGGTTGGAGTCCTTGATTACCAGACCAAGAGAAATTCGGATGATTTCTCCAACCTGGATTATAAGTCTGCGAATAAGGGTTGTTCCTCGGATTGGTTCCTATAACATTAACAGATTTGGGATTTGCTGGGCAAAAATCAAAAACATGCTCCTCTCCACAGAGGGAGCAATTTTCAGGGAGATGCGTTGCTGAATTGACTTGGCCTCTATTTTGATTTAAAACGATTTTGGTCAAGGCCACCAATTGCGCATTCATGGTTTTAAGTGCCTCGGAATCGATGGTGTTGGTCTTTGATATGGGTGCTCTCGGATTTGACCATTCAGTATTGTTGTTGGACACTTTTTCTAAGATTTGATATCCTTCGTTGTAGGTCATACTCGTAAATGTTCCACCAGCTGTTGCATCTAAGATGATTTTTGCTGCATTGGAAAGACCATTGTAAAAGGTCTCCAATTGAATGCAATGTGGGATGCCATGATGTGGGCACTTCCGAAGTAAATCTTTAAATCGTTCCCATGCATCCGAAACAGCCTCATCTTCTTCTTGCCTAAACAAAATTATATCATTTCGAAACCTTACATTCCTTGTTGGAGGAAAGTATTTTTGCAAAAATCTATCGGCAAGCTCTTGCCAAGTGGTTATCGAGTGAGGTGCATGTGCGTTCAGCCAAGACTTTGCCTTGTCCCTTAATGAAAAAGGGAAAAGCCTTAGTCTCAATGCTTCATCACTAACACCTTGCAACTGAAAGGAATCGGTCATTTCTAAAAACGATTTTAAGTGTGAGTGTGGATCCTCAGATGGTGATCCTCCAAATTGACCCATGGCTTGGATCATTTGAAACATCACCGGTTTGAGTTCAAAATGCGTTGCAACAATATTGGGTCTCAAAATTCCGGAGCTTAAATCACCAACTCCGGAAGTAGCATAGTCCCGTATTTTTCGATCTTTGCTATCGGCAATCGTGATTGTGGTCTCCACTACAGGTGGCGGTATTGCAGCCATGTTCACAGTGGGGATCACAGGGGGTTGTCGATTTCTGTTTCTGCGTCTTCTTCGAAAAGTTTTCTCTATTTCAAGATCGATTGGTAACAAAGGTTCGTGTTGTTGCCTTGGCATGCAACACGAAAAGCTTAGAAAAACGAGTTACTCGGGCTCGAACAAAAACTAATGTCTTGAGATTTAAAATCACGCCAGTCCCCGGCAACGGCGCCAAAAACTTGGTACGTGCGAAATGTGTGTTTTAATCGCAGTGGGTTGCAAACTGTCCACAGTGGGAAGTGCAAGTGTACACTGTCCACTATGATCGTCACAGCAAGTAATAGTTGGTAAAATACCAGAATCGAATCCACAGAGACTGGACAATCAAGACAATACGGTTCTCATGAGCTCCTTTTACAAGTTTCAACTAGAGAGGAAAATAATACTTTGGTTTGGTTTGGAAAAGTAGCTACTTGAAACGATTTACTAAATGTTAAAAAGGAGGAATGTAGGTTGGATTTTCCCTAAATTTTATCTCAAATACTCGGTCCTTAGAGTGATCCTCGTATTCGTGGTGGACATTTTCTCTAGAAAAGCCCGGTTACAAAATACTCACACCGTTAGATAAAAATCCCATACTCTTAGTACTTGTTGTTTCGTCAATGGTAATCTCTAAATGGACCTTTTCAGGCCTCGATGGAATGTGTAGAGACAAATACTCTAAGTGTTTTTAATACACAAATTAGCTTGCCTACTACTCCAGTGGGCAGAGATTAGCTCACTGTGCCGACCTCACTTTCGTAAGTGTCAAAAGAATTCTTTCGAATCCCCTAGCATCATTCAAGCTCGTGTCACTGCGTTCTACTTATTTCTAAGTTAAGAACTAGACTTTAGATCCTTGCAAGTGATCGGCTTGTTCGCATCCTTGGGTAAATATCGAGAATGAAAGACCAAAACAACAAATATTCTAAGTATAAAGATTACTCAAGCATTTTTGATAAAATCCAGGTACTTCTCCTTCCTACATCCCAAAGGATGTTTAGCCTAACATTTCCGAAGTAAAGAAAACAAAAGATGAAGAATTGCACATAATAAAACTGAAAGTGATTTGCATTAACTGCTCACAGTGGGGAACGAGAAGTCGTCCCTGCACTGTGTATTTCGAACTACAACAGAAAATAAATTACTGAAATTAAATGCTAAGTTACTGCAGTAGATAAAAGCTTACAACTTAAAGAAAATGCTAGATAAATTGCAAGAAAGATTCATTGTAATAAATGAGACCCAACACCCCTTTTTATACTAAGGAGGAGGTGTTGGTCTTTACACAAAAAGGGTTTTCCAAGGTGTAAGGACTGCAGGGCAATGCTGAAATCAGCCCATAGGGTAATGCTTCAATCCTCCATGTATAGCTCTTATTACCCAATGGTCTTTTAGAAGTCAACTTTTGCAAGTACAAAGGGGTGTACTTGATGCTATCTTCAATGAGAACTACCTTGTACTTCTCCAGCCATTTCTCTGCCAAATGAACCTTCCTCCTCCAGAAAATTAGATTTCAACTAAAAGTTTCTTTTTCTTTTCTTTTTGTTCTGCTCGAAGAGTGGGGAACCGGAGTGGGCACTGTATACGTCACTGCGGATGAAAAATCGTGAAAACACCCAAAACTTCCCCAAATAATTTATTAAAGACCATGGTTCACTCCTTTTTCTCGTTTTCGTAAATCATACCAAGAATGGGGGTTTTTAGAAGTGAAATGGCTAAAATTGACAAAATAAAGTGGAAAATAAATGGAAATAATAACTCTAAAAATAGAGTTATCACAACCTCAAACTTAAATCATTACTTGTCCCCAAGTTAAACCGACACTTATTAAAAAAAATGCGCTTAAGCATATATCACACCATAATTATTGCACAACCACAATAAACTTCTAAAAGCGTACTTTGACCACCTAACTTTCACTTATGTAATAATTTAACCAAAACCTCTTCCACTCGTGATTTATTCGCCAATCACTCAAAATCCCCACATGTGGTGTTTCACAAGATATGTATTGTCCGCATTCTATAACATTCTGTAACATCCCCAGTTCACCGTACATGATAATGTCCGCTTTGCGCATACCCTCTGCATAACAGCATGCCGATACCGCTCACGATTTTGTTTCTGCCCGCACAGGCATACGCGGGACGCACCCAGACCGCACCCTGTGACAGGAAAAAGGCCTCATACATCTTACACAACTGCCGACTTCAATGTCAATAGTCGACCTATCGATACTTCTTTAATCTATTCATTAACAAGGACTGAACCTAATCCTTTCAACATAACATAATACAATTTACATCTCATCGTCTTCATTTCAAACTTATTCGTGCAATACTAATATCACAAAATCACCATAAATTCTTATTTAACGTCGAGGGTATTTCCTTTCTGTCTCATCACACTACTCATAGCAATTTGCTAATTCCATCACCTTGATGACTACTAATCCTTCCTCCGGACACAACCGTCCCTTGCCAACTGTATTTCTAGTTACCAAACAAGAGTATAGACCTTCTTACAACCGACACTAAAGTCCACTTTCAACTCTCCCATTGTTCACCTTCCTCTTGAACACAATTACCAAAACTACAACCATTCTCCCATGATTTATCCAACACCTCTCCATTCTCAGCTTATAGTAATATTTTACAACTTAGTTCGTTCATAGCCTTCAGGCATAACAATGTATTAAATATATTATTTCGCACATTTCCTCATTTTAAAGAATAACACTTAGAGAAACTTGGGTACACATGACCCCAAAATTCTTATAACTTCAGTGTACTGCACAACGATCACGAGAATTGTTTGCATACTACTTTCCGAAAAACTTACTCTTTTTCAACCAAAACGATGTTGTTATGACCGTAATATATTTAATGAAAATCTTTTCATATGACAAAAGTTGAAAGAAATTACCGACATGAAGTAAGCTAATCGGTTCTCACACTCATTTATATTTAACTTTTTTTGTAAAGTATGAAGTATTTTGCAAATTGCTAAACTCAAAATTTCACTGTGCGACGTAAATGGTATTGCCTTTTTCTTTAAATACCCACGTGCACATACTGACTCATCATCGACTAAATTGCTATTTATGCATTTGTTTTGAAATCACGAAAACCCATGTAACACACACTCGAGGACACCATGCATAAAACTTTACTTGTAATTAAAGGCTATTCACTCAAACAAGGTCTATCGTTTAACTCACGCAACTTATCATTGACGCTCTATTTCCAACCAGTGGTTACCCTCTCAGCCTTCTAACACTTGTTATACATGCCTTCCAAGGCTCACTTACTCAACCATTTCATACTATTCCCATCTTGATCAAACATCTTACATTCTATTTCCACACATTTCAATCCACTTATTTAAGGTTGTCTCGGCGGACTTTCATGAGTCCCGCCAGTTCTAGGTTGTCCTTCCCACCCTCAATCATTTACCGATCTGTCCTCCAAAGAATTGAAAGACCATGGTGGCGTTTTTACCATCATTATGCTATAAAACAAAAGATAACCCTGAGAAATGGTTATATAAATATAATCACACGAAACGTACTTTACCGATCATTAGTCACTGGAACAGTTTAGAAACAAGTATGCTTATGTAACAATATATTCATAATAACAGTAGCTAATTGAGATTGTGAATATATCATACATGAGAATCCTCATTACCGTCGTTACCGTACTAATTTACGTATTTCTGTCGACCCTAAGGCCATCCCGTCTTAATACTTCTACCCAATCTCACGATTCATAACTTTATTCATCTCAGCTTAAGTCTAAGTACCTGCTCATCATACTTAGTTCACTTAAACTAAAGCTCTGATACCAACTTGTAACACCCCAAAACAGGGGTTAACAAAAACTTCCATAAAACGGAAGAGTGGTACACATTACTAAAGTAAAAGTATACCTAATTAACATTTCATAATCATTAATACAAAGATTTAGTTAATTATAACTACTATTGGACCACTAGCTTATCTGATCACTACTATGGCAATCAAATTACAAAAAGGATGTCGGAAAGTTCTATCATAAGTTTTCCAATCTTTCACTCTCCAACAATGATCCCATGCTCACAACCCCGTTCTAGACCTTCTTGTGTTCGGAACCACTAATATCTGTAACACATAAAACACATAACAAGTGTTAGGCTTTTAAAGCCTAAGTGAGGTTTACACATAGCACATTGAGCATAATCATAGCATGTAGGAATAACAATTCGATACATTCACAAATTGGATTCCATGGAGAAGGCCCATATCGCTACCCAGTTACATCATAATTGAAGATATACCTTGATCGGTACCCCACGGTATTGTCACAAGGCATAACAAAACGGAAAACCCCACGGTATCCGAAGGTATGAATCAATTACACTTACCCCACGGTGTGTAAGAATATATCCTCCAATGCCTACTAGGTGCTCCTCCAGTTATGTGAATACCAAATATATTAATCCAAATAATATTCAAACATATTTAACACATAACAATGGTCCAACCATTTAACATGATCAATACTACTTCCATGTAGTTCATATACATCCATATGTATTAAATCACATTCTATATAATATCAATAATAAACATCCATGTTTACAATTCAATAATAGGTCCATATTGACCATTAAGCCATCCTTACTTCATTAAGACATAAATTAAGCCATCAACATAATCACATACCAATGATGTATAATCAAACCCAAACCTTTAACACTAATATTTACCATGGCATTCTAAATAATAGAACACAATTAATCCACCATAACTTACTTGAACTCTTCTTGTATCCCTCTTAACCATTAAGAGCTTATTAACCAAGATTTCTCATTAACAATAACAAAATCAAGATAAAAAATGGTAATAAGGTATAATACAAACAATTAGATACAAGTTACTCACCTCAAATCTTCAATTGATATTACCCTAACTTGAAGACTTGAACGTAATCACTCCAACAAGAAAGATGAAGATGTAATGCCCTAAATCAAGTTTAATTGGTAAGATTCATCTAATAGTTGTTTGAATTGAATTAGGATTAAAAGATAAGAGTTTACCTTAATTTTTAGATGGAGAATCGCCTTAGAAGAAACTAGCAGAGCAAAATCTGATTTGAGAGTTCTTAAGTGAAAGAATGAATGACTCAGGATAAAGAGGTGGGTTTAATCCCCTTTTAGCACGTCAGGTGCTCGGCGCCGATCCCCGCGCCGATGCATCGGCGCCACCATCGGCGCCAACTTCTGTTTGCTAGCCTTCTCGATTTCCACTGATTTGGCCATAACTTCTTCGTTAAAACTCCGTTTTTACCCCGGAAGGTATCGTTGGACTCGTATTTAAATTACCCATCCAACTAATCCATAAAATCTAATATTTAACTTTATCATCTATTTTTCATCAATTTCCTTAAGGAGTAAACTTACAGATTTCTATCGGAAGTTCTCAAATAACAAGTAACATTCACGGAAATTACTTAGGAAATCAATTATAATCTAAGAAGTCAAAATATAAAGAAATATTAGGACTATCATTACTTACAAGGATTTTCCGGGTGTTACAATTCTCCCCAACTTGAAATAGATTTCGTCCTCGAAATCAAAGCTAGGTAAACAAATGAGGATCTTTAATTTTCATATCCTCATCCAATTCTAAAGTCATATTAACACCTCAATGATGTAATACCATACCCTTAGGTCACAACTTCTTAACTGATCTTTCTATAACCCCTTACAGTTTCTCCAAACAACTACTCTTACCATCCATTCTTACTTTAGTAAGTGAAATCACATCATGCCAACATAAAATATTTTGTACATCTCTTCTCTTTAAGTATTACATACTTAATTCACAAATGAAAGTCCATAAATAACAAGGATTCATCTAATCATATTTTCTGAACCTTACTTCTTTCATCATTATCCACTCCCCAACTTAGATTTACAAACCTCCTTAGAGTACTGTTATCATCAAATCCTTATCCGACTATTTCTTGATCTACCATACCGTTATCATTTCTCTCAAGCTTACACGAAAAATCCACCACACATAGCTACAGTCCAAAAGGACAGTTTCTCTAGAATCATTAGCTAAGACTTTTAGCTAAATCCTCATAATACCGAGAACTATATTCAAAGCATTTCTTTACATCCAAGGAATACCCCAACACTTTTGACTAAACTTCATAACGAAATACTACACCTTAACGGTTACAGTATTATTTTCGATAATAAAGTGAAGTATAAAAACTCACCTAAAATCCAATGGGATCAAGAGGAACAAGAGTTCTCCTTTCACCCCATCATTACCACAACTCAATCTCCAGGTCTCAAAATAACATTAATGTATACTACCTGAAAATCCACGTACTTTAAATCAAGCATACTTATCACTTTTGAATACTTCAATAATCATGGCAAACCATCATTACATCCATGACTTGTACATTTCTTCGGTACAAAATGTTACCATTTCTTCACTCCTCTATCGCACCACGCGACCATATTGCAACCAAGCACTAAAAGGTTTGCATGTCAAGGGTAATGTTTCCATTGAATCTATAGTATGGCTACTTTCCTAGGTCCGATCTTTCTATTATTACTTCCTACGTTAGCATGGAGTACTACCCTCCAATCAATATTTGTCTCTTTCTTCCAACCTTTCCACATACCGATAACACTTTCTCATCTTTATTAAACTTCCTATGATTCAAAATCATAAACTTATTTAGCGACTCACCCAACCAAAATCACTTTAGATAAACTCACACTACCGCTCGACATTCTATTCCAATAATAGCCAAATCACTACACCATCTTACAACCACATATTCCAACAACTTTATTGACAACTAGTACTATTCATCTGGAATCCCCCGAAAAGACTTTCATCTAATGTTCCCTCTTTATAACTTCTTATTACTGGTTGACACATTTATCTTGACAATTAATGCCACTACTCGTTCGTGCATTCTCCACCCATAACATCTCACAGCAGACCAGATTCCTCATGGTCATTCGTACACAATTCAAATTTACCTTCATGCTCTCCCGCACAATTAATCGAATCTATTTCATTACTTTATTCCTCCCCAACTTTAGTTTGAACTACAACTCACGAGTTTCTAATTAACTTAAACTTACTCGCTTCTTACTAATTCTTTGTGATTCCAAACCATTATATATACAGTGCACACTCCATCGCAAATCGACATAGTCCATACCCTTACCATGTTCGTGCCTAATTCTTCATTCTATATAAACCATCTACATCATAAGTAGAATGTTCATCTACAACAATAGTCTTTCACTATCCTAACACCCCCCACAAGGTGATCCTTCAACTTTTAATCTTCCGATTCTAACTTAACATTCATACATGATCTCAAAAGAAGAATCAATGTATTCACATTATGTAAACTTTAATTATAATACAATTCATGTAATTCCAACCCCCAAGTCTATGTCAAGTTAATTAGACCGACGAATACCCTTAAGACTCAACCGAGTCCAAAACCAAGCCATCTGCTCAAAGGGTCTATTGATCATTTATCAATATCAACTCATGAAATTTAAAATACATCTAATCCCACATCATGTAACACATGCTTCGAGACATGATAATCTCACGACCCCTTCATTGCTACTTTCCCAATGAAGTCAATTCATATATGTATCTATATGTACACGTATATACAACTCTATATACTCCACATTATATATATATATATATATATATATATATATATATATATATATATATATATATATATATATTATTTTGCCAAAGTTCATTAATCCCAAAGGTACTAAGAATACAAGATCATCAAACAGTCCTCACACATAAGACCAATAGTTAAACCGACACTTATTAAAAAAAATGCGCTTAAGCATATATCACACCATAATTATTGCACAACCACAATAAACTTCTAAAAGCGTACTTTGACCACCTAACTTTCACTTATGTAATAATTTAACCAAAACCTCTTCCACTCGTGATTTATTCGCCAATCACTCAAAATCCCCACATGTGGTGTTTCACAAGATATGTATTGTCCGCATTCTATAACATTCTGTAACATCCCCAGTTCACCGTACATGATAATGTCCGCTTTGCGCATACCCTCTGCATAACAGCATGCCGATACCGCTCACGATTTTGTTTCTGCCCGCACAGGCATACGCGGGACGTACCCAGACCGCACCCTGTGACAGGAAAAAGGCCTCATACATCTTACACAACTGCCGACTTCAATGTCAATAGTCGACCTATCGATACTTCTTTAATCTATTCATTAACAAGGACTGAACCTAATCCTTTCAACATAACATAATACAATTTACATCTCATCGTCTTCATTTCAAACTTATTCGTGCAATACTAATATCACAAAATCACCATAAATTCTTATTTAACGTCGAGGGTATTTCCTTTCTGTCTCATCACACTACTCATAGCAATTTGCTAATTCCATCACCTTGATGACTACTAATCCTTCCTCCGGACACAACCGTCCCTTGCCAACTGTATTTCTAGTTACCAAACAAGAGTATAGACCTTCTTACAACCGACACTAAAGTCCACTTTCAACTCTCCCATTGTTCACCTTCCTCTTGAACACAATTACCAAAACTACAACCATTCTCCCATGATTTATCCAACACCTCTCCATTCTCAGCTTATAGTAATATTTTACAACTTAGTTCGTTCATAGCCTTCAGGCATAACAATGTATTAAATATATTATTTCGCACATTTCCTCATTTTAAAGAATAACACTTAGAGAAACTTGGGTACACATGACCCCAAAATTCTTATAACTTCAGTGTACTGCACAACGATCACGAGAATTGTTTGCATACTACTTTCCGAAAAACTTACTCTTTTTCAACCAAAACGATGTTGTTATGACCGTAATATATTTAATGAAAATCTTTTCATATGACAAAAGTTGAAAGAAATTACCGACATGAAGTAAGCTAATCGGTTCTCACACTCATTTATATTTAACGTTTTTTGTAAAGTATGAAGTATTTTGCAAATTGCTAAACTCAAAATTTCACTGTGCGACGTAAATGGTATTGCCTTTTTCTTTAAATACCCACGTGCACATACTGACTCATCATCGACTAAATTGCTATTTATGCATTTGTTTTGAAATCACGAAAACCCATGTAACACACACTCGAGGACACCATGCATAAAACTCTACTTGTAATTAAAGGCTATTCACTCAAACAAGGTCTATCGTTTAACTCACGCAACTTATCATTGACGCTCTATTTCCAACCAGTGGTTACCCTCTCAGCCTTCTAACACTTGTTATACATGCCTTCCAAGGCTCACTTACTCAACCATTTCATACTATTCCCATCTTGATCAAACATCTTACATTCTATTTCCACACATTTCAATCCACTTATTTAAGGTTGTCTCGGCGGACTTTCATGAGTCCCGCCAGTTCTAGGTTGTCCTTCCCACCCTCAATCATTTACCGATCTGTCCTCCAAAGAATTGAAAGACCATGGTGGCGTTTTTACCATCATTATGCTATAAAACAAAAGATAACCCTGAGAAATGGTTATATAAATATAATCACACGAAACGTACTTTACCGATCATTAGTCACTGGAACAGTTTAGAAACAAGTATGCTTATGTAACAATATATTCATAATAACAGTAGCTAATTGAGATTGTGAATATATCATACATGAGAATCCTCATTACCGTCGTTACCGTACTAATTTACGTATTTCTGTCGACCCTAAGGCCATCCCGTCTTAATACTTCTACCCAATCTCACGATTCATAACTTTATTCATCTCAGCTTAAGTCTAAGTACCTGCTCATCATACTTAGTTCACTTAAACTAAAGCTCTGATACCAACTTGTAACACCCCAAAACAGGGGTTAACAAAAACTTCCATAAAACGGAAGAGTGGTACACATTACTAAAGTAAAAGTATACCTAATTAACATTTCATAATCATTAATACAAAGATTTAGTTAATTATAACTACTATTGGACCACTAGCTTATCTGATCACTACTATGGCAATCAAATTACAAAAAGGATGTCGGAAAGTTCTATCATAAGTTTTCCAATCTTTCACTCTCCAACAATGATCCCATGCTCACAACCCCGTTCTAGACCTTCTTGTGTTCGGAACCACTAATATCTGTAACACATAAAACACATAACAAGTGTTAGGCTTTTAAAGCCTAAGTGAGGTTTACACATAGCACATTGAGCATAATCATAGCATGTAGGAATAACAATTCGATACATTCACAAAT
Source organism: Saussurea involucrata (assembly GCA_033807775.1). NCBI lineage: Eukaryota > Viridiplantae > Streptophyta > Magnoliopsida > Asterales > Asteraceae > Saussurea > Saussurea involucrata. The sequence continues at coordinate 164,368,884 of CM066320.1, forward strand.
TGGATTCCATGGAGAAGGCCCATATCGCTACCCAGTTACATCATAATTGAAGATATACCTTGATCGGTACCCCACGGTATTGTCACAAGGCATAACAAAACGGAAAACCCCACGGTATCCGAAGGTATGAATCAATTACACTTACCCCACGGTGTGTAAGAATATATCCTCCAATGCCTACTAGGTGCTCCTCCAGTTATGTGAATACCAAATATATTAATCCAAATAATATTCAAACATATTTAACACATAACAATGGTCCAACCATTTAACATGATCAATACTACTTCCATGTAGTTCATATACATCCATATGTATTAAATCACATTCTATATAATATCAATAATAAACATCCATGTTTACAATTCAATAATAGGTCCATATTGACCATTAAGCCATCCTTACTTCATTAAGACATAAATTAAGCCATCAACATAATCACATACCAATGATGTATAATCAAACCCAAACCTTTAACACTAATATTTACCATGGCATTCTAAATAATAGAACACAATTAATCCACCATAACTTACTTGAACTCTTCTTGTATCCCTCTTAACCATTAAGAGCTTATTAACCAAGATTTCTCATTAACAATAACAAAATCAAGATAAAAATGGTAATAAGGTATAATACAAACAATTAGATACAAGTTACTCACCTCAAATCTTCAATTGATATTACCCTAACTTGAAGACTTGAACGTAATCACTCCAACAAGAAAGATGAAGATGTAATGCCCTAAATCAAGTTTAATTGGTAAGATTCATCTAATAGTTGTTTGAATTGAATTAGGATTAAAAGATAAGAGTTTACCTTAATTTTTAGATGGAGAATCGCCTTAGAAGAAACTAGCAGAGCAAAATCTGATTTGAGAGTTCTTAAGTGAAAGAATGAATGACTCAGGATAAAGAGGTGGGTTTAATCCCCTTTTAGCACGTCAGGTGCTCGGCGCCGATCCCCGCGCCGATGCATCGGCGCCACCATCGGCGCCAACTTCTGTTTGCTAGCCTTCTCGATTTCCACTGATTTGGCCATAACTTCTTCGTTAAAACTCCGTTTTTACCCCGGAAGGTACCGTTGGACTCGTATTTAAATTACCCATCCAACTAATCCATAAAATCTAATATTTAACTTTATCATCTATTTTTCATCAATTTCCTTAAGGAGTAAACTTACAGATTTCTATCGGAAGTTCTCAAATAACAAGTAACATTCATGGAAATTACTTAGGAAATCAATTATAATCTAAGAAGTCAAAATATAAAGAAATATTAGGACTATCATTACTTACAAGGATTTTCCGGGTGTTACATTAACCTTGTCTGAATAAACAGAATGGCAAGTGGTACGAGACAAACAAATCGGGAAGGAGGAGGAAGCCTGAATAGAACCAATCCAACAGCCGGAGGAAGGGGAAGAAGGGGAGAAAGGGGAAGGGGCAGGACTGGAGGCAGAGTACAGGGGCGAGGCACAGAGTTTGTTACAAGAGACGACTTGGCTGCTGAGATGGGAAGATTACAAGCCAATATTCAAGCCATGTTTAACCAGACGCATAATACTGAGACGGAAAGACCAGATCCTAACTTGGAAGACGAGATGCCTATCACACCTACTGCCGTATCAGTACCAAGAAGGTGTGACTATAAGATGTTTTTAAGCTGTAAACCACCAACTTATGGAGGGGATAGAGATCCAGTGAAGGCGATGCGTTGGCTGAAGGAAATTGAAGCTGTATTTAAAACCAGCAAATGTGCGGAAGAGGATAAGGTGTTATACGGAACTGCAATGTTGAAGGCAGATGCTTGATATTGGTGGGAGGCCCTTATTGACTCCAAGGGATCTGATGTATACTCAACCTTTACTTAGGGCGAATTCTCAAGGGCATTCAAAGAACAGTTTTGTCCTCAAGCAGCAGTCAGACAATTGGAGGAGGAATTCCTAAGCCTACAACAAGAGAATTTATCAGTCAGAGACTATACTGCCCGTTTCCTAGAGAAGTCACGTTTTGGAGAATATTATGTTGCCACGGAGAAAATGAAGATGGAAAGGTTCATATTTGGATTGAATTCGGAAATTCGAAAATTAGTGACTGCAACGAGACCTGATACATTTTCAACAGCAGTAAATGCCGCAGAAAATGTAGAGCGGGATAATAGGAGGGATGCTGGTGATAAAAGTATGGGAAAGAGAAAATGGGAAGGACCACCGCATGATCCAAAGAAGTCTAGATTTCAGGGATTCGATAATCGTCCACCTTTCCGACCCATGGAAAGACCTTGTCCGAAGTGCCACCGTATCCATCAAGGAAACTGTCAGATTGAATCGCGGGTTTGTTATAGGTGTGGGAAGACCGGGCATGTTATTAAAGATTGTCGATTAACGCGGTTTTGTTTCTTGTGTAATTCTCCCGATCACCTTCAGTCCGATTGTCCGCGAGGTAGAATACAACAGGGGACACATCAGGGAAACCAGCAATTGCTAGACCAGTAGTTCCAAGAATAGAACCACCGAGAACAAGGGGTTGTACATTTCAAATGACAGCTAAAGAGGCGGAGGAAACTGTGGATGTGGTTATAGGTAAATTTTTCATAAACTCTACACGTGCTAAAGTGTTGTTTGACTCCGGTGCAAACCGATCTTTTGTGTCTCCTTCATTTGCTGCTCACATGCATTTAGAGCCTAAAATGTTAGAACATGCCTTACTGGTAGACACTGCAAATGATAATCATGTGTCAGTTAAAGAAGTTTTTGATTGCTGTATGATAGATATAGAGGGGTGTGGAGTACCGATACAACTATTTCCTATAGCCTTGATCGAGTTTGATGTGGTAGTAGGGATGGATTGGTTAGCTGAGAATCAGGATAACATAGTTTGTGATAAGAAAATAATCAATGTCGTTTTACTTGATAAGAGGTAAGTAGTGATTTATGGTGATCGTAAGAATCATCAGTCTAGCCTAATATCTATGATAAAAGCCCGTAAGTGTGTCAACAAGGGTTGCCCGAGTTACTTAGCCTATGTGATAGATAGTAGGCCTGAAAAGATTAAGTTGGAAGATATTCCTATTGTTAGTGAATTTCCTGAAGTATTCCCTGAAGACTTGAATAGTCTTCCGCCCATTAGACAAGTAGAGTTTGGTATAGATCTGATTCCTGGAGCCGCTCCTATTGCCCGTGCACCGTATCGTCTGGCACCTCCAGAGATGAAAGAGATGATGACACAACTACAAGACCTATCCGACAAAGGCTTCATCAGACCCAGTTCTTCGCCGTGGGGTGCACCAGTTTTTTTTGTGAAAAAGAAGGATGGTTCGATGAGAATGTGTATCGACTACCGGGAACTGAATAAGCGCACGATCAAGAATAAGTATCCGCTACCCAGAATTGATGACCTCTTCGATCAGTTAGTTGGAGCTTGTTATTTCTCCAAGATTGATCTAAGATCTGGTTATCATCAGCAGAAGGTGAAAGAAGAAGATGTTCTGAAAACTGCTTTTCGCACAAGGTATGGTCATTATGAATTTTTAGTGATGCCGTTTGGACTGACGAACGCTCCAGCTGCTTTTATGGATTTAATGAATCGAGTATGTAAACCGTATCTCGATAAATTTGTAATTGTATTTATCGATGATATACTTATCTATTCTCGATCCAAGGAAGAGCACGCACAACATCTTCGTCTGATTCCGGAGTTACTAAAGAAAGAAAAGTTGTATGCTAAATTCTCGAAGTGTGAATTCTGGTTGCGGGAAGTTCAGTTTCTGGGGTATGTCATTTCAAAGAAAGGCATTCAAGTAGATCCGATGAAAGTGGAAGCGATTGAAAGATGGGAACCGCCAAAGACGCCAACCGAAGTACGTAGTTTTCTGGGTCTAGCTGGCTACTATCGGAAATTTATAAAAGACTTCTCTCGAATCGCGACACCATTGACTAAGCTGACTCGGAAGAATCTAAAGTTTGAATGGAGAGCAGAACAGGATGAAGCATTCAGAATATTGAAAGAGAAACTCTGTAGCGCGCCAATATTAGCATTGCCAGAAGGTTCTGATGATTTCGTTGTCTACAGTGATGCCTCTAAACTGGGATTGGGTTGTGTACTTATGCAGCGTGGAAAGGTTATTGCTTATGCTTCTCGTCAACTAAAAGATCATGAAAGACAGTATCCGACGCACGACATGGAGCTTGCAGCAGTTGTCTTCGCATTGAAGATTTGGAGACATTATCTTTATGGTTCCAAATGTCAAATTTATACCGATCATAAGAGTCTCCAACACCTCTTCGATCAGAAGGAACTAAACATGAGGCAGAGAAGATGGCTAGAACTGGTGAACAATTACGACTGTGAAATTCTCTATCATCCGGGAAAGGCAAACGTGGTAGCTGATGCTCTGAGTCGTCAAGAAAGAAGCGGAACAATAAAAGCCATTTCACTACGAGCTGAACTTTTACCCACGAATTGCAGAAATGTCAATTAGAAGCCTATCAGGAAGAACATTTGAAATCAGAACGGTTGGTGGGATTATCAGCATTGCTAGAAAAATATGATCGTGGGTTATTATGTTTGGGAAGCAGAATTTGGGTGCCTCGTATGGGTGGGTTACGTGATCGGGTACTACAAGAAGCTCACCAGTCTCGTTTTTTCTATTCATCCGGGTACGAACAAGATGTATAAGGATCTGAAACAATTTTATTGGTGGCCGGGGATAAAAAGAAGCATTGCTCAGTATGTGGAAAGATGTGATACTTGTAAGAAAGTAAAGATTGAACATCAAAGGCCGTTTGGTCAGTTACAATGTCTGGAAATACCAATGTGGAAGTGGGATCAAATCACTACTGATTTTATTACAAAGCTACCAAGGACTCCGAAAGGATTTGATACTATTTGGGTGATTGTTGATAGATTAACGAAGTCTGCTCACTTCTTGCCGATAAAAGAAACTGATTCGATGGAACGCTTAGCCAAATTGTACATCGACGAAATAGTAACGCGACATGGAGTACCAATCTCGATTATTTCTGATCGAGATAGTCGTTTTACTTCTAGATTCTGGAGAAGCTTTCAAAAAGAAATGGGAACACAGATAAAGTTAAGCACAACATATCATCCTCAAACGGACGGTCAAAGTGAAAGAACAATCCAGACGGTAGAAGATATGCTCTGGGCTTGTATTATTGACTTTGGGGATCATGGGATAAACATCTACCGCTGATCGAATTTGCTTACAACAACAGTTATCATTCCAGCATACAAGCGACACCGTTTGAAGTTCTGTATGGTAGAAAATGTCGAGCACCTTTATGTTGGAACGAAGTGGGAGAGAAACAGTTAGCGGAGCCAGATATAGTACAGTTAACAGCAGATAAGATTACTCAGATTCGGGACAGATTGAAAATGGCTCAAGACAGACAGAAAAGCTATGCTGACCGACGTCGGAAACCGTTAGAGTTTCAAGTTGGAGATTTTGTAATGTTGAAAGTATCGCCATGGAAAGGAGTTATACGTTTTGGGAAACAAGGAAAACTTAGTCTGCGGTACATTGGACCTTTTGCAATAACAGAAAGAATTGGTGAAGTGGCCTACAGGTTAGATCTTCCGCCAAAGTTAAGCAGGATTCATAACGCGTTTCACGTTTCGAATTTTCGGAAATGTTTGGTTACGCCAGATCAGGCCGTCTCTCTACCAGATATACAAGTGGATGAAAAGCTGAATTACGTGGAAGAACCGGAAGCCATTGTTGACCATAAAGTCAAGGTTTTGCGGAATAAGGAGATCAGACAAGTCAAAGTTCAGTGGCGACATCAAAGAGGGCAGGATGCTACTTGGGAATCGGAATCAGAAATGAGAACTAAGTACCCCGTATCTTTTTGCTTAAACCGAATTCCGGGACGGAATTCTTTTAAGGAGGAGATGATGTAATACCCCGGGTAAGTTCGTTAGTTAAAAGTTAGTTCTGTTAAATTTATTTAACTTTATAATTAATAGTTAGGGTGAATTTGGGATAAATTAGGAGTTAAGGGTATTTTGGGTCATTAAGGGATAGTTTAAGGTTTAAAGGGTAAATTTAATTTAGATATTATCCTTTGAGAATTCAGATAACATCACAACAGAAAATATCAGCAAAAGTAGTGTGTGTGTGTGTGTTTGGAGAAGAAAAGAAGAAGGAAGAAAGTTTAAGAGCTAGGGATTCAAATTGGTGCATTTGGAAGTGAAATTAAGGTAAGTGGCTTGGTAATTTAGGTTTGTAATTGCTATTCAATGGTTTCTATCGGAGTAGAATAAACGATTTCACATCTGGGGACGATTCAGTCGATTTCTGGGTTAAAAGTAGCCAAACCGACAGAGGTTTCCGGATATTATGAAGGTGTCCGGGTAAGTTTATTGGTGGTATCCGGATGATGTTATAGTGGTGTCCGGACGGTGTTTTTATCCGGGTAAGTTCTCTTTTCCTTGATTGTCCGGATGAAATATGATACCGGATAGTGTCCGGATTACTCAGGTTTTCGGATGATGTCCGGATTAATTATATTGTCCGGAAAAGGTATGCTGTCCGGAAAAGGCAGGCTGTCCGGATAAATGGTGTTGTCCGGAAAACTCTGTTTATGTCCGGATACTTGAGCTGTTGACCAATTCTGAGGTTTCTAAACGTTGTTAGGGGTCTGATAACAATGTATATTATTGAACTATGATTAGTTGATGATTAAGGACTAGAAATATTATAGACTCGACTTAAGTTCGGGTTTGGGGGCGAGGTGTGAGGAATTAAACTACTTTAAGTTCCTAAGATTTTGTGTGTGCTTTTGGTAAAGTGGTATATGTATTTGACTTGTACAGATACTGTGAATTTGGAATTGAAGGATCGAATTGCTTGATAAATATCTTGGAAGGATTTTTGGATATAAGCTAAACAGGTGAGTTTTACTTCAAAATGTTTTTAACTGGAATACATATATGTGTGGAATGGATATATGATTAAGGTGTGAATATTTTATGTTTATAATATAGTAAGATATTATATTCCTATGTGCATTACATTACACAAGTGCACATTAGTCGGGTTCCGGTGTGCGGACCGACGGGTAGCCGGGTTCCGGTGTGCGGACCGGTGAGTAGCCGGGTTCCGGTGTGCGGACCGGTAACGTTGATTGTTTATTAGTTGGCTTGCTACCAATTAGTATGGCCAGTTGTGGAGGAATAAGGTGGGATGAGATGTACGAGTCTTTAATGGTATTGATATACGTGTAGTATATGAATGTATATGAAAAGTTTATATAAATGGTTTTGATACAAAAGTTTACTAAACTGTCATGGATTTCCTCACTAGACCATTAGGTCTAACCCTCATTTCTGTTTTAAAAATATGTATTCCAGGTGGCGGATCGGGTAAGAGCAAGTAAATAGGACTCTTGATGGATAGCTTTTGTGAAGATGTTGGTTATGAAGTTATGGATGTATTTTGTACTTATGACTTTGTTATTAGTCAGCATGTAATTTAATTTGCAAAAAGTTTGTACTGATTTACTTATTATGTTTTGCAAGACTATGGGACCGAATGTGAAATACGATGTATCTTTTGATCATTTTATAATATAAAGTGTGTGTTATTTGTATTTATGGAAACCGGGATGTTACATATGGGTGCTCACCAATTTTCCCCAACACCATTATGGTGTGACAACACTAGTGCTATTCAGATTGCTCACAATGATGTCTTTCATGAGCGTACAAAGCACATTGAGATTGAATGTCACTTCACCCGGCAACATGTTCTTCGCAAGACGGTTAAACTTTTTTCAATCTCAACCATTTATCAGACTGCAGATATCTTCACCAAAGCTCATCTTCCAGGGAGTTTTCGGGCTCTTGTTTCCAAACTCAATTTGGCTCATTCTTCCCCTACTTGAGTTTTAGGGGGGTGTTAGAGTATTAATGTCAATATGTATAGTTCAGGGTCCTTTCTGTAATTATGTGTATCTTACCTTGTATAAATAGTCTCTTAGGGTTTCATTATTAGGTTAGACTCTCTAGTGTAAACTCTCTCTCAATATATGCAAGCCGACCGTCTTCAGCCATCTCGAGTCTCTCTATCAATCTACCGATTCTCCATTTCTAACAGTTCTGCTGCATTGAACACGAAGGAAATCATCTTCAACATTGTCAGAAACACAAACAGATCTACGATTTCGGTAAGGAACTAAAAATAGGGTTTTGAATTTCATGATTTGGTAACTATTTGTAGAACTTATAAATTGTTGTTTTATTATGCTTTTCATCTTCTACATCGACTAAAAGAAGAAAAGAACAACAATTTAGGGTTTTTTAGGAACCAATTTGGGGGTCTTGTAGTAATTGGTTCTGTGAGGTAAAGAGATGCACTTATTTTGTCTTCTATTATTGAATTGTCCATCACGCCTTATTAGACTGCTATGTTGTGCATATTTATGGTGTACACTTTCATTGATTTAGGTTTGTTATGTATTCATGTTTTAGGCTACTAGCCCTCAGGCTAAAAGAAAAACAAAACATCAACTATCGTCTCATCTTATGTATACCATCAGAAGAAAAAGAATTCATCCTCAGAACATTTTTTGTTTAAATATTGTGTTTTAAATATTCACTAGTGTCGTTAGTTGCAAGTCCTCATTTATTGATTTTTCTCATATTATATATGCATTTAGAAGAAAATGTTTCCTCTCCAAATAATGATGGCTTTACTTTTATGTTTTACATTTCTCTCTCTTTACTACTCTGTGACTTCCCCTGTGTTGATTGTATGCTTTCTTTGTTTCATTTTTTAGGTGTTAACTTTAGGATTTAGCCAAAAACCATATTGAGGGAAAACTTACCTGTTAAGCGCTTACTAGTATTCAACACTATCTATTGTATTATCGGGTAAAGTTTTAGTCCATCAAAATGACATATATGCAACCATTTACGCGGTAAGTGCTAATCGGGTAAGAGTTGTCACTGTCACTTACCGGGTAAGGTTCTCGGTCCTTACCATGTTCATCCGGTAAGGTAATGTGACTTGGTAAACACTTATTTGGTTAGCGTTTGGTAAATGACCCCTAACTCTTCAAATAGAGTTTTGAATATTTTCAGACTCCTTTTCTTTATTATTGTGTGCATTTCCGTGTCGCATATATTCTTTTACCCATTAAAAGATATACGGTTTATATCGTTTTTCATGTATTCTCATCCATTAGCATTTTAGTTCTTTAAACTCTCTTCAAATACTTGGAAGATGCAACTTTTCAGTGTATGCCAATGATTTTTGTCTTCTTTTTTCATATTTGATGTTAAACAAGATTTCTAAAGGGATGATGTGGACTTCAAAACTATAGTCTTGGTTGGCTTGATTTTCTTTTTGTAGACATTAATGTTTATTGTGTGTTATTCTGTTATGATTTTAACAACATTATAAAAAATACTAGAAGCATCCAATGGTTATATAGTAAAAAAAGTTTGAACAAGCTTACAAATACTCTACAGGAAGCTATAAGGTTGGAGGATGATGAAGCTACAAGGTTGGAGGATGATGTCAACCTGCCTTAAATGGCTTCTACACTTCAGAAAATGATGAAAAAGATGAATATTGAAGGTAACAATATCCTTCCCAGTGTAGTTCCTATTGAGTTAATTACAAACCTTCACAGAAAAATTATTGTGAAGGTTCACTTGATTTCACTTGTAACCAACTAACGTTTCATATATTATTATTTGAGTTAATGGTACTCTAATACCAAGGTTACAACCAATGAATTAGATATGTAAGTGCAACCAATATTCATTTGGACATTCCCTAATGGCTTCGAATTTCTACAACAAATTCTCCAACTTCTCCTTTACCATTTACAAATCTTCACAAAAACTCCCCCTTTTCCAAACAAAAAACCTTCACAAAAACTTACTGTGAAGGTTAACTTGATATCACTTGGGAGCAACTTACTTTTATATATTGTTTATAATTGAGTTAATGATATTCTAATACCAATGTTACAGCCGATAAAATGGAATATCATAAAAACATGATCCATGATTAATATGTGTATATATATATATGAGTTTGACATCCACATATACCATGAATTAGGATAGATAAGTGCAACCAATATTCATAAGGGTAGTGTTTGTTAATATCTTTGATTGTTTACCAATGCTCCAATTTCTCCTCCAGTTTACATACCTTCACAACAACCTTCACAACAACCTTCACAACAAATTTACTGTGAAGGTTCACATGCTGTCAATATTATATATTATTTAAGTTGATGGCATTTTATTATCAAGGTAACTAAAATAAATTATCATAAAAAATATTATCGATCATGAATATGTGTGTGTGTATATAACATTCACATCAACCTTATTGTGAAGGTTTAGTTCACAACAAAGTGTCAAAAGCAAAAGGCTACGATAGGCAGTAACATATACCCCTCCATCACACATAAGGTATCTTGATTTTTGTTTTGGTATGTATTCCATTAAATGTCACTTGACCTTTATAGTAATAATAGCCATTATTATTATTATTGAACCTCCTGTATAGACAAATCATATAAGTCTCAAGTAATGAACCACTAAAATTAGCATGAGACAATATCATATATTTCATACGTACGTTCATATAGATTGATTCTACTTCCACTTGAAACAAATGAAACTTCACAACAAGGTTGTAACTAACTCTTCATTGTAGTTTGTTCTTAATTCTTTGTACTTTAATGTATTAGTACGTAATAAAGCAATGTTTTTTTCCTGTATTTGGTGCGTATGAATTGGTTCTACACGTCTACCTTCACTTGAAACAAATCAACCTTCACAACAACGTTGTGAAGGTTCTATTTTATCAAGTAACCTTAACTTTTCATGGTAGTTTGCTCTTAGGTTTCTATGTTCTTTTAGGTATTAGTATGTAATAAACATGTGTTTTTCAAATTCTTAAGAGGAAAGGCTTTATGTAACTCCAATTATGATAATAGGTCTTTTCTCGAATACAGCCATGTTTGATTTGTGATATAAACTTTATATTTTACTTTACTTTTACAGTGTAGCGTCTTTTGCCATTATCTATGTGAGGTTGATCCTTCAAAGACCTAATGAAATTATAGAACAAGGTAGAAAGTTGCAAATGAATTGGTGGAGGATGAAGAAGAATTTGGTTGAGTGTGAGGTATTTGTGACGAGAATGAAAATGTATTTTGGAACCAAGCTCAAAGAACGGAATTATGAGCTATAAAGGAAACCCCACAAAAGAATGCACACAAGAAGCAAATAAACAAACTGAGAAGAAATGACAAATTTTTTATCTATTTATCTAATATGACGTTAACATGTTCAAGGATAAAGTAGTGGAAGGGGTCGGTGAATGGGACAACTATACTATAACTGATGTTGAAAAGAAACCGCATTTGAATAAGAGTAGCCATGAATTGAATGAAAGATTTAGCTGATGAAGACATTTAACATTAGTTTTTTGTTTCATATGTCAAATTATCATACCTTTTGATATACGTGCATAGGGTTGGGTTCACGTGAGACCAACATGTTTTCGTGAGACCACAAAATAACACTAAAACTTCACAGCGATTCATTGTGAATGTATGAAAAACAGCGAACCTTCACAACAAAAACACTGTGAAGGTTTACCTTCACAGTCTTTTACTGTAGTGTTATTTTTGTGGTCTCACGGAAATAGTTTGGTCTCACATGATCTCAAGTCTATGTGCATAATCTTCATATTTTTTTTGAAATGCATAATCTTCATATTATATTTTGATAATCAATGTTTGTTTCCAAGTATTGTGTGAAGTTTATAGCACATTGTTTTGAAGTATATCTATGAAGGTTTAGTAGACTAGGGTGACATCTGTCACTATCTTAATTGTCTCAATTTGTTATTTATGAAAAAATCAAAAGTCCTAGAGGCAATTGTTCGAAATACTAATGACGCCTCTAACAGGAAGAAGAAATTAATGAGAGTTTGGTTGTTTGTTTGTATTCAAACTAAAAAATGTTATGGTCAAAAATACCCTTTCACGTTTAAAAAGGGAGACCAATTTCATCAATCAGATCATCCACATTAAAATGGCATCAATGGACAGAAATTGGTCTCACGAAAAGTGGATGGTCTCACCGGAACTCAACCCTATTAATTAATCTTGTTTAGTTCAAATTGATCGTCTATTATTTAAAAAATGTAACAACATTTTCATAACTTCATTTATATATAACCTATTAGGTAGTGTTTGGTACATGAGAAATGACAGGATATAAAGGGACAAAATTCACTCTTTCATGTTTGATGCGACTGTCCAGGTTTGGCACCACGTAGGACATAGACAATGATTGGGACAAAGTGAGACAAAAATTGTTTTTCTTGTTGTACCAAAACAGGTGGAACAACATGTGTTAAGAGTGAGATAGAAACTAAAAAATAGTTAATCTACCAACATTTGATATATAACATGTAACACCATAATTTTCTGTAAGTAGAAGTTGCACCGTGTTCAAGGGTGACAGAAACGTTTCGGGTGAGAAAAATTGATTTTTGTGGTTCGGTACGAGTGAAGTGACCTTACCACACGATAGTTACATGGTCACTATCGTCGAGGCAATATCGCATGCTGAAGACACTCTACGGTACACATGAAGCGACTATGACCGATGAGGCCCCTCGGGCACAATTGCAGGGCCATATCGTGGGAGATCTGGTGCCTGAGGTACAAGTCAAACGACTATGTCTAGCGTAATGCCTTGAGTATAGTCGTTATAGGGGCAGAGGGCTTTAAACCGATTTTCCCAACTTTCTCTCATTTACTCCTTTACCGAGTTCATCATTTCTCTCCCAAAACCGAACCCTCGCCATTAAAGTCGGATTTGGAAGCATTCAAGGCATTTTCTTGAATAGTAAAGTGGTCCTTCATCATCAAGCTAGAATTTGGAAGCTAGTGTCAAAGATTCTCCATCTCATCTCATCTCATCTTCAAGGATTTCTAGGATTTCTAGGCTTTTCATCCAAACCTAAGTTGTGAGTTTATTATACATCTTTTAAGCTTTATACATGTCAAAACCTTGTTATATTAACCACTTAAACTCCTCCTCACCTTGTTCTCACATTTGTTGGATTTTGACGTAACTTGAGTATTTGGATGTTTTAAGGTTTTTACCAATTTTGTGTAAAGTGAAGAGTTTTTTTATATATGTTATAAAATGTAGTTTTTATATGCACATCCATGATTGAATACTTGAAAAATCCATTTTTAACACATTTATGACAATTATTGTGTTGGATGAACTTGTGTTAAAAATGGGCTTTGAAAATGAAATGGAGTGGCTATGTCTAGGGATGGAAACAAGGCGGGTATTGGGAGGGTTATGTATCCCCCGTCCCCGAACCCAGTCAATGAAACCAACTAAGGTTCTTTTAGACCTCATAAACTTTGGAAATATGTTTTGTGACCATATTATGTTGCGATTTGGAAATGGTTATTTGGTTCACTAATATATGGATTTCGCTTCATATAATGTTATTTATATAAGGAAGCCATTTTATGAAAACGTTGATGTTGAAACAATATGTGTGATTATGGTTTGGTCACAATGTGAATGTGATGAGCCTTAGACTAATACTATTGAACCCATAGGTATAGGATTTAGGAGGCAACTTGATACGGTTATGTGGAGTCGGATACTGGTTATTGACCGTAAATGTAATCATAGTGATTGAGTATGAATAGGATCATCAGGTGCCTATATCCATATCTAAAGTGCGAGTCGGAGAGCTCGTGGTCATTGATCCTAATATGAGCTCAATAACTTGGAAAATAGCTTACTTTTGTGTTCCGTTACAATCCTTGGAAAATCGGCCCCCTCGTCATCAGAAGATGAATTTTGGACCGTATGGTTCCCTTGTGATTTATGTGAAAGGAACTTTGATTTACTTTTGACAAACTCTTAACTTTGATTTACTTTTGACAAACTCTTATTGTTTAGACCCGACTTTTGCATTTTATTGCAAGTTACTTACATGGAGTCAAACTCTTTAGTTGATGTTAAGGTAATCGTGATGATGGTTATCGTGCCCGCCATCACTATATAAATTAAAAGTATATTTTGTAAAAACGAAAGACCCGGAAAGTTATTAATGTAAATAAGAAAAAAAAACTAACCTATTTATTAAGAATCAAACACAAATTAGACTAATAGTTAATTAGGCTATGTTTGTTCATCACCACCTCCATGTCCACCACTTTTGTCCACCACTAGTCCACCACTAGTCCACCACCTCTACCTCCTCGAAAATAGGTGGTATAAAAATTACAAGGATGAGATAGAAACTAAAATTACTAATAATTTGATATAACCCTAATATATAATGTAGTATTTGATTTAATGGTCACCACCACCTATCGTCGCATCACAACAGCTAGGGCTGTAAACAAACTGAACAAACATGAACGCAGGTTTGTTCATGACTTCATGTTCATTCGTTTAACTTAACCAAACAAGCAAACAAATACTTACATTAAATGAGCATAATATTTTGTGTTCATGATCGTTCATCAAGAAAAATGTTTGCTGGTGCTCGTCATGTTCGTTCGTTAAGATGCTAAAAGAAACAAAAAACAACCACCATTACTCATCACTTTGTTCCTAAAAATTAATATAACAAAATGCAAAAATTGGTAAACTTAGGGGATAAAAAAGGAATTATAAAAATTTAATTTAAATAATGATTTTACATATTTATGTTATAAGATGAACGAATGAGATCATTGTTCATGTCCGTTCATTTAACTAAAAGAATTAAAAAAATGTGTTCATATTCGTTCATTTTTTAAATAAACAATAACGAAATTCATGTCGAAAGGTTCACTAGAAGAAAGAATTCGATGGGCATTCTAGCTGCACCAACAAAAGCCAAGAAGTAACTCGTCTTTCCGCCCTAGTCCCATGAAATAAGTAACGACATGACAACTCAGGAGGAATAGGCAATTGCCACAACCTAGGAACGGTTCGCTGAAAATTTGGTTCGTTTATTACCCTATATGCGACCATTGCGACCACAATCAGCCACCTCACTACAAGGCACCACCATTATTCTCCATCATCTTCACTTCCTCTACAGTCGCTGTCGTTCATCGTCCACCAATGCCTCTACCCTCACCATCATCGCCCACCTCAATCTCTGTCACAATCACAATCACAACCCCCCCTCACGACCACCACACCCACCACACGACTCATAACTACCATATCCATCACCACCGCCTCTTTCAACCATCGTTGCATCCATTATTGTCAGCGTAACAAACCTCCACCACCGACTCAGTTAATTCATAAACATCTTCTAAATCGTACAAAACACATGTTTTGTTTGTACGAACCAAGTTTTTTCGAACTACCATCAATTATATCAAATTCTTTATATTGTTATATATATATATATATGTATATAAAAAAATGTATAAAACTTTCTATATATTAATGTTTTAAATATTATTTGATTTGTGCCATTTATAACTCCTATATGATTTACAAGCATCAACCAACTTTTTTAACGCCAACTTGTCCGGTCTTGTTCTAATCGTACCAAACACCAAACATAATATACTTGTTTTGTCCGGTCGAGTCCAATAGATAGTCTTACCCCCTTTGTCCTGTCCATTTTTGTCTTGTCTAATCCAATCATGTCTGCATATATACCAAACACTACTTTACCCAATGAGCGCTTACCAACAAGATTCACCACTCTCATTTATATTGGTGGGTCACATTTTGTTCATTAAAATGGATTGTCTCTAAACATCTTTTACCGGATAAGCGTTAACTGGGGTAAGAGTCTTTTTACTTACTTCTCGGATAAAAGTCTTCTCACTCAGTTACGAGATAGGAAGCTTGTTCTTGCCATGCCTTTTATTGGTAGATTTATATTGGTGGGTCACATTTTGTTCAATAAAATGGATTGTCTGAAACATCTTTTACCGGATAAGCGTTAACTGAGGTAAGAGTCTCTTTTTACTTACTTCTCAGGTAAAAGTCTTCTCACTTACTTACGAGATAGGAAACTTGTACTGGCCATGCCTTTTATTGGTAGATTTATATTGGTGGGTCACATTTTGTTCATTAAAATGGGTTGTCTTTAAACATCTTTTACTGGATAAGCATTGACTGGGGTAAGAGTCTTTTTTACTTACTTCTCGGGTAAAAATCTTCTCACTCACTTACGAGATAAGAATCTTGTTCTTGTCATGCCTTTTATTGGTAGATTATTGCATACCCACTCGGTAAACGATCCCTTAACAAATTTGACATCATATAAATTTTATTTTGTTGTAGTGACTAGTCATTGAAGTTGAGTTTGGGATCTATTTTGAATATTAACCCCAACATCAATTGCGAAATTATCTTTATGGGTCGATGGATTTGTGTCGAGGGAAGCGATCCGATCAAGCTAAAAAATATAGTTATCGTACTATCCATCCATCGAGAAGTACTTGAATGAATAAATAGCTACAATGACCTCAATTCCCCCTAGTAGCTAACATTGCATTTTTATTTTAGATGCACGAAAAAACTTGATTATTTTTTTTACCATTAATGATTTCCGATGTTTAAAATGTTTGTGACTTCAAAATATCTCTCTTCACTCTCCGTTTCACCTCCATAAAGGCGTGCATAAAACTTTCTGAAATCCAGCGACGATAGAACGTTGCTAAGTTGCATGTGTTGTAAATGCTCCCTTTTCGGCTAATTTCCATCTTCGTAACCAAAAATCATTCACTCACAACACAATGCAAAATATATCAACTATTGGATCATACCACGTTCAATATTAACATTCAAAATCGACAACATCCAGTTGAGTAGTCTCTCAGTTATACACTTATTTTTGTCACATTTGTTACAAACAAAATAATTAACATGATTTAACAATAGGTTGTTTTGCCCTCTAACCAGATTTTTCGGACCATCGAGTATATGGGTTGGGTTCTGGCGAGAAATGCCAAATTTGGATGAGAAATGGACGAACATTAAGATGAGATGCATCGAGATGCACCACATCAATTCCCTTTTAAGCTGCAATTTATGGGAGCATGGAAGGGTATTTGATTAAAAGTGATCAACGCTTTAAAAGAACTTCTCACACTTCTCACCAAAAATGACATTTCTCACGCATGCCTATGTATAGGATTGGATTCCGGTAAGAAGTTGAGGTTAACGTGAGAAGCGTGAGAGTGGTTATCAACCGCCGGATGAGAAATGGATGCACATTAGGATGAGATGAACCGAGATGCACATGATTAATTTCCTTCTAAACCGCAATTCATGGGAGGGCATTTGATTAAAAGTGATCAACTTCTCACGCTTCTCACGTTAACCTCAACTTCTCACACGATACTTCACCTACGTGTATATATATATATATATATATATATATATATATATATATATAATACACTCACTCTGAATGTAAATTTACTGATCTGGAAAATAAACTCAAAATGGCTAAAGACAAAGTCAGGAGTTGGTGGAAAGAGAAGAAGCTTGTAATGGAGGAACAAATGAAGAAGGCCTTGGTGGTTATAGAAGAAGTAGATAGGGAAATCGAGGAGGGTACAACTAACGATAGTGACATTATTAGACAAAATGAAGCAGTGAAGATCAAATCGGAGAGCGAAGCTAAAGTCAATTATGACCCAAGACAGAAATCGAAATTTAGTTGGGACTTGAGAATATTTCAACCGAAGATCATAATTGGCTCGATAGAGATTTTACAGATGATGAAGTCAAGAAGACTGTCTAGGAATGTGGGGTTGATAAGTCTCCCGGCCCTGATGGGTTTTCGTTTGGTTTTATTAAGGGAAATTAATTAAAATACCCAAAGTTCAAAAGTGGTTTGCAAAAATATCCAAAAATTCAAGCTCTATTGCCAAAATACTCATTATACCAGCGATGGGGTCCGCGATCGCGGACTTGGCCCGTGATGGGGTCCGCGGTGGCCGAAATTTACACTTTTGGCCCCTCAACGTTTGGTCCTTTTTGCACGTTTTTTTGCAGTTTTTACTGTTTTTTTCCACAATTATTGTACTTGGAAGACCAAATTGTGGTTGAAATTCACTGGCTTGTTTCATCAATGTTGAATTATTGTACTTGGAAGACCAATTTGTGGTTGCAATTCATGTTCGTTGTTTCATCAATGTTGAATTATTGTACTTGGAAGACCAAATTGTGGTTGTAATTCATCTTCCTCAATGAGATTTCATCCATAAATATCAGTAAAATGCATCCATAATCATTCATCCATTTCATTGTGGTTGCAATTCACATCCATTCTATCCTTCTTTCTTGCTTTCTTTCTTCATCATTTCAGTATTTTCTTTTTGAGATACTACTGAAAAATGAGTTCATCTGTTGCAAAAGCTAAGCTATATTTATGTTTCGATGGTGAATGGGTGCAAGACAACAATGAGTGGAATTTTGCTTATAAATCTAAGTAGGGTGTAAAATTGTCAGTAAACTATACTTATCAGAAGTTTGTTGCATACGCCATGCAAAAATGTGGAATCGACCCTTCTGCTATTTGCAAGTTAGTGTTCAAGAATGATGATGGGTCTATTGTGGAGTTATCTAACGATGGGGATATCTCTGGTTTTCTGCACTTCGCAGCCCAGTCAGAAAGACCTCCATCACTTTTTGTGTATTCTGAATCATTGGTGTGCGACGATGACGAAGGTGATGACGATGGTGATAACGAAGACCTCCAAATGGAGGAGCCTGATTTTCAATTTCAGGCGCCCTACGACCCAACAGTTTATTCGGATCATGCATATGGTCTTAACGATTGTTATCGTAATTTTGTTCCGGAGACGCAACAACAACAACAACAACAACAACAACAACAAGACGAAGAATGCCGTTTTGTTGGAGTTGCTGACGACGAAACCCATGTTTTCACAATGGGTATATCTGATATAGACAGATCAGGTACCGACAGTGATGAGGACGAAGAAGGTGAAAAGTATACCCCTAGTGGTAAATCATTTAGTCAGTTAAATGACTATTTTGATATGCCCCTATTCTTCCAACCCCGGATACCCATACACAAACCTACGAACCTAAATCTTATAATCACAGTTCAACGATACAAGTAGGTGAAATATTTGATTTGAAGGATGACTTGGCCACACAAGTCGGAATTAAGCTCATGCAAGAGGGTTTCGAAAGTTACACGCCGAGATCCGATAAAACCAGATACGAAGTTGTATGTGCGAGAGAAAATTGTAATTGGAGGCTGTACGCGAGGTCCGTGGGCGAGAAAGGAGGGATGTTTGTCATTAGAAAGTTGCACGATGAACACACTTGTTCGAGGACGCAACTGAATCCCATCCACAAACAAGCCACCAAAAGGACTTTGGGTGCATTACTGAAAGACAAATTTCTTGATGCTAGCAGGTCATTTCGTCCAAAGGACATCGTCAACGATGTAAACCAGCAGTATGGGATCACAATTGGTTACTACCAAGGCTGGCATGCGCGATGCATGGCACTACTAATGGTCAGAGGCACGTTCGAGGAGTCGTATGAACGACTCCCTGGGTATTTATATAATTTGCAGCTGCAGAATCCAGGTACAGTCACCCAGATAAGGAGCGATTCAAATGGAAGTTCTGAGTTGTGCTTCGTTGCCCTTGGACCCGCGGTACATATATTAATACGTCATATGTTTACACATTATAAACGATAACATTTACAAAGGGAAACCACCTACGTTTTTGCAGATCTGCACATTTTTGAGAAATCTGCATCGTGTCCTGGTAATAGACGCTGCACATTTAAAGGGGCCTTACTTGGGTATGATGGTCCTGGCGGTTGCCATGGACGGGAATAACAACATCGTTCCCATAGCTTTCGAAGTAGGCACGTCCGAGACCGGGGAGGAGTGGACTTGATATCTGTCCATGTTGAGACAAGCTATCGGAGACCTGGAAGGGTTGGTGTTTATGTCCGACAGAGCACCTTCCATAAGCGCCGCAATCTCTGCCACGTACCTAAATGCCCCTCACGCCTTATGTTGTCGACATTTGGAGATGAACGCTGATAACGCCAATTTTTGGCGTTATTTTCAGTCCATAAACCAATGAGATTGGCTTATGTTCTAGCAAAAAGGCGGAACATTATGGTTTATTGAGTGAAATGTGTGGGTAATCTAAAAGACAGCAATCATCGAGAAAAGAAGCGAAAAAGAGGGCCAAAACGAAGCCCAACGGAAACCCGAGATCCAAGCCCAAGAACCGTACCCAAATCCGCGAACCAAACCTGACCCGGAAGGATCAAGAAAGCGCGCGACTTTCCACGCGGCTTGAAGCCGCGGGACAATTCGCGTAACCCTCTGTTTCGTTTGCTATATTTGATGTTTCCCGGAATTTAGGTCATAATCTCGACACGTGCGACGGTAGGCTGCTTGGGGGCGATTTTCAGAGACTTTTGAGCCACAATAGAGGATCGATTGAGGAGACGTTCACCACGCGAAGCGGATTAGAGCCGAGAGAAGGGAGTTCATTATTACATTCTTCACGTTCACGATTTCCATGTTTACACACACGATTTCTCTTCCTTTTCTTATGTTTTTATCCACCACCAACATGAACTAATCTTTAGATGTTGGGGGTTGGTTTGAATTTGGTTTAAGCTTATGAACAGATTATTTGAGACTTTTATCAGTTTTTCCTATTTAATGAAGCATGTGATTTGGGTTTTAATGCTTTTGTGAGTTTGGCCAACTTTCATCTGTTTTGTTTGTTATCAATTAAGTTCGAGAGAATTAATTGTCAACTAGAACTAGAATTGCATGCCTAAGGTGAGAAATTGGATAGAGATATACCAAGTAAACTTTAGTCCCATTGAAATCTTGATTTTAATGTGTTTTGAATTCCATAGGTTGAGATCGAGAGATAAAACTTGTGCTTTCAAGATAAAACCCGTTGTTGCTTGAGAAAGAACAACGGTGATTTTAGAGATTGGGTATTCATTAAAGGGAATGACTGGTAATTGTTTTGAGTCAGGTGTTTATATGTGAAAACCATAGGATTTCCATCCCTCAACTGTTTTCTCTATCCAAAGTTTCCTCAAGTTATCTACTGTCTCGCGTTTGATTTAATTATTTGCAATTCATTAGTTTAATACCAACAACTCAAATTTGCGACCTTTCAGTTAATAAATCTTATAGTCATTGTGATACTTAGTTTCTAGTTCCCTGTGTTCGATACTCGTACTTTTGTACTATTACTTGATTTCGACCCGTACACGTGCAGTTAGATATAGGGGGGGTGTAAACCCTCCTATCAAGTTTTTGGCGCCGTTGTCGGGGAACTAGTTGAAACTGATAGCACTACCAGCTATAAACGCTATTACATTGAACATTTTTTTATTATTTTGTTTTATCACTTTCAGTTTCTGGATTACTAACCTTGCCTACTTGCTTTTCTGGTACTAATTGGTTTATGCCAAGGAAGACCCGAGAGAAGGAAATCGAACTGATCGATCCAGAAATCGAAAGAACCGCCCGTCAGATACGAAAAGCATCCAAAGCTCAAGGACAACTGAAGATGGGTGACAAGAGACCTCCTCGCAATGACCCACCTCCACCACCTCCGGAAAGACGTCCTATGCGGTTGTTTGCCGACCCGAACGTGGCATCCGCACGCCTAGGAGTCCAAGCACCCACCACTGCGGCAAATTATTTCGAGATCAAGCCGAGTACCATCGTGATGGTACAGCAGAATCAGTTTGGGGGAGCACCGACAGAAGATCCTCATGCACATCTCCGGGCATTTGAACGGATTTGCAATACGTTCAAGATAAATGGGGTAAACGAAGATGCCATCAAGCTGAGACTGTTCAGCTTTTCACTCAAGAGTAGAGCTGAAGTATGGATAGAGGGCCTACCAGTGGATCAGATCAATACATGGACAGACCTGAAAGCTGCGTTCCTCCAGAAATTCTTCCCACCTGGAATAACCGCTCAACTGATGGCCGACATTACCCACTTCGCTCAATGGGACCAAGAGACTCTATACGAGGCATGGGAGCGATATAAAGACATGTTAAAAAAGTGTCCACATCATGGGTTACACGGCTGGGTGATTATCCAAACGTTCTTTGGAGGCCTTCACCCGCAGTTCAAGAATGACATCACTGCTGCAGCGGGTGGAACTCTCATGAATAAGACGTATGAAGAAGCAGTTGACTTAATCGAGAACTTAGCCGAGCATAGCTATGCCACTCCACGATCTTCTGTCAGACGGGTAGCTAGTGTTCAAGAATCGGATGAGTTAAAGGTGATAAAAGCTCAACTAGCTGCTATCACAAACCAATTGAAGGGAGGTAGTCCTGATTTGCTCCCCACTTCTCAAGAACCTGAACAGGTTCAGTTTTTACAAAACCGGAATAACCATCCAATGAACGACCCTTTCTCGAACACCTATAATGAGGGCGTGGAAACGACACCCTAATTTCTCATGGAGTCAACCACAAGGGCAACCCGGCCAGCAGCAACAAGGTAATCATACTAACTTTTCTAGTTCTTCTCAGTCTAACAATGTTTACCGCCCTCCAGGTTTCAACCAAAGGAAATTCGACGAAGGACCATCCGTAGAGAAGAAACCAGGGCTGGAAGATATGATGATGAAGTTTATGACAAAAATGGATAGTACTGTTGAAGGGTTAGCAAGCACGGTAAATACAGTAAAAGCAGCAACTAAACAGAACACCGCCTCCATCAAGCTCCTTGAAAGACAAGTGGGGCAGATTTCTGAAGTCCTACAGACCCGAGCTCCTGGGACATTCCCTAGTCAGACTGAAAGGAAACCAAGAGAAGAGTGCAAAGTTATTTATCTGAGAAGTGGCAAGGAGCTGATCAAAGAGCCTATACGAGAATCTTCATCAAAGGGACCTGAGCCCAAAGGGCAAGATGTTGAGATTGTAGACATAGAGGAGATGGAGGCTGATGAAGAGGGTGTAAGTGAAGAGAACTCAAAGAATGAAGAGAAGAAGAAAGAGCAGCCAACCATGCCAAAGCAACCACCGGTCAAGCTGGTGGTTCCGAAAGTGCCATGTCCAAATAGGCTTAAAGCCCACAGGGAGGATCTTAACTTTTCTAAATTTCTTGAAGTTTTTAAGAAATTAGATATTAACATCCCGTTTGCAGATGCTTTGGCACAAATGCCCTCATATATGAGATTTTTGAAAGATATCCTTTCTAACAAAAGGAAGATTGATGAGCATGCGACAGTTGCACTTACTGAGGAGTGCAGCGCGATTATCCAGCATAAGCTTCCCCCGAAGCTTAAGGATCTAGGGAGTTTTAATATCCCTGTTCATATAGGAAATCTGGGTTTTAATAAGGTATTATGTGATCTAAGAGCAAATATTAACTTGATGCCGTTGGCTATTTTCAGGAAACTCGGCTTGGGGAAGTGAAGCCAACATACATGACCCTCCAAATCGCCGATAGATCAATCATATATCCATATGGAGTGATAGAAGACGTGTTGATTAAAGTTGACAAGTTCTACTTTCCGGTGGACTTCGTGGTGATCGACATAGATGAAGATGAAGAAGTCCCGTTAATATTGGGAAGACCATTTCTGGCCACAAGCAAGGCTCTGATATATATGGAGGAAGGAGAGATGACATTGAGGGTTGGCGACGAAAAGGTAATGTTCAAGATGTTCGAGAGGGTAAGAGGTAGAGTTGAAGAGGAACCCAGTAATCAAGGAAATTCCAAGGAGTGATCGGAAAGAAGGTCGAGCCACGACCGAAACCAAGGCGCTAGGTGGGAGGCAACCACCGAGGTTTGAATTTTTTTTATTTTTCGTGTTAGGATTTGCGTTTTTGAGTGATTTTATTTACAAAAAATGGAACAGAGACTTACGCGTTGGATGGTGTTCGAAACAGTGTGATACGCGGGATGCCATGTGGTTTCAGGCCGCGGCCCAAACTGCGTGGCTACCCTGTTGCGTCTGGCTGTTTCTCGTTCAGTGTTTTTCTTTTTCTTGCTTTGTGTTTTCGTTTCTTTGCTTTCGTTCGTCTTTTGCTTTGATTTCTTTTGTTTATGCATTTCCTCCCCATCCTCTCCGATGTCTCTCAACTGGGCGCTCAAATCTTTCAAGAGAATCTCCTCCGTCCGGGCAAACAGGTATGTTCTAGCTCTGTATTTTAACGAGTGGTGTATGATGTTTTGTTTCCTTTTAGTTAAACGAGATGCAACAAACCTAAGTTTCACTTAGGTTTGGGGTGCATAACCTTTCAACATCTACACACTCATTGTTACCCCTGTGCAAACCTCGGTTTGGTGTTGGGTTTAGTTGACAAACCTAGGCCACGACCTAGGTTTGGGGTGGCCATTTTGTTTGAAAAAGTAGACTAGCTCTTTGATGTTTCGTGCGAACACTGTGCCTTGCCTGTCTGATACCTGTAATAACCGCACAACGATACTTGTTCATACAGTATCGCCTACACCGATACTTACACATTGGGGACAATGTGTGGGTAGGGTTTGGGGTTGCCCAATCGGGCCGACGTTTATGCATGTAGATTTCCTGCACTCCTGAATGTTTAGATCATAGTAGCTAAATTTTTGTTTTGAATGATTGAGACCAACCATTGTGGGAAGAATCTTGTGATAGTAACGTGACCACTAGGGAAGGACCGGGAAAGGACATGACTAGGGACATTAGTGGAGACCACCCAATAGTGAGATTTGAGCCTAAAAGATGTTTTTCATTTCAAGGGATTCATACACGAAATTCATATACACTTTTTCGAATTCCTTGTCGTGATTATAGAGTGATCTCGCTATAATATTGTATTGAGTAGCAAAGACGGTCATCGGAATATTGGGTAAGGGTGTAGTAGACCATATCATGTGGACCTTAAGAGATGATTCCAGGCATTGTGTGTATGTAACCCATTTTTATCTATCGTCCCTTTTGACCCATTGTGTGTACCCAAAACCCATTTTGTAGCCAAACACTCACCACTGTTCATTTCATGACCCATCATTAAACCCGAGCCAAAAGCCTTAGCCAACCCTTATCCAAAAGTGTGTCAATCAGAAGCGGTAATGAACAGCGAAAGATAGAGCAGAAAAGAAATAGTACATGCCAATCATGAAAAATAATTTGGGTCAGTTTAACCCACAAGTTAGAAAAAGAGGGCCAATGCAGCCCCAATCAAATAAAGAGGGCCAATGATGCCCCACAAAAAAAACAGAAGCTTAGATAGCTTTACAACAGAATAATAAAAGAGTCAAAGCGACTCCAGCAATGACAAAGAGGCCCAAATAATAGTAAATGACGTCAAGAAGTTCAAAACTGTTGATGGTTGACACACCGAGGATTTTTGATCCGCTTACCCTTCGTTTCTTAGCCATGACCTTAACCCCGTTACAACCCTTGTAAAGACCTGGATGATCTTCTGGAAAACGTGATTAGAGTATACGACTACCTTTAGCAATATTCCCTGTCTTGCTACTTAAGTCATTTTTGAGATCGACTTTTTGGACATTTGTGCGTCTTTCATTAGAGGTGTCATGTGATTTTCGAGTATTCTTGTACATAACTTCCTTATATATGACAACATGTGCGACAACCTAGGTTCGAGTAAAATGAGAGTATCCTGTGAGGTAGGGTCGAGGCGAAATGTTTTCCCTAGTATGTTTGGACCTAGTACAACCTTAATGTAATCGGAGCAGTCACGAGTTCAACTCACAATGGAAGGCCATAGATAAAACAGAATAAGGATCGACGAGAGGGAGATAGGCATTCACGGGTATGGGAAATCACCAGTGCATTACGTGGTACCGATTGGGAGTTGAGCAGTTATTATTTCACTGATATATGCTTTTACTCTATTTTATCGCTAATTTGCTTGAGGATAAGCAACGCTCGGTTTGGGGTTGTGCCAAAAGCAAGGACAAACGTATTACAACTTACAACACCATCTACTGGAAGGCATGCAGAGCGTATACGGCTCGGGAGTTTGACCGGTACATGAATGCTCTACGAGTTAGTGCCAACAAAGCAGCCAAAGTTATGGACGATGTTGGATCGGAGAGGTGGTCGACGACCCATTTTCCTGCACAACGTTATGACATTCTGACCTCCAATAGTGCAAAGTCGGTGAATGCACTCTCCTGTTTTGCGCGTAGATTACCGATTGTACAACTTATGGAGTACTTTCGGTCCTTTCAACATGAGTGGTACCAAATTCAACGCCGAAAAGGAGGTGAGGTGCCTAATAGACTCACACCAAAGGCGGAGGAGATAATTCTCCTCAGGGCGGGACAGGCGTCGACATGGAGGGTATCCGAAATTGGGTATATGGGAAGTACCAGGTTTGGGATAACCTACTTGATGCGATTGTCGATATGACCGACCATTGTTGTTCATGTTTTGAATGGAAAAAATCTGGGTTACCGTGCAGCCATGCCATCGCTGCGACAAGACATATGGGTCGTAGAGATTGCAGCGACTTGGGTATAAATTTCTTCACGTCCGAAACTTAACGGGTAATATACCATAAGGTAATAAATCCAACTGGACCACCTGAAGCATGGGTGTTTCCACCCGACCCCCTTCCGCCATGCTATCCACCGTTAAACACTAAGAACAGAGCCGGGAGACCGAGAAAGAACGACCGACGTCCATCATGTGGTGAAGGTTTGATACAGCGAAAATGTACTCGGTGCCAAGCAGTAGAACATACTCGTGGAGAGTGTCCAAATCCTGCCCCTTCAAGCGTGCCAAGGAGTAGACGTTCAGTCAGCCAACTAACTAACATGCAGGGCCCGTTGGAGCGTGAACCACATGGAAGTATAACATATGATACCGTTGATCTGAGCGTTGATTTCCCTTGATTGGGAAGATAAATCTTGTATGCTTATTGCTCTTGTTTTATATATAACATGATTTGATCTACTTTATCGTCCCGTGTAATTTATCAAACATAAGTGATCTACGTTGTAATTTAACAAACAAAAAAGACCCAAGTTGAAAAAAGGGACCAAAAATTAAAATGGGGAAAACATTTTCTTTAATTAATTTCTATATTAAATACCTTAAACAACTCAGACAATATGTGTGAAAAAATAGTAAAAACATGCAAAAACACCTGAAAAATACATAAAATGATAACCTAAAAACTAGAGGGACCAAAAATGAAACATTAGGGGCCAAAACCCTAATTTTTGGCCACCGCGGACCCCTTGCGGAGGGGTCAAAAGTGTAAAATTCGGCCACCGCAGGACCACCGCGGACCCCATCGCGGGTATAATGGGTATTTTGGCAATAGAGCTTGAATTTTTGGGTATTTTTGCAAACCGCTTTTGAACTTTGGGTATTTTAATTAATTTCCCTTTTATTAAACACTTCTAGCAGAGTCTTGAATCAAATTTTTATGACGCTGTCCGTGACTTTCAGGTTAAATCTTGGATTCCAAGGGGATGTAACTCCTCTTTCATCTGTCTCGTCCCTAAAACTCCGGGCCACCACGATTGTAAGATTATAGGCCTATCAGCTTAGTGGGATGTATTTATAAAGTGATAGCCAAGATTCTCGCGAACAATTAGTAGGGTCATCTGTTCTATTATCAGCGACTCTCAGTCTGCGTTTATAAAAGGCCGTTATATTTATTCTAGAAGGTGCCTTATAGCTAACGAGATTATAAGTTGGGCAAAAAGAAAAAAGAAAAAAAAGGGTCCTGTTGTTCAAAGTTCTTTTTGAAAAAGCTTATGACTCGTTGGATTTGAGATATTTGTTGGAGGTGTTAGAAGCGATGGGGTTTTCTCCTAAATGGAGAAAATAGGTCAAAGCGTGCTTACGTTCAGCCACAACTTCTGTTCTTGTCAATGGGTCTCCTTCTAATGAATTATGTATGCGCAGTGGACTTTGTCAAGGAGATTCGTTGTCCCTTTCCTATTTATTATCGCAATGGAAGGACTTCATCATCTTATGGAGGAGGCCAAGTCAAAAATTCTTGGTGAAGGGTATCGAAATTGATTCTGGGGGTGTAATATTTCACATTTGTTCTTTGCAGATGATGCCAATTTTATTAACAAGTAGTCGATCGAGGAGGGTAAGAACATAATCCAGATTCTGAGATGTTTTTACGTTGCTTCGGGGCTCAGATTGAATCTGTCAAAAATCTCTCTTTCTGGTTTTGGAATAGAAGTTGAGAGGTTAAGGAGAGCTGCCACATATCTTTTTTGTAAAGCTGAAGACCTTCCATGTAGATATCTTGGGGTGCCTCTTGGAGAAAAGATGTCGAGAAGTAAAGCTTAAGAGCCTATTATTATTAAGTTCCAGAAAAGACTCTCGAATTGGAAAATAAAAGCCTTGTCTTTTGGAGGTAGGAAAGTTCTGTCCCAAGCAGTGTTGGGTAGTCTAGCTATGTACTGGTTGTCAATATATAAGGCTCTAAAAGTTGTGATTGATAAGCTTGAAAATTTGAGGAAAGACTTCTTCTGGCGTATCGAGAACCGGAAAAGAAATTTTGCTTGGTATTTTCTTGATGACATTTGTGTTAAAAGGCTTAAAACGGACATAATACCGGATTTTGGTTTGAAAACTGGAGTGGAGTTGGAATCCTAAAAGATCGGTTCCCTAGAGCCTTTGAGCTTGAAAGTAATCCCAAAGATAATATAGCAGACAGAGTGGGGGCTAACGGGTATGTTTGGAACTAGCGAAGGGAGGTAAGAGGAGGTCGAGAAATGTCTGAAGTAGAGCAACTAATGGAGAATGTGGAAACCGTTATTCTTACCGAGTCTGAAAATAAATGGAGGTGGATGCTTACACCCGATTGGGTCTTTTCGGTCCAATCCTTGAGATCTGAGACGAAGAATAGGCAATTTGGCAGCGGCTCCTTTAAGACTCGTTGGAAAAATCCAGTACCAGCAAAGATTAACATTTTTTCTCGAGGGCAAACCTTAATAGTATCCCGACGAAAGATAGGATGGAGTTGATGGGAATAGATATGGACAACTGTGCCCTTTTTGAATGAGATCCAGACGGTCAATCACATTATCTTTAGGTGTTGTCGGGTATTGGAGACATGGGATAACGTGCAAAGATGGTGGAACTTTTCTTTTTCCATGTTTAACTCTTTCTCTTTGGATCTGGATAACATTGATGCGACACGTACTTCTAAGGTTCTTCGTAAGGGCGTCGAAGCCATTTCCATGGGCTACTTTATTCGGTGTTTTCGAAACAAACTCCTCTTTGATAAGGCTAAACCTAGAATGAGTGACTTGGTTGATTTTGTTGTCTTGAAGTGTTTTAGATGGGTGATTTATGGATGCAAGGGGAGTCGAAAAAACTTTGTTGAGTGGAGTTTGTCTCTTCGTCTTGTATTGGGTCGATGTAACTTTGTTTGTTTGCTAGCCTTTCTTTAATAGATATGCCGTTTCCAATATATATATATATATATATATATATATATGAAGTATAATTGTGTTTAAGTATGTTTCTTGTAAATTTATTTTGAATACATGAAACCATGAACTCAAGCACACACGCTTTAAGGTGTTGAAACTATGTGCAACGTTTTAGGTGAAGAGAGCTAAAGACAAAAATCCCATACATATTGAACATAGAAGATCTTTAATCGTAAATTAAATTAAAAGGGACCGTTTCTAGACATGAAACAACTATCAAACGCTTCAATTGCCTCACATTCAGAGATACTAATCATAAAAATAAAACATCAACGTCAAATTAGAGGAAACTGAAGTCTTTCTAGCTCTTATTCATTCAAATACTTCTGAAAATAGGGTCAATAATTGGTTTTTTGAGCTCAATTAGTTAGTTGAATTTCCATCAACACACACCCATTGACCCACGAAGATCGATTCACAATTAATGTTGGGGTTAATCGCCAAAAAAGATCCCAAACTCTTCTGAAACGACTGGCTAATGGTGGTGCAATCGTCCCCAACTTCCACACCGAAAACTTCGTTACAAACAAGGGTTGATTTTGTCTTCTGTAAACCATATGTTTGTTCATCATTTGATCAAACAAAACAACTTAGGGTGCGTTTGGTACGCAGACAAGACAAAACAGGGCAGGACAGAACAACTGTTCAACTTTTTGTATGAGAGAACTGGACAGAACAGAACAAATAACATGACCAATTTACCCCTAATAATTTGTTTTTATATTTTGATTAATTATGTAATTTATTAAATTGTAATGAAATAAAAGTTTTTATAATAAAAAATATATTATTATAAAGTATCGATTAAAGTGACCCAAAATAAAGAGTGAATGTAGTTTTCAATTTTTTTTCACTTTTTATTTTCTAACATTTTTTATATTACTATTTAATAATTTATATAAATTAATGAAAACATATAAACCATATAAAATAATATTTTGAGAACGTTAATGTCAAAGTTTTAAAAAATAAAATACAATAAATAAAATTTAAAAAATGAATAAAATATAAAAAGAAGGTATATTTGATGTTTTAGAAAAGAATTGGAATTTATTTTGAGGTTATATAGGTAAAACATAATTCTGTTCCACCTTGTTCCATGGGGTGGGGGTGGAACAGGCTTGTTCCACTTTTGTTCCTGTCTGTTCCACATAAAGTCCTGCCAAACATGGAACAGTGATCTCTGTTGTGTCATGTTCTGTCTTGTCCGGTGTACCAAACGCACCCTTAACGAACTATCATGTCAATGTACTATATGACAAAATAAGTTGCCGTCTTAATTAGAATTAAATAGTAGGGAATTATCATCACCTAGAGCATCTCCAACAGCTTCCCCATTTTGGAGAAAATGGAGAATATGAGGATTTTGGGTTGTATTTTTGCTCCAACAGCTTCTCAAAACTATTTCCAAATGGAGAAAGTAGGAGACAAAATTTTTTTGAAAGCACCAATAGAATTCATTTTTTTTAGAGAGAAATAATATTTTAATAGATGAATGAAATATTTTAATATTATAATCAATGTTTTTTCTCCAAAATCGAGAAACTGTTTTAACTTTTTTTCTCCAAAATGGTTTCAAGTTTTTGGTGTTTTCTCAGACAAGAATTAAAGGTATAAGGTATTGAGATATGTGATTTAAGTTCTTGAGATTCGCATTTATAAGAAAATTAAGACTTAATAGATTAGAGAGATGTATTTTGATTGGATGATCCAAATTAACATTGTAATATGAGACTTTACAGTCGGCCTCTGTTTTCGGCTATATATTATGCTGCTTCATTTTACTTTAGATTCTTTGGTAGACATGTCAATCGAAAACTAAAATCCATCACAAAGCTTATACCGATACAACAATTAATTTATTTCTCCGGCTAAATTTTGTCTTTTAATGCAAGCTAGTTATCTTGGGTCAAACTCTTTTTTGATGTTACCGTAATCTTGATGAATTGTCATCGCACGCCATCACTATATAAATTAAGACTATGGGGTGGTTTACCAATCGTTTGTTAGGGTAAACACTTACCAAGTCGCATTATCTTATCGGATGAACATGACAAAGACCAAAAATCTTACCCGGTAAAAGCTAAGACAAGGACCGATAGTCTTACCCGGTAAGTGATGGTGAAGCCTCTTACCATGGTCAACACTGACCGGAAAAATTATCGGGTACAATACCATTTCGGTGGATTAAAATCTTATCCGATAAATAAGTGATAGTGGTGAATTTTACCCGAAAAGTTAAATATAAAAACGAAGAAAAACTAACCTATTTGTTAAGAATCAAACACAAAATAGATTAATAATTAATTAGGCTATGTTTGACAAACTACTCATAAGTTAACTGTTGGCTGAACCGAAAAATAAATCATGTTTCAATAATAAAAAACTAATTGATATATAAGGTAGAAGAAAATTACAAAATGACTAAAAAAATACATCCTAAAAAAATTATTGGATAAAATACCATTTCGGTGGATTAAAAAACTAATCACAACCTTCATCATTTTTCTTCAGTTTCATCATTCTCATTGATTTTGCAGAACCATCTACTTCATTTGACTCATCCTATTCTGTAGATAACCCATCTCGAGTCTCGACCCACTACGTACCGTCCAGCTTTAACAGTATCGAACATTAAATTGTTCATATTGATTTTCCTTGAGATTGAGAAAGTACAATACACGTCGTTGGTTAAGTTATATAAGATTAATGCCAAAGCTTTTCTTGTGCTCGACCACATCGTCCGACCACGTGATAATAATGTCGAACCCACTCTATGGTCTCGTCTAGATGTGGTCATGTTACAGTGGATATATGGCACTATATCCAACGATCTACTCCACAACATTCTCGAACCGAATTCCATGGCCTAGGGCACGTGGAATCTTTTGAAAGAGATTTTCCAACACAAAAAATCTTTTCGTGTGGTGTACTTGGAACAACAGTTTCAGTTTTCACACACCAAGCAAGAAGATTTTTCTTCCGTATCCGACTATTGGCAAGCACTCAAGATGTTCGAGGATCAGTTAACTAATGTTGGTTCTCCGGTCTCGGAGAGTCGTCTTGTTTTGCAGCTTATGGCTGGATTGACCGAAGCATATGATGGGGTTGCCACCATCATTCAACAAACGGATCCCCTACCTCCGTTGTATCGCGCTAGAAGTATGCTTTCCCTTGAAGACACAAGAAAAACAAAGCAAGTCAAGACTAATGCAAAAACCCCACGACTCTTGTCGCAAAATGGGAATCACCCATCTCCATTCTCTGACTCAACTTCCCAGCCACATGTTCTGGGTCCCGCATATCGGGGCTCCTATCGAGGTCGAGGTGGTAGATTTGGTCGTGGGGGTAAGAGTAGCCATCGAGGGGGTCGATCTCATCGTGATGGACGTGGACCATGGCAATCTGGTGAGCTGCCAAATTCGCAACCACAGTCGTGGAAATGGTATCCACCACTTTGCCCGTATCATACAGTAGGTTGGACTCCAAGACCTACTACCACATATCGTGCTCCGAGTAATCCAGTTGCGTGTATACTTGGTGCACGACCTCAACAAGCTTATCATATTTAAGCACTTTCGTCTTATACACCAACCAAGATCGACGCGACTTTCAACACTCACTCCAACCCCCGGATGATCAATGGTATATGGATTCGGGTTCCACATCACATATTGCGTTTAACAAGGGTAAGCTCTCTAACTTTTTTAATTCTTGCAGCGCTCATCATATTATAGTGGGAAATGACACTTGCATCCCGATAATCGCGTACAGTAATTCTACATTGACTTCTCCTTATCCCCCTCTCTCTTTGAATAATGTCCTTTTTCCCAACATCATTAAAAATTTGATTTTGGTTTGTCAATTTACAAAGGATAATAATGCATTGATTGCTTTTGACTCGTATGGTTTTTCTATGAAGGATACGAACAGGGAACCACAAAATGCGATGCAATAGTTCGGGTGATCTTTGCCCAATTTTGTCTTCTTTCAAGTCAAGTCATTCCACACTGTCAACCTTCGTCACCGTGAAAACCTCATTTTGGCATCTGCGCCTTGGTCACCCAGGCCCTAATATTATTCAGTCTTTACATAGTCGTAATCTTATTTCTAGTTCTAGTGATCCTTTTTTCATGTATTTGTTCTTCTTGTAAACTTGACAAACAAAATAAATTTTCATTTTCCCATTCTATGTCAAACTCTATCTCACCATTTGATATCATTCATAGCGACGTTTGGTAAGCACAAGTGGTCATAAATACTACCTATTATTTTTAGATGATTATACAAACTTTGTATGAATGTTTCCAATGGCCAATAAAAATCAAACTTTTTGCCTTTTCCTCCAATTTCAACAATATATACATACCTAATTCGATATGGAAATTAAAATATTTCAGTGTGATAATGGTCGTGAGTACAACAACACCCATTTTCATAATCTATATGCAATGAAAATGGGATTTATATTTGTTTTTTGTGTTCTTATACATCGTTTCAAAATGGTAAGTGGGAGCAAAAATTACGAACTCTAAACAATATGTGTCGAACTCTTCTTCTACAAGGCAAATCAGATAATAGCTTGTTTGTGTATCAACATGGATCTCACACCGCTTACTTACTACTTTATGTCGATGATATTATTATTCTTATGATGTCCACAAATATTGTACGACGAGATATCATTACAAAGCTTAGTCGGGAATTTGCAGTGAAAGACTTGGCGAACTTAATTATTTTTGTGGGTATTTCTGTTTCCAAAACATCATCAGGCTTATTTTTGTCACAAGAAAAGTATGCTCAGGAAATTTTGGCGTGAGCTAATATGACCTCTTATAAGTCTATGAAAACTCCAGTTGATACTAACGCTAAGTTAAGTGCCTCCTCGGGTCCTCGGTTTTATCGAAGCTTAGCTGACACGCTCGAATACTTCACATTTACACGTCTGGAGATATCGTACGCATTGCAACAAATTTGTTTATTTATGTATGATCCAAGTGAGGAACACATACATGTTCTTCGTCGCATACTTCAATATATTACAGACACCCTATCTTTTGGATTGCACTTATCTCGTTCGACATGTCGTCTCTTGTTGCATACACTGATGCGAATTAGGGTGGATGTCCCGATACTAGACGATCTACATATGGCTATTGTGTTTTCTGAGGGGAAAATCTGGTTTCTTGGTCCTGTAAATGACATGCAACTCTTTCACGTTCGAGTGTCAAAGCTGAATACCAAGCAGTGGCTAATGTTGTTTCGGAGACATGTTGGTTACGAAGTCTACTACTAGAACTACATTGTCCTATATAGAAAACATCTATGGTGTACTGCGATAATGTAAGTGCAATTTATTTATCGGGAAATTTGGTTCAACACCAACGAACCAAACATGTCGAACTTGACATACATTTCATGGGTGAGAAGGTGGCATGTGGCTAACTTCAAGTGCTTCATGTTCGTTCACGATATCAATAGGCCAATATCTTCACCAAAGGCTTACTGAAAATTTTATTTGACAAGTTTCGACCCGGTCTTTGTAACACCCGTAATTTTTGGGTAAGTACAATTTCAAGTTACGGTAGAAATCGATCTTTTAAGAGAAATAGAGGAATAATAAGATTGGTCTTAAATCCTAGATTTTATAGTCATGTTGGATGGAGAATTCAAATACTAGCCCAACGATTCTTTCCAAAGCAAAATCGGAGCTAAAACGAAGAAGTTATGGACAAAACAATTTTTGGTACAATCTGTGCCCACGATTGTGACAGTGTCACAATCGCACGCGGGTGCCAGACTGCATAAAACCTTATTTTTAGCCCCATTCTTCATTTCTTCATAACTTTTGCATCCCAACTCTGATTTTGTTGATTCAAGTTGTTATGGTTTCGTTTTTGAGACCTCCTCAAGGATAGACTAAGGGTGTGTTTACTTGTGACTTATTGGGCTTAATGAGGAAACTGGCTTATTCGCGCATACATTTTTGGGTGTTTACTTACGACTTAATGGCACAGCCTTGGGCTTATTCGCACAATGGGTAAATGGCTGTTGTCCCCATTAAGATGAAAAACTTGACATTTTTACCCTTTATTAGCCCCAAGTATGTTTAATGTAAAAGTATTGAAAATATCACAAGTCAGAAGGACATCATAGATTAAGCAAAGACTTAGCAGAAGAATAAAACAGAAGATCATCAGAGATCGTCAGAGCTCTGGCTGAAGACCTCTACTGAACCACCAGAGGACAAACTCGCCAGAAGACCTTCAGAGCTCTGGCATAAGAGCTCTAGTGAAAGAAGACCTCTGTGAAGCTTAAGTCTCGTATAAATCTCTAAGTGTTAGACACGTGTCCGTACTTTCCACGTAAGCCCTAAAAGGACGGAGACACACTTTCCACGTGTCATTCCAGGGTTAGCTTCCAATAACGTTTGTACTCCGTGTAACTTGTCTAAAAGTACATGAAAACTCTATTTTTAGAGTTATTATTTCCTTGTATTTCCTTGTATTTCCTTTTTTATTCTGTCAAATTTAGCCATTCCGCCTCTCAAAACCCCCATTCTTGGTATAAATCTCGAAAATGAGCAAAAGGAGCGAACCTTAGTGTTTAATAAACTTTTTGGTAGAATTTGGGTGTTTTCACATTTTATCCTGCAGTGATCACTGTTGTGCCCACTCCGGCTGCCCACTATTCGAGCTGATCAAGAAAGACAAAAGAAACTACTAGTTGGGACTTAATTTGCTGGAGGAAGAAGGTTCATTAGCAGGGAAATGGCTGGAGGAAGTACAAAATGGCATCTACATTAAAGATTGCAACAAGTACTCCTTTATGAACTTGGAGATTGACTTGGAAAAGGGTCCATTGGGTAATTGGTTTGCACAAGGTGCTGATTTCTGCCACAACACATCAGTTTTTACCCATTAGAAGACTCATCTCTTTTGTGTAATACCCAACTCTTTCTCCTAGTATATAAAGGAGCACTTGGGTTCATTTATTACAATCTTGGAATCTTACAATCATCTTGGGTTAAGTTTAGATAGTTGAATAGCTTTAAATTCTCTCATCTACCACATTAGTTTTAGTCTCTTATTTACTGCATTAATTTAGCTTTAATTTCCGTAATTTCCTTTCCTAGTTAATTGTAGTTCGTAAAACGCAGTGGACATGGATAAATTCTCGTTCCCCACTGTGAGTACTATTCAATCCACTATCAGTTTTATTATGTGCAATTCTTTATCTTTTGTGTTCTTTACTTCGGAAATGTTAGGCTAAACATCATCTGGGATGTAGGAAGGAGAAGTACCTTGATTTTATTAAAAATGCTTGAGTAATCTTTATACTTATAATATTTGTTGTTTTGGTCATTCATTCTCGATATTTACCCAAAGATGCGAACAAGCCGATCACTTGCAAGGATCTAAAGTCTAGTTCTTAACTTAGAAATGAGTAGAACGCAGTGACACGAGCTTGAATGATGCTAGGGGATTCGAAAGAATTCTTATGACACTTACGAAAGTGAGGTCGGCATAGTGAGCTAATCTCTGCCCACTGGAGTAGTAGGCAAGCTAATTTGTGTATTAAAAACACTTAGAGTATTTGTCTTTACACATTCCATCGAGGCCTAAGAAGGTCCATTTAGAGATTACCATTGACAAAACAACTAGTACTAAGAGTATGGGATTTTTATCTAACGGTGTGAGTATTTTGTAACCGGGCTTTTCTAGCGAAAATGCCTACCTCGAATACAAGGATCATTTTTTAGGACCGAGTATTTGGTATAAAATCTAGGGAAAATCTAACCTACATTCCTCTTTTTAAATCTTAGTAAAATCGTTAAAGTAGCTATTTCACCAACCAAACCAAAGTTTTATTTTCCTCTCTAATTGAAACCTGTAAAAGGAGCTCATGAGAACCATATTGTCTTGATTGTCCAGTCCCTGTGGATTCGATTCTGGTATTTTACCAACTATTACTTGCTGTGACGATCATAGTGGACAGTGTACATTTGCACTTCCCACTGTGGACAGTTTGCAACCCACTGCGATTAAAACACATATTTCGCACGTAACAATACACGTTTATCGTTTTCAATAAAAGAATCCCGAAGTACCTTTCCACTACAAATAATACATTCCGATATTTGGGGGCCCTCCCCAATTGTTTCTCGTGGTGGTTATCGATACTTTATCACGTTTATTGACGATTATAGTCGTTTTACATGGATGTATCCTTTAACTTATCGTTCTCAAGCATATGAATCATTTTGTCACTTCAAAGCCTTAGTTGAGAATTTGTTTTCCACAAAAATAAATTAATTTCAATGTGCTGGCTCCCGAACTTGTCAAAGGTTCTCTTCGTCAATTATTTGACGCCTCCGGTATATCGCTTCTAATTTCATGTCCTTATACCCCACAACAAAATGGGGTAGCCGAACGCAAAAATCGTCATCTTTCTGAGATAGCTCGTGCCTTATTGTTTCAATCACGTTTACCAAAGAGTTTTTGGTATGATGCCTATGCTACCGCGACTTTCTTGATTAATCGTCTTCCGTCTCAAATATTGAGTCACTACTCTCCATATCAACTATTATTTCACAAGACGCCTGATTATAATCTTCTTCGAACATTCGTTTGTCTATGCTATCCATTTCTTGGTGCTACCCATCAAGACAAGTTGTCACCAAAATCTGTGTCTTGTTTGTTTCTTGGATATACTCCACATCATAAAGGGTATATATGTTTTGATCCAATATCTTCGACCACGTATATGTCCCGTCATGTTACGTTCCATGAAACAATTTTTCCTAGTATCACCTCATCAACATCGTCAGACCCAACTGTTACCTTACCGTCATTTCCATCGTCAACATCTCCTTCGACTTCCACAACCACGTTCCCATCAAACTCCTCTTTGCCATCGTCACCTCCTCATCCTGTTGCATCTTCACATCCGATGGTCACTCGCACTCGTGATCATACGCGTCGTCCTAAAACTTTTCCTGATCACTATGTGTATCAAGTTTCTACCGAGACCCCTCCTTCTACCGAGCCACATACTTTTTTCTCAAGCTCGTAAGTGGTCCGTATGGTGGGATGCGATGAGAGTTGAAATTTCCGCCTTAAACTCAAACAGGACTTGGGAATTAGTCGAACCGTCTTCTTGTTCTAATGTGGTGATTGTAAATGGGTGTACAAAATCAAACAAAATTCGGATGGTACTATAAGTCGATATAAGGCCCGATTGGTGGCAAAGGGGTTTCTTCAAACCTAAGGTGTTGACTATACCGAGACATTTAGCCCGGTAATTAAATCCACAACGGTTCGTTTGGTCTTTCAATTGCCTTTTCACGAGGTTGGGACATAAGGCAAGTCGATGTGAATAATGCCTTTCTTCATGGAGACTTGAATGAAACTGTTTATATGAGACAACCTACGGGTTTTGTCGATGAGGGTCGTCCTAATCACGTGTGTCTATTGAAGAAGGCTTTGTATGGATTAAAGCAAGCACCACGTGCTTGGTTTGAAAAACTTTCCGAGGCTCTTCTTACTTTTGGGTTCACTAAGTGTGATTCGGATACGTCATTATTTGTCTATCATTCGGCATCGATCACGGCTTATATTCTTGTCTACGTTGATGATATTATTATTATGGGAAGTTCGGTCGATTTTCTTTCTGAAATAATTCAGAAATTACATGCTCAATTTTCATTAAAAGACTTGGGACGACTTAACTATGTTTTGGGTGTTCAAGCTACTTTTCCGGATGACGGTCTTCATTTGTCTCAAAAACGTTACTTGTTGGATCTATTACATCATACCGGCCTTTGTCAATGCAAGCCTTTATCGTCTTCGATTTCTCCTGGGCAACAATTGTCTAAATATTCCGGAGTACCGTTAGCCGATCCCGTGATTTACCGAAGTACCGTAGGAGCACTACAATATTTGTCTCTCACTCGGCCAGAGATTGCTTATGCTGTTAGTAAAGCCTCTCAATTTTTACAAAGTCCCACTAATGTTCATTGGCTCGCTGTTAAAAGGATTTTGCGGTACTTAAAGGGCACCCTATCACATGGACTTTTAATTCAAAAGTCTTCTGAATTTGTTCTCCATGCCTATTCTGATGCGGATTGGGCTGGATGTCCAGATGATAGACGATCCACAAGTGGGTATTGTGTTTATCTTGGGAAGAATCTTGTTAGTTGGAGTTCAAAAAAAAACATGTAGTTGGAGTAGAACGCAGTGACATGAGCTTGAATGATGCTAGGGGATTCGAAAGAATTCTTATGACACTTACGAAAGTGAGGTCGGCACAATGAGCTAATCTCTGCCCACTGGAGTAGTAGGCAAGCTAATTTGTGTATTAAAAACACTTAGAGTATTTGTCTCTACACATTTCATCGAGGCCTGAAAAGGTCCATTTAGAGATTACCACTGACAAAACAACAAGTACTAAGAGTATGAGATTTTTATCTAACGGTGTGAGTATTTTGTAACCGGGCTTTTCTAGCGAAAATGCCTACCTCGAATACAAGGATCATTTTTTAGGACCGAGTATTTGGTATAAAATCTAGGGAAAATCTAACCTACATTCCTCTTTTTAAATCTTAGTAAAATCGTTAAAGTAGCTATTTCACCAACCAAACCAAAGTTTTATTTTCCTCTCTAATTGAAACCTGTAAAAGGAGCTCATGAGAACCATATTGTCTTGATTGTCCAGTCCCTGTGGATTCGATTATGGTATTTTACCAACTATTACTTGCTATGACGATCATAGTGGACAGTGTACACTTGCACTTCCCATTGTGGACAGTTTGCAACCCACTGCGATTAAAACACATATTTCGCACGTAACAAGTTTTTTGCGCCGCTGCCGGGGACTGGCGTGATTTTAAATCTCAAGACATTAGTTTTTGTTCGAGCCCGAGTAACTCGTTTTTCTAAGCTTTTCGTGTTGCATGCCAAGGCAACAACACGAACCTTTGTTACCAATCGATCTTGAAATAGAGAAAACCTTTCGAAGAAGACGCAGAAACAGTAATCGACAACCCCCTGTGATCCCCACTGTGAACATGGCTGCAATACCGCCACCTGTAGTGGAGACCACAATCACGATTGTCGATAGCAAAGATCGAAAAATACGGGACTATGCTACCTCCGGAGTTAGTGATTTAGGCTCCGGGATTCGAAGGCCCGTCCTTGAAACAACGCATTTTGAACTCAAACCGGTGATGTTTCAAATGATCCAAGCCATGGGTCAATTTGGAGGATCGCCATCTGAGGATCCGCACTCGCACTTAAAATCTTTTTTAGAAATGACCGATTCCTTTCAGTTGCAAGGTGTTAGTGACGAGGCATTAAGACTAAGGCTTTTCCCTTTTTCATTAAGGGACAAGGCGAAGTCTTGGCTGAACGCACATGCACCTCACTCGATAATCACTTGGCAAGATCTTGCGGATAAATTTTTACAAAAATACGTTCCTCCCACAAGGAATGTAAGATTTCGAAATGATATTATTTTGTTTAGACAAGAAGAAGATGAGGCTGTTTCGGATGCATGGGAACGATTTAAAGAATTACTTCGAAAGTGCCCACACCATGGCATCCCGCATTGCATCCAATTGGAGACCTTTTACAATGGTCTTTCCAATGCAGCCAAAATCATCTTAGATGCAACAGCCGGTGGAACATTTACGAGTATGACTTACAACGAAGGATATCAAATCTTAGAAAAAGTGTCCAACAACAATACCGAATGGTCAAATACGAGAGCACCCATGCCAAAGACCAACACCATCGATTCCGAGGCACTTAAAACCATGAATGCGCAATTAGTGGCCTTGACCAAAATCGTTTTAAATCAAAATAGAGGCCAAGTCAATTCCGCAACACATCTCCCTGAAAACTGCTCCCTCTGTGGAGAAGAGCACGTTTTTGATTTTTGTCCGGCAAATCCCGAATCTGTTAATGTCATAGGGACCAACCCACGGAACAATCCTTTTTCGCAAACCTATAATCCCGGTTGGAGGAACCATCCGAATTTCTCTTGGTCTGGAAATCAAGGGCTCCAACCCCACGGGGCGAGTCATGGCCAATCAAGACCACACAACCCCCCTGGATTTCAGCAACATCACAGTGGGCAGAACTCACATCACAGTGGGCAGACCCCACCAAACTTTCACCAAGGCCAATCCTCACAACAATACCAATCACGATCTACTCAACCCGCTGAGACCCAACTGTCACTCGAATCAATTCTCAAGGGTTTTATGAATCAAACTCAAGCATCCATTAGGAACATAGAGACTCAAGTAGGACAACTAACCGTTGAAGTTAAGAATAGACCACCAGGGACGTTACCTAGTGATACCGAGCATGCTAGGGTGATAGGAAAAGGATCTGAACATGTTAAATCCATCACACTAAGGAGTGGAAGGATCTGAAAGATATCATTTTTGAATCTGATGATTCGCCTCAAATACCCACTGTGATCCCCACAGTGGGCACTCCTCAAGTCACTATGATCCCCACAGTGGGAAACGACATCCCTGACCTTCCCACTTTTGGACCTGTTCCAAAACCTACTATTCCAAAGCCAATTCCACAGTCAGCTCAAATTGACCCACGAAGTGTCCCTTTTCCTGAAAGAATGAAGCCTAAAAATGTCGATGTTCAATTTAAAAAATTCTTAGACATTTTTAAACAACTTCATATTAACATACCCTTGGTAGAAGCTCTCGAGCAAATGCCAAGCTATGTTAAATTTTTAAAAGATATTTTGAACAAAAAGAGGAAGTTGGGTGAATTTGAGACTGTGGCTTTGACCGAAGAATGTAGTGCCCATTC
Source organism: Saussurea involucrata (assembly GCA_033807775.1). NCBI lineage: Eukaryota > Viridiplantae > Streptophyta > Magnoliopsida > Asterales > Asteraceae > Saussurea > Saussurea involucrata. Next base: position 164,411,227 of record CM066320.1, read on the forward strand.
TTACTAGCAAGATTCCACCTAAGTTGAATGACCCGGGTAGTTTCACCATTCCATGCACAATAGGAGGACAAGAAGTAGGTCAAGCACTTTGTGATTTGGGAGCTAGTATAAATTTGATGCCGCTGTCCATTTTTAAAAAGTTAGGTATTGGAGAGGCTAGACCCACAACCGTGACATTACAACTAGCTGACCGGTCCATTGCCTATCCCAAGGGAAAAATAGAAGACGTTTTGGTCCAAGTGGATAAATTTATCTTCCCCGCCGATTTTCTAGTTCTAGATTATGAGGCCGATAAAGAAATCCCAATCATTTTAGGACGTCCGTTTCTAGCATGTTGGGAACTGAAGATATGCTAAGTATGGTTAGTACTGCTAAGTCTACATTACTACTGCCAGTTCTTCGTTACTACTGCTGGGCAAGATTACTACTGCTAGACGAAGTTAGTACTGCTAGACCAAGTTACTACTGCTAGACGAAGTTAGTGCTGCTAGACCAAATTACTACTGCTAGACATGGTTAGTGCTGCTGAGCTGAGTTACTACTGCTTGAAGACTGTGAAGGTTAATACTGCTGAAGGTCGTTAATGCTGCTGAGCCAAATCATCATTAATGCTGCTGAGCCAAATCATTGTTAATACTGCTGACTTGATAAGTTTGGTATGCGATGCTTTTGGAGACAAATAAGGAATTGATCAAGATATGTTTAACGAAGATTCAGAAGATCAATTTACTTTTGATAGTTATCTTGTAATTACTTTTGTATAAATAGTATTGATAGATAGCTATTAAGAAGGACTAAAAAAATATACGAGTGAAACAGAATTTGATATTCATTCAAGAGTGAATTAACCTCAAGATCATAGATCCTATTTCTAGAGAAGTAGAAATCGTCTTGTTGAGCCTGTTCAACAAGATTGAGGTTTGGTGTAAAACTTGTGAGTAATACAGTTTGATATATACAGTGTATTGAATTTCTATTGATTGTTCATTAATTGATTTAGAGTTCTATTCCGCAAGATTCTCTAAATTCTGTTTCTAAGAAGTTTAATTCTTGTTAAGAATCGATCCTGACAAGTGGTATCAGAGCATTGGTATCTTAGAAGCTATGGACAATTCAATGGATTCTCACAGTACTCTTGTTTCAAAGGTTCCCATGCTCAAACCCAATGAATTTGACATGTGGAAACTGAGAATCAAGCAGTACATTCTTCTTACTGATTATGCAATATGGGACATCATAGAAAATGGCCCATGTAATGAAGGAAAGATTGGAGCAGATGGAAAGAGACCTCCTCCCAAGACAGATGCTGAAAAGAAAGTCAGACAAACAGAGATGAAGGCCTTAAGCACTCTGCTTTTGGCTATTCCTAATGAGTACCAACATCAATTCCAACACTGCACAGATGCACAGATGTTGTGGAATGCTCTGGAGAAAAGATTTACTGGCACAAAGAGCACAAAGAGAAATCAAAAGGCTATTCTCAGGCAACAATATGAGAACTTCATGTCTGCAAAGAATGAGTCTATGACTCAAACTTTTGACAGATTTAACAAGTTGATTGGAGAATTAGCAACTGTGGGTGTACACATGGATGCTGATGATGTCAATAGAAAGTTCCTTAGATCATTGGGAGAAGAATGGACCATGTACACAGTCTCATTCAGACAGAATGACCAATTGGAGGACAAAGAGCTAGATGACCTCTACAATGATCTGAGAGTATTTGAGGCTGAAGTTGAAGCCAAGAAAATGCCATCTGGATTTGTTTATAATGCTGCTTTATTATCTTCATCCTCTGATAATGCTGTTAATCCTGATTCTGTTAATACTGCAGGTTCTGTTAATGCTGCTGGTGGAACTAATCAAGAGAAGACTACAGATTCTGTACTAGAAGCATTCTTTTCTAGTCATGTTCACTCTTCTCTAATCAATGATGATTTAGAGCAGATTAATGCTGATGATCTGGAAGAGATGGACATCAAGTGGCAGATGGCTATGCTATCAATGAGGGCGAAGAAATTCATCAAAAGGACTGGGAGAAACAACTTCTCCCAGAGAAGAGAAGATGGTGCAGGCTTTGACAAGTCCAAGGTTGAGTGTTATAAGTGTCACAAGATGGGACACTTTGCTAGAGAATGCAGAAGTGGAGGATCACATCAACAGACTCCAAATGGAAACCAAAACAGAAGCTCCTCTCAAGCCCTTGTTTCTCAACAAGGAATGGGATTTGATTGGAGTGATCAAGCTGAGGAAGCCTGTCAGAATCAAGCTCTTATGGCAGAAGTATCTGATATTCCCACTGAGGTACAATCTAAACTCTGTTCTCAAGCTTGCATTGATGCTGTTAAAAGATATAGGGATCACAATCAGGGTATGTGTGATGACCTTAAGAGGCTAGAGAAAGATGTGAAAGATTATGTTAGAATTGTAGAAAGGTTTGAGGAACAGATTAGAGCTTTTCAAGCTAATGAACTTCAACACCACTATGATACTAACTATTGGAAGTGGGAGAAGAATGAGTATGAGATTAAGCTGAAAGTGTCTGGGGAGGAGAATGAGAAATTAAAAGAAGAGCTTAAGAAGGTTAAACTTGATGTTGAAAAGTTTACCTGTGCTTCTAAAACCATGGATACCATCATTAAGGCTCAAATCCATGACAAGATGAAAGTAGGGATAGGGTACAATGCCACACCTCCACCCTACAATAACAACTACATACCTCCTAAGTCTGATTTGTTAGAGACCAAGGATAGGAAGGATCCTGAATTAAAGATTAATATAGATCCTTGTGAAAAAGAAGTAGTGGTTGAGAATGAGACTGACAAAGTAGACTCTGATGAGGAATCTGAGAGTCCATGTGATAAGAACACTGAGATCAAAAGGACTGAAAGGGAAAAGGGAGTTCATTCCACACAGCCCAAAGTTGTGAACTCTAATACTTGTAAACAGTGTTCCTGTAGGAAATCTAAAGAGAACAAGCCCCAAAAACATGATAATCAGAGGGGAAATCAAAGGAACTGGAATAACCAGTGGGCTATGAGACAAGGAGTTGACCTGAACAGAATCAACAGGCCAAAACCTTGTTTCATCTGTGGTAAGCTAAATCACTTAGCCAAACACTGTTATTTCAATCCTGTTAACCAAAGGTTTAATGCTCAAAGATCTTTTCAAAAACCTGGTGGTTACAGAAAGAATGATGGCTATAAAAAGTCTGCAAAGAAAAATGTGGCAAAGAAACAAGATAAACCCAAAAGCCACATAAAGAAAACGACTGAAAAGGAATGTGATACTATGTGGGTTCCAAAAAGCACTAAAAACAATACTGCTGCTAGCAGTGTTAGTACTGCTAACACTGTTAGTACTGCTTCAAAAGTTAGTGCTGCTAGCAGTGTTAATACTGCTAGTAATCATTCCAAAGTTAGTGCTGCTAGCAGTGTTAATACTGCTAGTAATCAGTCCAATGTTAGTGCTGCTAATACTTTTAGTGCTTCTTCTTCAGATAGTACTGCTGCTAGCAGTATTAACTCTGTTAATACTGCTTCTAGCAGTGTTAACTCTGTTAATACTGCTACCTCTGTTAGTACTTCTGAGGTTAATACTGCTGCTAACAATACTGCTGCTCCCAGTATTAGTACTGCTAGCACTGTTAGTACTTCTGAGGTTAATACTGCTGCTAGTGCTGCTACACCAATAATTTTGACAAAGTACTCCAGTACTGCAGTACCTAAATTTGAAAATCTCATCAAAACCAAGTGCAAGTATTTTGATGAGCAAGGGAGACCCAAGACCACTTCGGCTTGGGTTCCCAATAAAACTAACTGATTTATCTTGATGTGCAGGGCAACCAACAGCTCAAGGGGAAGAGCATTTGGCATGTTGATAGTGGTTGCTCCAGACACATGACAGGTAACATGGCCTGCCTCAAAAATTTCAAAAAGATTGATGGAGGACATGTTGCATTTGGGGATAATCCTGCTGGTGGAAAGATAAGTGGTAAGGGTGATGTTTCAAAGGGTAAGATGACCTTTGAAGATGTGTACTATGTTGAACAATTGAGATACAACCTGTTAAGTGTATCACAGGTTTGTGACAAGAAGCATAGCATATTGTTTACTGATTCTGAATGTATTATCCTTGCTCCTAGATACAAAGTGGTTGATGAAAACATGATACTTCTGAGAACTCCTAGGAAGGATAATGTTTATTGTTTAGATTTGGAAAGTGTATCATCTGATTCATCCCTAAATTGTTTAGTTTCAAAAGCTTCCTTGGATGAATCATCACTTTGGCACAGAAGGATGTGTCACATGAACTTTAAAACAATAAATAAACTTGTTAAGAATAACCTTGTAAGGGGTTTGCCATCCAAAGTCTATTCATGTGATGATCATTGTGTTGCTTGTCTCAAAGGCAAACAACACAAAACCTCTCATAAGTCCAAAGAGATAAACACTATCTCAAATCCTCTTCAACTGTTACATATGGATCTGTTTGGTCCTACCAATGTGATGAGTATTGGCAAGAAATCATACTGCTTAGTTATTGTTGATGATTATTCTAGATTTACTTGGGTATATTTTCTGAGAACTAAAGATGAGACAAGTGGACTGATCAAATCTTTTATTCTCAAAATTGAAAACCAATCAAATCAAAGAGTGAAAGTCATTAGATCAGATAATGGAACTGAGTTTAAAATTTTTGATCTAAACACCTTTTGTGAAGAAAAAGGAATTGAGAGACAATACAGTGCTCCTAGGACTCCACAACAAAATGGTGTTGCTGAGAGAAGGAATAGGACATTGATTGAGGCTGCTAGATCTCTGTTAGCTGATTCAAAGTTACCAATTACTTTTTGGGCAGAAGCAGTTAATACTGCCTGCTATGTTCAAAACAGAGTTTTAGTTGTAAAGCCTAAAAACAAGACACCTTATGAGCTTTTCCATAAAAGGAAACCATATATTGGATTTTTCAAACCATTTGGATGTCCTTGTACTATTCTCAATACCAAATCTCACTTAGGCAAGTTTGATAGCAAAGCAGATGATGGTTTTCTTGTTGGGTATTCATCTCAAAGTAAGGCCTACAGAGTTTTTAATACCTCTTCTAGAATAATTGAAGAAAGTGACAATGTCAAATGCAATGAGAACACACCAAATCCTATTGGTTCAGGTCCTAATTGGCTATTTGACATTGATTCACTCACTAATTCTTTGGGTTTCAGTGGTGATGTATATGCAGGACAAAGGGATACACCAACATCAGAACACAGAATTCAATCTGTGATATTTCCAATCCCTTCCATTGATCCTGTTGAATTCTGTGAACACCATGAGGAGACTGAACCTATTCAGAATGAAGAAGAGAGGAGAGCAGAGGAAAATCAGTCTTCAGGTTCAAATTCCAGAGAATCTGAGGTGACTGAAGAAGCAGAAACAAATCCAGAATTAAATGAGTCTAATCTGGATGAGGACTTACAAGAGGAAGCTGGTCATCCAACAAGAACTCAGAAAAATCATCCTCCTGAGTTGGTGATTGGAGATATTGCATCTCCCATGATGACTAGAAAGCAAAGCAGACTCCAAGAGTTGCAAGAGCAGCAAAATACAGTTAACACTGTTCTTACTTGCTTTCTGTCCCAGATTGAGCCCAAAAAGGCTTATGATGCCATGAAAGACCCAAGCTGGATAGAGGCAATGCAAGAGGAGCTGCTACAGTTCAAATTACAGGATGTTTGGGACTTGGTAGACCTTCCAAAAGGTCATAGAGCAATTGGCACCAAGTGGATTTTTAGGAACAAGAAGGATGACAGAGGGATTGTGATCAGAAACAAAGCTAGACTGGTTGCACAAGGGTACACTCAGGAAGAAGGAATAGATTATGAGGAAGTCTTTGCTCCTGTGGCAAGGATTGAAGCAATCAGGTTATTTCTAGCCTATGCCTCATACATGAAGTTCAAAGTGTACCAAATGGATGTCAAAAGTGCATTTCTGTATGGAAGTATTGAGGAAGAAGTATATGTCTGTCAACCCCCTGGATTTGAGAATCCATTGCACCCTGACAGAGTATACAAGCTGAAGAAGGCTCTCTATGGTTTGCATCAAGCCCCAAGAGCATGGTATGACACTCTGTCTACCTATCTCTTGAAAAATGACTTTGAAAGAGGAGTAATTGACAAGACCCTGTTTATCAAGAGGAGAAAGAGAGGTACTTTACTTGTTCAGATCTATGTGGATGACATCATCTTTGGATCCACCAATGATCAAATGTGTAAAGAGTTTGAAGAATTGATGCACAAAAGCTTCAAGATGAGTTCCATGGGAGAACTTACATTCTTTCTTGGGCTTCAGGTAAAACAGAGGAAAGATGGGATTTTTATTAGCCAATCCAAGTATGTGAAAGACATCCTGGACAAGTTTGGTTTATCAGACTCAAAGCCAGCAAGCACTCCAATGGAAACACATAAACAGATCACTGCAGATCTTGAGGGGGAGGATGTGGATGTCCATCATTACAGATCAATGATTGGATCTCTCATGTATCTCACAGCCTCTAGACCTGACATTATGTTTTCAGTCTGTGTTTGTGCCAGATTTCAGGTTTCTCCTAAGCAATCACACCTTCATGCTGTCAAGAGAATATTCAGATACTTAAAAGGGCAACCTAGATTAGGTCTCTGGTATCCTCATGAATCCTCTTTTGACTTGCTTGCATATTCAGATAGTGATTTGGGTGGAGCCAACATGGATAGGAAGTCTACTTCAGGTGGATGTCAGTTTTTGGGTACAAGACTAGTATCTTGGCAGTGTAAGAAACAAACCACAGTGTCCTTATCTACCACAGAGGCTGAGTACATAGCTGCTGCAAGCTGCTGCTCTCAGGTTCTATGGATTCAGAATCAGATGTTGGACTATGGGGTAACATTTCTTCACACTCCAATCTTCATTGATAACAACAGTGCTATTAGCATTGTTAATAATCCAGTCAAACACTCAAAAACAAAGCATATAGAGATAAGGTATCACTTTATAAGAGATTGCAATGAAAAGAAATTAATTCAGGTTGCTAAAGTTCATACAAATGACCAGTTTGCTGATCTATTCACAAAAGCTTTTGATGTGGGTAGATTCACCTTTTTGGTAACAAGTGTGGGCATGATCAACCTAGAATAAATTTATGACTTTCTGTTTTTATACCTGTATTTCTTCATATATTTGGTGCTACTAACTTTCTTTCTCAGGATTCTCTGTTTCCCTCAGGTTACCAAGTGCAGAAAAGTGCAAGTGTAGTTACTACTGCCCGTGCAAAGTTACTACTGCCTGTGTTCTAGTAGTTAATACTGCTTGTGTAGTTAATACTGCTCAGAAGTTAATACTGCTTGTGTAGTTAATACTGCTTTGCAGTTAATACTGCTCAGTAGTTAATACTGCTAGTGCACAGTTAATACTGCTCAGCAGTTAATACTGCTAGTGCAGTTAATACTGCTAGGTAGTTAATACTGCTAGGTAGTTAATACTGCTTGGTAGTTAATACTGCTTGGTAGTTAATACTGCTTGGTAGTTAATACTGCTCGGTAGTTAATACTGCTAGGTAGTTAATACTGCTTGGCAGTTAATACTGCTGTGTAGTTAATACTGCCTTGCAGTTAATACTGCTCAGTAGTTAATACTGCTCAGTAGTTAATACTGCTTATGTCGTTAATACTGCTTTTGATAATCTAGGGCATATAAATACCCCTGTTTGCCCGCCAATGTTCATAACGACTCTTCGCATTTACTTCTTCTCTCTCGTTCTAACCTAGTCTCCCCAGAATCTTTGTGTTTTTCTTTCAAGAATCCTCAGGAATCATGGAGTTTGTGGATGAGCACAATGAAATAGCCATGCTTCAGAAGCCGAAACAAGCTGCGGGATTCCACGATATAGTCGATTTTCTCAAATCCTCGCACATCTCCTATGCCCTAACGGTGAGCCCAACAATCTATATCGAACATCAGACACAATTTTGGGAGAATGCCACTGTTAGTTTCGAAGAAGGGCAGAAAACCATTCGAACAAGGGTTTGTGATAAACCCTTGAAAGTCACAGAAGAGGTTATTCGCATCTCTCTTCAGTTGAATGATGCTTCAGGTATATCTTCTATTCCTAATGAAGAACTCTTTTCTACTTTACAAAGAATGGGATATGAAGGTCCCATTGGTGTTTTTAAATTCTACAAATCAAAATTTTTCAACCAATGGAGATTTCTTGTTCATACCCTGATGCACTGTATTTCCAAGAAAACTACTGGATGGAGTGAGTTCAGCAGTCCCATTGCATATGCCTTGGTCTGCTTATCCACTGCCAGAAAGTACAATTTTTCGGCAATGATCTTTAATGATCTTGTATCAAACTTGGAATCCAAAAAGAGCTTTTTCATGTATCCAAGGTTTGTGCAAGAAGTTCTTAACAAGGAATTGATGGACTTACCTCAGTTTACTGAGGTATATGTACCCAAATCCCCTAAAGGGAAGGTTTTTTCAAATATGAAAAGACTTCCTAGGGACTCGGAAGGAGTTGACACACCATTGTTCTCTACAATGATGGTTGTGTCCCACCCCTCTGAAGGTATGGCATCAGGATCAAGGCCCTCATTAGATCAACCCACTGATGACCAATCCCAACCTTCCATCTCAAAAGACATCCCTCAGTCCATTCTTGAACAACCCACTCCCACAATCACCAAAAGGTTTCAAAGAAGAAAGGTGCACAAGGTTCCTTCCCTTGATGTACCTACTCAGAGCCCTAAGCCTTTAAGCCCTCAGTTGGAGCATTCTCCAATTGAGAATATCAACAGGGAAACCACAGGGGTGTCTCCCAACCCCAAGAAGGTGGTCTCTAAGGAGAAGGATGACCATATGGGTGCTAAGGCTGCCACTACTTCTGCTAGCACAGAGAAGGACAGTGGTAACATAAATAAGACCTTCCCCATGGCAACTCTAAATGAGAAATCATTAGGAGGACCCAGGTGCCAAGAAACCAAGGGGGCAGTTAGTGCTTCTGCTAGGCAGAAGGCTTCTGCTAAAACTTCCAAGGATCCTTTAAAGAAGGTAAACACTTCTAAACAAGGTGAGGATAGATATAACTATGAGGAATTGATGGAAACCATAGGGAATATCAACTTGGATGTTATGGCACAAAAGAAAGAGATTGAGCAACTGAAGACTGTGGTCACCTACCAACAGTCTCAAATTGAGAAGCTCAAGAAGATGGTCACCAAGTTGTTGCACAGAAGGAAAAAGGCAAGATTTGTGCTGAGAAAAAGAATTCCAGCTGATGATGCTCCCAAAAAGGGGGAGTCAGAGTCAGAAGCAGAACTGAAAATGAAGGGTCCACAAATTGAGGGGGAGACTGTTCACATGGAGACTGAGATGGAAATGGATTATGCACAGCTTAAGGGGGAGTCCAGTGCACAGAATAAGGGGGAGACAGAAAAGGGGGAAGAGTGTGTTAAAGCAGCAGAAACCACAGCAGCAGAAACTGTTAATGCTGCTGAGTTTGAACAAGCAGCAGAAACAGTTAATGTTGCTGAAGGCCAAACAGAAAAAGCAGCAGAAACTGAGCAGGAAGCAGTAACTACAACTCAAGCTGAAATAGATGAAGAAATATACTGGATTGTGAAGAACAGTGTTGAAGCAGCATCATTACATGTTCTAAGAGAAGCAGTAACAGCCATAGCAGCAGAAATGGTTATTGCTGCTGAAAAACTTAAAGCAGCTGAACCAACTCCTGAAGCTGTTAAAACTCTTAAAAGAACCAAGATGATGTCAAAGAAAAGACCAAGAACCCAGCCCATAACTTCAAAGAAGAAAAATGAAAAGAAGCCAAGGGTGGAGTCATCTGCAGAAGAGGCCCAGGAGGAAACAGTGAAAGAAAAATCTGATCCAAAAGTTGCTGAAGAAGAAGTGGCAACTCCATCAGGGCAATCAAGCAATGTGCAATCACAAACTGATGCCCAATGTGATTTGTACATTACTAGTGTTGACTCTAACCCAATTCCACTTCAGGCTGAACCAATATCATCTAAGGCTCCTGAAATCATCTTTTGGGACACTTTGAAAGATGGTAGAAAGGAGTTCATTAGGATAAAAAGAGCAGATGGAAAATTTGAAGTCTTTTCAACTTGGGGAAAAATTGTCAGAACTTGCTCAAGATCAGACTTAGAAGAGATGTTCAAAGTTGGGATGAGGATATATGAAAACATGCTGACTGAGCAAGGGATGTCAATCTCTAAAATGGTACTTGAATTTTTGTGCCAAATGTTCAAACCTGAAGCAGTTCAGCATAGGATAAACACACAGTTTCAAGCCATTACCAACTGGATGCTCTATGAAAACTGTGGAGTATATGTCATCTCCCTTGACTCTGCAACTCAAGAATACTATCTGGTGGATGAAATATACAATCACAGCATGAAGAGGCTGCAAGGAATGTTACATGCTAAGCTGACCTGCAACAAGGATTCAGCAATGGGTAGATTCTTGGTAAAAAGGATTCTCAATCAGAGTCTAGGTTTAAGTCCTAATCTGTGTGTACATGATGACTAAGTTTTGGAAGCATCATCTGAAGAACTTGACTTCTTTTCCTAAAAGTCAAGTTAGGGGGAGATTGTTGGGAACTGAAGATATGCCAAGTATGGTTAGTACTGCTAAGTCTACATTACTACTGCCAGTTCTTCGTTACTACTGCTGGGCAAGATTACTACTGCTAGACGAAGTTAGTGCTGCTAGACCAAATTACTACTGCTAGACATGGTTAGTACTGCTGAGCTGAGTTACTACTGCTTGAAGACTGTGAAGGTTAATACTGCTGAAGGTCGTTAATGCTGCTGAGCCAAATCATCATTAATGCTGCTGAGCCAAATCATTGTTAATACTGCTGACTTGATAAGTTTGGTATGCGATGCTTTTGGAGACAAATAAGGAATTGATCAAGATATGTTTAACGAAGATTCAGAAGATCAATTTACTTTTGATAGTTATCTTGTAATTACTTTTGTATAAATAGTATTGATAGATAGCTATTAAGAAGGACTAAAAAAATATACGAGTGAAACAGAATTTGATATTCATTCAAGAGTGAATTAACCTCAAGATCATAGATCCTATTTCTAGAGAAGTAGAAATCGTCTTGTTGAGCCTGTTCAACAAGATTGAGGTTTGGTGTAAAACTTGTGAGTAATACAGTTTGATATATACAGTGTATTGAATTTCTATTGATTGTTCATTAATTGATTTAGAGTTCTATTCCGCAAGATTCTCTAAATTCTGTTTCTAAGAAGTTTAATTCTTGTTAAGAATCGATCCTGACAAGTGGTATCAGAGCTCAAGAATGATTAGTTCTAGATCATGGAATAAACATATACAAATCACAACATGAACAGCGGAATTAAACGACAGATTTGTATAGCTAACAAGGTTCATTAATTTAAACATACTGATTACATACTCACGCCCCAATTTGTTGACCTAAGTTATCAACAAACGAATACTTCTTCTCAAGTATTAGGATTAAGAACCTTGGGGCTCATGCACACACATCTACACGTTTTTGTTTAAACGTGGGTTTCAAGAACGTCTAATTCTATATCTCTAGGTTTCTTTATATACTAGAAACCTAGATAAACTAGAAACTAGATAAATATCAATCTTAGATAAACTAGGAATCCTAGATAAACTAGAATTTACAAGGATAACTATAAAATAAACATATTACAATTCGAACCCTTGTAAGTTGAAGTTTTGACACATCAAATCTATATGAAATATTCCTAACATAGCAACCGGACGAACTTTGATTGATGTGCACAAAGGGGAACTCACGATGAGAGTTAATGACCAAGAAGTGACCTTCAATGTCTTTAAGTCTCTTAAGTATATAAATACCGAGGACTGTTTTGCTTTGAGTTTGATTAATGAAATCGACGATTTTGAAACAGTGCCCACAGTGGGCAGTAAGAGTGAACACTCTGAGTCTGAGAGTGATGACACTTTTGAGGATGAGTGTAACGCCATAGTAGCAGCCTTTGAACCTCTGGACTTTAAGGATATAGATGTTCAACCCCCTTTCAATAGAACAACCCCCCGAGTTAGAGCTTATACCATTGCCTTCCCACTTGAAATATACGTATCTCGCTAAGGATAATAAGCTTCCCGTTATTATCTCTTCAAAACTTAATGAGAAACAAGAACAACTTCTGATAGATTTATTGATGAAGCATAAGAAGGAAATTGGTTGGACCATAGCGGACATTCGAGGAATTAGCCCCTCTTTATGTCAACATAAGATTAACTTGGAGAATGACCACCTGGGGAAAGTCCAACCTCAAATAAGGTTGAACCCCATCATGAAGGAGGTAGTTAAGAAAGAAGTATTGAAGTGGTTAGATGCCGGTATTATCTATCCCATTGCTAGTAGTAGTTGGGTGAGCCCCATCCAATGTGTCCCTAAAAAGGGAGGGACGACTGTAGTGAAGAACGAAAAGAACGAGCTCATTCCCACTAGGACTGTCACGGGATGGAGGATATGCATGGACTATAGACAACTCAACTTGGCCACTAAGAAAGACCACTTTCCCTTACCTTTCATCGATCAAATGCTTGATAGGTTAGCGGGAAAGGAATTTTATTGTTTTCTAGATGGATACTCCGGATACAACCAAATCCACATTACACCCAAGGACCAAGAAAAGACCACCTTTACTTGTCCCTACGGCACTTTTGCATTCCGGAGAATGCCATTTGGATTGTGTAATGCCCCCTCCACTTTTCAACGTTGTATGATGGCCATTTTTACCGACATGATAGAAGATACCATAGAAGTTTTTATGGACGATTTTTCTGTGATAGGGACATCATTTGACAATTGTTTGGGAAATTTAGAGAAAAGCCTAGTGAGATGTGAGACCCACGACCTAGTCTTAAATTGGGAAAAATGTCATTTTATGGTCGAAGAGGGTATTGTTTTAGGACACCTTGTCTCAAAAAGAGGGTTGGAAGTTGATAAAGCCAAGCTTGAGGTAGTGGCACAACTTCCCGAACCTACAACGGTGAAAGGTATTCGAAGTTTTTTGGGTCACGCAGGTTTTTATAGGAGGTTCATCAAGGATTTTTCGAAAATTACAAAACCCCTATGTAACCTGTTACAACATGAGAAGGACTTCATTTTTACCCAAGAATGTCGAGAAGCTTTTGAAAAAATCAAAGAAGCATTAGTCACAGCACCCATAGTGACCACTCCTGACTGGTCACTCCCATTCGAAGTGATGTGTGATGCCAGCGATTGGGCTGTGGGGGCTGTTCTCGGACAGAAAAAGAACAAAGTTTTTCACCCCATCTATTATGCAAGTAAAACACTGATTGAAGCTCAGATTAATTACACTGTTACTGAAAAAGAATTACTTGCGGTGGTGTTTGCTTTTGATCGTTTCAGGTCATACTTTATAGGGACTAAGGTCATAGTGCACACAGATCATGCAGCGATCAAATATTTGATCAACAAGGCTGATTCCAAGCCACGGTTCATTAGATGGGTTTTATTGCTACAAGAATTTGACCTTGAGATCGTCGACAGAAAAGGAACAAGCAATCAGGTTGCCGACCATTTGTCCAGGCTCGAGAAGACAGTGGGCACTGTTGATCCCACTCCTGATCCCACTCCGGTAAAAGAAACTTTTCCCGATGAACAATTATTATCTGCTCAATATCGTGAAAATAATATTCCTTGGTATGTTGATATTGCAAACTTTGTAGCAAGTGGACTTAAGCCCCACGGGATGAGTGGACAACCATTCAAAAAGTTTTTACACGACACACGACAATACGTTTGGGACGATCCTTTCTTGTACAAGATAGGGGCGGACCAAATATTGAGGCGTTGTGTCCATGGGAGTGAGCAACATCAAATACTCCATGGTTGTCACACATCCCACTACGGTGGCCACTTCGGTGGAAACCGTACCGCTGCAAAAATCTTGCAAAGTGGATTCTTTTGGCCCACTGTTTTTAAAGACTCGTATGAATTTGTAAAAAATTGTGAGCAATGTCAACGTACGGGGAATATATCGCAAAGAAATGAAATGCCTCTTAACAACATTTTAGAGGTTGAACTTTTTGATGTTTGGGGGATAGATTTTATGGGACCTTTTCCGAATTCCAACAACAACTTTTATATCTTGGTTGCGGTAGACTACGTTTCAAAATGGGTAGAAGCCATTGCATGTCACTCCAATGATGCTAACACCGTGGTGAAGTTCTTGCATAAAAATATATTCACTCGCTTTGGAACACCACGGCATTAATCAGTGACGAAGGAACCCATTTTGTAAACAAAGTCATGGCCTCAGTTCTTGCTAAGTATGATATTCATCATAGAGTGGCCACCGCGTACCATCCACAAACCAATGGTTTGGCCGAACTTTCAAATCGTGAGATCAAAGGAATTTTGGAAAAAGTTGTTAAACCGCACCGAAAAGATTGGTCAACCAAACTTGATGATGCTCTTTGGGCCTATCGAACGGCCTATAAAACTCCTTTGGGAATGTCTCCATTTAAATTGGTTTTTGGCAAGGCTTGCCATTTACCAATTGAATTAGAGCACAAGGCGTTTTGGGCCCTTAAAGAGCTTAACATGAGTGAGGATGCTGCGGGAATCAAAAGGAGTTTACAAATGCATGAGCTAGAGGAGTTGCGATATCACTCCTATGAGAACGCAAAGTTGTATAAAGAGAAGACCAAGATGTGGCACGATCGAAGGATCAACCATAGGGAGTTCATGGAAGGACAACATGTACTATTGTTCAACTCCCGTCTCAAACTCTTTCCAGGTAAACTAAAATCAAGATGGACGGGACCATACACCATTGTCAAGGTGAGTCCTTTCGGAACAGTAGAGTTGAAGTCTCCACAATCGGGTCAGACCTTTAAAGTCAATGGACAAAGGGTAAAGCATTTTCTGCATGAGAGTGCCCACATCCCCGCCCACTCTCCACCTCACTATGGTTAGAGAAAGTCAACGCTGTTTGTAAATATTTTATTTCAGTTAATTGTTGTCTTTTTTTAAATTTGGTATTTTTAATTCTGCATGGTAGTTTATTTCTATGTGTGTAGGAGAATTTTAGCACTTTTTGGAACAAAAGGTTCAAAGTGGGCAGAGGCTGGTCACTGCGCTCCTCACTCTCGGTCTAACTTATGAAGAGACGGTTTGGGGGGCCCAAGGCTGACACACATCATACTTTGTCTTACACAAATGTCATCCTTTCCTGCCACTTGTCCTCTCCCCACCTATTCCCAAGAGAAACCATCATTGTCCTTCTCTCTCTCTCTCTCCTAAAAACCGTTCCCTCTCAAAAAGCCAAAAACCCCTCCTTTTCAAAAATAAAACCTCTCTCTCTCCATAAACCACCTACACTTTTCATCTTCTTCTTCCTTTTTCATGAACCAGGCAAATCCCAAAACCCTAAAATGGCTAGAAGCAAAAGATTAAACTCTCATCCTGAGGCACCCACATGTCCGGTGGTCCGCCGCCGAACCAACGAAGACCAACCACCGGAGGCCGTCACCGGCGATCTCAATAAAACCCCACCGATCTCCGGCGAACCTCCGGTCATCTCCAATGTTGCAGACGCAAGTTCGTCCAACCTAGAGAGTCCAAAATCCATATCTTCATCAAGGGTCTCGGACTCTGTTAAAACCCCTTTTGATGATACAGATTTGCAGGAGGATGAGGAAATGCAGAGGTTACGAGAGGAATACAACCAAAGGGTCGCGGAAATCAAGATAAGGAAGGAAGAAGCCGAGAGAAAGCGCCGAGAGGAAGAGGAAATATTAAAACGAGAAGAGGAGGAGAGATTGAAGAGGGAAGAAACCGAAAGATTGGCTAAAGAATAAGAGGAGAGAAAACGAGTAGAGGAGGAAGAACGAAAGAAGGCTGAGGAGGCAAGGATTCTCGAGCAAGAAAAGAAAAAAGCAGAAGACGAGCGATTGGCACGTGAGGAAGAAGAAAGAAAAAAAGTAGACGAAGAAAGGCAGAAAAAGATTAAGGAGCAGACTCAGACTGTAGAAACTCCCAAAGACAGAAATGCTGATATTGTGGAGGATGTCCGCACCACTGGCCACAGTGAGGAAACCCCGACCAGGACACTCCAAAGAAGCAGGGGAGTGGTTACACGATCTGGTGTAACCAAGAAGGCATCAACCGCAAAACCTTTCGAACCCAAGAAAAGCCCTATTGATCAATTGTGAACAAGGGAAAATTTCGTCAAGAACAAAAGTGAAACTTTAAAGTGTTAGAATCGAAAGAAGTATCCAAGGAGGGAGATCAACGTCCATTCAAGATGAGAAGTCGGTAAGTTCCTAAAAGCTCTAAGTGCATTATTTTTATTACTTGGGGACAAATAATGGTTTAAGTTTGAGGTTGTGATAACTCTATTTTTAGAGTTATTATTTCCTTGTATTTCCTTTTTTTATTCTGTCAAATTTAGCCATTCCGCCTCTCAAAACCACCATTCTTGGTATAAATCTCGAAAATGAGCAAAAGGAGCGAACCTTAGTGTTTAATAAACTTTTTGGTAGAATTTGGGTGTTTTTCACATTTTATCCTGCAGTGATCACTGTTGTGCCCACTCCGGCTGCCCACTATTCGAGCTGATCAAGAAAGAAAAAAGAAACTACTAGTTGGGACTTAATTTGCTGGAGGAAGAAGGTTCATTAGCAGGGAAATGGCTGGAGGAAGTACAAAATGGCATCTACATTGAAGATTGCAACAAGTACTCCTTTATGTACATGGAGATTGACTTGGAAAAGGTCCATTGGGTAATTGGTTTGCACAAGGTGCTGATTTCTGCCACAACACAGCAGTTTTTACCCATTGGAAGACTCATCTCTTTTGTGTAATACCCAACTCTTTCTCCTAGTATATAAAGGAGCACTTGGGTTCATTTATTACAATCTTGGAATCTTACAATCATCTTGGGTTAAGTTTAGATAGTTGAATAGCTTTAAATTCTCTCATCTACCACATTAGTTTTAGTCTCTTATTTACTGCATTAATTTAGCTTTAATTTCCGTAATTTCCTTTCCTAGTTAATTGTAGTTCGTAAAACGCAGTGGGCATGGACAAATTCTCGTTCCCCACTGTGAGTACTATTCAATCCACTATCAGTTTTATTATGTGCAATTCTTTATCTTTTGTGTTCTTTACTTCGGAAATGTTAGGCTAAACATCCTCTGGAATGTAGGAAGGAGAAGTACCTGGATTTTATTAAAAATGCTTGAGTAATCTTTATACTTAGAATATTTGTTGTTTTGGTCATTCATTCTCGATATTTACCCAAAGATGCGAACAAGCCGATCACTTGCAAGGATCTAAAGTCTAGTTCTTAACTTAGAAATGAGTAGAACGCAGTGACACGAGCTTGAATGATGCTAGGGGATTCGAAAGAATTCTTATGACACTTACGAAAGTGAGGTCGGCACAGTGAGCTAATCTCTGCCCACTGGAGTAGTAGGCAAGCTAATTTGTGTATTAAAAACACTTAGAGTATTTGTCTCTACACATTCCATCGAGGCCTGAAAAGGTCCATTTAGAGATTACCATTGACAAAACAACAAGTACTAAGAGTATGGGATTTTTATCTAACGGTGTGAGTATTTTGTAACCGGGCTTTTCTAGCGAAAATGCCTACCTCGAATACAAGGATCATTTTTTAGGACCGAGTATTTGGTATAAAATCTAGGGAAAATCTAACCTACATTCCTCTTTTTAAATCTTAGTAAAATCGTTAAAGTAGCTATTTCACCAACCAAACCAAAGTTTTATTTTCCTCTCTAATTGAAACCTGTAAAAGGAGCTCATGAGAACCATATTGTCTTGATTGTCCAGTCCCTGTGGATTCGATTCTGGTATTTTACCAACTATTACTTGTTGTGACGATCATAGTGGACAATATACACTTGCACTTCCCATTGTGGACAGTTTGCAACCCACTGCGATTAAAACACATATTTCGCACGTAACAATACACGTTTATCGTTTTCAATAAAAGAATCCCGAAGTACCTTTCCACTACAAATAATACATTCCGATATTTGGGGGCCCTCCCCAATTGTTTCTCGTGGTGGTTATCGATACTTTATCACGTTTATTGACGATTATAGTCGTTTTACATGGATGTATCCTTTAACTTATCGTTCTCAAGCATATGAATTATTTTGTCACTTCAAAGCCTTAGTTGAGAATTTGTTTTCCACAAAAATAAAACAATTTCAATGTGCTGGCTCCCGAACTTGTCAAAGGTTCTCTTCGTCAATTATTTGACGCCTCCGGTATATCGCTTCTAATTTCATGTCCTTATACCCCACAACAAAATGGGGTAGCCGAACGCAAAAATCGTCATCTTCCTGAGATAGCTCGTGCCTTATTGTTTCAATCACGTTTACCAAAGAGTTTTTGGTATGATGCCTATGCTACCGCGACTTTCTTGATTAATCGTCTTCCGTCTCAAATATTGAGTCACTACTCTCCATATCAACTATTATTTCATAAGACGCCTGATTATAATCTTCTTCGAACATTCGGTTGTCTATGCTATCCATTTCTTGGTGCTACCCATCAAGACAAGTTGTCACCAAAATATGTGTCTTGTTTGTTTCTTGGATATACTCCACATCATAAAGGGTATATATGTTTTGATCCAATATCTTCGACCACGTATATGTCCCGTCATGTTACGTTCCATGAAACAATTTTTCCTAGTATCACCTCATCAACATCGTCAGACCCAACTGTTACCTTACCGTCATTTCCATCGTCAACATCTCCTTCGACTTCCACAACCACGTTCCCATCAAACTCCTCTTTGCCATCGTCACCTCCTCATCCTGTTGCATCTTCACATCCGATGGTCACTCGCACTCGTGATCATACGCGTCATCCTAAAACTTTTCCTGATCACTATGTGTATCAAGTTTCTACCGAGACCCCTCCTTCTACCGAGCCACATACTTTTTTCTCAAGCTCGTAAGTGGTCCGTATGGTGGGATGCGATGAGAGTTGAAATTTCCGCCTTAAACTCAAACAGGACTTGGGAATTAGTCGAACCGTCTTCTTGTTCTAATGTGGTGATTGTAAATGGGTGTACAAAATCAAACAAAATTCGGATGGTACTATAAGTCGATATAAGGCCCGATTGGTGGCAAAGGGTTTTCTTCAAACCGAAGGTGTTGACTATACCGAGACATTTAGCTCGGTAATTAAATCCACAACGGTTCGTTTGGTCTTTCAATTTCCTTTTCACGAGGTTGGGACATAAGGCAAGTCGATGTGAATAATGCCTTTCTTCATGGAGACTTGAATGAAACTGTTTATATGAGACAACCTACGGGTTTTGTCGATGAGGGTCGTCCTAATCATGTGTGTCTATTGAAGAAGGCTTTGTATGGATTAAAGCAAGCACCACGTGCTTGGTTTGAAAAACTTTCCGAGGCTCTTCTTACTTTTGGGTTCACTAAGTGTGCTTCGGATACGTCATTATTTGTCTATCATTCGGCATCGATCACGACTTATATTCTTGTCTACGTTGATGATATTATTATTATGGGAAGTTCGGTCGATTTTCTTTCTGAAATAATTCAGAAATTACATGCTCAATTTGCATTAAAAGACTTGGGACGACTTAACTATGTTTTGGGTGTTCAAGCTACTTTTCCGGATGACGGTCTTCATTTGTCTCAAAAACGTTACTTGTTGGATCTATTACATCGTACCGGCCTTAGTCAATGCAAGCCTTTATCGTCTTCGATTTCTCCCAGGCAACAATTGTCTAAATATTCCGGAGTACCGTTAGCCGATCCCGTGATTTACCGAAGTACCGTAGGAGCACTACAATATTTGTCTCTCACTCGGCCAGAGATTGCTTATGCTGTTAGTAAAGCCTCTCAGTTTTTACAAAGTCCCACTGATGTTCATTGGCTCGCTGTTAAAAGGATTTTGCGGTACTTAAAGGGCACCCTATCACATGGACTTTTAATTCAAAAGTCTTCTGAATTTGTTCTCCATGCCTATTCTGATGCGGATTGGGCTGGATGTCCAGATGATAGACGATCCACAAGTGGGTATTGTGTTTATCTTGGGAAGAATCTTGTTAGTTGGAGTTCAAAAAAAAAACATGTCGTGGCCCGATCAAGTACCGAGGCGGAATATCGTGTGCTCGCTCACACGGCTGCTGAAATACGGTGGCTTATGATTCTTCTCAATGAACTCAAACTTCCTCTTAAATGTTCCCCAACCTTGTGGTGCGATAATATTGGAGCCACGTAATTGGCCGTGAACCCGGTTTTCCATCAACGAACTAAGCATCTTGAGATTGACTTACACTTTGTTCGTGATATGGTACTCTCTAATCAACTCTCGGTTCGTTATGTTCCCACGAGTTGGCAAATTGCTGATATCCTGACAAAAGGGCTTCCGGCTTCTCGATTTGCTAAGTTCAAAACCAAGCTTCGCATCGTTCCCGACGCTATGCTTGAGGGGGGATGTTAAGCATAAAACAGTTAGTTGAAAGTAGTTACAAGTTGAGAGTTAGGGCTTGTTTGTTTTTTCAAAATCAGCTCTTATATGCCACTTTTGACTTTTTCGGTCAGATGTAGATAAAATAAGGGTGTTTGTTTTTTGCTCTCTTATTTTGCCACTTATCACTTTATTTGCATTGACCGAATAAGTTAACAGGGTACCACTTTCTTGACTTATTTCTATTCTCACTTCTCACAGCCGCCTCTCTCAATCCCTCTATATCGTAACCAAACTTCCGGCTGCACACAGATCGCCTCTCTTTCACCTCCGGCTGCACACAGATCGCCTCCGGCTGCACACACCTCCGGCTGCTGCACATATCGACCTCCAGTTCTCTTCTTCAGGTTCGACCTCCGATAGTGTTTCTGTAATGTTGTGTTCTTCCAACTTTCTATCTCTCTCTGTCCTCCCTAAATTGTGTTGTTTCTCACTTCTCAGCCGCTTTCTCTCTCAATCCCTCTCTATCGACCAAACTATCGACCTCCGGCTGCAGGTTCTCTTCTTCATTATGTTATTTGTGATTTTTTGGTTCTGTAATTTTGTGTTCTTCCAACTGTAATTTTCTATCTCTCTCTGTTATTTGTGATTTTTTGGTTCTAATTTTGCTTCAATCTCTGTCAACAATCGTTTTCCACGCCTATTTTGGGAGTTATGGTCATACACATTGTATTCACAACCCTGTTTATGAATAGTTTGTAAAATGTGCAGCCCCAACAAATGTGTGTTTGCAAAATCTATTTTTACAAAAAGTGACAGTGGGTTTTACTCCTTTTCATGTTTGAAACTCACAAATAGTGGCTAGACAACCACTGCTGTTTGTTTGCTTCTTTGAAACTGCTATTTGTTTTTGTGTTAGAGGGTTTTAGTAGTAGCCTTGGTAAGTTCACACCTTTGCAACTGTTATGTAAAGTTTGGTATTGTTAAATGAAAATTGCTTGTTGTTCAAAAAAAATCCTGATCATGTATATTGAATATCCGTAGCTAATATGTTAATGTGAATGCTTACGGTTACGATTTGCTTGTTCATCAACTGTTTTGATCTATAGTACATTGGTTATTTTATTTGGGTTGTGTTGTTGATCGTTAGGTTTTTTCGTTTTTTAGCAATTTCATCAAAAAATCGAGTGCAGTGGGAGGGTTTAATTCATCATTATGTTATTTGTGATTTTTAGAGATGGATGAGAGTGTTCGTGTAAGGTGGACAAATGAAGCCATCAAATGTTTTTTAAAGAGTTGTATAGAAGAGATCAATAAAGTTGGTCGAAATGAGGGTAGTCTTCGAAAAGAATCGTGGATAAATGTGGCACGAAAAATTGAGCAAGGGGATGATGGTGGTGATGAGGCCGAAGAGGTTCAATTGCATGGGAGTACCGCTGACCAAACATATATGGCTACTTTAAGAGAAGAAATTGCGACACAATTGATGCAAAACGGAAATTGATTTTAGTTGTTATGAGACTTTCATGTTTTCTATTGTATTTGAACCAATTAACGTATTTCAGTTGTTATGAAGAGTAATTTTAGTAGTATAATTTAATTTAATTCAACAGTATCACATTTTCAGAGATAAAATAATCAGTAGTATGTATTCAGTTGTTTTCAGATTTCAGCTTACAAAAACAAACAGTCTTTCTTTCTGATTCAGATTTCAGACTTCAGCGCCACCACTTAAAAATCAGGACTGAAATCAGTGTTCAGACTTCAGCACCACTTAAAAAACAAACGTCACCTTAGTTGGCAAGTTAGTTGAGAGCTTTTGCTAAAGTTACCTAGTGGTTGTGATTGGTGACTTTATGTCTATAAATACTTGTAATCTTGTTATTCATTCGTGTGAAAATAATACAAGAAGCCAACACTTTCTCTCTCTCTTTCTTCTCTATTTTTCTCTCAATTTCTTTCTGTTACAACTCTTAGTGAGTTTACAGTTGGATTGAAAAAGAAGTAAGTTGCATTATAAAATGGTTGAATTGAAAAAGAAATACATGACTTATGTCCATGAAAAACACACGTGTTTCTTGTCTAAATCTGTATTCTGGACCTGGTTATGCAGGCGTTCAACTTGATGAGTAATTATGGGGAAACACCAGTATCCTACTCTGAGTGAATATGATACTCTTCAGCTGAGAGCTTCCTCTAAAATGTGGAGTGCAACTCATGCCAGTAAATGTTTGGATCTAATGGAGCACGATATGGTGGGGGAAGAATGAAGTAACGTATGGCCAGACCAGCTCATCATGGTATGTACAGCGATACAAATTAAACTTTTCAATTCTTTGTATCTTTTTTTTGTTCTTTATCTTTGTAGTCATCATGTTAAAAATAGTCAAAATTCACATGCCATGTTATTTGGTAGGGGTGGCGGTTTCTAGAATGAAGGAACCAGAACCGGAACCACTCACATCGGTTCTCTATATTTTGGAACCGGTCCCGGTCCCGTAACCGTCGTTCCGGGTACCCAATGTCAACTTTTTTAATTTTTTTTAACAATTCATACAATAAAAATTGTAATTTTAAGTCTATTGCAAACTATAAAGTACCAACATTAAGTAATAAATACAACAAATGGTGAAAACTTGTCAGGATCGATTCTTAACAAGATTAACAATACTTAGAATTCAGAATTAAAGAATCTGCGGAATAGAACTTTAATTCCCATAATCAAAGAACAATATATCAGAAAACACACAGTTGTTTGTATTCACTGTTTCGACTCACAAGATTAACCACCAAACCTCAATCTTGATGAACAGGCTCAATCAAGACGACTTCTACTTCTCTAGAAATAGGGTTCTAAACCTTGAGGTTAATTCTCTCTAAAACACAATCGAATTCTAATTGTATTTCATATATCGTATTATTTTCTCATCTTCTTAATAGCTATCTATCAACGAATATATATACTGAATAATTACAAGATAACTATCAAAATAAGATTGATCTTCAGAATATTCTTTTAAGTATATCTTCAATCATTCCATCTTTATCTCCTTCAATCTCGCATTCCATGTTCTGATCTCAAGCAGTATTAACTTCATTCTTTTCAAGCAGTACTAATAATCTTCCAGCAATAGTAATCTTCGATATGCCCAAGCAGTACTAACAGTTTTCGTAAGACACCAGCAGTACTAACTTTTGTTCAGCAGTATTAACCATGTACCAGCAGTAGTAACTTGTCTAGCAGTACTAATCATGTTCTTGCAGCATTAATGACTCAGCAGTACTAACCTTGAACTAGCAGTAGTATCTTTGTTCTGGCAGCACTAACATTGATCTGGCAGTAGTAATGTTGTTCTGGCAGTACTAACCATACTTAGCATATCTTCAGTTCCCAACAATCTCCCCCTAACTTGACTTTTCAGGATGAGAAGTTAAGTTCTTCAAATGATGCTTCCAAAACCTAATCATCAACGCATAAATTTGGATCCAATCCCAGACTTTGATTGAGAATCCTTTTTACAAGGTATCTTGCCATCTTAGAGTCTTTGTCACTCACCAACTTAGCATGCACCATTCAACTTTTTCATGTTGTGCTTGTATACAACATCCACCAAATAATATTCATGAAATGTATTGTCAAGAGAGATGACATACACTCCACAATTCTCAATGAGCATCCAGTTGGTAATGACTTGAAAATTCCTTGCCATCAAATACTGAACTGCTTCTGGTTTGAACATTAAGCACAAGTATTCAAGAACCATCTTGGTGATAGACATACCTTGCTCTGTCAGCATGTTTCCATATAGCCTCATTCCCACCTTGAACATCTCTTCCAAGTCAGATCTAGAGCATGTTCTGATAAGTTTTCCCCAAGTAGGACAAACTTCAAACTTTCCATCTCCCCTTTTGATTCTGATGAACTCCTTTCTTCCATCTTTCAATGTGTCCCAGAAGATGATCTCAGGAGGCATGGAAGACAATGGTTTAGCCTTGATTGGATTAGTATCAACCACAGTTATATACATATCACATTGAGCATTTGATTGTGATTGTACATTGCTTGGTTGACCTGATGAAGTTGCCACTTCTTCTTCAGCAACTTTTGGATCAGATTTCTCTTTCACTGCTTCCTCCTGGGCTTCTTCTACAGTTGGATCCACCCTTGGCTTCTTTACATCTTTCTTCTTTGAAGCTATGGACTTTGTTCTTGGCCTTTTGGTTGACATCATCTTTGTTCTTTTGAAAGATTTAACAGCTTCAGGAGTGGTTTCAGCTGTTTCTTCTTTGTGGCTCTTAGCAGCACTAACAGTTTCTGCTGCCTTTTGTTTTTCAGCAGCAGTAACCATTTCTACTGCTATAGCTGTTACTGCTTCTTTTATAACCTTTAATGCTGCTGCTTCAACACTACCCTTCACAATCCAATATATCTCTGTATCAATCTCTGCTTTAGTTACTGTAGGAACAGATTCTGTTTTCTTCTCACTTTCAATTACTGCTGCCTCCACAAGTTCTTCAAAATTTCAATTACTGCTGCTTCAGTCTCAGACACTGCATCATTATCTGTTTCTACTGCTTTTTCAATCTCAGCAGCATAAACTGTTTCTACTTCCTTTGAACTATCAGCAGCAGTAACCGTTTCTGCTGCTTTTTCTGTTTCTGCTTCCTTTGTAATATCTGCAGCCTGCTCAGACTCCCCCTCAACCTTATACTCATACTCCCCCTCAATGTTTGCATCCTCCATGTTTAGATCATAGTCTGACTCCCCCTTTTTGGAAGCATCAGAGGTTGTTCTTCTCCTTCTCAAAACATACTGAGCTTTCTTCCTTCTTTGTAGCAGTTTGGTGATCAGCTTTTTATTCTTTTCTATTTTGGTGTTTTGATGAAGAACCACCTTCTTAAGTTCATCAATTTCCTTCTGCTGATCCATGACCTCAATGTTGATATTTGCAATAGTTTCCATCAATTCCTCGTACGTATATCTATCCTCACCCTGTTTAGGAGTTTTTACCTCCCTTAAAGGATCATTGGAAGTTTTAGCAGGTGTCTCTTGCCTAGCAAAAGCACTACCTACCCCCTTGGTTTCTTGGCACCTGGGACCTCTGGATGATTTCTCACCCTGAGTTGCCGTGAGGAAGGTCTTAGGTATTTTACCACTGGCCTTCTCTTTGCTAGCAGAAGTAGTGGCAGCCTTATGACTCACATGCTCAACCTTCTCCTTAGTGAGCACCTTCTTGGGGTTGGGAGACACCCCTGTGGTTTCCCTTTCGATATTCTCCATTGGAGAATGCTCCAACAGAGGGCTTAAAGGCTTCGGGCTTTTAGGAGATACATCAAGGGAAGGAACCTTGTGTACCTTTCTTCTTTCAAATTTCTTGGTTATTTTGGGAGTGGGTCGTTCAAGAATGGACTGAGGGATGTCTTTTGTGATGGAAGGTTGGGATTGGTCATCAGTGGGTGTGTCTAATGAGGGCCTTGACCCTGATGCCATACCTTCATTTGTGTGGGACACAACCATCATTGTAGAGAACAATGGTGTGTCAACTCCTTCCGAGTCCCTAGGAAGTCTCCTCATATTTGAGAAAACCTTCCCTTTAGGGGATTTTGGTACATATACCTCATCAAATAGAGGTATATCCGTCAATTCCTTAGTTATCACTTCTTGAACAAACCGTGGATACATATAAAACTGCTTTTTGGATTCCAGGTTTGATACAAGATCATTGAAGAGCATTGCTGAAAAATTGAACTTTCTGGCAGTGGCTAAGCAGACCAAGGCATAAGAAATGGTACTGCTAAACTCACTCCATCCAGTTGTTTTCTTTGAAATACAGTGCATAAGAGTATGAATAAGAAATCGCCATTGAGAGTAAAACTTTGACTTGTAGAATTTAAAAACTCCAATGGGACCTTCATACCCCATTCTTTGTAAAGTTGAGTATAGTTCTTCATTGGAAATAGAAGTTATACCTGAGGCGTCATCCAATCGAAGAGTGATGCGAAGGAGTTCTTCTGAAACTTTCAAGGGTTTGTCACATACCCTTGTTTGGATGACTTTCTGCCCATCTTCGGATTCCACGGTGGCATTGGCCCAAAATTGCGTCTGATGCTCGATGTAGATAGTTGGATTCACCGTTAGGGCATAAGAAATATGAGTGGACTTGAGAAAATCCACAATGTCGTGAAATCATGCGGCCTGCTTCGGCTTCTGAAGCATCGCAATCTCATTATGCTCATCGACAAACTCCATAATCGTCGTTCTTCCTGAGGATTTGGATAGAAAACACAAAGATTCTAGGGAGAAAAGGGTTAGAGCGAGAGAGAGAAGTTGAATGCGAAGAGACGTTATGAGCTTTGGCGGGCTAAAAGAGTATTTATAGCAGTAGTAGCCCTAATTTTCTATAAAGACAGTATTAACGACTTAGCAGTATTAACGACTGAGCAGTATTAACTGCAAGGCAGTATTAACTACACAGCAGTATTAACTACACAAGCAGTATTAACTACTAAGAAGTATTAACTACTAAGCAGTATTAACGACAAAGCAGTATTAGCTACTAAGCAGTATTAACTGCAAAGCAGTATTAACTACTGAGCAGTATTAACTACTGAGCAGTATTAACAGCAAAGCAGTATTAACTACTGAGCAGTATTAACTACAAAGCAGTATTAACTACTGAGCAGTATTAACTGCAAAGCAGTAGTATTGGCTAGAACACTGGCAGTAGTAACTCTGCACTGGCAGTAGTAACTACACTTGCACTTTGCAGCACTTGTCAATCTGAGGTACACAGAAGATTCTAAGAAAGAGAGTTAGTAGCACCAAATATATGAAGAAATACAGGTATAAAAACAGAAAATCATGAATTTATTCAAGGTTGATCATGCCCACACTTGTTACCAAAAAGGTGAATCTACCCACATCAAAAGCTTTAGTGAATAGATCAGCAAACTGGTCATTTGTATGAACTTTAGCAACTTGAATTAATTTCTTTTCATTGCAATCTCTAATAAAGTGATACCTGATCTCTATATGCTTTGTTTTTGAGTGTTTGACTGGATTATTAACAATGCTAATAGCACTGTTGTTGTCAATGAAGATTGGAGTGTGAAGAAATGTTACCCCATAGTCCAACATCTGATTCTGAATCCATAGAACCTGAGAGCAGCAGCTATATACTCAGCCTCTGTGGTAGATAAGGACACTGTGGTTTGTTTCTTACACTGCCAAGATATGAGTCTTGTCCCCAAAAACTGACATCCACCTGAAGTAGACTTCCTATCCATGTTAGCTCCACCCAAGTCACTATCTGAGTATGCAAGCAAGTCAAAAGATGATTCATAAGGATACCAGAGACCTAATCTAGGTTGCCCTCTTAGGTATCTGAAAATTCTCTTGACTGCATGAAGATGATATTGCTTTGGTGTAACTTGAAATCTGGCACAAACACAAACTGAAAACATAATATCTGGTCTAGAGGCTGTGAGATACATGAGAGATCCAATCATTGATCTGTAATGATGGACATCCACATCCTCCCCCTCAAGATCAGCAGTAAGCTGTTTGTGTGTCTCCATAGGTGTGCTGGCTGGCTTTAAGTCTGATAAGCCAAACTTATCCAGGATGTCTTTCACATATTTGGATTGGCAAATGAATATTCCATCCTTCTTCTGTTTCACCTGAAGCCCAAGGAAGAAAGTAAGTTCTCCCATGGAACTCATCTTGAAGCTCTTGTGCATTAATTCTTCAAACTCTTTACACATGAGATCATTTGTGGATCCAAAGATGATATCATCCACATAGATCTGAACAAGTAGTGTGCCTTTCTTTCTCCTCTTTGTAAACAAGGTTTTGTCAATGACTCCTCTTTCAAAGTCATTTTTCAAGAGATAGGTAGACAGGGTATCATACCATGCTCTTGGGGCTTGATGCAAACCATAAAGTGCTTTCTTCAACTTGTACACTCTGTCAGGATGCAATGGATTTTCAAATCCAGGGGGTTGACAGACATATACTTCTTCATCAATACTTCCATACAGAAAAGCACTTTTCACATCCATTTGGTAGACCTTGAACTTCATGTATGAGGCATAGGCCAGAAATAGCCTAATTGCTTCAATTCTTGCCACTGGAGCAAAGACTTCCAAATAGTCAATGCCCTCTTCCTGAGTATACCCTTGTGCAACCAGCCTTGCTTTGTTTCTGATCACAATTCCTCTGTCATCCTTCTTGTTTCTGAAAATCCACTTGGTGCCAATTGCTCTATGACCTTTTGGAAGGTCCACCAAGTCCCAAATATCCTGCAATTTAAACTGTAGCAGCTCCTCTTGCATTGCTTCTATCCAACTTGGATCTTTCATAGCATCATAAGCCTTTTTGGGCTCAATTTGGGATAGAAAGCAAGATAGTACAGTGTTAACAGTATTTTGCTGTTCTTGCAACTCTTGAAGTCTGCTTTGCTTCCTAGTCATCATGGGAGATGCAATATCTCCAATCACCAACTCAGGAGGATGATTTTTCTGAGTTCTTGTTGGATGACCAGCTTCCTCTTGTAAGTTTACATCCAGATTTGACTCATTTAAGTCTGGATTTGCTTCAGCTTCTTCAGTCACTTCAGATTCTCTAGAATTTGGACTTGAAGACTGATTTTCCTCTACTCTTCTCTCTTCTTCAATCTGAATGGGTTCAGCTGTCTTTTCTAGTTCACAGAAACCAACAGGATCAATGGTAGGGAATGGAAATATCACAGACTGAATTCTGTGTTCTGATGGAGGTGCATCCCTCTGTCCTGCATTTACATCACTACTGAAACCCAAGGAATTAGTGAGTGAATCAATATCAAATAGCCAATCAGGACCTGAACCAATAGGATTTGGTGTGTTCTCATTGCATTTGACATTGTCACTTTCTTCAATTATTCTAGAAGAGGTATTAAAAACTCTGTAGGCCTTACTCTGAGATGAGTAACCAACAAGAAAACCATCATCTGCTTTGCTATCAAACTTACCTAAGTGAGATTTGGTATTGAGAATTGTACAAGGACATCCAAATGGTTTGAAAAATCCAATAAATGGTTTCTTTTTATGAAAAAGCTCATATGGTGTCTTGTTTTTAGGCTTAATTACTAAAATTCTGTTTTGAGCATAACAAGCAGTATTAACTGCTTCTACCCAAAAAGTAGTTGGTAACTTTGAATCAGCTAACAAAGATCTAGCAGCCTCAATCAGTGTCCTATTCCTTCTCTCAGCAACACCATTCTGTTGTGGAGTCCTAGGAGCACTGTATTGTCTCTCAATTCCTTTTTCCTCACAAAAGGTGTTTAGATCAAAGTTTTTAAATTCAGTCCCATTATCTGATCTAATGACTTTTACTTTTTGATTTGATTGGTTTTCAATTCTAAGAATAAAAGATTTGATCAGTCCACTTGTCTCATCTTTAGTTCTCAGAAAGTATACCCAAGTAAATCTAGAATAATCATCAACAATAACTAAACAGTATGATTTCTTGCCAATACTCATTACATTTGTAGGGCCAAATAGATCCATATGCAACAACTGAAGAGGATTTGAAATAGTGTTTATCTCTTTGGACTTATGAGAAGTTTTGTGTTGTTTACCTTTGAGACAAGCAACACAATGATCATCACATGAATATACTTTTGATGGTAAACCCCTAACAAGATTATGTTTAACAAGTTTATTCATTGTTTTAAAGTTCATGTGACACATCCTTCTGTGCCATAGTGATGATTCATCCAAAGAAGCTTTTGAAACCAAACAATTTAGCGATGAATCAGAAGAAACGCTTTCTAAATCTAAGCAATACACATTATCCTTTCTAGGAGTTCTCAATAGTATCATGTTTTCATCAACTATCTTGAATCCAGGAGCAAGAATAATGCATTCAGAATCTGTAAATAATATACTATGCTTCTTATCACAGACCTGTGATACACTTAACAGGTTGTATCTTAATTGCTCAACATAGTACACATCCTCAAATGTCATCTTACCTTTTGACACATCACCTTTACTACTGATCTTACCCCCTGTTGGATTATTACCAAAGGCAACATGTCCTCCATCAATTCTTTTGAAATTCTTGAGGCAGGCCATATTACCTGTCATGTGCTTGGAGCAACCACTATCAACATGCCAAATGCTCTTCTCCTTGAGCTGTTGGTTGCCCTGCACATTAGATAAATCGATTAGTTTTTATTGGGAACCCAAGCCGAAGTGGTCTTGGGTCTCCCTTGCTCATCAAAGTACTTGCATTGGGTTTTGATGAGATTTTCAAATTTAGGTACTGCAGAATTGGAGTATTTTGTCAATATGATAGGTCTAGCAGCACAAACACTGGAAGTAGTATTAACCTTAGAAGAAGTACTGACAGAGTTAGCAGCACTAACAGAGTTAGCAGCACTAACAGAGTTAGCAGCACTAACAGAGTTAGCAGCACTAACGGAGTTAGCAGCACTAACTGAGTTAGCAGCACTAACAGAGTTAGCAGCACTAACGGAGTTAGCAGTACTAACAGAGTTAGCAACACTAACTGAGTTAACACTGCTAGCAGCAGTACTATCTGTAAAAGAAGCACTAACAGTGTTAGCAACATTAACACTGTTAGCAGTATTATCTGAGGCTGCAGTACCTTTAGGAACCCACATTGTGACACATTCTTTTTCAGGATTTTTCTTCATGTGGCTTGTGGTTTTAGCTAGTTTCTTAGTCACATGGTTCCTAACAGGTTTCCTATAACCTTTTGGTTTTGTAAAAGCTCTTTGAAAATTCATTCTTTGGTTAACAGGATTAAAATAACAGTGCTTGGCAAGATGATTCAATTTGCCACAGATAAAACAAGGCTTTGGTCTGTTAATCTTTTGCAGATCAACTCCTTGCTTTTGTGCCCACTGATTATTCCAGTTTCTTTGATTTCCCCTCTTATTATCATGTTTTTTGGGCTTAGTCTTTTGAGAAAACTTGCAAGAACAATGTTCACAGGTATTGGATTTCACAACAGTGGTCTGTGTATAATGAACTCCCTTTCCTTTTTCAGATCTTTTCATCTCATTGTTCTTGTCCCAAGGACTTCCACCATCCTCATTAGTCTTGATGTGATTTTCTAATGGGATCTCATCACTGACAGTCTTGTTCTTTCCCTTAGACTCTTCTTTTTCAGTCTTATCTTCAACCACAACTTCATCTAATGGATCTACTTTAGTAGCTCCTTCAGATAAGTCCTTACTATCCATAGTTTCTAACAGATCTGACCTAGGAGGGATGTATGTGTTGTTGTAGGGTGGAGGTGTGGCATTGTACCCTAGTCCTGTTTTCATCTTACTGTGGACTTGAGCATTTATTATGGTGTCCATAGCTTTAGAAGCTTTTGAAAACTTTTCAACATCAAGTTTAACTTTCTCAAGCTCTCCTTTTAGTTTCTCACACTCTTCCCTAGACTCTTTTAGTTGGAACTCCAGACCACCCTTTTCCCACTTCCAGTAATTTGTATCATATGAGTGTTGAAGTTCATTGGCTTGAAAAGCCTTAATTTGTTCTTCAAACCTCTCAACAATCAACACATAGTCTCTTCTATCCTTTTCTAGTCTCTTAAGGTCATCACACATTCCCTGATTGTGATCTCTATACCTTTTAACAGTGTCTATACAAGCTTGAGAACAGAGTTTAGATTGTACCTCAGTGGGAAGATCTGAAACTTCAGCCATAAGTGCTTGATTTTGGATGGCCTCTTCTGCTTGATCACTCCAATCAAATCCCATTCCTTGTTGAGAGACAAGAGCTTGAATAGAGTTTCTGTTTTGATTGGAACTTCCAGCCTGAGTTTGTTGATGGCTGTTTCAAAGATTCTAAGATCATTGTAGAGATCATCAAGCTCTTTATCTTCCAATTGGTCATTCTGTCTGAATGACACAGTATACATGGTCCACTCTTCACCTAATGATCTTAAGAACTTTCTATTAACATCATCAGCCTCCATCTTGACTCCTACTGTGGCTAATTCTCCAATCAGCTTATTAAATCTATCAAAAGTTTGAGTCATAGACTCATTCTTAGTAGAAGTAAAGTTTTCATACTGCTGCTTGAGAATTGCCTTCTGATTCCTCTTGGTGCTTTTAGTGCCAGTGAACCTCTTTTCCAATGCATTCCACAAAATCTGAGCATCAGTGCAGTGATGAAATTGATGCTGATATTCATTGGGGATAGCCAAAAGCAGAGTGCTTAAGGCCTTCATCTCTATTTGTCTGACTTTTCTCTCTGCATCAGTCTTTGGAGGAGGTCTTTTGCCATCTGGTCCAGTTCTTCCTTTAGCACATGGACCATTCTCTATGATATCCCAGATGGAATAATCAGTAAGCAGAATGTACTGCTTGATTCTAATTTTCCACATGTCAAATTCATTGGGTCTGAGCATGGGAACCTTCGAAACAAGAGTACTGTTTGATTCAAAAGAATTTTCCATAATGATTGTAGAATTCTAAGAAACACAAGCTCTGATACCACTTGTCAGGATCGATTCTTAACAAGATTAACAATACTTAGAATTCAGAATTAAAGAATCTGCGGAATAGAACTTTAATTCCCACAATCAAAGAACAATATATCAGAAAACACACAGTTGTTTGTATTCACTGTTTCGACTCACAAGATTAACCACCAAACCTCAATCTTGATGAACAGGCTCAATCAAGACGACTTCTACTTCTCTAGAAATAGGGTTCTAAACCTTGAGGTTAATTCTCTCTAAAACACAATCGAATTCTAATTGTATTTCATATATCGTATTATTTTCTCATCTTCTTAATAGCTATCTATCAACGAATATATATACTGAATAATTACAAGATAACTATCAAAATAAGATTGATCTTCAGAATATTCTTTTAAGTATATCTTCAATCATTCCATCTTTATCTCCTTCAATCTCGCATTCCATGTTCTGATCTCAAGCAATATTAACTTCATTCTTTTCAAGCAGTACTAATAATCTTCCAGCAGTAGTAATCTTCGATATGCCCAAGCAGTACTAACAGTTTTCGTAAGACACCAGCAGTACTAACTTTTGTTCAGCAGTATTAACCATGTACCAGCAGTAGTAACTTGTCTAGCAGTACTAATCATGTTCTTGCAGCATTAATGACTCAGCAGTACTAACCTTGAACTAGCAGTAGTATCTTTGTTCTGGCAGCACTAACATTGATCTGGCAGTAGTAATGTTGTTCTGGCAGTACTAACCATACTTAGCATATCTTCAGTTCCCAACAAAACTAATCCGATAAAAACTAATTATTACATAAATAAGTTAGAAACTCTCGAGTATTGAGTCTTGACATCAACAAAATGACTTCCATAACAATTCACATCTTTACGTTAACACCTCAAATAAACATTTGGATGAAAACGAATAAAACACCTAATAAAGGTACAAAACTAATACCACATCATTAAATATTTAAATATAATAAATATATAAATATACTAAATATATAATTAATTTTTATTAAAAAAATAGCGGGAACGGGTCCCCGGCGGGTAACGGTTCCAAAAAAATAAGAACCGGAACCGGAACAGTCTTAATCGGTTCCGTATTTTAGGTACCAAAACCAATCACATCGGTTCCGGTTCTAGAACCGGCAGTTCCAGAGCGGTTCCGGTTCCAAAAGCGGGTACCCAGTTCCGATGCTCACCCCTATTATTTGGTATGTTGAATGTTAATTTTTCCGGGTTGCAACTTATAAAAAGCCATTTTAGAAAGGAAGCCCTAAAGCAGAATATGGGATTTAGATACTGAGAAATAAAGGTAATAGACTCATGTCACTTTTCCACACATCAAAGAATGATGCTCATTAATTAGTAGTAAAAAAGAGAGTTAAAACTATAATTTTAGGTGGCTTTTGTTTTTAAAAGTTGAAGTCTAAAATATGATTTCATTTCTGATTTTTAATAGGTGGTGCTGAAGTTTAAAATATGAATCAATAAGACTGCTTATTTTTGTAAACTGAAAAACGTATGAATATGTATAATTATCTATTATATTTCTCAAAATTCTACTTATGTCTGACCGAACGGTAAAACTGATTATTCGAATCTTCCTTCTTGAGATTACCTTGTAAATTAGAGTCTGACTTCTTTTGAGTAATTTGTAGTGACACATGATACCGGTGTTGTTATTGCTATTTGAGCTCCAATTGTGATGGTAAGCATCCTTAGATTTTTTCTTTCTCTTTAATGCAACTGACTGAAACTAGAGACGTTGCTGCTCTTTCAGCCCACTTCCTTTCTTTTGCATCGCTTCACGTACCAATTTCTTCTACTTTTACCTCCCCTGTTGCACCATCTTCGAATATGTAAACTAAATTTTATTATACTCAGTAAACTTTTACAATTAAACCTCACTACATATGCTCACTCATACACACAAAACCTTCAAAAGATTTGAAGATATTAACTAAACAATCTAGAAACCCTAAAATGGAGAAAGCTCTGCGTATTGAGAAAGCAAACAAAAATGACTGAATTGAATAACAAACCCTAATCGCTACTTGTTTTATACTGAGAGAATATCCGAAAATTGCACTTTGCTCCTTTTTCTCTTTAAGCCCTTGAATCTCTTGTAATTACACTGCTACCCTTTCTTTCACCTATGTATTGAATTGTAGGACACAAGTTTCATCTTTCTACTATTTTGGTCCTTGTAAAATCTGAAACATCACACAACCATAATAAGTTAAAAATGACAAGATTGATTTTAGGTAATTAAATCAGTAGTTTTAACACCCTCCCTCAATCTTGGCATTGGAACAGATCTAACATATTTAACTTAGAACACAAATAATTGTGTGGATTTACACCAAGCGATTTTGTAAAAATATCCGCTGGGTTTTCTAAAGACGGTTCTTTAACAGTCTTAAGCATTCCCGAAGCGACTTTATTTCTCACTTGATGTATATCTATTTCTATATGCTTTGTTCTTTCATTGACCACTGGATTGTTTGCTATTTGGATTGCTGACTTATTATCACAATTTAAATCAACAAGTAAAATATTTTTAATTTTTAAATCAGTTAAAATACTTATTACCCAAATAATCTCACATAAGGCAGATGCCATTGCCCTATATTCTGACTCAGCTGAAGAGCGAGAAACTGTTGATTGTTTCTTACTTTTCCAAGAAATCATACATTTACCCAAATACAAACAATACCCAATAACAGAACGTCGTGTAGAAAGACACTTACCCCAATCTGCATCGACAAATGCTTCTAAACTAAATTCAGATGATGAAGTAAAATATACACCCTTTCCTGGAGAACACTTTAGATATCATAAGACTGGAAGAGCCAACTTGAGGTGTGATTGTCTAGGAGAGTGCATAAACTGGCTTAGACAATGCAGTGCAAAAGCAATGTCAGGCCGTGTAGCTAACAAATAGATTAATCTACCAATTAATTTTTGATACTCAGAAAAATCTGTCAAAGGTGGATCTTTTAACTCAGGACCAACTGAATCTGTGACTACAAGATTCATATCCATAGGAGTCAAAACAGGTTTACAACCTAAATACCCAAAATCACTAAGTAGTTCTAGACAGTACTT
The DNA here is from genome assembly GCA_033807775.1 of Saussurea involucrata. Lineage (NCBI taxonomy): Eukaryota > Viridiplantae > Streptophyta > Magnoliopsida > Asterales > Asteraceae > Saussurea > Saussurea involucrata. The sequence continues at coordinate 164,447,377 of CM066320.1, forward strand.
GCGTTGTGACATGCAAATACCCTTTTCAGTTCTTAAAATTTCTATTCCTAAGAAAAATTTCAATTCTCCTAGATCTTTGATTTTGAAATTAGATTGCAAATGTCGTTTAACTTTATTTATTTCAGTTAAAGAGTTTCCTGTTAAAATAATATCATCCACATATACAAGCAATACTAAATACACAGAATCATTTATCTTTGTAAACATAGAATAATCACAAGTACTTTGAACAAATCCATTATCATATAAACAGGTAGAAAGTTTTGCATACCACTGACGTGGTGCTTGTTTTAAACCATATAATGATTTATCAAGCTTGCAAACCCTTTTATCGTTAGCTGAAAAATACCCAGGAGGTAAAGACATATACACATCCTCATTTAAATCACCATATAGAAAAGCGTTATTTACATCTAACTGGCAAAGAGGCCAATTATATTGGACAGCTAATGAAATAACACACCTCACCGTAAACATTTTTACAACTGGAGAAAAAGTCTCCTCATAGTCTAGACCTTCACGTTGTGAATATCCCTTTGCTACTAGTCTAGCCTTATATCGTTCTATCTCTCCAGTAGATTTATATTTAATTTTATAAATCCATCTACAGCCAATTGGCTTCCGGCCAATTGGGAGAGTGGTTAAAGTCCAAGTGTTATTTCTATAGAGAGCCTCCATTTCATCATTCATTGTAGAGACCCAATTATGATCTTTACATGCTTCAAAGAAATTATTTGGTTCTACCGATTTATTAAGAGTAGTGACAAAACATAAGTTATTTTTATTTAGAAAAGAGTAATTTACTACTTTTTCCAAACCAGATTTGACTTTACCCTCTACTATATAGTCTGAGAATTTCCTAGGTAAATTTGAAACCCTATTTGACTTCCTAGTAGAAGGTTCGACAAGACCACCCTCAGGAGGGAAACTCAAATGAACATCATTTACATCTCCGTCAGCCGCACTCTGGTCATCAGCAGCCATATTAGGATCACCAAGATTCTCAGATCTGGCATTCCTACCTTGGAAATTTATTCTGTTGGTGCCACCAAGCTCATTAGGAGTGGCAGTACCAGGATAGCTACTAGACTGATCAGGGTGGCTATTATGATCAGAAATAGGAGTTAAGCTTTCATTCTGTGAGTTATCCCTAGTATCATCATTGGGGTTTTCAAAAGAATTATCATTAGTCTGAATCACTATATTATCAAAGAAATTTAAAGAATCAATGTTGCTAGATTTATTTATTTGATCATTTGCCCCCATTTTAAATGGAAAAATAGTTTCGTAAAACTTAACGTCATGAGAAACAATGATTTGTTTAGTATCTAAGCTGAACATCCTATAACCCTTTTGAGAATTGGCATAGCCAAGAAGAACACATTTATCAGAACGAGAGGAAAATTTATCAGTTGTATTAGGCCTAACAGCAAAGCATAAGCAACCAAAGTTTCTCAAATGTGACAATACTGGGGCAAATCCAAATACTACTTCATAGGGACATTTTCCTTTTAACACAGAAGAAGGAGTCCTATTTATAAGATAAGTGGCAGTTAATATACATTCACTCCACATGTTAAGAGGAATGCCCCCTTGAAACATTAAAGATCTAGCAACATTTAACAAATGTCTGTGTTTACGCTCCACAACTCCATTCTGTTGTGGAGTGTAAACACAACTAGTCTGATGCAAAATTCCTTTCGAACTAAAAAACTCACCCATTTTGTGATTCACAAACTCGGTGCCATTATCACTCCTAAAAACTTTTATAGTTTTGCCAAATTGATTTACCAACAAGCTGTAAAAAGAGACAACATAATCAAACACTTCATCTTTATGTTTCAACAGATAAACCCAAACAGACCTAGAGTAATCATCCACTAAGGTCAAAAAATATATGTATCCTTCCTTGCTAGGGACACGATAAGGGCCCCACAAGTCCATATGTATTAATTCACCAAGGCAAGTAGTAGTATGACCACTCAGATTGAATTTTTCCCTAGTTTGTTTTGCCATATGGCAAATTTCACAAGGGGAAGAATCTGAGTCACCTCCTAAGTTTAACTGATCCTTTAAACAAGCCAAAGCCTAATCAGCTGGGTGACCCAGCCTACTATGCCATAGTTATCGAGAAGCAAAACAAAAAATGGTCATATTTGTGTTTGTTTTATTTCCCAATGGTTTAGGATGAACTAACTCACTTTTAGACATCTGATCAAACAAATACAATCCACCAAGTTCACTACCAGTCCCCACAAGTTTCGTGGGAGGTGAACTCTGAAGCACATAACATTTAAATTCATCAAACCCAACAAAAACCTTGCTGTCTCTAGTAAGTTTATGAACTGAGAGCAGGTTAACATGAAAATCAGGAATAACCAGAACATCAAATAAAACCAAATGATCATTTAACTTGTAATTTCCAATTTTATTGATTTTGGCTTCATTCCCATTAGGTTGGGTGACTCTTAGATTTAATTCAGATATGTCAACAACATTATCAAGAGAGGTAACAGATGATGTCATATGCTGATTAGCCCCAGAGTCAATAATCCAACCAGACTGGGAATTTTTAAAACAGCCGGGATTTCTGGTCATATTTGTAAAGAAATTTGAAGTACTAGTCATGTTTGCGAAAAAATTACCTGCCATATTAGCAGTCATGCCCTCATTTTGTTTCAGATCCAACAGAGATAGCAACTTGTTGAGTTGCTCTTTTGTGAGGGATTTAGAAGTATTTGAACCACTTGTAGTACCTTCGATAGTACAAATATTAGTAGATGAAGACTTAGCACACTGATTTGACTTAGCCTTATTGAACTGAAAGTCCTTTGGAAACCCTATAAGTTTAAAACATCTTTCGATAGTATGACCATTAACACCACAGTGTTTACAGGTCAAAATAGGTTTTCCAAATTTCTTCTTGTTATCGACAGATTTACTAAAAAAGGCAGTGTGCTGAGTCTTTGAGTCAGAGGCAGTGCGAGAGAGACCACGATGAGACTCTTCTCTAGATATAAGAGAGAAGGCCGTTTTGACAGTGGGTAGGGGATCAGTGGTCAGGATGTTACTTCTTAAATGCACATAGGTATCATCCAATCCCATTAAAAATTTCATAAGTTTCAAGAGTTGATTATGTTTTGAAAATTCAGATGAAGCATGGCAAGTACATGAAGGTAATTTAACTAAGGCATCAAATTGTTTCCATAAAGCATTTAGTTTGTGAAAGTAATCAGAAACAGACATTCCATTTTGACTGAGAGAGTTTATCTTTTGATGGAGACTGAACGTAACAGAACCATCAATTTTATCATACGTTTCCTTAAGTTCTTGCCAGACATCACTAGCAATCTTAGAAAAAACTTGACTTAGAAACAATTCCTCAGATATGGACCCTAGAATCCAAGACATCACAACAGGGTTGCACCTGTCCCATTGCCTACCAAGAATATCATTGTCAATGGGACGAGGTACTGAACCAGTAACAAATCCAAGCTTATTTTTAGTTTCCAGGGCCAAAACCATAGCACATGACCACACCTTATAATTTTCAGTTCCAGTTAACTTTAGGTTAAGTAAAGGGGTACCCGAAGTATCACTGGGATGAAGGTAAAGAGGGTCACCAAAGTCCAGTTTTGCAATCAGAGATTGCACTTCTGGTTCTTTGGCAGCTTCTTCACCAGTCATAGTAGTAAACAGGAAATAAGATCACACAACAGAACCTTAGTGACTTAGACAGGATTCCTTGCCACTCTTAAGATGGTAGGTCAAGCCAATCACCAAGGTATCCAAGATGACAGAAGAAAGTTCACACAGAGTAAGAAGATACTTACAGTGAGTCCCCAATACAGTACGCAGCGGAAACAATAACCTCTGTTACCAGAGGTTCAGAGACCAAATAACAAACCTGAACAGATATGAACACTGGAAGAGAGGGAGATAAAACACAATGTAGTTCCACAGATAAGAGCCAGCAGTGTGAGTATATCTCAAGCTCTTCAAACTAGGTTACCCACGGCACTCTGCAGGTTGCAAGTCAGTGTAACTTTATAGTAGATCAAGAGATCCGTTCCAAAACTGACGCTGGACAAACTGAGGTGTGCAGGGTAAACCAAGAATCGAGTAATCAGACAGATATGTAACTAACAGAACAAGATCACCGAGCTACAACAAGAACCACAGCTCAGAGATTTATGTGATCAGGTCTAAACACCAACCGTAATAAACTGTACAACAGAGTATTATTAGTTAAGTAACATTAAACGTAAATCTACACTAGATACAATGTTAGTACAGGGTAAACCAAGAATCGAGTAATCAGACAGATATGTAACTAACAGAACAAGATCACCAAGCTACAACAAGAACCACAGCTCAGAGATTTATGTGATCAGGTCTAAACACCAACCGTAATAAACTGTACAACAGAGTATTATTAGTTAAGTAACATTAAACGTAAATCTACACTAGATACAATGTAAGTACAAGAGATCAGTGAGATAATGTAGATCCAATGCATGCGTTAGTAACACCAAAGAACAAACTAGATCTATACAACATGCACACGATCTGTGCTAGATCTTTGTTTAGCAAAACATTTGAAAACTGAAGTTTGAGTGCAAACCTGAGGAAGTACACTGTCACCACATTCAGAAATGATGAATCGAACCATAAAAAAGTCTAGATTCACCAGATCTTGTTGATGATTGTACAAACCGAAATATTCAAACCAGGACCACAGATTCAAGATCTGAGCATTTCGTTGAAGCATAAGTGTATATGAACAAAAAACCGAGAAGATATGGATCAAGGCTATTATAGTCAGAATCCAAAAATATCTCAGACAAAAGAGCGCACAACAAAACACAGATCTGGAATAGATCAGACCAGATCTTGTTGTTGAATGGTTCAAGAAGGAATATTCAGACCAAGACCACGAGTTCGATATCTGAATATTTCATAGAAATAACACCGTATATGATGAAAACACTGAAGATGTATGGATCAAGGCTATTAGAGTCAGGATCCACAAATCTTCAAGAAGAAAAACAACACTACACGAACAGATCTGAAAATAATAGTTGTTTTGAAATCAAAAACCTGTGACCGATCAAAGCTATAGAGCAGAGATCAGAAACACGTTGAAACAAAATCGTGAGGGTGAGAAAATCTCAGAGATATTAACGAACAGGAACAAAGTACAATACCAGAAGAAATCGTTGATGGAGAACACCTCAGGGCTCTGATACCATCTTCGAATATGTAAACTAAATTTTATTATACTCAGTAAACTTTTACAATTAAACCTCACTACATATGTTCACTCATACACACAAAACCTTCAAAAGATTTGAAGATATTAACTAAACAATCTAGAAACCCTAAAATGGAGAAAGCTCTGCGTATTGAGAAAGCAAAACAAAAATGACTGAATTGAATAACAAACCCTAATCGCTACTTGTTTTATACTGAGAGAATATCCGAAAATTGCACTTTGCTCCTTTTTCTCTTTAAGCCCTTGAATCTCTTGTAATTACACCGCTACCCTTTCTTTCAACTATGTATTGAATTGTAGGACACAAGTTTCATCTTTCTACTATTTTGGTCCTTGTAAAATCTGAAACATCACACAACCATAATAAGTTAAAAATGACAAGATTGATTTTAAGTAATTAAATCAGTAGTTTTAACACACCACCCAGTGTACTCATCTCCTTCATCCTCAACCTCCACATTCCTAGTGTCCCCAACTCCCCCATGATCCACATATAGATGTTGGGCAAAGGATGAACCCTTTAGACAATCTAAAGTTCAATATTCTACCTATTATTCAGGCCTGTTTTCCTCTTCAGTCAACTAATAACATATGAATTTGGTTCTGGATCAGACCTGTCGTCTTGCTGTCTTGCCGGTCACTGTTATTAGAAGGCATAGAGATTCTGATTTGAATAATATATCTTGTTCTGCCATTGATCTCTATAGCATCCCTTATTCTCAAGAGTATTTTGCATTTCTTGCAAAAGTTGTCGAGTTATTGCATAAAGAAGGCAATATATATATATATATAGAGAGAGAGAGAGAGAGGGAGAGGGAGGTTCAGGGGAAAACCCCATAACAATGACCAAGGTCTCTTATAGATCAGGAAGATTTGAATGTCGGGTGTCAAAACTAGTGGTGGGTTAATTCTTTAGATTACTATATCTTTTACGATGGTAAAATAACATCTTTCTGTTTTCTCATTTGTATCGTCTCTACACGGATCAAAGAAGGATGGTATGTTGGGGGAAGCATGGATTTGGCTGTTATATTTACTATATTTAAATATACATTGATATTCTTGATGTTTCTGTTACGGGTAGAAACTTATGTCTAAATGTCGTTATATTTGGGAAATATAGCATTATTGGCACTAGAAAAAACCGATACAGTTTATGGACAAGCAAATGGCACAAAAAAAGGATTGTGTATTTTTTGTACCAAAACTAACTAGTGCTATACCCGTCCGGTGGCCGGGTATACAACATGACGTAAAATTCTAGTAAATGTAAAAACAAAGTTGGGTATATAACGTTAATCTAGATTCAATTCTTTGATTAGTCACTCATTGCCATGTTATACAATGCCCTTTACTGAAATAATGACAATTTTTTGATGAGATTCCATCTCTTCTTCATCTTAATCCAAAATTCCAAAATTCCCATCTGGGATATAACAATCTTCAGAAAACTTGTGATTTCATGACTAAAAGGTTCGAATCGAGCTCCTGGTCCTATAAAGAAATCTTGATTTTGGTACCTACAATAATCGGAAACCATATTCGGATACGGTAACTACATCGGGGACGGGAATTGTGAGGACAAAAAGGGTTGATTCGGATGCAAAATCGGTTGAAATTGAAGCGATGGCAATATAGGCGAAGCAACCGGTTCCATGACTAAATTGAGCTTGATGAGAAAGCTTAATGGTTTTTTCATTCAAAGTGAGAAGTTTTAACGGTTTTTCATTCAACAAAATAGTTTAGGGACTTAATCATTTAAAATGAGAAATGTTAATGGTTTTTTCATTTAAAAATATAGTTTATAAATACGTAAAAGTTGTTCGCACATCCATATTCTGGTTTGGTAGGATGAGCACTTGAAACTAAATTCAGTTTTGGTTTGTTGCTCTTCTCGTTGCCATCCTTCTTCTTCTTCTTAGCAAATTTAGCAGGGATAGCACAACAAATTCCCATAATTCAAATTAAAAAAATTCAAATTTCCAAAAATTAAAAATCACATCAAACAAAAAATATGAAACTCAAACCCCAGAAACTTCATCTTTTCCATATAACAGAAAAAACATGACCTAATTTCAAATTCAAATAAGAATTCAAGAATCTTGAAACTCTCAATTACAAAACAGAAAAAAAAAACAAAAAAAAACATGTTTTTGTACATATTCAACTTATGTATGGTGATTAGAGACCCTGATTAAATTCATGAAAACACCATCAAATGAAAACCATTAATCGACACATTGACCACCCTCCATCACAGCAATAAAGTCAACATCTTTTACAAGGCTTCTTAATCTCCGAGCAATCATTATCGTTGATCTCCCAACCATAATGATACTTAACGCATCAAATGACCAAGCAAAGGTACCTTCTCTGTGGATGCTCTTCTTTCGATGGCTCCTCTTAAGCACAGCCAAACCTCTCATTCTCATGAACTACAGAGCTGGAAGCTTCCTTCAATCCTCTTCTAGGAAATGGCTAGGGATGTCCCTTTCAAATAGTCAATAAAATAAAGTTATTTATGGCAAATAAATATAAATGAGCGAAGACCCCAATTTGTTTGGTTTTGTTTAATGTAAAAGTTTTGGGTTAACCGGTTACCGAACCGAATAACACGAAACCGAGTACACCGAACCTTATTTCGTTTTGTTATCGGTTGGTTTTAAAAAATTTAAATACCAATTAGCCGGAATCCAATAAATCGAAGACCGATTTAATTGACCGAATAACACCCCTAGTCACAATTAGAATGGAACTGAATTTCTCTTGCCGATCACAAAAGCACTTGTATGTCTACTTAACACACAGGACATACAATCAACAAAAAAGAAAGTTCATTTCCTAGCTTAATGCATTCTCTGTAAATATTACTCTAATTGTTCAATGTTTTATGCAAGACGACTATTGTTTTAAACATGATTTTGGACTTTTGGGTGCCAGATTTTAGAACCAAATTCTCCTCCCAGTCACCTCAAGTCAAAATATATTTCTTGTGGCCTCCTCTTCACATATAACTATACTTCTAAACTCTTTGATCTTAAACAAAGACTTTGAATTTTACATGGTAGTCCACGACCAATAATTAACTGAAATAAAAAAAAAGGTTATCGCCCTATTTTCAAACACTGAAATCGTCAAAAAGGTTTTTAGATATGAATGAATTCATACCTTTACATTAACTTTGTAGAAAATCTCAAACTTCAGTTATCTTGATGTGTACCAGTCGTAGCATGCAATGCAAAAATATGTGACTTAAGCCTTCATATTGTGGTTTCCATTGTTCAAAAATCCATTGTAGAAATATGTACAAAAGATATATGTGCAAAAAAATCTATTGAACAAATACAAAATACAGAAGATGGAATCTCTTACAAACTCGAAGAAACCCAAGACGCTGCAAAATCGAACTAACAAACCCAAAGCTCTGCAAAATCAAATTAACAAACTCATAACTCTACAAAACCATACAAACTCTGCAAAATCATATTAAAAAAAGAAACCTAGAAAAGGATCAGGTGAAGGTGGCGGGCAAGCGGTATCAAACATGTGGTGGGTGTATGAGATAATCAAGAGTGATGATAACCAAACACTTAAGGATTGTGAACCACTAAGAGTTTCAGGATATGAAGAATCCAAGTGAGTCATCATTTAAAGAGACAGAGGGTAAGAACTTGAATTGGCAATACATACAATTATAGGATATCAAAGAATTTGGTTAATTAGTAGCAAAACTTTCTATGCTTATATGAATCGAAAAGTTATTGTTACAGAGAGGTCAAGAAATATCAATGTAGATTTTATTCTGCTTATGATGTTTATGGGTAAGAATGATTTTTGATTTAAATCCTAAATGAAATAGATCTTACATTTTTAATGCAATTTTTTTTATCTTTGGCTTTTGACATTTTGGTGGTTTGGATATATCCTAGAGTTTGCTACTATAAGCAAGCTAGATAATCTAGATTTGTAGCAATGTGATCAACTGATGAGCAGGTTAATTTGCATATGGAGATAATCACAGTTTGGTTGGCTTATTTAATTTAAATAACAAAAACAATGAACTGTAATCAAATCTACAAAAGATGTCTAGATTGAGAACGAACCCGAGATGGTAGCCAAATAAGAAGGAAACTATGGATGCCACAAGTACATGAGGCAGAGTAAGTCTTGAGGGTGGATCAGTAGACTCTTGGACCATACCATCCTGCAAAAGTTCTATGCGAACAAACACTATTTTCAGCATCATAAAACTCCAAATTATTGCACAATTAACATTTAATTAGAATTTAAATTGGCACGATAACCTATTATGGTAGTCACATATATCCGTTAACCAACCCTAAGCTTCTTTAGTTTCATAGAATTTTGTCAAATCAACAAATCTACCGGAAACTTTTGTGCTCCAATGACACATCCCACTTATAAGGTACAAACATCTGAAGGAACATTTTTTTTTCTTTTCCAAGTTCATTTTATAATTGTAATGCTTCCCAAGTTGTACTCCCTCCTTACCCAAAAAAAAACAAATATTGAATAGGAAATATCCCATTGACATAAATAAAAGAATATAAACTTCCCAAGTATACAACCAGGTAAAACAGTAAGAATACAGAAGGTGGTGGCATGTTAATGATGGTGGAATACTCGGGATAAAATTTGAAACCCTGCTGCATTCAATAGTCCAATTATTAAGACATATCTTCGCCTTTGAGAGACACAAAATAAAATTACAGAAGAGAAGCTTCACTTGTTTTGCGATATAAAATGTATTATTTGTTAACACCTATATTCACAAAACTTTTACATCTCTCCAATCTTAACTTCAAGATGACCATTTCAACAGAACAAAATGCATCTGTATCTGAGCTGAAAATAAACAATAAGTAATCAGAGGGTTACCAGAATCATCTTCTAGATCAACTGAATTTGTGCTGTCACGCTTGTACATAGAACCGTGTGGGTGTGTCCGCATGCCACAACCTGCCTAAACTTGATTCTGGATTGCGCAACTTGGAGAACTCTTAAGACCACTGTCACCAAACCCATCAAAACAAAACGTCATTCACCAATCTACCCATCATAACACAACACCATATACAAAATTAAGCTTCACAACAATAAATTACAAAACTTAGAAGCAGTATGGGACATCACATCACTGATAAAAACCTTCAAAAGAACAAAGATAAGTAACAGTGATCAAGATAAATCATCCAGAAAACTTCAACGGCAAAAGGTAAAATCTCGCCGAATAAACCACTCAAAAAGACAAAACCATGGCATAAAGTCGCTAATCTATTACTAACGCCTCATTATAAGCTCAGACGGCAAAATAGGCGTCGGCATGAGTACTGAATATAACATTGCATCATTCAAACATATCACGAAATTCAAAAACCTCAACACGAAGAGGTTAGATCTAAATCAAACTTACGACCATAACATACATCACATGGCAGAAATCCTTTACAGTAAAAAAAAGTTTCTTAATAGTGAACTAATTTTATGCATCATATAAGTTGTCAATCTTCCTGATAAATAGACATCCCTAAAGAAGGATAGAAGCCAAGATAAATCACGCGTTCAAGAATAAAGAGAGAGGTGTTGAGACTATAGAGGGGGAAAAGAGCATCGAGAAGTATGATATTCAAATTAATCATATAAATCAAAGTTTAATGGAGTTGAATATCATACTCTTCAGTTCTCTTTTATCAAGCTTATAGACCCTCCATACTCTTCAATGCTCTTAAAATGCTCTGCCAACAGTTCGTGTATATACAATTTATATGCAAGCAACAGTTCGTGGATGGAGAAATCGACAGAAGCTTTGGAAGAAATCTAGGTACACAAGAAATCTGGGTAGACACAGAGAATCGTTGAAGCCAACCTTGAGAAAAAACACACACAAGAAATCCAACTTTTTCACGGTTGTAGAGAAAAAAACAACAAAATTGACAAAGAAAACGGGGAGATTACCTGGACGTGAGACGTGAAGAAAGAGAGGATAGGTTTCTGGTTCTGAGACCTCATGGCTGGAATTATATGCGGAAGAAATCTTCCATTTCAGACACGAAGGATGTAGAAGGAAGGAATCGTGTGAATCCATCCAAATCCGTATGGCTTGAGACGTATATTTATAGTTGTCATGTGGATCGTGGGGGAGTTGCTGCTAACATGGGAGAAGAAGGAACTCCATGAACGTGGGGAGTTGGAATGAACCTGGAGGGGAAGATGCAATCGGGGGAGAGGGCAGATAATCTAGGGCAGTTGTGAATGGTGATAGCTGAGCAATTTGGGGAGAACGTTGAGAGCGGAGAGGGAGAGACGATTAAGATGGCCGAATGAAATGGCTGAATGAATTTGAACGGTGGAGATGCAAAGTTGGAATGAGTTTATACGGCCCAGATTGATCCAAAGGTGGTTGGACTCAACTGGGTCCATAGTATAGGTAATACAATTCATGGTTCATGGTGGAGGTTACTGATAACATTCCATTTTTCTTTGGATATGGGCCTTTACGATAAAGAAAAAATTAACAAGGGTCTACTATGAAATTTGGTTGCAGATGCCCAGAAACCGCAAGATGTTAATGCCATATAGAGTGCAAAGGCTACACGCGAAATAGTAAGTGTTCAGAAAACTGTGTATCTGTGCATGTGTCAACAGATGCAAGATGACCAGACCCATTCCCAATATACCAATGTATATTGTTTTACCATCTAGATCTTTAGTGACGAGCTTAATAGGGGTCTTGCGAAAATCAAATGACATGACATGTCTTCTCTGAGTAGACATTTCGTAGAGACGTACCTGCATATACTATTTTATTTAGATATCTATTCAAACTTGAATTAAAGCATATATGGAAACCTTTGTTTGGCAGTTGCTGGATGGTTTGGTGCCGAATGATTAAGTAATCAGAATGATTAAGAGGCTCTTATGATATAGTGCAAATTGAAGTATGGTTGTTTGGTAATTGTTCATAATGAAATTAGAGCGTTGAATGGTTAAGGGAGGCCCAAGGCAGACTTCTTTTAGCCAAACAAGATTCACCTCTTAGTGATTCAGAGGTTGCCTATTATTGGAACTATTAAGAGATAAACAAATAGCTCAAGAAACAATACAACAATATGCAATAATGTACATCACCAAATCTCACCTAGAGAAAATCAAGATGTGCCTTCACCTCTAAGACAGCAGTCCAAGGCAAATAGACAACCGTATAGATGCAAAAGTAAAGGGCCGTTTACCAAATGCTTACCCGGGTAAGTGCGCTTACCGGGTAAATTGTTACAAACAATGTCGTTTTTGTGGACTAAAATCTTACCTGGTAAGTAAGCGATAGTGTTGAATCTTATCGGTAAGCGCTTACCAGATAAGTTTTTGGTAAACGGCCAACATCAAGCTCTATATTCACATTCAAAAATATCATGTGCTCTGTGTCTTAACGGGACCCTTGGGGGCCGTTTAGCAAACGCTTACCCGGGTAAGATCTTCCTGTATTATCCTTAGTTTACCAACCTCATATCCAAACTTCATTGTATTTTTAATATAAGTTATCGACAGCTTGAACCGTCATACCTGATATACCTGAATGCAGTAATTTCATTTAGTTTTCCACTTGGTGGGCAGTAGCTAATTTACTTGATTGTTCTTACCTAATTTTGCAATTAAACATGTGAAAATCATGATGGTAATTGGTCAAAACCCTAATTATGAATGATTATATGAAGCTCATGATGGACTAACAGAGTGATGAGCCATTACATAGGCATTAGGCAAACACCTAAAGTGACTAATAGAGTGATGAGCCATTACATAGGCAAACAGCTAAAGTGACTAACAGAGCGATGATCCATTAGATAGGCAAACACCTATACATAATTGTTTTGGTGGCTTGGGAAGTAGCTATTTTACATAGGCAAACACCTAAAGTGACTAAACTAGTATAAGGAGGAAAAACATGGGTTAGGAATAAGCCATTAATGTTGCATAGTGTAAATGATTGTCATTCGGAGGATAGTTGAGTTGGTTCCTTAATTTTAGTCAAGGTTACGGTAGTCGTGTTTGGTTTCCCACTATGGGGAGCTAAGGGTTACGACCAACTTTATTAACACCCTATTACTATACCACAGTACAACATAATTTCTTTTAAAAACCAAACACCCAACTATAAGGTTCCGTTCATGAACGAAAATAGACATTTGTCGATTCCGACATCGAGGCGATTTAAATTAGGGCATCATTTGGCCTATTAGCCCTGAGCATCAAAAACCTCAGGACCGGCCCCGATAGTGTTACACTTACATCAAATATAGTGTAATACTATTCATTACATCAAATTTAGTGTGGAAAATAGAGACCCCATTGGAGATGTGAATAGTGTCATTTACACCAAATTTAGTGTTTAGTGTAAGATTTAGTGACCCCATTGGAGATGTGAATAGTGTCACACGGTCTAACACTTTTTTTAACAAACTAAAATGCAAATGTGGTTTAATTTTTTACCCTTAAATTGTACAATTTGGCATGAAATGACTAAACCGGTCAGATTACACCGTAATTTTGCTGGCTAGACCTCTTTATGTGGGTTGGGTTATTATGGAATTTAAACTTAGCGGCCATTTACCAAACGTTTATCCATATAAGCACTTATCAAGTCATATTACCTTACCGGATATGACAACAATCATGAATCTTACCCGGTAAGAGCTAAGATGAGGACAGAGAGTCTTACCCGGTTAGTAAGGGCAATGACTCTTACCACGATTAGCTATTACCGAGAAAATTGTTGTATACGATACCGTTTTTGTGGACTAAAATCTTAACAAACTTGTTAACTAAGTGATAGTGTTGAATTTTACCGGTAAGTTACCCGAGTAAACGTTTGCTAAACGACACCTTAGTCATATTAAATCTTTGTAGCTCATTATACTTTGTAACATTATATCTTAGTATTAAAATCATAGGATATCACAATGATGCAATTAAGAACCTTATGGAAAGCTAACATATGAATCAACATATTTCATGCTCTGAAATTTTTGAATCTAAAGAACTCTTTATGGGATTTAGTCCAAGTCAACCCTAGAGTGAAACAGTAAAAGCTCAATACAGTACACGTGAAGTAGTAAGTAGTTATATTTTTTAACATGTCCTTGTTGTTTCAGATGTGAATCAATATATTTTCACATGTATTACTTCGGTTCTAACCTTTGACATTGTTTCAGATCCTCGCTCCAGTGTGAACATCATCTGTTGTTATTCTTGTTTCCTGTTCAGATCTAATTCTTACTCCCCTCCTTCGTTATCCCCCACTGCATTGAAATTTAGCAAATAATTGGTCATCTGTTCTTGATACAAACTCAAGATTGTAACTCATTACCTGCGTCGTCCTCTTTCACCGACTTGTTTTCCGCATCCTCTAGACATTTGAGGAAGTGTGCATGGATGTTTAGGGGTCCGTAACTTTTCTGACAAACCCGACAAACAAAGTCAGAGGTGGACTTACTCTACTACATAAATGACTTTATTACACGCCCATTTTTATACGATTTTTAAAAAAACCGTGTAAAAATGTACCCGTGTTTTTTTAGAGTTTTTTTACACGGTTTTTTGGTAATATAACCGTGTAAAAAGGTCTCAAAACATTTTTACACGGTTTTCTAAAATAACCGTGTAAAAATGTGTAATCATCTTACACGGTTATTTGAGAAAAACCGTGTAAAAAGATCTCGAAACATTTTTACACGGTTTTTTTGAAATAACCGTGTAAAAATGTGTAGTCATCTTACACGGTTATTTGCGAAAAACCGTGTAAAAAGGTCTCGAAACTTTTTTATACGGTTTTCTAAAATAACCGTGTAAAAATGTGTAATCATCTTACACGGTTATTTGCGAAAAAATGTGTAAAAAGTCTAGGGACCTTTTTACGCGGTTGTTTAAAACAACCGTGTAAAAACATATAAATGTTTACACGGTTTAGAAAAAGATTCATGTAAAAAGATCCGGCTTTTTACACGGTTATTTTTTTCAAAAACCGTGTAAAAATCCCTAATCTTTTTAAAGAGTGAATTGCATTTTTGGTCCCTGTGGTTATCTAATTTCTTTGAAAGAGGGACCTAAACTACAATATCTCAAGAAGTGGTCCCTCGGTTTTCAAATCGATCTCAGGTCAGCACCACACAGCTTCACACACCATTTTGATTTCAGCCAAATCGATCTCAGGTCAGCCCTACCCCAATCGATGTCTTAATCGATTTTCCCCATTTCACGACTGTTTAAACAGTCCCTCCCACCCCCATTGTTTAGGTCGACCAAAATAGCACCATCGTCAATTTCTAATCGATCCATCTTTCTCTCTCGATTGCTCACACATCCACATCTCCCATCGTCGCCCTTCTTCCTTACCTGCACTTTCTCTCAATTTCTCAAACCACAGCCTCCACCTACATCTATCCCCCTATCGATTGTTCTCGATACCACATCCTCTCTCAACCTCTCAATTCACTCTAATTATTATTAATTCAGTCTCCTTTTTTGTTCTCAACCTCGATCGATTCATTTCCCAAATTTTAAATGAGAACTTAAGTTGAGACTGATTGTTTGTTCGGTCTACTTTAGTTATATCGATTGCGTGTTTTTATGGCAATTTAAGTGGCCCGGGGCCAACCAAAGCCCGGGCTTTGTAATAGTGTTCCGGCCCGGTTCATCACGAGGCCCGCTCTGGCCTGGCCTGACCCGGTTTTTGGCCACCTCTATGTATTATATACATAAATACAAACATGTAACAAGTCACTATTATTGATGTTGGGTCTTGATAAGTAATAAAATGTCTTGTTAGACTATAATGATTCTTAATAGGTTATAGCGGGCCTTAGTAATAATATAGAGTCTACTACACCACATGTATATATGAAGTACATACATACAAACACGTAATAAGCCACTATTATTGGGCCTTGATAGGTCATGAAGTATCTCATTGGGCTATACTGGTTCTTATTAAACGTCGGTGGTTCTTAACAATTATAGTGGTTTTTAATGGATTTATAAGAGCCCAATACACACCATATACATATATGCATTACATACATGCACATAAACACGTAATAAATTACCTTAGTGTTATTGGGCCTTGATAAGTAGTACACGTCTTATTGGGCTATACTCATTCTTGACAAGCTTTACTCTTTAGTGGTTCTTAATAGGTTATAGTGACCCTTAGTGATCTTATAGAATCCAATACACAACACATGCATATATGCAGTACATACATGCATACAAACACGTAAAGGGTCTTATTGGGCTTTAATGGATTTTAGCGGACTTTAAGAGCCGCTAAAGCCTATCAAGGCCCAATCAAATTCATTAAGAACTAGAGATGGCCAAATGGGCCCGACACCGACTCGGGACCAGGGCCGACTCGGGACCAGGGCCGACTCGGGACCAGGGCCGACTCGGGACCAGGGCCGACAAGGGATAGTTTGAGATCGGTTTGGGCCAGCCGGTTCTTAACCGGTTACGGTTTTCATCCAAAAACAAGGCTCGACACGACACCGACTATGGGACCTACCCGAAACCGGCCCAATTTTGTATTTAAAATTATTTTAAAATTTACGTTTATGTGTATTTTTAAATAAAACCATATTTGTAAGTGTATTTGGTTGACCAATTATAACAAAACGTATTTTTCAAACGTACTTTTTTAAAAGTATTTATATTGTATTTGATTGACTCAATTATAATAAAAATGTATTCGTTAATGTATTTTATTGACTGGATATTAATAAAAACGTATTTGTTAGTGTATTTAATTGACCCAATTATAATAAAAACTGTTTTTTTAGTGTATTTGATTGACTAAATTTTTCAAAAAATATTTTTTATAAGTTAAAAGTCAATTTTAAAAAATAAATAAAATATCTATTATTTAAATTCACAAAAAATATAGTTTAAAATATTATATATATAAATGTACGTTCATATAAATACATTAAACTAAAATGTTAGTAAAAAAATTATCATCAAAGTTAACGGTTTACAATTCCCAAATTTTTAATTAAAAGACAATTTAAATTAAATATTGATAAAAGATAATTTAAATTAAATGTTTTTATAAGGAGAATTTAATTAAAATACCCAACGTTTGAATTTGACTTACCAAAATACCCATTTTCTCTTTGATTTTACAAAAATACCCATTTTTTCCGCGATGGGGGTCCGCGATCGCGGACAGGGACTGAAAGTGTAAATATGGAATAAAAAATTTCAAAATTGGTCCCCATCGCGGGACACCTTTGCGGGCAGGGACTAAAAGTGTAAATATAATTTTCAAAATTGGTCCCCACCGTGGGACACCATCGCGGGACACCTTCGCGGGCAGGGACTGAAAGTGTAAATATAAAATAATTTTTTTTCAAAATTGGTCCATGCCCGCGATCGCGGACCCCCATCGCGAAAAAATGGGTATTTTGATAAAATAAAAGAGAAAATGAGTATTTTGGTAAGTCAAAGTCCAACTTTAAGTATTTTAATTAAATTCCGTTTTATAAGGTAATCTAAAATTCCCAAAAATTTAAAACCTCCCTCCCACTTTCAATTCCCAAAAAATTAAAAACCCTCCCACCAGCTTTTAATTTATAGGGCATCCCTTCCAAATTTTTAAACCACTCAATTATTTTCTTATTTATTTACTTTCCCTTACCCACGTTTGGAGACACAACCATCTTAAAACCCTAAAATTTTAGTGTCGTCGTTCTCTCGTTACAAATATACTATAACCTAAAATCATCAACCTTGTTCAAGATTTAGCCACAATCACTGCTAATATGTTTCCTTTTTGTCCAGGTTTCGACGTTTTGGTCTATGGTTGCTGGCGATCGTCCATGGTTGTCGACGTTTGGTCCATGGAGATTTAGCCATAACCACTACTGAAGATCTACTTTATCGTTGCCTTCTTATCAAACACAAACGTGTTTTATTCTAGATTTTCTTGTGGCTACTCACATTTAGTTCTTAAGGTTTTTTTGGTTCTTTTGTTGCTTAAGGTGGTGAACTCGTTATACAAAAAAGTACCGTATTGGTGAGTTTTTACTAGATTCATTCATCCCACTATCATCTTTATCATTGGTGCTTTAAACTTACATAAAACTAACCCCTTTATAAATCGTCAGTTATTGGCCTCAATTTACCTTATAAAAACATATTGTATGGTTTCTTTAGAACAAATGTATATCTTGGCTATTAACCTCGTTTTCAAATTTTGTTTTCTCAGGTACAAACATCTTCTCTATTGGATTAGAGCCGCATATGTAAAGCCTTTGACCACCGAAGATGTTGCTCGTTGACACCAATATATAAATGTGTATTTGTATTCGAAATGTATATTTGTATATAAAAATATAAATGTATCTTTGTATAGAAATGTATATTTGTATTGGAAATGTATATTCGTATATATGTTAACGTGAATTTGTATTGGAAATGTATATTTGTGTATATATATATAAATATGTATTTTTGAAAGAGTAAAATTCGAATAAATTGAATAAAAATTTTCAATTATTCTTTTAAAAAAAATTAGAATTACGGATTCATGGTGGATAAATCTATCGGTAAATAAAAAATAAATAATTCATTAATAATTATTTTTTAAATAATTAAATTTTCGACGGATTAATTAGTGGCGAATTATCAGTCAATAATTTAATTAAACTTTTTATAGAAATAAAATAAAAACATTAATTAAATTATCGACAGATTATTTGCCGGAAATCTAACACGGTTTTTATTAGCAACCTTGTAAAAATGTTCTATTATTTTACACGGTTATGTCTAATAACAGTGTAAAATCAAGTTCTATTTACACGGTTTTTATTACTTCCTACACGGTTCTGGAACCGTGTAAAAGCTCACCGTGTAAAAAAGGAGACATTTTTACACGGTTCCAAAACCGTGTAAAAAGGTCTTGCACTTTTTTACACGGTGAGCTTTTACACGGTTCGAGAACCATGTAGGAAGCCCTTTACAACCGTGTAAAAATACCTTTTCTGTAGTAGTCTGGTTGTGAGGTCCACAGCCTTCGCTCCATTGGTTTTGGTTTTAGCCTTGCCTTTTTTGCCCTTTCCCATTTGTGAATGCGTCCTGGAGATGAGAAAAAATGAAAGATATATATAAACTTCAAATAGCTTTTTATATGAAATTATGAGTAAAACATAGTAATAATCATCTCCATGAAGTAGTGTAAACATCACAATCAAGTCAAATCAAAGTCATATATCAAACATAAGATTTGTTTGTGCGTATTGGACCAACAAATTTTTCTGTTACTATCATTGATCATTGATCATGATTTGATGTATAAGAAAGTCAAGAGAACAAATGAACATTGATGAAAGAGTGAAATAGGCATGAAGGAGGTGGATACATAAACAAAGGGCCAACTCTTTTTTGAATATTGTTTGCATCTACATCGGATGATGGAATGAAAGTGGAAAGCGGGAGACAAGTACAAAAAGAAATGGCTAACATGGAAGTTACAACAAACATATCTTTCTCTAATTTCAACTTTTTGGTCAAGATCAAGTATAATATATGTTTTTCATAGTTTCACATACATTTCCCAATTCTTGTCCTTTTGGTTAAGATCAAGTAAGGTATATATTCTTTTCGTTTCTCACATCATTGTTTGCACCCTAAATTGGATGAAATAATAAAAGAGTCACAAGGGATGTGGATACAAAAAGAAAGGGACCATGTTTTTTCCCAATATTATTTGCATGCCAAATAAGATGATGAAATGAAAGTGGCAAAAGGGAGGTGAGTACAAAAAGAAATGACTAACAGTAAAACAGACCTATGTTTCTCGAATCTCGATCTTTTGGTTAAGATCAAGAATAATATGTGTTTAGTTTAATATCCAGTATTTTGGTCATCGACCTACTTGGTATTTTATTTTTTATGAGAGAATGTCCATTATACTAGCTTGATGATGTGATTCTTTATGCGTTTTCTTGGTCTTAAACTACTACCAAGGCTTGGCGCAACTATCTAATTTACAATTCAAGTATTGTAGAATGTTTTTTCATCAAGTTTAACTTTCACTTTTAAAAATATCTTCATATTGTCTATTATCTCACTATTATTTGCATCCCACATTGGACGAGATAATGAAAAAGGCATGAGAGAGACGGATACAAAATAAAAAGGCCATTTTTTTCTCAATTTATCATTTGCATCCCACATCGGATAATAAAATGAAAGTCGCAAGAGGGATCGGAGATGGGTACAAAAATAAAGGGTCACCAATGGGATAAGCATACATTTTATTGAATCTCGGCATTTTCGTTAAACTCAATTGTAATATTTGTTTAATAAATATTTTATATATGGGTCGTCGAATCTACTTGATATTAATTTTATTTTCTATGTGGCAATGTCCATTATCTTGACTTGGTGATGTGGTTCTAATTGTGTCGTTTGAGTTTACACTACTAGCACAATTATCTTTCAAATTAATTTTCACTATAATAGAATGTTTTTTTTTCATAGGTATACATGAGATTTCAATTAAATTTGTTACAAAAATAAAATCGTCACTTTGTCACCTTAATTAAGATTTATATTATTGTGATTTCTAAAAAAACAAACTACTAACATTGTAAAGTAACTTGCATGACCGTTAGCGAGCATAGTTAGGGAACCAAATTTAGCATATGGTTTTAAGATTGCTGCCAACTTCTCTTAAGTTTTTTTTTAATGTTAGATGAGTAGTTGCATCACACATTTGTCTAAAACTTGTTTAGATTAAGAAGACATCAAACTTAGGATTCTAAATTCATCCATAAGAATAAGATAATTAGTTTTTAATAATTTGAATTGTAATAAAATAATATCATTAGTTTTTAATAATTTTCATCAATATACGTTTAGTTGTTCCAGCTAAAATGTATTAATTTAACGTCTTAGTTGATTAAGTGTCTAACCACATGATTAAAGTTTGTGCATATGACCATCACTTCTTTATTATAAAAATAATAAGATAGGCTACATTTTATATACAATCTAGGTATTGATTACTTTATAATATTAATATATTGTTATCATCTTTTGCCGCCACTTAAGCTAATTTTTTAGTTTATGTTAATTGTAGGTTATTAGATACACTTAACATATCCTTAAAAATCAACATAAGGTGTTATCGAAAAAAATAAAATACAACAAGGAAGGTACACATACGTATACCCCATCTTGCATATTAATTAACTAATTTGCATATATATATATATATATATATATATGTGTGTGTGTGTGTGTGTGTGTGTGTGTGTGTGTGTGTGTGTGTGTGTGTGTGTGTGTGTGTGTGTGTGTGTCTTACACTCTTCGTAACAAAAAAATATTGTCAATATATACAAACTAATCACTTTTACATTGCATTCATTTAAAAACAATTATCGCCACCGCGCAATACTTGGTGACCAACCCTAGTTAGGGAAAAATGAGAAACATATAATAGTTAGTTTCTAACAAAAACAAGAATACAATGATTGAAAACTATTGTCTAATTTGGAAACAATTTTTTTTGTTTGTTTATATACATTTTATAATACAAACAAGTTTTGATTTTATTTGAAAACAAAATAGATCTTAAGTTACCATAAACTCTACTAACTAAATGTTTTGATCAATAAAAAATAACACCAGATAAAAGGGTAAATTTCAATGTGGCGGGGGATAACGAAGGAGGGAAGCAAGAATTAGATCTAAACAGGAAACAAGAATAACAACTGATGATGTTCACACTGGAGCGACGATCTAAAACAATGTAAAAGGTTAAAACCGAAGTAATACATGTGAAATATATTGATTCACATCTGAAACAACAAGGATCATGTAACATGTTAAAAATATAACTTCACGTGTAGTGTATTGATCTTTTACAGTTTCACTCTAGGTTTTTATTGGACTAAATCCCGTAAAGATTGTTTCAATTCAAAAATTTCAGAGCATGAAATATGTTGATTCATATGTTAGCTTTCGGGGGTGGTAGTGGGTGTCTTTGTCAAAATGGTCCTCCCCTCCATATATAGCAATTAAAAATACTGGTATTTGGTAAAACAAATATTGTATTTGGTAAAACAAATATTGTATTTGTCAAAAATCAGGTTGTTGGTTAAAAATCGGGTATTTAAAAAAACCGGCATTTTCGTCAAAAAAATTGCGTATTTGGAAAAATTCCGGTATTTGGTAAAAATATATAGTATTGGAAAAAATTCGGGTACATTGTAAAAACCCGAGTATATGGTCCAAAATTCGGATATTCGGCAAAATATGGGTATCGGATAAAATCTGGTATTTTGTAAAAGAATCGACTATTTTCTAAAAAAACGGGTATATGGTAAAAAAAAATCGTGTATCTTGTAAAAAAATCGGGTATACGGTAAAAAAATTAAATTTTGCATCGGTAATGAGCAAAAACAAATCTTCTGAATTTTTTTTGCTTTATGTCAAATCGGCGAAATAGGGAAAACATTGTGTCACATCAGTACTTTTACCCTTTATGTCAAATTGGCGAAATACCTTTAAGTCAAATCTAATGTCAGATTTTTGCCGATGTGACTATGGAGGGACAAAGGACAACATTGCTTTAACTTTAAGTCACATCAGCAGTCACATTTTCGCCAATATGACTATGCAGGGACAAGGGAACAAGATTTGACATATGTGGGGTCCACAACTGATTTTTATGTTTTCTTTGTCCACGTGTCGTGTTCTGAATGAACCGTGTGATAGGTGGGTCCCACCTCCCATTCCGCCGACAGTTGGAGAAATATGTGCTATTTTAGGCTGCTATGTTTGAGAGAGTGATCTGACATGTGCTATTCTCTCATACACCTCTCTAAAAAAGTTTTATTTTCGACGTTGCCCCTTCTTTTAAGCATACCCACGTACAAAAAGTCTTGCACTTTAAAGTTTTATGAAGATATCCAAGTACGAAAAGGATTTGAATATTTTCTAAACCCCTTTTGATTTCTTGTTTTTTGGTCGCATTTCAACTGGGTATTTGAACATTTGATCAAGAGACCTGGTAAAAATTGGATGCCATAAGAGAGACTTTTGAGATGTGCACTATATCCCACAACGTCAAATTACCGACTTTGACGTCGGACGACTTTGTTTCTAACTTGGATGACGAATCTTCAGTGGTGGTATATACAAGAGTTTCGTATCTTCAAGAACAGTTGCATGGAAGTCAGTTACACGTGTTCAAATAAATAAAAAAGAAGCCGGAGGCGATTAGAGGAGGGTAAATAAGAAACTTTTGTCTCTTATGTCTGACTTTGGTAAGAACACAGTCAACCGTAACACGAAACTTATTTTCTTTGGTACACACCCCACCTCTTATCCAAATATAATAAGAGCTTCATCCCACACCCAAAATTTAAAGAATTCCAAGAATTCCACCGTAGCTAATGTGGAATATTTACAAGGTGTATTTTCCACCCTTTTCACAGAAGCAGTTACTCCAACAAACTTGCTCCTTCACGTTCATTCCACGTATATATACTTCTTTTCTTCTTAGCTCTAGAACACATTCACAAATGGAGAAGGGGAAAAAAGGCAAAGCTATAAACAACACCAATGTAGCGAACCTCACAGGCACTAAGAGGACCTCTCACTTTGATTGTTGCGTTTGTGGGAAATCTTACAAACCCCTAGAGATTCATGCACATTTTCTCAAATGTTTGGAGGATGCAGAAAAGAAATGACAGAAAGAAGAAGACGCAGGTAATGAGTACCTAAGGCAAACATATAAATCATCCAAAAGGTCTCTAAGTATCCGGTTATCGTAATGTCATTATCCTCTTTATCGTTGTTCATACAAGAAGTTTTGTTTTGTTGCTTGATACATTTTTTTACCAAATTCATGTTTATATTTGGTTAAATCTTTTGCTTTGAATAATGGGTACAAGCTTGATTACCTACCCGGAGCATTGTATGAATTAACATCGGATCTCCACGAAAATTATTGAAATCTACCCAACTTCTAAAGCACATCTCCTTAAACATATTCACGCGACGGGAATTGACGCATACCTTTTTTTTCTTAAGCAAATTTACTTCCCCTTAACGTCACAAAAGACTTCTCCTAAATATACAATTACAAAAAATATAGTTAATAACATTTTTAGTAATAACAATAATTTTATAAAAAAAATCGGAATGTTTTATCAACTCACTTGGTCGGCCATTTTTTAAAAATCGGGGCGGTCAACGGCAACAGTCATAGGTTTCGGTCAATATCGAACAACGACGATAGTCAACGGCGGTTGATAAGTGCTTAATTTTGAGCACTTAATCACTTATTTCTTTGGTTTAAATATGACTTTTTCATTCTAAAATCCCAACTTTGAGTCCTTTTTTATCTTGTTTTGCATTCATGGAGCTAGGGATCATGGAGTAAATCTCAGCTTTGCTCCACCAACTGAGTGAGCTTTGCTCCACCAACTGAGTGAGCTTTGCTCCACCAACTACATCTATTTTGCCTCATCAACAAACATGATTTGCGCCACCTTCTTTCTCTGATTTGCGCCATCATCATCAGTTCAAGGACTTCTCATTTTGCGCCACCAACTTCAGATATATAATTCCAATTTGCGCCACCTTCTTTGGCGCATTTCAAGATTTGCGCTACCCTCTTTAGCGCGTTTCTGACTTAGAATTTTTTTCGAGTTTTACTAATTGTTAATTGTTTGAATTTTTCAGATTAAATTTTCAAACATGAACCTTCCACCAGTGCTGGTCAAAGATTCTGATTTTGAACGATGGAGAGTTGCGTTCATCGAGTTTATTGCAAGTAGAGAAAACGAAGAGAATATAATGCGATCTCTTACTGAGGGTCCATTTGTCAAACCTTATGTAGAGATTCCGGTAACTGCTACTGTTCCGACTTCAAGGACTCTCAAAAATGTTAATGATTATACGCCTGAAGAGAATTTGAGACTTCAAGGGGATAGAGAAGTAAAGGCCTTTCTTATACAAGCTCTCCCGAATCACATCTACAACCGAATTGATTGTTTCAAGAATAATCCGACGATGATGTGGTCACAACTTGAAAAGATAATGCTAGGATCGGCGGTTGCTACTCAGCTAAGACAGACAAGATTTATGAACAATTTTGAAGTTGCATTTACAAAGAGAAAGGAAGAAGAAAAGAAAGTCGAGAAAAAGGACACGGAACAGAACATGTCAGAAGCTGAAAATAAAGATCTTAAGGAAAAGGTCATTGAGCTTACAAAGAAGTTGTCTGACATGGAAAAGTTGCTTAAAGTAGAAAGAGAGGATTTCAGAAAAGAAAGAGCTAATTGGTTAAATGACAAAAATTGCTATGAAAAGCATATTTTTTCTCTTTCTCAGAAAGTTTCTGAACTTGAACAAGCTTCAAAGACGAAGAAGAAAGTAAATGAAGAAAAGAAAGCTCTTGAACTCAAATGCAGAAAACTTTCCAAACAAAATTCAGATTTTGAGAAAGTTTTATTTCTTGAAAAAGAAAAATTGGAGAAGGAAAGGGTTGAGAATGAAAATAAGAGCAAAGACTTTGAAGCGAAGAATGTGAAATTGTCAAAGAAAATTTCTGAGCTTCAAAAGGAATTGGATATAGAAAGACATGAACTAGAAAAGAGGAAGAAAGCTGACTTTCAGGCAAGGAGCATGAAAGACGAATTTCATGATGAAAGGAAGATATTTCAGCAGGAAATACGTAAGCTGACAAGGAATTTGGCTGTATTATCAACTGATATCATGAAAGAGAAGATTGTTAAGTCTGATATTCTGAAGAAGCTTGATTTGGTGACCAAGGAACCGAATGACTTATCTTACAAAGTCAAGTCACTTAACAAATCCAAAAACTATTCAGAATGTCCGATTCGTCCTTCTAATCTATTTTATGATCATTCAGTGGATAATTCTTCCAAATTTCAATCTGCTAATCTTCCTACATATAAGAAAGTCAACATGCAATGGAGAGTTAAAGGTACGTTTCCTGAAAAAGATGTACCAAAATCATCTGTTCCCAACAAGAACACTAATCTGAAAGGTAAATCTTTTGCTAAACCTGGTTCATTATATTCCGTAAATCATTTAATCAGGTTAGCATAAAAGAATTTTTGCTGTTCTTATTGTGGAACTAATGATTTTATTAAAAATAATGATGCTCAATATTGGTACGGTACTTATCATTTTCCTTCTTATAGAGCTCCGCTTAACAAGCCAGGACCCAAGGCACGTTGGGTACCAAAATCTACTTAATCTGTTTTTGCAGATTTAGAAGCAAAGCGTTGAACTCTCGGAAGAAGATTACTTGTGCTATTAAGGGGGAGTAAAGAGAATTGGTTTCTAAACACATCAGTTTAGAACCCGGATTTCACAGTTAATGGTTTCTGGACAAATCAGTTCAGGACCCGTGCTTCAACGACTATGGCTTCTGAACAATTCAGTTCAGGACCCGTACTTCAAAGACTAAGACTTCTAAACAAATCAGTTTAGAACTCATACTTATCAGGTGATATCCTTAACTGTCACATCTTTCAATTCAAGGAACAAGTGGTGAAAGGTAACATTGCATTATGTTTCATTTCTACTGCTTTGAAAATTTGAATCTCAACAAATTTAATTCAACGAGATGAAATTTTTCAATTTTCATTCAATGAATTAAATGTGTGCTAAAAGATGATTTTAAAAGTATTGTTGTATTATCTGCGTTATATTTGTTTCAACTTTCACCTCTGAAATAAATCGAAAGGTCAGCAAAACATGAATGAAATTTTGATATATGCGCAAAATTGTGTAAATCTAGACTTATATAGAATACGATGCTCATAAAGCCTAATTGTCAGAATGAAGAATGGAAATGAAAATATGAGGGAAGCACAAAGTTTTATAACCAAGTGATTGAGATGCAATAAATAAATAAATAAAAAATCATTAGGTTTGAAAGTTTGTGCCTGTGGCCTATCTGGTTTGGGAGATTAAGTCCCAAGGGGTACTCGATACCTAGCCCCTAAGATCAACTGGTCTGGGATTGGCTGACCCAAATCCTGCTATAGAACCAGATAGAAAGCCATGTCCTACTGGTACAGATGGGATTAGGATATATCGATGTAGCCTTTCTGGTTTGGGAGAGTAAGTTCCAAGGGGTGCTCGACACCTAGCCCCTAAGGCCAACTGGTCTGGGATTGGCTGACCCAAATCATGCTATAGAACCAGATAGAAAGTTACGTTTACGGTGTATCTTAGTCTTAATAAACCTTTTGATAAAAAGATGCCAATGTGCACAAAATAAAAGATGCCAATGAGCACACATCTCTTATATCTTGGGGAAATAACAATGTCGCGATAAACTTATAAATCTGTGGAAATTCTGATTTCAATCATATAGTGTGAGTAAGAGCAAAGCATTCTTATAGGTTTCAGAAGTACATTTGATTGTTGCAAATCATATTTCGCATGCTAGCACACCAAATAGATTTAATAAAGGGGTTGAAACTAAACATTTTTAACTTGATATGCAATGATGTCTTGTATTTGAATCCAAACACATGCATTTGATTGAAAAATCTGTTAAATTTCATTAAGTTGGATTTCTGTAAAGTTTTCAAATGATCAAATGGTAGTAGTTATAAAATGTAGTTCAATGAATTTTATTTTCTTTGAATAAAATTTTCAACTACTGTGCCTAAATGAAATATATGCATATTTTCAGGGGGAGAAAACAAACTGCTCCAGAATTCTTATTTTGAGGGGGAGCAATGTTATTCATTAAGGAGGAGATTGTTAGTGATTCTCAGAGACGCGACTGAAATTGAAGAAGGTTTTCGATGATCATGATGCTCACTTTCATCGAAAAAGGGGGAGAAATGTTTAATTCAATTTCATGTCAAAGAGCTTTCAAGGCAAAGATTCAATTCATTGACAGGGGGAGAAATGTTTAAAGAAGATTCCGTCTTAAGATAGTAAAAGGGGGAGAATGATTCTTCAAGAGTTTAAGAAAAATCGATTGATTATCTTGGTTTTTCAAGAAGATCTCTTTTTCTTAAATTTGTGCTAATCTGTACCAAAGGGCCTTGTGTGAAGAAACAAATTCTCCAAATCGAAGAAAGAAAATCTCCGCCAGATCCCCGTCTGAAGATTTTGTGACAAGTTGACTTTGACAAGACAAAGACTGCTGTTCTCAAAATGATTTAATCTTGAATCCAAGGGGGAGATTGTTAAGTCTAAAATATGTCTTCAACATTTAATGATAAAGTCAAAGTCAAAGTCAATGTATTATGTGTTAGTGAAAGTCAAACTTAGCTTAATGTCTTTTATAGATCTTAGGTATAAATAGCTTTGTTTAGACTAATCATGCAACTAACTAAGAGAGCATAACTCACATCTTGTATTACAGAGAGCTTATTAAACACGCTTACACTTTCTCTCTCAACACTCTCTCTCTCTTTAGATCTTGTGCGAATTCTTGGTTGATTGATCATATTGGGACACACAACTTGTTTTACTAGATTGGTGGGCTAATTTGCGTGTTTTTGGCAATATCTTTAAAAATAGGGCATTGGTGCAGCAATGGCACAACATGGATCTGGTGATCATGGGGAAGAAGAAACCGAATGGCTGAGCTGGAATTTGTTATTTTGAATTAAACTGATCTTTTGTAACCCCTGAAACACTATTTAGCTTGTATTGTTAGTTTAACTAATTGCTTAGTTGGCCATTGTACTTTTAGTTAACTACTTGTACTTTCTAGTTAGGACTTAGTTGCTTTTATTTACCAAGATGCCCGTCCCTTTTGTTATTAATAGAGGGGTCCTCTAGCATTAAACTCGTCTATCTTAGAGCTGATCTTAAATCAATTCTAAACCCTCTCTACTCATTTCCAGATTTTATGAATGTTCTTCAAATCTTTAAGTGTTCTTCATTTACTTTTTATTTATCTTTAATTACACTTATGCATTGATGTAGCATTAAAATAACATCATAACCACACCTTTTAATTTCTTTATTATTCTTGCATCTTAGCCTTGCCTTTAATGTTCTTGTCTTTACTTTTCAGTATTTACTTTTGGTAGTCATAGATCTACATTCCATCTTGTACTCTTGTCATTTACTTGCTTACATTTTACATTCTTGTCTTTCCATTTAAAGTCATTTACTTTTAGTCATTTTTACTTCCAAGTCATTTATATTTCCAAGCATCATGTTTACTTTCCAAGTTTCTTGTATTTTCTTTGTTTCATTTATTGTAATGAGTAGCTAATCTTTTTAGCTTGGGTGTGAGGCAAAGGGCGTTATGATGACCAAAAGAAAGTAGGCATTTTTATGGCAAAAATGATGTTTTATTATTCCAACCCTAGTTTCTTCAAGATAATACAATCCCTTGAAAATTTGATCACTTTGATAGTGTTGAAGTGTCATGGACCCCATTGAATAGCACGCCAATTTGGATGACATAAGGGGTAATATCGAGAGAGTTACTTGCAACGAGAGTTGTTACTTTTGTTTTCTAAAATGATTCATTCTTGATAAGTCATCTTTTTCTCAAAGGGTTAAAATGGAGTAGACTTAGAGATAACTACTTAGGATTACACAAACTTGGGAGGTATGGGGGTTATATCGAGAGAGTAACTTTTAACAAAGAGAATTTGTTTTGCCACATATTTTGAGAACTCGATATCCATCGTCCCTTTATCTTAGGTTCTACTCAGAGATGAGATTTCTTTAGCTACTGGAATCATGGGATGGTGAGAGTCCGAGAGGAACATGTCTCAAAGTAGATAATAAAACTTGTTTTTGTCACTGTTATGCTGCAGCATCACTGCAGCATCATGCTGTAGCATTGTTGTTGCATTAGTCTGCTGGAATTCGGTTTAACATAACATCACAAGTCTTACACCCTTGCTTCTCTTTTATTCTTTTTAATTAGAATCTGTGATAATCAACCAATCAACCAACCAAAATATTTTCTTCCAAATCGTCATCTGAAATCACGTCTTTCATTATACTATTTTAGCACTTTTAACTCCAATCTCTGTGAGACGATAACTGGTATCTTTACCACTTTATTACTTGAAAGACGATATTAGATCTCATTATATACTTGCTTTGAGGTTTAACGAGCACACGTCTATAGGTGTATTCCAAGCACTCATCAAATTTTTGGCGCCGCTGCCGGGGATTGGTAAGCTAAAAGTATGTTAAATGATTTGGTTTTTCTAACACCGTTTGGGAATTTTAAAGATTTTTTGAAAGTGGTGTATGCCAAGAATACAACGTATGGAACTTTTCGACTTAGATCCTGATATTGAGAACTTTTTGTCAAAGAAGAAGAATTCAAAGAACATCAAACTCTCTCAATATGGATGGTCCCCCACCAGGTTTTGAAAATAGACCACCAAATCCACCACTTTTGGAAAATCCCGTCCGGCCACCGTTGGAAAATCCAGTGAGACCACCTTTAGAAAATCCAATCAAGCCGCCAGTTTTTAATCCACCACTTTTTGGTAATCCACCATTTCACCCATTACAACATAATCCACCTTTTCAACCTAATCCACCACTTCACAATAATAATAATGAGGATGAGAATGATGTAGGATCTGTTGGTAATATTGAACCACTTAACATCATTGACCTTGTAAATTCGAAAGATGGAAGAATTATGGACTATGCAATCCCTAATTTTGAGCAATTGAACTCAAGGATTGTTACGCCACAATTAGAAACATTACATTTTGAACCAAAACCCATCATGTTTCATATGTTGCAAGCCAATGGTCAATTTGCTGGATTACCATTGGAGGATCCCCATTCCCATTTAAAATCTTTTATGGAGATCACCGATGTTTTCCTAATCCATGGAGTATCTCCGGAAGCCTTAACGCTTACGTTGTTTCCATTTTCTCTAAGGGATAAGGCAAGAGTATGGTTCAATTCATTAGCACCAGGTTCTGTACCATCTTAAAGTGATATAGCTTAAAATTTTTTGCAAAAATATTTTCCACCTACCCGGAATGCTAAGTCCAGAAACGAAATTTGCATGTTTAAACAAATGGACGATGAAGTAATTTCCGATGCTTGGGAAAGGTTTAAAGAATTATTAAGGAAATGCCCTCACCATGGCATTCCCTACTGTATTCAACTCGAGACGTTTTACAATAGACTTGATTCCAATGCAAAACAAATGCTCGATGTGACTTTAGGAGGGGCCTTTACCTTTAACACCTACAACATCGGGTATGAAATTCTTGAAAAGATTTCAGCAAATAATGGACAATGGGCTGATCCAAGGGCTCAAACTCAAACTCAAAAGAAGACTATCGGGTTGCATGAGGTAGATGCATACACTGCATTGACAGATCAACTTGCTTCCATGACTAATATGCTTAAAAACATCACTTCCGGTCAAGGAGCACAACCATCTGTCAATAAACCTCCTGCACCTGTCCTTTCTGTGCAATATGTATGTTGTGGTGAGGAACATTCTTATGAACATTGTCCTCATAATTCTGAATCAGTAAACTATGTTCAAAACATACCAAATCCTCACTCCAACACATATAATGGCAGTTGGAAGCATCACCCAAACTTCTCTTGGACTAATCCATGTTTGAATCCCCCTGCACAAAAGCCACAAGGGAACTCAAATTTTCAAAATCAAGCAAGCAGTTCCCAAAACCATTTTAAAAGAAATCATCAAAACAATCATCATCAGAATAACCGTAATCAAGGTTTTCAAAACACTCAACCACCTTTTCAAAACCAAAATCATTCACCTTCACAAGATGATCCTAATATCTCTTTGGAGACACTGATCAAGAAATACATAGCACAATCACAAGTTCAACAACAACAAAATCAGTCTCTTTTTAATCAACACAACACACTTTTGAGGAACTTAGAAACCCAAATCAGTCAATTGGCACTCAACCAGATCAACAGGGCCACAGGTACTTTACCTAGTAACATAGAAATCCCAAAGGCCCCAGGAAAAGAACATGTGAAAGCTGTAACTCTTAGGAGTGGAAAAGAATTACCTGAAGCTGTGGAAAAGGAATTTGGCCCTCTAACCAAAACAGATTTTGATAAATTGTCCAAAGCCAATCCTACTCCAGAGATTCAAGTTGTTCCAAAACCACCAAGTCAAAAAGAAGACCAAGACCCTAAGACCACAAGTTCAAGTCCACCCAATGTGACCAAAAGCATATTGGAACCATCTTGCTCAAAACCTTCAAACAAAGTTGTCATCAAACCAGTTCCCCCTTACCCTTACCCCCAAAGGATGATGAATGAGAGGGAGGAATTGCAATTTAAAATGTTTTTGGATGTTTTCAAACAATTGCACATCAACATACCTCTTGTTGAAGCAATTGAGCAGATGCCCAATTATGCTAAGTTCCTTAAAGACATTTTGAGTAAGAAAAAGAAGTTGACTGAGTATGAGACTGTTGCCCTCACTGAAGGTTGTAGTGCTCTGTTTTCCATCAAAATACCCCCTAAGCAAAAAGACCCAGGGAGTTTTACCATTCCTTGTTTCGTAGGTGGGAAAGAAGTTGGACAAGCTTTGTGTGATTTAGGTGCCAGTGTTAACCTTACGCCTTTGTCAATATTCAAAATCTTAGGCATAGGAGAAGCCAGACCCACCACAGTCACACCCATCCTATCAAAAGGGTAAGATTGAAGATGTGTTAGTCCAGGTTGACAAATTCATCTTTCCTGCTGATTTTATCATTTTAGACTTTGAGGCTGACAAAGATATTCCTATTCTTTTAGAAAGACCTTTCTTTGCCATGGGTAGAACTTTGATAGATGTCCAGAAAGAATAGTTGACCATGAGACTTCAGGACCAAAAAGTCACATTTAATGTTTTCAATTCTTTAAAGTACCCTAATGATATCGAAGACTGTTCAAGCTTAGGTACCATTGAGTCATTATGTCATGAGGAAGGAGTCAAACAGACCTGTAGGATAGAAGAGGAAGATGAGGAAGAAACTGAGGAATATGATGATGATGATAAAATTTCCATAGAGGAAGAGACTGTCCCTTTGGTTGCTGCAGCATTTGAGGTGCTGGAAAATAGTGAGCAAAAATCAGTTATTCCTTCCATAATCTTACCACCTGACCTAGAGTTGAAGAAACTCCCAACCCATCTGAAGTATGCCTTTCTAGGAGAAGAAGACAAATTACCTGTTATCATATCAGCTACCCTAGAATTGCATCAGGAAAAGAAGTTAATAGATATGTTGAAGTTGCACACCAAAGCCATAGGATGGACCATTGCTGACCTTAGGGGGATTATTCCTTCCATTTGTCAACATAAGATTATCTCAGAAGAAAAGAACTTCAAATCCATAGAACCTCAAAGAAGGATGAACCCTGTCATGAAAGAGGTAGTGAAAAAGGAAGTTTTAAAATGGTTAGATACAAGAATTATTTTCCCAATAGCCAGTAGTTCTTGGGTTAGTCCAGTCCAATGTGTGCCTAAGAAGGGTGGGATCACTGTCATTTCCAATGACAAGAATGAACTCATCCCAACCAGAATAGTATCCGGATGGAGAATTTGCATGGACTACCGTAGACTAAACAATACTACTCAAAAAGATCATTTTCTTTTACCTTTTGTTGATCAAGTGTTGGAAAGGTTGGCTGGAAAAGAGTTCTACTGCTTCTTGGATGGATACTCAGGTTACAATAAGATAGCCATAGCACCGGAAGACCAAGAGAAGACTACTTTCACTTGTCCTTTTGGCACTTTTGCCTTCAGGAGAATGCCTTTTGGACTTTGAAATGCACCTTCCACTTTCCAAAGATGCATGATGTCCATATTTTCTGACATGCTTGAAAAGTCCATTGAAATATTTATGGATGATTTTTCTTGTTTTTGGTTCATTTTTTGATCATTGTTTGGAAAATTTAAAACAAAGTCTTAAAAGGTGTGAAGAAACTGACTTCGTCCTTAGCTGGGAAAAATGTCATTTCATGGTAACAGAAGGAATTGTCCTTGGCCATTTAATTTCAAAAAGGGGAGTTGAGGTAGACAAAGCTAAACTTGAAGTTATTGAAAAACTACGTGAACCAACCAATGTTAAAAGAATCTGAAGCTTTCTTGGCCATGCTGGTTTTTATAGACGTTTTATAAAAGAATTTACATAGATTTCAAAACCTTTATGTCTATTATTACAGCAAGACCAAAAATTTGATTTTAATGAGGATTGCATAAATGCATTCCACACTTTAAAGAAAGCTTTGGTAACTGCTCTAGTGATTGTTGCTCCTGAATGGGACAAACCTTTTGAAATCATGTGTGATGCAAGTGATTGGGCTGTTGGTGCAGTATTAGGTCAAAAAAGGAAAGTTTTTTCATTCCATCTATTATGAAAGCAAAACCCTGAATGAATCTCAAATTAATTACACAACAACTGAAAAAGAATTATTAGCAGTGGTTTTTGCATTTGAAAATTTTAGATCATATTTGATGGGAGCCAAAGTCATTGTTCACACTGACCATGCTGCCATTAAATATCTCATTTCAAAGAAAGATGCAAAACCAAGGCTAATAAGATGGGTTTTGTTATTGCAAGAGTTTGACCTAGAAATTGTTGATAGGAAAGGTGTGGAAAACCAAGTGGCTGATCATTTATCTAGGTTAGAGAAACTTGTTGAAAGCAGGGAAGGAGGATATATCATAGAAACCTTCCCTGATGAAAAGATTCTTATGGTACAATCACAACTGCCATGGTCTGCTGACATAGCTAATTATTTAGCTTGTGGCATCAAACCTTCTGATTATACTCACCATATGCTGAAGAAATTTCTCCATGATTGTAAATTTTACATATGGGATGATCCTTTTATGTTTAAACTTGGTACAGATCAAATACTGAGAAGATGCATCCGAGAAACAGAAATGGTAGCAATCCTGCAGCATTGCCACCAGTCAGCTTATGGAGGATATTTTGGAGGCCAAAGAACATCAGCTAAAGTTCTTCAATCTGGTTTTATTGGCCTACTCTCTTCAAAGATGCCCATAACTTTGCACAAAGGTGTAATGAATGCCAGAGAAGTGGTTCCATTTCTCAAAGAAATGAAATGCCTTTGAATGGGATCTTGGAAGTTGAGTTGTTTGATGTTTGGGGAATTGATTTTATGGGTCCATTCCCACCATCAAACAATTGCCAATACATTCTTGTTGCTGTTGATTATGTATCCAAATGGGTAGAAGCAATGGCATGTGTTTCAAATGAGGAAAAACTGTTGTTAAGTTTTTACAAAAACAATTTTTTACAAGGTTTGGTACCCCCCATGCACTAATCAGTGATGGGGGAACCCATTTTGTAAACAATTTGTTGAGTAAAGTTCTTGAAAATACAATGTGAAACACAGAGTTGCCACTGCCTATCACCCACAAATGAATGGTTTAGATGAGCTCTTAAACAGAGAAATTAAAGGGATTTTGGAAAAGGTTGTCAAGCCAAATAGAAAAGACTGGGCTTTCAAACTAGTTGATGCTTTATGGGGATACAGGACTGCTTTCAAAACACCTTTAGGGCCTGTTTACTTTTGACTTAATGAGCTTAATGGCTGAATGGGCTTATTCGCTCAGACATTTTGGAGTGTTTACTTGCAGCTTAATGAAAAAATGGGTGTCTTATTCGCACAGCTAGAATTGTTATGTTGTCCAGATTCAGACATACAAATGACATATCATACCCTTGAAAAAACAACCTACGTACCTTTCACGGAGAAGAAATTAATGTAAAAAAAACCTCAGATCTGAACCTGAGTATATTTTTCGACCAAATCCTTCATTATTTATCTGTACCGAGCAAACTCAGATCTAAATCTTCATTAACGAAGCTACACTCAAAAATTTGTCATTGATGAAAGGATGGAAAGAAGGAGGAAGAAGAAAAGAGATGAAATCGAAGAAGAAAGGAAGAAATACGGGATGAGTAAAAGAAATTAGAGAAGAAAGGAAGATGGTAGAAGAAAAAAGGAAAAAGAAATGGAGAAGAAAAGAAAAATATGTGGTGATTGCAGTCTCTTCGAAGAAGAAGATGAGATGGGGAGGTGGGGCTTTTTTGACTCTTAGTAATAATATAATATAGAATAAAGTATAATGTGTGATACATATATAATTATTATGTTACTTTTTTATACAAATAGTATAATAAGGTATAACCTTTTTATGATATAATGTTTTGATGTTAAAATAGTTTTTGTGTTCCAGAAGTGTTTTTCAACTTGATAAAATAAACAACAATTAATTTATGTTAAAGGGTAAATTGGTCATTTATGTTAAAGAAGTCGAAGGAAGTGGAGAAGAAGAACTTGATTTTTGGATTATATCAATGAATTTATGAATTTATATTTTGATGATTAAATAATTTTGTGTTTCAGATATATAATTTGGCTTAAAAAATAAACAGAATATATAAAACAGCTTATAATTCATACTCAGGGGTAAATCGGTCATTTCTGCTATTCAGACTGTTGATTCAGATAAAAAAGTAAACAACAGCAACAATTTATCCAGACAGAAAAATTTAACCAGACAGACACATTTATCCATACAGGACTTAATGAATTTTTTGGTAAACAGCCCCTTAGGTATGTCCCCATATAAGTTAGTCTTTGGTAAGGCTTGTCACCTCCCTTTAGAGTTAGAACACAAAGCATACTGGGCTTACTGCGTAAGCTGGGCTGCGGACGCGGCAGATTAGTGGGTTGCCCGTGGATGCCCGATACCGCCGGGACGGTGTGGGTACGTGTGTGCGTGTGTTCGTGATAGTCGTTCGTGGGTTCGATGCCGCATTGTCGTTCAAAAAAATACTGGGCTATAAAGTAATTGAACATGAACTTAGATGATGCTGGTAACATAAGAAAGTTACAACTCTATGAACTAGAAGAACATAGGAACATGTCCTATGATGCCAATCTCTATAAAGAAAAGACAATGAAGTGGCATGAAAATAGGATTAGACACAGAGAGTTGAAAGCAGGTCAGAAATACCTTCTGTTTAATTCCAGGCTGAAATTGTTTCCAGGTAAACTTGAGTCTAGATGGTCAGGACCATTCCTCATTCACAAAATGTATCCATATGGGGCTATAGACTTAGTTAATCTGGAGGACAATAGTGTGTTCAAAGTAAATGTCCAGAGAGTGAAGCTATACTATGATGCTGCAGCATCTCCACAGCATTACCCTGTGGAGGTGATTTCTTTGTGCTAAAAGCTTCAAACATCTCAAAGTTCCAAAAATTGTGTGTAAACACCCTTTTCAATGTGTTGTTATGTTTCCTTACTAGTTATAAGTAATGTGTTTACTGATGTGCAACTAATTAGGCAAACAGGGAGAAACAAAGGATGTTGAATCAATGCTGCAGCATCAGAGGTTTCAGCTTTTTCATGAAAATCAGATGGGAATTAGAGGGGAATTAAATATGAATTTCTTTCAAGGAATTTAAGGATGGTACTGAAGATAATATCAAAAGGGTGCTTGTGGAAAATCCTAACCAAACCAGAAGTCTTTTGCCACCTAAAGCTAACAAATAATGGTCACAAGTACTATAGGATACTTCCTAAGTGTACTTTCCTTAAAAGACCCATGGGTTCCAGCTGTGACCCACCTCCTTAATTTAGATAAGGACACATGGGGAGGAGATACTGTCTTTTCAACTCCCTCCTAAAAACCCTCTCCTAAACCCACTAACCGACCCACTCTTCCTTTCCCTCTTCTCTCTTCTCTGCTTCCTACGAACACCACCAAGAACACCTAAAATTGAAATTTCTCTTCTACCCTAACGTGCAATTCCATGGATAGAGTAAAAAGAACCTTACCCAGAAACCCTAATGAAGAAGGAGATGAAGAAGTGGCCGAAACAGGACTGTGGTACGCCCCCTATTTCGCATCAAGAACCTGAAATGGTGGTTCTTGATGATGAATCCATTCCACCACTCTGTCGTGTACCATTTGCAAAACCCTCACCTACCAGAGTCGAGAAAGGAGGAGGGTCAGAAGTGAAAGAGACACCAGAAGCATCAACCGCACCCCCTGTTTTGACTGCAGTTCCAGAGCCTCCATCAAATTCCCTTGCCCTCGTTGCTTACACCGGTCCACAATCCATCCCGTCGGCTATTGGTAAGAAAAAGGTAGCAACTCCTCCTTCAAACACTCATGTGGATGGTCTTTTCACTTCTTGTTCGGAAGATGATCAAATAAGACCTATCATTTCTACAAATATGAATGTCTAATTTTTTGAAACCCATGAGTTTGATTGGCCATTTGGACCACTGCACTCCACCACAAACACTTCAAAATCTGCATCTAAAACTAATGTGGTGGAGGAAAGTGAGGAAAAGGTAGTGGAAAATATTGAAATACCCTCTATGGTCCAAAGCAATCCAAATACCGAAATTCCTAACTTAAATGACACAATCTGGACTGATGATGATGAGCCATTGATTGAGAAAGTAGCCCCTAAGAAAAGAAAAAACTTAGGAAAAAGACATGCCATTAAGACTACAGGGGTGAACCATCTAGAAAGAAGACCAAGAAAGTGATTGAGGAAGGGGAACCATCTAGTTTAGAACCCTTAGAAACCAATTGTTATGCTGCAGCAACTGTGCAGCATGAACAATCTGTTGGAAAGAAGCAAAAAGAGGATAAGGGTGTTGAGTTTGTTACTAGGCCACCAAAACCACACAATGGCTTTAGCTCTAAGGCTGCAGCCAAAATGTGGTCCAAATTTCAGGCTAGAATTGGACTTCCAGACAAGGGGTTTGCTGATCAAAGTATTAGAGAGTTTCATTTCATCAAACAAGTTGTGGAAACCCAAGGACTTGAAAAGTTGTGTGAAGTCCATAGTTCCTACAATCTCACCCTTATAAGAGAGTTCTAGTGTGAGGTGGCCACCAACTCATCTTCTAGGTTAACCATTAGGGGTGTTCCAATCCATCTCACTGCTAAGAAAATCAACAGCTTCTTGTCACTTTCCCCTCAAAGCAAGACTGAGTACCATACACTAGTGACTAAAGCCACTTTGGAGGATATAAAAGCTGTTGCAGCATTGGGAAAGCCAAAGACCACATGGGAATACCACTCCAATCTGATGTTGAGGACCTTTAAAGCCACCAACCTTTCTGTTGACTCTAATGTGTGGATAAACCTGGTGAGACATTCATTTCACCAACCACGCATGACATCACCATATTTGTGGAGAGAATGTTTCTCTTGTTTTGTTTAAGGACAGGTAGGACCATCAATTTAGGAAGGATAATGCTTAAGAGCATTAGGGAATGTGCTACTATGGTGAAAGGGAAGTTAGATTTCCCTGAAATGTTGACTAAATTGGTGGTGGAGTTGGGTGTACCCCAATACAAATATGATCTGATCGTTAGAGAGAAAAGGGAGAAATGGCAGATTGACATGAAGGCAGTTCAGAGGCTGAGGGACAGGAAAGAGAAAGGAGTAGGGGCTGCTGATATGGTGACCATGATACAAGATATGTAACCCAAAATAGTACCTTCTTGGATACTATTTTGCAACAAAGAAATGAGTTCATGGACAAGATTGAGGAGCTGAGGCTAGAGATGATGACTATAGTTGCAGATCAGAAGAGGAAAGCTGGAGAGAGTGGTAATGTTAGTCTACCCAGGATGAAAAGGCTGTTGAGAACCAAAGAAGAGGAGAATGCATGGTTGAGAAAGGAAAACAAGAAGCTGAAAACAGTAGCTGCTGCCAAATTTGGTGTTGCAACGTCCACTGAACTTGGAACACACAGGACTACTATTGGTAGATGGAAACAGCCTACTCCCAAAGAGTAGGATAGGTTTAATCATGCCCTTTTAGCTCCATTTACTGTTTAATTTTAAGTTGTTTGAGTCTGGGATTAATTTTTACATTTTGTAGCTTATTTTCTTGCATTAAGGGACATAGACGGTCACTGTTAACATGTTTGCATAGCCCAAATAATTTTCAAAAGTTCACATTTCATTTCTAGGAGTAATTTATGCTATAACTAACCATACTTGTGCTTGGGACACAATTTGGTCCACATTCATCATCAATCACAGAAAGGATCCATGCTTTTGCTCATTTTTAGCCACTTTAAGCCTTTAAATGCATACACTTCTCCACAATAATGAGGACATTGTCAATTTCTTAGTTTGGGGTGGGGGTGCCTAAAAAATGGCAACAAGAGCAAAGCTCTAAAGACATGAAAAGTGGTATAAAAACACCAAAAATGCTCCATAGGGGCAGGTGTATGTTCCAACCAAAAAAAGCACAAAAATGCCAAAAT
The DNA here is from genome assembly GCA_033807775.1 of Saussurea involucrata. Lineage (NCBI taxonomy): Eukaryota > Viridiplantae > Streptophyta > Magnoliopsida > Asterales > Asteraceae > Saussurea > Saussurea involucrata. Next base: position 164,488,003 of record CM066320.1, read on the forward strand.
TTGAAAAAAATTCAAGTGTTGGAACATGAAGAAAGAAAAGGCAAGGTAAGAAAAAATATGCCAAAAAGAGAGAAACCCTTTCCTTTCTTAAAAGCCTTGGTAATCTGTGATGACGAATTGTGTGAACATGACAAAAAGACTGTATGGTTAGCTTATGGTCCATATGCACAAATAGAATGAGGTGTTGATCACTTTAGAATTATGAAAGGCTATGCTATGCATTCTTGACATGTCCATACTCATGATGTGCACTTAATGCCATCCTTATGCAAAAAAATTTCAAAAATTTGAGTTGATCTTAAATTAGTTCTAAACTCTCTCTACTCATTTCCATATTTTATGAATGTTCTTCAAATCTTCAAGTGTTCTTCATTTACTTTTTATTTATCTTTAATTACACTTATGCATTGCTGTAGCATTGGAATTGCATCATAACTGCACCTTTTAATTTCTTTATTATTCTTGCATCTTAGCCTTTCCTTTAATGTTCTTGTCTTTACTTTTCAGTATTTACTTTTGGTAGTCATAGATCTACATTCCATCTTGTACTCTTGTCATTTACTTGCTTACATTTTACATTCTTGTCTTTTCATTTAAAGTCATTTACTTTTAGTCATTTTTACTTCCAAGTCATTTATATTTCCAAGCATCATGTTTACTTTCCAAGTTTCTTGTATTTACTTTGTTTCATTTATTGTAATGAGTAGCTAATCTTTTTAGCTTGGGTGTGAGGCAAAGGGTGTTATGATGACCAAAAGAAAGTAGGCACTTTTGTGGCAAAAATGATGTTTTATTAATCCAACCCTAGTTTCTTCAAGATAATACAATCCCTTGACAAATTGATCACTTTGATAGTGTTAAAGTGTCATGGACCTTGAGATAGGCCATTGAATAGCACGTCAATTTGGATGACATAGGGCTAATATCGAGAGAGTTACTTGCAACGAGAGTTGTTACTTTTGTTTTCTAAAATGATTCATTCTTGATAAGTTATCTTTTTTCTCAAAGGGTTAAAATGGAGTAGACTTAGACATAAGCTACTTAGGAATACACAAATTTAGGAGGTATGGGGGTTATATCGAGAGAGTAACTTTTAACAAAGAGAATTTGTTTTGACATATATTTTGAGAGCTCCATATCCAATATCGTCCCTTTATCTTAGGTTCTGCTCAAAGATGAGATTGCTTTAGCTACTGGAATCATGGGATGGTGAGAGTCCGAGAGGAACGTGTCTCAAAGTAGATAATAAAACTAGTTTTTGTCACTGTTATGCTGCAACATCATGTTGTAGCATTGTTGTAGCATTAGTCTGCTGTAATTCAGTTTAACATAACATCACAAGTCTTACACCCTTGCTTCTCTTTTATTCTTGTTAATTAGAATCTGTGATAATCAACCAACCAAAATATTTTCTTCCAAATCGTCATCTGAAATCACTTCTTTCATTATACTCTTTTAGCACTTTTAATTCCATTCTCTGTGGGACGATAACTGGTATCTTTACCACTTTATTACTTGAAAGACGATATTAGATCTCATTGAATACTTGCTTTTAGGTTTAATTAGCACACATCTGTAGGTGTATTCCAAGCACTCATCAGCGGTCGACGTCGGAGGTGGATGGCCAACAGCGGTCGACGACGGTAAGCGACCATAGTCAACGACCGTCAACAGGGGACAACGATAGTGGAAGAAAATAGAGAGAGAGGTAGAGAGAGGGGTGGTGGTGGATGTCTTTGTCAAAATGGTCCCCCTTCTTATATAGCAGTTAAAAATACTAACATTTGGTTAAACAAATCTTGTATTTGTCAAAACTCGGGTGGTTGTTTAAAAATCGGGTATTAAAAAACCGGCATTTTCGTCAAAAAATGAGGTATTTGGTAAAAATATCTAATTTTGGAAAAAAAATCGGGTACATTGTAAAAAACCGGGTCTATGGTCCAAAATTCGGATATTTGGCAGAATATCGGGCACCGAATAAAATTGGGTATTTTGTAAAAGAATCGACTATTTTCTAAAAAAACGGGTACATGGTAAAAAAATCGGGTATCTGGTAAAAAAATAAGATATATGGTAAAAAAAATTAATTTTTTCATAGGTAATGAGCAATAACAAATCGTCCGAGTTTTTTTGCTTTATGTCGAATCGGCGAAATAGGGGAAGCTTTATGTAACATTAGTACTTTTACCCTTTATGTCAAATCGACGAAATAACTTTAAGTCACATCCAATGTCAGATTTATCCGATGTGACTATGGGGACAAGGGGACAATATAGCTTTAACTTTAAGTCACATCAGTAGTCACAATTTCGCCGATGTGACTATGCGGGGACAAGGGGACAAGATTTGACATATGTGGGGACCCTAACTGATTTCTATGTTTTCTTTGTCCACGTGTCATGTTCTGATTGAACCGTGTGATAGGTGGGTCCCACCTCCCATTTCGCTGACGGTTGGAGAAATATGGTGTATTTTTAAGAGAGTGATCTGACATATGCAATTCTCTCATACACCTCTTTCAAAAAGTTTTATTTTCGATGTTGCCCTTTCTATTAAGCATACCCCTGTACAAAAAGTCTTGCACTTTAAAATTGTAAGAAGAAATCCAAGTACGGAAAGGATTTGAATAATTTCTAAAACCATTTTGATTTCTTGTTTTTTGGTCGAAATTTAAGTGGGTATTTGATCATTTGATCAAAAGACCTGGTAAAAATTGGAAGCCACAAGAGAGACTCTTGAAATGTGCACTATATCCCACAACGTCAAATTACCGACTTTGACGTCGGACGACTTTGTTTCCGACTTGGATGACGAATCTTCGGTGGTAGTATATACAAGAGCTTCGTATCTTCAAGAGCAGTTGCATGGAAGTCAGTTGCACATGTTCAAACAAAGAAAAAAGAAGCTGGAGGCGATCAGGGGAGGGTAAATAAGAAACTTCTGTCTCTTATGTCTGACTTTGGTAAGAGCACAGTCATCGGTAACAGGAACCTTTTTTCTTTGTTACACACCCCACCTCTTACCCAAATAAAATAAGAGCTTCATCCAGCACCCAAAATTTAAAGAATTCCATGAATTACATCGTAGCTAATGTGGAATATTTACAGTGTACCAACAAACTTGCTCCTTCGTGTTCATTCCACATATATATATATATATATCCATTTTTTTTTACCAAATTCATGTTTTTATTTGGGTAAAACTTTTGCTATGAATAATGGGTACAAGCATGATTCCCTACCCGAAGCATTGTATGAATTAACATCGGATCTCTACGAAAATTATTGAAATCTACCCAACTTCTAAAGCACATATCCTTAAACATATTCAAGCGACGGGGATTGACGCATAATTTTTTTATTGAGTTTCTTAAGCAAGTTTACTTGCCCCCTTAACGTCACAAAAGACTTCTCCTAAATATATACAATTACAAAAAATATAGTTAATAACATATTTAGTAATAACAATAATTTTATAAAAAAGCCGAAATGTTTTGTCAACTCTCTTGGTCGGCCATTTTTTAAAAAACGACAGCAGTCAACGGCGGATAACGACGGCGGTCAACGCCGGACGTGGATGGTCAACAACGATCGACGGCGGTAAGCGACGGTAGTCAACGATGGTCTATGGGGGACAACGACGACGGTCAACGGCGGCGAAAGAAAATAGTGAGAGACGTAGAGAGAGGGGTGGTGGTGGATGTCTTTGTCAAAATGGTCTCCCTCCTTATATAGCAGTTAAAAATACTCGCATTTGGTTATAAAAAAATTATGTATTTGTCAAAAATCGGGTTGTTGTTTAAAAATCGGCATTTTCGTCAAACAAATGGGGTATTTGGAAAAATTCAGGTATTTGGTAAAAATATATAGTTTTGGAAAAAATTCGGGTACATTGTAAAAAACCGGGTATATGGTCCAAAATTCGGATATTTGGCAAAATATCGGGTACCAGATAAAATCGGGTATTTTGTAAAGTATCGACTATTTTCTAAAAAAACGGATATATGGGAAAAAAAACGGGTATCTGATAAAAAAATCGGGTTTATGGTAAAAAAAATTAAATTTTGCGTCGCTAATGAGCAAAAACAAATCATCTGATTTTTTTTGCTTTACGTCAAATCGGCGAAATAGGGGAAGCTTTATGTTCATCAGTATTTTTAACCTTTATGTCAAATCGGCGAAATAGCTTTAAGTCACATCCAATGTCAGATTTTCGTCGATGTGACTATGGGGGACAAGGGGACAAGATTGCTTTAACTTTAAGTCACATCAGTGGTCACATTTTTGCCGATGTGACTATGCGGAGACAAGGGGACAAGATTTGACATATGTGGTGTCCACAACTGATTTTTATGTTTTCTATGTCCACATGTCGTGTTCTGATTGAACCATGTGATAGATGGGTCCCACCTCCCATTTCGCCGACGGTTGGAGAAATAGGGTGCTATTTTTTAGAGAGTGATATGGCATGTACTATTCTCTCATACACCGCTCTCAAAAAGTTTTATGTTCGATGTTGCCCCTTCTATTAAGCATACCCACGTACAAAAAGTCTTGCACTTTAAAGTTGTATGAAGAAATCTAAGTACAGAAAGGATTCGAGTATTTTCTAAAACCGTTTTGGATTTCTTGTTTTTGGTCGCATTTCAAGTTGGTATTTAATCATTTGATCAAGAGACCTTGTAAAAATTGGAAGCCATAAGAGCGACTCTTGAGATTTGCATTATATCCCACAACGTCACGTCAGACGACATTGTTTCTGACTTGAATGACGAATCTTCGGTGGTGGTATATACAAGAGCTTTGTATCTTCAAGAGCAGTTGCATGGAAGTCAGTTGCACGTGTTCAAACAAAGAAAAAAGAAGTTGGAGGCGATCAGGGGTGGGTAAATAAGATACTTATGTCTTTTATGTCTGACTTTGGTAAGAGCACGGTCAGTGGTAACATGAACCTTTTTTTTCTTTGGTACACACCGCACCTCTTACCCAAATAAAATAAGAGCTTCATCCTGCACCCAATATTTAAAGAATTCCAAGAATTTCACCGTAGCTAATGTGGAATATTTACAGGGTGTATTTTCCACCCTTTTCACAAAAGCGGTTACTCCAACAAACTTGCTCCTTCACGTTCATTCCACATATGTATGTGCTTCATTTCTTTTTAGCTCTAGAACACATTCACAAATAGCGAAGGGAAAAAAAGGTAAAGCTAGAAACAACACCAATGGAGCAAACCTCACAGCCTCTAAGAGGACCTCTCACTTTGATTCTCGTGTTTGTGGGAAATATTACAAACCCCTAGAGATTCATGCACATTTTCTCAAATGTTTGGAGGATGCAGAAAAGAAATGGCAGAAAGAAGAATACGCAGGTAATGAGTTGCTGGAGCCAAACATATAAACCATCCAAAAGGTCTCTAAGTATCCAGTTATCGTAATGCCACTACCCTCTTTATCGTTGTACGTACAACAAGTTTTGTTTTGTTTCTTGATCCATATTTTTACCAAATTCATGTTTATATTTGGTTAAAACTTATGCTATGAATAATGGGTACAATCATGATTCCCTACCCGGAACATTGTATGAATTAACATCGGATCTCCACGAAAATTATTGAAATCTACCCAACTTCCAAAGCACATCTCCTTAAACATATTCAAGAGACGGGGATTGACGCATACTTTTTTTTATTTTCTTCAGCAAATTTACTTCCCCCTTAACGTCACAAAAGTTTTCTCCTAAATATATAATTACAAAAAATTTAGTTAATATAATTTTTAGTAAAAAAAATTAACTTTATAAAAAGTCGGAATGTTTTATCAACCCGCTTGGTCAGCCATTTTTTAAAAATCGGGGCGGTCAACGGTGTCGGTCAACGCCAAACAACGATGACGGTCAACGGTAGATAACGACGGCGTAGGTGGATGGTCAACATCGGTTGACGGCGGTAAACGACGGCGGTCAACGGCAACGAAAGAAAATAGAGAAAGAGGTAGAGAGGGGGTCGTGGTGGATGTCTTTGTCAAAATGCCCCCCCCCCTCTTATATAGTAGTTAAAATATTGGTATTTGGTAAAAAAAATCATGTATTTGTCAAAAATCGGGTTGTTTGTTTAAAATTGGATATTTAAAAAAACCCGACATTTTCGCCAAAAAACTGGGTATTTGGAAAAATTCCGGTATTTGGTAAAAATATCTAGTATTGGAAAAAATTCAGGTACTTGTAAAAAAGCGGGTATATGGTCCGGATAAAATCGGGTATTTTGTAAAAAAAAAAATCGACTATTTGGTAAAAAAATCGGGTATTTGGTAAAAAATTCGGGTATATGGTAAAAAATTTAAAATTTGCATTGCTAATGAGAAAAAACAAATCGTCTGAATTTTTTTTGCTTTATTCAAATCGGCAAAATAGGGAAACTTTATGTCACATCGGTACTTTTACCATTTATGTCAAATCGGCGAAATAGCGGTAAGTCACATCCAATGTCAGATTTTCACCGATGTGACTATGGGGGGCAAGGGGACAAGATTGCTTTAACTTTAAGTCACATCAACAATCAGATTTTTGCCGATATCACTATGCGGGGACAAGGGGACAAGATTTGACATATGTGGGATCCACAACTGATTTTTATGTATTCTTTATCCACGTGTCGTGTTCTGATTGGAGCGTGTGATAGGTGGGTCCCACCTCCCATTTCGTCGACGGTTGGAGAAATAGGGTCTTTTTTTGAGAGAGTGATCTGACATGTGCTATTCTCTCATACACCTCTCTCAAAGAGTGTTATTTTCGATGTTACCCCTTCTTTTAAGCATACCCACGTACAAAAAGTCTTGCACTTTAAAGTTGTATGAAGAAATCCAAGTACGAAAAGGATTTGAATATTTTCTACAACCCTTTTGATTTCCTTGTTTTTTGGTCGCATTTCAAGTGGGCATCTGATCATTTGATCAAGATACCTGGTAAAAAATGGAAGCCATAAGAGAGACTCTTGAGATGTGTACTATATCCCACAACGTCAATTTTTGACTTTGACGTCGTACGACTTTCTTTTTGACTTGGATAATGAATCTTCGGTGGTGGTATATACAAGAGCGTCGCAACTTCAAGAGCAGTTGCATGGAATTCAGTTGCACGTGTTCAAACAAAGAAAAAAGAAGCTGGATGCGATGAGGGGAAGGTAAATAAAAAACTTTTGTCTCTTATGTCTGACTTTGGTAAGAGCTTGGTCAGCGGTAACAAAAACCTTTTTTTCTTTGGTAAACACCCCACCTCTTCCCCAAGAAAAATAAGAGCTTCATCCCGAGCCCAGAATTTGAAGAATTCCAAGAATTCCACCGTAGCTAATGTGGAATATTCACAGAAGCGGTTACTCCAACAAACTTGCTCGTTCGCGTTCATTCCACATATATATTCGTCATTTCTTCTTAGCTCTAGAACACATTCAAAAATGGTGAAGGGGGGAAAAGGCAAAACTAGAAACAACACCAATGAAGAGAACCTCACAGCCACTAAGAGGACCTCTCACTTTGATTGTCGTGTTTGTGGGAAATATTACAAACCCCTAGAGATTCATGCACATTTTCTCAAATGTTTGGAGAATGCAGAAAAGAAATGACAGAAAGAGGAAGACGCAGCTAATGAGTTACTTGAGGCAAACATATAAACCATCCAAATGATCTCCAAGTATCCAGTTATCGTAATGCCACTACCCTCTTTATCGTTGTACGTACAACACGTTTAGTTTTGTTTCTCGATCCATATTTTTACCAAATTCATGTTTATATCTGGTTAAAACTTTTGCTATGAATAATGGGTACAAACATGATTCCCTACCCAGAGCATTGTATGAATTAACATCTCCACGAAAATTATTGAAATCTACCCAACTTCTAAAGCACATCTCCGTAAACATATTCAAGCGACGGGGATTGACACATAATTTTCTTTGATTTTCTTAAGCAAGTTTACTTGCCTCCGTAACGTCACAAAAGTTTTCTCCTAAATATACAATTACAAAAAATATAGTTCATCAAATTTTTAGTAATAACAATATTTTTATAAAAAGTCGGAATGTTTTATCAACTCAATTGGTCGGTCATTTTTTTAAAATCGGGGCGGTCAACGGCAGCGGTCAACGGTGTCGGTCAACGCCGAACAACGACGACGGTCAACGGTAGATAACGATGGCGGTCGACGGCGGAGGTGGACGGTCAACATCGGTCGACAGTGGTAAACGACGGTAGTCAACGAGGGACAACGACGGCGGTCAACGGCAGCGGAAGAAAATAGAGAAAGAGGTAGAGAGGGGGTGGTGGTGGATGTCTTTGTCAAAATGGTCCCCGTCGTTATATAGTAGTTAAAAATAATGGTGTTTGGTAAAAAAAATATTGTATTTGTCAGAAATCGGGTTTTTGGTTTAAAAATCGGGTATTTAAAAAAATCAGCATTTTCGTCAAAATTTGGGTATTTGGAAAAATTACGGTATTTGGTAAAAATATCTAGTATTGGAAAAAATTCGGGTACAGTGTAAAAAACCGGGTATATGGTCCAAAATTCGGATATTGGGCAAAATATTGGGTACCGGATAAAATCGGGTATTTTATAAAAAAATCGACTATTTTCTAAAAAAACGGGTATATGGTAAAAATTTAAATTTTGCATTGGAAATGAGAAAAAACAAATCGTCTGAATTTTTTTTGCTTTATTCAAATCGGCGAAATAGCTTTAAGTCACATCTAATGTCAGATTTTCGCCGATGTGACTATGGGGGACAAAGGGACAAGATTGCTTTAACTTTATGTCACATCAGCAGTCAGATTGTCACCGATGTCACTATGCGTTGACACGGGGACAAGATTTGACATATGTGGGGTCCACAACTGATTTTTATGTTTTCTTTATCCATGTGTCGTGTTCTGATTGGACCGTGTGATAGGTAGGTCCCACCTCCCATTTCGCCGACGGTTGGAGAAATAGGGTGCTATTTTTTAAAGAGTGATCTAACATGTGCTATATTCTCATACACCTCTCTCAAAAAGTGTTATTTCCATGTTGCCCCTTCTTTTAAGCATACCCACGTACAAAAACGTCTTGCACTTTAAAGTTGTATGAAGAAATCCAAGTACGGAAAGGATTTGAATAATTTTTAAAATCTTTTGATTTCTTGTGTTTTGGTAACATTTCAAGTGGGTATTTGATCATTTGATTAAGAGACCTCATAAAAAATGGAAGCCATAAGAGACTTTTGAGATGTGTATTATATCCAACAATACTGACTTTGATGTCGGACGACTTTCTTTCTGACTTGGATGAAGAATCTTCGGTGGTGGTATATACAAGAGCTTCACAACTTCGAGAGCGGTTGCATGGAACTCCGTTGCATGTGTGCAAACAAAGAAAAAACAAACTGGAGGCGATCAGGGGAGGGTAAATAAGAAACTTTTGTCTCTTATGTCTGAATTTGGTAAGAGCACGGTCAGCAGTAACATGAACCTTTTTTCTTTGGTAAACACCCCACCTCTTACCCAAATAAAATAAGAGCTTCATCCCGTGCCTAAAATTTGAAGAATTCCAAGAATTCCACCTTATCTAATGTGGAATATTTACAGGGTGTATTTTCCACCCTTTTCACAGAAGCGGTTACTCCAACAAACTTGCTCCTTCGCGTGCATTCCACATATATATCCTTCATTTCTTCTTAGCTCTAGAACACATTCACAAATGGCGAAGGGAAAAAAGGCAAAGCTAGAAACAACACCAATAGAGCGAAATTCACAGCCACTAAGAGGACCTCTCACTTTGATTGTCGTGTTTGTGGGATATCTTACAAACCCCTAGAGATTCGTGCACATTTTCTCAAATTTTTGGAGTATGTAGAAAAGAAATGGTAGAAAGAAGAAGACGCAGGTAATGAGTTACATGAGGAAAACATATAAACCATCCAAAGGTCTCCATCTATCCCATTATCGTAATGCCACTACCCTCTTTATCGTTGTACGTACAACAAGTTTTGTTTTGTTTGTTGATCCATATTTTTACCAAATTCAGGTTTATATTTGGTTGAAACTTTTGCTATGAATAATAGGTTTCATCATGTTAGAAATATGTGAACTTCTATTTCTGAATGTTATGTCTTTAGTTCTCAACTATTTCAATAACTTCCACAATGTCGATTAGCGAGTGCACTACTCATCCTAATGTTATTGTTCATAACTGCTATGTAATAGTGGGTAAGTACATAAGTGTTGGTAACTAACTGTCAATAAGCCTCTACTTTTAGGAGAAGTGTTCATTTATATACAACAGAACTAGATTTCTATGATTTTAATCTATATTTTACCTAGGAAGGATTATCCCAACGTCAACTTCATGTAATTGATGCTTCCATTGGGTCGAAAAATTACTTATGATAAATAATTATACACCCAAACTTTAGTCATCTAATTAGTTAACTATCACAAATCAACGGCTGTTGATAATCTTTGTGAATGATTGAGTTCACAAGGATTTCAAAAAATCAAAAAAAATTATGCATCTTTAGTGATTAAGCTTATGGCAATATGGTGTAGAGAAAATGGTTCAACTTATACGTACATGTAGTTTAGTTTTTTAATCTAAGCGGATGATTGTGTGAGAGATTGAGGTTGACATGAGAAGTAGATTTGAATTGTCGATTACTTTTAGTTAAATGCCCACCCATGAATTGCAGCTTTGAATAGATTTGATTCGGTGCATCTCATCCTAATGTGCATCCATTTCTCATCCAACAGTTGATAATGCATCGATTTCTCATCCAACAGTCGATAATCACTTCTCACACTTCTCACGTTCACCTCAACTTCTCACCGGAACCCGACCCCTTTTATCTATTTGGGACAAAATGACATCCATGTATCCTTTATTTTTCTGATACCCGAAGACTTGATATTTATACATTATTTTGAAAATTCCCCTAATAGGTACAATGAAAAACATATTGCACGAAATGGTTATTGAGATTCCTTATACTTGAAGAAGCATCTTAATCTCATATTTTTTGCATACTTCCCGTCCCACATGTTGTATTCCAAATTTCCAATATACACAAGTTGTAAACTTGATTAAAAGAGAATCAATTGTTTAAAAGTATTTGATTAAAAGTGATCAATGGTTTAAAAGTATTCTCACGCTTCTAAACAAAAAATAGCATTTCTCACATGATCCCATGCTTATATATATATATATATATATATATATATATATAGAGAGAGAGAGAGAGAGAGAGAGAGAGGGAGACGGAGAGAGAGAGAGGATCAAACGAGAGTAACTATTTAAAAGAACGCGAGAAAGAACAAAATCATTAGTGATCTTACATTAACTCGCAAAAAAGCCACGCAGACCTTGTAACACCCTCAAAATTGGGAAGAGCAACTAAACAAAACTTCGATAAAATAATCAAATAAGGATAAAATTACTTCTACAGACCATCCATGGAAATACCTCAATAATAAAAAAAAACTTATTAACTTCGACAATACAATATACCTAGTCATACGCCGAGACTACAAAAGGTCGGGTGTTACTCAAACCGTTACGAAGTTGTTAATCCCAAAATGCGGAAGACTTCACTAAGTCGCTTACTTCTTGGGCACACAATTAGCTCTCCACTCTTCATAGTGTCACTGGAACTATTCTCAACCGGGACCTGTTGCATATGCCGACAAATAAAAAAGGTTAGGCTAACGCCTAGTGCGTTCAAGAGTTTTGGTGCGTCAAACAAAAGGAGTACAACTAAAATCATGATTTTCTAAAAAGGATTATGTTTAAGTATGTGAACAATCCATTTTCTAACACACACCAAAACCCGTATACTTGAATAAAACATTTCTCAAAAAAATGGATTTAAAACCAAGAACTCATTTACGCAAGAATAAAGATTAAACTTTCAAATAAAGTATACTTGAATAAAACTCTATTATTCGAAACGCCCCAACAAGGAGGAGGAATAAAGCTCCACTCATAAAACAGTGGAAACAGTCCACATAAATATCGTTCCCAAAAGCATGTGACCGACTCAACAACCCACGCAAGGCGTAAATATAAATAAAGTCCAAAACCTAGGCATCTGAGTGATCATTCAAGCAAACCTTAATATACGTAGAGGGGTTCCCATATTGAAGTCAACACTTGTAACTACTCGCGCAAGGCTTTGGTAATTAAAACATGCATATCACAAAACTCCACATATTATTGACAACAACGGGGGAGACCCGTATCCATTGAGGGTGGATGAAACACATAACTCTACCACCCGTACAACGTTAATCGTATAACACTTCGCGACTAGACGCCCAAAGGTTCCTACAACTTCTTATCTAGTTTCACCTCAAGAGACGGTTGACCTTAATGTTTATTCCAATGAATTCCACCATAAGGCCCGACACGCTTAGGACTACCTCCAAGGCATTACCTTCAAAGTGGCGAAGGTCCTAGTGCCTAACACCTCCAGACTCAACCCTCCTAGTGCCTACTTGAAAAGATTAGGTCATCGACATGGGTCCCGGAGTCCAGCTTGCAATACTCATGCAACCTCATAAACATGACCGACTCATATGGTATGCATCCAATGCAAATATAGTCAAACAATTACATGGCCTACACAAGAATGCCCAACATCTTTAACACATGTAACTAGTTAATAATTAAGACTCAAACGCATATAATCTCTAACTCAACATAGAGTAATTTACATTGGACCAATGCCCTCAAGACTCACTTGAGTCAAATACGAGCCAAAGCGCTACAAATACAATTGGCCAACAATAAGGGCCACCAACATGATGAAATGTATTTAAATATCATATAGCGAGCACATATATCCAAGATACGATAAAACCATAATCCCATCCTATACATAGCCAAGTTATTTTCCACATAAGACACAACCATATATATATATATATATATGCTTATATTCAAATGACTCATCACAATAATCATGCATTTTCCTTCAACACTAAAGTGCATATTTTTAAAGACCCCAGTTTACACAATAAACCTTCAAAACATTTTTCTTGAGATATAATTATCAAATTACCCAAAAATCCCAATGTGAAAAATTTATAAGGTTTTTCAAGGTTAAATGTTTCAATAGTCAAAACTCACCAAATAACTCAACCAAAGATAATTTTCCTGTAAAATGCATAAACACTTGAAAGTGGACATTTTTGGCATGTACAACATTTTCACAAAGCAACTTGAACTCACCTTGCTAGATTTAGGCTAAATCTAGTTTTTCCCCAAATTTGAGCGCCTTTTAATATACTTGGATCTTCAACCCAAAACTTCCAAAACCTCAATCACCATGTGGATCCATCAACCAAACACCTCTAAGGTTACCAATACGAGCTTCATTCTTTATTCTATCAAAAGAAATGTTATTCTATCAAAAGAAAGGGAAAGGTTTAGGTGAGGGTTGGGTAAAACCCTAGAAAGTGTTGAAATCTCACCAAAATGAAAGTGAGATGGAGAATTCCCAACCTTCATTCAAAAATCCTTGCTAAGAGATGAGGGAGAGGCTTTGAATCACAAGATTTATGGCTTCAAGGGCTCCAAAAATGATTTAGACGTTTATGGTTCGGTTTTAGGAGAGTATAGAGAGAGACGGGGGTGGGATAAAATGAGGAAACATGGTTGAAATCACGTATTTAAAGAAGTTACGGTCCGACCGCGACCTTGCCCGGTGAGAGTGACAAATGTCACAATCGCCGGCATTGTCGCCCATGTTGTCGAGCGCTCGGTACATCTCTCGTAAGAGTGCCAGTCGAGAGTGACAATTGTCAAACTCGTCGGCACAATCGCCGACTTGGTACCAAGAGGGGTTGGTCCTCCGCGATAGTTCCCCGCGAGAGTGCCCCATGGCACAATCGCATTTGACATCCAACAAACGGATAGGGAAACATCTTATCTTATTCAGAAATTGCGGATGTTACAATCCTCCCAACCGTAAAGAGATTTCGTTCTCGAAATCTAATTCTCATACTTTGTTAGGGCAATTAATTGTTGATTTAAAGTTCAAGGGTCTGTATTGCAATTATTCATTTTGAGTCTGTTTAGTGAACGGGCCGTGGGCTTGTCAACCACGGTCCCGCCATATATAAAGTTCAATTAGCTTGGAAAATAAGTTAGTTGTTCCTTTATGCTTTCTGAATGGTATTGTAAACTCTCTCAGTTGAAAGCTAATACAGGGATGACCAGTTGAAATCGTTACATACACTCGTCATATTATTTGATTTCATAACTGTTGCATGGATCTGGATTTAACAATTGGTATCAGAGCAGACGGACGGATTCAATTCAAAGCTCTTCTTTTGATTTCTGGTAAGTTTGACTTTTTCACGTTTGTGTTCATCTTGAAAAATCAAAATCGTGATTCTGGTAAAATTGTTCAAATTCGTTTATTGGGTTGTGTTAGCATTATTGTCATTAGTGTTTCTGCAAATTTTCACATCCTAATTCATTCGTTTGAGTGGTTAATTAAGCAAATCAAGGTCAAAAGTTTTTGAGTGTGTTCTTCATCAAAAATCAAAATTTTACCATCAAAACTTGTTGTTTTTGCTTTAAAATCCATAGGGTTTGTGTTATTTTTGTGTTTGGAAGAGTCTCTAATCTTTCAGGAACATTCTTGAGCAACCCTAATCGAGAATTGATCGAATTGAAAAAGTCAGCCGTGGTTTCCGGATAGATCAGCCGTGGTTTCCGGACAAGTTCACACTTTCCGGACATTTGTGTTATTCCATCCGGATTCATCCAATCTTTTCGGGTACATCACTCTTTCCGGGTAAACAAACCATTCCGGGTAAGTTTCTTAAACTTAAATCTCTCCGGGTAAGATTGTTCTGGATAACTCAAAGTATTTGGTAATCAATTTCATCCGGAATCCTATTTTACCCGGTAAGCACATTCACCCGGTAAGTTCGTGTTTCTTGTATTCCGGACACTTAATCTATTCGGACACTTAATCTTTCCGGTAACCTTTGTTATCCGGAAAGCTGATTCTGTCCGGATTCTATTAGTTATCCAGATTCTTCTGCATTTTTGAACTGTTTTCACTAATTCTGATCCGGACACTTCCAGATCAGACCCTTATTCGGATTCCTATCCAGTAAGATCACTCTTAGTTCATATCAGTTGTAGAACCTGCGTTAGGATCCCACTTTTAGTGCCTTGCGTTAGGTTTATACTTTGAATCAATCTACCCGTCCGACAATCACTCCGTAGCAACAAAAAGATGTCTTCGCGCGACGCTCTCGCAATAGGAACCGACTCCAAACCACCGTGCCTCTATCAAGGTGAGTACAACCAATGGAGAGACAGATTTAAGATCTTCATCGAGTCGAACGACAACTTTGAGTACATTTGGCGAGCATTAGAGAATGGGCCAATTGCTCAACCAATGAAGACCATTCCACCAGCTCAGGAAGATGGTAAATCTCTCTCGGTGCCAAAGACTCTTTCCGATATGACCGAATATGAGAAGGGCATGATTGAAAGAGAAAAGCATGCCAAGCGGTATCTTGTTCAGGCGATCCCTAACACGATCTATAACGCAATCGACAACTACAAAGGTACATCGAAAGGTATGTGGGATCAGGTGGAAAAGATGATGCGTGGAAGCCGAGTTGGAAATCAATTGAAGATCAATAGCGCCATCACCAAGTTCGATAGATTCAAACAACGTACCGGCGAATCTCTCTCCGAAACCTATGAACCTTTTTGTCTCCTTCTCAACGAACTTAACAAAAACCACATCACTCGTTCCAACACGGAGAACACACTCAAGTTCCTTAACAACCTGTTGCCAGAATGGAAGCCATTTGCATCTCATGTCAAGCACAACAACTTGATAGAGACAGTCAGCATCCACGAAATCTATGAGACGCTTCTTCAGGATAAAGATGAGGTAATGGAACTTCTGAGCGAGAAGAAGAAAACCTCAAAACCAGCTGCTGACCCTATAGCTCTAATGTCCTCTAAAAGGGGGAAATCTTCGGGTGGTTCCTCCAAACGTGCTCAGAAGCAAAGTTCTTCCAAACCTGAAGAAAAGGAAGACAGTGATTCTGATGAAGAAGTTTCGGACTTCAAGAAAGCGATAGCCTTGCTTACCAAATCCTTCCAACAACAAAAGTTTTATAAGAAGCCATCGTCTAATAATCAACGCTACTCCACCTCCTCCAACAAGCGCCACGATTATCAGGACAAATATGAAGGGAAGAAGAAGGTTGAAGAGCAAGAGAAGTCTAAGAAGAAGGAAAGGCCCGTGAAAGATGAAGGAAAGAAGAAAGATGAACCAGTGACCTGCTATAACTGTGGAAGACTCGGTCACTTCGCTAAAGACTGTAAGAAGCCTGTGGTAAAGAATTCTCATTACTACAAGGCTAAGATCGCCCTGATTGAGCAGAAGGAAGCTGGAAAAGCTCTGCTTGTAGAGAACGATTACTGGCTAGGAAAATCTGATGATGAAAGCAGTTCGGATGGTGCTGATGCGTTCAAGGGATATCACTCTCCAGCTGATGAAGAGAAGGCAACACCAAGTCAGGTATGTGATTCTGACGAACAAGAGTTTTTGAATAAAATGCAGTCTTTTACCGATCAGGCAAATTCCATTAAGGCCACCACTAAAGAACAACAACTTGAGATCAGATCTTTATCTGAGAAGTTAGATGTTCAAAAGCGAATAACGGAAAAATATAAGTCCGAAAATGCTACCTTAAAAGAAAAATGCAAAAATCTTATGATAGCACCTCAGGACTTACGGGCTAAATTATCTGAACTTCAGTCACAGTTTGATCAGTGCATGAATGAGAAAGCAGAAATTGTTTATCAATGTTCTGCCCTTCAAATTCAGCACAAGGAATTTGTTGCTAAAATCCTTGATCTTGAATCAAAACTTCACAAGCGAGGTCAAACTGATCAGACTATCCATATGAATAAACCAAAGGAGTTCACATATTTCAACAAGGACTGGGGAATCGGATACGATAACCCACAATATTTGAGAAAGGGAATAGCCAAAAGACCAATTTTATATGATTTTAGTTGTCTTGGCATAGCCAAAGATCATCCGGAATATGCAATTCAATGGACTGGTCCTCTTGAACCAGAAAAGGAAGAGGACACTGAGGAATACAAGCGCACTCGCACATGTAAAATGCAACTTCCATTAAGTTATGGATCGTTGAACTATTCTTATAAGAAAGATAAAAAGTATCTCGCAAATGACTACTTTGACCAATACAAGGTTACTACGCCCAAGGATTCCTCCAACAAGGATGAGGTCCAAGTAACCTCAACCAAGACTGAGACGGACGAGTTTAAACTCTATGTCCCTCCTCTCATCTTGGAAGCAAAGATTGTCGAGCTGGAGGAGTCATTTGAGAGAGAAAGGTTAATTTTTCAAAAAGAAACGCAAGTGCTAACCACTGAAATAGAGAAACTCAAATCTGAGAAAACCGATAAAGTGTCGGATGAAGAAAAGGAAACTCTTCGGTGTGAAATCGAGATGCTCTCATCAAAACTGTCTAACATGACTAGTGAAACGATGAAAGAGCATATGATCAATAGTCAACTCCAAGTGCAGATTGACATGCTTCAAAATGCTAAGCAGGTTTCACCCGATGTTTCCTCTAACTCGTCTGATACATCGTGTAAAGCTTTTATAGGAAATATCTCGTCTCACGAAAGTTCAGTTTCACAAGATGAATGTGTTGAAAGGAATATAAACTCTGATTTTTCAAACGCTTCCGCACCAAATTCCCCAACACACATTCACGAAAGCACTAAGTGTTCCTCGCCCTCCTCGACCAATCCAAGTCCTGTAATTCTGGATGTCGACTTCTCTGAATATATGAACTCAAATGGTAATTCTGAGGGAGAGTTTGATTCGTTCCCCTTCGACAAACCTCTTCAAAGTCATACTGATTTTCTTTCACCAGTGGTAGGTCGACAGGTCAATTTTCTTAAGGGTTATAGTTCTAAATCAAAGACTTCGGCTGTGATTAAAATTTCGAAAAATGTTTCAAACTCTCAAAAACAATCACAGCCAAAGCAAAAGACCGGTCAACCACCCACTAAGATTCTTGTTTCTTCAAAAGTCACTGACCGTTTTGTCCCTGCTGTTTCAGATAATAATGGTCGAGCAAAACCAGAAAAATCCAAGTGGCTAAAGAAGGAATCAGTCAAGGATGCAGCATCAATATCTTTCCCTACTTCTTCTAATTCTAGTATAAACAAAAACAAATGTGTTTGGAAAGATTGGAATCGTTTTGAAGTTTCTTATCCTATTAAACTTTATTCAGTTCATCAATTGATTCAATTATCACATGATTGTTTATGTTGTTCTAGATGTGGTTGGAATGATTTTGATGAAATTAATATTGATGATTGGATTGGGTCATATTACAAGTCTAATCGTACACCCAAACAACAACCCCGTAATAATAACCAAAAGTACTATCAACAACGGGGTTTCCAATCAGAGGTTAAACCATAGCGGGAGACCATACCCATTTCTAAAAGGGTTGCTCCTACTGAGGTTAAACCTGCACCAAAAGTGCAACCTGCTAAAAGACCAGTTCCTTCCAAAGGTGTAAAATATGCACCCAAGGGGGAACATGTGCCAAAAACAGTTCCTTCAAATGGTGTAAAATCTGCACCTAAGGGGAAAGTTGTGACAAAGCAGGTTCCTCAAAGGGGTGCCAAATCTAACCCTCCAGGACCCAAGCAAATTTGGGTACCTAAAATCCGTTAACCTGTTTTTGCAGCACGGTCATGTGTGCTACTTAGATTCTGGATGCTCCAAGCACATGACTGGAAGGAGGGAGCTACTCACGAGCTACAAAGAAGAATATGATGGAGACGTGAGGTTTGGCAACAACGACAAGGCGCCGATCATGGGCTACGTCGACATTGTCCAAGACAAGATCACAATCAAGAAGGTATCACACGTCGCGGGATTGGGACATAATTTGATCAGCATCAGTCAATTCTGCGACAAAGATCTCGAGGTTCGATTCAAAGCGAAACAGTGTAGAATCCTCAATGAAGACGGCGAGGAGCTACTGGTTGGGAAACGCAAGACCAATCACTATACAAACGACCTCGCAGCCCTCAAAACCCGATATTCCTGTCTGCCTCATGTCGAAGGCCAATTCCGAACAAGCGTGGATGTGGCATCGACGACTATCGCACCTGAACTTTAGAAGTATCAACAAACTGGTGCTAGGTGGACACGTGAAAGGCATGCCCGATCTTCAATTCGTGAAGGATCGACTCTGCGGGGCATGCAAGATGGGAAAGATGAAGCGCGTGCCACATCAGCCGAAGGCAGCTTCGAGCTCGTCCCGGTCCCTCGAACTCATCCATATGGATTTGTGTGGACCGATGCGTGTTCAGAGCATTAACAAGCGCAAATACGTTCTAGTGATGGTGGATGACTTCTCGCGCTACACATGGGTAAAGTTCCTTCGCTGGAAAGACGAAACTCCGGAACTAATCATCAACCACCTGAAGACAATCCAACTGAACCAGCAACAACAAGTTCAGACGATAAGAACCAACAACGGTACGGAGTTTAAGAATCAAACGGTGGACGACTATCTGACGTCAGTCGGTATTTCGCACTCCTTCTCGGCTGCACGCACTCCTCAGCAAAACGGAGTGGTGGAACGACGCAACCGTACTCTTGTCTAAGCGGCTCGCACCATGCTTTCCCAATCTAAGTTGCCGCTATTTCTCTAGGCCGAGGCGGTGTCTACTGTTTGCTATATGCAAAACCGCTCGATCATTCACAAGCGGTTCAACAAGATGCCGTACGAGATCATTAACAATCGCATACCGAACATCAAATACTTTCATGCGTTCGGTTGCACGTGCTACGTCTTAAATGATAAGGATGATCTCGGAAAATTCAGCCCCAAGGCGGATGAGGGAGTATTTATAGGATATTTCATGCAGGCTCAAGCATATCGCGTTTACATCAAACGGAATAAAACCGTTGTTGAAAGTGTAAACGTGACATTCGACGAGGCTGTGGATTTGGCTTCTGAACAAATCAGTTCAGAACCCGGTTTAACTGGCGTGCTAGCTTTCGGACCTTTAAGTTTGGAATCTACACAAACAACAGTAAATCCAAATCATGCATCTTCATCGAATGCCGATTCTTCTGATTTAGATTTATTGTTTAAGTATTTTTATGATGACATCTTTAATGCTTCCCGTTCTGTCTCAGCACAACCTAGACTTGAAGCTGCTCGTATCGAGGAACTGCCGATTCAATCCGGTCCATCCCCTTCTACAAGCTCGGCTTCCATATCTGTGGAGACAGCTCAACCGTCATCATCGTCTTCCACTGATACTGATACTGTTATCCCCATGGAGGAACCTGAGACAAACCCGGAGATCGATCCTAGTGATTCGTCCTCAGCTACAACCGATGATCAACCTCGGAACTCCTCGGAACCAGAAGTTGTTCAACCATCGGCGAATCCTCCACCATCTCCTCCACGAAACTAGCCTGCTACACTTGAAGCAGTTCAAGACATACCCTCCGGTGAGTATGTGGATTCGGACGCATCACATTCTACTCAATAGCCGCTTCTGCACACCACCATGTAGACTAAGGCTCATCCCTTACATCAAATCATCGGTGATCCCTCCACTCCTGTTCGCACGCGAGGCGCTTCAGCCAACTTCTGTCTCTTCTCCGACTTCTTGAGCAAGATCGAGCCGACAAACGTACGTGAGGCACTTGAAGATCCAGACTGGGTCATAGCTATGCAAGAAGAGCTCAATCAATTTGAGGCTCTGAAGGTATGGCGACTGGTCCCACGTCCGACCCACAAAACGGTAATTGGCACCAAGTGGATCTTCAAGAACAAGAAGGACGAGGACGATATCATTGTTCGCAAAAAGGCGCGTCTCGTGGCCAAGGGATACCGACAACAGGAAGGGATTGACTATGACGAGACATATGCTCCGGTGGCACGAATAGAAGCAATTCGTATGTTCCTCGCTTACGCTTCACACAAGAACTTCACGGTCTTCCAAATGGATGTGAAGACCGCATTCCTCAACGGCGATCTTAAGGAGGAAGTATATGTGTCGCAACCGGACGGGTTCGTGGACGACAAGAAGCCTGATCATGTCTACATCCTGGACAAGGCTCTCTACGGTTTGAAACAAGCTCCACGCGCCTGGTATGATACTCTGACCAAGTTTTTGACAAAGTCCAAATTCACACGAGGTAAAATCGATTCAGCTTTGTTTATTAAAAACGAAAAGGGTCACATAGTGCTAGTTCAAGTGTATGTCGATGACATAATATTCGGCTCTACTAATCCTACATATGCTAAGAACTTTGCTAATCTAATGGGAGAATATTTTAAAATGAGTATCCTTTGTGAGATGAATTTTTTCCTCGGTCTTCAAGTTAAACAACTGTCGACCGGGATATTCATAAACCAGGCTAACTACATCCGGGATATTCTTAAGAAATTTCAGATGGAACAGTCCTCGCCCATGAAAACTCTCATGGCACCCGGTACAAAGTTACACGCCGACCTTAACGGAACGGATGTGGACACTAAACTGTATCGGGGGATGATTGGTTCTTTGATGTTTTTAACTGCGAGTAGGCCGGATATCATGTTTTCCACATTTTTGTGTGCCCGGTTTCAATCAAAACCTAAAGAGTCTCATTTAACTGCTATAAAACGGATTTTTTGTTATTTACGTGGTACTGCTGATCTTGGCTCGTGGTACCCGAAAGAGACAGGTTTTGAGTTATCCGCTTATTCTGATGCGGATCACGCAGGCAGCATGTTGGACCGGATGAGCACCTCTGGTCATATCCAGTTTCTGGGAGATAGGCTAGTGAGTTGGGCGTCCAAGAAGCAACATTGCGTCTCTACGTCAACTGCCGAGGCGGAGTACGTGGCTGCCGCAAGTTGCTGCTCTCAAGTAATCTGGATGCAGACGCAACTCAAGGATTACGGTCTTTCATATGTAAAAGTCCCCATCTACTGCGACTCAAAGAGCGCGATTTCCATATCCAGCAACCCGGTTCAACACACCAAGATGAAGCACATCGACGTTCGGTATCACTTCATTAAGGATCACGTCGAAAGAGGTACGATCGAACTCTACTTCGTGAATACTGAGCATCAGTTAGCAGACCTCTTCACAAAACCCTTGGACGAAAAACGTTTTAATACTCTGGTGTCCAAGTTAGGTATGCTAAATCTGAAGACTTAATCCGATTGTGTGCCTGTTACAAGTTCAATACAACTACGAGCAACTGTCTACTCATCATCTGGTGTTTTTCACTCCTGATGATTGAGCATACACTTTCTTGCACTTGTATTCCACTTGTCTCACTTACACAGTTAGATTAAGTCTCTGTATTTATTCGGTAGATTTCGTTTGTTTCCTTCCCTTCTTCGTGTGTTTCATTTTCTTTCATACTGTCGTCTATTTTTATCTGCTTATATCTATGCTTTCACGAAATGTTCATGTGTTCAGGGGGAGGACACAAAGCGGTATCAGGTAAGTAATATCAATTGTTGAGGGGGATCGTCACACACACCTTTTTCCTAACTCAGTTGCAAAGTTTTTTTATGTGTGTGTGGATACTCCCATGTGTTTTTCAAAGATGTTCTTCACTTGAGGGGGAGCGACACAGTTTTTCTCTTTAACTGCCTAAAAGTTTTTGTGTGTCGGTATCCCCACTGCACTATCTGAGGGGGAGCAAGTCGCTCTCATGCTCATTCTGAGGGGGAGCGAGAGAATTTTTTCCAAAGCCCAAGGGTTTCATTTTGTTGAAAAATGAATTTTTTTTATTTGGCAAAAGTGTCCGGACCGGATGGGTATTCGGGTCGACCCATCTGGAAACTTGGTGCATATAAAGGCCATCCGGGTTATTCTATATTCACTATCCGGAAAACAGACCTAAACCTCCTAAACCCTTCGAACTCTCTCTCTCGCTCGGACTCACTGAACCTCTCGATTCGTACGCGTTTTTAATCACACAATCAGGTACACCTCTTGCCTCATTATTTCGATCTTGTGTGAGTAAGTCTCGTACATTGCACACCACGTATCGACCACTGCTTTGGTCGATTCAACAGTATTCGAACAACCCCTTACGGGTTTCGCCGTTTTTTGGCTTCATAGGTGTCCTACAGAACGTTTAATCGACTTAGTGAGTGTCTGGGATTCCATCGACCTTACATACACGCATTGAGACCCGTTTAGGACTCTATTTTGTATATTTGATCGATTGAAATCTCGTCCGGACACATTCATTGTGTCTGGACACCTTCATAATCATGAGTTTTTGTCCGGAAAGTGTTATACATATAGTTGATTTGTCCGGACTCCATCCTCATCCGAAAACTTAGTTGTCCGGAAACCTCAGGGTTTCCGGTAAGTTCAACTACCGGATTGTTGATGTATCCGGACTCCTCTTTGTCCGGAAACTATGGTCACCCGAAAACCTTGCTGTCCGGATTGTCGTTGTTGTCCGGACACTATCATTCCATCCGGTATGCATTCTCGTCCGGACACCTTGTGTCCGGACACCTTCTATCTGGAAAGTATGTTTTGTCCGGATAATATGGCATGTTCGGAAAGTATTGCATCTTTGCATAATTGTCCGGACACCCCTGGTTTGTCAATTTCAGTACCTATTTTGTTACTATCAGTCCTCAATCTGTCTCAGATTGAGCCATTACAGCAAAGGTACGTGCTGACACTCGTTTATCCGTCACGACTACTAACTGAGACTTCTTTTACAGATATTTCAATGGCGGATCACCAAAATCCTCAACACCCCGAAGACCAAAATCTGGAGGAGCAAATACCTCAAGAAGAGGAAATCATAGACGAAGCAGCGGGCAATGCCTTGGTCGACCCTGACCATGGCACTGAAATGGAGGCGAACAATCATTACCTTGATCCGACTCTATTCTGTCCACTCGAACAACATCGGGTAATCCTGGAAATTCTCATACGTCACCCTCTCCGTGAGGCCCTCACTGCAACCACTGACGTACCATTGCTATACGTGTTACAAGTCTGGATCACCGCCCAAGTCCGCACGGCCGGCAACACATAGACCATAACAGCGCAGATTGACAACCAGCAGTTCACACTGACGCCTGATTCCTTTTGACGCCTACTTTCTCTTCCAACTGCCGACGCCGCCGGTCATGCACGGTACGATGCTACCGTCAATGAAGAAACGTTATGCGCTCAAATCTGCGCGCTCGGCTACAATTCCGCCCTTCCGCGACCATCGGCGTTCAATCGTAAGTTCCTGGCCCCCATATGGTACACCTTGTTCACAATTCTGAACAAGTGTCTATCTTTACGATGGAAATGCATAGATCAATGCACCGGCGACTTTCTACGCCTTGTTCACGCCGTCTGCTACAATCGCCATGTCGACTTCGCCATGATCATCTGGCGTGAACTCGTGACGGCTATTCAACACATCAGAGGTACCAAGAAGAAAAAGTTCCTCCCATAGCCGCGTTTACTCTCGCTTGCAGTTCGTCAACACATGGACGCTAATCCGGCGATACCTCGACGTGCGACACACCCGGTATGTCCCGTTCGACACCTACAATACATGGTTATCCGCAACCCATCCAATGCGGTGGCCATGCCCATCCCTGAACCCCTTTTAGCTATCTCCGGTCCCACTGCACCAAGGGTAGTAGCATATAAGGGAGTGATAGGAAATCCCATGGTCCACCCAAAACCGGAGGGACCTGCCCAGGGACCTAGACCCGAGAGACGTGAGGGTCCAAGAATGAGAGGTGGGAGGGCTCGGCAAGCAGGTGCTGCCGGGCGGGGTGTGTTGATTCATGGAAGTGGAAGGGGAGTGAGTGGTGCAGCGGAATCGGGTCCCAGTTCAAGCCATACCCAAGTCGGTACATCATCTCGCCCAATGCTACACCGTGACACGAAACCATATATTTCCAACCCCCTTCACCACCGATTGAGAACGTGGAATCTGACTCCACGGACTCCGATACAGATCGCTCCATTCGACTGAAACTGATCCCTCACCGTATCGGACCAAACCCTGATCTTACCGAAGGTACTTCTACCACTTCACCTTCAACCCCTTCTATCCCAACTGAACAGCCTGATCTGGTAGACATTAGGGTAACCGAGGGAGATTTAGGTGAAGAGTTAGAACAAGTGAGAAGGAGGGAATTGCGTTCGAAAGCGAACCAGGAAAGATTGAGCCGTAAAGATAACGAGGCTCAAGAGCGAACCCAACCGAGTGAAATCCGGGTCGCCACATTTGCTATCCCATATCATACGTTGGGACAGGGTATTGAAGAAACCTCCGTGGACCCAGCGGAGCAATTGTACAACCCCCTCATCCACTCATCCGTCTCTCAAAAGACGGATGTTTCAATTTCACACGGGGAAACAGCACAACTTCCACCGGTCTCTCACTCGGAGAGTTCTGGTGTTGAAATAAGAGACCAGCAACCAACGGTCTCGACTTCTTTCAGTGCACCATCGAGTCTAGAGCCAATTGATACGGTACTTCTTGTACATTCTTCGGCTAGGACACAGGGTGAGGAACACCACATCGAGATTCTTTGTGACTCGATCGGAACGTCCGTAGTGTCTCCGTCTGGCGGAACACGAGGATCGGACAGAAATCCTACCACGGCTGTCACTGCGCCAACCGTGAACGTAGGGGGGCTGCCTCTGTGGTAGATGTTAATGCCAAAAATCGCACCAAAGGGACAACTTAAGGTCGATGTGGACTTAAACAACTAAAGAAAGAATCTTTCGACGAGACGTGCGACGATAAATAAAATAAAGAAACAAGGGATTTGATGACACATGAAAAACCTTAAACGAGGAAAAAACCTGCGGACGACAGGGGGTGTCGTCGCTGCACTATGGTCGCCAATCAGGGGCGATGTCCTTGGATACTGGTGTCGATCGTACAATGATTACAATACAAATGAAGAAAATGCTTCGAAATGTAAAGTACAAGTGTTTGAATGTAAAAATAGGTGTTTGTCATGTACGAAACAAAGTGTGAAGTGCTGGTCGAGGGCTGTTGTCGTGCGTCGAGAGCGATACTTAGAATAATGGTTCTTCACTTCAGGTGTTCTTGAATATTGCTTTGGTTGTTAATCGCCGGATATTCGATGTCTTTAAATGTTGATTGAGCTTGATATTTATAGTCTTCGCGTCCTTAGCTTCATCCATGAATGCTCCTTTAATGGCCTTAACGGTTGGAAACGGTCGCCGGAGTAATGATCTTCGTCCGTTACGGTCGCCGGCTGTTTAATGATTGTGTCGGTTATAGTCGTTGCTCCTTAATGACTTTTATTCCGGCATTAAACACTTAACAAACGGTCATGATGAACGTTAGCTTTGGTCGAAGTCGCACGTCCTTATATAATAGTCGTGCGGATCAGGCGATGCTATGGCGAGCGTCGTAAGGAACTCTCGACTTACCTTTTAAGAGGGACGACGATGGTGTTCTGGGTCTTTGTCGAGACCTTATCTTAATACAAGATATAGTCCTTAATCATACGTCTTACTTGTTCTGGTCGCGGTCGAGCGACGTGATTTTTTGCCCAAACAGTTTGCCCCCAAATTTTGAAAATTGAATGTCAAATTTAAGTTTTAAATTTTGCTTGTCGAACGCTTAGGCTTGTGACCTGGGTTGAGGGACTTACCTGGTTGTCGTGGAAATAGACCGGTTCGCCTTTAACTGAACGAGAAGTTGAAAAGTTGTGACGTCATACTGATGCGCGATGATGCTTACCAGCTGTCGAAGACAAGTGTCGAAGATCCGGGCGGATATACGAAAGGACATAGACGCGTGTCGATCATCAAAGAAGGTGACACAAGTTGTGCCTACCCTTCGAGGCTGGGAAAGGATAAAGAATGCCTCGTCAGTTGGGTCGGGAATCTTTGACGAAGACGAAGTTCTGAAGGAACAGTCTTCGAGGGCTGACATTTCGTCGAGAATTGTCACGCCTAAAGAGGCGAAGGCGTCATCCAGCCGTCCAGGCGCGATGGACGCGACACCAGCAAGTTCGGTGCTTCCGGCGACAGTGACGAAGCTAGTGTCCATGGTGTTGTCCCCAGCGTCTGCCGACAAGGGGGACGGGTCATCGACCGATGGTGTCCTAGACGGGACGACGTTGTTTCCTCATCTGGAAAAATATTTTCTCCCGTCTTCAGGGAACGTTTTCCTATCGAGGAGACAGGGACCCATGTCGCCGGGTTGATGTTCTCGGTCGACGTGGTCCTGTGATCTGGCGTTCACAGCCGATACGGTCGTTATAGACATATGTTCTGGCGTTCCGAGTCGATATGGTCATTTTAAAGACCTATGGTCTGGCGATCCGAGCCGATATGGTCGTTAGAGACCTATGTTACGTTGTGTAGGTTCTGCTTTAGCGATGAAAGATAAAAAAGTTTACCTTTCTATTGAACCTGAGTATTATTTTGACTCATACATGTCATGGACATATGTAATATCGACTGTAAAAATTCATTAGGTACAAAGAGTCGTGCGACTTGGGCATCCATTGTAATACAACGACTAGAACGTAAGTCATAAGACTTTCATATTTCTATATCGTATAAGCAAACATAAGCGCATGCGATCAAAGCATTCATTCAGAACATGAAATTTTTCTAAGTTGAAGAACTTAGATTGTGGGGTCGTTAGATCTTACGATCGTATGATTTGATCATACGATAAACTTGAATCACGTGTTCCTACAGGAGAATGATCAAGTCATGGACTTGATTATTTACGTCGTGCGACCATGCGAAATTAAAATCATATAGTAGACTTGGTGACTACTGTCTTGCGATTCTGCGATAAAACAATGTCATGGGTTGGTCGTTGGCTAACCAACGACCCATCGATGCTTAAGTCAGTAGTCGTTTGTGATAAAAAAATCGTATGAAAGGAATGAAAAAGAGATAGGGAACATACCTTTTCAGATTCTATTTTTAGTGGGGTATTTGCCCCTGTCATTTAGTATCCCATTCTTCTCGGGAGAAAGTGGGTTTTAAATGACAGATCGATACAGAGATCTTGAAGAATATCGTCCATGTCTGCGTCGATCGTGCTTTCGTGCGACATGGCAAGATAGTCGACTTGCGGAAAAGATATCAATTTATCTAAGAAGTCAGGGATAGAGGGATGAACCTGTCGAGATTTTGCAGTTATGTCTCTTGCAACTGCTTGACAGTCTATTTTTGCGGCTTCAAGGTGGACTTATGGCATTCACGAGCGACTTTTTGCTCGGTTCTGATCTCTTGGATTCCCCACGGCGTAGGGAATTTCAACATTTGATGATATGTCGAAGGGAC
Source organism: Saussurea involucrata (assembly GCA_033807775.1). Taxonomy (NCBI): domain Eukaryota; kingdom Viridiplantae; phylum Streptophyta; class Magnoliopsida; order Asterales; family Asteraceae; genus Saussurea; species Saussurea involucrata. Next base: position 164,516,421 of record CM066320.1, read on the forward strand.
GGCTTTCATATCATGAATCCATGGTCGACCTAAAATGATGTTATAGGCCGACGCACAGTCGATGACGCTGAACTTGGTCTGCTTGTTGACTCCTCCGGCATAGACGGGAAAAATTATCTCTCCAAAGGTGCTCGCCGCTTCTCCATTGAAACCGACCAAAGTTGTCGAACGTCGGGTGATTTCTAAGCGATCAATTCCCATGGCTTTGATAGTGTTGAGAAAAATGACGTTTGCTGAACTGCCCCCGTCTACCAATACTCGATGCGTCAAACAGTTACCGACCGTGAGTTGAATGATCACCCCGTCGTGATGCTTTTGGTACGAGTCGTCGAGGTCGACTTGGTTGAACACGATCTTCATGGCTTCTAGTTCCAAATCTCCTTTGGGTCTGGATGAACGAGGAATAGGCCGGTCGTCGAGCGCTTGACTTGCATGACGCTTAGCTGTGGAGTACGTCAGACCACACACGTCCGAACCACCAGTGATGCAATTGATGATCTTTGCAAGCTTGGGCACTTGTGGAACATGATATGCCAATTCCTTCTTGAGTGCGATACAGTCATCTGTCGCATGACCATGGTCGACGTGGAAGTCGCACCACTTTGATTTATCCTTCTTAGCATCGTCCAAGTCAGACTTCTTCGGCCACCGGATGGTTGCTTGGGTGGTCTTCAGAGCTTCGACTAAGTCTTTAGCTGACCCTTTGAACCCATAAGAGGAGATCTTGGGGTACACGGGGAATTTAGTCGCGGTTTTAGCTTCTGCCTTCGTCTTAAAACGAACGTTTGAAATTTGACGCGCTGGCTCTATTCTGGATATGGCTTTCGGCTTGAATTCTGGCTTCTTGACACCTAACGGCTTCTTGTCGTCAGTGTGTTTGCGACGAAAGGCTGCGTCGTCTTTGACCCTCATATATGCTAAGGTTCGAGCTCGGACGTCTTCGAAAGTCTCTGGGGGATACTTGGTCAGATAGATATATAAACCTGAACTATCGTCTAGACCACGCTTATAAGCTTCGATCGCAGTTTTGATGTCACAATTGCGGATACTGATCATTTCGGCATTGAATCTATTGAAATAACTTCGAATAGACTCATTGGTCTTCTGCACGACATAGTACAGATCACTAGTCTGCTTTTCCATGTTACGACTGCTGGCGAATTGCCGGGAGAATTGGTTGACCAATTCGGCAAATGACCCGATAGATTTGGGTTTGAGATTGATCAACCACTGGAGAGTTGGACCAGTGAGAGTCGCCCTGAAACTCTTGCACATGCATACTTGCTGGTACATGTTTGGAATCGAGATTGTCCACATGAGCTGCTTATACTGCGCGACATGCTCAGTTGGATCAGTCACACCCGAATACTTGGGAGTGAAGGCAGGAATGTTATACTTCTTTGGGACCTCGACGGTGGCGATCTCGTCGATGAAGGGCGACGCCTGATACCCCGATCGAGGCTCGACGTCGACAGGCACGGCTGCCCCAGGCAACTTGGCGAGCAAGGACAGTATGCGCTCATTTTGGTCTTCTAACATCTTCAAACGCTGGGCGACGGGATCATTAAGATCAGGATTTTCCCCTGTCGAGGGATTGGTCCCTGGACTAGTGCCATTACCATGCGACGAACCATTGGTGTCCCCGTTGAATGGGACAAAATATGGCTACGACCCATAGTGGAATTGTTGCGGTCCATTCTGAAACGATTGTGGTCCCTGCTGAAATGGCTGCGATCTCTGCTGGAAAGATTGCGATCCTTGCTGGAAAGGTTGCGATCCTTGCTGGAAAGGTTGCAGACCACTTTGGAACGGCTGGAAAAATGGCTTGGATCCATTCTGAAACGGATGGGCACCACCTTGCAATGGTTGGGATCCATTGTTCAAGGGTGGTGGTCGGATGTGCTGAGGGGGAATCTGCCCAGACCGGGGATTCGGAATAAACGGACCCGGCTGCTGATTCTGCATGAATGGACCTGGATGCTGATTCTGCGCGGACGGGCCTGGTCCCGGACCTGGATTCTGGATGAATGGTCTAGGACCATTCTGGGGTCCAAAAGGATTCTTTAGCCGCGCGATCTCTTCAGCTGCTCTGCGATTCTGCTCTGCCATTGCATTGAGTTGATTCCTGGCAACCTCGAGCTCCTGATACATCTGAGCGACGGTTTGCTGTGGATTTCCAGGGGCTGCCATTTTCCTGCAACAGAAAATAGAAGAAACTCCAAGAAACTATTAGTAGAATGCACGTTCGTCGAGGATTTTCTCTAGATGTAGTCCCACGGATGGCGCCAAACTGTTAATGCCAAAAATTGCACCAAAGGGACAACTTAAGGTCGATGTGGACTTAAACAAGTAAAGAAAGAATCTTTCGACGAGACGCGTGACGATAAATAAAATAAAGAAACAAGGGATTTGATGACGCAGGAAAAACCTCAAACGAGGAAAAAACCTGCGGACGACAGGGGGTGTCGTCGCTGCACTATGGTCGCCAATCAGGGGCGATGTCCTTGGATACTGGTGTCGATCGTACAATGATTACAATACAAATGAAGAAAATGCTTCGAAATGTAAAGTACAAGTGTTTGAATGTAAAAATAGGTGTTTGTCATGTACGAAACAAAGTGTGAAGTGCTGGTCGAGGGCTGTTGTCGTGCGTCGAGAGCGATACTTAGAATAATGGTTCTTCACTTCAGGTGTTCTTGAATATTGCTTTCGTTGTTAATCGCCGGATATTCGATGTCTTGAAATGTTGATTGAGCTTGATATTTATAGTCTTCGCGTCCTTAGCTTCATCCATGAATGCTCCTTTAATGGCCTTAACGGTTGGAAACGGTTGCCGGAGTAATGATCTTCGTCTGTTACGGTCGCCGGCTGTTTAATGATTGTGTCGGTTATAGTCGTTGCTCCTTAATGTCTTTTATTCCTGCATTAAACACTTAACAAACGGTCATGATGAACGTTAGCTTTTGTCGAAGTCGCACGTCCTTATATAATAGTCGTGCGGATCGGGCGACGCTATGGTCGAGCGTCGTAAGGAACTCTCGACTTACCTTTTATGAGGGACGACGATGGTGTTCTGGGTCTTTGTCGAGACCTTATCTTAATACAAGATATAGTCCTTAATCATACGTCTTACTTGTTCTGGTCGCGGTCGAGCGACGTGATTTTTTGCCCAAACAGTAGATGCCTCAACGGGTAATCTAAGTGAACCCGATGTTACTTTACCAGACTTTGTGTCAACAGGGTCCCTGGACAGCACCCTTAAGGCTGTCCGCGAGGCAATGGAGCAGCACGTCGCCGCCGAACTCGCCAAGGTGAAAAGCCTAATCAAAGGCAAGGAAAAGCTCGTCGAACCCAAAACCGCACCTACACCTCCATCGTCGTTCGTTCAGCATACTTATTCGGTGGAGACCCTGAAGACGATGCTGCTCGCTCAACTGCTCCAGGATTCCGATGCCTCACCAGAAGCAGACCTGATCTCCATTCTGCAAACCCAGGTCACTGCTCCTTCTTCGTCGATTACATCTCGCCTCGATAGCATTGACTCGACTCTCAAAGACTACAACCAAGCACTAAACCTGATGTCTGAGAGAGTCCGTTCCCTTGAAGACACATGCAAGAGTCAAGCTGGCGGTCTGAAGCGGAAACACGATGACCAGGATGATCCTGATCACCGTGAGGGGGAGAAAAGATTACGACAAACCGAGACCGCCCCTAGTATCACCGAAACGACAACGACTATTGTGGTTCAACCGGAACCTTCAACTGCGGCCACAACAACCGAAACCAATCCGGAAGCCGAGTTACCACTAGCAGAGATGGTGATTGATATGGAAATATCCGATGAAGAAGACCCAACGGTTGAAAAGCCCAAGGGTTCAATACAGGAATTGGTCGAATTTGACTCATCAGACAAACCTCTACTGGATATGATCGATCTAGACTGCGAAGCCAACCCGGAGACCGAAGATGCATGGTATCAAAAAGCCGCCAGTGCCGCAAATCACCATGTCAATTTGGTCTTCCCCACTGATGACGAAGATAATATCGACTATGACCAGTTCCTGCTTCAAAATTTATATGAATCTTCACCCGTTCACTCAGATCAACCCAACAGAACTTCTGAAAGACCCAAATCAGCAAATGCCAACAATCCGACAACTCCTCTACAACCGACAGCTTCTGATCTTCCTCCCTCTCCTCATCAACAAATCAGTTGGGAGAAGATCATGGTACTTATCCCTCATCTGGAGGAATCTTTGAAGAAGTTGTTCGTTCACAAGCTTCGCCGAATCGAGCCGACCTTCTGCCTGGGTATTTACAGCTCCAATCCGGAACAACAACGCCGGTACATAGAGGCAATGAAGCGATGTCTTCCAGTTTCCCAAGTTCGAACCAAGCATAAGATCACAGAAGTGCTGAACATTTAGTCAGGCCGGGTAATGAAAGTTATTTATCCAGTATTCACCGTCCGACGCGAAGACAGAAATGACTGGATATTTTCTAAAGCCGACTTCAAGCACCTACATCCGTTCGACTTCCTGGTAATTCTGAAAGACCTTCGTACAAGATCCATCCGACCGCTTCAAGTCACAAAGGCGCTTGAAGCTGTTCGCCGATTCCTGGTCCGTACAATTATGATGTCCTATCTAACGGAATTTCAAATGGCAATCGAGAACAGGGCAAAGAAGGTGAATCTGATCAAGCCGAATCGGAAAGCTCCTAAGTTGAAGATGTATCCCGAGAATGCACTGCTTTTGCAACCTGAATTTGGGATCGTCTACCTCAACAAACAAAAAGAGAAAAGATTTCTGCGCTTCAGTCAGGTTGACAGATTCTGCGACGGCACTCTTCTCAAAGTTAAAGATTCTCTTCGAAAGATAATTCAGCAGGAGTCTGAAAATCCAAGGTATTCCTATGTTCCAAATTCAAATGAAATAACCGCTCAGAATGCTTTGGAAATAGTTGAAGAACGCATCGACTTTTGCCGCGCCATCAGATTGTTCGAGATTCATTTCGCACTCCGTAAAAGATACGTGGAGAACTGGCGCGAACTCGAACTTCAAATCAAAGGGGGAGGTTGTTAGGGCAATTAATTGTTGATTTAAAGTTCAAGGGTCTGTATTGCAATTATTCATTTTGAGTTTGTTTAGTGAACGGGCCGTGGGCTTGTCAACCAAGGGCCCGCCATATATAAAGTTCAATTAGCTTGGAAAATAAGTTAGTTGTTCCTTTATGCTTTCTGAATGGTATTGTAAATTCTCTCAGTTGAAAGCTAATACAGGGATGACCAGTTGAAATCGTTACATACACTCGTCATATTATTTGATTTCATAACTGTTTCACGGATCTGGATTTAACATACTTCCAACGGTTACTGAGCTCAAACCTATTCATGTCCCCTCAACTTCCAACTGAGATTCGGATTTTCCTTCTTGACTAAACTGCCACGAATATCTTCGCATTGATGCTCACACTCAATGTACCCTTAGGCACATTAAACTTACATCTGAGTAATGCGTAACTTACTAGGGTAGCTTATAATTCACTAGACCTCGATTGCCTCCCAACCTTAGGTGTTCCATACTTCCCCAACGGCAGATCCCGACTTTTCAATCAGTCCATGACTACATGCTCTTAAACTCTTTCTCTAATCAACCCACGGTTTGATTACTACCAAAATCAACCAATGCTTCAATTCCAACCATTCCCGCTACTGAAATGTCATTCCACTATAACTTATGCCATTAGTCCCCAAAACGGACGGTCATCCTTACCACAAACATTAAACAACCCCGAGAATACGCCCAATTACCAATCATCCTATCAACAGATTCTTTTACCCTATAAGGAAAGTCATCCCTCTAATTCCATTATCACAAATGAACTTCTTAAGATCACTATGACCGATACCAATATCCATTAAGGTTGACTACAATACTCCAAATGCACTAACAGTTCTTGGCTTCGAAATCCAAAAGCTGACACCTAGTTGTCCGACCAAAATTAAAACCACCGTAGAACTCCATACTCGAGTTTCATCCGTCGAGCATACCCACAAAACCAAGGCTATCCACAAGGTGTCTAAAGGGTCCTATGCATCATGTATGCAAAACTGGCAAAAACCTAAACAAGGTTGCCGAAAAGGACGAGTATCACCATCACTAACAGAAGATACCCTGAGCATCACCCTATAGTTACCAAAAGAAGATACGTCAATTTTGCAAACAACACCTTTCGATTTACGGTACCATCACGCGTCAGAAAACACAACATTTCACCGAAGATTCTACACGCCCTCAACCTAACCGGGTCCGCTTAACCATCCCAAGCCTAATGAGTTCAAGGTTTTTAAGTGATGGACGCAACAATTACGCCAATCGAAATTTTTTTAGAAATGTTCAACACGAAGGTTTTCATAACAATTAATCGTATGTATAAAATTTACTACCACCTATCCAGTGGTTGTGTAAGATGGGTACACTCATGCCACATATGAAATCATTTGAAAGTTACTCGATCTACTGACAATTACGAAAGCAAGTTAAAATGAACTGTTACGGTCCTAGCAAGGATTTATTTATGCCAAAAATGTAAAATAATTTCCTGCATCAAAATAGTATGCAACAAAATGTTCGTGTGAAACTTCGAAAAGGAAATTAAACGGCATCAAACTCCAAGAGTTCCCTCTTTTAACCACAAAACAACACAGAATAAAATTCACCAATAGGATTCGCATGCATCAATTTATTTTACAAAACGGTGAAATGACCCACATATGCCCTTTGGTTAAAATATATAAAACGATTTGCGTCAGTTCCAAGTTTAAAGACAAATAACAATTTCGTTTTCATCATATCGAAAATATCGACTAAAATATCTTGAAGAAATCTCAAATCAGAATATGCATGCAAACTTGCAACACTCTCTTAGAAAATTTTCCTGAAATAACACACGCAGCAGATAGTCCATACAAAATTTCAAAGGAGAAAATTAAATTTGAAAATTTTCTCATTTAGTCATATAATGACATGGACGTGAAAGTTTCTGACAAGACTCAAACGCATAATTGCATGTCTTCAAAACCCAAGGAAACAGTAAGTGCACGGAATTTGTTGACACTTAGAAGGATTTAAATTGACTTCAAATTTCGGAGATTACAAACGATGCTATTAAAGCTCCAAAAATAGTGGCTACAAAGTTATGCACACCCATAGATCAATATAACGCATTTGCGTGAAATGATAATAAAAGAATCAATTAACCGAAAGGGTATAAAGCAAATCATTAATATAAACTATCAGGATGCTCTTATATGCATTACTCACGCCATGTATAAATCAATACGTACACTGACGAGTTGCAATGAAATGTGCTAACACCAATCTTCAAAAGAGAAATTATGAGACACCAAAATTCCAAAACCATTCCTTTTGGTTGTCTTATGGCATAAATTAATATTTCTCAACAAAACACGCATGAGACAAAGTTCCCAATATAACTCACAAATTAACACACACATAGTAATTAAAGCATGCACATTTCAAAGTTGTACCTATGCGACACAAAACATCGTAAAACAAGACTCCATAAAACTCAATAGAGCTCAATGGCCTCAAATCAACCAAATGGTGCCGAAATTTTCGTCCCAAAAATCCAATCGCATAAAACAAAGTTATGACTAAAATGTCATAATTCCACAAATTCCCACTTGTTGCAATACAATATGAAGTAGTACTCTAAAAGAAATTTCATATGGGATAAAATTCCCAATAAAACTCAACTACCAAAATAGCTGAAAGTAACCCTCCGTTCAAACCTTAACATACGTGGAGGATATCCAATGTTAAGATCATATGTCGCTGTTACTTGTCCAAAATCTTAAACAACATTAATATATGGATAACATGATATCCGACAATAACGTTAGACAACAACAAAATAAAGTAAGTCCCTATAAAGTTTGCAATTACCTGCAAAAAAATAATTTTATGTATGTTCAAAATCATGATTTAAAATCTTGTGCGTGCCAAACGTTTTCCTAATATTTCGTAACACAATTCACATGACGATTTGAAACACAAGATACAATTGATGCAATTTATTTCAAAAAATAAATCTTGTACATGAATTTAGTCGGCACTCAACGTCTCAAAACCACACTCCTCCAAACCCTCCGGTCACACTATCGTCATCTGGGTGTTCAAAAATCTTAAGACAATATCCTGAAGTTGCACCGATTAACCTTACAGTTTCTCCTCGAATTAAGGTCGATTCAACAAGCCTATGGTTCTAACTCAACCAACAATTTCGACCGAGACGGTCCACTTAATGTAATCAGCATGCTTACTATCACTCTAAGTGACAAAGGCTAAAATCATCAACCTCGCCGAAAGAATACTCACTTATGAACTCTTTCACTACCCTAACAATCCTCACATCAAAGTAGTCCAAGTATACACATGCCACTTGTAGGTTCACCATTGTTTGGGTAAAAAATCACACCTCACGACCGACGATAGAAAACTCAAATGACATTTATCTAAGACCACTCTTGTGTTAAGATAAGGTCTTGCAGGTTATTTACAAACGAACATTTGGTCGTACACTTTCCCGATGGTCGTATGTTTCATACGACCGACGTCTGAGACTCAAGACGGTCGTCCGACTACACTAATCGTTAACAGTCAACATCCGTTTCTTTAATTCATTAATGCAGGTCCACGAGCAATCATGGTACAACGACCAGTAACGGATGAGCTCTTAATGGCATTAAAGACCCGACAGCGGTTACAAAGCAAGACATAAAGACGCATTTATTGCCGACGAAAGCTATATAAAGGCCTGCTCCATATCCGAAAAAGACATATGTTACCAAGCTATTACACATCGAAACACATCTGAACTCAACACATCTGCACTTTCATCTTTATTTTCCTCGCAATACAACAATGATCAACGAAGTATTCGAACACACATCGCTAACGCAAGTTTCACACGACAGCAGTTTGAACCGCACAACAACAGCTTATTTCGCACGATTTACGCACGACGCAGTACTTTTTCTTACGATTAAGTTTACTTTTTACCTTTATTGTAATCTCTTGTACACAAAACATGTGTTACCAAAGGACTTTCGCCCCTGTTTGGCGATCATAGTGCACCGTCGACTCTCGCAAGTCGATCGCTGCTTTTTCCCTCGTTTGGGTTTTCCACGTGACCAATTCTCCTGTATTATTTACTTTTTATCGCGATTGTGTTGATTGGTCTTGAGATCCCTTTCTTTAGTTGTTAAAAGTTCCACATCAATCTCAAGTTATCCTTTGGGTGATTTTTGGCATTAACAGTTTGGCGCCATCAATGGGACCCCATCTAGAGAGAATCTCAGACCAAGCATACATCGCTCTAACGATCTTGTGAAGTTTTTATTGCTTTTAGGTAAATGGAAAATTACCAGGATCCCATGGTTCAACTTCAATCAGAATTGAGTGCATCTCGGAATCAGATTCAAACCCTGCATGAGCAGAACCAGAAGGCAGCCGCAGAAATTGCCTCCCTGAGGAATCCGACGATGGGCTATTCCTTGGGAGCTCAGAACGGTCCCCGACCTAGAGGTGGAACTTTCGTAAGGCCACCATTCCAAGTAGGTCCCGGGCCATTTGTCAACAATCCCCCCTACGGACAATTTCCTCCGCAGCATCTGAGGCCTCCGCCGCTGTACAATGGAGCCATACCACATCAGATCCCGATGAACTTCCTCTTTACCGGAGAAGCCAACGGATCGTCGCACGGAAATGATTCCCACCTGACAGTCGGCACGACAACCCAGAACTCAGGAGTCACTCCCCTGACAGGTACAATCCCCGATCCTAACTACCCCGTCGCTCAGCGACTCAGGTTGTTGGAGGATCAGAACGAAAAGATGTTGTCGCTATTTTTGAAATTACATGGCGCCGTCGTTGTAACGTCCCAAAAATTACAAGGAAATTTAAATTTTCTAAATCATATATTCCATTTTAAAACAGCCACATTTTAATAAACCGTAACTCAATTTAAGTTAATATCGTCAACTCAAACAGTCAACAGAATTCATGCAGCGGAAATATTATAAATAAAGTCTAAAAGTTTAAAAGCGTAAATTCCAACAATTCTCGGCACCCGCGCGTAGTGTGTGTACCGTCATGCCCGACCGCCACTCGCACCTGAAACCACAACAAAATGGGAAAGGGGTAAGCTAAACGCTTAGTGAATCCAACCACACACGTAGGTAGCAACCCCACGCATATCACCCCTACTCGCAAGTAGGCAACATTACCATCACCACGAATATCAAACCACATAATGGTTATTATATAAGTACGAACCTCGGTCCCACCGAGTACACAAAATACATTAATACAAGCTCAGTCCCACCGAGCCCTCGGTCCCACCGAGTAAAGATTACTGTACTAGCTTAGTCCCACCAAGCCCTCGGTCCCACCGAGCCCCTCAGTCCCACCGAGGTGTACACATGCATAAATATTCCACATACGAATTCAACAAATCACAACCAGTTATCACATCCCAACTAGTTCATATAAGCACATAAATACACGTAATAACACGTAACACAAAAGAACGACATACATGAAATTCCTAACTACGCGGTGAGAGAACTCACCTCGAATGCGCGCCTAGCTCACAAACAATAGTCCAAGCTCCACAATCCAAAATCACTTCCCAACACCTAAACGAACGTTAAAATGTATTAACGCGAGACCCGGACCCTAAAACACGACGCACGCTTAAACTGTCACTAAAATGACTTTTCTGTCTAGCCAAACAGGTCTGTTCGGGACCTGTTCCGACCTCCCCAAACACAGAAAATCCTTAATTACATTACATCACCAGAAAGTGCTCTGAGTTAGGGTTCCAAGGACATATTATACTCCTCCTAACGATTTTTCTACAGTTTAATACGGATTTTACAAAAACGGTTCGCAGAACAGCGAAATCAGAACCTTTCAGTACAAAACGACGATTTGACCTAAGCTACGTTCCGAACTGGTTTTTGCACAAAACATAGAAAAGTTACTCGACTCAAAATGGGAACTTTTGGAACCGATTTCGCCCCAATCCGAGTTACGAGGAAAACGTTACGGTTTAAGCAAAACAGTGGCAGATTACTAAATTTTCACAAGAAATGACACTATTGATTATAAACCCATTAAGTCGTGGCTTAATCCCAACAGACCCGAAAAGCATATGAACTACTGAATATGGGTTACCCTAGGCTAGACAACAGCCGTGCACCACCCCTTGCCGCCTCCGGCGGCGGTGGTGGTTGGCGGCGTTTCTTTGACATACGATAACAACAAACGAGAAATAGACGAACTTACCTCGACGAACCCTTCTTCCTCCTCTTTTCCGACCAAACTTGCCGGCGATCGCCTCCTTTCTCCTCTCTCCTCGTCGCCGGCAGCAACCTCTATCACCCTCTCGGTTTCTCTCTCACTCTCTCGGCTTCTTTCTTTCTCTCTCTCTCTCTCTAGTTCTCTTCTTGGCCGAACACACAACAAAGGGGGATGGGGAAAAGGTTTTTGGGAGTTGTTTAAGTGAAAATGAAAGGGGAAGGGGGAGGGGATCGGTCATATGGCTGGTCCCTTGCACACGTTTGGTGCATTGACCCAAATGGCCCCTCAACTTCCTTTCCTTGCAAAGACCAAAACAAGGTTTACCCCGTTAACCTTTTATCCCATTTCATCTAATTCCGTTAACGAACACCAAGCTAGGGAGAAGGTTTAAAAAGAAATTAATAAAAATAATAAAGAAAAGGCATACCGGAGTACGGACTTTTCAACTCTCCCCCGCTTGAAATTAGACTTCGTCCTCGAAGTCTTGACCGATGAATAGCTCGGGATAATTCTCGCGCATCTCCGCTTCGGGCTCCCACGTCCACTCTGAACCCTTCCGGTGCTACCACTGAACTTTCACCAGTCCAATGACCTTGTTGCGCAGATTTTTCGTCTTCCTCTCAATGACAGCTATCGGCTTCTCCACGTAGTTGAGCCTCTCGTCAATCTGAATGTCCTCGAGAGGGATCACTGCAGCCTCGTCCACTACACACTTCCGCAATTGGGACACATGGAAGGTGTTGTGAATCAAACTCAGTTCTTCAGGTAACTCTAACCGGTAAGCCACTTTCCCCACATGGGCGATGACCTGGTAAGGCCCAATATAACGAGTCCCTAGCTTCCCCCGCTTACGAAACCGGATCACCCCTTTCCAGGGTGAAACCTTCAACAATACATAATCACCCACCTGAAATTCCAAGTCGGATAGCCTTTTGTCGGCGTAGCTCTTCTGCCGACTCTGTGCAGTAACCAAACGGTCCCGCACCATCTGAATCATCTCGGTCGTTCTCAACACAATGTCAGTACTCCCTAACACCCGATGACCAACCTCGCCCCAGCAAACGGGCGTCCTGCACTTCTTACCATACAACAACTCGTACGGCGGCATGCCAATACCAGAGTGAAAACTGTTGTTGTAGGAGAATTCTGCTAGAGGAAGGTGCTGATCCCAGCTACCTCCAAAATCGATAACACAAGCTCGAAGCATATCCTCGAGGGTCTGGATGGTTCGCTCGCTCTGTCCGTCCGTCTGCGGGTGAAAAGCCGTGCTAAAGTGTAACCGGGTACCCATCTCTGACTGGAACTTCTCCCAAAACCGGGAGGTAAAACGAGTGTCCCTGTCAGAGACAATCGAAACTGGCACCCCGTGCCTGGCCACGATCTCACGTACAAACACCTCCGCAAGTTTCTCCGCCGAGGAGCTCTCCCTGATGGCTAAGAAGTGAGCACTCTTGGTCAGACGGTCAACGATCACCCAAATAGCATCGTTCCCACGGGGAGTCCTTGGGAGTTTCGTTATGAAGTCCATAGTAATCTTTTCCCATTTCCAAACCGGGACCTCCAACGGCTGCAATTTCCCATGTGGTCGTTGATGTTCCGCTTTGACCTTCCGACAGGTCATACATACCTCAACACATCTAGCAACATCCCGTTTCATGTCGGGCCACCAATAACCTTCACGCAAGTCTCTGTACATCTTTGTAGCTCCCGGGTGAATCGAGAACTTGGACTTATGTGCCTCATCCATTAGTACCTGCCGGTTCCCACCGATGAATGGAACTCAAACCCTACCATGTCGAGTTAGCAACCCCCGACTGTCACGAACAAAATTCGAGATTTCCCCCGACACACTTTCCCGCTTTGCATTTTCCTCCAAAACAGCCACCTCCTGAGCGCTTCCTATCGACTCCAGAATCGGTGTAACCACTGTCAATCGCTGACATAAACCCCTCAGTGGCTCACCGACCGGATGTCGGCTGAGTGCGTCCGCAACCACGTTCGCTTTACCCGGGTGGTAAAGTATCTCGCAGTCATAATCCTTGACCACATCGAGCCACCTTCGCTGACGCATATTAAGGTTCTGCTGATCCATCAAGTACTTGAGGCTCTTATGGTCAGTGTAGATCGTACACTTGACACCATAGAGATAGTATCTCCAAATTTTAAGGGCAAACACCATCGCTCCCAAGTCCAGGTCATGAGTCGGGTAATTCGCTTCATGAGGCTTAAGCTGCCTCGAAGCGTAGGCTATGACCTTGCCGCGTTGCATAAGCACGACACCCAAACCTTGGTGTGAAGCGTCACAGTATACTACCAAATCCTCCATGCCCTCGGGCAAGGTTAACACAGGAGCCTCGCACAAACGCCTGCGTAGCTCCTCGAACGCCTTCTGTTGTTCCTCACCCGAACTGAATGCCGCAGATTTCTTCGTCAATCGCGTCATAGGCATCGCGATCTTGGAGAAATCCTGAATAAACCTTCGGTAATACCCTGCCAAACCTAGAAAACTTCGCACCTCAGTAGGAGTCTTCGGCACTTCCCACCGCATCACTGCTGCAATCTTAGTTGGGTCGACCATAATGCCATCCTGATTCACGACATGTCCTAGGAACTGGACCTCTCGCAACCAGAACTCGCACTTGGAAAACTTAGCGTATAACTTCTCTCGCCTCAATACTTCCAACACCTCTCAAAGATGCACCTCGTGCTCCTCCTTGGACTTTGAATACACCAGAATATCGTCGATGAACACAATCACCGATCGGTCCAACATCGGGCTACACACTCGGTTCATGAGATCCATGAATGCTGCCGGTGCATTGGTGAGCCCAAAAGGCATCACCACGAACTCGTAATGACCGTACCGCGTACGGAAGGCCGTCTTCTCCGTGTCCTCACTCCTGACCCGCATCTGGTTGTACCCCGACCGTAAATCAATCTTGGAGAACCACGAGGCCCCCTGAAGCTGGTCGAACAAATCGTCAATCCTTGGTAAAGGATAACGATTCTTTACCGTAAGCTTATTCAGCTCCCGGTAGTCTATGCACATCCGCTGCGACCCGTCCTTCTTCTTCACGAATAAGATAGGTGCTCCCCACGGCGAACAACTCGGTCTAATGAACTCCTTCTCGAGAAGTTCCTGCAACTGGGCGTACAGCTCTTTCATTTTTGGTGGAGCTAGGCGATAGGGTGCCTTGGCCACCGGAGCAGCACCCGGGATCAGATCGATCCGAAACTCTACCTGTTCGGGAAGTATCCCCGGCAAATCCTCAGGAAATACGTCGGTGAACTCCCGTACCACTGGCACGTCTTCCGCAGACTCCTTCGCTTCCCCAACACGCGTGTCTATCACGTATGCCAAATATCCCTGACCACTATGCCGAAGGTACCTCCGAGCTCTCGCAGCCGAACATATGGCCATAGTCCGTCTAAACGAATCTCCCTGCACTAACAGTTCTCCCCCGCTTGGGGTTCGACCTCGCACTTGTTTTTGACGACAAACAATCTCCACGTCGAACTTATCCATCCAATCCATGCCCACAATCACACAAAGCTCCCGCATAGCGATCGGGATCAGGTCAATGGGAGACCGCACTCCTGAGATCTCTAAAGTGCACCCGCGAAACACGTCCGTGACCGTCAAGGTCCTATCATCAGCCACCTCAACAACAAGAGGATGACTCAAACGTCCTACCACTCGGCCCAAACCCTCGCTAAAAGTGCGAGACACAAAAGAGTGAGTAGCCCCGCTATCAAACATCACAACCGCAGGCCCCGAGTTAACTAGGAACGTACCTGTAACCACTTTAGGCGTCGCCTGCGCCTCATCCACCGTCAACTAGTGAACTCTACCTCGAGCCGCTCCCGCCCCCGGCAGACCTGCTCGACCATCGGTAATACGTAACGGGGCATTCCCAGGCGCCCTCTATGCTCCACCCCCAATAGCTACCCCTGCTCTAGGACAGTTGGCCTTTACATGGCCCGTCTGATTACAGTTGAAACAGACCACTAGCGGTACCTTACAATCCCGGCTAAGGTGACCGGGTTGGCCACACTTAAAAAACCCCTACTACACTCACGCTCCACTCCTTGGCTTCCTCGTGACTCTCCCCGACTCGAGTATGGATCCTGTACTTCAGATAGTAGAAGCTCTGCTACTACCCTTCACACCTATCCTTACTCGTTTTGAGTCCTGTCCCGGGACGTCCAAGTAGTTGCTTACCACAAACAAACACATATGTCCACTCCGGCATATGTAAACACTTTTCCTAGCTCCCTAGAAAAGTCGTAACAACCCACTACCCTTGCTAGAACGGGACCCCCACTAACCCTGACGAGTCGCCTCGTAAACGCACAGTCGTATACAGTGAAACCAGATAGACATTCGAATATAGGATTCTATCCTACAACGGTTGGACTCAAACAAGAGCTGCGCAATAGAACTAAATCCAACATTCTAAGGCTATTCGGTTCCTACCGCATACAACCTATAGTGCATTCGCTTAACAACCTATCAAAGTTAGCATAAGTCCCTAATAGCAAGCAACAACCATACAATACAGTGTATTAAGCACCAAGCAATCTAGCATACATACTCCTATGTTCTAGAAAGCAATTTTGCATACGTACTCATATGTAAACGCTATTCCCAGCTCATTAGGAATTTCATCTCATCCCACTACCCTTGCTACAACGGAATCCCTGTTAGCCATAACGAGTTGCCTCGCGAATACCCAGTCGCATGCAGCGTGAATCAAATAGACATTCGAATACAAGATTCTATCCTAGAACGGTTGGACTCAAACAAGAGTTGCGCAATAGAACTAAATCAAATATTCTGAGGCTATATGATTCTGACTGCATACAACCTATAGGGCCTTCACTTAACAACCTACTATAACTAGCATTGATTCCTACTAGCAAGCAGTCATCATACAGTACAGTGTAAACAACATAGGCAATCTAGCTTGCATACCCTATGCCTAGAAAGCAATAAATACACTAAGCACTGTACCTTCCCACATAGCGTCGGCTGACTGTACACACTGCGCCCCCGATCACCGTTTCCCAAACGGGTTTTCCTTTTTCCTTTATTCTCAAAGATTTTAGTAAAAGAGTTTAAAACTTCATAGCCGCAACTTGAGACCAAACACACCGAGATGTGTTTGATTCACTCAACCTGTGCTCTGATACCAAGTTGTAACGTCCCAAAAATTACAAGGAAATTTAAATTTTCTAAATCATATATTCCATTTTAAAACAACCACATTTTAATAAACCGTAACTCAATTTAATTTAATATCGTCAACTCAAACAGTCAAAAGAATTCATGCAGCGGAAATATTATAAATAAAGTCTAAAAGTTTAAAAGCGTAAATTCCAACAATTCTCGGCGCCCGCGCGTAGTGTGTGTGTACCGTCATGCCCGACCGCCACTCGCACCTGAAACCACAACAAAATGGGAAAGGGGTAAGCTAAACGCTTAGTGAATCCAACCACACACGTAGGTAGCAACCCCACGCATATCACCCCTACTCGCAAGTAGGCAACATTACCATCACCACGAATATTAAACCACATAATGATTATTATATAAGTACGAACCTCGGTCCCACCGAGTACACAAAATACATTAATACAAGCTCAGTCCCACCGAGCCCTCGGTCCCACCGAGTAAAGATTATTGTACTAGCTTAGTCCCACCAAGCCCTCGGTCCCACCGAGTAAAGATTACTGTACTAGCTTAGTCCCACCAAGCCCTCGGTCCCACCGAGCCCCTCAGTCCCACCGAGGTGTACACATGCATAAATATTCCACATACGAATTCAACAAATCACAACCAGTTATCACATCCATACTAGTTCAAATAAGCACATAAATACACGTAATAACACGTAACACAAAAGAACGACATACATGAAATTCCTAACTACGCGGTGAGAGAACTCACCTCGAATGCGCGCCTAGCTCACAAACAATAGTCCAAGCTCCACAATCCAAAATCACTTCCCAACACCTAAACGAACGTTAAAATGTATTAACGCGAGACCCGGACCCTAAAACACGACGCACGCTTAAACTGTCACTAAAATGACTTTTCTGTCTAGCCAAACAGGTCTGTTCGGGACCTGTTCCGAGCTCCCCAAACACAGAAAATCCTTAATTACATTACATCACCAGAAAGTGCTCTGAGTTAGGGTTCCAAGGACATATTATACTCCTCCTAACGATTTTTCTACAGTTTAATACGGATTTTACAAAAACGGTTCGCAGAACAGCGAAAACAGAACCTTTCAGTACAAAACGACGATTTGACCTAAGCTACGTTCCGAACTGGTTTTTACACAAAACATAGAAAAGTTACTCGACTCAAAATGGGAACTTTTGGCACCGATTTCGCCCCAATCCGAGTTACGAGGAAAACGTTACGGTTTAAGAAAAACAGTGGCAGATTACTAAATTTTCACATGAAATGACACTATTGATTATAAACCCATTAAGTCGTGGCTTAATCCCAACAGACCCGAAAAGCATATGAACTACTGAATATGGGTTACCCTAGGCTGGACAACAGCCGTGCACCACCCCCTGCCGCCTCCGGCGGCGGTGGTGGTTGGCGGCGTTTCTTTGACATACGATAACAACAAACGAGAAATAGACGAACTTACTTCGACGAACCCTTCTTCCTCCTCTTTTCCGACCAAACTTGCCGGCGATCGCCTCCTTCCTCCTCTCTCCTCGTCGCCGGCAACAACCTCTATCACCCTCTCGGTTTCTCTCTCACTCTCTCGGCTTCTTTCTTTCTCTCTCTCTCTCTAGTTCTCTTCTTGGCCGAACACACAACAAAGGGGGATGGGGAAAAGGTTTTTGGGAGTTGTTTAAGTGAAAATGAAAGGGGAAGGGGGAGGGGATCGGTCATATGGCTGGTCCCTTGCACAAGTTTGGTGCATTGACCCAAATGGCCCCTCAACTTCCTTTCCTTGTAAAAGACCAAAACAAGGTTGACCCCGTTAACTTTTTATCCCATTTCATCTAATTCCGTTAATGAACACCAAGCTAGGGAGAAGGTTTAAAAAGAAATTAATAAAAATAATAAAGAAAAGGCATACCGGATTACGGACTTTACAGTCGTCCCTGTTGACGTCGAACCTCTCACAGGATTCTAGGTGTCGCCTTTCATCGACACGATAGAAAATGTTGACATTCCGAAGAAGTACAACATCCCTGCTTTTACATCTAAATATTCAGGAATAACCGATCCAATGGAGCACATCGCTCAATATAAATAGTTGATGTGGACAACATCAATCCCGCATCAATATCAAGAGGTGTGCATGTGCAAAAGTTTTGGCTCGACTCTTACAGGTCCTGCTCTCCAGTGGTTGATCAATCTCAAACCCAAGTCCAACAGCAACTTCGCGGAGTTGGTCAACCAGTTTTCACAACAATTCGCCAGTAGTCGCAAGATGGAGAAGCAGACCAGCGACTTGTACTACGTCGTCCAAAAATCCGGAGAATCCATCCATGGTTATTTCAATCCTTTTAATGCATAAATGATCAGCATTCGAAATTGCGACGTCAAAACCTCCATCAAAGCCTACAAGCATGGTCTGGACGACAATACTACAGGATTGTACGTCGATCTTACAAAGTATCCACCGGAGAATTTTGAAGACGTCCGAGCTAGGACTTTGGCTTACATGAGGGTCAAAGACGACCTAGCTTTCCGCCGTAAGCATTCTACCGACAAAAAGTCGCTCGGGATCAAGAAACCAGATTTCAAGTCCAAGCCGAGCGTCAAGACAGAGCCAGCGCACCAGATATCGAACGTTCGGTTCGATAAGAAAAAGAGCAATTCTACGCCCCGATTCCCTCAATATCCAAAGATCTCCTCTTATGGATTTAAGGGGACATCGAAAGAATTAGTTGAAGCTCTTAAAAACATTTAGTCGTCTGTTCGATGGCCCAAGAAAAGCGATAAAGATGACGACAAGAAGGACAAGACCAAATGGTGCAACTTCCATAGCGACCATGGTCATACGACATATAACTACCTTGCTTTGTAGAAGGAGTTAGACTGGATCGTCCCCAAGGGTCATCTCCAAGGTTTGATTGATAAAGAATCTATGCCAGTTGACAATGTAAGACCAGAATCCCTCGTCCATTAAAAAGTCGTCAACTGTGTGATGGGTGGATCAGACGTCTGTGGTTTAACCTATTCGGCAGCCAAGCGGCACGCCAGTCAATCATCGGGAGAACACCCCATTCCTCGGTCGTCCTGACCAAAACAAGAATTGGAACTGGAGGCGATGCCAATAACGTTCGATCAGGATGACCTCTAGGACAGTTGGCAGAAACATCACGACGGCTTGATTATCCAGCTCACTATTGGCAACTCTTCGACCAAAAGAGTATTGGTCGACGGAGGCAGTTCGGCTAATATCATTTTCCTAAACACGATCAAAGCTATGGGAATCGATAAATCAGAGATCACCCATCGATCGACGACTCTGATAGGATTCAATGGCGACTCTACCAATACTTTGGGAGAGATCATCCTCCCAGTATATGCTAAAGGGGTCAACCAGCAAACAAAGTTTAACGTTATAGACTATTCATCAGCTTACAACATTATTCTTGGTCGACCGTGGATACACGGCATGAAAGCGGTCCCCTCGACCTATCACCAGACGATCAAATTCCTGACGCCATGGGGAGTACAAGAAATCAAAAGTGAATAGAAGACCGCTCGTGATTGCTACAAGGCGACGTTGAAGCCTCAGAAAAAGGACATCTAGCAATTACATAAGCCTCGCACGGAAGTTGCATCGCTGATCCTCGATGATTTCATCGCTTATTTCAGTCCTGAACTAGATGAAACCCATACTATGGCGACTACATCCGACACGACTTGACTAGTCCATGTCGACAGTTTTCCATACGCCAGTGAGGCAGGTCTTGGTGTCGTCTTAAAGTCCCCCCAGGGGGCAAAGTGGTATTTTGAATTTCATAGGTTGAGATCGAGAGATAAAACTTGTGTTTTCAAGATAAAACCCGTTGTTGCTTGAGAAAGAACAACGGTGATTTTAGAGATTGGATATTCATTAAAGGGAATAGCTGGTAATCGTTTCGAGTCAGGTGTTTATATGTGAAAACCTTAGAATTTCCAACCCTCAGCTGTTTTCTCTATCCAAAGTTTCCTCAAGTTGTCTACTGTCTCGTGTTTGATTCACTTATTAGCAATTAACTAGTTACGTACCAACAACTCAAAATTGCGACTGTTCAGTTAATAGATCTTATAGTCATTGTGATACTTAGTTCCTAGTTCCCTGTGTTCAATACTCATACTTTTGTACTATTACTTGATTTCGACACCGTACACTTGCGGTTAGATTTAGGAGGGTGTAAACCCGCCTATCAAGAGCGTACCACGGAACTTTCCAGTGGCTCTTGTGGAGAGAGAGTCGTGGAGTCTTCAGCCTGGGTAGGCTTAGGGGGTTGCTCTTTGGAGGACTTCTTGGTCTTGGGAGTGCCAAGTGGGGTGCCAGAAGGTTTCCTTTTTCTAGAAGGAGTGGATGTTGCAGCCGGGGTATCAGCGGTTGGGATTACCGTTGCCGATGTGGTAGCCGCATAAGTAGAAGAAGTAGGTCGAAGAAGAGATAAGAGAGTAGAGAGACGTACCTCGTTTGGCATGGGCGAGTAGTCGAGAACCTTAGGGCCAACCTGTGAGAGTTTCAGGTCGCCCACCTTCGGGTATTTGTTCCCGAGCCCTTGTTGGAAGAGAGCGCTCATAAAGCGGGGATATGGAACAGTCAGTGGCCTCTTTGTTTCGTCGACTCTGATCATTATGTCGTCGAAAATGATTTTGGCCCAGTCGATGTGAAGGCCCTTCAGCAGTGCGTACCCATAGCCTGTTGGGGTTTGGAAGCTTGGTCAGTTGAACCAACCTTAACTTTCATGCAGCTGATCAGATGAGCGAAGATGAAGTTCATCTCGCTGGGCATTTTGGATTTCTTAATGGAGGTCAGCTTCTTCTCAGGGAGTTTGTCTCTCCCTGTTTCCCATACATAATGCATTGCATCAAAGAATGCAATGAGTGCTTCTCTATCAGCTGGGTTGTTGGGATTAGGCAGAGGAACGAAACGGTTTTCCTTTGTAGTACCAGGGAGGTTGAGGGCAGACCTGATAGCGCCGGGAGTAATCTTGGAGCTACCATATTCGGTGTCGAAGAGGATGACATCGATTTTCTTTTTGGGGTCCTTGGTGGAGGTTATCTGAGCTCTTCTTGCAGTATACCAGAACTGAGCTAGAAGGTGCCTGTGAGCAGGAGGTCTGGTGGTCAGAGTTGTCGATAGAGGACAGGTCTGAAGAAAATTTACAGCATCGTTCAGGTGTGTGATCTTCTTCCTTGGAGGAAAGTTGAAGAGGTCATAAGGATTGTTTCCTTGAAAATTAACTTGCTCGATTTTAAAGTTGACATGAGGAGCTTTGACGAGCTTAGTGCTTTCCGGAGTAGTAGGAGATTGAGCAGTTGGAGCTTCAGTAGATGCCATTTCTATTCATACAGTATAAACATGAAGAAGATGAAGAAAAGTTTTTAGAGTGGATAAAAGTTCAAAATAAGGGTTATTAGGGTTTTGCACATTCCATTTAGAGAAGGAAATGGAGATAAGGGTTTTTCTAGTTTTGAATTAAAAATACAAAACGTAGTGAATGTTCTTGTTTTCCAGTTTCCTTTTAAGGAAGGGATTCTGGAAAGACATGTGAAATGTCAAGTTTAAGATTTTTATTTTAAACTTGAAGAACAATCTGAGAAACATATCACATTCATAAAATCATGAAGAGAAATGATTTCATTTTAAGAAAGTTCTTTTGTTTGATCTTTTAGAAACAAGAATTAGATCAAAAACAAGTTTGTGTAAAAGAAAATAACATAAATATTAACCTTTAGCGTTGAAGAAGATGAAGATGAACAGTTTCTGGAGAAAATAAGTTCAAATGCAACAGTTGTTCTTGCTCGAGAGAGATGATGTTCGCGTAAAAGGTAAAAATATAAACTCGAAAGGTTTATATAGTGAGAGTAGAGAGAGAAAAACTATGAGCGGGAAAGTTTTTCATGATGACACGGACACGTCCCTTGAATTTGTTTGGACAAGGTAAACGAAACTGGCGAACGTGTCAGAGAAAAACGTGCCATGGTCTATCCGTTTTGATGAAGTCACAAACGTACTTTCACATCTTAAGGTGTCTATGAGGATTTTGAAGACTCGGGGACATTTTTAAAACATGAAGCACTGATTAGAAATATCAGTGTGATTTAAGAATTTCAAAAGAACCACTGAAAGGAAGAGATATTCAGCGATGCAATTTTTTTTGAAATTTTGCATTCATAGGCGAACGTCAGCGAGTAAGAGATAACGTACCTTGATATCAGCGTATCATTTTTGTTCAGAGAGTAGGTGATTAATAGGGTTATACAAGTTTATTTTATCCCTGATCAAATGTTAACCGCTGAAGATTTTACTCTTCTAGGTTCAACATTCCAAGCTCGCTGATGAGAAACTTGAATCTTGTCTCATCAAGAGGTTTGGTAAATAGATCAGCTAACTGAAAATCAGTTGGAATAAAATGAAGTTCTATATCCCCATTCATCACATGATCTCTGATAAAATGATACCTGATCTCGATGTGTTTGGTCTTTGAGTGTAGCACTGGAATGTTCGCTATAGCGATGGCACTAGTGCTGTCGCAATAGATTGGAATTTTCGAGAGCTGAAGGTCATAGTCCAGTAGTTGATTTCTCATCCACAAGACCTGAGACCAACAGCTTCCAGCGGCTACATACTCAGCTTCAGCGGTTGAGGTGGACACTGAGTTTTGCTTTTTACGTGTCCAACTCACCAGCTTTCCACCCAGGAGCTGACAGCCTCCTGTGGTGCCTTTCCTATCCAATTTGCAACCTGCAAAATCACTATCTGAATAGGCGATTAGTTCAAACCCTGATCTTTGGGATACCAAAGACCTAGGTTATGAGTACCCTTAAGGTATCGAAAGATTCGCTTTACAGCGATCAAATGAGATTCCTTGGGTTCAGCTTGATATCGTGCACACAAACAGGTTGCATACATAATATCAGGTCGGCTAGCTGTAAGATACAGAAGAGAGCCGATCATCCCACGGTACGCTGTGACATTAACAGGTTTTCTGAAGGATTCTTGTTTAGTGTCAGCGGCGGTGCCATAAGGGTTTTCATAGCTGAGCTCTGAGTTAAATCAAACTTTTTCAGCATATCTTTAACATATTTTTCCTTGATGAATGAAAGTTCCTTTTTCATTCTGCTTGATTTTAAGACCAAGGAAATATGTTAGCTCCCCCATCATACTCATTTTATATTCAACTTTCATTCTATCAGCAAACGAGTACATAGGTCAGGGTTAGTGGAACCAATATAATATCATCGACATATATTTGAACAAAAATAATATGATCTTTTACTTTCCTGAAAAATAGAGTTTTATCGATTTTACCTCGCTCAAAATTTTCAATATGGAGAAAAGAAGAAAGAGTGTCATACCATGCACGAGGAGCTTGCTTTAAGCCATAAAGTGCCTTATCCAGTTTATAGACATAACCTGGATGCTTAGGATCTGAGAATCCTGGAGGTTGTTCCACGTAGACTTCTTCATTCAGCTTTCCATTGAGGAACGCTGATTTTACATCCATCTGATAAACCTTGAAGTCTTTGTGTACATCGTAAGCTAAGAATAGACGAATGGATTCTAGTCTTGCCATTCTGGCAAATGTTTCGTCGTAATCTATACCTTCCTCTTGTCTGTACCCTTGAGTAACAGGACGAGCCTTGTTGCGGGTTACAGTTCCATGTTCATCCAACTTGTTTCGATAGACCCATTTAGTGCCTATCACTGACTTATCGGATGGTCATGGAACGAGCTTCCAAACTTTGTTTCTTTCAAATTCTGTCAGCTCTTCTTGCATAGCGCTGACCCAATTTGGATCTCTAAGGGCATCATTTGTTTTCTTTGGTTCAATCAGAGAAATAAAGTTAACAAACAAGCAAATATTATATGCACTTCGTCAAGTCTGATCACCAAGAATTTGATCAATAGGGTGTTTAATAGTCCATCGCTGAGCCGGAGCATAAGTCGCTGACTCAATCTGAACTTCTGGAGGAGCTGAAGATGAGGCTTCAGCAACTTCTGGTATATCAGCCAAGAGAGGAAGAGGTTCAGATGTCATTTCATTCACTGATTGCTGAGAAGTAGATGGTATGTCTGAAATAGAAGGTTCAGAAGCAGGCGTAGTGTTAAGAGGAACAACTGAGACCCATGATGATTCAGCTTCACTTGTCTGCATGCTTGGCATGATAGTAGGATCATCATCTTCAGCGGTATGAGTATGAGTTGGGGGGATAGGAGCATCTTCTGAATCACCAAGATGAGAAAACATCCATTGATTCAATTCTTCAGCATCAGCAGAAGGTCTGGAATTCGCTGAACGGGATTCGTCAAAAGTGACGTGGATTGTTTCTTCTACAGTTTGTCTTCTCCAATTGAAGACTCTGAAGGCTTTAGAGACTGAAGAATATCCAAGAAAGATTCCATCATCAACCTTAGGATCAAACTTTCCAAGGGCATCTCTGTTGTTCAGTATGAAACACTAACATCCAAAGATGTGAAGAAAGCTAATTGAAGGCTTTCTCCCATGAAAAACTTCATAGGCTGTCTTCTTGAATCTTTTGACTATCAGTGACCTGTTTTGAGTAAAACAAGCAGTGTTGACAGCTTCTGCCCAAAACTGATTAGGCAGGTGAGAATCGTTGAGCATTGAACGTGCAGCTTCGATGATAGTTCGATTTCTTCTTTCAGCGACTCCATTTTGTTGCGGTGTTCTCACTGTAGAAACGTTGTGAGAAATACCCTTACTTTCAAAGAAGGAATCAAGGGAACTATTTTTGAATTCAGTCCCATGATCACTCCTTATTGAGCGAACGGTCAAGTTGTTCAAGACTTCCATTTTCCTGACAAAAGTGATGAGTTCTTCAGGGGTGTCACTCTTAGAACGGAGAAACATTACCCAGGTATAGCGAGAGAATTCATCAACTATGACCAATGTATATTTCTTTCCAGTGATGGATTGTTTGTTAACAGGGCCAAACAAATCCATATGGAGAAGTTGTAGAGGAGATGACACTGAGGAAACTTGTTTAGATTTGAAGCTTGCCTTGGTTTGTTTCCCTTTCTCACATGCTGAACATAGATACTCCTTAGCGTATGAGTGTTGAGGTAGACCAGTAACCAACTCTTTAGAAGAAAGAGTATTCAGTGTCTTGAAGTTTAGATGAGAGAGCCTCTTATGCCATAGCCAGTTCACATCAGATGAGGCTTTTGAGAAGAAACAAGAGTTCTCAGTGGTTGTAGAGTCCATGTTTATGACATAAACATTTTCCATGCGATATCCTCTGAGAGATATCTTCTCCTTTTTGTCAGTGACAAAGCAGGATTCCTTAGTAAAAATCACTTTGTTATCCTTGCTGTGCGTCTGATGAGCATTCAGAGTTAGTTTCCAACTCAGTGATAGTGATAGTTGATCGCTGAGTGGAAGGTGACTCTGAGAGTAAGGCAACATGTGTGCTTTTGGAATCTTTTACAAGATTCTTCTTAAGATGACACGACTGCTCATGATTGAGCATGGTGCCAAATAAGGTAGAGAGTCATAGATTTTAGATCCTTTGATAGCTTGAGACACATTGAATAAATGTCCCAGCTTTCAGGTAGACATTCTAGAAACTTTGCCAGGATCTCAAAGTTAGAATATTCCTTACCAACGGTTTTTAGGTCAATAATTAAACAGTTAAACTGTTGATGTACTTCAAAGAGAGTTTCATTCTTACCACAAATGAAGCTTTCATACTGTCTTACCAGGTTGATTTTTCTTGAGTCCTAGACTTCAGAAGTACCTTCATATTGAACACAGATTGTGTCCCACATGGCTTTGGAGGTTTTCAGGTTCATGACGGAATGGTAGACTTCGTCAGGAAGAGCCATGGAGATGACAGATCTAGCTTTAGTGTCGATAGCCACCTTCTTCTTGTCTTCATCAGTCCAAGTGTGAACTTCCCTGGGAATGATTCTTTCAGGAATGGGAGATCTAGTAGCAGTGCCTGGTACTTCAGAATCAATCCTAATAGGGATATATGGACCATTCTCGATGTAATAAGGCATAGTAGGGTCTACACCTTCCAAGAAGAGCATCATCCTATTTTTCCACAGATTAAAGTTGTCTCTGGAAAATCTAGGGGGTTTTGCAAGAGAACCATTGTCGATATAGTTTGTGTTTGTGGTGTTAGCCATTTTTAGAAAATAGCAAGGAAGAGAAAAGAAATTAGTATAAGCAAGATCTTGTTTATGAGATTAAACAATCTGCTCTGATACCACTTGTTGGTCCCGAAAGGGTTATACAAGTTTGTAGAAGGGGGGGTTGAATACAAACACACGATTTTTACTTTTCTAAATTTTTTATTGATATGTATCAAACAATTTACAACTTGTGGAGGAACAAGATTAAGGAATAAAACAAATCTAAACAAGTTAAAATAATCACTAAGATTTCTTGCACTAGAATTAAGATATAAAGGAGATAAGAATACTAAGGATAATATTCTAACACACAGAATAGTAAGATAAGGAAATGGCCGAGCTCTTCATTTCTGAAGTAGGGTTTCCTTTATATACTGCATTCATTTAATGCACAACAGTACAACTTTACACGTGGCAGCAGCTGATTGGTTGCATGTTTTGACCTTGGTAGACAACCTAGTAGCCGCATGATGTACAGTGTAGAATCAGAGTTGGTTGTACGATTCTGGACAAAAGGGATGTCCGTTCTGACAGATCGTACGGGGACGTGCAAGGGGATAACACAAAAGTAACTTGTAGAGGAAACTTCATGATCAGCGTTCGCTGAATAGTTCTTTATCAGCGAGTGATAAAGTTCAGCGTTCGCTGAAGTTTTCTACTTGAAACTTCACATTGAGTGGAAAGGTCTTGGCTTCGCTGATATCCGCATCAGTTCATTAGTAGCCTTGTCGCTGGTTCTTTGGCCTGATCTTCGACTTCAGCGTAGAACATAGTTGACGTGAAACATGTCTTCAAGGATCATAAAGTAAACAACATATTATATCAGCGATCATCAGTGAGACTGAACAGATGCAGGGCTCACTGATGAACAGTATCGCTGAATCAAATAACGAGAGTTCCTATCAGCGGTACTGTAACAGTCTTAGTACTTATCAGAGATAGTGAAACTCTAATACAAATTTTCTACTTACAATTTTCACTAAGTGTTTCTCAAAGAGTCATTATCAAATCAATGGGGGTTTGGATCAACAGTTTTATCATTTTGTTATGTCTCGTTTATTTTGTTTATTTACAACAAAGTAAAGTAACACAATGATATAGCAAAAATTTACTTGTATTCACATTGTCCAAAAATTACAAGTAAAAGGGCACGACCGATTGCAGTCGCCCCATCAAAAGAAAAAAACAAAAAGAGAAAAGTCAAGGCAGAGAAGGGTCCTGCTCCTTAACGACTTCCTCGTCGCCAGTTACATCGACCTCAGTGTCCATTGAGTCCCCTTTTTTGAGCTTGTCTTCTTGGTCGAGTTCTTCCTCGTCCCCGACTTGCTCTAGGAATGTGGTGACCTCTGCTTCGGCTCCGACCATAGGGTTTAACCCCCGTAAATGGCGACGCATGATCCTCACTCGGACCCTCAGACGGGTCAGAGCTTCAAACAATTGGAGTCACTCCTCTAAGGACGTGATATCCCCCTCTTTCGCCTCGATGAGCTACTTAAGGTCCTTGACCTGTTTTTCGCTCTCGGCCAAGGAGCCCTTAGTCGCTCCTAACTCCGCCTCAGTCGCAGAGGACTTCTCAAGGGTCTCCCTCAGATGACGCTGAAGGTCTTCCTTCGCGTTCATTGACGCCGCGTAGAAGTCTTGAGCTTTGTCGAGCCTCGTCGAAAGGCTCTCGACCCTTTCCATCGCCAGCTTCTCCTGTTCCCTTGCCACACAAGTTTCCTCTTGTGCCTTGTGCATTTTTTCTATGGCAACAGGAGCAACCCTACGGATCTTATCCATATGGGCATACAAACAAAGAGAAGTCTGGAACGCCTGCAACGCACGAATACACAAATGTTAGTAAACAAACGACAAAAATATTTTAAACAAATGGATCGTACGTACCTTGAAAGTCAGCCCTGAGACGTGCGACCCCATGTTGTCAACTGTGACACCCTCGAACCGCTCCTGGAAGGAGGGCAAAAGGAATTTTTTCAAGTCGGGGAAGAGCTTGTCGCTGTCCATCTCTTCCCCAGCCATGAAATTGGACGGCAGCATGAAGTTCACCGTCATGACACCAGAGGACTCCTCCGTCTTCTTTCCCTTCACATGATACTAAAGGAGAGGCCACGCTCACCGGAGTTGCGTCTATAACTCTCGGTGGCGTCTTCGTCTTTTCAGCAGTAGCAACCCTAGACGGATCACCACCCTTCGACGGCGGTTCCCTCCAGAGAACCGTCTTGGACTTCTTTAACCCCGACGACGAGGTGGGGGAACCTTTCGCTTCAACTCCTTGGCCTTACAAGCCAAAAGGAGTTGAGCCTTCTTCTTCTGCACATCAGGGGTAGGCATATCGCCTGACCCACCTACTAAACAAAGATACACGATAAGAAGGAATGATTACAAACCAAATCATACGACAAAGTAAGGTAAGATGTAAGATTGTTACCTGTAGTCTCCTCTTCCTTCTCTTCTCCTTCCTCTGTACGAACATCTGGGCCCTTGGCCGAGAGGATCTCGATATCCGAATCCTCATACACTAAGCCTCGCTAAACGAAAAAAGACCTACCCTCCAGGGAATAGGACCGAAATTTATCGATCTTCGCTGCCGACTCAAGGCAATCGGCATCAGGAAACGTGATGGCTGAAACAAAAGTGAAATATGCTAACTAAAACGTACGGTCTAAAGCAAAAACGCACGATACGAAAGAAAAAGCTTGAAAGAAAAAGTTTACAAGCAGTATTCCATCCAGCCACGACCCACGTCGTATCCTCCGTCAAAAGCTCAAGCGACTGAGTCTTGCCAAAGACATACCTCGCCTTCCACTCGCGGTCGTTGACCTGGGTATTTAACACAAGTACCTGAGTACCTCTGTGCTTAGAAGCTAAACTATACCGATGGTAGCCATCCACCTTCACCGTATACGCCGCTAGCAATTCGTCCACATTGAACCCGCCGACCAATCGTCGGTGATCTTATCAATCACATGCACAATCTGCCAAAATTATGGCATCATCTGTGCGGGAGATAAAGAAAACTTACTCAAAAACTCCCTGGCCAGTGGGGAGAATGGCCACTTTAAACCCACCTTGAATGGGTATTCATATAAAACGAAATGCCCATTCGGGCACTCGGTCGGCCGAAACTGATCCGGCGAGTACAGCAGCACAGCATCTGGGACGCCCGATAACGTTCGAAAAGCCGACAAACCTTCTTGGCCGGTAATAGTGCTCATAGGTTCAATCGACATTATGAAAATAATGGGAGATTAACAAACTTTTCCCTCTATTTATAGCAAACGCACAGAAAGGCAACTAAATCTTTCGAAAATCTCTCTAAACATATCACAAACGTAAAAAAGGAGATGATCTCCAAAATCACGATATTTATAGCAACGTCATGTCAGGTCGAGTCGGTGGATGGTCGACAGCTTTCCACCACCTTTGCGCATGCATCATGTCGATGGGCGACACCTGTCCTCTAACAGCTCCACGCCTCTGACACGTCATCGTGACGCCACGACCCCTTCGTCTCCTCTGGTCCAAATCGAACCAAGATGGTTGAGATTCAACCAGACTCTCTCCCCATCTGACACGTGTCAAATCACTTCGTTGAATTTAAAATTCGAATTTCACGCCTAAATTCAAATTTTAGGGGCAAACTATTTGGGTAAAAAATCACACCTCACGACCGACGATAGAAAACTCAAATGACATTTATCTAAGACCACTCTTGTGTTAAGATAAGGTCTTGCAGGTTATTTACAAACGAACATTTGGTCGTACACTTTCCTGATGGCCGTATGTTCCATACGACCGACGTCTGAGACTCAATACGGTCGTACGATTACACTAACCGTTAACAGTCAGCATCCGTTTCTTTTATTCATTAATGCAGGTCCACGAGCAATCATGGTACAACGACCAGTAACGGATGAGCTCTTAATGGCATTAAAGACCCGACAGCGGTTACGAAGCAAGTCATAAAGACGCATTTATTGCCAACGAAAGCTATATAAAGGTCTGCTCTATATCCGAAAAAGACATCTGTTACCAAGCTAATACACATCGAAACACATCTGAACTCAACACATCTGCACTTTCATCTTTCTTTTCCTCGCAATACAACAGTGATCAACGAAGTATTCGAACACACATCGCTAACGCAAGCTTCGCACGACAGCAGTTCGAACCGCACGACAACAGCTTATTTCGCACGATTTACGCACGACGCACAACTTTTTCTTACGATTAAGTTTACTTTTTACCTTTATTGTAATCTATTGTACACAAAACACTTGTTACCAAAGGACTTTCGCCCCTGCTTGGCGATCATAGTGCACCGTCGACTCTCGCAAGTCGACCGCGGTTTTTTCCCTCGTTTAGGTTTTCCACGTCACCAATTCTCATGTTTTATTTACTTTTTATCGCGATTGTGTTGATTGGTCTTGAGATCCCTTTCTTTTTGTTGTTAAAAGTTCCACATCAACCTCAAGTTATCCTTTGGGTGATTTTTGGCATTAACAACCATAACACTGGCCAGGTGCAATTATGAACGTACCGTACATTATCATCCTTGTTACTCTAGACGTGATTCTTTTTTTTTAGACGTGATTCTTTTTTTTTCTACTAACTCCATCAACCTCAAAACATCTTATCTTAAGGTGTCTAATGGTGAAATTTCACTCTCATTCACTTAAAAGAACATTAGCTTGAGTCTAAGTATCCAAAATCAACACCTAAATCTCTCAAACTTATGCTCTGATACCAACTTATAACACCCTCAAAATTGGGAAAACCAACTAAATAAAACTTCGATAAAATAATCAAATAAGGATAAGATTCCTTCTATAGACCATCCATGGAAATACCTCAATAATAAAAATGTAACTTCAACAATACAATATCCCTAGTCATACGTCGAGACTACAAAAGGTTGGGTGTTACTTAACCCATTACAAAGTTTCTAATCCCAAAATGCAGAAGACTTCACTAAGTCACTTACTTCTTGAGCACACAGCTAGCTCTCCACTCTTTATAGTGTCACTAGAACTATTTCCAACCGGAACCTGTTACCATGCCGACAAATAAAAAGGGTTAGGCTAACGCCTAGTGCGTTCAAGTGTTTTCATCATATTTAAAATAGTTCATCACTCAAAAGGAGTACAACTAAAATCATGATTTTCTAAAAAGATTATGTTTAAGTATGTGAACAACCCATTTTCTAACACACACCAAAACCCATGCCGAAAGCTCCAAAATGAAACATTTCTCAAAAAATGGATTTAAATCCAAGAACTCATTTAAGTATGAATAAATATTAGACATTCAAATAAAGTATACTTGAATAAAACTCTATTATTCAAAACGCCCCAAAAGTATGTGACGGACTCAACAACCCACGCAAAGCGTAAATATAAATAAACTCCAAAACCCAGGCATGGCTTAATATACGTGGAAGGGTTCCCATATTTAAGTCAACACTTGTAATTACTCGTGCAAGGCTTTGGTAATTAAAAGGGTGGAGGAAACACGTAAGTATACCACCCGTACAACATTAATCGTATAACACTTCGTGACTAGACGTCCAAAGGTTCCTACGACTTCTTATCAAATTTCACCTCAAGTAACGGTTGACCTTAGTGTCTATTCCCACAAATTCCACCACAAGGCCCGTCACGCTTAGGACTACCTCCAAGGCATTACCTTCAAAGCGGTAAAGGTCCTAGTGCCTACCTTCAAGGTAGCACTTCCGGACGCAACCCTCCTAGTGCCTACTTGAAAAGTTTAAGGTCACCGACACGGATCCCGAAGTCCAACCCCGCAATACTCATGCAACCTCATAAACAATACCGACTTATATGTTATGCATCCAATGAAAATATAGTCACACAATTACATGGCCCACACAAGAATGTCCAACATCTTTAACACATGTAACCGGTTACTAATTAAGACTCAAACGCATATAATCTCTAAATCAACATAGAGTAATTTACATTGGACCAATGTCCTTAAGACTCAATTGAGTCAAATACGAGCCAAATCTATACAAATACAATTGGCCAACAATAAGGGCCACCAATATGATGAAATGTATTTAAATATCATATAGCGAACACATACCTCCAAGATACGATAAATCCACAATCCCATCATTAACTTAGCCAAGTTATTTTCCACATAAGACACAACCATATATATATATATATATATATATATATATATATATATATATATATATATATATATATATATATACTAGTTGTCTACCCGCGAGATGCAGCGCGGGTGAGTGACAATTCTGAAGTAATTACTTCACCCTCAATCATGTTTCTCCGTATCTCTCGACAAGAAATATCAAACATTAACACTCATAAACATAAAACATAGTCTCAGGTTGCAAGACGACATGTTTAAAAAAAACAATCCTTACCGGACGTATCCAATCCTTTCGTCAGGCAACAACATTGGCATCATCGCCTCCGGCCGTTGAAGGTCCCCTCCCATAGATAAGTGGCTGCAATGCACAATGACAAATTTAAGCAACATAAATCAACAATCGCATATGTTGGCAATAATATAATCACTTAATGGTGTCTTAATATCAACCTCAATCAACATGATCAAGATAAAACAAAAAGATCGTAGAAATATTCACCTGTCCATAGCCTGCACCACCATAGTCTGTGCTCAAAGCACCATATGGACCCCCATCAAACCATAACCAACCCGAGGAGGGTGGGCTGGGTAGCATGCAAGTAAACAGCCTTCTGTGAGTTTGAAGATCCTCCTGGTCTGCTTGTGGCTTAGCAAGAGAGCACTCTAATACTTGACCTATACAAAATTGTCAAATTACTTCTTTTATTTTCATTTTACTAAACAGGATGAGTCTTTTGATTAGACGGTCGCATAGCATAATAGGTACGAGAGCCCGCATTATTACCATCTAACTCATACTTCTCAGTGTTCTTCAAAGCCTTCATAACGCTTGATCTATCTGCAACATGAACAAAACCAAACCTACTCCTCCCATGACCCGCTTTTGTAGGAGGGAGTACTACTTTCATAATTTTCCCATGGTGCTCAAATATCTTTTCTAACCGCTCTTGAGTCACATTTTTTGGAAAAAAATTCACATATATGGCCTTTACATGCACAATAAAGAACGGGAAAGATGCCTTGAGTTAACTTAAAAATGAGAGAAAACTTATTTAACACTTCTGTTTTGCATGTAAACCAAAATGAAATAAGATCTAACTGCTAGAATAAAAATGCAAGTGAAAACAGAACATATACATCCATATTTGAAGAGTGGTGAGGCCAAAACTCAGCATTGTCATATTAAAGATAAATGGAAAAAGAATGTGAACAAGTGTTGAATTGTAACTTTCATAATAAAGCACCTGGGAAGAAGCTGAAGACTCGACATTTTCCGTGTCAGCCCAACTCACAGTTGGAGCATTATCGTCAAACTTAAATTTTGGGTTCAACATCTTTTGTCTTGAATACTCTGCACAAGCATGGTTATTGTACTCAATGATAGGGGTGTTCACGGTATGGTTCGGCTCGGTTAGTAGGAAAAATGTGAACCGAACCGCATGAGGCGGATACACAGTTACCCAAACTGAAACCGAACAACGGGCTGAACCAAACCGAACCGAATCGAAGTTAGTCGGTTACCCACCGGTTCGGTCCACGGTTACCCGAATTTATCGAAAAATAGTCTTTGCGATATAAAAATAATATCGAAGTAGAAATTTTAAACTAATTACATAACAAATATCTAAAAATAATCCAAGAACAAGAAATTAAAATAAGTTTTATTGTTAAAATATCTACTATTCAGTTGATGACTACTCAAAAATTAAATAGTTAATAGTAAATATAATATTATTATTGTATTATATAAATCGGTTCAGATCGGTTACCCGACAATACCTATAAATTAAAACCGAAACCGATCGGTGAATACCCGGTTTTTTGGTTTTCGGTCTTTTCGGTTTTGGATCAAGCAGTTCGGCTCGGTTTCTCGGTTTTCCGTTTTTTTTAACACCTGAAAGCAAATACACCATTCCGCCTAGAGTTTTGTGGATCCTGTAACAGAATAGGCAAAGAAGTTAGTTGTTTGAGGTTAATTGCAAGCAAATATAAAATCCAATCAATTAGTATCTAAACCTGTAGCAACTCTAAAGATCTAAAGCATGGTCCAACCGTGCCGACCACCTTCTCCATGTCTACCAGTGTCCAACTTTTACAAACATTACCAATAAATAATTGATGTTTTGCTTGGGATGTTGAACAACTGATCCTTCTACCCTGATATAACAAAAAATCAACAATGATAATGTCAAGAAGAAGAGAAATGCAAAAACTCCCAATTCAGTGATCATTTAATGCATCAAACTCACCATTAAGCAACATCAGCTTAATATTACAAACAAGCATGCATATCTTAAAAAGTTTGTGAAGATTCACCAAAAATTTGCATATCTAAAAAGTTAAGCAACTTATAATTATTTTTTAACAATTACATACATATGTTAAATAAGTCCAAGAAATAACAATTTCGTCCTAAACATATTAAACTCACCAAACCTACAATTGGTGTCTACGCCATGAGACGAACCAAATCCTCCAAAACTCCTGCCACTTCGTGGAAGCTCTTTTATCTCATTTCATGCTTTGATAAGCTTTGACACACCTGTTTCCAGTGAAAGTTGCCTGCTGAAACCCCTGTGAGCTGCAACAGTTCTTGTGCCTTCTCAAAGCTTGATCACCTGCGGCCTGTTAACTTTCTCGCCATTAACTTCCAAGACCCCATTAACTTCCAAGACCCGACGACATCTGGTTGTTCCATCTTGATACTTTAAATAGAGACACACATATCACTTATTAGTAGGGTGTATCTACAAAGAATGCATACATTATAGATAAACATCATACAAAAAAATGTAGACGTTCAAAGAATTCCATAGAACGGGATAAAGATAACATGAATAACACAAAAAATGATTCTGGATTATGCAACCAAATTGGGTGGATATCCATAAGAAATAGGAGTTCTCCTCATATATTTCTTTAGCCCAGCTGGAGTCTCATCGGGTAGATACGGCTTCAACCTGGAAGTACGAAAAAAGTCATTTTTGATGGATCGTGTAAAAAGGGTTTCAATTCAATCTTGTTACAACACATTATAGACAGCAAAAAGACATGGAATTCAAACAGGTTTTCAGATATAAATTATATTTTCTATAAAACAAATTGAAATTTAATAAAAGATAATAAAAACCCAATTCATTTTGTGGAGAAATATACAGAACCCAATTAAAGAATAATTTTATATTAAACAAGATCAACAGAGGCATTTCATCGAACATTTAGGGGAAGTGGCTTACTTGGATCAATAATGTTGCTATAAACCTCCAGAACAACATTTCTCCCGATCTGATCAGTAAAAGTTGATAACAACAAATTAAACAAAAATAATAAAGATCAACTAAATCGAAAAAAATATTCAAGAGAGTGAGCTCAAAACGTAAGCTATTATCAGCGCATATAGAATCCCATTTACATCACACCCATCAATTTTTAACAGCAAGTAGATCTGAAACCTTATCCACCGAATCAAAATCAACAAAAGAATCGAAACACTTTAAAACCATGATTTCTCAGCTGAAACACTAAAAACATCTACCAGTAGATACCAAATCAAGAAACGAAGCTATATGTAAATTTTACTTACAGATTCATAGCCTTCGAGTAATTCCTGTGCGAAGCCGCTGAAACCCCTAGCCCTCACGAATTAGTAAGAGAGAAATGTAGTGAGAGAAACTACAAACCCACATCGAAATTCATACAGAACCAACTATGAGGAACAAGAAGACAGATCAATTTCATGAAATCACCATGTAAAACAGTAAAAGAAGCAGAACCCACGAGGAAGAAAGCCTAAGATTAGGGATAAAAACCCTAAGATTTGAGATTAAGGTTCCAATTTGCTGGTTTGAGAAATCATGATTAAAAGTAAGAGATTAGAACCGTATGAGAAATCAAGATTAGAAATCGAGTTAAAAACCCTAAAACAAAACATATACCTGATTTGAATCGTATGAGAAATCTTACCATGTGAATCGTAGAGAGCACCCAAAGTAGCTAATTCCCTCTTCTAGGAAAACAAAAATCTTTTGGTCTTTGAGAGAAGAGGAGAAGAAACAGTAGAGACAGGCTTGAATATTTGAGAGCCAATAGGTAATTTTGAAATTTGAATTCAGAAGAAATATGGGAAATGAGCGGTCTGTCTCTGAAATTTGAATTCAATGTATGTGGTGGTATCGTTAAAAACACTTGTACATCAGGCTTTAGATCTTGTAATTCATACTTTTTAAGAGTTTCTGTATAAAATAGCAGTACCCCATGCATTAAAACTTGTCTTTAAGAGTTTTGTTGTATATGCTTATTAAGGTAGTAATAGATATATCCAAGTGACTCATCACAATAATCATGCATTTTCCTTCAACGCGAAAATATTTTCAAAGACCCCAATTTACACAATAAACCTTCAAAACATTTTTCTTGAGATATAATTATCAAATTACCTAAAAATCCCAATGTGAAGCTTTTATAAGGTTTTTCAAGGTTAAATATTTCAAATAGTCAAAACTCACCAAATGACTCAACCAAAGATATTTTTTCTGTAAAACGCATAAACACTTGAAAATTGACATTTTTGGTATGTACAACGTTTTCACAAAACAACTTAAACTCACCTTGTAGATTTATCCTAAGTCTATATTTTCCCCAAATTTGAGCTCCTTTGAATATATTTAGATCTTCAAGACAAAACTTCCAAAACCTCAATCACAACATGGATCCATCAACCAAACACCTCTAAGGTTACTAATATGAGTTTCATTCATTATTCTATCAAAAGAAAGGGAAAGCTTTAGGTGAGGGTTGGGTAAAACCCTAGAAATTGTAGAAATCTCACCCAAATGAAAGTAAGATGGAGAATTCCAACCTTCATCAAAAATCCTTGCTAAGAGATGAGGGAAAGGCTTTGAATCACAAAATTTATGGCTTCAAGAGCTCCAAAAACGATTTAGAGGGTTAGGGTTCGGTTTGAGGAGAGTTTAGAGAGAGAGAGGGGGCGGGATAAAATGAGGAAAGGGGCTGAAATCAGGTTTTTAAAGGAGTCAGGGTCCGACAGCGACCTTGGCCGGCGAGAGTGACAATTGTCACAATCGCCGACATTGTTGCCCGCGCTGTTGAGCACTCGATACATCTCTCGGGAGAGTGCCAGGCGAGAGTGACAATTGTCACAATCGTCGTCACACTCGCTGACTTGGTACCGAGAGGGGCTAGTCCTCCGTGATAGTGCCCCACGAGAGTGCCCCATGGCACAATCGCTGGCATAGTCGCCGCCCACATGCCGAACCCCATTTTTCACGTGAAGTACACTCGTCCCGCTTAGAGTTCAAATTAGGTTCCCCTTACTCAAAGCTTTGCATTGGACATCCAACAAACGGACAGGGAAACGTCTTATCTTATTTAGAAATTACGGGTGTTACAGACCTGAAGCCATGACAAAGTCCATTTTTTGTGCGTTAATGTAAAATCACTAATGATTTTGTTCATTCTCGTGTTATTTTAAATAGCTACTGTTCTCGTTTGATCATATCTCTCTCTCTCTCTCTCTCTATCTCTCTCTATATATATATATATATACTACATTAA
Organism: Saussurea involucrata; assembly: GCA_033807775.1. Classification (NCBI taxonomy): domain Eukaryota; kingdom Viridiplantae; phylum Streptophyta; class Magnoliopsida; order Asterales; family Asteraceae; genus Saussurea; species Saussurea involucrata. Next base: position 164,554,903 of record CM066320.1, read on the forward strand.
TAAGCATTTTGGAAAAAAGTCTTAAAGACAAGTCTTCAAGCATATTGTATAACTTATTCAAACTACTTCATAGTCACATTTTAGAAACCGGAGTTCTAATGAATTAAGGCCTGAAGGTTTGCAAGTTTACTTCGAATTCAATGCTGGTTGAGGGAAGATTTTGGTATATAACCTTCGAGAACCTTGTTTTGCAAGATAACCTTCTTTTATTCTCTCAATAACCAAATGACTATACTACCCTAACACTACCAGAAGTAGCTTTCATGGAACCCTAGCTTTCATGGCCGACCTTTGCCATGTGATTCGATCACCACCACTGTCTGGCGAAGGAGGATGGCGATCTAGTCCGACGAAGACGCTCCAACCACCACCACCACCGTTCGACGAAGTAGAAAGAAGGAGGTGTCCGGCGAAGAAGAAGAGAGGGGGTCGATCGGGAAGAGCCTTCCGACGAAGAAGAAGGTAGGGGGCCGGAAGGTTTGGAGAAGCGGGAAGAAGGACTGAGGAGGAGGTCGATGGGTCTGGGGGAGGAAGACGGGAAGAAGGTAGGGGGCTGGAGAGATTTCTTTAAGGTTAGTTTAGGAATAACACAATTTATAAGGTTCCGACCACCAACCACCACACTGATCGTCTTTGGTATGTGCTCCGACCACCACCACCACCACCATCGTCCAGTAAAGTAAAAGGGAGGAGGTGTCCGACGAAGAAGAAGAGATGGGGTCGATTGGGAAGAGGCGTTCGGCGAAGGAGAAGGTAGGAGGCCGAAGGGTTTGGAGAAGCGGGAAGAAGGACTGAAGGAGGAGGCCGATGGGTCTGGGGGAGGAAGACGGGAAGAAGGCCGATGGGTCTGGGAGAGGAAGATGGGAAGAAGACAGGTGGCTGGAGAGATTTCATTAAGGGTAGTTTAGGAATAACACATTTCTAAGGTTACTGATTTAGTTTTAAATTTTAAAAGGCTATAGACTTAATTAAAACCTCATTTAAGGTTATTTAGCTAATTATACCTTATGTTCTCCTTGTTGCTACTCTTCTAAAGTTCTGAGATTCTTTGGTGTTCCTCTGTAGTTGGTATTTTGTTTCTCTTTATTATCAATTTTTGGATTACTTTGGTATCTTTGCCTAAGTTTTTTATAGTCAATTTTCGTGTGTAGTGTATAATGCCTAAGGTCATTCTTGCTTGTTTTTAAGTTCTGGTCTCTTTTATGGAAAAAAAGAGTTTTGAAACTGATGGTCCTGAATGCGGCTCCCCAAAAGATAAGTTGCTAACTTAATGTTTTAAATTGGCGATCAGAAGCTTTTCTGCCCTGGTTAAAAAGGGGAGGTTTAGGCCTGTTTGGTAGTGGCTTAAGGAGCTTAATAAGGGCCTCAACTTATTAGCTCAGCTATGTCAAGGTGATTGGTATCGGCTTAATGAAATGGAGGATGACTTCATTGCTAAGCTTGAAGAAGAAACCTTTATGGATACAGACATTTTATTTCCATCTCTACCCCTCCTAAATAAAAACTTGCTCAGCCAATCATCTCAACAAGAAGCAGCTTTCAGTCCTCTCAAAGAAAAAAAAACGGTCAGCTTCCTAGAAACCCTCACCATCTTCCACGAAAATCCTCACCTTCTTCCTCGACCGGAGCTGCTCTGGTCGGTATTTTCAAGGTTTTCAAGGTTGTTGCTCACCTCTTCTCTTCATATCTGCTTGCTTCTCTCCATCATTAATCTTTATGTTTGTAGAAGATGTCAATAATAGGTTGTTTGAGATGAGATTATGGTTGCTGTCTTTTTCTTCTTATTATTAATGACAATAGGGGAGGTTGGGAAATGCTCACATTTTGGAGAAATTTTTATGCATTTAATTTAAAGTTATTATAACATGATTTCACTACTTTTTATTAAAAATTGTTTAAATCGATGATATTTAGTGTTTTAGAATCAACCATTGAGTATATTTACCAAATAATTATTTAATAAGTGCTTAATATACAATGAGGTTAAAACGGTCATTTCTAACATTTAGACCGTTTATTCAGCACAACAAACAAACACCAAGGTATCTCTATCTATTAATCCATACAGGATTTAATGGGAAATCAACCAAACAACCCCTTAGTTAATACTACACTATCATTTCAAAAACCTGCAAATTTGCAACCATCCATGGTTATCGGATGTTTGACATACAGTTTTTGATTTTTTTTCTTTTTACAAAGAATTTAAATTAATTTTTCACTATCTATAAATAATAAAATTTAAATCCCACTATAATGCGTAAATACATAACCCCCTTTAAATTTCTTCAATTTCTTCCATCTAAAACTTGGTTTTTATGTCATTTCTCTTTTATGTATTATCTTCGTTCTTTTAGTTTAATGATGTAAAGAAATGGGTATGTTTTTTATTTAATGGTGCATAGGAATGGGAATGTAAAAGAATAGGAATAGAAATAGGAATAAATACAATTGGCCAACAATAAGGGCCACCAATATGATGAAATGTATTTAAATATCATATAGCCAACACATACCTCCAAGATACGATAAATCCACAATCCCATCATATACTTAGCCAAGTTATTTTCCACATAAGACACAACCATATATATATATATATATATATATATATATATATATATATATGTACTAGTTGTCTACCCGCGCGATGCAGCGCAGGTGAGTGACAATTCTGAAGCAATTACTTCACCCTCAATCATGTTTCTCCGTATCTCTCGACAAGAAATATCAAACATTAACACTCATAAACATAAAACATAGTCTCAGGTTGCAAGACGACATGTTTAAAAAAAACAATCCTTACAGGACGTATCCAATCCTTTCGTCAGGCAACAATATTGGCATCATCGCCTCCGGCCGTTGAAGGTCCCCTCACATAGATAAGTGGCTGCAATGCACAATGACAAATTTAAGCAACATAAATCAACAATCGCATATGTTGGCAATAATATAATCACTTAATGGTGTCTTAATATCAACCTCAATCAACATGATCAAGATAAAACAAAAAGATCGTAGAAATATTAACCTGTCCATAGTCTGCACCACCATAGTCTGTGCTCAAAGCACCATATGGACCCCCATCAAACCATAACCAACCCGAGGAGGGTGGGCTGGGTAGCATGCAAGTAAACAGCCTTCTGTGAGTTTGAAGATCCTATTGGTCTGCTTGTGGCTTAGCAAGAGAGCACTCTAATACTTGACCTATACAAAATTGTCAAATTACTTCTTTTATTTTCATTTTACTAAACAGGATGAGTCTTTTGATTAGACGGTCGCATAGCATAATTGGTACGAGAGCCCGCATTATTACCATCTAACTCATACTTCTCAGTGTTCTTCAAAGCCTTCATAACGCTTGATCTATCTACAACATGAACAAAACCAAACCTACTCCTCCCATGACCCTCTTTTGTAGGAGGGAGTACTACTTTCATAATTTTCCCATGGTGCTCAAATATCTTTTCTAACCGCTCTTGAGTCACATTTTTTGGAAAATTCTTCACATATATGGCCTTTACATGCACAAGAAAGAACGGGAAAGATTCCTTAGGTTAACTTAAAAATGAGAGAAAACTTCTTTAACACTTCTGTTTTGCATGTAAACCAAAATGAAATAAGATCTAACTGCTAGAATAAAAATGCAAGTGAAAACAGAACATGTACATCTATATTTGAAGAGTGGTGAGGCCAAAACTCAGCATTGTCATATTAAAGATAAATGGAAAAAGAATGTGAACAAGTGTTGCATTGTAACTTTCATAATAAAGCACCTGGGAAGAAGCTGAAGATGTTGGAAATATTGTGAGGTTGGAAAGAAATCTGAGAGATCATTTTAATCCCGTGATTAATGGAGGTGTTTAATTTAATTTGAAATTCAAACTTATATAATTAAACAGATAATAAAAATGTGTTTTATTATTCAAAGTCAGTTTAAGACTTGGTCTCTAACTGATAGTCATGGGCTCCTAAAAAAGGGGATTAAGGCTGGTGGGTGTATTGGCCAGGATAAATACTGGCTAAATGGCTTCTCTAAAGACAGCAGAATTTAAAAGCTCTCTCTACTCCCTACTGCTATCTCTCTCTCGGTTTTGATTGCTGCTGCTACTGCTGTATTCGGCAGAATCGAGCACTCCTTCCATCTTCGATTTCTACATCGTCTTTAGCTTTACATTCAGATATCATCGTTGTTGATTATCTTAATATTGGTACTGCATCAAATCCTGGGCTTTGCGGTCTGATTCTCACAGCGTTAAGAGTGACCGTATAAAACCTTTAAGGACAGGTTTTCACCGTGCAGTTCGTCTTTCGTTCGATCGAAGAAAGAAATCAGGTTGGTTTTACCTTTTTTGCATGTTATTTCCTTTTCGTTCACTAGAGTGAACAGTCTGATTCTACTCCTTTCTTTAACGATTCTATCGCGAAGGATAAATCATATTTAGGGTAATCTTTATTAATTAATCTGCTGCTTTATTAATTGTTGTTAATATCTCGATTGTTTTCCATTTGTTTATTAAAGCTTCTCAACTTTTATTATTTATTGTTGATGTGTTGGTTTTAATTTACTAGCACAAAGCTTGAAAGTTTTTTTTTCTGTTAACATATATATATAGCCTTAGGTTCAATAGAGAAGTGCAAATATTTAGAGAAGTAGAGAAGTAAAAAAACACGGGTCCGTTCATATATGAACGTTCATATATAAACAGTCATATATGGACGTTCATATATGAACGTTCATATGAACGTTCAGATATGACTGTTATATGAACGTTCATTTATGAACGTTCATATATGACTGTTCATATATGAACGTTCATATATGAACGGACCCGTGTTTTTTTACTTCTCTACTTCTCTAAATATTTGCATTTCTCTATTGAACCTTTCCCTATATATATATATATATATATTTGGTAATCCGTACACATCTATATATATATATATATATATATATATATTTGTTTAACTTATAGTAATTTTCAAAGTTAGAAGTTGTCTTTAAGTATTCGTGTGGAATCTGAATATTTTCTAACTTAAAAAAAATTATTTCAACAATCTTAAAGGTTTTATAGATCAACAATGGAAACTGGTAACTATCGCTTGATGCCACAAGAACTCGTGAAATTGGACAGTTTCGATGGGTCCAATTTCACTCGTTGGGCTGAAAAAGTCAAGTTCATGCTAATGGTGCTCAAACTCTGGTTTGTGGTGGACCCAAACGTGCAATTGCATCACATACCTGATAACCCAATTCCCGCTGAGGGGAAAGAACCGGACAGAGCCAAGATAGCCCAACTCGAAAAGGACCGGATATTCCGTAAGGAATGTGAAACCTTGGCTTGCGGACATATAAAAAAAGCCATGTCCGATCGACTCTATGACTTATATGCCCCTATTAAGTGTCCTTGAGAACTTTGGACCGCATTGGAATTTAAGTACAAGGCACAAGAGGAAGGTACCAATAGGTACCTTGTGTCTCGCTACTTAAGATTCAATATGGTTGACGACAAACCAATACTTGAACAACTTCACGAACTTCAAGTATTGGTTAACAAGATGAAAGTTCTCAACATTTCTCTTCCTGATATTTTCCAAGTAGGGGCAGTTGTTGATAAATTGCCCCCATCTTGGAAAGATTTTCAAAAACGTATGATGCACAAATCCGAAGATTATTCTTTGGATGATTTAATCAAACATATCAGGATAGAGGAAGAGGCACGAAATAGGGACAAGAGGGGCAAGACTGTCTTGAGTGCCAACAACGTGCAGGCTAGTGGCAAAGGGAAGTTTAAAACTGGCGGACCCACTAAAAAGTGGAACTTGGGTCCCCAAAAGAAAAACTTCAAGAAGTCTGGGCAATCCTCTAGTCAAGGGCCGAAGAGAACAGGTAATTGCCATGTCTGCGGAGAGGCAGGGCACTATGCGAGGGAGTGCAAATTGAGGAAATCTGGTCCTCCACCGGCAGCTAATGCGGTTGTCGATATTGAGCACCTTGTGGCTAATCTGTACCTGAATGAAGAGATTGACATGATTGCTGAGGCGTCAACCAGGGTGATGGCTGGGCGAGGTGGCTGGTTTTTGGATTCTGGAGCCACGATCCATGTTTGTGACTCCGAATCCAAGTTTGCTACATACAATCCGGTAGCGCCCAAAAAACAGATCATAACTGGCAACCGTGGAAAAGCCGATATTGCTGGAATCGGAACGGTGCTGTTAAAGTTTACTTCCGGCAAGACTGTAACCCTCAGGAATGTGCTTCATGTGCCCTCTATCTGCAAGTGCCTGGTGTCTCTAAGCAAGCTTGATGAGAATGGAATCGGGCTGGCCCTCGAAGATGGAAAGATTGTGTTCCATAAGAGACACAACTTCATAGGCAAGGCATATCGTCAGTAGGGAATGTATCGCCTAAACTTGAATGAAGGCGATAATGATTCTGTTCCTAGTATTATTGAGTCAACAGCTAGTAATGCTTTGTCTGTGTCTGATCAGTAAGTAGGTTTTTCCGTTTGTGCTTTTGATGTTTTCCCTGATTCAATGAATGAAATTATTATTGATTATCTCGCTTGTTCAATTTCTTTATGGCATAAACGTTTAGCACATACAAACATAAAGAACATTGAAAAAAATGCAAAGTAAAGGATTAATCAAGATTAATAATAAAGATTTTGGAAAATGTGAAACTTGTGTAAAATCTAAATTTACAAAGAAACCTTTTCCATCCGTTAAAAGGGAAACATCAATTTTAGAGTTGATTCATACCGACATTTGCGAACTAAATGGAATACTTACTCGCGGAGGTAAGAGGTATTTCATTACTTTTTGTGATGACTTCAGCCGGTTTTTACACGTTTTTTTACTACACTCAAAAGATGAAGCTTTTGATGCTTTTAAACTTTATAAAACTAAAGTAGAAAATCAACTTGACAAACGAATAAAAATCCTACGATCAGACAGAGGAGGTGAATACTTCAATAGAGAATTTGATACATTCTGCGAATAGAATGGTATCAAACATGAACGCACATCGCCTTTTACTCCTCAACAGAATGGTCTGGCGGAACGCAAGAACCGAACCCTCGTTGAAATGGTCAACTGTATGTTGAACCAATCGGGTGTACCTACCAATCTGTGGGGAGAGGCTTTACTAACGGCCTGCCACATTCACAATCGGATCACTAGTCGTGTGATCCCAACCAGCCCATATGATCTATGGAAAGGAAGGAACCCCAACTTGAACTATTTTAGAGTCTGGGGTTGTGTTGCCTACTATCGAACTCCTGATCCAAAACGATCTAAACTGGGAGCCCGTGCTATTAAAAGTATATTCGTAGGATATGATAGAAATAGCAAGGCTTATAGATTATTGGATAAAGAAACAGGAGTAATAGTAGAATCCAGAGATGTGGAATTCTTTGAAGACAAGTTTTCAGGAGATGCTGAAAATTCAGAAAGAACATTGGCTCCGAATCTTCCTAGTACATCTCGTGATAGTTCGAAAACTCCTAACAAGGTTGACGAACCACGTAGAAGTACTAGAGTAAGAAAAGAGAAAAGTCTAGGAGATGAATTACTTTCATACTTAGTAGAAGGGACTCATAAGAAGGTGACGAGAGAGGTCATTTTCTCAATTAACATTGATGAAGATCCTAAGACTTACAAAGAGGCAATATCTTCAAGGGATGTTCCACTATGGAAAGAAGCAATAAACGATGAAATGGACTCTATTATGGGAAATTGTAGGTTCCCAGATTCACGTTGTATCATATTAATGGTAGTGAAATAGACAGCGGAAGCATATTAAATAAAGCCATTAAAATGAGTGATTGTGTAAACGATAAATGAACTATGAGAATCAAATATTGAACAGTAAATGATAACAGGATCAGATATAAAAGCTGCTATATATTGATAATGAATCACACCAAGAACATGTTCGTGTGTTCGGAAATCTCATAGGACAACAATATCGTACGGAGGTAGTGCTCGGGATTGCTGCAGTGTGTGCTTAAACAATTGTGGAAAACTACTCTTCCAAAGCTTACAATTGTTTGTTCCACTACCTCTCTATTTATAGCCCTGGAAAAGTGAAGGCATTGTACTATCGTACCCTAGAATGACACGTGGAAAGTGTGTCTCCTATTTTTAGGGCATACGTGGAAAGTATGGACACTTGTCTAACACTTGGGATTTCCTACGAGACTTAGGATGACAGAGGTCTTCACTTCACCAGAGCTCTTTCGCAAGAGCTCTGTTGGTCTTCTGTTAAACACTTGTTCTTCTGTTGGAAGTCTTCGACAGAGCTCTGTTGAGCTCTGTTGGTTTTCTTGAACTTCTTCCAAGTCCTCTGTCTGATCTCTGTTGGTCTTCTGACTTGAAATATTTTCAATACTTTTACATAACAGATACTTGGGGCTAACAATCTTCCCCTAAGTATTGAAAATAGAAATTTACAATTGACAAGAGATTAAAAAAAAGAACAGAGAACTTTTACCTCTGTCGAAGCCTTGCACTAATCTTTTAGAATATTACATTAAGATTAAAAGACAAGTACATTTAAGCATAATTATCTCCCCTTAAGATTCTGTCAAATCTTCTGATGAGTTCTCGGAAGTTCAGCAGAAGGTTGATTTGGGTGATGAAGCTTCTCTGTTGTTCTTCCGGACATTTCTCTCTTGGGAGATTCTGAATGATGTGTCAGGATCGATTCTTAACAAGAATTAAACTTCTTAGAAACAGAATTTAGAGAATCTTGCGGAATAGAACTCTAAATCAATTAAAGAACAATCAATAGAATTCAACACACTGTATATATCAAACTGTATTACAAGCTTTACACCAAACCTCAATCTTGATGAACAAATCTCATCAAGACGACTTCTACTTCTCTAGAAATAGGATCTATGATCTTGAGGTTAATTCTCTCTGAATAGCTAAACAACCTTTTGAATAACTGTTCTCTATATCGTGTATCTTGTATATTTTATTCTAATAGCTATCAATACTATTTATACAAAAGTAATTACAAGATAACTATCAAAAGTAAATTGATCTTCTGAATCTTCGTTAAACATATCTTGATCAATTCCTTCTTTGTCTCCAAAAGTATCGCATACCAAACTTATCAAGTCAGCAGTATTAACAATGATTTGGCTCAGCAGCATTAACAACCTTCAGCAGTATTAACCTTCACAGTCTTCTAGCAGTAGTATCTCAGCTCAGCAGTACTAACCGTGTCTAGCAGTAGTAATTTGGTCTAGCAGTAGTAACTTCGTCTAGCAGTAGTAACTTCGTCTAGCAGTAGTAACGAAGAACTGGCAGTAGTAATGTAGACTTAGCAGTAGAAATCATGGACTAGCAGCACTATCCATACTTAGCTCATTTTCAGTTCCCAACAATCTCCCCCTAACTTGACTTTTAGGAAAAGAAGTCAAGTTCTTCAAATGATGCTACCAAAACTTAGTCATCATATAAGCATAGATCAGGACTTACACCTAGACTCTGATTTACAATCCTTCTTACCAAGAATCTTCCCATAGCAGAATCTTTGTTGCAGACCAATTTTACATGTAACATCCCTTTCAGTCTTTTCATGCTGTGATTGTATATTTCATCCACCAGATAATACTCCTGATATGTGTTGTCAATTGATATAACATACACTCCACAATTTTCATAGAGCATCCAGTTGGTTACTGCTTGAAAAGGTCTTGCTGTTATGTGCTGAACTACTTCTGGTCTGAACATTAGGCATAGGTATTCTAACACCATCTTTGTGATAGACATACCTCTTTCTGTCAACATGTTACCATAGATCTGCATGCCTACTTTGAACATCTCTTCCAAGTCAGATCTTGAGCATCTTCTTATAACTTGTCCCCATGTTCTGTAGACTTCAAACTGCCCATCAGCTCTCTTGAGTCTGATATACTCCTTTCTCTCATCTATCAAAGTATCCCAGTGACTGATTTCAGGAGGCTTTGAATCTAATGGAGTCACTTTTATTGGTTCAGTATCAACCATAGTGATGTACAAGTCACATAGTTCATTGCTAAGTGATTGTGCATTACTGGATTGACCTGTCTTACTATCTCCTTGTCCTTCATCCTTGGCAACTTCTTCCTTTTCTTTCTCTTCTACCACTGGTTTCTCAACAGGTTCTACTCTTTGCTTCTTTACACACTTCTTTTTAATAGCCACAGACTTTGTTCTCTTTCTGCTGAAAACCATCTTTGCATCCTTAGTTTCTTCCTGTTTCTTGGCAGTTGGAGGTGTATCATGTTTGGCTTTGATTAAAGCCTCTGCAACCTCCACTTCTTCTACTGTAAGCTTCTCTGTTACTGTTTCAGCTTCTGTTTCTGTTACTGCTTTCTTTGTAGATTGAGCAGCATTAACTGTTTCTGCTGCTTGCTTAGAGTCAGCAGCATTAACAGTTTCTGCTGCTACTTCAGTTTCAGGCTCTTTCTCTGTTACTGCTGCTTTTTCTGTTTGGCCTTCGGCAGCATTAACTGTTTCTGCTGCTTGTTCAAACTCAGCAGCATTAACAGTTTCTGTTGCTGTGGTTTCTGCTGCTGTGGTTTCTGCTGCTGTTGTAGTTTCTGCTGCTTTAACAAGCTCTTCCACCTTTTCTGTCTCCCCCTTATTCTGTGCACTGGACTCCCCCTTAAACTGTGTATTATCCATTTCCATCTCAGTCTCCATGTGAACTGTCTCCCCCTCAACTTGTGGACCCTTCATATTCAGTTCTGCTTCTGATTCTGACTCTGACTCCCCCTTTTTGGGAGCATCATCAGTTGGAATTCTTCTTCTCAGCACAAATCTTGCCTTTTTCTTTCTGTGCAACTACTTGGTGACCATCCTTTTGAGCTTCTCAATTTGAGACTGTTGGTAGGTGACCACAGTCTTCAGTTGCTCAATCTCCTTCTTTTGTGCCATAACATCCAAGTTGACATTTCCAATGGTGTCCATCAATTCATCATAGTTATATCTATCCTCACCTTGTTTAGAAGTGTTTACCTTCTTTAAAGGATCCTTGGAAGGTTTAGCAGAAGCCTTCTGCCTAGCAGAAGCACTAACTGTCCCCTTGGTTTCTTGGCACCTGGGTCCTCCTAATGATTTCTCATTTAGATTTGCCATGGGGAAGGTCTTATTTATGTTACCACTGTCCTTCTCTGTGCTAGCAGAAGTAGTGGCAGCCTTGGCACCCATATGCTCATCCTTCTCCTTAGAGAGCACCTTCTTGGGGTTGGGAGACACCCTGTGGTTTCCCTGTTGATATTCTCAATTGGAGAATGCTCCAACTGAGGGCTTAAAGGCTTAGGGCTCTGAGTAGGTACATCAAGGGAAGGAACCTTGTGCACCTTTCTTCTTTGAAACTTGTTGGATAAAACAGGAGTGGGCTTTTGAAGTATGTGCTGAGGGATATTTATAGTGAGTGAAGGTAGGGTGTGGCCATCAGTGGGATGATCTAATGAGGGCCTTGATCCTGATGCCATACCTTCAGAGGGGTGGGACACAACCATCATTGTAGAGAACAATGGTGTGTCAACTCCTTCCGAGTCCCTAGGAATTCTTCTCATATTTGAGAAAACCTTCCCTTTAGGGGATTTTGGTACATATACCTCATCAAACTGAGGTAAGTCCATCAATTCCTTGTTAATAACTTCTTGCACAAACCTTGGATACATGTAAAAGCTCTTTTTGGATTCCAGGTTTGATACAAGATCATTAAAGATCATAGCTGAAAAATTGTACTTTCTGGCAGTGGATAAGCAGACCAAGGCATATGCAATGGGACTGCTGAACTCACTCCATCCAGTAGTTTTCTTGGAAATACAGTGCATCAGGGTATGAACAAGAAATCTCCATTGGTTGAAAAATTTTGACTTGTAGAATTTAAAAACACCAATGGGACCTTCATACCCCATTCTTTGTAAAGTCGAATATAAGTCATCAGAAGATAGAGAGGTTATACCCGAGGCATCATCCAAGTGAAGAGAGATGCGAATAACCTCCTCTGTGACTTTCAAGGGTTTATCACAAACCCTTGTTCGAATGGTTTATGCCCTTCTTCGAAACTAACAGTGGCATTCTCCCAAAATTGCGTCTGATGTTCGATATAGATGGTTGGGCTCACCGTTAGGGCATAGGAGATGTGCGAGGATTTAAGAAAATCGACGATATCGTGGAATCCCACAGCTTGTTTCGGCTTCTGAAGCATGGCTATTTCATTGTGCTCATCAACAAACTCCATGATTCCTGAGGATTCTTGAAAGAAAAACACAAAGATTCTGGGGAGAATAGGTTAGAACGAGAGAGAAGAAGTTAATGCGAAGAGTCGTTATGAACTTTGGCGGGCAAACAGGGTATTTATACGCAGTATTAACCCTAGAATTAACAAAAGCAGTATTAACGACATAAACAGTATTAACTACTGAGCAGTATTAACTGCAAGGCAGTATTAACGACACAGCAGTATTAACTACCGAGCAGTATTAACTACCAAGCAGTATTAACTACCTAGCAGTATTAACTTCCTAGCAGCATTAACTACCAAGCAGTATTAACTACCTAGCAGCATTAACTACCAAGCAGTATTAACTACATATGCAGTATTAACTACACAAGCAATATTAACTACACAAGCAGTATTAACTGCTGAGCAGTATTAACTACACAAGCAGTATTAACTGCAAAGCAGTATTAACTACAAAGCAGTATTAACTGCAAGGGCAGTATTAACTACTTAGCAGTATTAACTACTAGAACACTGGCAGTAGTAACTCTGCACTATGCATCACTAGTCAAATCCTCAAATGTCATCTTACACATCACTTTTACCACTTCTCTTACCTTCTGCAGGATTATTTTCAAAAGTAACATGTCCTCCATCAATTCATTTGAAATATTGAAGGCAGGCCATGTTACCTGTCATGTGCCTAGAGCAACCACTGTCAACATGCTAAATGCTTCTCCCCTTAAGCTGTTGATTGCCCTGCACATTAGATAAAACAGTTAGTTTTTGTTAGGGACCCAAGCCATAGTGGTCTTGGGTCTCCCTTGATCATCAAAATACTTACATTCTGTTTTGATGAGCTTGTCAAAGTGAGGAACATCAGTGCTTGAGTACTTTGTTTTGATGATAGGTCTAGAAGCAGTACTAACTGATGCAGAAGTACTAACTTTGTTAGCAGCACTAACATTGCTTCCAGAAGTACTAGCCTTCTCAGCAGTATTAACTAACTTAGCAGTACTAACACTAGAAGCAGTATTAATTGTTGAAGAGGTACTAACTGTGTTAGCAGTACTAACACTGCTAGCAACATTATTGCTTCCTGCAGTACTAACATTGTTAGCAGTACTAACTGAGTTGGCAGTATTATCATTAGTACCTTTAGGCATCCATACTCTAACACTTTCTGTTTCTGCCTTTTTCATGTGGCTTTTGGTTTTAACTTGTTTCTTTGCCACAACTTTCCTCACAGACTTTTTATAGCCACCATTCTTTCTGTAACCACCAGGTTTTTGAAAAGATCTTTGAGCATTAAACCTTTGGTTAATAGGATTGAAATAACAGTGTTTGGCTAAGTGATTTAGTTTACCACAGATGAAACAAGGTTTTGGTCTGTTAATTCTGTTCAGATCAACTCCTTGTCTCATAGCCCACTGGTTATTCCAGTTCCTTTGATTTCCCCTCTGATTATCATGTTTTTGGGGCTTGTTCTCTTTAGATTTCCTGCAAGAACACTGTTTACAAGTATTAGAGTTCACAACTTTGGGCTGTGTGGAATGAACTCCCTTTTCCTTTTCAGTCCTTTTGATCTCAGTGTTCTTAACACATGGACTTTCAGATTCCTCATCAGAGTCTACTTTGTCAGTCTCATCCTCAACAACTACTGTTTCTTCACAAGGATCTATATTAATCTTTAATTCAGGATCCTTCCTATCCTTGGTCTCTAACAAATCAGACTTAGGAGGTATGTAGTTGTTATTGTAGGGTGGAGGTGTGGCATTGTACCCTATCCCTACTTTCATCTTGTCATGGATTTGAGCCTTAATGATGGTATCCATGGTTTTAGAAGCACAGGTAAACTTTTCAAAATCAAGTTTAACCTTCTTAAGCTCTTCTTTTAATTTCTCATTCTCCTCCCCAGACACTTTCAGCTTAATCTCATACTCATTCTTCTCCCACTTCCAATAGTTAGTATCATAGTGGTGTTGAAGTTCATTAGCTTGAAAAGCTCTAATCTGTTCCTCAAACCTTTCTACAATCCTAACATAATCTTTCACATCTTTCTCTAGCCTCTTAAGGTTATCACACATACCCTGATTGTGATCCCTATATCTTTTAACAGCATCAATGCAAGCTTGAGAACAGAGTTTAGATTGTACCTCAGTGGGAATATCAGATACTTCTGCCATAAGAGCTTGATTCTGACAGGCTTCCTCTGCTTGATCACTCCAATCAAAAGTACTGTTTGATTCAATAGAATTTTCCATATTGATTGTAGAATTCTAAGAAAACCTCGCTCTGATACCACTTGTCAGGATCGATTCTTAACAAGAATTAAACTTCTTAGAAACAGAATTTAGAGAATCTTGCGGAATAGAACTCTAAATCAATTAAAGAACAATCAATAGAATTCAACACACTGTATATATCAAACTGTATTACAAGCTTTACACCAAACCTCAATCTTGATGAACAAATCTCATCAAGACGACTTCTACTTCTCTAGAAATAGGATCTATGATCTTGAGGTTAATTCTCTCTGAATAGCTAAACAACCTTCTGAATAACTGTTCTCTATATCGTGTATCTTGTATATTTTATTCTAATAGCTATCAATACTATTTATACAAAAGTAATTACAAGATAACTATCAAAAGTAAATTGATCTTCTGAATCTTCGTTAAACATATCTTGATCAATTCCTTCTTTGTCTCCAAAAGTATCGCATACCAAACTTATCAAGTCAGCAGTATTAACAATGATTTGGCTCAGCAGCATTAACAACCTTCAGCAGTATTAACCTTCACAGTCTTCTAGCAGTAGTATCTCAGCTCAGCAGTACTAACCGTGTCTAGCAGTAGTAATTTGGTCTAGCAGTAGTAACTTCGTCTAGCAGTAGTAACTTCGTCTAGCAGTAGTAACGAAGAACTGGCAGTAGTAATGTAGACTTAGCAGTAGAAATCATGGACTAGCAGCACTATCCATACTTAGCTCATTTTCAGTTCCCAACATGATGTCTCTGAGGTATACTAGCGACTCACTTGAGTACTTATGAGTTTCAGTAGCTCTGAGGGCCTTCTTGGTTTTCTTCTGTCGGTAAATGAACACTGGAGGATCTCCAACTACTGTTCCAGTTTTATAGTGCCCATAGCCTTCAAGGCTCTCATTTGGTGGTGCGGTCGCTAGTGTCTCGACTTCGAACTCTATGCCTAGCTGAAAATCAATCTGAATCCTTAGATTGATGTGCTCTTGCATAGCGAAGAGTACCTCAGGAAGTTCCGTTCTTGCCTCTTTGTATTTGTCACTGAAGTTGTAACAGTAGGCATGAAGTTGAATCAGATCATACGGGTTTAGTAGTACCAGATCGTTATCGTTGAAGTGCTCAACCCTGTCGTTGTTTGATTCAACTATGAACTCGTGATAACTCATCTGCGTTCTGTTGTGCCGAAAGATCTTCTGTTTGATGTCCACGATTCTGCGGATTCCAAAGTCAGAGTTTATGTTTCTGTTCAAACCGGACTTTGTTTCGATGAACTTACGTCTTACGTTAGAGATCGTATTTATCCTACAGGGGCTGAAATATGGGTTAATGGGCACAGCATTGGTAGGAATTGTATCACGATCACCATAGAGATAGGCAAAAAATTCTTCTAGCGGTGGTTTGCCAGAATGTTGGTTTGAGGTTTCAGGGTTCTGTTCTGTTTGCATGGGATTTGGGTCTTCATGAGTTTCTATCATTAGTCTGTCGATGTGTTGAACAGACTTTTGAGGTTGGTTTTGGCTTGGTTGTTCTTCAGCAGAGAATTGGTCTGTTCTCTCTCGTTCTGTTCTTGGTAAAGTAGGAGGGGTATCCAAGATGATGACTTCTGGTGGTTGTTGAGATGACGGTTCTGTTGGCTTGATGACCCTGTCTTTGAATATGTATTCGAAAGTTACCATAGTCATCTCTGGTAAGTCTTCAGTTGTATTCCCTTGATCTTCTCTTTCTGTTTCCTCAGCCTCTGTTGCTTTCCCTTTTTCCTTATCAGTTCCCTCAGCCTCTTTTTCCTTTTTCTTCTCCTCCTCAGTTCCCTCAGCCTCTTTCTCCTTTTCTTTATCCTTCTCCTTCTCCCCCTTTTGTTGTTCTGAGGACTCACCCAATTGATCGTCTGATTGACCTTCTTGAGCATCTTCGAAATCATCATCATCGCCAGAGTCGTCAATTCGAGTTGCGGGTGAGGCCGGAACAACAAATCTCATACCAGCTTTGTGTCTCTTGCTTGAAGGTTCATATGTAGGTGCTTCTTTTGCAGGTCTTTTCGATGTAGAGGTAGCCTGTAAAATAATATTAGTAAAGTTTGAGGCTGCCTTTGTCATTACATCTTCTACCTCTGTTGCAGCACCTCTGATCTCTTCTACTTGAGCCTCGAAGTTGACCTTGTGAGTATCAAGAGACGCTTTCACATGTTGTTCTGTCGCCTTAGCTTTCATTACAAATTTTGATGAGATCGTCATCATTCTGCTTAGGACTCTTTTGCTGAACTCACCCATCTGGCCAACTGTCATCGGTAAATCATTGGGTCTGGGCTGGAGATGTTGAGTGGAGTAGCAGATGAGGTGGTTGCTTCTTTTATGGATTCCTTAACAGAGTTGGTAATTATCTCTGTCAAGGTTCTGACGTTAGATTCTGAAAGAATAACCGTGGGGATGGGAAGGGTTCTGTTCATCTGCGCTGTGTGGTTCTCTGTTATGAGTCGCTTTAGCTCTGCAAGATCTGTCGAAGTCTTTTTAACTTCCTCTGATCTGACTGATCTTAGGTCGGCTATCTCTGTTGTCATTTTTGCAATCTCTTCTCCTCTGACCCGTTCAGACTCTGTTCTGAGTGCTTCAGCCTCGGCATATTTTCGAGTTATTTCAGCATGCTTGTTTGAGATGTTCAGCAGTTCTTCCCTAAGAGAAGCATTTTCCTTGCGGATCAGCTCCTTCTTTTGTTCATTGATAAGTTTATACTCGTTCAAAGAGTTGTTGATACTGTCACAGAAGCTTTCGAACTCTGCTCTTGTGACAGTGTCAACGGGGGTCTCCTTGGTTCCAACACATGGATCCAATTCTGCCTGGAGTTCAGAGGCGCCTCCATCAAGAGTTGTGTTGATGTTGGCTCTTGGAGGACTTCCACCTGATCCTTGATGTTCCCTTTGAGTGGAAACAACTACAGGTGTTCTGACCAAAGTTTCCTCTTCCAGCTCAGGTTCTGAAGAAGGAAATCTGGTGTGATGAGAAGCATTTGGATCAAGCAATGTCTTCCCTTGTTCTACTATGGTCTCCCATTGTCTCTGAGTCGGACAGATGCTACGTGAGATTATTGTGTTGTGTCTAAATGAGCCACAGAGGCATCATCGTGTGGAGGTGACCTATTGATGTTCTGGGGCGAATGAACATCACTACCAAAGATAGTTTCCCCGGCTTCGTGCGTATCAGAGGCATGAAGAGGTGCCTCTGATGGTATAGGCTGGTTGGGGTTCGAGGTGTGCACCTCTGTTTCAATAATCCTTTGGTCTTGATCACCAGGATTAGATTGTGTGGAAGCACTGGGATTTTGGTTAAGGATACCCTCAGTTGTGCTCTATTGAGCATCTTTTTCTATTCGCACATTTTCCTCGGCTCCTATGGCTGTAGAATTCTCTGGATTCTCTCTGATGTTTCCCTCTTGCTCACCACTATCAGAGGAGATATTTTCTACCTCTAGTGTTTCCTGTACTTCCTCATGGACAGCCTCTCTAGGAGATGCTCTGTCCTCTACTTCCTCTCTTCTAGAGGAAGACCCCACTTCGGGTACTCTTGCCTCTGGTCTGTTAACTTCCTCACCAATCTCCTCACTCAGGCTCTCCAAGGAAGGCTCAGATCCTAAGTATGTTGGGGTTCTCACCTCAGGTTCTTGAGGTTGAGCAGCACTCTGATAGTTTTGGATAGAGATGTGGTCAGGGGCGATAAGGGCAAGCATTGTACCTGGAATTCTTCTTATGAAGAGGTATTCGCCAGAAGTGGTGGGGAGGAATTTTAACATCGTCCAAACAGGTGTTGAGCGACCCTGATGAGTTAGTTCCAGTCTGTCGAAGGCTCTTCTGATCACCAGACTGATGAAGCGTGGAAACTTGATCATCTTCAACAACTTGTGGGATCCAACGACTCCTCCTCTTGCGATGGATGAGGTTTTTGTGTTTACAGCCGTAAGAAGATCGTTGTAGAGAATGCTGGCGTAGTCAAAGTTTCGATTGAAGAACAATCCATACATGATTTGTATGATTTTTGTTGTGGCTTGGTCTTGACTACCAGATTTGCTGGTAAGGGTTCTGTTTAAGGTGGAGAACATGAAATTCCACATAGTGGGTAGATTCTGTCGCTTGAACTCTCCAATCCTATTCAGATCCTTGTTGTAACCCAGAAACTTCATGAAATCAAGAAGAACAGTTGTTTTTGGTGGTTTCTCATAGGCGTCTATTCCTAGCTGTCGTTTGGTTTTCATTCTGAAGATTCTTCTTAAGGTACTTGCTCTAATGCGGATTGTTCCCGCTCCTCCATTACTTGCGTTGACGCTCCCAACTATCCCGTCTTGTTCTTCGATGTATTGGCATGTGGTCCACCATTGTTGGACATAGATCGCTGGAAGATGGTCATCGAACTCTGTTAGGGCTCTGAAGATATCAGAGTTTCTAAAGAACTCAATGAAGACGTGATACAGGGGTAGATAGAGTCCTGGAGTGGGATCGAATCTGTAGTTGTTGTCAGCAAACTCGTATGGAAGAACAATGATATCATCAGTGGGTTCTATTCGGCTTGAATCAGCAGAGTTTTGGGGTTCCGCCATTGTTGCAGGTTTGGGTTTTCTTGAAGAACACTGAGGATTTAAATAAAAGAGGGAAAGGTGAAAGGTTTAGGAAGTTTAGAAATGAAATGGATCAAGGTTATGGATATTTATAGTCAGAATTTGTGGCTGGGTAATCGTCGTAGTTACTGTAGGCACTCGAGTGTCAGAAGGTGGAGTGGCCTGAATTGTGTATCGTGGGAACAACTAGTGGTTTAGCTTTCAATTAGAGAGTGCCACGTGGATTTGTTCTGATCCACTTTTGTGCAAGTAAACCGTCGCGGTTAGAGATGTGTGGGTGACAAGTGGTTGACACTTAGAAATAACCCGCACCTCTGATGATGTGGCATAAAACCGACAGAGCTCTGTTCGAGCTTTGCAAGTTTTTGCTTCTGACGAGTGACCCTTTTTCATTCTTTTCAAGTACTCCTTTGGTATTTCACCTTAACCCAAAAACATTTAAAATTTTGTATCTGATGAGGAAATGGTCAAAGAACAATAACAGAACTGACTTTGGAAATTTCACAGAGTTCTGGTGAGAAACAACAGAGGCTCTGGTGAAATATCAGAGTTCTGGTAGGTTCTTGACGTTATCAAAGGATTTTCATCAGAACAGGTTTTCCCTCTTTCTTCAAAAATATTTGTCAATGAATATCAAAAAGCAAAGTCAATTTGGATTTGGAAATATGAGTACTGACTTGCTCCCCCTAAAACTATGCTCAAAATCTTATAAACCCCCCCTTAAAATAAGAGCAGTAAAAAAAATTATTTTTAAACAAACAGTTTCACCAAGCTTGTTGAAAAAGTATGCTTGACAGAGTTCTGGTGAAAGACAGACTCTTGAACTATCCTTCCTAACTTTTTGACAGAGCTCTGTTGGAACAACAGAGGCTCTGTTAAGTTTTGAACAGAGTTAGGAGGACAAGTTCAGCATACCCAGTTTGCTGATTAAGAAGTTAAACCTCCTTTCATCAAGGGCTTTTGTAAACAAGTCAGCAAGCTGGAGGTCAGTTGAAACAAAATACATTTCAATAGTCCCTTTTTCAACATGATCCTTTATGAAGTGATACCTTATGTCGATGTGCTTAGTTTTCGAGTGTTGAACTGCATTTGCTGTTATGGCAATGGCACTCTTGGAGTCGCATAGAATTGGAATTTTACCATACTCCAAGCCATAATCTTTGAGTTGTGTTTTCATCCATATCACTTGAGAGCAACAACTAGCAGCAGCAACATATTCTGCTTCTGCTGTAGAGGTTGAAACATAGTTCTGTTTCTTGGATGTCCAACTCACCAACTTTTCTCCAAGCAGTTGGCAGCTACCAGAAGTACTCTTTCTGTCATTCTTGCATCCTCCATAGTCTGAATCTGTATATGCTACAAGCTCGAAACCAGAGTTAAGAGGATACCAGAGACCCAAAAATTGAGTCCCTTTCAGATATTTAAAGATACGCTTGACAGCTGTTAAATGAGTTTCTGTAGGATTTGCTTGAAATTTGGCACAGAGACAGGTTGCAAACATTATATCAGGTCTGCTGGCAGTTAAGTACAGAAGTGACCCTATCATGCCTCTGTAGTACTTGACATCTGTTGGTTCACCATTAAGATCAGAGTCAAGCTTAACTCCAGTGGCAATAGGAGTTTTCATTGGTTTTGAATCATTAAGCTTATATTTTTTCAACATATCAGAGATGTACTTGGACTAACTTATGAAAGTCGCTCTGTCAGATTGTTTAACTTGTAAACCAAGGAAGAAAGAAAGTTCTCCCATCATGCTCATTTTGAATTCGCTTTTCATTAAACTTTCAAACTTATCACAGTACTCCTGCCGTGTACACCCAAAGATAATATCATCAACATATATTTGTACCAGAAGTATGTCATTCTTATACCTTCTAAAGAATAGAGTTTTATCGACAGTACCTTTCTCGAAGTGATTGACCAACAGAAATTTGGACAGAGTTTCATACCAGGCTCTGGGAGCTTGCTTAAGGCTGTACAGAGCTTTGTCTAACTTGTAAACGTGGTCTGGAAACTCTGAACATTCAAAACCAGGTGGTTGCTGGACATAAACTTCTTCTTGTAGTTTGCCATTCAGAAAGGCAGACTTGACATCCATTTGGTAGACCTTACAACCCTTATGAGCAGCATAGGCTAGGAAGATTCTGATGGCTTCTAGCCTAGCCACAGGTGCAAAGGTTTCGTCATAGTCAATGCCTTCTTCCTGTCTGTATCCCTTTGCAACCAGACGGGCTTTGTTTCTGATGATAATCCCTTCTTCATCCTTTTTGTTTCTAAACACCCACTTGGTTCCAATGGTCGTTTTGCCTTTTGGGAGTGGAACCAAGGACCAAACTTTATTTCTTTCGAATTCCAGAAGCTCTTCTTGCATAGCTTCGATCCAATTTGGGTCCTCTAGGGCTTCAGAAATCTTCTTCGGCTCAATCATGCTTAAAAAATTTACAAAGAAGGCTTCATTGATTGTGGCCGATCTTGTCTTCACACCATCTTCAGCAGCACCAATGATAAGATGATGAGGATGATCCTTTGTCCATCGTGTCATGGGAGCATGGACAACAGGCGGGGTTTGTGCTTCTGATGGGAAAAGACGAACTTCAGCATC
Source organism: Saussurea involucrata (assembly GCA_033807775.1). Lineage (NCBI taxonomy): Eukaryota > Viridiplantae > Streptophyta > Magnoliopsida > Asterales > Asteraceae > Saussurea > Saussurea involucrata. The sequence goes on from CM066320.1 coordinate 164,576,599, forward strand.
AGAGCACTGTTGATTGGGACCAGAGCTCTGTGAAGGTGAGCTTTCAAACAAGGAGTCTCTGCCAATATTAGTTAGCAAAGGTGATGATGGCTCTTGTTCAGGTTCTCTCTCGTTCTGATGTGGTTCCTCATTTCTCTGAATCACTCCTGTAGACAGAGAAGTAGATGGTGAAATATTAGAGGGACCAGTGAGAGATGTACCTGTCAGATTCTGTTCTGTTGAGTTCTGAGCTTGATCTCCTCTATTGATGTTATCAGAGGAATCATCATCATCGAAGAAATCGTTGAACATGAGATTGATATCTTCTTCCCTTGTCTTTGAAGAACTTGTCTTCTTCTGTTCTGTCTGTGTCCCCTCTGTTGATTTACGATTAGAGGAGCTTGATGTACTTTCATCAAAGGACACATTTACACTTTCTTGAATGACCCGACATCTGGAGTTGTAGACTCTGTAGGCTTTAGAGGTTAAGGAATAACCAATAAAGATTCCTTCGTCTGCTTTCTTATCAAACTTTCCCAGCTAATCTCTGTCATTCAATATGTAGCACTTGCAACCGAAAACATGAAAGAATTTCACGTTTGGTCTTCTATTGTTGATGAGTTCATAAGGAGTCTTCTTAAATCTCTTTACTATCACATCTCTGTTTTGGGTAAAACAGGCTGTTGAGACTACTTCTGCCCAGAAGTTTATTGGAAGGACAGAGCCAACCAACATTGTTCTGGCGGCTTCTACCAGCGTTCTGTTCTTTCTCTCCACAACTCTATTCTGTTGTGGAGTTCTTGCAGCTGAAAAGTTCTGGGAAATACCTTCCTCTGTTAGGTAGGTATCAATTTTGGCATTCTTGAATTCTGTCCCATTATCACTTCTCAACTTCTGTATCTTCAGATCTAACAGAACCTGTATCCTTTTTAACAAACTTATCAAAATTTCTGGGACATCATATTTTACTCTGATGAACTCAATCCAAGTATATCTAGAATATTCATCAATTAAAACAAGGATATACTTCTTGCCCGACAGACTTTGCACAGAAATTGGACCACAAAGATCCACGTGAAGCATATGCAAAGGTCTGGGACAACTATGATCACTCTTTGTTCTATGTGAAGATCTTTTCATCTTACCCAGTTCACAAGCAGAACAGAGATGGTCTTTGTCAAACTTCAGAGAGGGTAGTCCTTTTACTAACTTCAGTTTCACGAGCTTGTCAAGGTTTTGAAAGTTCAAATGGGCAAATCTTTTATGCCAGAGCCAGGCATCTTCATTTTTCAAAGACACTAAACAGAGTTTCTCTGTTGTAGAGTTTTGGTTTGGTTTAAAATTCATTTTGTAGAGATTGCCTTTTCTGTCAGCTCTTAAAAGTTCTTGACCAGACTCGGAAAGTAACAAGGAACAATATTTCTTCCTGAAATTGACATCGAATCCGTGATCATAGAGTTGACTTATACTGAGAAGATTATGATTTAATCCTTCAACATAAGCAACCTCAGAGACTAAAACACCACCATTTACTAATGTACCATAGCCCTTAATATGTCCGCCATTGTCTCCTCCGAAGGTTACTGCACTTCCCATCTTGTTCTTAAAAGAAGTTAACAGCTCCTTATTCCCCGTCATGTGCCTGGAGCATCCAGAATCCAAATACCAGATCTGCACATGAGGTATCTGCAAGACAAATTAGATCCTTTTAGGTACCCATTGCATAATGGGTCCTTTCCTGTTAGGATTAGTTGGGTTAACAGACTTTCCTTTGGGCTTTCCATACTGTGATGGTGTGCCAGAGGTTTTCCTCTGTGTATTCTGAACAGTCGTGGGATTTTTCTTTTGAACATACTGATTCAGAACACAGTGGGGACCATTCAGATGATTTTGCAATTTTAGTAACAGTTGAATACAATTGCAGTTGATGGAACATGACTGATGCACATTGTTTTTATTCAAAAACTGTTTGAATGGAGCTTGATTCTGAAAGATTTTAGGACCAGATGTCTTTGCATACAATCTGTCCTGGTTCTGTTTCTTAAAACTGTTATTCCTAGAAACAGACTCTGTTGACATGAAGCTCTTTGGAATAGATTCATTTGACCAGAAAGGATTTCTTCTTTGATTTACACCAGAATTTGGAATAGATCTGTTGTTTGCTATCCATTTTCCCTTCTGTTCTGGTGTGAATTTTACTGGTTTGAAAGCAAGAGGAACATTTGGGTTTACAAAAACACTTTTGTTTTTCTCTCTCTTCTCCACTTCTACTGCATTAGAAGCAAGAATCTTAAAACCTTTGTTGTTAAACTCAGTTACCGGTATAAACCTTGATTGTTTCTTGAAGAAAGAAACATCCTCTTTTAGATCCGTAGATTCTATCGGTATCTGCTTTAACTTGTGTAGAATTTTCTTTTGACCACAAAAGATCTGTTCATCTACTTCAGAGTCAGAGTCACTGTCAGAGCCTAGAAAGTCTCTGGTGGCTCTGTCGGAGGTTTTAGTTTCAATGGGTATGACAGAGATATTTGTTTTGACAGCTCTGAACCTTCTCAACTTTGGCTTTAAAGAATCTGAAACAACATTTTCCTCGATAACTTTCAACAAATCTTCCTCAAAAGATGTTCTTATGGATTCAGGGGTAGGAGAGAAGACGGGGGCTTCTGGATTGAGTTTGCTCTGTGGGATTTCAACAGAGGACTCAGTCACAGAAGTAACAGACTTTTGTCCTTTGAATGAGTTGAAGTTAAAAATCTCTTTTGTATCCAAGTCCTTGACAGAGTTAGGAAGTATGATTCTAGCTCTTCCTTGATCAAGAATAAACTCTGAGGATGGTTTTAAAACCTTTTCATGATCAGAGGAATCATAGCTGACGTTCCTAAAGTCAAGATTTCTTGGTTTTGAGAAAGAATCTAAAGTTTTGGTTCTTTTGAAAACAGCATTACCAGATATCACGTCCTCTTGGATTTTCCCAACACAAAAGGCAGAGGACAGAGATGTCTTCTTCCTTTCGTCATAGGGAGCAAGGTAAGAGAAACCAAGACCTTGTGTATCCATCTATGAATTTATCTTGATGTGCACATCTTGTGCATCCTGGTACTTTTTAATCTGAATTTCTTTTCTCTGTAGGGATTGATGCAGAATTTCCCTTTCTCTTTGAAAATAATCAGTTAGAGCAACAGAATTAAGTCTCTCTGTTTCAGACTTTTTCAAATTTTCAGACTTCTGTTTCAAAACGTTTTCATATTCGTTAATTTTGTCAGAAAACAGGCTCTCTTTCTTCTTTTGCAAGATTTCTAGCTTAGATTTTTCTTTGAAGATTTTTTCCTTTTCTTGTTCCAAGAGAGTTTTCTCTCTCTTGTAAAAGGACAGATCCTTCTGAACTAGCTTTCTTAGCTCTTTTTCTTCAGAAAGTTTTTGTTTAAGAAGTTGAAATTCCTCATTCAGCATAGAAACATGCATTTCTAATTCTGAGTCAGACTTGGATTCAGATGAACATACCTTGGCACTGGGTCTGGTGATCCAGCGCTCTGTCGTCAGACTCTGTCGTAGTAAGAGCAAATGCATGAGCTAGATCTTCTTCTTCTGTTGTTCCCTTTGTTATCTCTTGTTCTCCAGTCATCCAGTCAACAGCTTCTTCTAAACTTTCATCATCCACAGCAACTCCACAAAAGTTGGCTTGATCTGGTTCATCATCAGAGGATGAATCAGAAACCCAGTTCTCCATTTCAGCAACATAGCTTCTTTCTCTGTAGTTGTACTTGTATTTGTTCTTGTAGTAGTCCTGGTCTTTTACCAGTTTGCCTCTACAATTAACAGAGAAGTGCCTAGGTTTGCCACATCTGAAGCAACGTCCATCATTCTGATTGATGGGTTGAGCAGCATCGGCCTTCTGTTGTGCTGGTAGATTTTCTCTTCTGTTTTGTGGAGATTGTCTTTGTTCTGTGGTAACTCTGTTGTTACTTTGTTCTGGTGCAGCGTATTCTCTTCTGTCTTCTTTTCTCTCATATCTACCTCTTCTGTCAAACTTATTGCCAAATCTCTTGTTAAATTGTTGAGTTATTAGAGCAAGAGATTGAGCAAAAGCTTGAATGTCATCATCCTCTGATGAGCTTTCCTCTGTATCACTCTCTGCAACTAAACTTTTCTTTCCTTTCTTTTTAACTGACTTATCTTTCTTTTTCTCTCTGTTTGAACTCTCTCTGTTGGACTTTTCTGATGTGGGTTTCTTTGAATCAGAAACTAAAGCGATTGGGCCTGCAATGGTGGATTTGCCTTTTTGCTTGACAACATCCTTCTCTTGTGCGGCCAAAGTGCCATACACATCTGTTAGAGACCATGCATCTAAGTCCTGGTTAGCTTTTAAAGACATGGACAAATTTAACCATTCATCATTCAAACTTTTCAAAAACAGAACATTGTTATCTTCCTTCGACCTGACAACCCCACATTTTTTGCATTTGTTGATCAACACATTAAATCTGTTGTAGGTTTGTTGTAAGGTTTCCTCAAGAAGTGCCTTGAAATCGTTGTATTCATTTATACATTGGGTTCTTCTGTTCTTTTGGGTCTTGATACCACCCTCAAGTTGGTTAAGAAGTTGATCCCAGATTTCCTTAGCAGTAACACATGAATCTAGTTCGTGAAATATTTCGTTTGGAATGGCCATAATCAGTAGTCTAACTGCTTTAAGATCATTTTCCATTTTTAGATTTTCCTCATCAGTAAAACCTGTGGTTTTAATCTCATAATGAGCTGGAATCTCAGCAGTAGTTCCTGTTGCGGGTACACGAGGAACAAAAACCATGGGTTGGTATGGTCCGTCCGTGACAGATCGCATTAAGTCTTTATCCATACCATCGAAAAAGTTAACCATCCTGATCTTCCACTGAGCATATTCATCTCTCAGAAGAGTAAGAGGTTTTGTTAATGAACCAGCAGTATAGATAGCATTTATACTGTTGTTCGCCATTTTGAGAAAAAACAGAGTACAGTTGTTAAAAAGAGTTTCAACTCAAAGATGAGTTTTAAACAGTAACCAATGGAACAGTAACTTCTGAGAGAAACGTTTAAACTAAGCTAGAAAGCTTTAAACACGGTTATATGAGCTATGAAAGCTTGTTTAGACTAGGAAGCAGTAAAAACAGAGTATGTAATGAAGCTTTTAAAGACACACAAACACAATCAACAACAGTGAGTCAACCTTGGTAGATTGGATCGTTTGGTTTAAGAAACCCAAATATGCTCTGATACCAATTGTTGGAACCCAGATATAACAAGTAACAATAATAATAGCAATAATCTTTGTATTGATTGATAAAGAGAAGAGTTTACAATATAGGAAATGAAGAACAACTCTCTCTTACATGAAGCTCTCTCTCTCTCTCTATACGTATGACTGATGAAAAATAGAGGCAAGGAGAAATAGAGGCTTAACCTAAAATTCTCTAAGAAAAGACTTTATAACCAATATAACAATTGGTTATTTACAACTTTAGCCCTTGACACTCAACAAATACAAATAAGTCCTTGACACTATTTCTTTATAAAACATTCATATAAATTAGGGGCTAATTAAAGCTAACACTCTAGATTTAGCATATAAACATGCTTATCTATGTGATATTGCCAAGAACAGTTTGAGAAGTTTATTCTTTAATTTACCTCAATGATAACTAGAAGTCCTATCAGAGCTTCATCATTGCCAACTCTGAGCATAGGCCACACAATTTTTTTATAAATTGTTGTGATAATAGTTGCTATTGTGCTTCTATGTTAGATGATTACCCCTGGTTACTTATTCTTTAATGCAAATTCTCATGAGCAGAATGTATTTGCTACTCTTCATCTCCTAGCTGTTTATCTACTATCGGTTACTACTCAAAATGGTTATACAAGCTTCCGCACATCAAATCGTTCTCTGATCGTTTGAGAGATAACTGAGACCAGAAAAGTAATGCAACAGTCAAGGGGGAGTACGCAAAGATCAAGAAGGAGTATGCAACGATCAAGGGGGAGTCAAAGAAGAAATTGAAGCAACTGACATTGTGGAAGATCAGGAAAAGAAGACTCTTACAAGACTTGAAGTTTAACACACCAACGCCTCTAAAGAAAGCAAGGGGGAGACTACAAAATGATGCTTTCTTTATAAAACATTAGGGGGAGATTGTTAGCTTTAATTAGCCCCTAATTTATATGAATGTTTTATAAAGAAATAGTGTCAAGGATTTATTTGTATTTGTTGAGTGTCAAGGGCTAAAGTTGTAAATAACCAATTGTTATATTGGTTATAAAGTCTTGTCTTAGAGAATTTTAGGTTAAGCCTCTATTTCTCCTTGCCTCTATTTTTCATCAGTCATACGTATAGAGAGAGAGAGAACTTCATGTAAGAGAGAGTTGTTCTTCATTTCCTATATTGTAAACTCTTCTCTTTATCAATCAATACAAAGATTATTGCTATTATTATTGTTACTTGTTATATCTGGGTTCCAACAGAAATGGAACTTGGGAATTAGCTGATTTACCCAAGGGAACAAAACCCATAGGTTCCAAGTGGATATTCAAAAGGAAGTTGCACCCTGATGGTTCAATCTCAGCATTTAAAGCTAGATTGGTAGCCAAATGATATAGACAGAAAGAGGGTATCGATTATTTCGACACCTATGCTCCGGTTGCTAGAATTAGTTCTATCCGAACTCTTATAGCAATCTCGGCCTTAAAAGGACTGTACATTCATCAAATGGATGTGAAAACAGCCTTTTTGAATGGTTACTTAAACGAGGAGGTTTATATGGAGCAACCCGAAGGGTTTGTGGTACCCGGACAAGAGAACAAAGTGTGTAGACTTATTAAATCTCTGTACAGTTTAAAACAAGCTCCCAAACAGTGGCATGAAAGATTTGATACTACTCGACATAACGGAGCTGATCGGTGCATTTACTCAAAATGTACAAAAGAATCCACTGTGATAATTTGTCTTTATGTCGATGATATGTTGATCATCGGAACCAATCTAGAAGGCATCAATGAAACGAAAAACTATTTATCCTCGAACTTTAAGATGAAAGATCTTGGAGAAGTAGATACAATTCTTGGGATTAAAATCAAAAAGGTCAGGATCTCAAATTTCTCTTAGTCAATCCCACTACATAGAGATACTGACTAAGTTTCAACATTTGAATATAAAGGAGTTCAATACTCCATTTGATTCAAGTGTGAAACTTGACAAGAACTCTGGTAGAGCGGTGGCTCAATTAGAGTATGCTAGTGCAATAGGTTGCATGATGTATGCAATGCATTGCACTAGACCGGATATTGCTTTTGCTGTGAGTAGACTAAGTCAATATACAAGCAATCCGGGTCCAGATCACTGGAAGGCAATCAGTAGTGTATTTGGATACTTGAAAAGAACCAGTGATCTAGAGTTGACGTACACGATGCATCCAAAAATCATGGAAGGATATTCTGATGCTAGTTGGATAGATCACTCAAGTGACTCTAAATACACAAGTGGGTGGATTTATACACTTGGTGGTGGGGCGATTTCTTGGGCGAGCAAGAAACAAACATGTATCGCTCATTCAACTATGGAAGCTAAATTTATTGCCCTAGCTGCTGCGGGAAAAGAGGCCAAATGGATTAGAGATCTGCTGTCAGATATCCATTTATGGCCCCGGCCGACTCCTTCGATTCCCATGTATTGTGACAGTGAGGCCACACTGTCAAAAGTATACAATGCCGTGTATAACGGGAAGTCGCGACACATAGGTCTCCGACATAATTATGTGAGACAACTGATAGATAATGGTACCATAAGCATTGTGTATGTCAAGTCGTGTGGAAACTTGGCAGATCCATTGACTAAGCCTCTGACGAGAGACTTAGTAGGATCAACTACCAGAGACATGGGTCTGAAACCACGCAGAATCGGTTAGTGATGGAAACCCAACTTAGTTTTAGTGCTCCTATCTCCTAAGTTTAATGGGTAATAACAAGTCACTCAACCGATAGAAGGTACTATCAATTACAATAGACTCGTGTAAGGTATTAGATAGTACGTCGTTGCCGAGAAAGAGGATGAGTTTGATCTCTTAACAAAGTTTGAAGGCATCTTAGCAACGAAGATGATATAGAACTTTGCCTATATGACCAAGAGGTGGTGCTGCCTCAATTGAAGAGTAGTGGTTCCTCTTCTAAACGATCATGAAAAGGATTTAGCGCATGGCCATATTCGCGCTCAGTGAGAAAGCAAAGAAAAGATGGTGTGTGCAAGTAAGCCGAAGCAGTCTTAAGATTCAAGGTTTAAATCCTAAGGATACCATTGAATTGATCTCTTTTTGCATACGTGCATTAAACGGGGTTTAATCTAAGTGACACCACTGTGACACTGTCTTATACGAATGTCAGAAAACTTTCCAACCTGGTGGGGGATTGTTGGAAATATTGTGAGGTTGGAAAGAAATCTGAGAGATCATTTTAATCCCGTGATTAATGGAGGTGTTTAATTTAGATTGAAATTCAAACTTATATAATTAAACAGATAATAAAATGTGTTTTATTATTCAAAGTCAGTTTAAGACTTGGTCTCTAACTAATAGTCATGAGCTCCTAAAAAAGGGGATTAAAGCCTGATCTGGTGGGGGTATTGGCCAGGATAAATACTGGCTAAATGGATTCTCTAAAGACAACAGAATTTAAAAGCTCTCTCTACTCCCTACTGCTATCTCTCTCTCGTTTTGATTGCTGCTGCTACTGATGTATTCGGCAGAATCGAGCACTCCTTCCATCTTCGATTTCTACATCGTCTTTAGCTTTACATTCAGATATCATCGCTGTTGATTATCTGAATATTGGTACTGCATCAAATCCTGGGCTTTGCGGTCTGATTCTCACAGCGTTAAGAGTGACCGTATAAAACCTTTAAGGACAGGTTTTCACCGTGCAGTTCGTCTTTCATTCGATCGAAGAAAGAAATCAGGTTGGTTTTACCTTTTTTCATGTTATTTCCTTTTCGTTCACTAGAGTGGACACTCTGATTCTACTCCTTTCTTTAACGATTCTATCGCGAAGAATAAATCATATTTAGGGTAATCTTTATTAATTAATCTGCTGCTTTATTAATTGTTGTTAATATCTCGATTGTTTTCCATTTGTTTATTAAAGCTTCTCAACTTTTATTATTTATTGCTGCTGTGTTGGTTTTAATTTACTAGCACAAAGCTTGAAAGTTTTTTTTTTCTGTTAACATATATATATATATATATATATATATATTTGGTAATCCGTACACATCTATATATATATTTGTTTAACTTATAGTAATTTTCAAAGTTAGAAGTTGTCTTTAAATATTCGTGCGGAATCTGAATATTTTCTAACTTAAAAAAAAATTATTTCAACAGAAGACTAGACATTTTCCGGGTCAGCCCAACTCACAGTTGGAGCATTATCGTCAAACTTAAATTTTGGGTTCAACATCTTTTGTCTTGAATACTTTGCACAAGCATGGTTATTGTACTCAATGATAGGGGTGTTTACGGTATGGTTCGGCTCGGTTAGTAGGAAAAATGTGAACCGAACTGCATGAGGCGGATACCTAGTTACCCAAACTGAAACCGAACAACGGGCTGAACCAAACCGAACTGAACCGAATCGAAGTTAGTCGGTTACCCACCGGTTCGGTCCACGGTTACCCGAATTTATCGAAAAATAGTCTTTGCTATATAAAAATAATATCGAAATAGAAATTTTAAACTAATTACATAACAAATATCTAAAAATAATCCAAGAACAAGAAATTAAAATAAGTTTTATTGTTTAAAAATATCTACTATTCAGTTGATGACTACTCAAAAATTAAATTGTTAAAAGTAAATATAATATTATTTATTGTATTAAATAAATCGGTTCAGATCGGTTACCCGACAATACCTATAAATTAAAACCGAAACCGATCGGTGAATACCCGATTTTAGGTTAATGGACTCTATATTATATCAAATGAAACCATATTTTTCATTATTATTCTCATTCCTTACCTTTCAATGCTCCCAACCAAATGCTTCCTTCATTGTGTTGTTTAATGTGTCACGTGATGTGATTTTTAAAGGGAAATTAATTAAAATGCCACAAGTTTGACTAACTGTTACCGAAATGCCATAAATTTTTTCCATTTTGCAAAAATGCCATAAATACCCGCGATGGAAGCCCGCGATCGCGGGCAGTGGCATTTTTGTAATTATCAAATACCGCGATCACGGGAGGAGCCCGCGGTGGCTTCAAATTTGATTTGTTTTGTTTTTTAATTTACACTTTCACCCCCTAAACTTATTTACTAAATTTACTTTATACCTTTTACTTTTATAATTTAATTTTACATTTAACACGTATAATCGTTTATTAACTAAAATACGTTAAAAAAATACGTTTTAATTTTAACAAGTTACATCATTATAATCGTCTCTTCGATACGTTCGAAATGAGCCCAATCTTGAATTTTTTTGGATTTATATATTTTAATATATATCATATAAACTACATAAAAATTTACGATATCTATAAACACATTCAAATAATAATAATTTAAAACGATTTAATGAATTAGTTAATATATGATTATTATGTTAATGCGATAGGAGTGTAAAACAAAATTGAAAATGCGTTAAAAATAAATTTTTATGTAGTTTATATGATATATATTAAAATATATAAATCCAAAAAAATTCAATATTGGACTCATTTCGAACGTATCGAAAAGACGATTATAATGGTGTAACTTGTTAAAAGTAAAACATATTTTTTAACGTATTTTCGTTAATAAACGATTATATGTGTTAAATGTAAAATTTAAATTATGAAAGTAAAAGGTATAAAGTAAATTTAGTAAATAAGTATAGGGGTTGAAAGTGTAAATATCAAATCCAAATCACAATTTCGAATTGAATTAATTGTGAGAATTTTAAACTCATTAGCAAAGTGATTTACAGTGCAGAAATCTACCTCGTTTGTCTCTGGCGTCGCATCAGCCTCCAGATCCTCATCATCCCTGCTCATCAAGCACATCATTGCCAACGCAGCTGTCTCGGTCTCACCCTCATCATCGGTCATATCCAGCCAGTACTCTTCCTCTACCAACAAAGCTATACCAGATTCCTTTTTCTCAGCCAATAGTGCCTTCTTCTTGTAATAAGCCGAGTCCCTTACTTTCGGTTTCCAGCATTCCTTGGAGAAGTGACTGGATCTCCCACAGTTATAACACTTCTGCTCTTCATCTTTTGGCCTCTTACCTTCCTCCTTTTGATCATCATGCGGTTTCTTCATCTCTATCCTATTCTTGTGCTCGAAATTCTTAGAACCAGACGAATAACGCTGATTGTTAGATCCTGGAGTTTTCACAAACTTTCTATTAAAGGCCCTTGACAGAAGTATCATAGCCTGCTTCACACTCTCAGCTTCATCTAAATCATCTTGATCTATCCCAAAGTCTTCTTTCTGAACGTTCTTCACCTTCTCTGCATATTTGTTTGACACTAGAGCTAGTGGTTCAGTTTCGAACTCATCATCGTCTTCCTTCTTCTCTGACACTTCTGTCTTCTTCTCTTTCCTATCATTCTTCTCTTTCTTCATCAACTTCTTCCTCTTAGGATCTGCCTCATCCTCATCTTGCTTCAGAGTCTCGAACATCTGCTGAAGTGGAAGTTCATCTAGCTTTGAGTTCTGCTTCATTCTGTGAGCATACTTCTTCCATTCGGGCTAAAGCACACTCAAGAATTTAACATTGGTCTCTATGATGGATTTTGAGATCTTATATCGGTTGAGATCATTCAGAATGGTCGTGAAACGATCATAGGCATTGTCTAGACTTTCACCATCTTTCTGTTTGAAGTTCTCATAAGTATTGACGACATTAGATACCTTCATCTGATTTTCCACCTCTGATCCTTGATACAGTTTTATAAGCTCATCAAACATCCCCTTTCCGGTCTCACTTAAGCTATTAACTTTCTGGTAAATGTTAATGGTTAAGGCTTGCATAACCAATGATCTTGCTGCTTTGTCAGCTTTGTATCGCAGTATTTCTTCTCCAGAGTAGTCTTTTGGATCAAGGAGTCTTCTGTTGTTACCATCAGGGTCAGTACGATAAACGTCACCTTGTACCCCTTCTGTCAAGGATTTGTAGATGAAATTCCCATTATCTTGCCGTTCCACATAGTCTAGGAATCTATCTTTCCAAATTTTAAAATATTTCGGGAAAAGAACCGGTGGCTTATCCTTAGATCCTATGGTCAATATGTCTCTTGCAGTCATTTTGGATTACTTGTCGTTGATCGTTAAAATCTGATTATCTGATTAGGAGTTACTTTAAGTTTCAATTTTATGTCTCAACACACTTCTTGTCGCAGCCCAAACCAAGTCGCAATAAACCTAAGTCGCAAAGAATCTATATCGCAATAACCTGAAGTCGCAATAAACCTGTGTCACAATACACTGATGTCGCAACAACTGAAGTCGCAATGTGATATCGCAACAAGTAAAAATTACCCGTATCGCAACTGAAGGTTGCGATATGGTACTGTTCAAAAGGTAGTGGGTTGCGATATGGAGCAAGTCGCAATTGACCGTTGCGATATGATACTGTTCACTTGCGATATTGATGAATATCAGTGGGTTGCGATATGTATGAAGATCCAAGGTCGAATCTTCAAAACAAATCAGATTAGGCTGAAAATTGGTGGGTATGTTTGCGAGACTATTCTGGACAACTTTAGAACTTCGAGTTTTGACCAAAAACCAACAGAAGATGGATTTTCGATGCAAAACAGAGTGCAGAAAGTATGGGTGCGAAAATGAAGAAAAATCCAACCTGAGCTTCGATCCTCGTGTTTCTGCGGAATAAAAACACTCAGGACTATTCTAGAAACAATTCTTGATCAATTCTAATCCATTAGAAGGACTCTAATGGCTAAAATCAATCAAAAAAATTGAAGAAAAATGAAGAACACTAAAAAATGGAAATAACTCTCACAATCCTAATCAAATCAATGATTTACAAGTTCTGATACCAATTGTGATCCAAGAGACAAGTAATCATGCAAATATAAGCTCAACAATGGTCATCTCTATATTCAATGAATCATAACAAGCTCACAATACAATGGATGAACAATCAAGTGTGTGTGGCTAGTGTGTGTGTTGGATGACCTAGTTTTCTAAAGAGGAAAATAACAAACATTATTTAGTTAGGGTAGACTATGGCCCTATTACAAAACTAGCCTCTCTACTTGGTACAATGTCATATTAGCACTAACAGTCTTTTTAGAAGTGTCCTATAAAAAACATAATAGGACACTTTCGTGTAAGTGTCCTTATTGATACAATATGATAGGACAATTAATCTATGGGTCCTATTAACCTGATATGGTGTCGTATAATTATAGACTCTAATAGGACATTTTTCGAAAAACGTCATATATTGTAATGTCTAAAAAAACGTCCTATAAAAAGAGTTAATATGACACTTATATTATGCTTCCTTCATTGTGTTTTAATGTGTAACGTGATGTGATTTTTAAATATGTGCTGACCATAAATGAAGGGTATTATAGAGAAATTTTGGAGTCATTGTTGAGGCTTTAGAGCGTCTAAATTATGGAATCACCCATCGATATTAAGTGTGATGTTTTTTTTTCTTTGAATCTTCTTGTTTAACACCCTATACTAGAGACATGATTCTATAATATGCTATATTTTGTTTATCGTGTCTAAAACGTGCATTTAAAGTGTGGTCATACTCATATTATTTAAAGATCTATTTATTTTTCAAAAACAAATTTCTAATTTTTTAAATCTTTAAATACATATAAGAAATAAAAGAAGTTCGACCAATGTTTTATCACATTTTCTTATGCTTTTACACTATACTTAATTACACGCCGTTGCATCGTACGGGTACACAACTAGTATGTATACATATGTATAGAGGAGGTTCAAAGCTAGGAAACCCTAACAAAATAGAACACCTTATGTTATCTAAGAATATATGGATTCCCATGAGATTATTTATTCAAAAAATCCATTGAAGAGAAAATAGAGGTTCTGATATATATCGAAAACAAATTGTCCAAATCTAGCAAATGTATGACAAAAATACTGCACTACTAAACAAAGAGGCAATTCCAGCAGATTTTTTCGCCTGAAAATTACCAGCGGATTTCTGACGGATTCCAAAAGGTCAACTTTCCGTTGACTTCCCCACAAATCCGACGGAATCGGCCAATGACTTTAAAAAAATATTTCGATTATTTTTCGGGCGGATTTCCGACGGAATAATTTAATTAAAAATTCGAAAATGTTATAAACTTTTTAAAAATTTAATTCGATTTCCGGTCGATTTCCGATAAGAAAATCGAAATATCCAAAAACAATTACTGACGAATTTCTGAAGGCCAGAATCCGCTGGAAACGGTAAATCCACAGGAAAATATGTGTTCCAGCGACTTTTTGCCGACAGTCAAATCAGCCGGAAAACACAATTTCCGACGGATTTCCTACAGATTTTTTCTGCAGGAAAATGTCCTTTGTTTTGTAATGTTGTTCACTACAAACAAGATGATATAATACAAGGAATATAACCAGCCATTGCAAGCTCTTTAGACAACTTTGTTCACAAAGCAAAGTTGACCTTTGTACACGCTAGGAAGCTCGATTGGCCAGCCTAAATGAGACAAGCCTATGCAAGCTTATACTAGCCAATATAAACCTACACTATACAAACCATGTCCATCCTGTTGGGAATAAATATGACAACGCTCCAAAATCTAATTAAATGAGGAACTTTATCAACCAAAAACACACTATCTGCGACATTAACCAGCAATCCGGTGCTGAGCAAACAGAACGAGATAAACAACCGAATGCGTGATAAGCAAATAAGAAAGAAGATTAAGCAATAACCATTCACCAATTAACAATGGTTCTACCACTGCCACAACTAAATGAAAGACTTTTACCTAAGAACTAATCCCTCGAAATTTGTCGCTAAATGGTAATTCGTCACAAAAACTGTTACAAAGGTTGGTGGGTAATGCAAATCGGTGAAAGTTTACCAAGGGATTCTCTGGGTGATCCATAGGCATTTTCTCGAAAAACATCGGATTCTACCGAACCATTGGTATTTTCTGGGTAATCGCCGACAAAAATTTGCATGGGTAAATTTTATGGTAAAAATCATTTGTTTTGCAGTGTGGTTATATAGTGTACGTACGTACACAAACATGCAAAAGGAGGATCTTTGTTCACCAAAATGGAACTGAAAACAAAGCAAGATTGCAAACCAAAATCACAAATTGTGTTTGAACACTCAAAGCTATTATAACTAAACACATGGGAACCAAAACACTAACTTTATACTAAAAACCATACGAATCCAAGCTCGATCCAAACCTAATAATAACTTGGAGTTTCGGACGATTAAATTTAACATTGTGCATCGACGTGTTTGTTAATAGGGTACCATGTACCAAAAATCCCAAAAGTTTATGTTTGCATCAATATTTTATCACGTTGCTCGATCGGCCTGGTTAATTGATTATAAAGCACGCCCATCCATAGTGTTTTTATCTTATTTTCACGTATTCTTGTTTCGTAACATCGATAACTCATACTATGTATTTCCAGTTCTTGCAAATTCTTCGATAACTTTAAAACGACATTGCAAAATATAATTTGAGACAAACATGTAACAAGAACTTAACCATCTCATATTCCAATGTTGTCTTTTTGGCTGTGTATAATTTAACCTTATTCAAGATACTTTCATATATAAATCAAAACCAGCATTTGATCATTGTTGGCAACATGGGAAACAAGGAAAGCTGCCTGCTAAACATGGCAATGATCATACTCTCACTTGTTCTTATCATCGCAACAATGGCCGAAAGTCGGCCAATCACGGATAATAACAGTAAGTCCCCTACCATTAATTAGTTTGATCAATATTTTTGTATTGAATTACTTGATGTTATTTAAAGGTATTTTATCATGCAATTTTCGTTGCTGACGCCTCTCTTCTCTCATTATGCTGTTCTTTTCGTGTCTGTAGCAGTTAGGATGAGATCCGAATACCAACAATCCAATCCTTTCTCTCCTTTTCCCTCTGCCGGTATCGTTCGCTTCAACACCACTTGGAATTCCAACTTCACTACATTTGGATTCTTCGGCTTCAATCCAAGTTTTGGATTTATTTGATCATGAATTTGATGGTTAACAACAGGAATCGAGTAAATAAATTATGTGTGTGTTTTGATTCCTGTTATTTCTTTGAATTCTATTTACTTCTTTAGTGTCTATGTATCCTTACAACTTTGAAATGGTTTAAATCTGATATTGTACATATTTAAGTGGTTTAGTACCTGAAAACAAATCTTTGATCGCTACGGGATAATTTATAGATATCGTCGCAAACAATTGTAAATTTAATGCCACAAACGGTGGAAAAGGTGACACGAAAGTCTGATTCGGGTCTACAAATTTCAATAACATTCAATAACATTCAATAACATTCAAAAATCCTTGTGTTTGTGAAGGACGACATATAAGTTTGTGAACATAGTTTTTTGGCCGAAGAGTTTATGTAACGTCTATAGGTCCGTAAATATGGGATGTGCTCTACAAATTAAATATATATATATATATATATATATATATATATATAGGGTCTCGTTCTTTTGTTAACCGTCTAATTAGTGTTAACCATGTTAACTTTTTTGGACCAATAGGAATCAAGATAGGTTACTGGTTTGATAGGGGTAGTTTAGGAATTTCAGAATTTTAATTATTTATGGGTTATTTACTTTCCTAATTTCATGCACAAGATAGTTTTGGTAGTTATTAATGATAATCTTAATCTTTTAAAATCAATTTTCATTTTTGGTAATTATTAATGATAATTTTAATCATCTAAAACCCATTTTCAAACATAATCTTCATCTTTACGTTCCAGAGATTTTTTTCACGTTTTTTTTGCATAGATGCACGATTTCAAACTACATATATGCACATCATAGAAATGCATATATGCACATCATAGAATTGCATATATGCACATATTAATATTGCATATATGCATACCTTAGAACTGCATATATACACATCATAGAATTGCATATATGCACATCAGTTGAATATATGAAGATAAAAAATGCATATATGCACAACTATAAATCTATGTAAAGCTGCATATATGCACAAACATAAATCTGTGTAAACCATAAATGTATGTAAATTTGCATATATGCACAACCATAAATTTGTGTAAACCATAAATGTATGTAAACTTGCATATATGCACAACCATAAATTTGTGTAAACCTGCATATATGCACATATGCACAGTGTATGTGCATATATGCACATCGGTTGCATATATGAAGATCTATAAAGTGCATATATGCATTTAAAACTGCATATATTCATATCATAGAATTGCATATATGCACTTCTTAGAATTGCATATATGCACTTTAAGAACCATCTAACGGCTCAACCTAATTACTCTCCTCCTTCATCCCTTCTTCCTCCTCCTCCAACCTCACTCTCGATTATTATCCATAATCAAATCTACTAAACAATGAACAAACAAATTCAACAAAAAAACCACTTTCATTTTCACTAGAAATCACAACAAAAGGAAAACGATTTCACATGAATATTAACAAGAAGAACTAGCAGTAAGAACATTAAAAACCTACTTAAATTTATTTTGAAACAGGAAGATTCCCTAAATCATTTGGAATCGTCGATCCTGATTATATCCTTCAATCGGTAGTAATAACACCGAATTGCCGTACAGCCAAGAGGATTGTGACATGTGGCAGATGAGGAAAGGCGTGGATCTTGAGGAGGCAAATGGTGTGGAGCAAGCGTTACCGCAAGGTGGGTCTTTGTTCTTGAAGCCGGAAGAGGCTCGTGGGGTTCTATTGGCAGACATGGCGGCACTGGCGGTGGCAGAAGGTGACGTGGAGAGGGCACAAGAGGCGGTGGCGGTTGCATTGTCGATAATTCCAGACAACCGGATGTGGTTCTCACGGCGGCATATGTAGATGCGGTGCGTGGAAAGAGTGAAGATGCGATGGGGAAGTTGAAAGAATGCAGGCATGTTATATTTCAATGATGTAATAGGTAAAAAGAAAAGGTTATCATGTCCTTAAATGTAGGGATTGAGTTAGTTGTTTCCTTAAATGTAGGGATTGGGTTAAATGACAATAATAACCCTATGCATATATGCTGCAAGTGAAATCAGCCATGTGTTTATTTTAATTATGAATTAAAAAATTCTTTTAATCTTAACCATTGATTTTGATGATTAACGGTCTAGATTAGTTATTACAGTTAACACTAATTAGACGGTTAACAAAAGAATGGGCCTATATATATATATATATATATGGGCTAAATCATGTGAGAACCAAAAAAGATTGAGAACCGTGAGAACCGATCTAAGCCATAATTTGGTTTTGATCTATGGTTATAATTAAAATTTTGATCCCATGGTTATAATTAAAAGATTGAGAACCGTAAGAACCAATCCAAGCCGTAATAGATTAAATCAATTAATGGTTTAGATCGGTTTTTACGGTTCTTAACCTATTTTTGGTTCTCATTTGATTACCGTCCTATATATATATATATATATATATATATATATATATATATATATAGCTTTAGGTTCAAATGAGAAGTGCAATTTTTTTGAGAAATAGAGAAGTGATCTTGGCCATTTATTCGGTCAAGATCGGTTATAATTGGTCAAAAGTTGCGGCTTTGACTAGTCAAAAGTTGCGGCTGTTCCAAAATTAGAAGGGCAATTTCGTAACTTTTACAAAAACACGGGCTGAATTCATATATGAATCTGTGTGATTCACATATGAACTATACGTTCATATATGAACCTTTGTAATTCACATATGAACTCTTTATAACTAATTCATATATGAATCTTGTGATTCATATTTGAACCTTTGTATTTCATATATGAAACTAATTAACTGATTCATATATGAATCTTTGTGTTCATATATGAACCTTTGTGATTCATATATGAATTTTTTTAACTAATCCATATATGAAACTTTGTGATTCATATATGAATTTTTTTTAACTGCTTCTCATATTAACAAATTAACTGATTCATCACAAAGGTTCATATATGAATCACAGAGGTTCATATATGAATTAGTTAAAAAGAGTTTATATGTGAATTACAAAGGTTCATATATGAACACAAAGGTTCATATATGAATCACACAGATTCATATATGAACTCGTCCTGCGTATTTTTTACGAAACTATCCCTCTATCTTGTGCAGACCACGCGCAGACCACGTAAGGAATTATCCGCTGCTTCTCGGTCAAAGCCGCCGATCTTGACCGAATAAATGGCCAAGATCACTTCTCTATTTCTCAAAAATTTGCACTTCTCATTTGAACCTCTCCCTATATATATATATATATATATATAGGGAATGGTTCAAAAGAGAAGTACAAATATTTTGAGAAATAGAGAAGTGATATTGGCCATGCATTCGGTCAAGATCGGCGGCTTTGACCGAGAAGCAGAGGATAATTCCTCACGTGGTTTGCGCGTGGTCTGCACAAGATAGAGGGGTTGTTTCGTAAAAAATACGCGGGACATGTTCATATATGAATTTGTGTGATTCATATATGAACATTTGTGTTCATATATGAACCTTTGTAATTCACATATAAAATATTTTTAACTAATTTATATATGAACCTTTGTGATTCATATATGAATCAGTTAATTTGTTCATATGAGAATTAGTTAAAAAAAATCATATATAAATCACAAAGGTTCATATATGAACACAAAGGTTCATATATGAATTAGTTAAAAAAAAGTTTATATGTAAATTACAAAGGTTCATATATGAACACAAAGATTCATATATGAATCAGTTAATTGGTTCAGCTGATTCATATATGAACCTACAGTTAATTAGTTTCATATATGAAACACAAAGGTTCATATATGAATCACAAGATTCATATATGAATTAGTTATAAAGAGTTCATATGTGAATTACAAAGGTTCATATATGAACGTATAGTTCATATGTGGATCACACAGATTCATATATGAACTCAGTCCGTGTTTTTTGTAAAAGTTACGAAATTGTCCTTCTATTTTTGGAACAGACGCAACATTTGACCGGTCAAAGCCGCAACTTTTGACCAATTATAACCGATCTTGACCAAATGAATGGTCAATATCACTTCTCTATTTCTCAAAAACTTTGCACTTCTCTATTGAACCTAAGGCTATATATATATATATATATATATATATATATATTAAAGATTCAATTCTTGATACGATTTTTATCACGACAAAATAAGTAACGATATTGAAAGTTGTTTAATATCGTCTTAGTTGATGGCTGGATTCGGTAGACACGTTACATCTACAGAAAAATGCAGATACAACAGCTCATATAGCTAGCTATACATGAGAAAATTATGATAATAGTAGATACATGAGAGTATTAGGATCACAGTAGCAACTAATATCCCTATTTATACCCATTTATTAGGGATAAGAGAGTTTAGTGATAAGATTTGGGAATGCAAGTGCCCAAAACTTTACTTGGTAGTGAAGCACAATGAAGCAAAGACATTCCTGTGTTTTGACAATATAATATGCCTATGGCGACGCTCAGTTGTACCATTATGTTCGCGAGTGTGAGGCACAGTTGTGAAATGTGATATACCATGGGTGTTAAATAACGGAATTAGATTTCGCCAGCATTATCAAAGAATATGGACCATATGTATTGAATGCTTGAAGAATTTTCAGACTAACCGTTTGTACTGAGAAAAAAAATATGTTAAAAACGAATGATTTTTTTTTTCATATATGGGATAGAGCCTGATATACTTTCGAAAGAAATCAGCAAAATTAACATAAGAAAAGTAGCAATCAATAGATACAAGGCTTTGAACATCTGAATAAGTGAGTTTCAATGGCTTTGAACTAGATAAAGAATTTACTAAACATGGTAACTGACGCAGCGGGGGTTTGCGAAAGGATCGACAAGCGTCTAAACCCTTTGATAAACGTGATTACGAATTGTAAAACACGAAGAATTAGAGAATCCACTCTAAAAGAAACAAACTTTATTAATTAATCAACTGATTAACAAAAGAATTAACCCTAATACCCTATTTATAATCTAAAACAATAAAACGATAACTACTAAACTATTAAAGATAAATAAGAAACTTAATACTTAATCCTAATCTAAAATTGAATACTAAAAGATAATACTATATTTAAATAATGGAAAATAACTAAAATAATATGGAATTGAAAGTTGATCGTGGAAATTGATTGTCACGTGAGGGAGGAAAGGTGGTGCTAGTTTTGCGCTAGCCAACTAGCGTGAACATGGGCGCCAACAAAACAAAACAGAAGATGGCGCTACTTTGGCACAACTCACCTGGCGCCGTCGCTGGTGCCGGCGGCTGCCTTGCGTTCCTGCTTTCCTCTTCGTTGCTCGATCTGGCTCTCGATCTTTTGTCGATACTTCGTCTATATCTGGTGCTTTATGTTTGCTCTTTTTCCGACGCCAAATTCCGAGTCTCTTTTGTGCTCGTTTACCTTTTCGAGTTCGTTTATTATTATTTATAAAACCCTTAATTATCTCTCAAATTCTTCGAATTCTCCCTGTATCAGTCACCCTCACTTGAAAAGAACTCTTCCTCGAGTTCACTTGAAAAACTACTTTACTCGGCTCGTAGAACACGCGTCTCGTCAAATCGCGTGGATGCACAACTTGGTCTTCAAAATTTAAAAATTTCGACCGGTCTTTAAAATCCAACGGAGGTTGTCGCGATTGTTTCCATACGAGCGATATATTTATCAAACTCGTAAGGGTGGGAGATTAGAGTAACGTTACCGGGAATTATTGCACTTTGAACCGGAGTCGCGGGTGCTTGAATAGTGGGAACATCACCTTCGGGATCATCGACCTTGAACGGTTTTGTTGGCTCGAGGATGTCTCCCATTAGCTTCTTTTCGGTTTCTTTGACCGGGGACCCAAAATCTGTCGTCGGCTCTTCCGGGTCGGTATGGTGTGATTTTGTTTCGAAAGGAGCGACATTATCTTCACCCTTGTCCGGCAAGACTTCCTCTTTTTCCGGTGGGTTTTTCGGAATGGGCGGTTGATTGGATAGGGAAGAAATCGAGCCCATAATACGGCTATTGTGGTGGCTCTTCTTGTTGGGGCTTTCATCGAAGCTATTAATTGATCTCATGGCAATCTTTTGGTCGCCCCAACGAAATAGTACGATGTCGGCTTGGCTCTTGTAGGTTGCATGATTATCGAATTGCCACGGTTGACCCAACAGAATGTGGCAAGCGTCCATGTCAAGGACATCACATAGGACCTCTTCTCGATAGTGTTTCCCGATCGATATGGGCACCCGACAAGTTTGCGTGACCCTAACTTGAAAGCCATTCTTGACCCACCCAAGAGAATACGGGGCTTTATGTGGTTGAGTATGTAGGTTAAAGTAATCGACTAACTTTTGGGATACGAGGTTCACACAACTTCCATCGTCGATAACTAAGTTACGTACCTTTTTGTGTACCGAACAATGCGATCGGAAAAGATCTTCGTGTTGGCTTTCTTCCTTTGACGAAAGGAGTATTCGTTGAATTGCGACGTGGATCTTTTCTTGGGAATCTTCCTCCTCCTCCTCGGATTCGGAACTCGATGGATCGACCCGGTTAAGGTTGCCATTAAATGGCGCCATAGCCGGTCCTTCAAACCTGTCTCTTTTCCGACGGTTGTCGTTGACGATGTTGGGTTGAAGCCTATTATGTACAACTGTTGTCAGGTTCGTGAGT
Organism: Saussurea involucrata; assembly: GCA_033807775.1. Taxonomy (NCBI): domain Eukaryota; kingdom Viridiplantae; phylum Streptophyta; class Magnoliopsida; order Asterales; family Asteraceae; genus Saussurea; species Saussurea involucrata. Next base: position 164,599,505 of record CM066320.1, read on the forward strand.
GTTGTGGATAAGGCCACATCCGGCTCAACCAAATCTGCTTTGGTAGCGAGTTGTTGATCTGCCATGATGGTGAAAAGACAGGTGAATCCTGCTCTGGTACCACTTGACGCAGCGGGGGTATGCGAAAGGATCGACAACCGTCTAAACCCTTTGATAAACGTGATTACGAATTGTAAAACACGAAGAATTAGAGAATCCACTCTAAAAGAAACAAACTTTATTAATTAATCAACTGATTAACAAAAGAACCCTAATACCCTATTTATAATCTAAAACAATAAAACGATAACTACTAAACTATTAAAGATAAATAAGAAACTTAATACTTAATCCTAATCTAAAATTGAATACTAAAAAATAATACTATATTTAAATAATGAAAAATAACTAAAATAATATGGAATTGAAAGTTGATCGTGGAAATTGATTGTCATGTGAGGGAGGAAAGGTGGCGCTAGTTTGGCGCTAGCCAACTAGCGTGAACATGGGCGCCAACAAAACAAAACAAAATATGGCGCTACTTTGGCACAACTCAGTTGGCGACGTCGCTGGCGCCGGCGGCTGCCTTGCGTTCCTGCTTTCCTCTTCGTTGCTCGATCTGGCTCTCGATCTTTTGTCGATACTTCGTCTATATCTGGTGCTTTATGTTTGCTTCTTTTCCGACGCCAAATTCCGAGTCTCTTTTGTGCTCGTTTACCTTTTCGAGTTCGTTTATTATTATTTATAAAACCCTTAATTATCTCTCGAATTTTTCGAATTCTCCCTGTATCAGTAACTTGTGCCTTTTGTTCACATTACATGACAAACAATCAAAAGAAGGATTTGATAGTTCCGTCAATGTATGAGAATCGGGAAAGCACTTTGATAGTTCCAAGTATATCAAGGCCACTAAGGGTAGCCTCGACTTGACGTCTCCATACAAAGAAGTTGGCGGTTCATAGTAAGATTAATCGAAAAATGCCTAGGAGCATTCAGCCATTCAATGGGATAACATATGTGTTGATTGCGGTAACCATGGTGAATCGGGAAAAAGATCTCAATTAAAGAAATAGAAGCTCTGATACCACATAGAGAAATGCAAAGTATTTTTCTAGTATGTCAGACTACTTTGTTACAACAACTTTATTCTCAACTAGTCATTATCCAAGATGTTTTACGACATACATACATGCATACATACATATGCGGCTATCAGGTACAAACAAATTTATGGAATATACTCGGAAAAAGTTAGCCGTAAAGAAGGTTTTAAAAAAAAAAAATAGTTGAGAAACTACAGTCATTGACAACCATAACCTATATTATTTTTTGATCATATTATAAAAAACCTTGATATAGTTTATAAACAAATGTTTTGAAAATTTACTTTATTTAGGTTTTTGATAAGTTTTAAAGCATTTTTTTTCTCCTAATCGTGTCCTTTACATATTAAAATTGAACAAAAATTGTAAAATCTACTTTTAGTTATTTTGTGTTGGTAGTTAACTTTATCAAACATGATAGTTCATTAGCTAGCTTAGGGTACGTTTATTAACTAGCAGATTATTCAATAATCTATACTACTTATATATGTATGTAGACAAAATGTCTTAAAGACAACCATTAAAGCACAAGTTACCACCATTTTATGCATAAAAGTTGAAAATCTCTTAATTACTATTTTTAATGCATAATATACAAGTTTTTAATGCATCTCACATTCTCATGTATATGCTCACCTTTTATCGGATTCAGATGGGCTTTTACTATTCAGCCCATGCTTGATTGCTTTCTGATAGAGATAGACCTTCACGACTCCATCCTTGTACGGCCCAACTCCAGCCCATGCTTTCTCAGTACGTTATTACCTTACCTCCTAACCATGCTTTCTCAGTACGTTATTACCTTACCTCCTAACCATGCTTTCTGAGATATCGATTCGCTCCTGCTAATTCAAGACCATATATATCAATATCAATATGGTTAGAGTTCAATGCTCGATTCAAGATCTATTCATCCCCAGACCCATCCTCGTGATTCTATACGGTTAGTTTCCCCTATTCAATATGTTTTATTTTGTGGTTTCAAATCTTCTTTCTGATTCAATCTTCAATTTAGTGTCTGTTCTACCATAATTTTGGTTTTTGCTTGGATTGGACAACAAGGTTTTTTCGGCAATCTATTATCTGTTAGTACTGCTATCTGGACAAAAAAGGATCAAGGCTGTTTGTTCTTTTATTTATTGACAATTTCATAGAAATCTCTAACAAGGTAAATGAGTGAAACACAAATAGTGTTCATCTTTTTGTGTATTGCAACCTTTTTTTAATGTATGATTAGTTATCTGAAGAACTTTGATACGAGTATGGGCCAACCACAGATGGACCAGTCCACCACATCGAGGCCCACAAGGGAGAGGAAATACCCAAGTTACTTAAAAGACTTTGTAATCAGCCCAAAATGAAAGTAACAGCTGGTTAAGAGGTGTGCAGCTGAATTGTAGGAGAAGACTGATTCAATTGCTTTTCTAGTTGTTTTCCATTTATCATGCATATGGTAGTTAAGCCATGTTTCCCTTTTTTTTGGCAGAATAAAGTGCATATAGGTTAGTGGATAGCTCTTTTCTTGTTTAAATTGATTGTAATTGCATGGAGATAAATCAACGAAAATTGCCCCAATCTCTTGACTTCTCTCTGTATTTCCTGTGGAGACCGGTCCGTCTCGAATATGACCTATCAATTTCGTGCTTTCATTGCTTACTCTTACCCTCCGCCATGCCGCCTCGACGTGAGCCACCGTCCCTCGAGGAGTCTATGGCAACCATGGTCGACCACATCTCCAAGCTCATCACCTCTTCCACCGCAAATACCGAAAAGATCATTTCAACCCAAGCTACAGCCCTCCACGATCACAAAACCCAACTGGATGTTATCGCCCAGCAACTCGCGGCTCAATACAAGAAAACAAACACCCTCATTTCCACCATCATTCGACATGAACCCAAAACACCAGGCCAACCTCCCCTCCATCCCCCACCGCCAAACAACAACCTAACCATCTGACCACCCAAAATTAACCTACCTACGTTCGATGGTTCAAACCCGCTCGATTGGCTTTTTCAAGCCGAACATTACTTCACATTGTACAACATACCACCGACACAACGCACCTCCATGATCGCATTTTACCTTTCCGGCGACGCCTTAAGTTGGTACAAGTATCTCGTCAATAACAACCTCCTTACCACATGGCCGGAGTTCACTCGTGCTTTGGAGATCCGTTTCGGCCCATCATCTTATGACAATCACCAAGCGACACTCTTCAAGCTTCGTCAATCATCCACGCTTGCCCATTACCAAACCGAATTCGAAAAACTAAGCAACTTCATCGTGGGGCTGCCCCAAGACGCATTACTCAACTGCTTTATCTCCGGTTTGCGGCAGGATATCCAACAAGAGTTATCTATTCTGCGTCCACAATCTCTAACCCAAGCCATTGCCTTAGCCAAACTGGTTGAAGACAAAATCCACAACCAACGTACTCGCCAACGATTTACTCCCTCACGCTTCTCACTGCCTGCCTTACCAGCACCGCCCACAAGCACGCCCTCGCTTACTCCGACCTCCACCACACCGACCCCCTCTCTACCCATCTTACCTACACCCAACCGGCCACCCACTAGCCTCCCGTTTACACGTCTTTCCCCCGACGCCCTCCAAAAAAGACGGGCCGCAGGTCTTTGTTTTCGGTGTCCCGAGAAGTATCACCCGGGTCACAAATGTAACCCCCCACAGTTCCTGTTAATAGTTGACAATGATGACACCCTTCTTCCCGACAATCAACCCGATACTTTCCATCCCATTCTGGAACCACCACCCCAGGATACATTAACCCACACCATCGACCCACTAAGCCATGACTCCACCACCCATTTTCTCACTCTATCGACAGCAGCACTGCTAGGCTTGTCATCGCCTAAGGCCTTGCGTATGACTGGACATATTCATGGCCACCCCGTCACCATCCTAGTTGACACGGGTAGTACTCACAACATCGTCCAGCCCCGCGTTGTCTCATTTCTCAACCTTCCAACCCAAAACATCACCTCGTTCCTGGTCATGGTCGGCAATGGCATGTTCCTTCGCTGTAATGGATTTTTCCCCGAGGTCCCTATTCATCTCCAAACAACAACGTTCCACATTCCATTTTTTGTTCTCCCTGTTGAGGGCGCCGATGTCATTCTTGGCATGGCGTGGCTTAGCTCTCTCGGACCCCTTACCGCCGACTTCTCAATCCCATAAATCTCCTTCTAACATCAAGACAACACAATCATCCTACGTGGTGAACCCCCGACCACTGCCGTCTCCCCTAGCTCCCTCCACCATTTAATCCGTAAAGATGCCATCTCTTCCATGCATGCAATTATCTTTCACAACCTATCAGATGCCACTACCAACACTACAACCCCAATTTCCCACCCAGATTCCCATATCCAACAGTTGCTTACAACATATGTAACAACCCATATTCCAAACATACATATAACATATAATTCATAACATGTTTTCAACAAAATAATTCATATTACACATTTGGTCCCCAAAGTCTGACAAGACAACTTTAAGAAATACAGTACAAACTTGATTCTATATAAATAACATAATAACTAACAACAAGTTTATAAGTACAAAAGCATCCACATTTTTCTTAACGATCATCTCCTCAAAAGCTAACCAACAAGTGTTCTGATCACTTGGTCTTACTGGAACCACCACCTAGAATACATATTTTTAAAACAAAAAAATGAGGGTTAGACCTAAAGGTCTAGTGAGAAAATCCCTGATATTTAAAAGTCATTACAATTTCATTTATACAAAATCCTCTTTATACAAAAGCACATATATTACACGTAATTTAATACCAACCACGGTTTATGCATCATACCTGTCTCATCCCACCTTATCCCTCCACCAATGGCCAATATCAATTGGTTGCGAGCCAATTTAACACACCGGTCCAAAGCCCGGCCACGTATTATATTCCCATATAATACTCACGTAATTATAATATCTCAATATATTATAATCACCCACGTATGACATATTCATACCACATATCAAATATTTGTTATTCACGTAATGTATTCCAGTAAAATACTTTTAAAGTAAAACTCACTTGATATATTTATTACAAAAGCTTTTCCAAGATAATTATCACGTATGACCAGCCTTCACAGAATCTGAAATCACACAAAATACCAAATATCTCTTTTTAAAACTAAGCTTATAAAATCCTCGACTCAAGTCGCAACCTACTAAAAGTAAATTAGAATCGCAATGCACAGTGCCAAATCGCAACCAACTACTGCGACTTCACCCCCAAATCGCAACCCACTATTGCGATTCCAACCCCAAGTCGCAATCCACTATTGCGATTCCAACCCAAATCGCAATCAACTACTGCGATTCCAAGCCAAGTCGCAAACGACCATTGCGACTTCAAGACCAAGTCGCAACCAACCATTGCGAATTCGTTGAATGTCGCAGTCATCTATTGCGACTTCGTTGAATATCTCAGTCCACTGTTCATCCTAAAACCCAGATTTTTGCAGTTTTATACTATGCATCCTACTGATAATTTGCAGATATGTTTAAGACCAAGAACATAACCTAACCTTAAGCTTAGATTTCCCAAAACATCAATTTTTAATAAAACCCACTTAATAACTTAACTAGCAACCTTCAAGAACACTTCTAAGAGTTTAAAACACATAAAAGATGGATTGTGCAGAATTATTACCTTGATCCCTTCAGTTGTTTATAGTATTTCCAGCAGCAAATCCTATGCTTTTCCTTCTTCCTCTTCTTAGTTTTCTTCAATTTCCTTCTCTCTCTCTACACCGAATTCTCTCTCACACACACACACTTAGCTATGAACTTCTTCTTTTGTTAAGAAGAGGACACCTCCACCCTCTAAGCTGGAAATGGCGGTGATGGGGTGATGTTTGGCAAAAGTGACCAAACAAACCCTAAGCTTCTCCCAATTGGCAAATCATACCCCTAATCTTCTATTATAAAATTAAAACTTACCCCTTAACTCCTAACTCCATAAAACACTTAAATAAGTACTTATAAAAATTCTTCAAATTTAAATTAGATAAAATACCTGGTTATTAAAACATCTCCCCCTTAAAAGAATTCCGTCCCGGAATTCAGTTAAGAGAACAAATGAGGGTATTTGGTTCTCATCTCCGACTCTAATTCCCACGTCGCATCCTGACCTCTATGATGTTTCCACTGAACCTTTACCTGTCTGATCTCTTTATTCCTCAATACTTTGAATTTGTGATCAACTATCGCTTCCGGTTCCTCCACATAGTTTAACTTTTCATCAACCCGAATATCTGGTAGAGAGACTGCCTGGTCTGGGGTAACTAAACATTTCCGAAAATTCGATACATGAAACGCGTTGTGAATCCTGCTCAATTCCGACGGAAGATCCAACTTGTAAGCTACTTCACCGATTCTTTCCGAAATTTCAAATGGCCCAATATACCGCGGACTAAGTTTACCTTGCTTCCCAAAACGTATGACTCCTTTCCAGGGCGATACTTTCAACATTACAAAATCCCCAACCTGAAACTCTAACGGTTTCCGACGTCGATCAGCATAGCTTTTCTGTCTGTCTTGAGTTGTTTTCAATCTATCCCGAATCTGAGTAATCTTATCCGCTGTTAACTGTACTATTTCTGGCCCCGCTAATTGTTTCTCCCCCACTTCATTCCAACACAGAGGCGTTCGGCATTTTCTACCATACAATACTTCAAACGGTGCCGCCTGAATGCTAGAATGATAACTGTTGTTGTAGGCGAATTCTATCAAAGGCAGATGTTTATCCCACGATCCCCCAAAATCAACTATACAAGCCCGAAGCATATCTTCTAAAGTCTGGATCGTTCTTTCACTCTGCCCGTCAGTCTGAGGATGATATGCTGTACTCAACTTTATCTGCGTTCCCATTTCTTTTTGAAAGCTTCTCCAGAACCTGGAAGTAAAACGACTATCTCGATCAGAAATAATCGAGATTGGAACTCCATGTAGAGTTACTACTTCATTAATGTACAATTTAGCTAAACGTTCCAAGGAATCAGTTTCTTTTATCGGCAAGAAATGAGTAGACTTCGTCAATCTATCCACAATCACCCAAATAGAATCGAATCCCTTTGAAGTTCTAGGCAACTTGGTAATAAAATCAGTAGTGATCTGATCCCATTTCCACATTGGTATATCCAGTCGTTGTAACTGTCCAAATGGCTTCTGATGTTCAATCTTTACTTTCTTGCAAGTAGTGTACAATCTTCCACATACTTAGCAACACTTCTCTTCATTCCCGGCCACCAATAGAACTGTTTCAAATCTCTATACATTTTATTTGTACCTGGATGAATAGAAAATCGAGACTGATGAGCTTCTTGTAGTACACGATCACGTAATCCACCCAAACGAGGTACCCAAATTCTGTTTCCCATACATAATAACCCACGGTCTTCTTTCCCAAGCAATGCTGATATTCCCATCAACCGTTCTGACTTCAAACTTTCTTCCTGATAAGCATCTATTTGGCATTTCCGCAATTCGTCAAAGATATTAGGAAGGAGTTCAGCTCGTAACGATATAGCTTTTATTGTTCCACTTCTTTCTTGACGACTCAGTGCATCTGCTACCACGTTCGCTTTCCCAGGGTGATATAGAATTTCACAATCATAATCATTTACCAATTCCAACCATCTTCTTTGCCTCATATTTAGTTCCTTTTGATCGAAAAGATGTTGGAGACTCTTATGGTCAGTGAAAATTTGGCATTTAGAACCATAAAGATAATGCCTCCAAATCTTCAATGCGAAGACAACTGCTGCAAGTTCCATATCATGAGTAGGATATTGTCTTTCATGGTCCTTTAATTGACGAGAAGCATAGGCAATCACCTTTCCACGTTGCATAAGTACACATCCCAATCCCAGCTTAGAAGCATCACTGTAGACCACAAAATCATCCGAACCTTCTGGAAATGCTAATATCGGTGCGCTGCAAAGTTTCTCCTTCAATATTCTGAATGCCTCATCCTGTTCTGCTTTCCATTCAAACTTCAGATTCTTCCGAGTCAGCTTACTCAATGGTGTTGCAATTCAAGAAAAGTCTTTTATAAACTTCCGATAGTATCCAGCTAGACCCAGAAAGCTACGTACTTCGGTTGCCATTTTCGGCGGTTCCCATCTTTCAATTGCTTCCACTTTCGCTGGATCAACTTGTATACCCTTCTCTGAAACTATATGACCCAAAAACTGAACTTCTCGTAGCCAGAATTCACACTTCAAAAATTTAGCATATAACTTCTCTTTCTTTAATAACTCTAGAATCAAACGAAGGTGTTGTGCGTGATCCTCTTTGGATCGAGAATAAATAAGTATATCATCGATAAACACAATGACAAATTTATCGAGATAAGGCTTACATACCCGATTCATTAGATCCATAAAAGCGGCCGGAGCGTTCGTTAATCCGAAGGGCATCACCAAAAATTCATAATGACCGTACCTTGTACGAAAAGCAGTCTTCAGAACGTCTTCTTCCTTAACCTTTAACTGATGGTAGCCAGATCTGAGATCAATCTTGGAGAAGTAACAAGCTCCAACTAATTGATCGAAGAGGTCGTCAATTCTTGGAAGTGGATACTTGTTCTTAATCGTACGCTTGTTCAACTCTCGGTAGTCAATACACATTCTCATTGAACCGTATTTCTTTTTTACAAACAAAACTGGTGCACCCCATGGCGAAGAGCTAGGTCTGATGAAGCCCTTATCAGATAAATCTTGAAGTTGTGCCATCATTTCTTTCATTTCTAGAGGTGCTAGTCTGTACGGCGCACGAGCGATTGGAGTGGCTCCAGGTACCAGGTCTATACCAAATTCTACTTGCCTAACAGGAGGAAGACTATTCAAGTCTTCGGGAAAAACTTCTGGGTATTCACTAACAATGGAAATATCTTCCAGTTTAATCTTTTCAGGCCTACTATCTATCACATAGGCTAAATAACTCGAGCAACCCTTACTAACACATTTACGGGCTTTTATCATAGATATAAGATTGGACTGATGATTCTTACGATCACCATAGATCACTACTGCCCTCTTATCAGGTAAAACAACGTTGATTATTTTCTTATCGCAAACTATGTTAGCCCGATTTTCACCTAACCAATCCATCCCTACGATCACATCAAACTCGACCAACTCTATAGGAAATAGTTGTATCGGTACCCCACACCCCTCTATATTTATCATGCAACAATCAAAAACCTCTTTAACTGCCACTTGGTTATCATTTGCTGTATCTACTAATAAAGCATGTTTTAACATTTTCGGCTCTAAATGCATGTGAGCAGCAAATGAGGGAGACACAAAAGATCGGTTTGCACCGGAATCAAATAACACTTTAGCACGCGTGGAGTTTATGAAAAATGTACCTGTGACCACATCTGGAGTTTCCTCCGCATCTTTAGCTGTCATTTGGAATGTACGGCCCCTCGTTTTCGGCGGTTCTATTCTTGGGACTACTGGTCTAGTAATGGCTGGTTTCCCGGATGTTCCCCCTTGTTGTATTCTACCTCTTGGACAATCTGATTAGAGGTGATCCGGAGAATTACACAAAAAGCAAAACCGCGTTGATCGACAATCTTTAACAACATGACCGGTTTTCCCACACTTAAAACAAACCCGCGATTCCACTTGACAATTTCCCTGATGGTAGCGATTACATCTCGGACATGGTCTATCCGTTGGTCGAAACGACGGACGGTTATCAAACCTCTGAAATCTAGGCTTCCTTGAATCCTGTGGTGGTCCTTCCCATTTCCTTTTCCCCAAGCTCTTATCTCCGGCATCTCTTTTATTATCTCGTTCTACATTTTCTGCAGCATCCACCGCAGCTGTAAAGATATTTGGCCCCGTGGCAGTCACTAGTCTTCGGACCTCTGAATTTAACCCATAGATAAATCTCTCCATTTTCATCTTCTCTGTAGCAACATAATATCCTGCAAAACGAGATTTTTCTAAAAATCGTGCAGTATAATCTCTAACCGACAGATTCCCTTGTTGTAGATTCATAAATTCTTCTTCCAATTGTCTAACAGCAGCTTGTGGACAGAAGTGTGTTGTGAAAGCTAACACGAATTCCTCCCATGAAAAGGTAGTATATACATCCGTTCCTCTCGATTCTGTATGAGCCTCCCACCAATACAAAGCATCACCTTTCAGCATCGCAGCTCCATAAAGTACTTTATCTTCTTCAGCACATTTACACGTCTTGAAGATAGCCTCTATTTCTTTCAGCCATCTCATCGCTTTTACCGGATCCCGATCTCCTGAATATGTAGGGGCTTGCAACTAAGAAACATTTTATAGTCACACCTTTTCATCATCGGTAAGACCGTAGAGGTAAGTGGTATTTCAACTTCGTGTTCCGGACTTGGTCTTTCAGTTTCATTATGACGATTATGTTCGAACATAGCTTGTATGCTATCCTGTAATCTCCCCATTTCCACAGTCAAATCATCCCGTGTAACAAACTCTGTACCATGCGGTTGTGTTCTTCCCCCAGTTCGGCCACGAGTTCCCCTACCGATTCTGCCTCCGCCACGATCTCCTCCTCTTCCCCTGTTCCTGTTGGTGGATTCTCTCCACCCGAATTCCTTCCTCCTCTTTGATTCCTTTGTCTAGTGCCACTTGCCATTCTGTAGATTCAAACAAAGTTAATATACACATAAGCACGTACCCTATATAACAAGGTATTCCAGTTCAAACATGTACCTGTAAGATCATAATTACACTGGCCTGGTGTAATTTGAAATTACCTTACATGATGTTCCTTCTACCTCTTATACTTAGCATCCCCAGGTTCTAAAATATTAGGGACATCCTACTTCACATGCAGTTTAAGTTTAGGTACTGTTACTAATACCTAAATCCCTTAAACTATGGCTCTGATACCATCTGTAACAACCCATATTCCAAACATACATATAACATATAATTCATAACATGTTTTCAACAAAATAATTCATATTACACATTTGGTCCCCAAAGTCTGACAAGACAACTTTAAGAAATACAGTACAAACTTGATTCTATATAAATAACATAATAACTAACAACAAGTTTATAAGTACAAAAGCATCCACATTTTTCTTAACGATCATCTCCTCAAAAGCTAACCAACAAGTGTTCTAATCACTTGGTCTTACTAGAACCACCACCTGGAATACATATTTTTAAAACAAAAAAATGAGGGTTAGACCTAAAGGTCTAATGAGAAAATCCCTGATATTTAAAAATCATTACAATTTCATTTATACAAAATCCTCTTTATACAAAAGCACATATATTACACGTAATTTAATACCAACCACGGTTTATGCATCATACCTGTCTCATCCCACCTTATCCCTCCACCAATGGCCAATATCAATTGGTTGCGAGCCAATTTAACACACCGGTCCAAAGCCCGGCCACGTATTATATTCCCATATAATACTCACGTAATTATAATATCTCAATATATTATAATCACCCACGTATGACATATTCATACCACATATCAAATATTTGTTATTCACGTAATGTATTCCAGTAAAATACTTTTAAAGTAAAACTCACTTGATATATTTATCACAAAAGCTTTTCCAAGATAATTATCACGTATGACCAGCCTTCACAGAATCTGAAATCACACAAAATACCAAATATCTTTTTTTAAAACTAAGCTTATAAAATCCTCGACTCAAGTCGCAACCTACTAAAAGTAAATTAGAATCGCAATGCACAGTGCCAAATCGCAACCAACTACTGCGACTTCACCCCCAAATCGCAACCCACTATTGCGATTCCAACCCCAAGTCGCAATCCACTATTGCGATTCCAACCCAAATCGCAATCAACTACTGCGATTCCAAGCCAAGTCGCAAACGACCATTGCGACTTCAAGACCAAGTCGCAACCAACCATTGCGATTTCGTTGAATGTCGCAGTCATCTATTGCGACTTCGTTGAATATCTCAGTCCACTGTTCATCCTAAAACCCAGATTTTTGCAGTTTTATACTATGCATCCTACTGATAATTTGCAGATATGTTTAAGACCAAGAACATAACCTAACCTTAAGCTTAGATTTCCCAAAACATCAATTTTTAATAAAACCCACTTAATAACTTAACTAGCAACCTTCAAGAACACTTCTAAGAGTTTAAAACACATAAAAGATGGATTGTGCAGAATTATTACCTTGATCCCTTCAGTTGTTTATAGTATTTCCAGCAGCAAATCCTATGCTTTTCCTTCTTCCTCTTTTAGTTTTCTTCAATTTCCTTCTCTCTCTCTCTACACCGAATTCTCACACACACACACACTTAGCTATGAACTTCTTCTTTTGTTAAGAAGAGGACACCTCCACCCTCTAAGCTGGAAATGGCGGTGATGGGGTGATGTTTGGCAAAAGTGACCAAACAAACCCTAAGCTTCTCCCAATTGGCAAATCATACCCCTAATCTTCTATTATAAAATTAAAACTTACCCCTTAACTCCTAACTCCATAAAACACTTAAATAAGTACTTATAAAATTTCTTCAAATTTAAATTAGATAAAATACCTGGTTATTACAACATACACCCACCTTTTTGAACCACCTAAACAACTCCCACCACCACGTTCCCATGACCACCATATCCCCACCGACCCTACTGCCCTGCCGGTAAATGTCAAACCATATCGTTACCCACACTACCAGAAACGCATTATGACCGACCTCATTACCGACATGCTCAAGGACGGGACCATCCAACCTAGCCAAAGTCCGTACTCCTCACCCGTTTTACTGGTCCGAAAAAAAGATGGAACGTGGAGGTTTTGCGTCGACTACCGGGCACTTAATGCTATCACGATACGTGACCGATTCCCCATACCAACAGTGGACGAGCTTCTTGATGAACTACACGGTGCCTCAATTTTCTCGAAAATTGACTTGCGGGCTGGATACCACCAAATATGTGTTGCCAATGAGGACACTCACAAAACCGCTTTCAGAACAGTGGATGGCCATTACGAGTTCCTCGTAATGCCGTTTGGCCTCTCCAACGCCCCCTCGACTTTTCAATTAGCAATGAATGATCTTTTCCGTGCCGTTCTCCGTCGGTTTGTACTAGTTGTTTTCGACGACATCCTCGTCTACAGCGACACCCGAGAAGCTCACTACCACCACCTATCACACGTTTTTTACATCCTCTCTACGAATCAATACCATGCAAAATTCAACAAGTGTGTTTTTGGTGTTTCACAGGTGCATTACTTGGGTCACATAATCTCGGAGCATGGCGTGGCAGTGGACCCACAAAAAATTCAAGCAATTCAAGAATGGTCAACACCAAACACCATAACCGTTGTGCGTGGGTTCCTTGGCTTGACGGGGTATTACCGGCGGTTTGTTCAGCACTACACCAAGATCGCAGCTCCATTAACAGACCTCCTCACCAACACACGCTTTGTATGGACGCCCCAAGCTGCTGAGGCTTTTGCTACCCTCAAAAATGCGATGACCAGTGTCCCTGTTCTAGCATTACCGGAATTTTCTGAACCCTTTGATGTTACCACAGACGCTTCAGGGACAGGTATCGGCGTCGTTTTATCACAGAAGGACCACCCAATTTCTTTTTTTAGTAAGAAGCTCTGCCCACGCTTACAAAACTCTTCGACCTACGTCCGTGAGCTCGTTGCCATAACCGAAGCGGTTAAACGATGGCGACAATACCTCTTGGGTCGACGTTTTCGGATATTCACTGCTCAGCGTAGCCTCAAGCATTTATTATCCCAGGTCATCCAGACACCCGACCAACAAAAATGGGCGACTAAATTGCTAGGCTACAACTTCGAGATACACTACAAGTCGGGAAAGGAAAACCATGTCGCGGATGCGTTAAGCCGCGTGGATGAACCTCAACTGTTGTTACTCTCCTCATCTATTCCAACATGGCTACAGGAGTTGCGTTCCTACTACACTTCGACCCAAGGGCAACCATGGTTTTCACGGGTGGAAAATCAAAAAATTCCAGAACACTATACACATGACGGCCTGGTCTACTTTCGCAATCGCTTGGTAATCCCTCCTATTCCATCACTTTGCCACTCACTTTTGCAGGAATTTAACTCATCAACGCTTGGCGGTCATTCCGGAATAACCGCTACGATAGCTCGCATCAACTCTTCTTTTTACTGGCCTCATGTAAAAAAAGATGTTACTAACTTCATCCGAGAATGCTCTGTCTGCCAACAAACAAAATCTCCTACTCACAAACCATATGGGCTCATACAACCGTTACCTATTCCAACACTGGTCTGGGATGAAATCTCTATGGATTTCATCACTAATTTACCACCCTCAGCCGGAAACTCTGCAATCTGAGTTATCGTTGACCGTCTCACCAAGTACGCACATTTCATTGCCTTGCCCAAACACTTCACCGCTGCATCACTGGCCTCGATCTTTCTACACCAATTTATCGCCTCCACGGTCTTCCCAAAACTATCTTATCCGATCGTGACCCAATTTTCCTTAGCCGTTTTTGGAAAGAACTCTTTCGAAAACTCGGAACGAAGCTGCTTCATTCCAGTGCATACCATCCTCAAACCGATGGTCAGACAGAGGTCGTTAATCGATGCTTACAATCGTATCTTCGTTGTTTCGCTAGCACCGAACCAAATAAGTGGAATCGCTATCTATACCTCGCCGAGTACTAGTACAATACCAATCCACATACGGCAATCAACATGACGCCGTTTCAAGCCTTATACGGTCGACTTCTGCCATCGGTTCTTTACTACACGCCTGGTACTTCATCAGTCGCTTCCATTGACGCCACACTAATCGAGCACCAACGCGTCATATCTCTCTTTAAAGATACTCTCAAGACAACACGACAAAGAATGGCAGATCAGTCGAACGAACACCGTCTCGACAAGGAATTCCAAGTTGGTGACCTCGTATACTTACGGCTCCGCGACTATCGGCAAATCTCGGTTCAACACAGGCAATCGAAAAAGCTCAGTCCAAGGTTTTATGGCCCCTTTGCGGTTGCTGAGAAAATCGGTCAGGTGGCTTATCGCTTAAAGCTCCCTCCAGGCTCACGAATCCACCCTGTGTTCAATATCTCCCTCTTAAAACAACATGTGGGCCGCGCTGCACCAGCAATAACACCCTTCCCAGACCTTCCAGATGATAATCCAAATGAGATGGCGCCTGAGGCTGTCCTCAATCGACAAGGGCGACATGTTTTAATCAAGTGGAACGACAAAGACATCACGGAATCAACGTGGGAAGAACTCGACCACATTCAGAAGCACTTTCCCGATTTTCTAATCGATGAGGACACAGCTTCCAACCTTGAGGACAAGGTTGATTTCATCGGGGAGGGTATTGATACGAGTATGGGCCAACCACAGATGGACCAGTCCACCACATCGAGGCACACAAGGGAGAGGAAATACCCAAGTTACTTAAAAGACTTTGTAATCAGCCCAAAATGAAAGTAACAGCTGGTTAAGAGGTGTGCAGCTGAATTGTAGGAGAAGACTGATTCAATTGCTTTTCTAGTTGTTTTCCATTTAGCATGCATATGGTAGTTAAGCCACGTTTCCCTTTTTTTTGGCAGAATAAAGTGCATATAGGTTCGTGGATAGCTCTTTTCTTGTTTAAATTGATTGTAATTGCATGGAGATAAATCAACGAAAATTGCCCCAGTCTCTTGACTTCTCTCTGTATTTCCTTTGGAGACCGGTCCGTCTCGAATAGGACCTATCAAACTTCTTGATTACAATATAGATTTCCCTACAACAATGGTAAGTAATTTTTTATCCAAACATCTTCATCACTTGATTATGTGTGTGATTTTGTGTATGTTTGTTTGGCGGTTTAGAATGTCCTGCATCCAGATAGTGCAATGCTATTAAAGATGGGTGAAAAAAACATAAGGGTTTCAGTCTTTCAGAATGTACTCTTCCTAGGAAGATTGATTCTTTCAACACCTAAAACCCCTCCTTGTGACAAATGGCTAACTCTCACTACGGGGTACCCAAATTGATCAATTTGGGTGAAAAAAACGTCAAGGGTTTCAGTCTTTCAGAATTAGTACCCTGCCAAACTGAAGCAATTAGGCTTGTTTAAGAATTATCTAATTCTTGGTGAGTTTGAAAATTTTGAAACCATGGTTGTTAAGGTTTGGTTACCAAGTTTGAAGTGAGAAATTGACCATTCGGCTGAACCGAACCTAGATATTAGGCCATCCGTAGCGGAGGCGGGTATAGGGCGGGCTCGGGCTCGGGTTTGTGCGGGTACCGCTACGAGGGGAGGGGGGGGGGGAGCTCGGGCTCAAGCGGGTTCCTTCCCCGGGTTCCCCAACTCGTTCATACCCGATAGAAATTAATTTAATTTTTTTTAAATAAAATTCAATATATGCGTTGGCAACGGCTATATTTGTAATATTTTTTTTTAATTTTTTTTTCAATTTAATCACACTATATATATAATCCTAACCCATTTTATTTTTCACACAAAACAACTCTCTCATTCTTTTCCATTCTCTTCCATTCGATATATTTTAAACAATATAGATTCGCCACAACCCGGTTCACCGACCACATCATCATCATCCGTAGACACCGACGAGTTCTTGCATCTACAAAGAGAAATTTTTATAGGCTTGGTTTGAGAACTGCACAATTAATTTATGGTAGCACCGCCTCATCGTCAAGAAGAGAGAGGGCCGTGAACATAGAAAGAGGTCGAGTAGCTGCAAACGAGCGGCTTATGCGGGACTACTTTGGCAACAACCCGGTTTATACACCGGATATTTTTAGGCGGCGGTTCAGGATGAGGAGGCAACTATTCGAACAAATAGTTGAAGATTTACAAGGACAATATCCATATTTATTTTGTAATTTTTAAATTTATTTTGTAATTTTTATTTTTAATTAATGATATGAATTTTTATTTTTATTATTTATCTTATTTTTATTTATTAAAAAATATATAAATATTTTTATTTTGTTAAATAATTAAATGCATAAATAAAAGAATTAAAAAAAATGAGGTGGCAAGAGGGCTTTAGGGTATTGCTACTCCACTTTTGGGTTTGTAGAGGGTTTGGAGAAAAGCTGATATGACGCTGAGGTAGCTTTAGGGCTTTTGGGTATTGCTACGGATGGCCACTATGTAGTGTATGATTAGTTTCTGTTTCCTATTTTCGAAGGAAAAGGTTCTAATTCATTGCCCTTGGTATATTTTTCTTATTTTCGTCAATTTTCAGCCCAATAGTCGAACTAGCTGAACCAAACCAATTTTTATAGGTTTGGCAAATCTGGCCGAATGCAGACCAGTTTGTTTTGTAAAACTGTCAAACAGACCTTACTGATCTAGCTGGCATTTTGCTGTCTAAATCGGCCAAACGGAACCATGTACATACATAACTCTCAAGACTATACGTTAATATACATTTCTCCATTGCTTTCTTTGGAGAAGGTTTATATGAATCAACCACTGGGATCTGGGCTCATGAGTCCAAAGTTGCAACTGTAACACCATGGCACCAAAAATCTGTGCAAAAGCTGTAACACTTCTCACGCTTCTCACCAAATTTGTTTTTCGATGAATTAATGTTGCCATTTTTGATGAATTTCTATTGCTTTTATCATGGGTATGAGCAGACATTGGAGCTCATAGTGAAGTTGTTGTTTTAAAAGTCGTAAGACTTAAGAACAAGTGGTTCATTTATATGCTATTCAAGCAACATCCATCAACAACATTTTCAGTGTTTTTGATACATTCTGCAGTAAGGGCTGAAGAATTTCATGTTTTTGTATTTTTGAGACTGAATTCTGATGTTATTTCTTGAGTCTCCAGGCTCCTACATGGAAACCAGCATCCGTCTACATAACAAGTCTAACCCACCAAGAAAAGCTTGCTTTCTGGATCAATATTTATAATTTGTGCATGATTGTGTTTTCCGTATAGTTACTGTTCAAAAATTATGTTATGTCTTTCATTGATTTGTTCATGGGTGTTGAATTGATTTGTTATTAAAGGTATTCTTATTCCAATTAAGTGTTTTTGTGTTAGTTTCAACCTATGCTAATTAAAGAGGTTGTTTCCCTAACTAAGGAGCCGTTTACCAAACATTTATCGGATAAGCACTTACGGCAAGAGACATCACCATAACTTGCCTTATCCTATAACATCACCGGCTATCAAAATAGGATGTTGGTAATCATCTTAAACCCGGTAAGCGCTTTTCGGGTAAGAGTCCTTTCCCTCACTTAAGGGTGAGACTCTTGGTCTTTGTTTTGCTGTTACTGGATAAGATTATCGATCTTGTCAAGCTCAATCGGTAAAGTAAATGTTATTAATAAGCGCTTACCCGGTAAGGTTCAATAAACGCTCCCTGAATTACCAAAAGTTGTTTGGGCTTTTCTCTCGGTTACTTGCAATCGACAACTTATTTTCTTCCATCTCTTCACCTTTTTTGCATCATGACGGTATTTGTAAATCTTATAATTTCTCAAATGTTTAAGTTATCGTCTTCACAATCGAAATGCTTCCCGCCGTATTGCACGAGTACACAACTAGTATATATATATGACTGTTTCGTAGTACTAGTGGCTTATGATATAGAAAATGACTTTTATGCAGAAGGTCAAGTTTTTTTCTTCCAAACATGCCCTTTTATATATGAAAAAACTTTTCCAATCCATACTGACAAACTAATTCACAAAGTCAACTTTATCTATACAGTACATAATAGAAATCAACCAAACATCTTTGTTCACATATAACTTATGAGTCAATAACTTATAGTTTGTAAAACATAGTCTTGTATAAAAATAAAATTTATTATATAAAATAATTACCAAAACCAATTATTGTTAGATCAAGTATATACATATATTAAAGGACAAACCTAATTATAGGACAATTAATGATCATTGTATAGTACGCTACAACTGGCCTATGTAATATGGAAACCTATAACATAACGAAATTTACATTCGGTTTTATCAGACTCTAATTGATTATAGAGTAAATTACAGTTTTGGTCCCTCGACTATGTCTCGATTTCAGTGCTGGTCCCTCCAAAGCTGAAAGTACACTCTTGGTCCCTAAAAGTGAGTTTCGTGAACGAAAGTGGTCCCTCTCACTAACACCGTTAGTCTAAGCTCCGTTAAGTCCATCACATGCCCCTCACGTGAGGGGCATTTTCGTCATTTTATTCATGTTTTTTTTTTTCTGATTTTTAAATAATTTAATTTAATTTAATATTTAAAAAAATTATCTATCAATCTCTTTAGCCACCATCACCATCACGTCGTCGGCCCTTCTTCTTCGCCGGCGCCATCACGTCGTCGGCCCACCATTCTCCGGCGCACCTCCCCCAAATCGAGCAAGTTATAGTGCTTGAAATTAACCACAAGAAATCGAAACTATCAAGTATACAAATAAGTATCATTGAGCCAAACACAACCTAATAATTCAAAACAGAAAATTAAGGAATGATTGTACCCAAATTTATGCCGAAAAGCAGACACGGTCGTGGTCAAAAACTGGTGTGCGGCTGCTGGTTACACGATTGGCAGGGGCGAACGACAAGGGAGGCGGAGGGAAGTGAGGAGCAGCAGTGGTTTCAAGCGGTGAAACCTGTTGTGGTCGTCGGCCGCAGCGGTTATTGGAGGATTCGAGAGGAGAACCACGACGGAAGGTGAACGATCGAGAGGAAGAGAGAGGACAGCCGACGACGACTTGTTGTGACGGTGGTGGTCAGTTTCAGGGGGTGATAGGCTGCAGAGATGGAGAGAAATCGAGATGGAGAGAAGGAAGGGGAGAAGGCGGTTACCGGTGGAATGGTAAGCAGCGGCCGGAGAAGAAGAACGGCGGCGGAGGGGAAGGTCGAAGAGAGGGAGAGAGCAGCGATTACTGCTCGGTCAAGTTTTAGAGGTGGTTCGGTGGTGGTGGCGATGCAGTCGACGGCTGTCGATGAAGAGAGATCTGCGGTGGTCGACGGTTGTCGGAGTTGATGGTGGCAGGCGGCGATTAGGGTTGATGGCGGCGGTTCTGGTAGTCGAACGAGAGAAAAGAGAGAGGGGAGAATGGACGCCGGTTACTAAATGTTACGAGAAGAGATGGTGACAGAGGGTGGTGGTCGACGGCTGTCGGCAGGTGGTGATGGGTGGCGCTGATTATGGTGGTGATGGGGATGGGTTTAGGAAATGGGGTAGCGAAATTTAGGGTTTGAGTAAATTACAGAAATGGTCCCTCATTAAATTAAATTATATTATTTAAAAAACAGAAAAATAAAAACATAAGTAAAATGACGAAAATGCCCCTCACGTGAGGGGCATGTGATGGACTTAACGGAGCTTAGACTAACGGTGTTAGTGAGAGGGACCACTTTCGTTCACGAAACTCACTTTTAGGGACCAAGAGTGTACTTTCAGCTTTGGAGGGACCAGCACTGAAATCGAGGCATAGTCGAGGGACCAAAAGTGTAATTTACTCTTGATTATAAATTAACACAAGTTATTGAAAACAATATCAAATCAATACACGAAAAAGATGGCAAGAATCGACATAGCCGCATTTGCTAGCTTCATTCTAATGGTGTCACTTTCCGTCATAGTATTGATGGTCGACAGTAGCAGAACATTTGGTTGTAAGTTTTAAAACGATAATGATTTATTTCATTGCAAAAACATTAATTGGCCATAAGTCTATAATTTTTTGTTCTTTATCTCTGTCTTACTGTATCTCTCTCTCTCTCTCTCTCTCTCTATATATATATATATATATATATATATATGTATGTATACACACGTATATATAGGCTTGGGTTTCGGTGAGGACAAAAGTTACGGTGAAGATGTGAGAACAAAACATTAATATATATATATATATATATATATATATATAGAGAGAGAGAGAGAGAGAGTTTTAATAAATTGTAAACCATCATTTTCGTGTAAACCGTCGATTTTATAGGTTTTTTGATGAAATTTTTTATGGAATTGTTTATTTTGATGAAATTGTTTCATATCATTCATTTCTTGCTGAATTATTTTTATGAAATTTGTAGTTTCATAGGTTTTTTTCATTCTTATGAAATTGTTTCATATATTTTCGTTTTCACCTAAGAAACTACAAATTTCATAAAAAAATTGATCAAGAAATGAATGATATGAAACAATTTCATCAAAATAAACAATTTCATCAAAAAAACCTATGAAATCGAGGGTTTACACGAAAATGATGATTTACAATTTGTTATGTCTCTCTCTCTCTCTCTCTCTCTCTCTCTATATATATATATATATATATATATATATGACGGTAATTAATCAAATGAGAACCACAAATATGTTCAAACCCCGTGAGGACCAATATAAAGAACCTTTTTTACATGATTTTTTTAATCAAAACCTATTATTGAAGATATTGTTTCACATATGTTCATGTTCACCTTGTGAAAATATTACATGTGAAAAAAAATTGATTCACTTAGTGAACTGAAAAATACACGTAAAAAATATGCACATCGTGAAACAAATCCATATGAAACTATCATATTATGAAATAAATATATGTGAAGCAAAATATCTTAAATCCTAGCATTTGATGAAAAAATATCATGTAAAAAATACTTTTATAATGATTCTCACGGGTTTGTAACATATTTGTGTTTCTCATTTGATTTAACCCGTATATATATATACGGGTTAAATCATATATATATAAGAGAAGGTTCAAATGAGACGACGTTCAATATGCCAGAAGACTAGAAAAAATATGAGCCACATAATTTATTAATTAAAACATACCATAAAAATGGAAAATATTTTTCAAATTTAAGATGATTATCATTTGAATTGGATAAATCTTTAAAAATCTTATTATATCTTTAAAACTTATTTATTTTTTAATTTTAATAAATTCATATTTTTATCAAGTGTTATATAATTTTTCCTAGATAACTATTTAATAAGGAAAATCATAATTTTAATCAAATATCAATGATACTCACAATCAATTTATTATTGTTTTCACAATTTTATCTGTAATTTTTTTATTCACGTTTTTTTATCAGATATGATTAACTTCGCTTACTATATTATCTATTACGTATCACATATGATCCATTATGTGAACTTTTGTATATATCACATATGATAATATACGTCTAAATATAAAAAGACACATAATCACATATGATAATATTTACATGATCTATTAATATATATATATATATATATATATAATCACATATGATTAACTAAAATATCTACAATAATCACATGTGAATATATATATATATATATATATATATATATATATATATATAGGGGTGGTATCTTTTGCAAACCAGTGTATTTGTACAAACTCGTACAAACCATACCTAGCTTCATGATTTTGTAAATTTGGCTTCATGAATATTTATATATATATTTTGGCTTCATGAATATATAATTTGGTTTCATGAATATATCATTTGGCATTTTTAACTAATTTTTTTATAAAAATAAGGGTATTTTAGGGCTCCACCGAAAAAATTTAGTTAAAAATGCCAAATGATATATTCATGAAGTCAAATTATATATTCATGAAGCCAAAATATATATATAAATATTCATAAAGCCAAATTTACAAAATCATAAAGCTATGTATGGTTTGTACGAGTTTGTACAAATACACTGGTTTGCAAAAGATACCCAGCCTATATATATATATATATATATATATATATATATATATATATATATATATATATATATATATATATTCACATGTGATATTAATATGATATATGATATGTACAAAATTTAACATATAGTGGAAATTAATTGCTAAATGAAACTAATCACATGTAATTCAAAACGTGAATCCAAAAAGTAGAGAAAAGGTTGAGAAAAGAATAATGAATTAATTATGGATATCTAGAATTTTTTTTGCATAAAATTTAATTACAAAACGTATGAAGTAGTTTAAATTAAATATAAATAAATCTATAAGATATAATGAGAATTTAAAAGCTATTCCAGTTTAAAATGGTAATTATTCTCATCTCTAAAATTATTTTTATTTTTAATTGATGATATTTTTTTATTAATAGATTATGTGACTCATATTCCTTCCTGTCTTCTTGCAAATCATTTCGTTTCTCGCATGATACTCTCTCTCTCTCTCTCTCTCTCTCTATATATATATATATATATATATATATATATATATATATATATTTTAATACACCTTCATCCACCTTCAACTATCTTTATTTACCTATTTTTAGCATTATGACAAAAACTTTAACAAATTCATGAATGTAAAAATGACTATATGCATGTAAAAGTTTATGGGGGTGACTAAGGGCTTGTTTGTTAGTAGCTTAATGAGCTTAATGAGATTCATAGCTTATTTGGTCAGTTATACATGACTGTTTGGTAATGACTTAGTGATATAGAAAGTGGCTTATCCAGTAAGCTTTTAGGAGAGAGCTTTATGCAGAAATCCAAGTTTTGTCCAAACCCGTCTCTCCCAATTAAAAAACATGCTCTTTCCATCTATGAAGAAACCCTCTCAAACAAAAACATTTCCAATCTATACAGAAAAATCAATCCACACAGACAATTTTATTTATACAGGACTTAATGGAAAACTAACCAAACAACCCTTAAAAGTTAAAATAAAAGTGAAGATAAAGGTAGATGAGGGACTGTTTGTTTACCTCTTAATAGTTCCATTAAGAGGCAACCTCTGAATCGTTAAGAGGTGAATCTTGATTGGCAAAAAAAGTATGCCTCTTAATGGTTCTAAAACCCTCAGAATGATTTTGTATCTTGTGTCTTCCTTAACCATTCAGCGCCCTAATTTCATTCTAAACAATTACCAAACAACCATATTTCATATTGCACTATATCATAAGAGCCTCTTAATCATTATGACCACTTAATCATTTTCCACCAACTCATTCAGCAACTGCCAAACAACCCCTGAGTCTATTTGAAGGTACTTGAAGGAAAATGAAGTTAGATTAAAAGTCAACTCAATCAAAAGTTTAGAAGTGTTCTTACCATCCTCATTATAACTGTTATTTTCACACGATCCTACATTTACACACACACACACACACACACACACACACATATATATATATATATATATATGGGTCGGCTTAAATAAGAAGGTTAAATATTATGAAAATGTGAGAAGGTTCATATGGGAATCAGTAAAAAATTCTGAAAAAATCTATTTGAAGCTAGATACATATGTGAACCAACATTACAAATATTCACGAGTTTGCATTTTCAAATGGAATTTTTTCAATGATGCACATGCTCTTAACCTTCTCTTCTTAGTTTTTTTATTTATGATATTAAGCTTTTTTATTGGCTCACATTGGATCTCACAGTTACCACAAACTAACTACTTCTCATTTGATTAAGCCCCTATATATAAAAAACATTTAGGCAAACCGTGCAAACCGCTGATTTCATTGGTTACGTTACTGAAACTTGTTCATGAGTTGTTTAATTTGATGAAATTGTTTCATATAATTTTTTTTTGTGATGAAATTGTTTCATATATTTGTGTTTTTCATGTAAAAATGAAAAAGTTTCATCAGACTCGGAAAATGCATGAAACAATTTCACCAGAATGAGAAAAATGCATGAAACTACATAAAAAACACAAATATATGAAACAATTTCATCAAATTAAACAACTTCATGAACCAATTTCATTAATTTAACCAATGAAATCGACGGTTTGCACGGTTTGCAAAATTAGAGTGGTTTGCATTTGATCTCTCTCATATATATATATATATATATATATATATATATATATATATATATATATATATATAAGATAAGATGTTTTAATCAAACTATGTATAAAAGTGATTGTTCTTTAACCCATCATTACCTTCTGTGTTTCATGTACATTTAATTAGTTGGAATCGGACTAGGACCGGTTTGTACCCAAGTGGTTGGGGCCAAGGATGGAGATACTTGCTTCGCCATTGAGCAAGGATTCAACTTAACCAGCGATTTCTTCACTTCCATCAACCCGAACCTCAACTGCACCGCACTTTTCATCGGTCAATGGCTTTGCGTTTCTGGGATTGGCACTTAATTAATCGAAAAACCTTTAGCTTGTAATCAAATGTGCTATTTGATGAAATTTAAAGCGTTAAGAATTGTGGATAACAAAAAAAAATAAGAATTAAAATGAAATAAGAATCTATGTGGCGTACATTTTTGGGTTCTCGTTTGTGAGCATGCATGGATGCAAATAGTTTTGAGGTGTTTCACTTTTTCTTAATGTAATGTTTTAACTTGACATATATAAGTAGTGCAAGTGAATGAAAATACATTGGATATTTTCGTAGTGAATGCATAAAATAAAAAAAAATCATATGATGAACTAAAATCTATTTTATAAGAGCATCTTCAACAGCTATGCTATTTTTTTTCAAAAATTGAATAATCAGATTCACAATATCTAAAAGAATTTGCATCCAACTCCAACCGGTATGCTATTTTAGCAACTCTAATATTAATTATATTATTAAAATATTCAATATATAGAAAGTTGGGAGAAAAAAAGATTGCTTTTTGGAGGTAATGATTAGTTTTGGGGGAAACCATCTATTTAGAGATTTCTCTAAATTTATAGATTTTTACGATTTCTCTCCTCTTTTTTCTATTTTAGCATAAAGGATAACATAGCTGTTGGAGCAACAAAAATGCTAAAACTCCATTTTTTTCCATTTTAACATAGCTGTTGGAGATGCTTTAAATTGTCGTGATGATGATTAATAAATAATAAATGATATACTCATGTTCAAGTTCATTGCTTTCCATGACTAAAATATTGCTAGGATAATGCATAAAGCACAAAAAAACGTTGAGTTTTGTAGCACAATAATGAACTACATTTGACTCAAGGTTGACCCAATGTAACCCATGTGATATCTCGATGTGTTTTTTGTTAGTTGTGCTTTAATTGTTTTTAATTTGCCAAAAAGGTGCACATACATAGTTTGGGATAAATGTGACATGTTTTGCATATATAACATCACGAGTACACTAACATAATTAAAAGAAGGGGCAGGCTTGAAATATGCCATTAAAAGGGGATCTCGATGTGTTGCGATTCAGTCCGTTCTGGGGTTCCGGATGAATGTTTGTTTTATCAATCTTTTATGAATCACATGTGACCTTCTAGCCTCTTCTTGGCAAATATTTAACATGCATTAAGTTTTTAACATCCAACTATTAGATGTCACATGAATTTGAAGTTCCTGTAAAATATTTTAATTCAAACTTTATATTTAAATATCTTGTAAAGAAATAATTCCATTTTTTGTTGTATGTCATCTATAGTTAGGAGATACTTTCCTTGTACAATTCTTGATTGGTTTAAGTTAATTTACATATAATCAAAATATCTATACTACTTTAATATTGGTTTTGATAAATGTCTTAATTACAAGTGTTCAAGCATGATATACAACCACTTTATGCATGAAATTTGAAAAACTCTTAATCACAACTAAATAAGCACAACTTACAACTTCTTTATGCAATGCTTTTAAATGGAATGATCAGACTTGGCTTTCTTCCTCAGTCTTTTCTTCTTTACTTCACGTCTCACACCCATAAACAAGTTTCTTTCTTCCTCACACTCTTTTCTTCCTTATTTCTCTTTTCTTCTTTAGAGCATCCCCAATGGTGGGGTTTTAAAACCTCCATGTCATCATTGTACCGGTACAAACAAAAACCTCTGCATTGGAGATTAGCTGATTTGGCATACCGCTCCTTCTGCAAGGAGCGGTGCAAGTGTCCTGGCGTCCTGCCACCAAACCCACCCACCCATTAATTACACTTTCTCCTTATTTTTCAAGATATATCTCAATGTGCTTCTTGACTTTAGTGTAGTGATGGCCAAAAAGCGGGTTCGGGTCGGGTCGGGTCGAGACAAAAATCGGGTTCAAACAGTAACACCTAAAACCGGTTCTGAGAAAAACCGGGTCGGGTCGGGCCGGGTTTAACCCGAAAATCCCTAACCCGTTTACTGTTAGGGAAAACCGGTTTTATAAAAATCGGACCGAGCCGGGCCCAAAACCGGTTCTGAGATCGGGCCGGCGTATTTTCGTATTTTTTAAAAATAAAATAATTTCTTTGTATAATAATTAATTACTAAACTTTAAAAAGTAAAAAATTGGATTGGATCACTAAAATACACTTTAAAAATACGTTTTATTTATAATATATATCACTAAAATACACTTTTACGTTTTATAATTTATATATAATTTTAAGTTACAAACTTACAATACATAAATTCTAATAACCCGAAGGTCCCGCTCCCGAACTCCCACCCCCATCACCCCATCCCCATGGATTGTAATTGTATGGATTGTATGGAGCGTAGTATGGATTCTGATCTGGATTGTAGTCTTCAAGAGAATTGTACTTTTGCAGTCGTGCAACAGCCGTGCGATCATCAAGGCGGTCGGTGTCTGGTTCTTCTTCGTCATCGTCGAATCGGGAGACGTCACCGACACTACTAGCATCAGAATTTTCGGTTACGGTTCCCGGCGTACTTAGTTGTTCATCCGCTTCGTTTTCGGCTAAGTTATCTTCCACACCGTCTAGATCATTCTCCAGGTTTGTTTGATGTTGAATTCGGTCTTCTCCATCCAAGTAATCCTTCAAACATATGCAGCACTCTACCGATTGCGGGGTTAATCTTGTCCGACGCTCCAATATGATCCTGCCACTAAGAGAAAAAGCAGACTCCGAAGCTACGGTACTAGCTTGGATTGTTAGTATATCAAGGGCAATAGTCGCCATAATCGGGAAACTCGGTTGTTTATTTTTCCACCATTCTAATAAATCTAGTGATTCAACATCTTCGACGATTGTGGAGGATGCCGTTATAAAATTAGTACGTATGTATTGATTGAATTCACCCAAATTATCCCCATCATATCTAGCTTTTTTAGTAGATTCCATGGCAACCGATTGCACTAAAGTTGACATTAAGTCGGTTCGGTTTCGGCCACGGCTACTAGAACCCGGTGAAAACATTTGAGTTGTAGGGGTTTGTTGGCTTCCTCCCCCATAATTAAGTCTATAAATCTCAAATAATTGATGAAAATCATTATTAAATTGGTTTATGCGGTTCCTTGAAAAAGAATTATTTGTAGACGAATCCAAACCAAACGAGAAACATATTGATCGTATTAAAACTTCGACACCCGTAACATTTAAATACGGGTTTAATGACGCGGCACAAAGAAAAGTGAAGGGGATCTCTTTAAGATATTTTACCAATTTTGCTTTCATTGGTGCTACCACGTCGTGAAAGTTGTAATCCGCTTCGTATCGAGAAATTTTACTTGCCAAAATATATATTTGATTTAAAAGTAAAGGGCTCGTTGGATAATAAATACCGGATAAGATAGTTGTTGCAGTTTTGAAATCGCCCAAAATATCGTGAAAGCCATAAATCATTTGCCAATCATCATCAGTTATCGTGTTTTCCGGGTAATGAACGTTATAAAATGCTTGAAGATATTGTTTTTGTCTTGTTAAATTATCCATCATTTTCCAAGTCGAATTCCATCGAACCGGCATATCGTGTGCCGGTCCCAAAGCTTTAAAACCGACCTCTTTCCAATATTGTCTATATAAGTTTTGCATTTTTTTACCTTTTGTGAAAATCCGGCGTAACATAAGCCTAAACATAGTTAAAGGCTCATTAAGGCGACCTAAGCCGTCTTGAACGGCTAAGTTTATTATGTGTGCGCAACAACGTGTATGAAATAATTTTCCCTCTAAAATAAGGGATAAAACCAAACCTAATTTTTCTACGCATGCTGTATTATTACTAGCATTATCAAACGAAATACTAATAACTTTATTTTTTAAATTATAATATTGAATACATCTCATAATTATAGAAAACTGACGGTCACCCGACTGTGGCGAACCAAAGTGCTCAAACGTGATTACACGTTTGCATAATTGCCACGATCCCGGCACAGCCGTTATGCATATATAAGATTGTGGCAATCCGAATGGTGCGCTCCATACATCACAAGTTAAAGAAACATTGTTGGTTAAGTTTAAAAACATTTCTCGCGTATTTTTTAGCCGTATTCCAAAGTTTTAAAGCATCACGCCGAAGAGTTTGATGACTTACCGAACCCTTGTAGCGTGGTTGGAACCCTTGTTTGATCATGTTCGTAATGTGACGATTGTCGAAATGTCCGAACGGCAACCCCACTTGAATGACACATTTCATTTGCAATTGTCGGGCGATATCCTCATTATACGACCATACTTGACCGGAATTGTCAAGTATGGGTTGACTTGGATCGTCACCCGATTTCAACCTCTTGCATCTCTCGTCGAAGGAAATCTCCACACCGTTTGCATTGCGCTTTTTTTTGTACCGTCGGAAAACATCACCAAGTTGAAATGCTCCCAAACCGGTGCTTTTCGTCCATGCTCGGCAACAACGGTGTAATTTTGTTCGGCCATTTTTTTGAGAGTAGAGACTAGAGAACTAGAGATTTTATAGTAGAATTTGCGAGAAACGAATATAGCGAGAGCCGAGAAATGAGAATTGTATGCGTTTTTTGCGTTTTGTAAGTTGGTGATATGATCCATAACACCCCCTAGTATTTATATGGGTTGGAGGGTGAAAAAACACAAAAAAAACGGCTAAAATGGACTCCAAACGGCTATATAACGGTCACATAACGGCTACTTTTTTGAAAAAATCGGTTTCGGGCCACAAACCGGGCCGTGAACCGGTTTCGGGTCGGGTCGGGTCGGGCCGGAGAAAAAACCAAAGACCCAAAACGGTCCTGGCTATCGGACTGGAAACCGGTTTTTGACCGGGTCGGGTTGGGCCCGGTTTTTGACTGGGTCGGGTCGGGTCGGGCCTAAATGGCCATCACTACTTTAGTGTGCTAATGGACTATTCAACATAATATTGCTGCCAGATGCATTATAATTACATATTTTAATATATTGTTAAATAAATAATTTATTTAATTAAAGAATAATTTAACAATCAATTGAAAAATAAATTAATTAATTATTAACTTTTTATTAAAATTTGATTTAATTAGTTTTTATTTATTTATTTTTAGCAAATTTAATTAGTTTAATTCATTAAAAAACAAATTTAATTCAATTATTGTAATTTTTAATTATTTTCAATTATTGTAAATTTTTATTATTGTGATTTTTTATTTTAATTATTAATTATTGTCTTTTAATTATAATTAAAGTTTAGTTATTGTTTTTTATTAAATTAACCATGAACCGGTCCATGATTGGGAGTGAGAGGTTTATAAAATGAGTAGGAAAGAGAAAACTGATGTGGCAGAGAGAGAAAGCTGATGTGGCAGAGTCATGAACCTCTGAAGAGGTTCATGACTGGGGATGCTCTTATTTCACGTTTCTGCCTTTCTCCCTTTCTCTTCCTGAAAAGTTGACTTTCCATTTGCCATTTCAAACACCATTTCAAACATCGTATCCCATTATATTAAAATTAAAGACGCCGATATGATTTCTAGGGTTTTGGATGGATGAGGAACTCATCTATCTCCCACCTTCACGATTGTGGTTTATCTAATGGGTTTTATAGGTTGTCACCGTGGATCCCCTCGCCTGCGATTTCATCTGCATCTACAACTGCATCTGCAATGAAGATGGAGCAAGGTTCGATGAACAACAATTTCGGTGAACCCTAACTCGCTACGAAATTGATGATGGAGATGGAGCAAGGTTCGATGAACAACAAGTTCAGTGGTGTATTAGTTTTGAATTTTTCATCATGGAAACGGTAACACAAGTTTTTATTTGTTTAGGGCTTCTATTTGGATTTGTATAACAACTTATTTACTTATGTCTTGTGGTTTGTTTAGGTTTTCATTTAGATTTGTTTAGGTTTCATTTGAGTTCATCTACATTTGTTCATCTTAATTAATCTAATTTATGGTTTTTCTTTGGATCTAAATTCTGAGTTTATTCATAGTTGTTCATCTTACTTATGTTTGATTTACTTATTTGTGGTGGTGGTATGTGGAGGCAAGTGGCAGAAGTGGGTGGTGAAGGCAAAGGGTGAAGATGCAGGGCGTCAGCGAAGACAAAGAGAGGTTGTGGGTGTTTTTTTTTTCTTTTTTTGGTTTTGGATGGATAGAGGAACTCATTCAAACAGAAGCGGGATATAGATACCAAAGAGAATTTTCAACTCCTACCTCTCTAAAATACGGTTTATTTCAATCTATTCTTGAACAAGGTATGTTTCTTGAATGAGGTTTATATTTTGTTCTAATGGTATGCTTGATTTATGATTTCTTCCAGCTATTTTGATTTTTGCTGCCCTACTTCTCCACTCGTGTTTGTAGATTCAGCAGCAGGTTCGTTCTCTCTCTCTCTCTCTCTCCATCTTATTTGGTCGCTCTCTAACCTTCCAATGATCTGGTTTTGGCTTTGTTTATAGTTTTGTAAAAGCTTGAATCTCTTTTAACCTTCTTTCAAACTTCAAATTAGCATTTGCTGATTTTGCTTGTATATGAATGTAATATGAGTATTTGTATTGGGTTCTGCTTGTATATGTATGTAATATGAGTATTTGTATTGGGTTCTGAACATTTGTGATGCAATTTGTTTATTTTTGTGTAGAAGTCTTGGATGGTTTATGTTAGGGTTCAAATACTAATTTGTTGGGCTGTGAATCAAATATAAACCATGTGTATCAGCAACCAATGTCTTAGAAGTGATTTTCATCATGGTTTGTTATCAAAAAATGCAGTAACCAATGTCTTAGAAGTGGTTTTCATCATGGTTTGTTACCAAGAATGCACTCTCTAATGTCTTAGAAGTGGTTTTCATCATGGTTTGTTACCAAGAATGCAGTCTCCAATGTCTTAGAATTGGTTTTCATCACGGTTTGTTATCAAGAATGTAGTAACCAATGTCTTAAATAAACTTGACTGGTTAAGTAAAACATGTGTTTTATGATTCTTTAAGGTTGTGGTTGTGATCATGCATATTCTTCAAGTAATGACGGGTTGTGATCATATTCTTAAGTAACGATGGGTTGTGTTCATGACTATACCAAATATCAAAACTTGACATATTAGTAATTAACAAAAATATATAAAATAATTTCGTATGTCATCCTCAGATGTGGAAGAACTATCACATGCTTGGAAAGAACGAGCAAACTTCCATGTGAAAGAAGCAAGTGGGAGGTAATATTATTATTAATTTTCCACCGGTTTTAATCTTGTTTGATTTTGTTTGATTTATTATTAATGACGATGACTAGACCAAAATCCAAGCTTTTCCATTGTTGCTTGTTATTTAATGGTTATGGGTGCATCACCTAGGGCTATAGACTTTGTTTCTCTATTTTTTTAGTTTACTTTTTGATTATAATGTTTATTTATTAATGGATCAAGCTATGGACTTTTCTTGTTCTTTGTTCTTTGTTCTTTGTTCTTTGTTCTTGGATAAACAAGTATGATCTGTTTGTATGTTTTTTCAAACCAAATCTATAGGTATTTAGTTGAATTTCATGTCCACCACTGAAACTCCAAGATGTTCTTTCATTACTTACTAGGTGAGTATAACAAGATCGATAATATTACCCGGTGAGTATAACAAGGATCGAGAATCTTACAAAGTGAGTATAACAAGGATCGAGAATCTTACCGGGTAAGTAATAGAGAAGACTTTTATTTAGTAGGTGCTTATCGGGTAAAATATGCTTACCGACAATCCGTTCTAATGACCAAGAATACTACCCGATAATGTTCCTTCCTTCTTTACCTCTTTATGCTTTAAGATATATAGGCAATTTGTTAGGAATGTTTGTAAATCACTGAATTGAAGAGTCACAAAACAAGATCATATATAATAGATGTATTTTTTCCCTTCCTTGAAGGTTTTGATGCTTAATGTACTAATGTTAATAAAAAAATAACTGAAAACCGAATCAAATAAAATATCCATATTTGGTTAATTGAACCGTTTAACTCGAAAATCGAATTACCGAAACCACTTTAACCCGAACCTAATTTGGTTTGGGGTTCGGTTTTACGGAGGTTGATCTAAGAATGTGACCGATGATATGCAGGGATAAGTGCAGGTTTTGACTTTGTTGTTTTGTTGTTGCAGCTGTTATGGTAAACCAAGGACACTCTTTTGTTCTGAAGGTTCACCCTTTTGGAAGATAAGAAATTAATTGGATTTTTGTGATGTTTGGTCTTGACATTTCTTTTTAATACATTTACAGAGTGAAACATAACTTAAGTGGAATGCCAGTAAAATAAGTTTGCATTCTTTTATTTGCTTCACAGTTTACTTTCTTTTTTGTAGTGGTTTATTACTTAAGCTCCATCCAAAGAACTATGACAAAGCAGTGGGAGCTCCAAACCTGATGATGGAGTTCTTAGTTTCAAATTGTATAACTGTAGTTCTAACTAGTTTCAAAATTCATGAATTAGTTCAAGCATAGAGCGAGATCTTTGATAGAAAACAGTGGCATGTCATAGTTTTAAAATTTATTTATGTTTCTAGATTGTATTATTGTTGCTCTCAGTTTCAATCATTGATCTTGGGTAGTTCTTGGGAATGATGATGTACAGAGAAGACTGTTTGATTTTGTGACCTCTTATTTTGCTCTACATATAATCAAGAGTTATGCCATATTGTTTTGTCAACTATTTGCATCTTAGGTTAATTGTTAATATCGCCTTGCAGATGATTATTATGATGTGCAATAATGGTAGAAAGCATTTTAAGATCCACAGATTGGACTCCACACTACAAATTTAAGTGTGATGTCAAGGACCGAGAGTTTTACCCGGTAAGGGTGATGACTCTTACATGGTTGCTGCTTATCGGGTTAATTGTTGCATACGATGTCATTTTGAGGGACTAAAATATTACCGGGTAAGGTAAGGAATAGTGTTGAATCTTATGAGTAAACGCTTACCGAAGAAGTAATTAGATAAATGGCCCCTTAGTTTGTCTGAAAATATGTGTCGTTTTGAGTTTGTGTGCAACCTTTGCCTTACCTGTTATCATCGATGGATGGGGACAACTTAGACCCTATTTTAGAGTCCACGAAACAACAACTAGGAGCAGCTTTGGTTCGCGATCGTTACTAATATGTTCTTATCTCTATTAATTTGTAGGTGCTCATTTTTATTAATAGACATTTATCCCTACTAATGGCCAATAAATATACATTTACTCCATAAATAACTTTTCTTATTAGAAAGAATTACATTAAATTTTCATCCTCCATTTTTGAGTAAAAAGTTGATTACCGACAACTCCGACCGACCTCACATGAACCACAGGCGAGGAGACATTTCCGAGCTGTGACTGAGCGGCTGAAGCTAGCAGAGGGGATCAAACATGTCTCCCGTGCAATTCGTACTTTAACCTGTTGTGTATTTGAGCAATTGTGTTGCATGTCGGAGGGTTTTTCATTTTCCACTTACAATAAAAGTTTCATACCTTGCTCGCCCGGTGCATTGCACGGGCACATTGCTAGTATATATATTGGGATTTTTGGACATTTTGATAAATAGTAAAAATAAGTCATAATTATGTGTATTTTTAATGATTTATCAGATAAATGAAGGTTATTTAATGATAATGCATTTTTAGTGTGTGTGTGTGTGAGAGAGAGAGAGAGAGAGAGTTCAATAGTTTATATCATGATTAAATAATTCGTTAGACAAAAAGGATGCAACTTAAATTATGATTTCCAAAAAGGGGTTTGTATTAAATATACCAATACCCATTCTCCAAACGCACACAAATTCCATGATGAAAGCTTCAGTGAAAATCATCTTCTCAACAATGGACTCAAATCCCAAAACTCACTCAAGATGTAAATAAATATTATTCCAAATAATGTCAACGCAAATAAAACTCCAATAATCGAAACATCCAAACAAGGATGAGGCATAATATACCGCCCATAAATCATGGAAAATAATACATATAAATATAATACGTCACCGACAACATGGATGAAATAAATACCCGAAACAACACCTTTCGGTGACGGGGGAGACCCGATTTCATCGAATGTGGCGAATACACAAGTTAAACCACGGTTATAAATTAAAAACATGTATCATGGATGGAATAACATATGACGTCAACCTTATCCAGGTCTTTAGTCAATCTTGGACATCAACCCAAACCGGATCTTTAGTCCATGGAGACGTCAACTCAAACCGAGTCTCTAGTCTAAGGAGACATCAAACCAAACCGGATCGTTAGTCTATTGTGACATCAACCCAAACCGGATCTTTAGTCAACTGAGGCATCAATCCAAACCAGATCTTTAGCCTAGTGAGACATCAACCCAAACCAGATCTTTAGCCTAAAACCACCAAGTTCAACCCAAACCGGATCTTTACCTTGGGATCTCACCATCCAAAACAAACTTGTTTAATTTAGAAATTTATACATGACTCCACAAGAATAACCAACGCATTCAAATCATGTAATTCCATGATTAAGATGCAATACATGCAAATCATAACCAAAGCTCTACATCGAGCTATCAAAATCGGACAAACGTTCTCAAGACCCAACAGAGTAAAAAACCGAGCCATAAGCTCCAAAGATCAAATGACCATTTATTAAAAGTCAACATATGCAAATGAAGTGTATCTAGCCTACATTATGCAAATACATGCTCCAAGGCATGACTAACTCAAAACCCCTTCATTGCCACTTTCCAAATGAAGTCGAACCATATATACATATACTCAAATACTTTTTAACTTGATAATTTATATAATTCGCAATGGTTTATAAAACCCCAAAAGTACCAAGAGTGCATAAATGTGAAATGGTAATCACTTATGGGGCAAAACACTCAAAAAGACATTCTCAAATAAAACGCAATTAAGTGCATAACACATCCTAAGCTCCATCTCGAGCTACTAAAACCGTCAAACACCCCAAAGACCCATTTGAGTATAAATCAAGCCTATAAGGCAAAATAAACGTTTGACTAATTACGCGAGCCAACACGGTTTCATGAACCAAAATACATCATTACTCAAAATCTTTGTCTCTTAACTCATAATTGGCCTTCAGCCCAAAATCAAAGGTTTACAATTCCCAAAATGTGTATGAGGTCGAGATTGACCAAAATCCACAACTCACACGTTTACATTTTCAGAACGTACCATATCATAAACTTTACGTAATCTCAACAAACACTAAAAGTATATTTTGACCAAACAAACTTCGCTTATGTAATAAATTAACAAAACACGTTCATTCGTGATTTATTTGTCAATTACCCAAAAAAACCCAAATGTGGGTGTTTTACAAGATTTGTAAGCTCAACACTTCAAATAACAAAAATCCATAATAATTGATAATTTTATGTAAAACACGTAAACACTTTAAAATAAACATTTTGGCATGTACAACGTTTTCACAAATCATCATGAACTCACCCTGCTAGATTTAGGCTAAATCTAGATTTTTTTCCCCAATTTGAGCTCCTTTGAAGAAACTTGAATCCTCAAGCCAAATTTTCCAAAAACCTAGATCCATGAGTTTCCAACCATCAATAAACATATTCAACCATATAGAATCATTCCCCAAACATTTTACACCAATATCTCAACTCATACCAAAAACCTAATTTCCATAGGTGAAGAAAAGAGAAGATTACCTTAACAATAACTTGAATCCACCAACTAAAATACCTCTAGAGTCACCAAAATGAACCACAAGCTCCCAATCTTCAAAAAGGAGAAAAGGGTTGGATGCAACCCTAGAAAACTTTGGTGAGGGAGATGAAATGAAAGGATTCTAGCTTTAACTTCCAAAACCATGATAGATGTTGGGGGTTGGATTACTTTTGGTTTGTAAGCATATGAACACGTAAAGTTGTATTTTTTTAGGCTTTTCAGTTAATGAAGCATATGAATTGGTGTGTAATGCTTTTGTAAGTCTGACCATGTTTCAGTTGATTTAATTGTTATAATTTAATTTCAAAATAACTTTGATTAGATATATGGTTTATATGCCTAAGGTGAGAACTTGTATACGGATATACCAATTAAACCTTAGTACTATTTTGCAATCTTGTTCTTAATGAATTTCTGGAATCGTGTGTTGAGATCGAGAGATAAAACCTGCATTTTATAGAGATATTTTTGTTGTTGCTCGAGAGAGAATAATAGTTAAATTAGTGCTTGTGTATTCATTTAATTGGAATTACCTGATAACTTTTGCAACTGAAGTGTTCTATGTGAAATTGATAGGGCTTTTTATACACCAATAGACATGTGAAAATCAGACCCCAAAGCAAGTATACAATGTGGCCCAATATCGTCTTTCAAGTAATAAACTGGTTAGAACCAAGTATCGTCCACAGAGATTGGAGTAAAAGTTCAATAAAGTGTAATGAAATATATGACTTCAGATGACAAATTTGAAAACTTTGTTTTGTTTCGAGTTATCACTTGATGATTATAA
Organism: Saussurea involucrata; assembly: GCA_033807775.1. Taxonomy (NCBI): domain Eukaryota; kingdom Viridiplantae; phylum Streptophyta; class Magnoliopsida; order Asterales; family Asteraceae; genus Saussurea; species Saussurea involucrata. The sequence goes on from CM066320.1 coordinate 164,637,184, forward strand.
CAGATAACAAAGAGAGAAAGGGTGTAGGACTTTGAGGTGAGTCATAAACATAAATTCCAGTGGGCAATGTTGTAGAAATGCTATAGCATTTATCTTAGCAACAAGTAGTTTCGCCATCTACTTAATTTGAGAAGAATTCTTCGAGATATTCATCATTATACTATTTTTTAGCTTTCAACCAACATATTCCTATAAAGTATCAGGACCAATGGTAGTGACAAATGATGCCCACAAAGTATATGAATAAACAAATGCATTTGTTAAAAATACTCTTCCGAGTGGATTCTCCTATCATCCAAGTTGATGTGTTCTAAGTGGCTCATTCTTGAGCCCACTACACTTTAACTTGTGACCAACTCATCAAGAACAAATCAATTAGAAAAACATAGATAACAACTTCCCTTGTTAGCAACTCTTCCAATTCTACTTCGTATGTCATTCAAATTGTGGTGCATTCAAATGGCTCATTATTGAGTCCATGGCACTTTAACACTTTCAAAGTGATCAAGTCGCCAAGAAGTGTTTTGGATTTATAAAACTTAGAATGAATTGGTGGAACATCATTATTGAGAAACGATGTGCACCTTCCCTTGGTTTAAAACCTCACCATTTTGTCTCACACCCAAGTTATGAAGATTAGCTACTCATACTTGAAAAAAATTTGCAAGGAATGTAAATGACATAATGCAAATGCATAAATTAAATGACTTGAATGTAAATGACATAAGGTAAATAACAGAAAATAAATGACATAAAGTAAATGCAACAAAGTAAAGAAAGTAAAAGCTGTTATGCAATGTTATAGAAACCCATAACTAAGAACAATACGTGAAGAACTTAAGAACTTAATATTAAATGCATGAACTTGAACCACAAGCTTTTAGAGTAAGTAAATCAGTGTTATGACTTATTGTAATTAAATTACAACATAAACCTCACACCTCTAGTTATACAACTATCTAGATGGGGCAAAGTGTAACTTCATAAAGTAAGTTCAACAAAAGGACAAAATAAATTACACTTATCACATCAAAAGCTTAATCTAAATACAAAAGTAGACTAGTCATCCAATCACCACCAAAAGAGCATTAGACCTAATTTCCTTGACTAAACAAATCGGACTTCAAGTGTAATTGGCTGGTTGGTTCCCATGAGTCTTTAAAAAGCCAATCCAAAGTACGGATGCAATGTTGTGGCGTTGATGGCAACATGGTAGCATGCATTCAAGTTCGACTTAGCTTTCTTAAGTCGTAAAAAATAGGTAAATCAAATATTTAGCTGCATGAAACAAAAAAAAGAAAAAATAATGTAATAAAAAGTACTCAAAGATTGGGATAAAAGAAAATTATCTATCTAAAAGAGAAGAAAAGGTACTTTATGCATTGAGAAGAAAAGATACTTTATGCATTGAATGATCAATGCATAATAGAAATCTATTAGGACTCTAACCATCAATTACTTTTCTTCTGAAAAAGTTCTTAACTTTGTTTTCTTTATTTACTCTGTAGTTATTTAATTTAGTTGATAATTTCAAAATTCAATCAAATCACCAAATTTGACCATTCAGTTAATAGTGAGTTTAGTCATTGTGATACTCAGTTTCTAGTTTCCTTTGTTTGATACTAGTACTTTCCATACGTATTACTTGATTCGACACCGTACACTTGCGGTTAGATATAGGGCGGTGTAAACCCGTCTATCACTCGTTAGGCGTTAAACTTAACCCTTTTTGTTTGTCGGCATGTGTATCAGGTCCTTGTTGAGGTTTGGTACTAGTGAAATCGTGGTGAATTTAGTGCTAGTTAATGGCACAAGAAGAATTTAGCTATTCGATGACGTCTTCTCATTTCGAGATAGCGATTGTTATTGGGTTTTAGTAACACTCGACCTTGACATGGTCTTGACGTGAGACTTAGTTTATCTATTGTTGATGTTGAATATAGTTTTTTATTTGAATTAAGTTAAGCATTGATTGATAGAAAGGGACTTATCCTTTATTCGGTGTATTATTGACAATTTTAAATTTGTCGCTCTTTCCATATTTTAGGGTGTTACAAGTCTTAACGCCATAATGCGCCCGACGAGACCATAACGAGTTATTTAGAACAATAAGTTCGACCAAACTCGAAATGGTAAAGGGTCTAAGGAAACTGGGACTAAACTTGTCATGCTTCCTAAATCGAATAATGCCCTTCGATGGGGATACCTTCAACATAACATTGTCTCCTACTTGGAACTCGATCGGTCTTCTCTTTTTGTCGTTATTTATCTTTTTGTCGATCGTGTGCCGCTTTTAAGTGCTTAAGAATACTTGTCACCTTGTCAGACATTTCTTGTATGATATCGTGTCCGAAGAATTTCTTTTCTTGCGCTTCGAGCCAACACACGAGAGTTCTGTACTTTCGTCTATACAATGCCTAAACCAGTTCCATCCCTATACTTTAGTGATAACTGTTATTGTAAGCGAATTCCACTAATGGAAGATGAGAATCCCAGTTTCCACCAAAATCAATAACACGCGGTCTCAATATGTCCTCTAAAGTCTGAATAATCCTCTTGTTTTGACCATCATTTTGGGGGATGGTAAGCCATGCTTAACTTCACCCTCATGCCCAATTCTTTTTGTAGGTCGTCTAAAAATATTTGAGGTAAAACGACTATCCCGATCAGAGACAGTGGATAACGGCACCTCGTGTCGTGAGACTACTTCATCAATGTATAACTTTGTCAACTTATCCATCGGTGTTTCCTATGTCGCCAAGAAATGTGCAGTCTTGGACAATCAATCTGCCACCACCCATATAGTGTCATGACCCCTCAACGTTCTCAATAAATTAGTCACAAAGTTCATAGTGATGTGTTTCAACTTCTATTCCAATATTTCCAAAGAATGGAGACTTATGTATGGTATTTGATGTTTTACTTTGACCTGTAGACATGCCAAGCATCTCTTCACATACTTGGCCATGTCGAGCTTCATAATGGGCCACCAATAATTCAATTTTAGGTCTCTATACATTTTTGTGCTTCCGGGGTGGATAGGGTATTTTGAATTGTGAACATCATCCAATAGTAATTCCCAGCATCCTCCAATCTTGGGTACCCAGATCCGACCTCGAGAAAGTTACAGAACTCAATTGGCTTCCGTCAATTGCAAATGTTGTTTTACCATGATTTCATCCTTAAGGTTACTCTCAAGCAATTAATGCTTCAGCTTGCAACACTTTGATTTTATTAATTAGGCACGAGACTAGGTCAATTTGCGAGAGGATGGAGCGATTAAGAAGGGAAATGAAAGAATAATGGAAGGGACCGGTTGGTGAAGTTAACAGCTTACACGTTGTTGGGTGAAGTCTGATGTGCTCCTAATTGACCTAGCTTAGCCCAATGTGTCGCGGTCCCATACACACATATACATTTTTTTATCCAAGGTTTGCCATAGTTTCACATGACAACAACCACAACCTTGATCTCGACGTGGCGTTCGACCATCAAATCATTATCGAGATCATCCGCGGCCATCCTCTTCGAACAGTGCTCACGAGGGTAGTCATTGTGCCCCTCATTTATTTACAACAGTTTTGGCACACACTACAATTCCATCCTCCTACACAGCGATGGGGTCCATACTTTACTGCCCAAGTCGATAATTTCGATGCTCGGATTACCCTCAAACGACTCCGTCTAGCCTTAGATCTTCCCTTTAACCCAAACTTTGAAGATATGGTACCCGAAGCCCAACTATACACAGATATCCAAAGCTTAGGCTACCAAGACCCAAATAACCCTGTACTAGCCGGCTCCTCCAAATTCTTACGAAAGCACCTACCACCAGTATGGTACACCCTTTGCTCCATATTCAACAGATGCATGACGTCAAAGCATACCGGGCTTGACAAATGCAACCTTCCAACCCTTCGGATGTTCCATGCATTCGCCTTCAACCGCCAAATCGACTATGCCATGATACTTTGGAACGAGCTACAAGAGCTAGTCGAAGACAAAAGACGACCAAAGAAGAACCGAAACTTCGTGCCATATCAACGGTTCTTCCAGATTCTTATACACCAGATCATGGAGGGCAACCAGGAAATCCCTAGACGCCCTGATGCTGTACGAGGTCCGACACAATACATGCATTATCTGAACATGCCGGCACATGCTGACTTCGTCCACATCGCCGTGATTCCTGAGCCTGTACTTGCCTATGCCGCCCAATAATCTGAGGTAGTTAGGCAGTATAGATTAGCTAACGCACTAGTGGTCCATCCAGAACCGACCGGACCTCCCTATGGTGCTATCCCATTAGGCGGTGAGGGTTTACATGTTGAGCAGGTTCAGGAACTTGGGGTTCCTGAACGGGAAGTGGTGAGAAGAACATTAAGAAAGAGAGTGGGTGGGGTGGCGAGGACTGCTAGTCAGGCATCTTCTACTGGAGCTATATGTATTCCTATCCTCGATGACATACCGATGGAATCTGAGGACGATTCTGATTTTGACCCCGATGCTTCATCATCCGACGATGAAGTATCTGACCACCAACCAGCTGATGACGGTGATTCTGACTCTGATCCTGAAACACCCTAAAAACAGGGTCAATTTAAACCTTAAAATTACCACAAGTTATGATCATAATCTTCAAACTTATATAACCTGAGGATCAAATGTAAGGTTTCTATGCACATACGACATTACTTAAATAACTTATTAATCTAATCACATCATAACAATCAGATTAATCAAGTTATCTAAACAACCGTCCCAAAAGCTTCAAAGAATAACTAGATCCTCCGTTATCTCTAAGTCTGGATCTTTTCAAAAGTTCTCTTCTCTCATTCCCGCTACTTCCCGGAGCTTGTACCTGGTAAGAAGATTCAACTTGAAACATTAGGCTTTCGCCTAGTGAGAATACTCAGATCAAAATAAAATTTAATAATTAAAAATTTGAACAAATAACTCAAACCTGTTCTCGCCCATCTTACCGTACGACAACACCTTTCCAAATCGGAGAATCTACTCCACTCCCATACTTACGACTACTCATTTAATCATAACAACAAATTTTAGAGATTACTATGAATCATCCCAGATTCACAGTTAATACTCTTTACACAAGAAATTTCATGTCACAACCTGCCTATTTCTTAATCAGGAAGTAGAGATTACAAATTACTTTATGCCTATCTCTAATCTTCCTCTCATCACTGGGAAATCTCTGATCTTCCCTAAAACAATGGAAATCTCCGATCTTCCAAATCGAAATGGGAATTACAAATCAAAATCTGCCTATTCCACATTCCACCTCAGAATCAATGGTCCCAATGGGATTATAATATCGCGATACTCAATCGGGACTCCCAAATGATTCAAGGTACACCCAATTACTAAAGATTACATCCCTTTGGTCTATGGCAAGTAATCGGTTCCCATTATACCGTACCCAGGTGCCCTCGGTGACCGGATGCCTATTTTTAGTAAAAGCACATAATATATATAAATATAATAATCGATACTACTATATGCGTCCGGCATACAATATATCATTTCTCTGAATATATTCTATATATACAAAAATAAAGAATATTAATAACTCCTCATGTCAATCTCTTAACTATCCCCTCTTTGCAACTTAGCACGGAAGTTAATATCTCAATTGTTAATATACATTTCGGACTCATAGATAGGACTTTATAATCTATCATAATATAGTTTCAAAATCGTATTTAGAGTTCATAATCATATAACAGATTGCATATAGCAAATAATCATATTCATTATAAGGAATATTAATAACTTCGGTTCATCAACTTCTTAACTATCCCCTCATATCAATTTAGCATGGGGATCATTATAGCATAACTTTTAATCGCCCTCTTGGACTTATCTCTGACTTAATCAAGTCTTTATAAATATATTCAAGCATACATATAAAACATCTATTTCTATATTTATTACTGAATTTTAAAGAGAGTTGAATAAACTCACCTGATACGAAATCACCCTTCTTTTAATCCTTTTTAAACTTGTAGGGATTCCTTTCTTTTACTACCACAGTTTACTGTAATATCCAATTTACATATACTGATATCAATTTCTAAAACAGAACCCTTCACAGCTAAAAATCCTTAATCTCTTAAAATTACATCTCAAGTCGCAAAGAACTGAAGTCGCAACCGCCTATTGCGATTCCAATTCCAAGTCGCAACCAACTGTTGCGACTACAGTACCAAGTCGCAACTCACCACTGCGATTTCGACCCAAGTCGCAACCAACTGTTGCGACTATAGTGCCAAGTCGCAACTCACCACTGCGATTCCACTCCAAATCGCAACCAACTGTTGCGACTCCAAATCCAAGTCGCAACGGTCTATTGCGACAATCATGAATGTCGCAACTCAAGGTTGCGACTTCGATGATGTTCATCCAAGTCTCAGTCCACTCTGTTCATTCTTAAACCCAGATTTTTATACTTTTATTCCATGTTTGTTTATGCAAACTTGCAGATATGTTTAATAACCTTATCTTAACATACCCAAAAACTCAGATTCTCATAAACATCAAGATTTACCAAAACCCATTTCTAAACTTATTTAACAATTTTAATCATAAAAGCTAAGAATGGTTTACCTTGGATTCCTTCAATTAAACACAAGATTTGCTGATTTCTGGCTATTCTCCTTCTCAATTTCTCTATCTCGATCTCTCGGTTCGCTTTCTCTCCAAACCGATTGCACACACAATACACAATACACTCTCACACACTTAGTCACACACTTAGTCTATATTGACTAACCTTTGGACACCTCAACCTTAAACACATGAGTCATAAGGCATAATACCAAATGAACCTCCAACTTTAAGAGAATGACATTACAAACCCTCAAACTTTAAAGAAATAACATAACACACCTCATGCATAAATAAAACTCATAATAATAACCCTTAAGTTTAATATTCTCAAAAGAAATCTTTAAACTTTCAACATTTGTATTTTTAACCCTAGTTGAATTATAATACTCTATATAATTCAAGGTTACTCCAAATACAAATACATTCTAGATCTTATTAAAATAATAATAACAAAATTTAGGATGTTACAATACTCCCCAACTTGAAAATGATTTCGTCCCCGAAATCAAGGCTAGGTAAACAAATGAGGATATTTAATCCTCATATCCTCTTCCAATTCTAAGGTCATATTAATACCTCAATGATGTAATACCACACCCTTAGGTCACAATTTCTTAACTGATCTTTCTATAACCCCTTACAGTTTCTCCAAACAACTACTCTTACCATCCATTCTTTCTTTGGTAAGTGAAATTACCTTATACCAACATGAAATATTTTGTACTTCTCTTCACTTTAAGTCTTACATACTTAATTCACAAATGAAAATACAGAAATAACAAGGATTCATCTTTTCATATTTTCTGAACCTTATCTCTTTCATCATTACCCACTCCTCAACTTAGATTTACAAACCTCCTTAGAGTAACTGTTATCATAAAATCCTTATTCGACTATTTCTTGGTCTACCATACAATTATCATTTCTCTCATGCTCACACGGAACATCCACCACACATAGCTACTATCCAACATGACAGTTTCTCTAGAATCATCAGCTAAGACCTTTAGCCAATTCCTCGTAACACCGAGAACTGCATTCAATGCATTTCCTTACATCCACGAAATACTCCGACACTCTTGACTAAACTTCATAACGAAGTACTACAGCTTAACGATTACAATATTCTCTTTGATAAAAAAAAATGAAGTATAAAAACTTACCTAAAATCTAATGGAATCAAGAAAAACAAGAGTTCTCCTTTCACCCCATCATCATCACAACTTAATCTCTAGGTCTCAAAATAACATTAATGTATACTACCTGAAAATCTACATACTTTAAAATCAAACATACTTATCATTTTGAATACTTCAATAATTACGGCAAACCATCATTACATCTATGACTCACACGTTTCTTTGGTACACAGTGCTACCACTTCCTCACACCACTATCGCACTACTTTACCACATTGCAACCAAGAACTAAAGTGTTGTATATCAAAGGTGATAATTCCATTGAACCTGTAGTATGACTACAATCTTGGGTTCGATCTTTCTATCTTGCTTTCCACTTTAGCGTGGAGTACTACCCTCCAAACATTACTTGTCTCTTTCTCCCAACCTTTCTACATGTCGATAACATTATCTCATTATTATACATAATCAAACAGTTGCACCAAAATTCTAACTTAAGGCATTCAACCAAGTTATTTTGAAATGACATCGCCGTCCAAAATTACTACACATTCTTTGATCTTCAACTAATACTTTCTCGGACAATTCTTTCATATACAAGAAGCAACTCCCATTCCTTAAGGATTTTGCATCTACTACACCACATTTTGACTAACACACTCAACATCTTCATTAAACTTCCAACGTTTCAAAAACAATAACTTACTTAGCGACCCACACAACCAAAATTACTTTGGATAAATACCCACTACCGTTCCGACATTCTATTCTGATATTAGCCATATCACCACGCCATCCTCCAAACTACATGCTCTAAAAACTTTGTTGACAAAATAATACACTTCATCCGAAATCTCCGAAAATACTTCCATCAGATGCTTCCTAGTCTAACTTAATAATACATACTAGTTGACACATTTATCTTGGCAGTTGATACCAATACTCACTCGTACATTCTCCACACATACCCTTCACCACAGACCAGGTTTCTCACAATCATTCATTCACATATTAACCGAGTTTATTTCACTAAATATCTCCTCCCCAACTTTAGTTGAACTACCACTCTCGATTTGCTAAATAACTTGAACTTATTCGTTCACACTAGCTCCTTGTGATTCCAAACCAATACCAAAACTCGGTACAATCCTTCACAGCTCAACATTTTCCATACCTCACTTCATTAGTGCCTAATACTTTCTCCTTTGTAAACCATCCACATTGCAAGTAAAACACTTCTATAACACAACAATCTTTCATAATCTTATTATTCTTACAAAGTGGTCCTTCAGCTTTTTATTCTTCTGATTTAAGACTTAACAATAATTAAATCCGAAAGAATATTCAAAACGTTCACATCATGCAACTTCTATTTTAATACAATCCCTGTAATCCCAACCCAAGCCTACAACGAGCTTATTAAATCGGGTCAATGCTCTTAAGACTCTGTTGAGTTCAAAATCGAATCATCTACTCCAAGGATCAATGATCATTATGCAACATATGTTCCGAGGCATGATAAATCTATGACTCCTTCATTGCTACTTTCCCAACAAAGTTAATTTATATAGGTATATGTAACTCTTATATACTTCACAAGGAATATACTCCGCCAATGCTCGTTAGTTCCAAAGGTATTAAAAACGCGAGAATTAACAGACAATCCTTACACTTAAGACCGACACTTATTTAAATAGAATGCAGTTAAGCATATAACTCAACCAAGACTCCATCTCGGGTCATTAAAACTGACAAACATTCAAAAGACTCATTTGAATATCAATCAAGCCTTTAAGGCCAAAATAAACGTTTGGTTAAACATGTGTCACGCACACGATTACATAAACCAAAATACATTGCTACCCAATTCTTTACCCTTTTTAATCCCTTAATTGGCCATCGACCCTCATAAATATTGTACATTCACAAAAATATTAAAAACGTGTTTTTGACTACATATCTTTCGCTTGTGCAACAATAATTCGAAACTTCCTTCATTAGTGATTTATTCGTCAATCACTCAAAATCCTTAACCATGTCGTACACAATAATATTTGCTTTGCGCATACCCTTTGCATAACAGCATACCGGTACCGCTCACAGTCTTTGTTCTTGTCCACACGGGCATACGCGGGACGCACCCAGTCCGCACCCAATGTCAGACGAAAGGTCTCATACACCTTACACAACTATCGACTTCAAAGTCAATTCGTGTCATGTCGACATTTCCTTAACCTTAAGGTCCTTAACTGAACCTAATTCTTCCTCCGGACACAACCGTCCCTCGGCAACTGTATTCCTAGTCAGCAAACAAGGGTACAGACTCTTATGCAACCGACACTAAAGTCCACTTTCGACTCTCAAACTGTTTATCTCTCATTTCAACACAATTATCAGAACTATAAACTTTTCCCCAGGTTTATCCAACACTTCTCCATTCTTGGAGTTCTTTCTTAGCTTAAAGCGTAATACTCTACGACCTAACGAGTTCATAGCCTTCATGCATGACAACTTGATACATAAATCAATTCACACATTTCCTCATTTTAAATATCAACATTTAGAATAACTTGGGCACACATGACCCCAACATTCACATGACTTCAATGTACTGCACAACGATCTCGAGAATTGTTTGCCTACTAATTTTCCGTAAACTCAATCTTTCTCAACCAAAACAAAGTTGTTACGACGGTAATATATTAAATAAAAATCTTTTCATACAACAATAGTTCGAAAAATGTTTTACCGACACGAATTAAGCTAGTCGGTTCTCCCACTTATTTATATGATGTTATTAGATCAATACTCATGTTGGTTATTAAACGTTTTACTGGCCAACGCTTTCTTGCTACAAATCGACTTTTCATGTAAAGTAAGAAATATTTTGTAACAACTCCAAAAAATTTCGTTGTGCAACGTAAATGGGATTGCCTTTTCTTTAAATACACACTTGCACATACTAATTCAAACTTGACTAAAACTGTTATTTATGCATTTGGTTTGAAATCATGAAAATTCATATAACACACACTAAAACACCATGCATAAAACTTTACTCGCAAATGAAGGCTAATTACTCAACGAGGTCAATCGTCTTACTTACGTAACTTATCATTGACATTTTACCTCCGACCGGTGGTCGCCCTTTCGGCCTTATAACGTTTGCTATACATGCATTCCACGATTCACGTATCAACCATGTCATACTATTTTCGTCTTGATCAAAACATCTCATATTCTATCTCCACACACATCAACCACCTATTAAAGGTTACCTTGGCGAACGTTCATGAGTCCCGCCAATTCCAGGTTGTCCTTCCAACCCCCAATCATTTCCCGATCTGTCCTCCAAAGGATGTTTGGTGGCATACTCACCAACTTTCTACTATAACCTAAAAGGGATAACCATAAGAAATGGTTATGCACATATCCCTATACAAAACGTACCTTACTGATCGTTAGTCACTGTAACAATTTAGAAATAAGCATGCTCGCGTAAGAATATATTCATAATAACAGTAGCTAATTGAAATTGTGAACATATCATACATGAGAATCCTTGTTACCATTATCACAGTACTAATTTCACGTATATCCGTTGACTCTAAGACTATCCTGTCTTAGTATTTCTACCAAAATCTCACAAGTCATAACTTAATTCATCTCAACTTAAGTCTAAGTATCTCAAATTCATACTTAGTTCGCTTAAACTAATGCTCTGATACCATATTGAAACACCCTAAAAACAGGGTTAATTTAAACCTTAAAATTACCACAAGTTATGATCATAATCTTCAAACTTATATAACCTGAGGATCAAATGTAAGGTTTCTATGCACATACGACATTACTTAAATAACTTATTAATCTAATCACATCATAACAATCAGATTAATCAAGTTATCTAAACAACCGTCCCAAAAGCTTCAAAGAATAACTAGATCCTCCGTTATCTATAAGTCTGAATCTTTTCAAAAGTTCTCTTCTCTCATTCCCGCTACTTCCCGGAGCTTGTACCTGGTAAGAAGATTCAACTTGAAACATTAGGCTTTCGCCTAGTGAGAATACTCAGATCAAAATAAAATTTAATAATTAAAAATTTGAACAGATAACTCAAACCTGTTCTCGCCCATCTTACCGTACGACAACACCTTTCCAAATCGGAGAATCTACTCCACTCCCATACTTACGACTACTCATTTAATCATAACAACAAATTTTAGAGATTACTATGAATCATCCCAGATTCACAGTTAATACTCTTTACACAAGAAATTTCAAGTCACAACCTGCCTATTTCTTAATCAGGAAGTAGAGATTACAAATTACTTTATGCCTATCTCTAATCTTCCTCTCATCACTGGGAAATCTCCGATCTTCCCTAAAACAATGGAAATCTCCGATCTTCCAAATCGAAATGGGAATTACAAATCAAAATCTGCCTATTCCACATTCCACATCAGAATTAATGGTCCCAATGGGATTATAATATCGCGATACTCAATCGGGACTCCCAAATGATTCAAGGTACACCCAATTACTAAAGATTACATCCCTTTGGTCTATGGCAAGTAATCGGTTCCCATTATACCGTACCCAGGTGCCCTCGGTGACCGGATGCCTATTTTTAGTAAAAGCACATAATATATATAAATATAATAATCGATACTACTATATGCGTCCGACATACAATATATCATTTCTCTGAATATATTCTATATATACAAAAATAAAGAATATTAATAACTCCTCATCTCAATCTCTTAACTATCCCCTCTTTGCAACTTAGCACGGAAGTTAATATCTCAATTGTTAATCTACATTTCGGACTCATAGATAGGTCTTTATAATCTATCATAATATAGTTTCAAAATCGTATTTAGAGTTCATAATCATATAACAGATTGCATATAGCAAATAATCATATTCATTATAAGGAATATTAATAACTCCGGTTCATCAACTTCTTAACTATCCCCTCATATCAATTTAGCATGGGGATCATTATAGCATAACTTTTAATCGCCCTCTTGGACTTATCTCTGACTTAATCAAGTCTTTATAAATATATTCAAGCATACATATAAAACATCTATTTCAATATTAATTACAGAATTTTAAAGAGAGTTGAATAAACTCACCTGATACGAAATCACCCTTCTTTTAATCCTTTTTAAACTTGTAGGGATTCCTTTCTTTTACTACCACAGTTTACTGTAATATCCAATTTACATATACTGATATCAATTTCTAAAACAGAACCCTTCACAGCTAAAAATCCTTAATCTCTTAAAATTACATCTCAAGTCGCAAAGAACTGAAGTCGCAACCGCCTATTGCGATTCCAATTCCAAGTCGCAACCAACTGTTGCGACTACAGTACCAAGTCGCAACTCACCACTGCGATTTCGACCCAAGTCGCAACCAACTGTTGCGACTACAGTGCCAAGTCGCAACTCACCACTGCGATTCCACTCCAAATCGCAACCAACTGTTGCGACTCCAAATCCAAGTCGCAACGGTCTATTGCGACAATCATGAATGTCGCAACTCAAGGTTGCGACTTCGATGATGTTCATCCAAGTCTCAGTCCACTCTGTTCATTCTTAAACCCAGATTTTTATACTTTTATTCCATGTTTGTTTATGCAAACTTGCAGATATGTTTAATAACCTTATCTTAACATACCCAAAAAACTCAGATTCTCATAAACATCAAGATTTACCAAAACCCATTTCTAAACTTATTTAACAATTTTAATCATAAAAGCTAAGAATGGTTTACCTTGGATTCCTTCAATTAAACACAAGATTTGCTGATTTCTGGCTATTCTCCTTCTCAATTTCTCTATCTCGATCTCTCGGTTCGCTTTCTCTCCAAACCGATTGCACACACAATACACAATACACTCTCACACACTTAGTCACACACTTAGTCTATATTGACTAACCTTTGGACACCTCAACCTTAAACACATGAGTCATAAGGCATAATACCAAATGAACCTCCAACTTTAAGAGAATGACATTACAAACCCTCAAACTTTAAAGAAATAACATAACACACCTCATGCATAAATAAAACTCATAATAATAACCCTTAAGTTTAATATTCTCAAAAGAAATCTTTAAACTTTCAACATTTGTATTTTTAACCCTAATTGAATTATAATACTCTATATAATTCAAGGTTACTCCAAATACAAATACATTCTAGATCTTATTAAAATAATAATAACAAAGTTTAGGATGTTACAGATCCCGACCATGACCCTGAAGCGGATCTAATCCCAAGACACATTGGTCGGAGTCAACATATTAAGGGTTCTGATGATGATTCCACCTGGAACGTCGGACCCTCCGGAGATTTTGCTGACATAAGGTGGAATGAGGGAGCTTTAGTAGAAAACATACATGTGAGCAGTGATGTGGCGAGAAAAGAAATGGGAGAGAAAGAGACAGGGTCAGATAAAGTTTTAACTACTGACTCTCCCCAAACTGATCCAAGCCGGGTAGCCACATCTTCTACCAACGAGCGTACGTCGCCGTTGCGTATTGAACAAGCCATGGTGAACCCAGCCATGCAAAGCACAGCCCCACTAAGCCACTCGTCGGCATCTCAATTTGCCGGCGTTTCATCTTCCACAGGGGATAAAGCACAACTGCTATCGGCGACACACTTGGTGTCTGCTGATATTGAAACAGGTAGGCTCCTGCCCCGGCCACCGACTTTTATTCCACGCACGTTGAGTCTAGAGCCATTTGGACATACATCTTTTCCTAGGCCATACGCGTCGGAATCCCAACAAGTTGTGAGCTTTCGTGCTCCAACCGGAACACCCCGAGTGCGGCCGCCATTCGTTGGTGCCCCACGAGGACCGGGTGGAAGTCTTGTCATGGTCAACACTACGTTAGCTATGAACACAGGCAGTACGGTTGCTATAACCGCTACTATAACCGGTAACCTAAGTGGTCCGGATGTTAGACATATGTTTCCCAATTTTCCTCCTCAACAGGTTATACAAATGCTTGGACTGCGTCCATATTACATCACGCTACCATTATTAGTGTCTGCTTTAGGCGCAATTGAAACTGCCTATTTGCAACACCGACGGGCCATGCAAGGTACAGTTGAGCGATTAACACAAGAAGTGAGCAGAACCATCAAGGGCAAAGCAATTGCTGAATCGTCAACCCCTCAGGATCAACCATCCAGCACACAATCCGACCCACAAACACCACCACCAGTTCCATTACACCAAATCCCAGAAGATCAGCTCAAATCAGAGTTGTTAGCCCGACTCCTAGCCAAAAGCGACACTAGTAAAGCTGAAGAAGTTGACCTAATTGGATTACTCCGTCAACATACCCAACCTCAAGCCCAAACCTTAAACCAACCACCTTCTAGCAACGACTTCCAGCGTCTAACCGATTCTATGAAAGATATGACGGAAGCTATGATGAACGGATTCACCTCCATCACTAACAGGCTTAAGGTTGTTGAAGAGAAATGTGGGATTCAGGCTCAAGCTCCATAGAAACGAAGACATGATGATCAGGATGATCCTGATTCTCATGAGGGGGAGAAGAGAGCAAGGGTTGGTGAATCCAGTGCTACACCTATTGCAGATGTTGGGGGTTCAGGTCAGTCAGCTGGTGAAAGGGAGATAGGGGCAGGTGGAACGGACACTGACATGGTCCAAGTGGATGGTACCGAAGTTCTAGCTGATGCCATAACTGGGGTTGAAAAGCCTTCGGTTGTAGACAATAGAACAGATGATGAAAGGATGGCGGATGCTTTGATTGTCGACTATATTGACATTGATTCTAAGGAAGAACCAGAGAAAACAACGGTCCAGATCAAAGAGGAAATAGAAGATATTTTTGACATCACCGGAGTTATTATGGTTGCTTCCGATTCCGACAACGAAATTCCAGATGATACAACTCAACCACAACTATTGATTGATCAAAGTGCAAGTACTTCCACGCCTCCAGTTATTCCAGTAGTACAAGAAGCTGCTCCAGTAGTTCAAGTGCAAGCCGATGGCAGAATCAGGGATCCTGTACTCGTAGCTGAATTGGAAATCTAGCAGGAAGTGATAGACGTTGAGCCAAGGTATGTGGCCACATGTGAACGAGTTCGAATTCTGATTCCCTTTCAGGAAAGTATAAGGAGAGACCTGTTCGTTAAAGATGTCCAAAGGATCGACCTAGAGAAGGTATACGAAATTGAAGATTGGCATTCACTTCAAAAGATCAAGTTCTTACACGTAATGGGCAATAAAGACCTAGAAACGAATGTCGTAAGATCTGATAGTGTGATTGTGAAAGTGCTGAAGGTCGAGTCCAACAAGCTCTTCAAAGTCTGGTACCCAGTGTTTACAGTAAGAAGATCCAATGGTACTGAATGTGTCTTCTCCGAGGCGGATTTCAAAAGCTTAAAGCTAGACGACCTCCTAAGCCTCAACAATTCCCTTGCCTGCCTTCCAGATAAAGATGTTGAATGGCCTGCCGCGTATCAAAGTGTAAAGAGATTCATGCGGAACATTCTGAAGTTCTCTTATCTGACAGACTTTCAGATGGCTCTGGAAGCACGCCAAGCCCGAGTAAACCTAAGAGCACCGAACCGGCGTCTGTCAGATATTCAAGGTATCCCAGCCTACACTGTACTGAAGAAACCTGATCTTGGAGTTGTTTACTTCGATAGAGACTCAAAGAAGAGATTTATGAGAGTTATTGAAGCCAACAAGTTCAGTGACGGAACCTTCAAGATTATTGAGGTTCACCTTGAAAGTAGATTGCGTCTGGATGCAAGTGGGGAAGTAAAGCTGAAAGATATGGAGAAGGAGCTGATAAAGCAAGTACTGGATGCTATAACATACCGAAAGGAGTACAGGAATGCACTGAGGAGGTTTGAGATCATCTTTGGGATTCGGAAGAAGTATGTGGCTCCGGTGGATGCTTAAACTCTTTGCCTCTACAATGTACAAAGGGGGAGAATGTTAGTGCCTAATATTCTAAGTTGTACTATGTAGAGGGACTAATATTGTAATTGCTATAGTTACATAGTATATAATGTTTGCTATGCCTAGATTTCCTAATTAGGTCATCCAATTCTATTTCACACAAGTACACACACATAGTATTTTCTCTACATTCGTCTTTGTACTTGGTATGATTGATCTTCATTGAATATATTGGTGGTCATCTTATTGCTATACATGAATTGATTACTTGTTCTGGGATCACACAAGGTTTAGGGCCACCACCTCACCCCCACGTGGCCTAAGAGTTCCACTTTCATGGTCTCTCTCTCTCTTCCTTTTTTTCAATTTGTCAAACACGTACAATGGTTGAAGCCACTTATTGTCGCAGCCAAACTCAAGGTAAGGTATTTATTTATCTTTTCTTTTCTTTTCATATTTTAACTAAGAATTCAAGAATAAACATATGTAGGATCATAATAATCCAGTACCAATAAAATTTGAAAGAAAAGGTTACGGAGGGACACAAAGGTACTAACCGGTAAAATTATATAAATAGGAAATGAAAAAGGTTGTAAAAACATGCATGGGTGTAACAGTGTGGTTGTATACAGATGTTCAAATAAAATGATAAATATCATAATGACGTAGAAAAATAAGGTTATATTCATATGGGTTTTTCATATATATATATATATATATATATATAGAGGCGGGTTCAAACGAGGAGCGTACCAATTTAAGAGAACGTGAGGAGCAATTGACAGTTATGAATCACATGTGATTGGCAGTTGTGGATCACATGTGATTCACAACTGATCTGGACTCGAATTGACAGTTATGAATCATTAATGATTTACAGTGTTGAATCACATGTGATCCGCGACCTGCAGCATCGCGCCACGCCTCGCGCCACTTTTGCGCGAATTTTTGAGTTAAATCCGATTTTTTAGGGTTGTAAATCATATGTGATCAGAAGCATGGGAGTGCTCCTCACGTTCTCTTAAATTGATGCGCTCCTCGTTTGAACCTTTCTCTATATATATATATATATATATATATCTTTAAATTGATTTTTTCAATGATTTACATATAAACTTTTCCTTCATATATCTCACGATATTCTTCTTATTTGAACCGACATATATGTTAGTCCTTGACCAAAATGATTCACACATAAGGTGTTTATAGAAGGAAAGAAGGGGATTGAATACAAACACAGTAAATTTCACTTTTTAGTTTTAGTTTTTATTTCAAACATAAAATTACAAATATATTGTGGAAGCTAGGAGGCAAGACCTTTATCCTAAACTATCCGAGGGTAACAAATTTACACACTGAAAAAGAAAAGAAGAAATTCTGAGAGACTAAGATAACTCTCATATATCGCCGAATTTACTTTCAGATCACAAAGAAATTCTCTCAAAACAAGTGATTTGCAAACTAACACAATGAAGACATTTTATAGCCTTCATTGCATTAAAGGTTCTCCTTCAACTTTAACATGTGTTCATCGGATTTGTTGATCTATGCATGCTTGCACTTTTCACTTCAACCTTTTGAGATTATGTAGACAGTTGTTAACCCTTTCCAACCCTTCATATGCTGAGGGAACAGTAAAGTATGACTAGCATTAATAAATAATTTTTTAGAACATACTTTGGCTAACATGCTTTTGCATGTTCCCATACTAGGATGGGAGTTAGGGAGAGTTGGTGAGAGGAACTTGTTGGACAAGTTTGCACTTCAAAGTTTGGCTTGCTAGTAGTAGTATTTGTCAGACTACACATTGACTGTATCTATATTGACCTTTTGGCTAGATGACAATCTTGGTCACTCTTTAACTAATCTTCGACTTTGCTGAAGGATCTTTACTTTGGATTATATAGATAGTTACAAGACTTTTATAAGTAAAAGTCATATTTTGCCTATTTTAAAGTGTAAGGTATACGATAGTTTTCAGTTATAGACATTAATGAAGTACAGTCATATCAGATGATAAGCACTTGGAATTAAGGGTGCTCACGAGTTGTTTTGAACTCTGGTTGAACGCATTTCAGCAACCCAACCCAATGGTGACGGTTTGAAAAATTTCAACCCAACCCAACACGTGTGGGTTGGTCGATTTGGTCAGGTTGTGTTTAAACAAAGTAAAAACAATATTGACAACATAAAAATAAACATTCCTTTGAATATCATCAATCATTCAAGAGAATATACGAGTTCATCAAATATTTAATTATTACATTAACTTTCCAATAATGTCCTCTTATGAGTTCCATTGCTCGTTATTTCTAAGTTGTTTTTGGTAACTTATACATATTATAGAGAAATGTTAATAAATTTAGAGAAGTCGCTAAAACGTTTATCGGGTTATCGGGTGGGTCGGGTTACTTTGTGCCTAACCCAATATCGACCCAATGGATTCGGGTTGCCCTAATTTTGTATCAATTATATGTCAGGTTACCTCGGGATGATTTTTTCTTGGGTTTTTTCGGGTTGGGTTGATCGGGTTTTTGAGCAGCTCTACTTGGAATAATTCAAAGGAGTACAGGAAATCCGGTAAGGGCTATTAATCTGGTTGTTGCTAAGAGCTTCTATCAAATCACAACCTTATTCCAAAATCATCGATCTGATGGTCTTGAATCCGATGGTTTAAAATTGTTTCTTTAGTAAACATCGGATTTAGACCTTATTAATACTCTAATCTGATAGATGAAGTCATATCGGATTTAGACTATTTTTGTGACAAAACTTAAGAGCTTATTTTTAAGTGTTTACTGGTCAGAGTCTACTTTTATTATTTACAAATCCGATAGTTGATACTAACACTATATATGCACACAAACACACACAAAGAGAAAGAAAGAATTAGGATATGCAATAATCTTTTTCCTTTGGGGACCGTATAGTAACCACTTTATTACTGCCTTACCGGAGGTTCATATTAATTAGCATTCTCACATATGTTAATACGTTAAAAATGTTTAACATATGTGAAAATATTAACTTATTTGAACCTCCGTTAACGAAATGGTTCCTACAATTCGTATGATATCTTGATATGTTACCGAAACCCAACCCAACCATATGTATTTAAATGTACATACATGTCCCAAATAGGGCCTTTTGGGCTCTATTCAGATCCAAAATTTTGTTTTAACTCAATTTTATATTTCTTTTTATTTTCAAATTTTGCATAACAATTCTTCATACTTAAAAGGAAACATATAAATACTAAAAAAACAATTGATTGTTTGATGAGTTTTCCACTCTTTTTCCCAGTTTTATCTCACTATTCTTCGAATTTCACGGAAACATAGTTCCATGCAACATATACAAATTCTCGTCTAAGAACTTAAATAGATTATTAAATCCTACTAAACTTACTATATGAGAGCATGAAATTTTGTCTAAGGGTGTTGTAATTGTAGGCTTCCACAAATCAATATTCTGCGTCAAAAGCTTCTACTCATTATATCACATGTTATTCTACGAAAAACAATCAAATCACTTGCGAAATCACATGTGATTTTACATTAACGTTTAAAAAAGGTGGGCAAGCCACTTTGGTTACATCTTCAAGTCATAGGGCAAAGTATATGAATCACATGTCATTTTGTACGCAATGTTAATTAGTGTAAAATCACATGTGATTCGACCGTTTTCTTATTCTCTTAAATAAGTACCGTTCTCGTTTTAACACGACTCTATATATATACACTAATTACTTCATCCTGATTATCAATATTATGCATTAAAGGCTTCTAAGGGGCTGTTTGTTTACCTCTTAATAGTTTCATTAAGAGGCAACCTCTGAATCGTTAAGAGGTATATCTTGTTTGGCAAAAAAAGTATGTCTCTTCTAAAACCCTCTGAATGATGTTGTATCTTGGACCTCTCTTAACCATTCTGTGCTGTGATTTCTTTCTGAGCAATTACCAAACAACCATAGCTAATTTTGCACTATATCATAAGTATCTCTTAATGATTCTGACCACTTAATCATTCTGCACCAAACCATTCAACAACTGCCAAACAATCTGTAAGATTAATGACGAGTTAGTAGTCTTTGTTGTAGAACCTTTGTATTCGAAAAAACGTGAAACGGAAAAAACAGAAGAGTTGAGGCCCGTGTTTGACACGGTTTCCTTAAAACAGATTCGCCCCCACACACGGTGCGTCCGTTTCCCAAAATACAACGGATGAACGTTTAGTAAAACCACGAAGGTAAGAAAACGTTAGAACATTACCTTGCAGAGAAGTCGAACCAAGTAGAGTGTAGACGATGTGTTTTTCGGTGTGTCTTTTGAGAGAGTCGAGGCTCTCTTTATATACTGTTGGAGAGCTTGGTTGTGAAAGGAAACGATGGAGAGTTTCCTCGATTAAGTATGGTATCAATGAAAACTATTAATTTCTTTCCAAAACCATGATTTGTATTTTTGGCAGAAATTTGGCAAGCCCGATTTTGGAGTGCAAACATGTCTAGCAAGGTTTGGTTCACCAACTCTTTCAAACTCCTATTCAAGTATGAGAACATACAAAATCATGTCAGTCAAAATAGGTTATAAATCACTATTTCATTAGTGTCATACTTTCTTTACTGTTTCTGCATACGTAAGAATGTGATGTGTTAACTAATGTATACATCAATTACAAATGTTGAAGTGAAAAGCACAAGCACACATGGATCAATAAATCAGATGAAGACACATGTTAAAATTGGAATATAACATTTAATATAATGGTGGCTATAAAAGGTCAATCTTATCATTAGTAGCAACTCACACTTTTGAAAGAACTTATATGTGAAAGTTTCTTAACAAAATCGGTGTCACTATCTGAAAGACTATCTTAATTCTTCATATCTGAAAAAGAACCGTGGATCCCAGATTAGTGCAATATGAATAAAATCAATCAACAATCAATAACAAAGTATGATTCAATGTTGTCATCCATATGATTGTCATTCAAAGGTGATTCGTTCAGAGTGGTTTTACAAAAGAGAATAATGAACGATTAACCTAAAACTAGGTTTTAGGAATGCTTTATATACCTAGGCCTATGACTATTAAGGCCCAAGCTCATTAACGTACTAAAGCCCATTTAATCAAATAAAGGTTTTTACAAGCAAACTAATAAGCCTATTAATTTCTTTATATCACTTTCTATTTTATAGGACATTTAGTCCTAACAATCTCCCCCTATAGTTATATAAAAAAATATGATCTTGGAATCTTCAGGTCTTGATCTTCTCTTCCTCTTGAATCTTTGAACCACTTTGGTGTTGCTTGTCTTCATGTCTTTTCAGGCTCTCCCTTGAATAAAGCTCTTTGTCTTCATATTTTCAACTTTATCACCAGATTCAATGAACAATAATCTCGACTGAGTGCACTAAAAGCAGCTTTCATCTGTAGAAAGTCAACACATCGGATAAGCGCACAAGAAAGGTAATGTGCGAGTTATGTGACATTCCACGGTGCATCTTCAGTTTAGAATCATGAATCTGTCTTTGAACCGCGAGTTGAATTGGCTTTCAGTTTGAGAGCTTGTAGAACCAATATGCTCGAAGGAGAAAATAATTTGTAGCAGACACCACTTGAATAAGGGATAGAAGAACCAATTTCAAAAAATTTCCTGCACTTGTAAACTTTTCTTGCACAATTAAAACAAGTTACTCCCCCTCAACTTTTGCTAACTCCGCCTCAACGTGATAATTCGTGTCTTTGAACTTTCATATCGTTTCTCCCCCTCATGATGATGAGGAGTATCCTGACCATCATGCAACTTCAAAGACAATATTGACGAGTAGCAAAATTCCAGATAAAACGTTTTAGTGACCTAGGGGTAAATACCTAACACAGAAACACAATAGTAACTGTTATCACATCAATTAAAATAATTGTGTGGCATGTGTTCAGAGTTGGCAACGGGGTATCTCTGATAGGACTTCCAGTTATCACTGAAGTAAAAATTTAAATATTACTTCTCAAACTGTTCCGACAATATCACGAAGATATGCAAATGGAATCACAAAGACTCGTGTATGTGTGGAAGAATTAATTTATATTTGTTTGGCTCAAAAATTGATTTAACTTGGGACGCAAATTAAAATCAATTGACACAGTGATTAAAATATGAAGTTCGGAGACCAGAGCTGATGTCTTCCTTTTTTAATATCTAAGACCTCCGAGTGAAGAATAGATAGATTATGTGCTAAACCTCCGTGAATATATGAAACAAGCATCTTTTGTGAGATACTTGAGTGGCTAGGTGGGGTGACACGAGTTATCGACACTGGGTTCATGTCTGTTTCAATATTCATCTCCAAAGAACGAAGATGAATAGATTGTGTGGTTACCCGGATAATTGAATCGGTTTGGTAAGGACCAATAATTCTTTTAAGTGCTGTCACAGTCTCACCATATTCTTTTCACTCCGAACTCATCAATGCATCTAGACACCTCACTGATATATCTATATATAGAATGTGTTTCTTGGGTAGGTCCTTCCAGTTCTGGATAGACCATAGAAACAATATAAGTCCTAACACTCATTTCATTCATCAAATAAAACATTTTAGTAAACATTGAAGTACGAGTTCTGAAATAAAGTGTTTAGAAGTCATAGCATTTAAGAACGAGTCCTGATCTGAGATGATCAGAAGTCATAATTGTTGAAATAACAGAATTTCAATAAACATGATCAAGCGCGAAACAGAATGACTCATTAAGCACAATGTGGTTAAAAAAACAAACAATGAATAGAAATTTTAATTGTGAAGAACATTTCACAATTAACATGTCAGATAAGAATTGAATCATTAACAAGAAATACCGAACTTGGAAAACAACTAGGAATTCAAGCGAGTGCATTTCCATCGAAAAATCAACAAACATGTGAGACATGGAAATAACTAATTCAAAACAACTATGACACATGGCAATCATGGAAGTTAAAGTCGGAGAGTAACAAACACAAGTAAGTTATTCAGAATGAATTGCCACGATTCTTTGAATTCATTTAAAATTCACTTACTTTTCATACAATAGTACTCCCCCTAAAAAATGGCGTAACCTTTTATTGAAGTCATGTGAAAAGAATCTTTTGAACTATACGCACATGACATTCCTGCAAAACAGATTAGATGATTAGATGCGTTATTAGATGCTTTGATAGATCCTTGATGATTAGATGCGTTATTAGAGTGAGGACCGGGGATACTATAAGTACCATACCAATAAGATGCATATTTTCGGTCAACAAAATCATTTACACCATATGCAGAACAACAAATACAATCATGAGAAAGTTGAAGCAACTGTTGAATTGAATAAAGTCTTAAAGGAAACATCACACTTTGTTCAACAGAAGTACAAGAAATAAAAACATCATGATTATGATTGTATGTCCTAACATGCAAAACTGAATTAAATGAATTTGTATTCGTTGTGCTTTCATTTGACTTCTTCACTACCCAAACTTGTTTGAACCTTTTTCTTCGACCATTATTATCTGAAATATCATCAAAGTCACTGTCGAAAGAACTGGAGTAGTAAGAATGTCTTCTAGTTGAGTTACCGGCCTTTGGTTGTTTCTGTGACCTTCTTTTAGATTTTGGTTTTGAGGATTTGGGCACATAAACCTTTTGAGAGGCAGATGTGGAACATTCGCCTTTGTGAAAATTGACCGGCTCACTCCTTTTATCAAGAAAATGATGTAACACCTCGATATTTCCATAATTATTGTACTTTATTTTGGGGAAATGTTTAAAATAATGGGAAGATGTTATTTTAAACATTGTGTTATAATTTATTGGCGAAGGGTCAAAAGTGTAATTGACCAAAGCTTTGCAGCTAAATTGTGAGGTTGTGAAACCTTGGGGTTAGTTTAGTTAATTGTTAAAAGTCTGAAATATAAATAAGGGAGATTACTTTCAATCAAAGATATCTGATTTAAATTTTGAAGTCGGTTTATAGCAGGCGAGAGAGAGAAAGAGGAACTGAGTTCAATTGGTAAGGGTTCCATCGTTTGTTTGATCAATCCTTTTCAAACTGATAGTTATGTTCTATCTTTAATTAGGATATCGATTCAGTAGCAAGAAAGGATTGGAAGCTTGAGATAGTTTATACCAATTTCGGATTCACATCCAGGTGAGTTCATCTACCTGTTTTTGCTTAATAAAAACCTATCTGTGAATTGAAATGGTTGAAAAAGCTTATTGTTATCTTTGAGATATGGATACAAATCGATTTTTGAAATTCTGGGTAGAAAACGATTGAAACAGGTTAAAAATTTGATGAATAATCCGGATTGATTTCGGATTCTGGATGATTTTCCGGATTGATTCCGGATACCAGATAATTCTGGATTTCGGATAGTTGTCCGAATGGATTTACCGGATACCGGATACTTCCGGATACCAGATGCTTTTCCGGATTGGTTTCCATATGTGATTCCCGAATGGTTCCGAGCTTGTATTCCGGATACTTTTCCGGATGTTACCGGATTCTTGGATTTTCCAGATGTTTCCCGATAGATGTTCCGGATTTGATTTCCGGATATGATTCCAGACTGTTTACCGGACTTGGTTCAGGATAAGTTTTCCTGTATATTTCTGTGCAATGTTGTACTGTTCAAATGTTTTATGAATACAAAACATATGGTGATTTTAACAGTACGAACATAATTATAACTCGACTGAGAGTATGATATGAATTATTATGTGTTTTGAGTTGATACGCACATATGCTAGGAAGTGTAATGGATCCATAGGCACTAGTATTATGTGATAAACATGGAATAGGCGTGGGCTAATCGTAATTCCCATTGAATTGAAATGAGGAATAGGTCGGGCGCTAATGGTAATTCCCATTTCGTTTTGTGACGTGAAATCGTGGAATACGCGTGGGCTAATCGTAATTCCAGATTTCTATTGGGAGATAAGGGATAGGCATGGCTTAATTGTAATCCCTACTTCCACTCCAAGAAATAGGCATGGCTTAATTATAATTTCTTGGACATGAGCTGAAATCTAGAATCCATGGTGATTCGTAGTGGTGCTCTGGAACGTGAGATTATGACTGACTTAGTGTTTGTCATACTCATGGAATCGGGTATAATTCCCGTCATCGAAAGATGTTATGTGTACAGTAAGAAAGATTGAGATCAGGTTAATTTATATGCTTTGTTTACAGTTTGGTTTTCAAAGCTTATAAAGTTTTTAATTTGAAAATTGGATGTTCTCACTAGGCGTAAGCCTAATCTTTTCAAATTAAATTTTCTTACCAAGTACTAGCTCGGGAAGGGATTCAAAGGGATGAGTGTCGAGGAGTACCAGAGATATGCTTTTGTTATTGTGATGTAGAATTTAGTGTTATCGGAGATATGTTGCAGATGTTCTGAAAAACCTTTATAATCTGATCGTGTACATTATGGATTAGATTAGTAGGTTGTATATGATAGTTCGCATGTAATTACGAACTGTGTTATAACTTCTCCATCTATGAATGAAAGTTTTTGGAAGAGATTGTTGTAGACCTTGTAAATTTACGGAGATTTTTGGACGTTTTAAATGAACATGACTAGAAAGTTTTGGCGTAGAGTCAAACTTATTAAATTCATCATCTGAACACACCGTGGAATTCATGAACGCGGAAAAATCATTTTCACTCTTTGATGGAATACCATTGGTAAAAGGATGTGGGGAACACTTTGGAACTGTGTTTTGCGGAGAATCAGGTGCGGAAGCCTTTTGAAAATCAGAGTCGAGATTCTTTTGGAAAAACGTTGCTTGAGGTTCTTTTCCTTTTCTGGAAGAGATTTTTCCTATAAAATCCTTACAAGAAGATGTATCTGATGAGTTCGAGGAAGGTTTAGACAGAATGGTTTTCTCGTTTTGAAGTTGGTCAAACTTCTCTTGAAGTTTACCCTTGCTCACTTGCTCTTGCATCACTTATGTCGCCAAAGCAGACAGTTTGGATGTGAGCCGTTTGATTTCTATCTGAAGAGCTTCCTTTTCCTCAACTGATACAGATTCTGTTTTTGTGGAATTGAAACTCTCAAGTTTGGACAAAAGCTCTTGTTTTTCCTTTTGCAATTTAATTCGTTCCTATTCAAATGACTCCTCTAACTGAACTATTTTCATTTCCAAAACGAGAGGTGGGACATAGCGTTTAAACTCGTCCTTCTCTACTTTAGTTTCAGTTGTTGGGACCGAATCATTTTTAGAGGATTTTTTGGGCTTGGCAACTTTGTAGCCGTCAAAGTAGTCATTTGAGAGGTATTTGGATTTCTTTGTTTCATATGATGAGTTAAGAACTTCATAAGCAAACGGCATTTGGTATTTTGACAGTATTCGCTCGTTTATATTCCTCACGTTCCTCATCCTTCTCTTTGAGTGGTTCCGTCCATTTGATTTTGTATTCGGGGTATCTGTTATCAATGCCTAGAAAGTTAAACTCGTATAAAGTAGGCACCATTGTTAAGATCTTTTTCAAATAGTGTGGGTTGTCGTCCCCAATTCCCCATTATGAGTTATAGTACCTGAAATCTTTTGGTTTGTTTAGATGAATCGTTTGATCAGTTTGTCCTCGTTTATAAAGCTTAAGTTCAAAATCTTTTATTTTTGAAAGAAGCTCTTTGTTATCTATTTGAATAGAGGAGCATTGATAGACAATATCAACTTTCTCATTCTCACACTGATCAAGATTTGCAGTTAAATCAGATATCTTGGCCCTACAGTCTTTAGGTGCTATCGAAAGGTTTGCACATTTTTCTTTTAGATTAGCGTTATCAGACTTAAGTTTTTCTGTGACTTTTCTTTGAACATCTAACTTCTCATTTAGAGTGGTTATTTCAAGCAAGTGTTCATTAGTGGTTATCTTACAGGACTCTACTTTTTGAACAAGCAGATGAATCTGATCGACTAAAGCGTTATGAGTTGGTAGACATACCTGCCAAGATTCTCCGAGGGATGGAGGATTGTTATGGTTGCCCATTGCAAGAACATCTCGAGACATCTTAAATTGCACTTAGATAATCGTCAGACAGTATCAAGAATACCCAAATGTCCCACTTCGGCGACTTAGCACGGGGTTCCCGGATATGAGATCTGGGTGGGGTTTCCGGATAAGGAGTCCGAAAAAGTGAGTTTCCTGGAAGAATCCAGATGTGAGTGTACGGGTGAAGTGTTCGGATGTGGTTTCCGGTTCTTGTGTAAATCGGATATGATTTCCGGATAAAGTTTACAGATGATAGATCTGGAAAGGTGTAAGTGTCCGATAGAGGTTTCCGGAAGAGAGATCCAGATTGTGTTGTTTCCGGAAAGTGAGGTATCCGGGGAAAAAAATTATGTTCAGGAAGGAGCGATCCGGTAAGACAAGTCTGGGTAGTATTACTTACCCGGTAAGCTAAGATTCGGGAACTATCGAAAACTTACCCGGATATTGCAAAATTGTCATCCGGACACGGCGGCTGGGGTCAAAAATCGATACTGAAACACTAGGGTTTGTATTCTTCGTGTTCCTGAAAGATTAGAGTGCAAAGAAAACACCAAAACAACACTACCCAATTCGAGATTTGACCACAAACAACCGATTTTGATGAAAAAATCAATGATTTTTCAAGAACAGAGACCAAAGCTTAATAACACGAATCTTTGCAAATAAACACTTCAACACTTTGAATTAAACTCTAAAACTTTGCAGAAATCTTAATGATGCTTGGAGAAACCGATTTTGATAAGTTGAATTTAACAATTTCGCATAAATCACAAAAATAAGATTTCAAGGAAACTTACAGTTCGATAAAAAACACAAAGAAACTTGGATACCTTGAATCGATTAGCGTATGTCTGCTCTGATACCAATTGTGGATCCCAGATTAGTGCAATATGAATAAAATCAATCAACAATCAATAACAAAGTATGATTCAATGTTGTCATCCATATGATTGTCATTCAAAGGTAATTCGTTCAGAGTGGTTTTACAAAAGAGAATAATGAACGATTAACCTAAAACTAGGTTTTAGGAAAGCTTTATATACCTAGGCCTATGACTATTAAGGCCCAAACTCATTAACGCGCTAAAGCTCATTTAATCAAATAAAGGCTTTTACAAGCAAACTAATAAGTCTATTAATTTCTTTATATCACTTTCTATTTTATAGGACATTTAGTCTTAACAAGAACCTTATTTCTTCTCTCTTTCATTGCTAGCAAATTTGTCACCACTCAAATTCTTTTGGATCACAAGTCTTACATTACTAGCTTCGCAACAAATCTATAGTTTTATGTTTTAATAATATATTACATTAAAAGTGAAATTTTGTGGTATTTATTCAACGTCCGTGTAAGTCATTGTATTTCAGGACCAACAATATGCAATTTAAATACTCTGAAATAATATAGTTTTTAGAAAAACATGATATATATTCTTTTCAAGATAAATATTTTGTTTGTAGAAAACATAACACTTCTATACGCAGGAGATAGAACAATGCAATAATAAAAAAATAAAAATAAATTGTTATTTTATACATTTAATTATATAACTAAAAAAATAGTTTTAATAACTAAATAAAAAATTTAATTTGTTACATCCAGGGGCAAAACCTACCTAAAGATCACCTTCATAGAGATACCATTCCATGCAAAAATCTAGTATAAAATTAAAAGCCTAATAAGATTCTTACTTTAATACCTACAATTCTGTTGTCTATGGATGATATATTTTTATAATACTGTAACAAAATTGATATTTGACACATTATTTAAAAATAGAGTATACTACAAATTTGGTCCCTATAAACTACTAAAATAAACCCTATCAGTGACGGACGATTCCGTCACTGATCTGTCACTAAAAGCAACTTCCGTCGCTATTCCGTCACTGAAAGTCCGTCATTGATCAGGAGGTTGCTGAAAGTATCAGCGACGGATCAGTAACGGATGTCAGTGACGGAATTATTCAGTGACGGATCAGTGACGAAATTATTCAGTGACGGATCAGTGACAGAATTATTCAATGACGGATCAGTGACAGAATTAATCAGCGACGGATTAGTGACGGACCAGATTAGCGACGGATTAGTGACGGACCAGATTTGCGACGGATTAGTGACGGACCAGATTAGCGATGGAAGGACTTTTAGCGACAGTTTTGCGAAAGACTCGCGTACTTTTAGCGACGGATTTCCATCACTGATCCGTCACTAAAGCTTGAAGTTTTTTTAAAAAAATAATTAATTTGTTTTTGAAAATAATTATTTTTGTATTTGTTTTCCTATATAATGTTTCACACATATTTATATATAGATAATGCATATTAAATAACAAAATGAAATCAATGCCTTTGGAACATCGAAGAATTCAAAATTTCATATATTTACAACTCTAGATACATATAACTCATTTGTCTTTGGAACATCGACAATTTATTGATTTAACACATACAAGATTAGAGAATTAAGAAAACATATTTTTATGGCGGGCTAAGCTCCTTGTGATTTCTGCAACTCTTCCTCTAACTTTGAGACCTACAAACACAATTAAGATCATGTTAATTGTTGATGTCTGATCACACAAGTATCAGGATCATAACAAACAACGCGAATATATATATATATATATATATATATATATATAGAGAGAGAGAGAGAGAGAGAGAGAGAGAGAGAGAACTGAGGAACACCCTGATAGTTTTTCATCCGGACGGTATGCACTTGTGCATACAAGTACATTAAGTTTTTTATTTGTTTTTATGCACTTGTGCATATTACAAATTACTTGTATGCACAAGTGCATATCGTCTAGACGAAGGGCTACCAGGGTGTTGCCCAATTTTTTATTTTTTTGAGGTTTCCTTGTACTTGACCCTATATATATATATATATATATATGATTATAGGCAAAGGATTGCGTGAGAAGTTGAGGTTAACGTGAGAAGTGGATTTGAACTGTTGATCATTTTTAATCAAATACGTTTCCATGAATTGCGCCTTACAATGAAATTGATCAGGTGCATCTCGGTGTATCTCATCCTAATGTGCATTCATTTATCATCCAAAGGTTGATAACCATTTCTCAGGCTTCTCACGTTAACTTAAACTTCTCACCGGACCCAACCCTATGATTATAATAGCAATCAAAGAGTAAGCGCTACCTGCTTATGATTATAGCAAGTATGATTAAAGGCTAACCCGTATACGATCATAGCAAAAACCATGTTTTGCTTGTGTTTGTGTTTGTGCTTGTGCTTGTATAGATGCAAAACTAAGTCTTTAATGAGCTCCGACAATGGAGTGAATAGGGGGTTACATAATTAAATACACAAAGCATAGGAAGACTACTGTAAGAACCGCAAGTTGCACGGTAACGTGAGTAATTTGTTTAATGATCGGAAGATTTTATATAAATATATGTTTGTTGTTAAATAGAATCACCAACAAATCGTATTCAAGTTATTTGAAAAAGTTAGTATAATCTAATTAGTAAAAATTTAATATATATATGCCCGTCCGTTGGTCGGGTATACGACATGATTGTATTTAATTGGAATCCCATTATAAAATAACACCTCGTCTCCTCATGAAATTTGATCAATCAATTTGATTAAATAATACTCCATTATTAATATTGTTGTTTTATTGTTTTTTGACTTAATATTGTTATTTAAAATAAAAATTTAGAATTAAAATGGTAGATCCATATTTGTGGATCTTTAGGTGTTAGGTGGGCAAAAAAAAAGAACACATTAGAATGAGGGAAATCACGGGTGACGGTTTATGTTTTGTGGGGGTGGTCACGCAGAACCTGGAAGCAGGTTAATTAAAACCACCAGCGTTACCGTGCAACTTGCGGTTCTTACCGTGCAACTTGTGTTTGTGTTCGTTATCTTTGATTGCAACAGGTTAATCTCTAAAGCATCACTTGTAGTTTTCACTTAACTTCTAGAGATTGCTCTCAAAATGAATCCCAATTTCTGGGCTCATTTGATCTTTCTATAATGTGCACAATTCTAATTCTTTCTCTTTTCTCTAGGATTCAGAGAAAAGTTTTTTGCAAAAATATGCGTTAAGGTCTAGAGATGGCCATTTGGGCCCGGTCCGGGACTGCCGGAGGATTGGAACCGGGATCGGTAGGGACCGGTTATGGGACCGCCGACTATAACCGGTTAAGGTTTTTGTCGAATTTGTAGGACTGGCCTGGGTTTATTTCAAGTCTCTATATTTATTCTCTCAATGCAACAGAGAGTTAGAAAGTCGCATAAAGAATAACTAAATGGTGTATTTAGGGATAAAGCTTTCACTGCAAAGTAACACACTTCTAGATTTGAGAAATTCCATTTGTATTCGGAAAGCAAGTCGAGTTGGTCCCACTGTCAAGAAAATGTCATAGCCTATGAGTAACCTAAACGAGTATAACAAGATTTGAACTTTTACATAAATGCTGGCACATACCTCTATCCCAACAGGGAACACCTGCTTCCATAAGTCGTCCTGCAAAAAGCCAAAAACAATAAGTAATAAAACAATAAAACATAAGCAAAAAATCTTAATTATGACTCATGAGAAACTATAACATCATGTTTTTTACACAACTTTGATTCAGTACTACAAAAAAAAAAACAACTAAGTGCAACAAACAAGAAAAGAAAAAATGATGGTTCAAAAACATGAAGAACAAATCAATGAATTTATCAGGATTGTAATTTGAAACCTTACTACCAACCTTCCCATGAAACATGCAGTGTTTGATATGTACTTGTGAAAAATCTTTAAAACTAAATTAAACCAAGTAAAACCCAACAAGTCGATTAAAGTATACTACAATTCATTAAAACCAAATAGACCCATTTAAAGCCCAATAGAACCCTTTAAACCCGATAGATCCATTAAGGCCCAATGAATCCCTTTAAAAGACAATAAAACCGATTAAAATCCATTAGAACAAATTAAAGCCTAATAGATGTTTTATGGGTTACAGTGGTTCTTAATGAACTATTGGGCCTTTTAAAGCCCAATAGACCCCTTTAAAGCTCGATAGATCAATTAAGGCCCAATTTAACCCTTTAAAGCCCAATAGAACCTTTTAAACCCGATAGATCCATTAAGGCCCAATGAACCCCTTTAAAAGACAATGGAACTGATTAAAGCCCATTAGAACAGATTAAAGCCCAATAGATGCTTTAAAGTCCAACATAACCGATTAAAACCCGATATAATTCATTAAAACCCAGCAATATCGTGTATGACTTATTACATGTTTGTATGTGAAGTGTGTATTGCATATATGTATGTGGTGTCTATTGCATGTGGTTCATGATAAGACCACTGAGTCCCACTATAGACCCATTGAGATACATTCATAACACACTAAGATATTTTATATGGCTTATCAAGTCCTACTAAAAACTCATTATAACTTATTACCTAAGTTTAATTACCTACGGGGTTACCAAACAACACACATATTATATGCTATTTATACATTCATATATATCATTCATATATACACATGCATGTATATATATAACACATATATACATCATACACGATTTCCAAATATCACACATTAGCTATATATATATATATATACACACATTGATCACATATTCACATGATATCGGTATATACACATATACACAATATACATGCATAGATTAACAACCGACACATATAACAACATATACACGCATATATATATATATATATGTGTGTGTGTGTGTGTGTGTGTGTGTGTGTGTGTATATATTGATCCACTGATACACATAACACTTAAACATGTGTACATATAACACATAAACATGAGGAGCTAGAAATACAAAAAACTTCCGTTACTAATCCGTCACTGATCAGTGACGGATTAGTGACGGACGTGTGGATTCCGTCACTAATCCGTCACTGATTAGCGACGGATTAGTGACGGACACGTGAAATTTCATTTTTTTTTGTGAAACTTGACAGGTCCGTCGCTAATCCGTCGCTGATTTGTGACGGATTAGCGACAGACATATATAGTTCATTTTTAATTTCTTTTCTAATACATTCCGTCACTAATCCGTCACTGATTAGCGACGGATTAGTGACGGACACGTGGAATTTCATTTTTATTTTTATTTTTTGTAAAACTTGACAGGTCCGTCGCTAATCCGTCGCTGATTTGTGACGAATTAGCGACGGACATATATAGTTCATTTTTTAATTTTTTTTCTAATACATTCCGTCGCTAATCCGTCACTGATTAGTGACGTATTTCTGTCCGTCACTAATTTGTGACGGATTAGTAACGGATTGTGTTCTTGTTCATTCCGTCGCTGATCCGTCACTGATCAGTGACGAAAATTTCCGTCACTGATACCTCTTTTTCTAGTAGTGATGGTTTGTTATTCATAACATATTTAATCTCTACAATCTAAAAATTACAGTTTAAACATTGGGGTATGCACATTCGTTCGGAATTGGTCCCTCACTCTAACAGCCGTTAAAAATTCAGTTAAGTTAGGGGTATTTTAGTCTTTGCTTATCTTTCTCTTGTTTTTCTTTAAAAATTATAATTAATAAAATATATATTACTTCGTGAAGCATGTTAACAAACTTTGCTTTTTTCAAGCATATTAACAAGCTTTTTGCTTTTTTCATCTGAATTTCGTGTCTTTCGGCTATAGTAAGTTCAACGCCACCACCATCACCGCTATCGACAATCCTGATATTATTAGTTGAGTAGTCGGAGTTCTTAAGCTCCTTTACCCACGTTCACCACTTCTTCAAGAATTTCTTGGGTTGCTTTCAGGTACATGGAATTCAACAGCATGTTATGCATACCGTTGACACTGTTGGAAATCCTACAAGCTGATGATGTGGTTTCGCCACCGCCGACTCTTGGTCGTGACTCTACCTGCAAAAGCACCCGTTCCCTCATATTTATCCAACGAAGCTCTCCCTCTCCTCTCACCCATTTCACCATTTGAAACCTCGGGAACAATGGAATCTTCGAGGATGGTTCAAAATTCAGATGATTAAACGAGGGTGGGTTTGATCCAGATGGGTTTGGTCGACAATGTGATAAAAACAAAGCTATGTGTGGTGATTTCACATGGTTAAAACTTGATGATCTTCTTCATTATGATAACCAATATTTATACATGGCAAAGAAAAGACGATAAAGAGAAAATGATACATAATAATTATAAAAAAAGGAAAATATGCATGAGAAAAAAGGAAACCTGTAACATCCCTTATCTTTAAAACACTCATTTAACGGAAAGTAACCTTAAAATACAGCGGAAGATTTGTAATTAAAACATTTAGATAAAATCCCATAATCTTATAGAAAAGAGTACAAGTTTGCAACTTAAAACCAATAAGTTTGAGACAAACAATATTCAACTGAAAAGCTTAGAGAATCCAAAACTATCATTCATCAAAAGAAAATATAAGCTGCTGAGCTGCCGCAAATCCAAAAGCTTCAAGCTGGAGCCTTTCCTTTATTCTTCGAAGATGTACCTGCCACTAAAAGATGAATAAAAACGGGGTAAGCTTTCGCTTAGTGAGCACGCACCTATACCACATATCATCATGCATACATACTCGCATAAACATAGCAATCACATACATGTAACATCCTTCCATTCCTTAAGGCACAAAGCCAATAAGGAAGGTCATAACTAGACATTGGTACCAGGCCTCTTCATACATAACATATTCCCTAGGGGTATTACTACCACCATAGGTACTCTTTCCTTTGGCAAAGCCAACATACACATAATCACACATGCAATCCAACTACATACACATAACTTACATAATATAGGTAGAGTACTCACCTGTCAAGATGTCAATTACCAGGTACTTCACAGTGTATAATAATCACCTCGTACCACCTATAACATTCATACATACACATATCATAACAAGCCCAAAAATGGAACTCTAATTCTATCCCAACTCTCATCCCGAAATGACATAGCTAGGATAGTCCAAATACCATAAAACTTTGCCAAACATCCCATTTCATACACCCCATTTCTATTGATTTCTAAACATAATACACATACCTTGCAATTCTAGACCGCGAACAACAATCCTCCTAGAACCTTTCACAACTTGAATCTTCCAAAATCACCAAATCTTTCGCCTGGAAAATACAGCAACTTCGGAAACTTGGTTCTCTCTACTGGGAACTCCGATTCCAAATCCCTCCGGTCAGAATGTATATTAGAGGGTCGTGAAGTCGCTGTCCAAATTTCACGACGATCCAACGGTTAACGAAGGAGAATCGGTCGATCTTTCACAGCAGCTCACAAGAACTCCGAAAATCCCTTTCACAGCAACTTCGGACACTTGGTTCTCTCTACTGGGAACTCCGATGCCAAATCCCTCCGGTCAGAATGTAGATTAGAGGGTCGTGAAGTCGCTGTCCAAATTTCACGACGATCCAACGGTTAACGAAGGAGAATCGGTCGGTCTTTCACAGCAGCTCACAAGAACTCCGAAAATCCCTTTCTCTTTTCTCTCTTCTTTGCTAAAGAAACAAATGGCTGCAAATGAGGGTGTTTAGGGTTTCCATCCCCTTTACATACATGCCAAAACACACCCTCATCTTACAAAATTGATAAACTGGCCCCTAGATTCCTGAACACGTACATAACGACCCAAAAATTAACTCAACCCCAAAAGAGACAGTTAAATCACGTAAATTGGGAAACGGGGTGTTACAACTCTCCCCCACTTACCAGGATTTCGTCCTCGAAATCGATCAGACTTGGAAGAGTTCCGGATAATTCGATCTCATCTCAGCTTCCGGTTCCCATGTCCATTCTGATCCTTTTCGGTGTTCCCACTGAACTTTCATTAAGCTGATCTCCTTGTTTCGCAAGGATTTGGTCTTCCTTTCCAAGATTGCTATCGGTCTCTCAATATAATTCAACCGTTCGTCGACCTGTATGTCATCTATAGGGACATGCGCCGACTCGTCAGCTAAACACTTCCTCAACTGAGACACGTGGAAGGTGTTGTGTATCAGACTGAGTTCCGGCGGAAGCTCCAGCCGGTACGCAACCTTCCCAACCCGTGCTATCACCTTGAAAGGTCCGATAAACCTAGGGCCTAGCTTGCCCCTCTTCCGGAATCGGATCACCCCTTTCCAAGGTGATACCTTCAACAAAACATTATCTCCCACGTTGAACTCCAAATCCGACCTTCGCTTGTCGGCGTAACTCTTTTGACAACTCTGTGCGGTTCGTAGCCTATCCCGAATCATCTCAATACTTTCCGTCGTTTTCTGAACCACTTCTGTGCTGCTTAACTCCCGCTGGCCTACCTCTCCCCAACAGATAGGAGTCCTACATCTTCTCCCGTACAACATCTCATACGGAGGCATGCCAATACTGGCATGGAAACTGTTGTTGTATGAGAACTCAGCCAACGGTAAATACGTATCCCAGCTGCCCCCAAAATCCAAAACACAGGCTCTCAACATATCCTTAAGAGTCTGAATTGTTCTCTCGCTTTGCCCGTCCGTCTGTGGGTGAAAGGCTGTACTGAACTGAAGTCTCGTACCCAAATCTTCATGGAACTTCCCCCAAAACCGCGACGTAAACCGAACATCCCTGTCTGATATCACTGTTACCGGTACCCCATGCCTTGCTACAATTTCACTGACATAGATGTCAGCTAACTTTTCTGCAGATGAACTTTCACGGATCGCGATAAAATGGGCACTCTTTGTCAGCCTATCTACAACCACCCAAATGGCATCATGATTCCTAGGTGTTCGAGGCAACTTGGTAATCAGATCCATTGTTATATGCTCCCACTTCCACTCTGGTATCTCTAATGGCTGTTACTTCCCGTGCGGTCTCTAATGCTCTGCTTTGACCCTTAAACAAGTCAAACATTTCTCCACGTACTTAGCCACGTCCCTCTTCATCCCCGGCCACCAGTAGTCAGTCTTCAGATCTCTATACATCTTAGTAGCACCGGGATGGATAGAGAACCTTGACTTATGCGCCTCGTCCAGAAGTGTCTACCTTGCCTCACACGATACTGGAACCCATACCCGACCGTACCGAGTCAATAAACCTCGACTGTCGGGCACTAACTGATCCACCTGTCCCTTTATCCGTTCCTTCTTCTGGTTCTCACCCTTGATCGCTTCCTCTTGAGACCTTCTTACCAAGTCGTGAAGCGACGTTGATACTGTTAGTCTCATCAACGGTACCCGAAGTAGAACACTACTCGCTCTTCTACTCAAGGCATCCGCTACGACATTTGCCTTCCCCGGGTGATAAAGAATCTCGCAATCATAATCCTTCACCACATCCAACCACCTCCGCTGTCTCATGTTCAAATTCTGTTGATCCATGAAATAACGAAGACTCTTGTGGTCCGTATAGATAGTACACTTCACCCCATACAGGTAGTGCCGCCATAACTTGAGAGCGAACACCACTGCCGCAAGCTCCAAATCGTGAGTCGGGTAATTCACCTCATGCGTCTTCAGTTGACGAGACGCATAGGCAATCACCCTTCCCCTCTGCATAAGAACGCAGCCTAGCCCGTGATAAGACGCATCACAGTAGACTGTCATGTCTTCAACTCCCTCCGGTAGTGTCAACACCGGAGCCTCGCATAACTTTCTCCTTAAGGTTTCGAACGCTGTTTTCTGTTCCTCTCCCCAAACGAAACGTTCGTTCTTCCTCGTCAGCTTCGTCAACGGAACTGCTATCTTGGAGAAATCCTGGATGAACCGGCGGTAGTACCCGGCTAATCCAAGGAAACTCCTAATCTCAGTGGGAGTCTTCGGGGTTTCCCACTTCATCAAGATGCCTCCACCTTCGCTGGGTCTACCTTGATACCCTCTCGGTTCACAAGATGTCCAAGAAATTGAACCTCTTGTAACCAGAAATCACACTTGGAGAACTTTGCATATAACTGCTCCTTACGCAAAATCTCCAAAACCTCTCGTAGATGCTCCATATGATCCTCCTTCGACTTGGAGTAGATCAGTATATCGTCTATAAACACGATGACTGACCTATCCAACATCGGTCTGCAAACTCTATTCATAAGATCCATGAATGTCGCCGGTGCGTTCGTCAGTCCAAATGGCATCACGATGAACTCGAAATGCCCGTACCTGGTTCTGAACGCTGTCTTGTGAACATCCTCTTCCCTGACCTTCAACTGGTGGTACCCTGAGCGAAGATCTATCTTAGAGAACCAAACGGCTCCCTGAAGTTGATCGAAGAGATCGTCGATCCTCGGCAACGGGTATCTGTTCTTCACCGTAAGCTTGTTAAGCTCTCTATAGTCGATGCACATCCGCATCGACCCGTCCTTCTTTTTCACGAAAATGATAGGGGCTCCCCAAGGTGAACTACTGGGGCGGATGAAACCCTTATCCAACAGTTCCTCCAGCTGCTTAGACAGTTCATGCATCTCCGGAGGTGCCAAACGGTAAGGAGCCTTTGCTACCGGTGCCGCCCCCGGAATCAAGTCTATTCGGAACTCCACTTGCCTCCCGGGAGGAATGTCAGGCAAGTCATCCGGGAAAACATCCGGAAACTCGCTGACCACTGGTACATCTGCCACTGTTCTCTTCTTTTTCTCCTCCCGTTCATCAACAATATACGCCAAGTAACTGCTACCACCATGGTGCACATATCTTCTAGCTTTGGCCAAAGTGCACACATTTGGTACCCCTTTTCTTCCTTCACTCGAGATAGTTAATTCTCCCCCACTTGGGGTTCGAATCCCTACCTGCTGTTTTTCACAATCAATGCGCGCTCCATTCCGACTAAGCCAATCTATCCCAACTACTACATTTATTTCCCTCATCGCAATAGGAATAAGATCTATACTAAACTTCACTCCGGCTATCTCTATTACATTACCTTTATACACATCACTCACAAAACGAAACTCCTCGTCCGCTATTTCTACTTCTAGCGGACTCTCTAACTTGTCCTTTACAATAGCAAAGTCTTTACAAAACGATAAAGAAACAAAAGATTTAGTAGCTCCCGAGTCAAATAAGACAAGGGCAGGTGATGCATTAACAGGAAAAATACCTGTCACGACATCTGGCTCCTCCTTTGCTTCATCTACGGTCATCTGGAACACTCGCCCCCGAGTCCTGGGTGCGTCGTTCTTCTTTCTCAATCCACCCTCTAGCATCTTCACCGGTGCGGTTCCCGAGTTCTGGACCGACCCGGTATTCATTGGGCACTCGTCAGCAAAGTGGCCCGGCTTGTAGCACTTAAAACATATCTTTGCGGTCGCCTTGCAGTCTCGACTGATATGACCCGGTTGCCCGCATTTGTAACAGGTTCCGGAGCCCATACGGCATTCTCCCGGATGCTGTCGTCCACACTTCCCACAGCGGGGATGCTCTCTCTTGAACTCTTTCTTTACCTCCGGTTTATGACTCCCAGTTTTGAACCTCTTAGTCTGCTGAGGTTGAGTCTGAACCGTTTCTGCCCTTCTAGTCTTTCTTTGGCTCTCTAATTCGAGCTCTCTAGCCCGAGCCGCCTCGTGCATCTGCTGAAAATCAGTGCACCTTGCCATAACAACAAATTCTCTAATCTCCTGTTTCAAAACTCTCCCATATCTGTACATTTTGGCCTTTTCATTCCTGACATACTCAGGACAGAAAAGGGACCGCTCCAAAAACTTGTCAGTGATCTCGTTCACCGACTCCGTAGTTTGCTCCATAGATAGAAACTCATTTGTGAGTCTCTCTACCTCAATTTGGGGCACATACTGTTCCATGAACAGTTCCTTGAACTGTTCCCAAGTCATGCTATCCACTTGTTCTGGCGTCCGAGCACGAACAATAAGGTTCCACCAGTCTTTCGCTGCCTTCCTCAGAAGGTTCGATGCGTAGCGAACCGACTTCCTCGGTACAAAAACTGGTGCGGAAAGCACCCTCCACCTCAGCTATCCAACGAGTGCTGGTTACGGGGTCCTTCTGCCCCTCAAACTGTGGCGGCTGACAGGCCGAGAAATCTCTGTAGCTTGTCCCCCTTGGTTGTACGCCTGACAAGCCCCCTGATCCACTGGCCCTGCTGGCCACAGCTGCCTCTACCTGACTACGAATTTCATTAGCCAGTTCCTGCTTTACCTGCTCAAAGAGACTTGGGAGTAACTCGTGAAGAACCTCCCCGACCTCAGCAGCGATCACACCTCTCAGATCAGGAATTTCCTGATCCTCTTCAATAATCGGTCTCTTGCCTTGCCTTCTAGTGTTCACCATTCTGATACATAAACATGATACTTTAGAATAATTCATCTACATCCCCCCCCCCCCCCCCTGAGCAAACTCCTAGCATAGTCCAGAGGTCCTAGCTTAGTTGTCTTTCTTTCTAACATGCTCCTTAGAAACCTTCTGCTTATACTCTCTTAACAAAATCCCTTTCTAGCATGTTACTACCCAACCCTCAACCTTGTCTGGTTCATAGAATTCTTTTGCAACTATATCAAGTCCCGACATGTACAATGTAATTGCAATGGTATGGGCCCTTATACCATTATAATTACACCCTCCATGTTTAGACTCAACACCGTCACTAAGGTTCCAATTCCCAGCTTAGTTGGTACCTTTAACATATATATCACAACATTTTCCATATCTACCACTTATCATATAAACATTATAATCATATTCTAATTCACAATATGCATCAACAAAACATACTTGAAATCATAACCTTGTCACATTGACCATATCTAGCATACATAAACATAATTACTCATCCAATACAGTTATAAAACTGGTCTTTCACAAAAACTGAACATGCTTTATCATAAATCCTAATATGGAATAGTGTGCTCACCCCCGTCTTGATGCTCTGGACCGCAGCTCAGCCGTGAAAACTTTTTCTTTTAAAACACCCTTTTTTTATAAACCATTTTCTTACACGAAACAGTTTTTTTTAAAGGTTACTTATTTGAAAACTTGAGCACTTGGGTTTAAGTTCAAACACTCACCACTTGTGAATGCCCGAATCCCTTAAACCAAGGCTCTGATACCAACTGTAACATCCCTTATCTTTAAAACACTCATTTAACGGAAAGTAACCTTAAAATACAGCGGAAGATTTGTAATTAAAACATTTAGATAAAATCCCATAATCTTATAGAAAAGAGTACAAGTTTGCAACTTAAAACCAATAAGTTTGAGACAAACAATATTCAACTGAAAAGCTTAGAGAATCCAAAACTATCATTCATCAAAAGAAAATATAAGCTGCTGAGCTGCCGCAAATCCAAAAGCTTCAAGCTGGAGCCTTTCCTTTATTCTTCGAAGATGTACCTGCCACTAAAAGATGAATAACAACGGGGTAAGCTTTCGCTTAGTGAGCACGCACCTATACCACATATCATCATGCATACATACTCGCATAAACATAGCAATCACATACATGTAACATCCTTCCATTCCTTAAGGCACAAAGCCAATAAGGAAGGTCATAACTAGACACTGGTACCAGGCCTCTTCATACATAACATATTCCCTAGGGGTATTACTACCACCATAGGTACTCTTTCCTTTGGCAAAGCCAACATACACATAATCACACATGCAATCCAACTACATACACATAACTTACATAATATAGGTAGAGTACTCACCTGTCAAGATGTCAATTACCAAGTACTTCACAGTGTATAATAATCACCTCGTACCACCTATAACATTCATACATACACATATCATAACAAGCCCAAAAATGGAACTCTAATTCTATCCCAACTCTCATCCCGAAATGACATAGCTAGGATAGTCCAAATACCATAAAACTTTGCCAAACATCCCATTTCATACACCCCATTTCTATTGATTTCTAAACATAATACACATACCTTGAAATTCTAGACCGCGAACAACAATCCTCCTAGAACCTTTCACAACTTGAATCTTCCAAAATCACCAAATCTTTCGCCTGGAAAATACAGCAAGTTCGGACACTTGGTTCTGTCTACTGGGAACTCCGATGCCAAATCCCTCCGGTCAGAATGTATATTAGAGGGTCGTGAAGTCGCTGTCCAACTTTTACAACGATCCAACGGTTAACGAAGGAGAATCGGTCGATCTTTCACAGCAGCTCACAAGAACTCCGAAAATCCCTTTCACAGCAACTTCGGACACTTGGTTCTCTCTACTGGGAACTCCGATGCCAAATCCCTCTGGTCAGAATGTAGATTAGAGGGTCGTGAAGTCGCTGTCCAAATTTCACGACGATCCAACGGTTAACGAAGGAGAATCGGTTGGTCTTTCACAGCAGCTCACAAGAACTCCGAAAATCCCTTTCTCTTTTCTCTCTTCTTTGCTAAAGAAACAAATGGCTGCAAATGAGGGTGTTTAGGGTTTCCATCCCCTTTACATACATGCCAAAACACACCCTCATCTTACAAAATTGATAAACTGGCCCCTAGATTCCTGAACACGTACATAACGACCCAAAAATTAACTCAACCCCAAAAGAGACAGTTAAATCACGTAAATTGGGAAACGGGGTGTTACAAAACCCAACAAATCAAATCAATCTCAATACGATGGGGGGCGGTGGTCTTTTTAGTTCAGTCAATGGGTTTACCGGCGATGGAGGTGGTGGTGGGTTTACCGATTATGGTGGTGGTGGTGGTGGATTTACCGACGATGAAGGTGGTCGTGGGTTGTAAGTTTCCACATATTTGGAGTCCCTAAGGTGGTGATAAGCGATAGGGGGCACCCATTTTCTCAATGGAGTGATGGCGGCATTATTCAAGAAGTATGGTGTAAAGCACAAATATCCACCGCCTACCATCCTCAAACAAATGGGCAAGTGGAGGTGTCAAATCGGGAGATCAAACAAATTCTAGAAAAAATGGTGAATCCGAGTAGGAAGGATTGGAGCTTGAGGCTCAATGATGCATTATGAGCCTACCGGACCACCTACAAATCCTCGATAGGTATGTCCCTTTTTCGTTTACTTTACGGGAAAGCTTGTCATCTTCCTGTTGAGTTGGAACATAAGGCCTTTTGGGCCGTGAAAAAACGTCAATTTGGACATTGATAAAGCCAGTACTCACTGAAAACTCCAACTCCAAGAATTGGAAGAAATACGCAATGATGCGTATGAGAGTAGTCGTTTATATAAAGAAAAGACCAAAGCTTTTCATGACAAAATGTCTTCTCGTAAGACATTTTTTTAGGTCAAAAGGTCTTACTTTTTCACTCTCGTCTCAAGTTATTTCCTGGCAAACTTAGGTCCCGGTGCCATAGAGATCAAGTGAATAAACGGGTAAAGTGTTCAAGGTTAATGGACATCATTTAAAGCCATTTTATGAAGGTTTCAAACCTTCTGACATGGAGGTTTTCAATATGGAGGTGCTAGAGGGAGGATCACCTTAGACATGAAGGCGTCTGTCCAAAGACGTTAAAGAAAGGCGCTGCATGGGAGGCAATCAGGCAACCAATGGATTTCAATTTATTTGTTTTTACTGCTTTCCGTATTTGCTTTGGTTTCGTTAGATTCTCCTCTTTCACTCTTGTGTTTCCCTTGGTTATTCTCAGGTTTCACCCCGGAGTTTGGAGCTAAAATGACGCATCTACCTTCACGGACCCATACATTAGAGGACTATTCACCAAATCAGGGGAGCTACTGTTTCCCCTTATTCTTTTATTGCTTTAAATGTCTTTTGCTTTATTGAATACATTGAGGACAATGTATGGTCTAAGTGTGGGGGTGGGGTGTATTTGAATTTTGTGCATAAATGTGGATCTTTGTCCGTTTTGATGATGCGTTAGCATATTTTTATGAGCTTAAATTGTTGACGATGACGAGTTTGAACACATGTATAGCATGATTGAGCTTGATTGATAGCACTTAGAGTCAACTAGTGGTAGTATACCGGTTAAAGTTAATTTTTTGCTAGTCTCTTGAACTAGCTTTAACACCGTGAGACTTTGAGCCTATTAGACTAAACATTTAAATTAGTCTCAAATTCATTTCTTGTGTGATTACGTCATGCCTAGATGTGTACCTCTAGAACTTGATTTGTTTCTCCTTATAATTACATGATATTTATATGGGAATTTAAGTAAAATACCCAAAGTTTGACTCTG
This sequence comes from Saussurea involucrata, assembly GCA_033807775.1. NCBI lineage: Eukaryota > Viridiplantae > Streptophyta > Magnoliopsida > Asterales > Asteraceae > Saussurea > Saussurea involucrata. Next base: position 164,682,054 of record CM066320.1, read on the forward strand.
ACATACCAAAATACCCAAAATCTCGTCGAGTTTACCAAAATACCCAAACTTTCCGCGGTGAGCCCCGCAATCGCGGGCCTACGCCCACGTGTCACGACCCTTTGGCCAAAAGTCCCGCAGAGGCCCCTCAAGAATGCCCGCGGTACACTTTTGGCCCCTGCCCGCGGAGGTACCCCGCGATCGCAGGATGTCGGTGCCACACGTCGACACAGGGTTGAAACCCTAATTTCTTTAATGTATCAAACCCCCAACCCTAATTTTATTTGGCCGTTATAAGAGAGAGGGTGGGGGGACCTTATTTGGCCACCACTCTCATTAAAAAATTGCTCTCCCTCCCAAACTCTCTCAATTTGTCGTGTGGAATACGCGCTCGGTTTGTTTGAAGATGGCTCGTGTTACTCATTTGGTAAGTTTTTCTCATTGTTCTAAAAAACTCGCCGCGTAGCCGCCATGGCGCGCCATGGCACCAAGGCTTGTGTCTCGCGCCACGTTAAGCCCGTGGCACGCCATGGCCTAATACGCAGTTTTTGTAATGCGATATTTCATTTTTCTTTACGTTTTTGATGTCTTGTTTGCAAGTTTTTTAATATATAACCTAATTTAACTTGCTTATTACTATTGACTCATTGAGTAACACTACAAAACATGTGTTTTTTATATATAATATTATATATGAATTAGAAATTTGACGACATAAGTCACGCCTTGAAAACGCCATGGCTTCGCCGTGGCTCCTAAGGCTTGAGGCTTAGCCTCCCCGCCACGCCACGGCTCACGCCATTTAGAACCTTGGTTTTTCTTAAGTTTCTTGTACTTTTCTTGTATGTTGTTATTTTAAATTTTAAAATATATGATATGTATGTTGTTAGAGTGTTTATAAGTTTGTTGTATGTTTGAATGTGATATTTGTATGTTATAATGTTGTCTCTATTATAGATGTCAGAGTGTTTTTTATACAAATAATTGTTAAGAGTGTGTTTTTTATAAAAAGATTAGTGTTTTTTATAAAAATAAATGTTGAGAGTGTTTTTTATAAAAAAAGATGTTAAGAGTGTTTTTTATAAAAAAGATGTTAAGAGTGTTTTTTATAAAAATAAAAGATGTTAAGAGTGTTTTTTATAAAAAAAATGTTAAGAGTGTGTTTTTTTATATAAAAAAGATGTTAGAGTGTTTTTTAGAAAAATAATTGTTAAGAGTGTGTTTTTTTATAAAAAACGAGTGTTTTTTATAAAAATAAATGTTGAGAGTGTTTTTATAAAAAAAAGATGTTAAGAGTGTTTTTTATACAAAAAAGATGTTAAGAGTATGTTTTTTTATATAAAAAAGATGTTAGAGTGTTTTTTATAAAAATAATTGTTAAGAGTGTTTTTTTTATAAAAAGATGAGTGTTTTTTATAAAAATAAATGTTGAGAGTGTTTTTTATAAAAAAAGATGTTAAGAGTGTTTTTTATAAAAATAATTGTTAAGAGTGTTTTTTATAAATAAATAAAAAGATGTTAAAAGTGTGTTTTTTATATAAAAAAGATGTTAAAGTGTTTTTTATAAAAATAATTGTTAAGGGTGTTTTTTTATAAAAAAAAAGATGTTAAGAGTGTTTTTTTATATAAAAAAGATGTTTAATTGTTTTTTATAAAAATAATTGTTAAGAGCGTTTTTTATAAAAATAAATGTTGAGAGTGTTTTTTATAAAAAAAAAGATGTTAAGAGTGACAACTTAGGTCCCCTAACTTTGGTGAATGACAACTTAGGTCCCTAAACTTTTGTGAATGACAACTTAGGTCCCCTAACTTTTGTGAATGACAACTTAGGTCCCCTAACTTTGGTGAATGACAACTTAGGTCCCTAAACTTTTGTGAATGACAACTTAGGTCCCCTAACTTTTGTGAATGACAACTCAGGTACCCTAACTTTGGTGAATGACAACTTAGGTCCCTAAACTTTGGTGAATGACAACTTAGGTCCCCTAACTTTGGTGAATGACAACTTAGGTCCCCTAACTTCTTTTGATAAATAAATTTCCGTAAATAAATGGTATGAATATTAAACTGGCTTCACATGCGACACTCAAATTCATTTTGGCCTCTTGCCAAAAGCATCTATATATAATACTATTATATATTGAAATAAAATAAACCGCAACATATCTATTTGGATTTTGTCAAACGGGTGTAAATAGCCCTAAGGTATGTGGGGATTTAAGCAATCCTTGTGATTCCCCTGCTACCTGGAAGTCCAATAGATTGAGTGGTTTCTTTTCTAAAACTAAAAGAAACGAATAATTATCAACACAATAAACCAAACAAGCAAAAACATCTATATATAACACTAGCTATAACATCCGTGAATACCCATGTAGAGGGATTTCTTTCACATCGACTTGACGTTAAAGTGCCGCGTTGGCTACATGGTGGAGTTGAGAGACCGCTTCGTGGAATTAGGTGATCGTGCAGCTACCCTTGAGGACATCTTTAGAGGGACACCTTTCGGTCCATGGATGGATCTGACTTACCCTGGTGGCGACCCCACGCTAGTCCACATGTTTCTACAGTTGGAGGTCGAGGTCTCCAATGGTGATCCGGAGGATATGTATTTTGATTTCTTCGGGCATCAATTGCGGTTTGGGCGTCGTGAGTTCTGTCTAATTACAGGACTACTTTTTGGAGAGGCTCCCTCCTTCCTCCCTTAGCGGACATTTCCTTCGTTCGTAAGGTTTGGGGTGTGTCAGCATTTCGTTTGAAGTTGAAGACAGTCGTGGAGACGATGAAACAGGGCCTTAGGGCCCTAAGCGACCAGGATGTTGTCCGTGTATGCTTGGTGGCGATCGTGGATATGGGCTTCATGGGCCGTGAGTTGAGCCAGACTGCTTCCGAGACGGTCCTTAGGGCCGTCGAGGACTTGGATTTGTTTAACAGGTACCTGCGGGGTAGCCACATCTGGACACATAACTACACTATTTTGCACCGAGCCATTGCCAGACGCCCCGATCGACTTGCCAAGATGAATCTTTGTGGATTTACATACGCCTTAAAGGTTAGATACGTAGTATAACATAAATAATAATACATAAAAACTGTTTGGCTTTCCTTTTTACGTACTTGCTCTTCTTGTGTAATTCCAGATATGGATATTGGAGATGTTTCCCACAGCCGTTCAATATTTCAACAAGCGCACCGACAGATTACATAGGGGAACCCGTTGGGACCGGGGTCTTTCCCTAAATAGGCAGACTTGGATTGAGTTTTTCAGTCAATCTAGACATGTAAGTTCTTTTACTATGTTTACAATGTTGCATACGTTAGTCCCGCTTACTAAATTTTTTGTGTTTTATCATATATTTAGCCGCCGCTTACGCCTTTCGAGGTCCTTGTTCCTACTGCCTACGAGAGGGACACGCCTTGGTACAGAAACAACGTGGCCTTTATTGACAGAGAGGCGGCAAGGGTTAGACGTCCCTCTCCATCCACATCTGACGAAGATGAGGAAGACGACGCGAGGCCCCCTTCCGATCGATATCAGCCGCCCCCTTCCGATCGATATCAGCCGCCCCATTTCGATCCATATGAGGCGGGCCCTTCCTACTCCTAGCAAGATCCGACACACGTCTACGGGCCAGTTCGAGGCAGTCATGAGGATCTGTGGGACGACGTCCACGGGCCCCAAGACACACGTTTAAACCATCTGGAGGCATTCGTCAGACAGTTTCGCTCTATTCATGTTAGTGTTTAACTTAATTTGTCGGCCACGATCTTTTAGTTTGAATATTAATATTCCGTTCTAAATTTGTTTTAGCTGTCGAGTACGACGCCGATCCCCGCTCCGTTCGAACAGGGGGCACAGGCGACGTTTGGCACCACATCCTATTCGTCAATCCCGGAGAGTGTAAGTCACACTGAGTAACCATTATAGTTATATGTTAGTTCCTAAATTTAGGGGACTAATAATGATCAATGTCACGCAGGTCGGGATGTCGGGGGCAGGGGGATACACATCCCAACAGGCGACGTTTGGCACCACATCCTATTCGTCAATCCCGGAGAGTGTAAGTCACACTGAGTAACCATTATAGTTATATGTTAGTTCCTAAATTTGTGGGACTAATAATGATCAATGTCACACAGGTCGGGATGTCGGGGGCAGGGGGATACACATCCCAAATGCCACCGTTTGTCACCATATCTTATCCGTCAATCCCGGAGAGTGTAAGTCACACTGAGTAACCATTATAGTTATATGTTAGTTCCTAAATTTGTGGGACTAATAATGATCAATGTCACGCAGGTCGGGATGTCGGGGGCAGGGGGATACACATTCCAACAGGCGACGTTTGGCACCACATCCTATTCGTCAATCCCGAAGAGTGTAAGTCACACTGAGTAACCATTATAGTTATATGTTAGTTTCTAAACTTGTGGGACTAATAATGATCAATGTCACACAGGTCGGGATGTCGGGGGCAGGGGGATACACATCCCAAATGCCACTGTTTGTCACCACATTCTATCCATCAATCCCGAAGAGTGTAAGTCACACTGAGTAACCATTATAGTTATATGTTAGTTCCTAAATTTGTAGGACTAATAATGATCAATGTCACGCAGGTCGGTACCACATCATTCATGGACTTCCTTGGCCTATCGGACGCAGACTACTACAGGCCGGAAATGTCGGGGTCGTCGTACGTCACACCGCCAGCTTCCACGCAGACTGTAAGTTATTTTGGTAGTTTTGGTTTAATTGTGAACATGATGAAATTGTATTTAAAACATCTAATAACTTAATTTTCAGTCGATGGGGTTGGGACAGGACTTCCGTCAGCCGAAAATTTTCGAGGAGCACTTCTCGGAGTCGGAAGATGACCCGATGGATGTTGTAGATCCACAGGTGGAGGTGGCAGACCCGTCTAGGCCAGTTCGGGAGACTAAACGTTCACGCTATTGGGGTTCCCCATGGACACGGCAAAAAAAGACCACACCGCAGCCTGAAAAGAAAGCAAAGGAAGCAGGAAAAAAAGCGGGAAAGAAGGGGGGAAAGAAAGCAGGAAAGGGAAAGATGGCTTCACCGGAGCGTCTTCCGGCCGAGGATATATTGAACATGTGCCAGACTGGTAACCTCCCAAGCCTGGTATTCATCCCTTTCCTCAACCTGGACATCACCCCCTCGTTTTTCAAAGTATTGCTGGCAGTTGACCCTTTGGAGTCTGACTTAGAGGATGTGGTTAGTATTGAAGTTTAACTATAGTCATATAATCAAATATATTTATATTACATGTCTAACCATCTATTTTTTGTGTATAGCACATCGATTGTTGGGTCGGCATTCTCCAACGTTCCCGTCTACCAAACACGAGGTGGACCGTGATGCACACTACATTCTTTGCGTTCATGGTGCTTGAACATCAAGGTCCCGCCTCCGTGGCTAACTCATGCAATGGCATGGAAGGGGTGAATTGGCAGTTACTCGATACTGTATGTAAATCGGTTTACTCTTATTTTATTTAAGTTGTTTGGTTGCTAACTAAGTTGTCTAATATTGTAATATTTCAGGTGTACATCCCTATATGCATCCATCCTAAACATTGGCTGCTCGAAGTGTTTGATCTTCCAACTATGGTGATGACCATATATGACAGCGACACTGCCAATCTCTTCAAAGACGCTATGGATGAGCAGCTTGCCAGATTTAAAGATGTGCTGACGGAGTTCTTTAGCCGGATCGAGGATGTGCGCCGTCGCGAATGGTCAGTGAACTTCCGTCACAGGTTAGCCAAGAATGCACCACAGCATAAAGGGATGAATGCGGATTGCGGTGTCTGGGTATGCCGTAATGCCAGCATCTTGATTAATAACGATGTGGTAGATTTACACCCTTCCCGCACCGAAGATGAGGCTAGGGAATTTCGCGTACATATGGCGGAGTCCATTTATGCGCATTGTCAAACACAGCAACATTAGGTTGTTTATGTAACATTAAATAATTGTTATTTTTAGTGTTAACTTATTTTGTTAAAGTATTGTGATTGAAGTTATAATTTTGTTTATTATTTTGTTAAAGTATTTAACTTGGAGCCTAAAAAGTGTGACAAAAAACAGTAAAACATGCAACAACACTTTACTCTCTCTTCCTATGTGGGCCACAATCCCACACCCATTTGGTTTTTGCTAATTTCATCCAATTACTCAACTTTGAGTATCGATATCTCATTCACACATACTCCGTTTTGGACGCATTATATATCGTTTCGAAGCTCTCATATAGGAGAACATAAACCTACTAAGAGTTAGTTATATATAACATATATATATATATATATATATATATATATATATATATATATATATATATTTAAATGTGTCCAAAGTTTAGTAAAACCCATATTTTTACTAAAATTTTCCAACACCTAGTAAGTAGGTTTATGAAACTTGCGGTAATCCTAATACAGAGATTATTGGATGAACAAGCATTTATTTCTTGATTCACATTGCATTAATCCTTAGACTACTTAAAGACTAATTTTCAGCCTAATGAAAGACCTTTATTCAAGAGCAGAACTCCTGTTACATTCATTTACAACAAACAGTGAGAAAGTTCAATAATATAACAGAATTTTGTAACTAGTATTGTATTGGTTCTTGTTGTCTGGAAGTGATTCATATGATGCAAAAATTGGTATTATGTAATGTAGAACATTATCTATATTATAGAAACTTGCATTTGACAGTACCATATAAATCTGATCTAAATTCTCATTAATTAGCTATATTTGACAATTATTAATTGCCTATTAAACTTGGAAGTGTTGCATTTTTTTCATTGTGATGAAAAATACTTCGCTTCCAAATATTATGTGTGCAAGTATCACTTGACGTAGTTGCTTGTAATATTATATTGGGACTTGTATGGCGTTTACAAATAATATTTGGTAGGCATGTAATATTATATTAGACTACTTAAAGACTAATTTTCAGCCTAATGAAAGACCTTTATTCAAGAGCAAACGAATATTGCAGTTACTTTTTCAGTCGAATCTTACAGGCACTTTTGCAGACGAATATTGCAGTTACTTTTTCAGTCGAATCTTACAGGCTCTTTTCAAACGAATATTGCAGTGAACTATTCAGACGAAATCTTTGACCATATCCACATCCTTGATGAAGAACATACATTTTCACGGCTATAAGTAGATGGCATGATGAAGTAGTAATTCACAACTTCCTATCTATCTTTTATACATTCTTTTACACCGTTTACAAACATTCTCTCGCTTTTCTTAACACTATGGCTGGAGGTTCAAGATCAAGGGGGAACAGGTCTACGAATGGGGCTGGAACTTCACGTTCGGCAGCCTACCAACCACTGAACGATGGAGCTCGCCGGAGTACCTGGAAGGTACCGGAAACAGACGAGGAGTGGAGAAACCATGGGCGAACTACGGCCGATTATCCATTCACGGATGAGGAGGGAGAAGACTGGGAGATGGCATGGGAGAATTACCACTTCGATAATGACAGGAACAGCCCACCAATGTATCATTGTACCCAGCCGACGGGTCTTCCACAAAGTCAACGAATTACTCCCTTAGTGCAAAAATCCATTGATAAGGCGAACGCCGATATCGAAAAGGTAAAAGGTATGTGGAACCATAACAGGGGGATTCAGCAGGGGAAAATGGAGTATCTAGCGGAGAAAAAACGAGAACTAGCCATGGCTAGGGCTCACGTTCGGGAGGTGCAACGACAAATTAAGGAAGTAGAAGAGGAACTACAAGAAATCGAAGACGACTACACAGGAATGGAGGACGTCATCAAGGAAAAGGTTGACTTCATCACCGGAATCCAGGACGCATTCCAGTCATAGATTTCTTTGTTTACCTGCACTGTATCCGTTTCGGTTGGGAAGATGATTTGCAATAACTGATCTTTTAATTAATTTGCTTATTAAATAACTTAAAATGGGGAAAACATTTTCTTTAATTAACTTCTATATTAAATACATTAAAATGGAAAGGAAACAATACATTAAAAACCTCAACTACATAAAATGATAACCTAAAAACTACAGGGACCAAAAATGTAATTTTTTGCCCCAAACTTGAGGGGCCAAAAATGTAATTTCGGCTTACCGCGGGACCACCGCGGGGTACCACCGCGGGTCAGGGGCCAAAATTGTACCCAGTCCAAAGTTGGGGGGTCCGCGGCTTCCGCGGCCAATCTTGAGGGGCCAAAAGTTTACCGTGGGCATTCTTGAGGGGCCTCCGCGGGACTTTTGGCCAAAACGTCGTGACACGTGGGCGTGGGCCCGCGATCGCGGGGCCCACCGCGGAAAGTTTGGGTATTTTGGTAAAGTCGACGAGATTTTGGGTATTTTGGTAAGTCAGAGTCAAACTTTGGGTATTTTAATTAAATTCCCTATTTATATGCTAATAAATATGATAAAGGCCATCGTTTGCTTATTTTGTTAACTCACTAGCCTTAAACCTACCCTTATGTTATTATTACCATTTTTGTGCACCACTTTGAGCCTTAGCCTATGTCTTTTGTCACCCACATCATAAACCAAATCAAACACGACTCACCCGACCAATCACCAATGGAGTGTCTCGGTATCCCCATATGCTTGAAAGCACAACATATAGGTTGGGAAAGAAAAAGAAAGAAAAAATGAAAAAAAAAACAAACAAAAAAATCAAAAAGAAAAATCGATCAGAAAATTGTATCGTCAATAAATAAATAAAGTAAGACGACAGAAATGATGATATGGTTGATTATAAACGTTTCATCTTTATTCCCTATTATCCAAAGGGAATTATGCTTCAATATATAGATATGAAAGCCCTTGTGGAAATAAGTTTCATGGTTGAAGAACCGGTTTCTCCATTGGTGGAAGGTACTTAGTCACTTTTTCCACAAATACATTCCTACCTTACCCAAAGCCTTATTTTACATTACACCCGTAAAAGTCCTTTTGATTTATATGCATGTACTTTATCCAAGTAGTGGAGAGTGAGAGGCTTTTCAAGATTATGGTAGGTACATATTAGTGTAGTGACGGTTTCAGTGATACACTTTGAACCAAGAGTGAATTGAGTGTTGTTCTAATCTTCCTATTCGTGAGAGTTCTCGAGATTAGCTTATGTCTTTTTAATTGGTATGCGCTATAATTGATGCTAAAATGCAAATATTAAGTTCATGATATGCTATATATGTTAACACTCTCGTTTGATTCATTTCGATCACTACATGCTAGCCTAAGTCATTATTGGGATGGACAATGGTCTAAGTATGGAGGAATTTGATAAGTGTCGATTTTACATATTTTTTTATATCAAATTACCCTAAAGTTAGTGTCAATTTAAATGCTTAAAATACCTCTATTTATTTGAGTTTAGTGTTTATATGTTAGAAATTAAATTAAAGAAAAGGAAAAAAAAAGAAAAGGAAAGCAACAAATATATATTAGTAATTGAATTAAAAAAGATAAAAAAATAATAATAAACTTCTTAACGTACTTTTGGGATGTCACGCGGCGGGTATAAAAAGAATGAAAAAGATAAAAATAAAGAGCATTTGGTTCCTTGTGTTGTTGGGAGTAGAGGTGACAAAAAATGATACGACACGTTAATCCAACACGAACTCGATATGAAATAAACGGGTTTGGGTAATACATTTTAACTCGTTTAAGTAAACGGGTTGACACGACAAGACATGAAAATTAAACGGGTAAGATCAGGGTCAAAATTTTCAACTCGAAAATGAACCGAATAACCCATTTATATATATATTAATATATATATATATATATAGGGGTGTACGCGGGTTGGATTGAGCGGTTTTTGACATTTTTACAATTCAACCCAATTATGGCGGTTTGGAAAATCTCAACCCAACCCAACTCATTCAAAAGTATAACCCAACCCAACCCTTGCGGGTTGTGGCGGGTTATGCGGGTTGAGCGGTTTGGTAGTATACATAAAGTTCACGATTGAATACGACAAATTAAGCTAAAAATATACCCAACAAAGTTATTAGTTATTACAAGCATCCAAATAGATATTAAAATTCTTAAGTCTTAAACTTCAAAAGAATAAATAGTAGCATCCAATTCAAAAGCGTAAGTTGTTCATCCTTAACCACAAACCTAGCCACGACTTTTCGGTATCTCTCTTTATTAAACGACACTGAAAGCTAAGCAATTTTTGTTTCTTACCGCACACACTATCTAAATACTTCTTACATTGGTTTATTAAGTGATTCCACAAAAACTTATACCAATTCTTTTACTATCTAACAATTATGATCCTAAGATGCAACCCTTGTTCAATGACATGTATTTTGGATTGTTATTATAAAATAATTTGGGCCTCATGAATTATACTAGTTAACAATTATTAATTTTTTTCTAATTTGGGCTGCACCTTCAACTATCGTGTGTGTGTATATATATATAATATTTTTTATTAAAATAAAAAATATTAGCGGCGGGTTGGCGATTTGGGTTGGGTTGAGTTTTCCTAACCCAATTTCAACCCTTATAATTAGCGGTTTAGCGGTTTGATGGCTCGGCGGGTTGGGTTTAATTGGGTTGTTAGCGGGTTGGGTTGGTCGGGTTTCGTGGGTTGATGGTTTTTTGTACACCCCTATATATATATATAAAGTTTTCTTTGTAATGTTTGCGTTTTTAATGTTTTGGACTTTTAATGTTTCGGATTTGATTAAAACTTATAAGTTTGAAATATAAAATTTAGATTTCGAATGCTTTCATTTGAATTTTGGATTTGTAATTTTTTTGTGAATTTTCGATATTTAATTTTTAGTTTTCTAAATGTTAAACGGGTTAGGCGGGTCGTGGTGGGTTAGCCGGGTCGGGTTAGGGTTGGGATTTTCTGACCCGTTTAATAGGTTAGGCACTCTCAACCCGTTTAACTTTGAACCCGACACGACACGTTTGCCAGGTCTAGTTGGGAGCAACGAAGAGACAAAAGGAATGGTAGGCCACAAAATCAATACACGCCACAAATTTGATTCAGGCCCATTCACAACAGCCCAACTATACAACCGAGAAGTGAAAGAAGTCGGGAACCACAACCTCGTTCGAGAGATGGTCGGAAACGCACAACGGCAGTTCGGAAAAAAATGGCCGATGCGGCCTCTCGCACACCAGCAACCGCGGCCAAACCCGCGGGAGCTTCTGTTTGCTCGACATTCTAGATTCTTGCACGACTCCTTACGCGGGTATACGTGCGCTACAACTCGCGGCCGACCACTTAGGGACTGATTCGGCCATTTCGATTTTTGGAGCGGTTTTTTCTGATTTCTTGGTATAAAAGCGAGTGGGAACCGTCTTTTTAATAGTGGAATCATTTTTTTCAGAAGTGGAAAAGGGGAAGAGAGCAACAAGAGACGATTGGGGATAAATCTTCATCCCAAGTTCTTCAATTTCAGAAATTAGGTTAACATTTCTTACCAATCTCTTAGTTTTTGTTTTAAATTAGCCATGTGTGTCTAATTTCTTTTAGAATTCGACTTTGGGTTGTTTAACTATTACAATTTCCAATGCATGTGGTTGTTTGAGATGATGTAGTCCAACATTACTTTGATTATTCTTCCAATTTCTAAGTTTTGGTTTATAAAATTAGTTATTATACTTTTTGAACAATTGTATGGAAATTGATTGTAGTCATATTTGTTTTCTAAATCCGTAATTGTTTGGTTAACAAATGTTGGTGACAAGCAACAAATTAGGTTTTGTTAAAGAATTCTATTTTTTGTTGTAAAATTGGGTGAAACGGTATAGTTATATTAACCGAGTTTATGTGTTAATATGTCCGGATCTGGGTTCCATAAGTTTTTCATGCTCGTATGAATTAAGCCTTCAAGAGCTTGTTTGAGGCTAGTTGCATACTGGTAGCTAAATATCGTGCATCCAAAATATGGGTACAATAATTCCACAATGAAGGCACAAGTATATACCAACAATGGGATCGCTACAAGTAATAAAGTGGTAAATATACCGAGATCGTATCCACAGGGATTGGACTTCAAAGTTTCGAGTCCTAAGTCGAGAATACACCGATTTTAAAGAGAGAAGAATAAAATATTTTGAGCGAGTTTGGTGCTTTTTAATAATAATAAAATCTAAACAAATAACTAAAATGGGTATGGGTGTAAGTTTCCTTGAGATTTTTATAGTAACAAGATGGTTAGTTGCTTTGTAGCACGAAAAGTCATAAAAAGCCCGATCTCTCGAAATGATGCGATTTATAAACCGGTCCTACAAAGTTTTCATAAAGTGTCCATTGTTACCGACTCCCGATCTTGCCGATTTAATTAAGTTTGACTCTAAACGTCAAGTTCTACCAATATGGAGATTTACACCCAAATCTCTTTGTGATATAAATCTCGACCGGCGTTTGAACCTTAGTAAATCATACAAAACCCGCCTCTCGACGTGGTTATCAAAGACTCTCTCAAATCTTTGTGCATCACTTAAGCCGTATTTCGAATCCGCCCCTCTCGAGGTCTAAGATCTAATATTAACACATCAAAGTGATCGGCTTATCCGCGTTGAGTTTAAGTCTCGACTCAAGTGACCAATCTTGAGAGTTAGTAACAAATGGCTACACCCAAGTGTTGCCTACTAGTCTCAAGTTTGTTCACACCCACACCCAAGGGTGCTTAGCTAACAATTAAAAAGAAAGACATAATAAGATGAAGAGAATACATAAAAAAAGTACTTGCATAAATTTAAAACGATGCCCACAGTAACTCACTGTGGGCAGAAATTACAACTACAACTACATGGAAGTAAATGCTACAAATCTTCAAACTTTTAAGAAACAAGAAGATGAATTAATCTACTGGAAAGCAAGTAAATAAAGCTCATAAAAATTCCATCCCTTACAATGAACCAAACCATTTCTTTTATAACCCCAAGAGTGGGTAATACCCAAAGGATAAAGTTTCCTTTTATCCAATGTGTAATACCCAATACCACCTTTAAAGCTCATGGTTTTGTTGGTAAGTCCAGATCTTGCAATCTTGAGAATGCCAGCTCCAAGATGCCTTCCTTTGTCTAGTAAATCGCTTTGTCCGCTGGTTCATACGAAAATCCTCTCGTGCTCACAGTGGGCACACTGTGCCCACAGTCGCTGGTGCAGTATTTTTCAAGAATTGACGCAAATAACCATAAAACATCCTCAACAACTCCAAATAAAAATAAATTAATAAAAGAAAAACACGAACACATAAACAAAAGAAAACACAACTAAATGGAAGAAAAACTCACACAAATGACGTGTAAATAACGATCAAAATGAGAGTTATCACATACTAAGGTTTGATAGGAGAGCTTATTCCTCTCAAATGCTATGTATAATGGAATTGATTGTTAAAGCTTTTTAACAATTATAACCGGGTTAATCAAAGTAGGTGCAATAATCGTATACATCGTCAATGATACAACTTTTCAATGGAATTGCATTTGTATTTGCTACCCAAAGTTAAATTCATTTTCGTTTATATTGTTTTAAATTCGTTTTAGTTTTGTTATGTTAATTTCTTGCACAAACAAACCCCCCTTTTTATAGTTACTTCTAAGTAAACAAATCTCGTACTTGTTTATTCGGTATAAAATAGGTTAGAACCGAGTCTCTGTAGATTTGATCTAACTTACCACTTTTACAATTTTGGTTGTAAAGTCGTGTGTTAGTTTGGAATTATTATTTGATAAACTCGGCATCCGTAAAAGAAAAAAAAACTAAAATACCCTTGACTTAACGAGTTTTTTTAACGGCTGTTAGAGTGAGGGACCAAATCCAACTGGATTTGCATATCCCAGTGTTTAAACTGTAATTTTTAAATTATATGAACCAAATGTTTTATAAGTAACAAACCACATGGACCAATTTTGTATACTCTTAAAATAATATTTGATTAATAAATTAAATAAATAACAATAAACCATTTCTCGATCCCTTTTATATCTAGTTTCTTTTCATTGTAGTTAACTAGTTATAACAAAATCTAACTCTAACTTTTTCCATTTAAACGGAATCAAACTTTAACATTCTTTTGAATTCGAATCACACCCTTCACGCATTTAATCAATAACAAAAGGGAATTTAATTAAAATAACCAAAGTTTGACTTTGACATGCCAAAATACTCATTTCTCTCTCGAATTTGCCAAAATACCCATAAATCCCGCGATGGATCCCGCGATCGCGGGATAGGGCACACGTGTCCCGCTATTTTGGCCAAAATACCCCACGGAACCCCCCAACTATGACCGCGGTGACAATTTTCGTCCCTCCCCGCGACTGACCCCGCGATGGGTCCCGCGACCAGACAAAAAATTACAATTTCGGTCCTTTTTGCACGAATTTTTGCATGCTTTTACTGTTTTTTTCCACAATTATTGTACTTGAAAAACCAAACTGTGGTTGAAATTCACTGACATGTTTCATCATTGTTGAATCATTGTACTTGGAAGACCAATTTATGGTTGCAATTCATCTTCCTCAATGAGATTTCATCCATAAATATCAGCAGAATGCAATCCATAACCCACACCCATTCCATCCTTCTTTCTTGCTTTCTTGCTTTCTTCAGTATTTTGTTTTTGAGATACCACTGAAAAAATGAGTTCATCTGTTGCAAAAGCTGGGCTATATTTCTGTTACGATGGTGAATGGGTGGAAGAAAACAATGAGTGGAATTTTGCTTATAAATCTAAGCATGGTGTAAAATTGCCAGTAAACTTTTCTTATCAGAAGTTTGTTGCATACGCCATGCAGAAATGTGAAATCGACCCTTCGGCTGTTTGCAAGTTAGTGTTAAAGAATGATGATGGGTCATTTGTGGAGTTATGCAACGATGGGGATATCTCTGGTTTTATGCACTTTGCAGCCGAATCAGAAAGACCTCCATTACTTTATGTGTATGCCGAATCCTCGGTGTGCAACGAAGACGATGACGACGGTGACGACGACGGTGACGACGACGGTGACGACGACGGTGACGACGAAGGTGATGACGACGCTGATGACGAAGACCTCCAAATGGAGCAGCCTGATTCTCAATTTCAGCCTTCCTACGACCCAACAGTTCATTTAGATCATGCATATGGTCTTAACGACTGTATTCCTGATTATGTTCCGGAGACGCAACAACAACAACCACAAGAAGGACGTTGTGTTGGAGTTGCTGATGACGAAACCTATGTTTTCAAAACGGGTAATGCTGATATAGACATATCAGATACCGACAGTGATGATCACGAAGAATATACCCCTATTAATAAATCATTTAGTCAGTTAAATGACTATTTTGATATGCCCCTATTCTTCCAAACCAGAATACTCATACACAAACCTACGAACCTGCACCTTATAATCGTAGTTTAAGTTTAGAAGTAGGTCAGATATTTGATTCGAAGGATCACTTGGAAAGTCAGGTCGGACTTAAGTTCATGGAAGAGGGTTTCGAAAGTGTCATGCCGAGATCCGACAAAGGCAGATACGTAGTTGAATGTGCGAGAGAAAACTGTAATTGAAGGATGTACGCGAGGCCCGCGGGAGAGAAAGGAGGGGCGTTACTTATTAGAAAGTTGCACGACGTACACACTTGTACGAGGACGCAACTGAATCCCAACCACAAACAAGCCACCAAAAGGACTTTGGGTGCGATACTGAAAGGCAAATTTCTTGATGCTAGCAGGTCATTGCATCTAAAGGACATCATGGACGATGTACACCAGCAGTTCGGCGTCACGATTGGTTACCACCAAGCTTGGCGTGCGAGATGCAGGGCACTGCTATTGGTGAGAGGCACGTTCGAGGAGTCGTATGAACGACTCCCAGCATATTTATATAATTTGCAGCTGCAGAATCCAGGTACTGTCACCCAGATAAGGACCGATTCACATGGACAGTTTGAGATGTGCTTCGCTGCCCTTGGACCCGCGGTACGTATTTTAACACGTCATATGTTTACACATTATAAACTATAACATTTACAAAGGGAAACCACCTACGTTTTTGCAGATCCGCACATTTCTGGAAAATCTGCGTCGTGTCCTGGTAATAGACGCTGCCCATTTAAAGGGCCCTTACTTGGGTATGATGTTACTGGCGGTTGCCATGGACAAGGATAACTCCATCGTTCCAGTAGCTTTCGGAGTAGGCAAGTCCGAAACCGGGGACGAGTGGACTTGGTTTCTGTCCATGTTGAGACAAGCTATCGGAGACCCGCAAGGGTTGGTGTTTATGTCCGACAGGGCTCCTTCCATAAGCGCCGCAATCTCTGCCATGTACCCAAACGCCCCTCACGCCTTATGTTGTCGACATTTGGAGATGAACGCCAAAACCCAGGAAGGAAACAACAACATACAAACAGGAAAGGAACGAAACAACAATGTCGAACTGGAAAAGTACAAAACAACAACACATTAACAACAAAGTACTAAAGCAACACCCGTACCACCACCTACTGAAAAATTGCTTTAGTTTGATCAATCCAACTTTGCTTGTCGCTTACCTTCGCTTGAAGAATTGCGAAGTCTTGCAAAATGTGGTTAATTTCTTCTTTTTCTTGACGAATACGAGCCTCCCTATCTTTTATATCCCCTTTCATCCTTTTGATCTCCTTTTCTTCCACTTCGATCCTTATCAAGTGGACTTCCTTCCTGGCCATCATCTGTTTCCACTCTTATGTCAGTTGGTCTATCTCCTTTTCCCTTTCTGCTATCGCGATTTGAAGTTTAGGTGGCATTCTTTCAGGTGTAGACGATGGGTTAGATGACGATGCCATTTGTTTACTGAAGAAAGAAAGCAAGAAAGAAGGATGGAATGGGTGTGAATTATGGATTGCATATTACTGATATTTATGGATGAAATCTCAAACATGCTAATGAATTTCAACCACAAATTGGTCTTCAAAGTACAATAATTGTGGAAAAAAACACTAAAAGCATGCAAAGATTCGTGCAAAAGGACCAAAATTGCAATATTTTTTGTCTGGTCGCGGGACCCATCGCTGTGTTAGTCGCGGGGAGGGACGAAAATTGTCATCGCGGGCATAGTTGGGGGGTGTCGCGGGGTATTTTGGGAAAAATAGCGGAACACGTGGGCCCTATCCCGCGATCGCGGGATCCATCGCGGGATTTATGGGTATTTTGGCAAATTCGAGAGAGAAATGAGTATTTTGGCAAGTCAAAGTCAAACTTTGGGTATTTTAATAAAAGGGAAATTAATTAAAATGCCAAAAGTCCAACTTCGAGTTACCAAAATGCCACAAATCTCTCCCATCTTACAAAAATGCCCCAAAAATCCGCGATGGAGCCCGCGATCGCGGCCCCAGGCCACGTGTCACCAAACTTTGCCCACTTTGTCCGCGTTGGTCCCTCAAGAATGCCCGCGGTCCAGCTTTCCCCCCCTCAAGAATGCCCGTGTTGGCAGTTTTGGTCCCTGCCCGCGTTTGACTTCCTTTGACCCCCGCGATCGCGGGCTAAAGTGCCACGTGTCCCCCCTCAAGAATGCCCGTGTTGGCAGTTCTGGTCTCTGCCCGCGTTTGACTTCCTTTGACCCCCGCGATCGCGGGCTAAAATGCCACGTGTCGGCACAGGGTTAACCCTAAAATGACTTTGAGGACCAAAACCCTAATTCTTTTCTTCGGCCGCACTATAAATGGGGAGGGGGGGGGGACCAATTCGGCTCCATCTCATTTTTTTATAACACTCTCAATTTTTTACTCCCACTCTCTCTCAATTTTCTCCCACTCTCTCAATTGTGTCGCGTGGAACACGTTCGCGTTTTGTGAAGATGTCTCGTATTACCTCTATGGTATGTTTCTTTTATGTTTTTTGTTATTTTTGTATGTTATTTTAAGTTAAGATATATGATTTGTAGGTTGTTAGAGTGTTTATAACTTATGTTTGAATATGTTGTATGTTTAATATGATATGTATGGTTTTATGTTTGAATGTGATATTTGTATGTTATAATGTGTATGTTGTTATAGTGTGTTTTTTCATAAAAAAATTGTTAAAAGTGATTTTTTATAAAAAAATTGTTAAAAGTGTGTTTTTATAAAAAAATCGTTAACAACAATGTGTTTTTATAAAAAAAAATTAAAAACGTGTTTTTTATAAAAAAATTGTTGAGTGTGTTTTTATAAAAAAATTGTTAAAAATGTGTTTTTTTATAAAAACACACTCTTAACAATTTTTTTATAAAAACACATTCTTAACAATTTTTTTATAAAAACAGTTTTTTTATAAAAAATTGTTAAGAGTGTGTTTTTATAAAAAATTGTTATAGTTTTATGGTTTTTATAATGTGTTTTTTTTATAAAAGAAATTGTTAATTTTTTTTATAAAAACAGTTTTTATAAAAAATTGTTAAAAATGTGTTTTTTTATAAAAAATTGTTAAGAGTGTGTTTTTATAAA
Organism: Saussurea involucrata; assembly: GCA_033807775.1. Lineage (NCBI taxonomy): Eukaryota > Viridiplantae > Streptophyta > Magnoliopsida > Asterales > Asteraceae > Saussurea > Saussurea involucrata. The sequence continues at coordinate 164,700,497 of CM066320.1, forward strand.
AAAATTGTTATAGTTTTATGGTTTTATGTTTGAATTTGATATTTGTATGTTATAATGTGTATGTTGTTATAGTGTGTTTTTTCATAAAAAAAATTGTTAAGAGTGTTCTTTTATAAAAAAATTGTTAAGAGTGTTTTTATAAAAAAAATGTTAACAATGTGCTTTTATAAAAAAAATTAAAAACGTGTTTTTTATAATAAAATTGTTAAGGGTGTGTTTTTATAAAAAAATTGTTAAAAATGTGTTTTTTTATAAAAACACACTCTTAACATTTTTTTATAAAAACACACCCTTAACAATTTTTTATAAAAACAGTTTTTTTATAAAAAATTGTTAAGAGCGTGTTTTTATAAAAATTGTTAAAAATGTGTTTTTTTATAAAAAATTGTTAAGGGTGTGTTTTTATAAAAAAAAATTGTCAAGAATGTATTTTTTATAAAAAATTGTTAAGAATGTGTTTTTATAAAAAATTGTTAAAAATGTGTTTTTTTAAAAAAAATTGTTAAGAGTGTGTTTTTATAAAAATAATTCTTAAAAGTGTGTTTTTATAAAAAAATTGATACGTTGTATTTTTATAAAAAAAAACATTGTTAAGAATGTTTTTTATAAAAAAATTGTTAGGAGATTGTTTTTATAAAAATAATTCTAAAGAGTGTGTTTTTATAAAAAAATGTTAAGAATGTGTTTTTTTATAAAAATATTTGTTAAGAGTGTGTTTTTATAAAAATAATTCTTAAAAGTGTGTATATATAACAATATGATACGTTGAAATAAAATAAACCGCAACATGTATATATAACAATATGATACGTTGAAATAAAATAAACCGCAACATGTATATATAACAATATGATACGTTGAAATAAAATAAACCGCAACATGTATATATAACACTATTATACGTTGAAATAAAATAAACCGTAACCTCTATATATAACACTATTATACGTTGAAATAAAATAAACCGCACTTTATCTATTTATAACATTATTATACGTTGAAATAAAATAAACCGCAACATCTATATATAACACTATTATACGTTGAAATAAAATAAACCGCACTTTATCTATTTATAACACTATTATACGATGAAATAAAATAAACCGCAACATCTATATATAACACTAACTATAACATCTGTGAATGACTATGTAGAGGGATTTCTTTAACATCGACTTGACGCTAAAGTGCAAAGTTGCCTACATCGAGGACTTAAGAAACCGCTTTAGGGGATTAGGTGATCGCGCGGATACCCTTGAGGTTATCTTTAGAGGGACACCGTTCGGGCCATGGATGGATGTGTCTTACTCTGCTGGCGACCCTACGCTAGTACACATGTTTCTACAGTTGGAGGTCGAGGACGCCAACGCTGAGCCGGAGGAGATGCATTTTGATTTCTTCGGCGATCGATTGCATTTTGGGCGTCGTGAGTTCTGTCTAATTACAGGACTACGTTTTGGAGAGGCTCCCCCCTTCCTCCCTTAGCAGACTGCTCCTTCGTTCCTAGGGTTTGGGGCATTTCAGCATCTCGTTTGAAGCTGAAGGCAGCCCGAGACATGATGAAAGAGGGCCTTAGTGCCCTAAGCGATGCCGATGCTGTCTGAGTATGCTTGGTGGTGATCGTGGATATGGGCTTCATGGGACGTGAGTATAGCCAGTATGCTTCCTCGACGGTCCTTAGGGCCGTCGAGGACCTTGAGCTGTTTAACAGCTACCCGTGGGGTAGCCATATCTGGACACATTGCTACTCAATCTTGCACCGAGCCATAACCAGACGCGACTCCGATCGGCATGGAAAGATGAACCTTTGTGGTTTTACATACGCCTTCAAGGTTAGATACGTAGTATAACAATTGTTAATAATACATACAAACTGTTTGGCTTTTCTTTTTACGTACTTGCTCTTCTTGTCTAATTCCAGATATGGATCTTGGAGATGTTTCCCGCATCAATCCGATATTTCGTCAAGCGCGACGACCGAGTACTTAGGGGAACCCGTTGGGACAAGCGTGTTACCCTAAGTAGGTTGCTTTGGGTTCAGTTCTTCAATGAATCTAGACATGTATGTTCTTTTACTATGTTTACAAATACGTTAGTCCCGCTTATTAATTTTTTTTATGTTTTATCATATATTTAGCTGCCACTCTTGCCTTTCGCTCGCCTTGAGCCTACTGCCGACGAGATGGACACGGATTGGTACAGAGACAGCGTGGCCTTTATTGACGCAGAGGCGGCAAGGGCTCGACGTCCCTCTCCTTCCACATCTGACGAAGATGAGGAAGGCGACGACAGGCCCCCTTCCGGTGGATATCAGCAGCCCCCTTCCTCCTCCTATCCGCCTCCCCCTACCTCCTCCTATCCGCGGCCCCCTTCCTCCTCCTACCAGCCGCCCCCTTACGATCCATATCAGGCGGCCCCTTCCTACAAGCCACAGCGTGGCTGTCATGAGTACCCGTGGGACTATGTCCACGGGCCGCTAGAGTCACGTGTACAATTTCTGGAGGGAGTCTACAGACAGTTTAGCGCTGTCCATGTTAGTGTTTAACTTAATTTGTTGGCCACGTTTATTTAGTTTGTTGTAAAGTCCGTACCCCGGTATGTAATTTCTTTTATTAATTCTTTTCTTTTAAGTTGGATTTAATGTGGTTTCCATTAGCGGGGTTAGTCGAACCGGACCAAAAAGTTAAATGAGTCAACCTTTTTGGGTTTTTGCAAGGAAAGGAAAGTTGAGGGGCTAATTGGGGCATTTCACCAAAGTTTGGCAAGGGATCAGCCAAGAGACCCTCCCTTCCTCTTCCCCTTTGGTTTCATTCTAGTAACTCCCCAAGAACCCTTTAGTCATTCCCCCCTCCCCCTTTTGGTGGTGTTCGGCCGAGAGAGAGGGAAACCGGAGAGAGAGAGAGAGGGAAAGGGAGTGTGGTCGCCGGAGAGAGGAGAGAGAGGGAGAGTGTTCGCCGGAGAGTGAGAGACGCCGGGAAGGAGAGGAACGCCGCTGCTTGCTACCGGAATCGAGAAGAAGGAGGAGTTGCAGCGAGGTAATCGTTCGTTTTCCTTTCCGTGTCTTTTCGTTTTGTTCGTCGCGAGAATACCGCCAGCCACCACCACCGCCGTAGGCGGCAGTGGGTGGTGCATGGTTTTGTTCAGCCCATGTTAACCCTAATTCAGTAAGTCATGTTTCTTCGTGGGTCTGTTTGGATTAAGATAACTTATTGGGTTCAAGTTCAAAAGTTATCATTTTATGTAAATCGTGCAGTTTCTGCCCTGTTTTGTATAAGCTATATCTTCTGTTAGGAATGTCGGATTGGGATGGAACTGGTGCCAAAAGTTCCCATTCTGAGTCTAGTAACTTTTATATGTTTTGTGGAAAAACCAGTTCGGGCCATAGCTAGTGTCAAATTGCCATTTTATACGGACAGGTCCTGTTTTAGCTGCTCTGAGAGGTGTTTTTGTAAAATTCATATAGAGTGCTAGGAATATCGTTAGGACGCGTGCGATACGTCCCTGGAACCGTAAGACATTGAACTTCCTGAATGTGGAATTAGATTTTTGGTTTGATCAGTTTAGCAGGGGTAAAATGGGTCCCGAACAAACCTGCGTTTTTAGTATAAAAGCTGGATTTTTAGTTTTGTTAAACTAGTAAAAGTGTCGTGAGTTGGGACCTTCCGTTGACGTTCTTAGTGCGTATTTAGGTGGGAAAAAGTGAGGAAGGTTGACGTACTGGTGTTGCGGCTCGGGAGCGCGTCGCGTTGTTTTGAGGTGAGTTCTCTCACCGCGTAGTTAGGAATTTCATGCATATCGTTATTTTGTGTTACGTGTTATTATGTGTTTACGTGAATTAGTTGGGATGTGATATCTAGTTGTGATCTGTTGAATGTGTATGTGAATTATGTATGCTTGTGTACACCTCAGTGGGACTGGGGGGCTCGGTGGGACCGAGGGCTCGGTGGGACTGAGCTAGTACAATTGTATCAATGTCTTTACTCGGTGGGACCGAGGGCTCGGTGGGACTGAGCTTGTATCGATTTATTTTTGGTGTGCTCGGTGGGACCGAGGTTCGTATTTATACGCTAATTGTTATGTGGATTTATATCCGTGGTGATGGTGATGTTGCCTACTGGCGAGTAGGGGCGATATACGTGGGGTTGCTACTTGCGTGTGTGATAGGATTCACTAAGCGTTTAGCTTACCCTTTTCCCAATATGTTGTGATTTCAGGTGCGAGCGGCAGTCGGGCTTGACGGTACACACAGTAGGCGCGGAGTGTCAAGAATTGTTTAAGTTTCATTTCCAAACCTTTGGATTTTATTTTATGAAATTTCCGCTGCATAAACTTTATTGACTGTTCGAGTTAACGACGTTAACTTCATTTGAGTTACGAATTATTAAATTGTGATTGTTTTATAATGAAATGCATGTTTTTAAAAATTAAAATTCCTTGTAATTTTTGGGACGTTACAACTTGGTATCAGAGCACAGCTTGAGTGAATCAAACACATCTCGGTGTGTTTGGTCTCAAGTTGCGGCTATGAAGTTTTTTAAACTCTCTTATTAAAATCTTTGAAAATAAATGAACGGAGAAAGCCCGTTTGGGAAACGGTGATCGTGGGCGCAGTGTGTACAGTCAGCCGACGCCAATTGGGAAGGTACAACACTTAGTGTATTTATTGCTTTCTAGGCATAGGGTATGCATGCTAGATTGCCGAGGTTGTTTACACTGTACTGTACGATGACTGCTTGCTAGTAGGAATCAATGCTAGTTATAGTAGGTTGTCAAGTGAAGGCCCTATAGGTTGCATGCAGTAAGAATCATATAGCCTTAGAATATTTGATTTAGTTCTATTGCGCAGCTCTTGTTTGAGTCCAACCGTTCTAGGATAGAATCTTGTATTCGAATGTCTATTTGATTCACGCTGCGTGCGACTGGGTATTCGCGAGGCAACTCGTTATGGCTAACAGGGAATCCGTTGTAGCAAGAGTAGTGGGATGAGATGAAATTCCTAGTGAGCTGGGAATAGCGTTTACATATGAGTACGTATGCTAGATTGCTTTCTAAGAACATAGGAGTATGTATGCTAGATTGCTTACGTGGATTTTGTGGTACTGTATACTTGTTACTTGCTATTAGGAACTTATGCTAACTTTGATAGGTCGTTAAGCGAATGCACTATAGGTTGTATGCAGTAGGAACTGAATAGCCTTAGAATGTTGGATTTAGTTCTATTGCGCAGCTCTTGTTTGAGTCCAACCGTTGTAGGATAGAATCTTATATTCGAATGTCTATCTGGTTTCCACTGTATACGACTGTGCGTTCACGAGGCGACTCGTCAGGGCTAGTGGGGGTTCCGTTCTAGCAAGGGTGGTGGGGTATTACGACTTTTCTAGGGAGCTAGGAAAAGTGTTTGCATATGCCGGAATGGGCATATGTGTTTGTTTGTGGTAAGCAACTACTTGGACGTCCCGGGACAGGACTCGAAACGAGTAAGGATAGGTGTGAAGGGTAGTAGCAGAGCTCCTACTATCTGAAGCACATGATCCGTGCTCGAGTCGGGGAAAGTCACGGAGAATCCGAAGAGTTGAGTGTGAGCGTAGTTAGCAGGTTTTAATGTGTGCTAGTAGCTCGTTAAGGAGGAACAACAATGTTGATCCAGATGCTGATGCTGGAATTATTGCTGATCAGATTCGTGAGATGTTTGCGGTCGAGGTGACGCATATTTTGAGGAGGCGATCCCCGAAATTATTACCGCCATTCGTGATGAGGTAATAGTGTCGATGGAGGAGCGCATCGCGGCGATTCCACACCCTGCGGGTGGGCAGCCCCGAACAAGAGGGTCGGGATCGGTTATAGAGTGCACATTCCTTACCGGTGGTTGTCCTGCGAACTAGAAGGTTCGCTTCACGGTGAATCTGTTACGAGACGGAGCGAAGGATTGGTGTGCTATTGCTTTGACGCTTAACGGGCGCACTACTTGACCTGGGAGGAGTTCGTCGTATGTTTCGTGTAGAGCATGTGCCTCTAGTGGAGATGGAGAGGAGTGCCAAAGAGTTCTTGGAGCTCTATCAGACTGCGGAGGCCATAAAGGAGGTGAACCGAAAGTTTACGGAAATGACATTATTCTATCCTTAGCATGCTGCTTTTGAGGACATGAAGAGGACACGGTGCAAGGATATGTTACGTACCAAGATCAGGGAGTTCGTGAGTATCGCGCAATATGCTTCACTTGCTGTAGTGATGGAGGCGGTCTGAGGTAGAGTCCGTCAACTGGGAGTGGAGGAGGCACAAGCTACGTATAAAGTGGTGACAGGTACGTTCTTGGTTAACTCGGTGCTTGCTGTGGTGACGATTGATAGCGGGGCTACTCATCCTTCCGTGTCTCACATAGTCAGTGAGTGGTTGGGGCCGAGTTGTATGACGGTTAGGCTGTCCACTTGTGGATGCATTTGCTGAAGACAGGACCTTGACGGTTACTGACGTGTACCGGGGGTGCACTTTGGAGATCTCTGGTGTGAGGTTCCCGATTGATTTGATTCCGATCGCTATGCGGGAGTTGTGCGTGACTGTGGGCATGGATTGGATGGATGCATATGATGCGGAGATTGTTTGTCGTCGCAAACAAGTACGAGTTCGAACCCCAAGCGGGGGAGAAATGCTAGTTCAGGGCGGCTTGCCCAGGCGGACCTCAGCGATATGTTCGGTTACGAGGGCTCGGAGGTACTTGCAGCACAGTGGTCAGGGATTTTTGGCGTATGTGATCGACACGCGCGTCGACGGAGAGAAGAAGTCTGTGGAGGATGTGCCAGTTGTACGGGAGTTTGCTGACGTATTTTCCCGAGGAGTTACCGGGGATACCTCCCGAGCGACAGGTAGAGTTCCACATTGATGTGTTTCCGGGTGCTGCTCCGGTGGCCAAGGCACCTTACCGCCTGACTCCACCGGAAATGAAGGGGTTGTACACTTCGTTGCAGGAACTTATCGAAAAGGAGTTCATCAAGCCGAGTTGTCCACCGTGGGGATCCCCGATTCTGTTTGTGAAAAAGAAAGACGGGTCCCAACGGATGTGTATAGACTACCGTGAGTTGAATAAGCTTACGGTGAAGAATCGTTATCCTCCGCCAAGGATCGATGACTTGTTCGATCAGCTTCAGGGAGCCTCGTGGTTCTCTAAGGTTGATTTGAGATCGGGGTATCATCGGATGCGGGTGAGGAGAGAGGATACGGAGTAGACGGCCTTTCGTTCACGTTATGGCCATTTACAAGTTGGTGGTGATGCCTCTCGGGCTCACCAATGCACCCGCAGCGTTCATGGACCTCATGAACCGGGTATGTAGCCCTATGTGGGATCGATCGGTGATCGTGTTCATCGACGATATTCTTGTGTAATCGAAGTCGAAGGAAGAGCATGAGATGCATTTGCGAGAAGTTTTGGAAGTTTGAGGCGGGAGAAGCCGTATGCTAAACTCTCCAAGTGTGAGTTCTGGTTACGAGAGGTCCACTTTCGAGGGCATGTCGTGAACCAGAATGGTATTATGGTGGATCCGGCCAAGATTACGACTGTGATGCGGTGGGAAGTGCCAAAGACTCTCACTGAAGTACGGAGTTTTCTTGGGTTAGCAGGGTACTTCCGGAGATCCATTCAGGATTTCTCCAAGATTGCTTTACCGATGACCCGATTGACGAAGAAATCTGCGGCTTTTAGTTGGGGTGAAGAGCAGCAGAGGGCTTTGAGGAGCTACGCAGGCGTTATGCGAGGCTCCGATGTTGACTTTGCCGGAGGGTATGTAAGATTTGGTGGTGTTTGCTCTCAAGATTTGGAGGCACTATTTGTATGGCGTCAAGTGTATACACTAACCATAAAAGCCTCCAGTACTTGATGACCGGTAAAACCTCAACATGCGTCAGAGGAGGTGGCTTGACGTGGTCAAGGATTAGGATGGTGAGATACTTTACCACCCCGGTAAAGCGGATGTTGTTACGGACGCACTTAGTCGACATCTGGATGGTGAGCCACTGTGGGGCTTGTGTCAACGGTTAACAGTGGTTGCACCTCTTCTCGAGTCGATAGGTAGTGCTCAGGAGGTGGCAGTTTTGGAGGAAAATGGCAAACGCGAAAGAGTTTCGGGGGAAATTCCGAATTTTGTCCGTGATAGTCATGGGTCAATTGCTCGGTCTTAATGGTCGGTTGGGTATCTCGGGGTGGGACTCCGGTATTCATGTGTTATGACCTTGACTTTCTAGTAGGCACTAAGAGGATACAGTCTTGGGCACTTACCTGAGAGGTAGCTCCGATGTGCCGGGACTTGAGACGTACCTGAGAGGTAGGCGTTGGGGTGTAACTAGGCTTCGTAGAGCGAGTGTGAAAGATACGTCGATGGTGGAAGGTTGGGTATCCCACGCGTGTGGGTACTGTAGGCCGAATAGTATCGGTTAGGGAATGATGCCCTTTGTAATAAAGAGGATAAATGCGTAGAATTTTTTAGGTAAATAGTATACTTAGGTGTCGACTTTTGGGCTTGAGGCCAAATGCCTTAGTGTAATTGGGGAATTGTAGCCGATTTTATGGAAATTATGTTGATGGTAGTAGTAATCCTGAGATGTTTGCTTGTGGTGAATGGTTATGGTGGAATGACCTTCTTGGATGATTATAAGTTTACTGGTTTGATGACCCGTGTGAAATAAATTTTGGGAGTCTATTAGAACTCGTGGAAGTTAATCGGCAGTAATGGTAGGAATGATCGGATTCGAGTATCCGGTAGGGTATATTGGTGAGCACCTTCAGAATGGTTAGAGCTTGAAAGTTGAATCGGGATGTGCGGAACATCTAAGGATGGGAGTCAACCGAAGTCGTTTGACTAGGAATGAATCCAGTTGTTGGAGTGTTCTTCCGATCATAATTTCGGTGTCCTTGAAGGAGTTTTGTTAGTAAGAAAAGTATTCGAGAACTATTCCGAGTTATTCGCCGGTCTAGACTTCGAGGACGAAGTCTAATCCAAGTGGGGGAGAGTTGTAAAGCCCGTACCCCGGTATGTAATTTCTTTTATTAATTCTTTTCTTTTAAGTTGGATTTAATGTGGTTTCCATTAGCGGGGTTAGTCGAACCGGACCAAAAAGTTAAATGAGTCAACCTTTTTGGGTTTTTGCAAGGAAAGGAAAGTTGAGGGGCTAATTGGGGCATTTCACCAAAGTTTGGCAAGGGATCAGCCAAGAGACCCTCCCTTCCTCTTCCCCTTTGGTTTCATGCTAGTAACTCCCCAAGAACCCTTTAGTCATTCCCCCCTCCCCCTTTTGGTGGTGTTCGGCCGAGAGAGAGGGAAACCGGAGAGAGAGAGGGAAATGGAGTGTGGTCGTCGGCGAGAGGAGAGAGAGGGAGAGTGTTCGCCGGAGAGTGAGAGACGCCGGGAAGGAGAGGAACGCCGCTGCTTGCTACCGGAATCGAGAAGAAGGAGGAGTTGCAGCGAGGTAATCGTTCGTTTTCCTTTCCGTGTCTTTTCGTTTTGTTCGTCGCGAGAATACCGCCAGCCACCACCACCGCCGGAGGCGGCAGTGGGTGGTGCATGGTTTTGTTCAGCCCATGTTAACCCTAATTCAGTAAGTCATGTTTCTTCGTGGGTCTGTTTGGATTAAGATAACTTATTGGGTTCAAGTTCAAAAGTTATCATTTTATGTAAATCGTGCAGTTTCTGCCCTGTTTTGTATAAGCTATATCTTCTGTTAGGAATGTCGGATTGGGATGGAACTGGTGCCAAAAGTTCCCATTCTGAGTCTAGTAACTTTTATATGTTTTGTAGAAAAACCAGTTCGGGCCATAGCTAGTGTCAAATTGCCATTTTATACGGACAGGTCCTGTTTTAGCTGCTCTGAGAGGTGTTTTTGTAAAATTCATATAGAGTGCTAGGAATATCGTTAGGACGCGTGCGATACGTCCCTGGAACCGTAAGACATTGAACTTCCTGAATGTGGAATTAGATTTTTGGTTTGATCAGTTTAGCAGGGGTAAAATGGGTCCCGAACAGACCTGCGTTTTTAGTATAAAAGCTGGATTTTTAGTTTTGTTAAACTAGTAAAAGTGTCGTGAGTTGGGACCTTCCGTTGACGTTCTTAGTGCGTATTTAGGTGGGAAAAAGTGAGGAAGGTTGACGTACTGGTGTTGCGGCTCGGGAGCGCGTCGCGTTGTTTTGAGGTGAGTTCTCTCACCGCGTAGTTAGGAATTTCATGCATATCGTTATTTTGTGTTACGTGTTATTATGTGTTTACGTGAATTAGTTGGGATGTGATATCTAGTTGTGATCTGTTGAATGTGTATGTGAATTATGTATGCTTGTGTACACCTCAGTGGGACTGGGGGGCTCGGTGGGACCGAGGGCTCGGTGGGACTGAGCTAGTACAATTGTATCAATGTCTTTACTCGGTGGGACCGAGGGCTCGGTGGGACTGAGCTTGTATCGATTTATTTTTGGTGTGCTCGGTGGGACCGAGGTTCGTATTTATACGCTAATTGTTATGTGGATTTATATCCGTGGTGATGGTGATGTTGCCTACTGGCGAGTAGGGGCGATATACGTGGGGTTGCTACCTGCGTGTGTGATAGGATTCACTAAGTGTTTAGCTTACCCTTTTCCCAATATGTTGTGATTTCAGGTGCGAGCGGCAGTCGGGCTTGACGGTACACACACTAGGCGCGGAGTGTCAAGAATTGTTTAAGTTTCATTTCCAAACCTTTGGATTTTATTTTATGAAATTTCCGCTGCATAAACTTTATTGACTGTTCGAGTTAACGACGTTAACTTCATTTGAGTTACGAATTATTAAATTGTGATTGTTTTATAATGAAATGCATGTTTTTAAAATTTAAAATTCCTTGTAATTTTTGGGACGTTACATTTGTATATTAATATTACGTTCTAAATTTGTTTTAGATGTCGAGTACGACACCGATCCCCGCTCCGTTCGATCAGGGGGCACAGGCGACGTTTGCAACCACATCCTATCCGTCATTCCCTGAAAATGTAAGTGACACTGAGTAACCATTATAGTTATATGTTTGTTCCTAAGTTTGTAACTCTTATAATGATCAATGTCACGCAGGTCGGGATGTCGGGGGCCGGGATGTCCCAAACGACGTTCGCCACCACATCCTATTCTACTATCCCGGAGAGTGTAAGTGACACTGAGAAACCATTATAGTTATATGTTTGTTCCTAATTTTGTAACTATTTTAATGATCAATGTCACGCAGGCCGGGATGTCGGGGGCCGGGATGTCCCAAACGACGTTCGCCACCACATCCTATTCTACTATCCCGGAGAGTGTAAGTGACACTGAGAAACCATTATAGTTATATGTTTGTTCCTATTTTTGTAACTATTTTAATGATCAATGTCACGCAGGCCGGGATGTCGGGGGCTGGGATGTCCCAAACGACGTTCGCCACCACAGCAATCACGGACATCTTTGGCGGTTCGGCTGGAGACTATTACAGGCCGGAAATGCATACTGTAAGTTATTTTGGTAGTTTTGGTTTAATTGTGAACATTTCCTAAATTGTACTTAAAACATCTAATAACTTAATTTTCAGACGGGGTCTCCTATTATCCAGGATCACTTCTCAGAGCACTTCTCGGAGCCGGAAGATGACCCGATGGAGGTTGTAGATCCACCACCCCAGGTGACCCCGCTCCCTCAAAAGCGGTCGCATAAAATTTCACAATGGTTTCGTCACCCGTTTGGCCAACAAGGATCTACGACACCACCGGCCGCTAAAAAACAAGCAAAGAAAGCGGGGGGAAAGAAGGGGGGAAAGAAAAAGGGAAAGGTCTCTTCACCGGAGCCTCAACCGGCATCGGAAATATTGAGGATGTGTCGGACTGGTCACCTCTCCCCCATGATATTCGTCCCTTACTTGAGCCTGGAAATCACCCCCCGCTTTTTCCAAGTATTGCTGGCGGATGACCCTTTGGAGTCTGATGTGGTTAGTATGAAGTTTAACTATAGTCATATAATCAAATATATTTATATTACATGTCTAACCATCTATTTTTTATGTATAGCACATCGATTGTTGGGTCTCGCTGTTGCAAAGACATCGTGGAACAGACACCAGGTGGACCATAATGTATAGTATTTTCTTTGCCTACCTGGTGCTCCCCCATCAAGGTCCCGCCTCCGTGGCCAACTCATGCAACGGCGTGGAAGGGGTTTCTTGGGCTCTCCTCGATGTGGTATGTGAATCGTTTTACTCTTATTTTATTTAAGTTGTTTTGTTGCTAACTAAGTTGTCTAATATTGTAATATTTCAGGTGTACATCCCTATATGCATTCATCCCAAACATTGGCTGCTCGGAGTGTTTGAGCTTGACGCTATGACCATGACCATATATGACAGCGATAGTGCCAGTCTCTTCAGAGACCAATTGGAAGACCAGATGAGAAGGTTTAAAGATGTGCTATTTGACTTCTTTTGTCGGGTCAAGGACACGAGGCGTCGCGATAGGTCAGAGCTCTTTCGCCATAAGTTCGCCAAGAATACACCCCAGCAGGCCGGGATGAATGCGGATTGCGGTGTCTGGGTATGTCGTAATGCCAGCATCTTGATAAATAACGATGTGGTATTTGTACACCCTGACGAGACCGAGGCCGAGGCCAAGGCATTTCGCATACAAATGGCGGAGTCCATTTATGCGCATTGTCAAATAAATCAAAGTTAGGTTGTTTATGTAACATTAAATAATTGTTATTTTTAGTATTAACTTATTTTGTTAAAGTATTGTGGTTGACTTAGTGTTACTTCATTTGGTTTTTGTTAATTTCATCCAATTACTCAACTTTGAGTATCGATATCTCTTTCACACATACTCCATTTTGGACGCATTATATATCGTTTCGAAGCTCTCATATAGGAATATGAATATATTTATCATTTACAAACTAGTTGTGTTATCAATGTTCATTTAGAAGCATATGTATGTGTGTATATATAATATGAATATATATATCATTTACAAACTAGCTATGTTATCAATGTTCATTTAGAAGCATATGTATGTGTGTATATATATAATATGAATATATATATATATATATATATATTTTACAAATCAGTGTTTAGATCAACAGTATCATATGTGTTTGTTCCATATGGTTCAAGTTGTGATGACGGGCCCGGGGTGTGACTGACTGAATGTCTCCTTGGCACGGTTGAAGGGGCGGGATTTGGACACTCTCCACGAGTGTGTCCTACGCATTGGCACCGAGTACATCTTCGTTGTATCGAACTTTCACCACGTGATGGACGTCGGTCGTTCTTTCTCGGTCTCCCGACCCTGTTCTTATCCATTAAAGGTGGATAGCATGGTGGAAGCGGGTGGGTGGATACACCCATGCTGCAGGGGGTCCAGCTGGGTTTATTACCTCCACGTATGTTTTCCGGTAATATTCGGACGTGAAGAAAGGTACAGCCAAGTCGCTGCAATCTGTACGACCCATATATGTTGCTGCAGCGATGGCATGGCCGCATGGTAACCCAGATTTATCCCATTCGCGACACGAACAAAGGTGGACTTCTATATTCACAATCGCGTGAATATAGTCATCATGCACCTCGTACTTCCCATACCCGATTGCTCTTACCGGCCATGTCGCCGCACGACGCGCCCTGTACTGAACGATATTCTCCGCCGTTGGTGTGAGTGCATTTTGTATCTCACCTCCTTTTAGGCGTCGAATTTGGTACCACTCTTGTTGAAAGGCCCGAAAGTAGTCCATAAGATTAACAATCGGACATCTACTCGCAAAACGGGAGAGTGCATTCACAGACTCTGCACTATTCGAGGTCAGAATGTCATACCGTTGTCCAGGAAAATGGGCCGCAGACCACCTCTCTGGTCCAGCTTCGTCAAAGACTTTGGCTGCTTCGTTGGCACTATATCGTAGCATATTCATGTACTTGTTAAACTCCCGATCTGTATATGCTCTGCATGCCGCCCAATAGACAACCTTGTAGGTGGTAATACGTTTGTCCTTGGATTTGGCGTTCATCTCCAAATGTCGACAGCATATGGCGTGAGGGGATTTTGGGTACATGGCAGAGATTGCGGCGCTTATGGAAGGAGCCCTGTCAGACATAAACACCAACCCTTGCGGGTCTCCGATAGTTTGTCTCAACATGGACATAAACCAAGTCCACTCGTCCTCGGTTTCAGACTTGCCTACGCCGAAAGCTACTGGAACGATGGAGTTATCCCCGTCCATGGCAACCGCCAGGAACATCATACCCAAGTAACGGCCCTTTAAATGGGCTGCGTCTATTATCAGGACACGACGTAGATTTGCCAGAAATGTGCGGATCTGCAAAAACATAGGTGGTTTTCATTTGTAAATGTTATAGTTTATAATGTGTAAACATATGACGTGTTAAAATACGTACCGCGGGTCCAAGGGCCACGAAGCACATCTCAAACCGTCGACGTGAATCGGTCCGTAGCTGCGTGACAGTACCAGAGTTCTGCAGCTGCAAATTATATAAATATGTCGGGAGTCGTTCATACGACTCCTCGAACGTGCCTCTCACCATAAACAGTGCATGGCATCGCGCACGCCAAGCTTGGTGGTAATCAATCGTGACGTCGAACTGCCGGTGAACATCGTGGACAATGTCCTTTGGACGCAATGACCTGCTAACATCAAGAAATTTGTTTTTCAGCATCGCACCCAAAGTCTTTTTGCCGGCTTGTTTGTGGTGGGGATTAAGTTGCGTCCTCGTACAAGTGTGTATGTCGTGCAACTTTTTAATCATTATCGCCCCTCCTTTGGGACCCGTGTGAATCGCGTACAACCTCCACTCACACTTTTCTCTGGCACATTCAACTACGTATCTGCTTTTGTCAGATTTCCGCGCGTGACTTTGGAAACCCTCTTCCAAGAACTTGAGTCCGATCTGACTTGCCAAGAGATCCTTCGAATCGAATATCTGACCTGCTTTTAACCTTTCACTGCGAATATAAGGTGTAGGTTCGTAGGTTTGTGTCTGGGTATGGGAGTCTGGAAGAATAGGGGGCATATCAAAAAAGTCATTTATCTGACTACATGATTTTCTACTAGGGGTATATTCTTCGTGATCATCATTATCGGTGTCTGATCTGTCTATTTCAGAATTACCCGTTCTGAAAACGTGGGTTTCGTCATCAGCAACTCCAGCAGTACGCCCTTCGTGTGGTTGTGGTGGTTGTTGTTGTTGAGAATCAGGCTGCTCTATTTGGAGGTCTTCGTCGTCGTCACCGTCGTCGTCACCATCGTTGTCACCGTCGGATACGCCGGGATACACAAAAAGTAATGGGGGCCTTTCTGAATCGACTGCAAAGTGCAGAAAAGTAGAGATATCCCCATCGTTGGATAAATCCACCAATGACCCCTCGCCATTTTAAACACTAACTTGCAAACAGCAGAAGAGTTGATTCCACATTTTTGCATGGCGTATGCAAGAAATTTCTGATAAGTATAGTTTACTGGCAATTTTACACCATGCTTAGATTTATAAGCAAAATTCCACTCATTGTTATCTTGCTCCCATTCACCATCAAAACAGAAATATAGTTTAGCTTTTGCAACAGATGAACTCATTTTTTCAGTAATATCTCAAACACAAAATATTGCAGAAAGAAATCAAGAAAGAAGTATGAAATTGGTGTGTGGATTATGACTTGCATTTTACATCTATTTATCAATGAAACAACCAACATTGATGACAACCAATCTCTCATTTCATCCACAAACTGGTATTCCAAAAACACTGATTTAACATTGATTCAAACATGCAAATGAATTTCAACCACAAATCGGTCTTCAAAGTACAATAATTGTGGAAAAAAACAGTAAAAGCATGCAAAATTCGTTTAAGTACAAGGGCTGAAAGTGTAAATTTTCAGGGACCAAAAGTGTAAATTTCCAGGGACCAAAACTGTAAAATTTGGTCCATCGCGGGCCATCGCGGGATGCGATCGCGGGCAGGGGCCAAATGTGCACTGCGGCCAAAGTTGAGGGGCTCCGCGGGGCACTTTTGGCCAAAGTTCGTGCCACGTCAGCCCGCGATCGCGGGGGTCAAAGGAAGTCAAACGCGGGCAGGGACCAAAACTGCCAACACGAGCATTCTTGAGGGGAGAAATCTGGACCGCGGACATTCTTGAGGGACCAACGCGGACAAAGTGGGCAAAGTTTGGTGACACGTGGCCTGGGGCCCGCGATCGCGGGCTCCATCGCGGATTTTTGGGGCATTTTTGTAAGATGGAAGAGATTTGTGGCATTTTGGTAAGTGATGGTCAAACTTAGGGTATTTTAATTAATTTCCCTTAATTAAATTCCCATAACAAAATTGTAAGGATTCAAGATGAAGGAATGATTTCGACCTTCCTAGAAACAAGGAGGTTATTTGAAGTTGTCTTCATCCACATATATATATATATATAGGGATATATATATATATATATATATATATATATATAGAGAGAGAGGCTCCGTAAAATGCAAACCTTGCATTTGTTGCACTCCTTTACAAACCCATCTCAACCATTGATATGTCCATGTCATTTAGTATTTTATTAAAATAAAAAATATTGTTTAGGGTTAATATAGTAAATTGACAAATACAGATATCTGGTTATTTTTGGATAATATCGTAACTGACAGAATTAATAAAATCATTTCCTAAATTTTTGCCTAACATCTAATTTATCTAATATTTTGTCATTATCTTTAGAATCCTCTCCAGCAAAATCATCTTCTCCGGCGTATTATTCAGCAGATTCATATTCTTCAGATATGCAATCCAACCTGTATCATATATCCAATAATTAATAGATAACCATAAATGCAACAATCAAAAGGTATAGCATTTTGCATATATGCAACCATTTGCATATATGCAACATTCAAAGGTATAACATTTTGCATATATGCAACAATCAAAAGGTATAACATTTTGCATATATGCAACATTCAAGGGGTAGAACATTTGCATATATGCAACCATCAAAACGGTGGAACAACTGCATATACGAAAAAATTACGTATGATTACCTACCAAAAACTCGTTCTTGATTTACCTTTTTTCGATGTTAAAAATAAACCCCCAATAATCCCATCAGAGCTTTTGCAACACCTGTACCTCCTCCTCCACAATCTTCCACTTAATCACACTTTCATGAAGAAATACACACAAGAGCCATACATGCAGCCACAGGAGAAGTGAAGAAGACGATGATGCCTTTTTATGGTACTCCATCGTCGCTAGATATGGTGGCAGTGGAGGAGGCGGCATATAGACGATGGTGTTGTAACGATTCGTGGGAAGCTATCAGACGAAGGTGCTGCGATGGGAATAACGGACACGCCGGAGACACGCCGGAAATGTTGTTTGCGGAGGTATCAGACGAAGGATGGGGGAAGAGGATGAGAGATGGCGGCTGATGTTCATCCAAGCTGTCAATTTGATGTTCATACGAGATATTAGGGATTGCATTTATGGTCAATTTGAAATTCCAATTTTTGTTCCAATTTTGCCCTTGCCATGACTTTTACTTTTTCAATTTTGGTAACCATAAATCACATATTTACAATTCATACCCTTATTTAATCTAGACCATTAGATGAAAAAATGAAAGGTTAGGATTGGTTTGTAAGGGGTGCAACAAATGCAAGGTTTGCATTTGATTTGCCCTCTCTCTCTCTATATATATATATATAGAGAGAGAGAGAGGTTCAAAGGAAAACCTAAAAAAAAACAGAAAACTGAAGAACATCCTAGGAGCCCTTCATCTGGGCGACATGCACTTGTGCATACAGGTTATTTGTAACATGCATTTGTGCATATATGCACTTGGTTTTATGCACAAGTGCATATATGCACAAATGCATGTTACAAATAACCTGTATGTACAAGTGCATACCGCACAGATGAAGGGCTCCTAAAGTGTTCTTCAGTTTTCCGTTTTTTTGAGGTTTTCCCTTGAACCTGACCCTATATATATATATAGATTTGAGATCATGTGGGACCAGACTATTTCCGTGAGATCGTGAGACCAAAAAATTAACACTAAACCTTCACAGCAAAAGACTGTGAAGGTACTGTGATGGTAAACCTTCACAGTGTTTTTGCTGTGAAGGTTTACTATTTTTCTTACATTCACAATGAATCACTGTGAATGTTTAATGTTAATTTCCTGGTCTCATGGTCTCACGAAAATAGGTTGGTCTCACGTGAATCCAACCTATATATATATATATATATATATGTGTGTGTGGATGAAGACAACTTTCGAGTTTCGACCATTAATCGTCTGGATTTCTTTTTCTTATATCAATATTTTAAGGTAGCAGTTCATATTGATCACGGACATGAAAGCTTCTAAGAATGGCAAAGTAAAGATAAAGAATCACATGACTTGCCATGTTTTGATCTCATTTTATATCTCGTACTTGGCCAATATACCTTTATTTCCAAAAAGGATATTTTAGATGAATTTATCACACACACACACACACACACACACGCATAGGACGATGATCAAATGAGAACCTAAAATAGGTTGAGAATTGTGAAAATCAATCTAAATGGTTAATTGATTTTAATCTATAAACATTATTATAGGTAAAAATAGGCTGAGAACCGTGAGAACATATGAATAAATGTTTATGTTTTTAAAACCATAAGATCAAAACCAAATGACGGCTTAGATCGGTTTCCAAGGTTGTCAACCTATTTTTGGTTCTCACATTATTTAACCCCTCTCTCTCTCTCTCTCTCTCTCTATATATATATATATATATATATATATATATATATATATATATATATATATATATATATATATATATATTAAAAACGCTATTTAAAATATGATTCTTATTTTGTGAAACATTTAGATATCTAATTTACATATGAGAATGAATGGAAATTCTAACACACTTTGGTTCAATTCTGATTTTAGGTATCATATATTTCTCAAATCATTTATTTTGTTACCTTAAATTTGATTACTCAAAAATTTACCTACTAGTTTAGGCCATAAATGTGTAAAAATGCCACATATTTTGTCTGAAACCTATTTTATGTGATGTATGCATAAAGGGCTTTGAAAGTACGTAACGTAAAAGATGAATCAGATTAAAGTATGATATATTTTTATGCAATTTGTCTTTTAAAGTATAAATAACCGAGTTATAATAATTATAGTATCCAATAGTTTAGTTGTAAGTTGTAACCTTAGTTTGCTTTTCAGTTAATATAACTTTTTGATCGATTAGTTTTTCAGTTACATATTGTTCGCATACGTTTTTAGCCTTCGGCTTGATCTTATATTCGCAAAATTAAACGAGGATGTTGATCGTTGGTAAAAAAAACTTTTTGCCTAAAATGCCCTTATAAAAATAAATGAAAAAACAATAATTACAATTCATATTTACTATAATCATTACTTTAGTTTATTTTGTGCTGAACGATCAACATTTATTGGGCGGCTTACTATTTCTATGATCATGTTTCCTATTTTTTATCAAAGCATTAAAATCTTTCCTCAAATATTATTTCTTACATAATTATTTTTTTATAAAAGTGATAGAATATTAAGTATAAAGACGCCTGTTTGTATGAACGACACGTATAATTGATTGCGTTTCTATTTTAGCACTTACGTACAACTAAAATTACGAAAATGCCAAGGACAATTGCTCGTCATAGGGGTGGGACCAAGGGGCATTGATGTAAAGTCACAAGATTAATTAAAATGCCATGTGGTCCGCTTTAACTCCCTCTTTATCCAATTACCGACCAACATGCTTTCTGGCTCCAACTCATCGTTGTGATGTCACTAAGGGTGTTCACGGGTTTGGTTGGCCGAGTTGAAGGCACTTTAACAACTCAACCTAATCATTGTGCTTTAAAAAATCTCAATCCAATCCAAAGTGCAACCCAACTCAACCCAAACCGTTCGGGTTGGTTGAGTTGAAACTTTTATCGATCATTTCATCATTTAACTAAGTTCGTGTCTAAACAAATTACTAAATGTTTCTAAATATTTAAATGTTCAACAGATTACTAAATTGTCTAATAAAAGATTGCTTATAAATGTTCTGTTTATAAATGTGACATCAATAATCAATAACAAGATTACTAAAGTAACAAGTGGTCAACAATTGTATGTTTATAAATGTTCAATAGTAACAAAAATGACAATAACATGAATTCAAAATTAGATTTAAATGTTTTCCCGGGTTGTCGGGTTGAGTCGGTTTATTTTGGGCCTAATCCGTTATCAACCCAATATATGCGGGTTGGTCAAAAATAGTATCGATTATACATCGGGTTGACTCGATTTGAGTTTTTTTTGCCTCGGGTTGGGTTGGGTTGGGTTAACCGGGTTGGTCGGGCTGGTCGGAAATTTGAGCACCCCTAGATGTCACCGTGATATTTAAAAGAGTAATTCATTCAAATGTTCCAACTTCGATTCACGAATTGCAAAAATGCTCAAACTCTTCCTAATTTAACCAAAATACCCAAAAAAAATCCGTGAAAATACCCCATGATCACGGACTCCTTAAAAAAGTAGTGATTCACGGATCAATTCATATCAATTTCGTGAAAAAACTAAGAATCGCGGACCAATTCATAGCTATCGCGGACAAAAGTCCCCTCGATCACGGACATCTTCATCTCCTTCGCGGGAGAATTCATGAGCATCGCGGGGGAATTCATGAGCATCGCGGGAGAATTCAAGGGTGTTATCCAATTTTTTTAAGGACTCCGTGATCACGGGGTATTTTTGCGGATTTTTTTGGGTATTTTGGTTAAATTGAAGAGAGTTTGGGCATTTTAATAACTCAGGAGACAAACTTGGGTATTTCAATTAATTTCTCTATTTAAAAACCTCAAAGGGTGCGTTTGGTACAGACAGGACATGATAGGACAGGTGTCCAGCGTTTGGTAATACATGATATGACAGGACAAGATAGGACAGGTGTCCAGCTAGCGTTTGATAATACATGATATGACTGGACAGAACATGACAGAGCTGGTTAAAATAACCAATTTACCCCTGATAAGTTGTTTGGTGGTTTGTTTATTAAATAATCAATCTAAGTGAATATTAACAAATAATATTTAAAAATACAAAATCATCTAATATAAATATTGATAAAAAAAAACTCATATTCATAACTCAAACCATCTTACACAAATGTTTAAATGTTCAAAAAACATAAACACAAAATCTCAAATGTTTAGCATTGTGTAGTAAAAGACGTAAACACAAAACCTCAAATGTTTATAAACTAACATCAATCACATGCCTAACTTTTGAAGTACGGATTCCACAACTTATGGTTGAACTCATCATCCATGGCATTCCAAAGGCGTAGTTGAATCGGGTTGTCTGCAATGTACATACCAATAGCAACACATTGGCGATGATCAAAACCTATCTTTTTTAACTCGACGGACATAGTTTCCAAACCCGGAGTACCGACAACCGATACCAACTTACCCATTTCTTCAGATACCGAGTTTAAACCCTTTTCAGTCAACTTAAACACATTGTCCGCAGCACTAGCTGTTCGCATTCTCTTTTTGGATGATGCTTCTCCTTCTTGTGGAACGGGGGATGCGGAAGCGCCATTCGAAGGAGTAGACAAAGGCACGGTAAAGTCTTCTGTATCGGCACCGACTTCATTTTACAGATTTATGTTCTCAATAGCATCCACTGCAAATTCGGCCAACGATCATGTTTTGAAGCATCATACTAACTTGTTAAAATCATGTTAACAATTACAATTAAATTGTTTTGATCCGTGTCTACAAAAAAAACAAGAACAATGATCATGTTTTGAAGCATTATACTAACTTGTTGAAATCCAGCACATACTAACAGTAAAGAAGCATCATTATTACTTGTTAAAAACTTGTAAAATTATTGCATCATATCACAAAAAATTGATTTAAATACAAAGAAATGGTTGTTGTTTGATGATAATTAAAATTGCATAACACAAAGAAATGATTGATGTGATGATAATTAAAATTGCATAACACAAACAAATGGTTGTTGTTTGATGGCTGTTGTTTGATAAAATCGAACATAACACAAAGAAGATAATTTAAATCGAACATAATTGCATCATCTTTGTGTTATGTTTGATGATAAAATCGAACATAATTGCATCATATCACATAATTAAAATCGAACATAATTGCATCATATCACATAATTAAAATCGAACATAATTGCATCATCTTTGTTTTATGTTTGATGATAAAATCGAGCACAATGTGTTCCCATTCTTAAAATCGGATATAACACAAAGAATTGCAGTGACGAAATCGAAAGAAGAAGAATCGCAGTGAAGAAATCGAACATAACACAAAGAATGATGAAGAAATCGCAAGAAGATGGAGAGAAGTACCTGTCGATTTTCGAAGAATTGCAGTGAAGAAATCGCAAAGAAGTACATGTGGAGAAGAAGAAAGAACATAGTCAAGAAATCTGTGGAAAAAAAGCGAAGAAGAAGAATAAATATGTGGAAAAAAAGCGAAGAAGAAGAAGAAATCGGAAGAATCGCAGTGAAGAAATCGAAAGAAGAAGAATCGCAGAAGGGGAATCGATGGTACAAACCTGATGGAGGCGACGATAATATGATTAGGTTTGACAAACAAGGGTATTTTTTGTACAAAATGTCCTTGTTCTATCTTTTTCTAGGGGGGAGGGGTGGACACGCGTGTCCCACCCTTGTTCAATTTAGTTCTAGCTAGTCCCACATATGGACACACAAAACATGGTACAAACATGTTATGTCCTGTCTCATCCTGTCTGGTGTACCAAACGCACCCTAAAGACCATTTAAATGTGAATTTGGAAAAACAAATAATAATCTAACATGAACAGGAACAAAGAGTTTATTTCTAAATTTTTGTTTGATAAGTTAGTTGTTTGAAAAACCGGTGTTTAAAAAGACGTGTTATGGCATGTGTTATAGTGTGAAATGGCATACGATGCGTCTCAGTCGTTGCAAAATCAATATATACATATATATATATTATATTAAAGGAGAAACCACCATGTATGACTTGACATCTTATCAAGCCCAGAACATCCTTTATCCTTTTTCTCATGTTTTCAAAAATTTTAATACTAATTAAGTTAAAGACTTTTATACCTGATAACTCTATTTTTAGAGTTATTATTTCCTTTTATGTTTATTTTATTTTGTCAAATTTTAGCCATTTCACTTTTCAAAACCCCCATTCTTGATAATATTCCGATAAATGAGCAATAAGAGTGAACCACAATTTTTATAAACCATTTGGTAGTATTTTGTTGCTTTTTTCATGAAATATCTGCAGTGACTTGCGGAGTGCCCACTACGCATCCCACTGGCGAGCCAAGAAGAAGACAAAGAAAAACCAACTCTTAGCTTGGAAGTAAAAAT
This sequence comes from Saussurea involucrata, assembly GCA_033807775.1. Taxonomy (NCBI): domain Eukaryota; kingdom Viridiplantae; phylum Streptophyta; class Magnoliopsida; order Asterales; family Asteraceae; genus Saussurea; species Saussurea involucrata. The sequence goes on from CM066320.1 coordinate 164,723,960, forward strand.
CTGGAGAATAGAAGGCTCTAATGGCAGAGGCATGGGATGGTAAAGTACAAGCATGTTCCCTAAGACATGGCAAGATGAATTGTTTAATAACACCCATGGTACTTTAAGTGGACTTTTTGGAAAATGTGAAGGAACCTTGGGGTAAAAGAGCTACAAGCTTGTGGATAGAGGAGTTACTCAATGAAGTTGAATTTTATGTCTTCCACTTCAGTTTTTAGTCTCTAAGTCTTTACCCATCTTTTGTTGGTCCAACCTTTCCTCTTAGTATATAAAGAGGTGTTGGGTGTCATTTATTTCATATCTTCATCTACCACATTTAGTGCAAGCTTAGTTGTAGTTGTTAGCTTAGAATTTACTGCAGTAGCTCTCTAATTTTCTGTACTTCGATCTGTACTAGTGGCAGTGACACACTATCGTTCCCCACTGCGGTTTTAATCAAAGTCACTTTTAGTTTACTTATGTGCAACTTCTCATCTTTTGTTTTATTTACTTCGGTAATTATGGGCTAAGCATCCTTTGGGATGTAGGAAAGAGAAGTACCTGGATTTTATGGAAAATGCTTGAGTAATCTTTATACTTGGAATATTTATTGTTTTGGTCATTGTTTGAGCAAAATTTCACCAGTCTCGACCACGACCGAAGTAAGGAAAACACCTACTTCCCTTTTCTTTGGTAAGATGAAATCATGAGCAGTTTTATCCCCCGATTAGAGTTGAGATCGAAAAACTATTTACCTCACGACACTCGACCACGATGTCGCCTATTCCACACGACCATGCGACCTCGACCAACTAACGTGCAATACGACTGTTACGTTTGTTCAGTGTTAAATGCAGGAAATCAATACCATTGATGAGCAACGGCTATAACTGACAAGATCAGTTATGAAGATTTAATCCAACAAACGTTACGGCAGTTATCAAAACACTTAATGAGCCCATTAAAGCACTCGAAGACTACAAATACCAAGCTCAATCATCATTTCAAGGGACATCAGACGCAATCTTCAAAACTCAGAAGAATATTCAAAGCAAAGAACTCTCTCTCGAAGAATCGCTCTCGACGCACGACATTCGCACACGACACACAGTTTTTACACACGACGCACACTATTTTTACATTCAAAACACTTGTTACTTTACATTTCAAAGTCTTTCTTTCATCTGTATTGTAATCTCTGTACGATCGACACCAGAACGATAAGGACATCGCCCATGTTTGGCGACCATAGTACAGCGACGACCTCCACTGTCGTCCGCGGATTTTTTCCTCGTTGAGGTTTTTCCCGCGTCAACAAAATTCTCTGTCTCATTTGCATTTTTGTCTTTGTCACACGCTTTTATCGAGAGATTTCTTTCTTTAGTTGTTAAGCTCCACAATCAACCTCAAGTTGTACTTTTGTGCGATTTTTGGCATTAACAGTTTGGCGCCCACCGTGGGGCCCCATCTAGAGAAAATCTTCGACAAACGTGCATCGTACTAACGGTTTATTGGAGTTTCTTCTGTTTTCTTTTTCAGGAGAATGGCAGGCTTCGAAAATCCAGAGCAAATCATGGCCCAGGTGCACGAAGAGCTCGAGGATGCACAAGATTCCCCTACTATAGTTGATGACTATCGCTTGGAAGAAATCATCCTACATCAGAGCAAACATGATCAAAAAGTCTTTATAGGATCCTCCCTCGATCCTTACATTAAAGATAAGCTAATATCTTTCCTGCAGGAACATGCCGATTGTTTTGCCTGGTCGCATGAACATATGGTCGGTATCGATCTTGATGTCATCTCCCATAAGCTCAACGTCGATTCGTCATTTAAACCCGTCAAGCAAAAGCGAAGGAAGTTTGCTCCTGAAAGGAATAAGGTGATAAATGACGAAGTTGACAATCTCCTCAAGATAGGAAAGATTCGCGAAGTAAAATATCCCGATTGGCTTGCTAACGTCGTGGTCGTGGCAAAGAAAAATGGCAAATGGAGAGTCTGTATCGACTTCACCGATCTCAACAAAGCTTGTCCAAAAGGCCCATTTCCATTGCCACACATCGATGCCATGGTCGACGTGACCGCGGGGCATGAACTATTGACGTTCATGGATGCTTATTCTGGATACAATCAGATCCTGATGCACGTCGAAGATCAAGAGAAAACTGCATTCATGACAGATCGATGTATTTATTGTTATAAGGTTATGCCTTTTGGACTAAAAAATGCAGGTTCTACCTACCAGCGTCTAGTGAATAGGATGTTCAAAGATCACCTTCGCAACACGATGGAATTTTATATCGATGACATGGTCGTCAAGTCGAAGCAAGCAGTCGACCACGTCGAACACCTAAGGCAATTGTTCGACGTCGTTCGAAAGTATAGCATGAAGCTCAACCCGACAAAGTGTTCCTTCGGTGTCAGTGCTGGAAAGTTCTTGGGCTACATGGTCACTCGTCGAGGAATCAAGGCTAATCCTGGCCAGATCAAAGCCATTATCGAAATCAAATCCCCGAGAAATTTCAAAGAAATCGAAAGACTTACCGGTCGGGTGGCGGCTTTGAACAGGTTTATCTCTCGATCTTCAGATAAATGCCATTTATTTTACAATGTCCTCAGGAAGAACAAAGGCTTCGACTGGACCGACGGTCATGAGCAGGCATTGCAAAAGCTTAAGGAGTACATGACGTCGCCTCCTTTGTTATCAAAACCTCACGATCACGAGATATTGCAGCTATATTTAGCTGTTAGTCCAAATGCAGTAAGTGCCGTACTGACGCGAGAAGATGAAAATCAATAATTGCCGATCTATTATGTAAGTAAATCTCTCTTGGACGCAGAAACCAGGTATTCCTCTATGGAAAAACTGCTCTTGTCGCTAGTCACAGCTGCTAAGAAATTGCGACATTACTTTGAATCACATCCTATTACTGTCGTGACTAATTTTCCTCTTAAGTCTGTCTTGAGGAGACCTGAGTTGACAGGTCGCTTAGCAAAGTGGAGCATATATCTCAGCAGTTACGACATCAATTTCAAACCCAGGACTGCGATCAAATCGCAAGCCTTGACAGATTTTATTACTGATTTCAGCCCAGAATTGGAGAAAGGAGCAGAAATCGAAGTGTCAACTGTGGCGACTCACAATGACGTGCCTTGGATCTTACATGTCGATGGATCATCCAACGTTAGAGGTTCAGGACTAGGCGTCGTCTTAAAATCGCCACAGGGGGCAAGATGGTATATTCAGTTCGATGCGACTTCAAGACCACCAACAACGAAGCTGAATATGAAGCCCTGATCATGGGAATGAATATGGCCTATGACTCCGGGGCAACCGCGTTACATGTCAAAAGCGATTCTCCCTTGGTGGTAAACCAGATCAATGGACAATTTGCGGCCAAAGATTCAAAAAGGCCGACGCTTTAGCAAACCTTGGATCCACTTTGGTCGAACCAATATTCGGAAAATCAGAAAGGTGATTGGTCGTATGACATTCGAAAACGTCGGTATCGTCGACATAATTGGAATACAACGCATCTAAAAAGGTATTTCTTTTAAAAACCCTTTTTTCTCTCGCACAATTTCGTATTCACCTCGACAGTAACTAACTTAAGCATCGGGGGGTCGTTAGTTAACCAACAATCGACCTTTGACAGTATTTTATCGCAGGATCGCACGCCATAAGTCTATCGCGTGACTTTCGCAAGATCGTAGTTGGGTCAAAAACATGATTTGACATGAGAGTTAGACTCATTGCACGGTGTAATTATACAATCAACCCACGATCTAAATGTTTTAACTTAGAAAAATCTCATGTTCTGAACGTATGTATACATGTCTGCTTACACGATTTGTGTTTTAATCGATTATCTCCTAGCAAAAAAGCCTTTGTCGCACGTATCTATGGTGGTATATGATTCACAAGTGGTTTCACACGATTAGTCTTGTACTCGACAATTACTTGTAGTAGACGATGAAAAATCTTATGTTTGAAAGAAACTTCATACTTAAATGTAATTACACCAAGGAGACTCGACCCCCAACGGTCGATCGATAAAAACAAACACAAAAAAAAATTAGATTTGAGGAGGAGCGTCAGTCACATCCTTGCCTGAAGCTTCACCCCGAAGACCCTCGCCTGTCTCCTACTCAACATCCTTCTCATCATCTGAATCAAGGTCTCTCGCAGAACCAACATCCTTCAGATAGACAGCAAGCTCCTCCGACGCCGAGGCAAGAGGATCCTTCCCCAGCATATGTCGCCTCGTAATGGCAGCCCTAGCGGTCAGACGAGCCAAGGAAAAAACGGACTTAACTTCGTCCTTAAGACCTTGCACCTCTTTTTCCAGAGCCGCCACTCTGGACCTAGAATCCTCGGCTTCCTTTGCAGTCGCAGCCAAGGATTCCTTAACCTTGTCCATCTCCTCTCTCTGGTCAGCAATCATGGACAAGGACTGCGTCAAGCGATGGTTGGCCTCATCCTTTGCGCGTCCGACAACCTCTAACTGTTTCCGGGCATCGTCGAGACATTTCGACATAGCCTCTTCGCACTCTACGACGACGTTCGCCCTATCCAACGCCGTGTTCCCCCTCTCATGGACAGCAGACACTAGACCCTTGATCTTTGCCGTCTCGACACGCAAAGCCAAGGAGGCTTGAAACGCCTGTGGAAACATAAACTAAGCATCGTTAATAAACGTGCGACGACGTAAACATCGACAAAATAAAACAAGTCTTGAAAGAAAGACTTACCATGAACGCCAGCCCGGCTACATGGGCTCCCGTCTCCTCGATTGGGAACCCCTCAAAACGCTCCCTGAAAGTTGGGAGCAGATATTTCCCTAGATGAGGAAACAAGTTCGTCCCGTCCAGGACATTATCGACCATAAAGTCCGACGGAAATGTAAAATTAACCGTCGTGACCTTAGCCCCTCCCGTCGGGTGATCCTTGCCCTTGCCGGCCGACGAAGGGTGTGACGTGGCAGACGGGAACTTCGTCGTTTCCGCCGGAGGTGCAGAACTGATAGGTGTCGCAGCGATCGCACTAGAAGACGTCTTCTTGGGCGATGCGACCTTCGCCTTCTCGGGCGTAACGACTCTAGACGAGTCGGGAACCCCCGAAGACGGTTGCCTCAAGATCATCGTCCTTGTCTTCTTCGAAACCTCAGGACCAGTAGACAAATTTCTTAGCCTCCTTTCTTTGCCCTTACGGGAAAGCTCAAGCTGAGCTGCTCTTTTAGCAGAGACAGTCGGCATCTTGGGTTGTGATTCCCCTAGAAACCAAAAAAGAGCATAAGATAAAAATTCAGATCAAGCAGAAGGAATCGAGAAGGTACACTCACCGGTCATTTCTCTTTCTTCTCTCGACTCTTTCTCTTCTCCTTCCTCTTCTTCCTCACGTACCTTTCCCCGATTCTCTCCTAAGTATACCAAGTCTTCGTCGTCGTCCACCGAGTGTCGTACGACAAACGACCGTTCTACAATGCTGAACTCCAAGAACGCGTCGATCTTTGCTTGAGAGTTCGCGTAAGGCTTCACGTCCTCAAATTTTATAACTGTTGACATATAAAGAGCAAGTTAGAGGTCAACAAAAAGTCATAAACAACGAACGACAATGAAATTACAAAGACTCACCCGACGTATTCCAGCCGGCCCTAATCCAACTACTCTCAAAATCAAGGGTCGACTTACGCACGAATGCGTACCTTGTCTTCCATTTACGATCGTTTACAGCGGTCTTTAAAACCAGAGTACGGTCACTTTTAAGCCTAGAATACAAGCTGCAGCGATGACATCCGTCCTTCTTGGCTTGATAAGCCAAGAGGAGGTCGTGTACATTCATGGGAGTTTCCCATTTTTTAGTGAGGCGCTCGATCACTTGTACGACTCGCCAAAACTGGGGCATTAGTTGGCTTGGTGCTAAGTCAAATTCTAGCATAAATGCCTTAGCCAGAGGCGAATAGGGCCATTTGAAACCTATCTTAAAGGGATATTCGTATATCACGATATACCCCTCGGGACATTCATTTGATCGAGTCTGACCTACGCAGATTAACTCAACCCTCGCAGGGATTTTAGCTAAACTTCTAAGGTCATCAAGGTCCGATTGTTCTTGAATGGAACTCTCAGGGTCCATCGACATATCTAAAACAGACTTAAGAAATCAAAGAGATCGTACCTTATATATATAAGCACTCTAGACCTCGAAAATCTTAACTGATCTGGAGATCTTTGCAGGTTTTAGAAAGGATCGGACGAAGAAAAGCAAGAAAATCAAGAGGAAATCTCCGCTTAAAACTCTCCGAAATTGTAAACAGGAAAAGATCCATCGTGGTCTCTATTTATGTAAACGATCGTGTCAGATCGGGTCCCTCGATGATAGACACGCGTCCTGTCTTTTCGTATAGCCATCTGGATCGCCGACACCTGGCAATGACAGCTGCTTAGCATAATCGTGCGTCAGCATGACGTCACGACCTTATCCTCTCTTCGACTTCCATCTCTAGTTAGAATTGAACCGATTCAGTTCTAGAGCAACCAAGGTAACTGAAAAAATTATTATTCGACACGTGTCGCGATCCCAGACATCCGACAAGCAAAATTTAAAAAAAAACTTTTTGAATTTACCACTCCATCTTTTCAAAATTTGGGGGCAAACTGTTTGGGCAAAATTTCACCAGTCTCGATCACGACCGAAGTAAGGAAAACACCTACTTCCCTTTTCTTTGGTAAGATGAAATCATGAGCATTTTTACCCCCCGATTAGAGTTGAGATCGAAAAACTATTTACCTCACGACACTCGACCACGATGTCGCCTATTCCACACGACCATGCAACCTCGACCAACTAACGTGCAATACGACTGTTACGTTTGTTCAGTGTTAAATGCAGGAAATCAATACCATTGATGAGCAACGGCTATAACTGACAAGATCAGTTATGAAGATTTAATCCAACAAACGTCACGGCAGTTATCAAAACACTTAATGAGCCCATTAAAGCACTCGAAGACTACAAATACCAAGCTCAATCATCATTTCAAGGGACATCAGACGCAATCTTCAAAACTCAGAAGAATATTCAAAGCAAAGAACTCTCTCTCGAAGAATCGCTCTCGACGCACGACATTCGCACACGACACACAGTTTTTACACACGACGCACACTATTTTTACATTCAAAACACTTGTTACTTTACATTTCAAAGTCTTTCTTTCATCTGTATTGTAATCTCTGTACGATCGACACCAGAACGATAAGGACATCGCCCATGTTTGGCGACCATAGTACAGCGACGACCTCCACTGTCGTCCGCGGATTTTTTCCTCGTTGAGGTTTTTCCCGCGTCAACAAAATTCTCTGTCTCATTTGCATTTTTGTCTTTGTCACACGCTTTTGTCGAGAGATTTCTTTCTTTAGTTGTTAAGCTCCACAATCAACCTCAAGTTGTACTTTTGTGCGATTTTTGGCATTAACAGTCATTCACTCCCGATTATTGCCCAATGATGCGAACAAGCCGATCACTTGTAAGGATCTAAAGTCTAGTTCTTAACTCAAAAATGAGTAGAACGCAGTGACACGAGCTTGGATGATGCTAGGGGATTCGAAAGAATTCTTATGACACTTGCGAAAGTGAGGTCGGCACAGTGAGCTAATCTCAACCCACTAGAGTAGTAGGTAAGCTAGTTGGTGTATTAAAAACACTTAGAGTATTTGTCTCTACACTTTCCATCGAATCCTAAAAAGGTCCATTTTGAGATTACCATTGACAAAACAATAAGTACTAAGAGTATGGGATTTTTACTTAAAGGTGTGAGTATTTTGTAACCGGGCTTTTTTAACGAAAATGCCCACTTCGAATATGAGGATCACTTTTGGGATCAGGTATTTAATATAATATCTAGGGAAAATCTAACCTACATTCCTTCTTTTAAAATCTTAAGTAAAATCGTTAAAGTAGCGTTTCACCAAACAAACCAAACTATTGTTTCCTCTGTAATTGAAACTTGTAAAAGGAAGCTCATGAGAACCTTATTGTCTTGATTGCCCAGTCCCTGTGGATATGATTCCGGTATTTTACCAACTATTACTTGCTGTGACGACTGATGATCATAGTGGACAGTGTACACTTGCGCTTTCCACTGTGGACAGTTTGCAACCCACTGCGATTAAATCACATATTTCGCACGTACCAAGTTTTTGGCGCCGTTGCCGGGGACTGGCGTGATTTTAAGTCTCAAGACATTAGTTTTTGTTCGAGCCCGAGTAACTCGTTTTTCTAAGCTGTTCGTGTTGCATGCCAAGGCAAGAACACGGACCTTTGGTACCAATCGATCTTGAAATAGAGAAAACTTTTCGAAGAAGACGTAAAAACAAAAATCGACAACCAACTGTGATCCCCACTGTAAACATGGCAGGAGCAGAAAGACCCATTAACCCACCATTAGTGGAGACCACAGTGACGATTGCCGATAGTAAAGATCAAAAAATACGGGACTATGCTACTTCCGAAGTTAGTGACTTAAGCTCCGGGATTTTAAGGCCCAACATTATTGCACAACACTTTGAACTCAAACCTGTAATGTTTCAAATGATCCAAGCCATGGGTCAGTTTGGAGGATTACAATCTGAGGATTCACACTCGCACTTAATTTTTTTTTGGAAATGACTGATTCCTTTCAATTGCAAGGTGTGACTGATGAAGCTTTAAGGCTGAAACTTTTCCCTTTTACATTAAGGGATAAGGCGAAAGCTTGGCTGAATTCACATGAACCTAATTCGATAACCACTTGGCAAGAACTTGCTGACAAATTTCTACAAAAATACTTTCCTCCCACTAGGAATGTAAGGTTTCGAAATGACATTATTTTGTTTAAGCAAGAAGAAGATGAGGCTGTTTCGGATGCATGGGAATGCTTTAAAGATTTACTTCGAAAGTGTCCACATCACGGCATCCCACATTGCATCCAATTGGAGACCTTTTACAATGGTCTTTCCAATGCAGCCAAAATCATCTTAGATGCAACAGCAGGTGGAACATTCACAAGTAAAACCTATAATGAAGGGTATCAAATCTTAGAAAAAGTGTCCAACAACAACACCGAGTGGTCAAATCCTAGATCACCTATGCCAAAGACCAACACCATTGACTCCGATGCACTCAAAACCATGAATGCACAATTGGTAGCTTTAACTAAGATAGTTTTAAATCAAAATAGAGGACAAGTCAACTCCGCAGTGGCCACTTCACATCTCACTGAAAACTGTTCCCTCTGTGGAGACGAACATGTTTTTGACTATTGTCCTGCAAATCCCAAGGCCGTTAATGTTTTAGGAACCAACCCGAGGAACAACCCATATTCGCAGACTTATAATCCAGGTTGGAGAAATCACCCGAATATCTCTTGGTCTGGTAATCCAGGACTCCAACCCCACGGGGCGAGTCATGTCCAGCAAAGACCACAAAATCCCCCTGGATTTCACCAACATCACAGTGGGCATCCCCCACAAAACTTTCACCAAGGGCAGTCCTCACAACAGTTCCAACCACGACCAAATCACCCCACTGAGACTCAACCATCACTCGAATCAATTCTCAAATGTTTCGTGAATCAAACTCAAGCAGCCATAAGGAACATAGAGACCCAAGTAGGACAACTGGCCGTTGAAGTTAAGAATAGACCACCAGGGACATTACCTAATGACACCGAACACGCTAAGGTAATAGGAAAAGAACAAGTCAAGTCCATAACGCTTAGGAGTGGAAAGGATCTGAAGGATATCATTTTTGATTCTGATGATCCGCCTCAAATACCCACTGTCCCTAAAACCACATTGGCCACTCCTAAAGTCACTAACAAACCCACAGTGAGGACTGATGTCCCTAAGCTTCCCACTTTTGAGACCATACCAAAACCTACTGTTCCAAAGCCAACACCACAGCAAACTCCAATTGACCCACAAAGTGTACCTTTTCCTGAAAGAATGAAGAATAAGACTGTCGATGTTCAATTTAAAAAATTCTTAGACATTTTTAAACAACTTCACATTAACATACCATTGGTAGAGGCTCTCGAGCAAATGCCAAGCTATGTTAAACTTTAGAAAGATATTTTGAACAAAAAGAGAAAGTTGGGTGAGTTTGAGACTGTGGCTTTGACCAAGGAATGTAGTGCCCTCCTTACTAGCAAGATTCCACCTAAGTTGAAAGACCCGGGTAGTTTCACCATTCCATGCACGATAGGAGGACAAGAAGTAGGTCAAGCACTCTGTGATTTGGGAGCTAGTATAAACTTGATGCCATTGTCCATTTTCAACAAGTTAAGTATTGGAGAGGCTAGACCCACAACCGTGACATTACAACTAGCCGACCGATCCATTGCCTACCCCAAAGGAAAAATAGAAGACGTTTTGGTCCAAGTGGATAAATTTATCTTCCCCGCCGATTTTCTAATTCTAGATTATGAGGCCGATAAAGATATCCCAATCATCTTAGGGCGCCCGTTTCTTGCAACCGAACGTACTTTGATCGATGTGCACAAAGGGGAACTCACTATGAGATTCCATGACCAAGAAGTAACATTCAATGTTTTCAAGTCCCTTAAGTTCATAGAAACCGAAGACTGTTTTGCTTTGAGTTCGATTAGTGGCACCCAAAGTTTTGACACAGTGAACACAGTGGGCAGTGAGAGTGAGCACTCTGACTCTGAGAGTGACGACACTTTTGAGGATGAGTGTAGCGAAATAGTGGCAGCCTTTGAACCTCTGGACTTCAAGGACATAAACGTTCAACCCCCTTCAATAGAACAACCTCCCGAGTTAGAGCTAAAACCATTGCCTTCCCACTTGAAATATGCTTATCTCTCTAAGGATAATAAACTTCCCGTTATTATCTCTTCCAAACTTAGTGAGAAACAAGAACAACTTCTGATTGATATGTTGATAAAGCATAAGGGGGCAGCTGGTTGGACTATAGCAGACATTAGAGGTATTAGCCCTTCCCTATGTCAACATAAGATTAACTTGGAGAGTGACCCCCCTGGAAAAGTCCAACCCCAAAGAAGGTTGAATCCCATAATGAAGGAGGTAGTTAAGAAAGAAGTTTTGAAGTGGTTAGATGCCGGTATTATCTACCCAATAGCTAGTAGTAGTTGGGTGAGCCCCGTTCAATGTGTCCCTAAAAAAGGAGGGACGACCGTAGTGGAGAACGACAAGAACGAGCTCATTCCCATTAGGACTGTTACTGGGTGGAGAATATGCATGGATTATAGACAACTCAACCTAGCCACTAAGAAAGACTATTTTCCCCTACCTTTCATCGACCAAATGCTTGATAGGTTAGCGGGAAATGAATTCTATTGTTTTCAAGATGGATACTCCGAATACAACCAAATCCATATCGCCCCCGAGGACCAAGAAAATACCACCTTTACTTGTCCCTACGGTACCTTTGCATTCCGGAGGATGCCATTTGGATTGTGTAATGCCCCAGCCACTTTCCAACGTTGTATGATGGCCATTTTCACCGACATGATTGAGGACACCATAGAAGTTTTTATGGATGACTTCTCTGTGATAGGGACATCATTTTACAACTGCCTGGGAAATTTAGAGAAAAGCCTAGTGAGATGTGAGGCCCACGACCTTATTTTAAATTGGGAAAAATGTCATTTTATGGTCGAAGAGGGTATTGTCCTAGGTCATCTTGTCTCAAAAAGAGGGTTGGAGGTTGACAAATCCAAACTTGAAGTAGTGTCACAACTTCCCGAACCCACAACTGTGAAAGGTATTCGAAGTTTCTTGGATCACGCAGGTTTCTATAGGAGGTTCATCAAAGATTTTTCGAAAATAACTAAACCCCTATGTAACCTTTTACAACATGAAAAATAATTTAATTTCACCCAAGAATGTCGTGATGCCTTTGAAACAATCAAAAAACCCTTATTTACTGCACCTATAGTGACCACTCCTGACTGGTCACTCCCATTTGAAGTCATGTGTGACGCCAGCGAGTGGGCTGTGGGGGCTGTACTAGGACAGCGGAAAAACAAAATCTTTCACCCCATTTATTATGCAAGTAAAACACTGATTGAAGCTCGGATTAATTATACTGCCACTGAAAAAGAATTATTTGCGGTGGTGTTTGCTTTTGATCGTTTCAGGTCGTATTTGATAAGAACGAAGGTCATAGTACACACTGATCATGGAACAATAAAACACTTGATCAACAAGGCTGATTCCAAGCCACGTTTGATTCGATGGGTTTTATTATTGCAAGAATTTGACCTTGAGATCGTTGATAGGAAAGGAACAAGCAATCAGGTAGCTGACCATCTGTCCAGTCTCGAGAAGGTAGTGACCACTGTGGATCCCACTCCGGTCAAAGAGAATTTTCCCGATGAACAATTGTTAGCATCTCAACATCACGATAATAATAATCCTTGGTATGCTGACATTGAAAACTTTTTAGTAAGTGGACTAAAGCCCTATGGGATGAGTGGACAATCATTTAAAAAGTTTTTGCATGACACTCGTCAATATATTTGGGACGACCCTTTCTTATATAAGATAGGGACAGACCAAATATTGAGGCGTTGTGTTCACGGGAGTGAGCAACATCAAATACTCCAGGGTTGTCACACATCCCACTACGGTGGCCAGTTTGGTGGAAACCGCACTGCTGCAAAAATCTTGCAAAGTGGGTTCTTTTGGCCCACTGTGTTTAAGGACTCGTACGAATTTGTGAAAAATTGTGAGCAATGTCAACGCACCGGGAACATTTCACAAAGGAACGAGATGCCTCTTAATAACATTCTAGAGGTAGAACTTTTTGATGTTTGGGGGATCGATTTCATGTGTCCCTTCCCAAACTCAAACAATAATTTTTATATCTTGGTTGCGGAAGACTATGTTTCAAAATGGGTGGAAGCTGTTGCATGTCACTCCAACGATGCAAACACCGTGGTGAAATTTTTGCACAAAAATATTTTCACTCGATTTGGAACACCACGAGCATTGATCAGTGACGAAAGCACCCATTTTGTGAACAAAGTTATGAGCTCGGTCCTTGCTAAGTATGATATACATCATAGAGTGGCCACCACATATCACCCACAGACCAACGGTTTAGCCGAACTTTCAAACCGAGAAATCAAGGGAATTTTAGAAAAAGTCGTTAAACCACACCGTAAAGATTGGTCAACCAAACTTGATGATGCTCTTTGGGCCTATCGTACGACCTACAAAACTCCTTTGGGAATGTCTCTGATAAGTGCCTATTTTTATATATATTTGCGTCAAAATCTCTTACAATTAGTGTTACTTAGATGCCTAATATACCCATATTATATTGCATTCTAGTTTTATTATTTGTAAATAAATTAAAAGTGAAAAGAAAAAAAAGAAATGTAGTTTTTAATCGTTGTGTGTGTGTGTTATAATTTAAGAAAAGTAAATAAAAAATTTATTTAATTTTGGTTCTTGTTGTTATCGTGAAGTTGCAGCACAAAAAGAAAATAAATAAATAAATTATAAAACTCAAAACTTATGATGGATTGTCTTGTTGTATGCAGGCCACTCAAATAAAAGAAGAAAAAAAGAAAGTGGCGGCCCACATCAAGTAGAAGCAGGCCCAGAAAAGAAGAAGAGAGAACGCAGGTCGGGGAAGAAGGAAATGGTACGAACAGCAGCAATCGGAAGAAACAGAGACATACGCCGTTTCTTACGCGACCTTAAGCCGCGCACAAAGCCGCACGCATCAGAAAATCGAATCGTGTGCGATTTTGGCGGTTTTTCTCTTTGGGGGTTTAAAACTAACGATTGGAAGGGGGATTCGATTTCAGAACCAATTTAGAAGAAGAAGAGACGAATTTGGAGCAATTCCTTCATCAATTTCATTCAAACTTTTGGTAATTTCTTTTTAGTTGTAACCCTAGTTTTCATTCCAACACTAGTTTAATTAGATTTTGATGGTTACACTTTGAGATTCCATTGTAATCGTTTGGGACAAACCTATTTGCTTGATTTCCATTTTTAATGTCAATTTCGTTTGGGTTTTCATTTAACTTGATCAATTACTTGAATCTCTTACGAAAGATTGTTAGTCAAAATATTAGATACGTAATCGTCTTTTGGTTTTGATGAGTAACAATGGAACTCTTTGAATTCAATAAGGTTTTCAATTTGAGTTCTTGAAATCTTGCAATCAAGGCTATAATAAGCCGAGCTTACGAGCTTATTGCTTTGAGTTGGTATTTTTCTAGTTCGATAAAGCTAATCACATCTAAAGAAATTAAGAGCTTATTTAATTTCTTATTTGTGATTAAGATCCGGTTGAAGAGCTTATTTTAACCAGTGAAAATTAAGGAATAATAGAGGTCGTTAGAGCTTGTTAACGACTATAATCAACTTAGGTTCGTTCTTTATGTTTACGTATTTGGAATCAATGATAGGTGTCATCATCTTAATCGAAGTTAAACTAATGTTGGATTTTATTTCATTGTCTATAATTATTTTTAGTCGTATGTGTAGTTTACTTAATCAAATCCACCCCCCCCCCCCCCCCTTTTTACTTAACGTGTAGAAGTTGAAATAATTGTCACAACCAATCCCTGTGGATTCGACCTGTCTTACCACTATTACAATTTATATTGTATTTTGGGACAGTTAGAACATACTTATTATTTGACGGTCTCGACGCCCGTCAAATTTTTGGCGCCGCTGCCGGGGATTGGTTTCGGTGATTGTTATTTAGCTTTTGCACTTTGTTTATTTTATTTTATTTATTTTTGTCTTATAATTTCATTGTTTATTTGAGTTAATCGTGTACCTAACGCCAATAGAGTTTAAGTGTTTTTGCATTTTTATGGCGGGTTATCCATACCATTATGGGTCACGATATACCACCAACGCATGAGATTCAAACGAGGTAAATATCTCTTCCCTTGAGACACAACTTTCAGATCTAACATCTCTTGTGATACAGTTGGTTTGTAAAGAGCCACAACAGGTGAGAGGAAGTGGGGTGTACACTAACAATGCTTATCCGACCGATTGGTACCCCACTTCACAATATCACACGGAGCAAACATACTCCTATGGAAGATTTTCAAGCCAATATCAAGGTCCGTACGAGCCATACTCCAACACCTACACTCAAGGATGGCAATCCCATCCATACTTAAACGAGTATTGTTATGACCGGTACGACTCTTCTTATCCTAGCTATGAATCAACACCGCAGACGACACAAGGCTATTCCAAGGACTCAGGTATGTCTCTTGAAGATATTGTTATGTCACTAGCTCTTAGTACATTAACATTTCAACAGGAAACAAGAGCAAGCCTTCAGAACTTGGAAAACCAAATTAGCCGAGCCGAGTCTTCAATACGTCGGTTGGAAGCTCAAGTTGAAGAAAAGTTGGGATCGATGAACAAGAAGAGGCTGGAAATCTCCTTAGAGGATGAAGATGAAGAAGAAAGCACAAACCTATCTACTCCACAAGATGTTGATAAAAAAGGAGGAGATATGAATATGTTGGAACCGATGGTGGTAACTCCTCCTTTTCCTACACCGTTGTTTGATCAAATAAAGGAGGAGGCATTTGCAGACATCGGGAGAACCTTCACCACGCTAGAAAAACCGAAGGTAGACGTTGAGAAGGGGAACCCGGATGAAGATACCTTTGCAAAGCTGAAACGTCAGATTACATTCGAAGGCAAAGGACCCACGCTTGAAATTCGGACAGATTTCAAGGCACCCCAACATCGCGTGAAGACGCAAGTATGGGGTATTGGCTTGCTAGATACCGGATAATGTGGGTAACGTCTAGCCAAAGACGTTAAAGAAAGGCGCTGATTGGGAGGCAACCCAATTTTATTGCTTTATTTTCGTTTTATTTTAGTTCTATTCAGTTTTAGTTTTCTTTGGAATTGATGGGTTTTGTTTCCAGGTTTGGTCATTCTTGAAGTCGGATTCCACCCCCCCCCCCCCCCCCCCCAAATGTACACGGAGGTTCCCGCCACAAGCTTGAATCATATATTGGGCAATAGTCTACATATTCAGGGGATATTTCTTGTTCCCTTTGCTTTTTATTTCTTATAGACTATGTCATTGAATGCATATATTGAAGACAATTTATGATTTAAGTGTGGGGAGGAAATAATTGTGGGGATGTTGCATGAGAAAGGGCTAAAAAGGGCTAATTTTTTTTCGAAATTTTGACTTGTTTTTTGGGCAATTTTTAAGTAAATTGCATGAGTTGATATTTTTTCTACAATTAATGTCATGAAAACCATAACATGTATGATTGTGTGGTTTGCTTGTGTAGCCATGATTAGCACATTTGAGATAACCATTGTGAGTCTTGCTAATCTTATGAACAAAAATGCGCTTGTGAGCTTTTAAGCCATGATTGAACATTGTATTCAATCTTATTTCATTTTTGTGTGCATTGCATCTTCCATGTTTATGTCATTCTAGAACTTGCATTTTGACTCTTTGAGATTGCATTTAGGTGATGCTAGTGTGAAAATGAAAAAGGCCATCTTTGTTGCTATTTTAACCCATTTAGCCTAAAAGCCAACCCTTATACATTTCTTCCGTCTTGATCACCCCTTTGAGCCTATTTACCAAATTTTCTTGTTATTGCACCACACTTTAACCCCTAGCCAAACACTTCACTCACCGGACTTTGGATTGAAACTATATGCTTTTGGTTAGACTCCTTGTCATGAGAATCATGGACCCTCTACATGGTCCAAAATGCTATACAATAATGGGTAGAGGTTCGAAAAAATATATATATACAAAAAAAAGTATGAAATGAAAAAAGAAAGAAAAAGGAAAAAATGAATAAATGGAGACCAATCTTGAGAAAAAAAATACAATTGTCTCCATAAAGTGCCAAGTAAAATAAGAGCTCGAAAAATGAAAGATTTATAATTGCTTGGGTGTGCAAGATGTAGAGTCTATACACTTTGATTCTTGGTTTGTTTTCCAAAGTCCAATTTTAGTCAGTTTACCCAAAAAAAATTCCAACCTTAACCCTTAGCCAAGTTACAACCCATAACTAAAGTCCTTTTGATTCACACTTAGTTTTTACCGTTAGCAATGGAGAATTGAGACTTGATGCAAGCTTATGGTGGTGCATTTTCATGTGAATTGATGCTTTGAGCGAAAACACTTACACCTTTGTGTGAATGAGCGATTAGAATAGGTTTATATCTTTTGTGAGGTGTTTGTGAAATTAGCATGTATTCATCTTTGGCTTGTCTCGTGTGTTGATTATTGCCTTCTTGTTCCAGGCGTACTACCCAGATACGTTAAGGTTTAATTATCCAGGCCCGGTTTATAAAGTGATAGTAGTCAGAATTAAGCTACACCTTCTTGAAATGCTATGTCCGTTTTTGTAATTCTCTAAAATTCAACTCGTGAGTTTACTTCATGCTAAAACCTTAATGTTTGCCTGAGGACGGTCAAAGTTCTAAGTGTGGGGATGTTTGATAAGTGCCTATTTTTATATATATTTGCGTCAAAATCTCTTACAATTAGTGTTACTTAGATGCCTAATATACCCATATTATATTGCATTCTAGTTTTATTATTTGTAAATAAATTAAAAGTGAAAAGAAAAAAAAAAGAAATGTAGTTTTTAATCGTTGTGTGTGTGTGTGTTATAATTTAAGAAAAGTAAAAAAAAATTATTTAATTTTGGTTCTTGTTGTTATCGTGAAGTTGCAGCACAAAAAGAAAATAAATAAATAAATTATAAAACTAAAAACTTATGATGGATTGTCTTGTTGTATGCAGGCCACTCAAATAAAAGAAGAAAAAAAGAAAGTGGCGGCCCACATCAAGTAGAAGCAGGCCCAGAAAAGAAGAAGAGAGAACGCAGGTCGGGGAAGAAGGAAATGGTACGAACAGCAGCAATCGGAAGAAACAGAGACATACGCCGTTTCTTACGCGACCTTAAGCCGCGCACAAAGCCGCGCGCATCAGAAAATCGAATCGTGTGCGATTTTGGCGGTTTTTCTCTTTGGGGGTTTAAAACTAACGATTGGAAGGGGGATTCGATTTCAGAACCAATTTAGAAGAAGAAGAGACGAATTTGGAGCAATTCCTTCATCAATTTCATTCAAACTTTTGGTAATTTCTTTTTAGTTGTAACCCTGGTTTTCATTCCAACACTAGTTTAATTAGATTTTGATGGTTACACTTTGAGATTAAATTGTAATCGTTTGGGACAAACCTATTTGCTTGATTTCCATTTTTAATGTCAATTTCGTTTGGGTTTTCATTTAACTTGATCAATTACTTGAATCTCTTACGAAAGATTGTTAGTCAAAATATTAGATACGTAATCGTCTTTTGGTTTTGATGAGTAACAATGGAACTCTTTGAATTCAATAAGGTTTTCAATTTGAGTTCTTGAAATCTTGCAATCAAGGCTATAATAAGCCGAGCTTACGAGCTTATTGCTTTGAGTTGGTATTTTTCTAGTTCGATAAAGCTAATCACATCTAAAGAAATTAAGAGCTTATTTAATTTCTTATTTGTGATTAAGATCCGGTTGAAGAGCTTATTTTAACCAGTGAAAATTAAGGAAAAATAGAGGTCGTTAGAGCTTGTTAACGACTATAATCAACTTAGGTTCGTTCTTTATGTTTACGTATTTGGAATCAATGATAGGTGTCATCATCTTAATCGAAGTTAAACTAATGTTGGATTTTATTTCATTGTCTATAATTATTTTTAGTCGTATGTGTAGTTTACTTAATCAAATCCACCCCCCTTTTTACTTAACGTGTAGAAGTTGAAATAATTGTCACAACCAATCCCTGTGGATTCGACCTGACTTACCACTATTACAATTTATATTGTATTTTGGGACAGTTAGAACATACTTATTATTTGACGGTCTCGACGCCCGTCAAATTTTTCATTTAAGTTGGTTTTTGGCAAATCTTGCCATTTACCAATTGAGTTGGAACACAAGGCGTTTTGGGTCCTTAAAGAGCTTAACATGAGTGAGGATGCTGCGGGAACCAAGAGGTTTTTACAATTGCATGAGTTGGAAGAATTACGATACCATTCCTATGAAAATGCAAAGTTGTACAAAGAAAAGACCAAGATGTGGCATGATCGAAGAATCAACCATAGGGAGTTCGTCAAAGGCCAACAAGTACTATTGTTCAATTCCCGTCTCAAGCTCTTTCCTAGTAAGCTAAAATCTCGATGGACGGGACCATACACAGTGGTCAACGTAAGTCCCTTTGGAACAGTGGAATTAATGTCCCCACAGTCTGATCAGACTTTCAAAGTCAATGGGCAGAGGGTGAAGCACTTTCTGAGCGATAGTGTCCACACTCCATCACACTCTCTACCCCACTCTGCTTAAGAAAAGTCAAAATCATTTGTAAATATTTTATTTCAGTTATTTGCCGTCTTTTTATTATTTTTGGTCTTTTTAATTCCGTGTGGTAGTTTATTTCAAACGTGTGTAGGATGGATTGCCAATTTGTGAAGAAAAAGTCAACAATTGCTTCGTAGTGACATCGAGCATGTCACTACGCTTCCCACTGCATGCCTGACGATTGGATGGGACGGTTTGGGGGCCCAAGAACTGAAAATACATCACCTTTTCTTACACAATCCATCAACTTTTCTGCCACCTCACCCTACTTCTCCTATTTCCAAGAAAAATAATCATATTCTCTCTCTCTCTCTCTCTCTCTCTCTCAAATTAACCGTTCCCTCCTAAAAGATAATACCCAGAAAATATTTCCTTTTCATACCAAAAGCCAAAAGACACCTTTTACTCTCAAATTCAAACACATTCTTTCTTCTCAAATTCTCTCAAAGAACAAAGAACACTCTTCAATGGCGAGAAGCAAGAGACTAAACCCAAACCCTAACGAACCCAATCGTGCAGTACGCCGCCGCATGACCGACGACGATAACCCGCCGGAAAATATCACCGGCGACCTAAACCAACCTCCGCCATCCTCCGACGAGCAACCAATGACGACCGTCGCACCAGATGCGGGGTCGTCGAAACAAGAAGGATCGAAGGCAGGTGATAACGCCACTTTTTTGGCGTTATTTTCAGTTCTCAAACCAACGAGATTGGCTTGGATTCAAGTAAAAAGGCGTGTATTTTACGGTTTATCTAGTGAATTATGCAGGTTAGCTAAAAGGCGGCATTTCTCGAGAAAGAAGCTAAAAAGAGCCCAAAACGAGTCAAAACGAAGCCTAACAGGAGCCCAAAAGCCAAGCCCAAGACCCGCGACCGAACCAGGACACAACCCGCGAACCAGAAAACAACCCGCGCAGCAAATACAACACGCGCGACTTACCACGCGACTTGCAAGTCGCGTGGCAGGTCGCGTAAGTGTCTGTTTCGCGATTTTCAGCTATTTTATCCGGGATTTAGGTCATTATTCGATATCATTCTTACGGCGGACGACTGGGAGCAGTTCAGGGGCGACTTTGGGCGATTTTTCGGAGTCCTCGAAGCCACGTTAGAGAGCCGATCACGGATACATTCATCACGGAACGTAGAGACGAATACGAGAGGAGGGAGTTTTCATCACTTGTTATCACGATTTCATCTTTCACATTTGATCATGTTTACATACACTTTTGCATCCTTTTCTCTTATGTTTGAATCCACCACCGACATGAACTAACCGGTTCATGTTGGGGGTTGAAATGAATGTGGTTTAAACTTGTAAACAGATGACTTGAAACCTTTATCAGTTTTCCTCTTTAATGAATGAATGCAATTTTGTGTTTAATGCTTTTGTGAGATTAGCTACTTTACAATTGTCTTATTGTTTTCAATTAATGTTCGAGAGAAGTAATTGAGAAATAGAATTAGAAATTGCATGTCTAAGGTAAGAAAGGATAGAGATATACCGAGTAAATCTTAGTCCCGTTTGAATCTTAAGCTTAATGCGTTTTGAACCCTATATGTTGAGATCGAAAGATAAAACTATTGTTTTCAAAATAGAAATCACGGTTGTTTGAAAGAGAAACCATGTTTTGCAAATAAAATCACTGTAACTCGAGGGAGAACAACGATTAGATCAAGATTGGGCATTCATTGATAGGAATAACTGGTAGTTGAGTTGAGTCAGACGTTTGTATGTGAGAACCATTGGATTTCCAACCCTCAACTTTTCTCTCTATCAAAGTCTTCAAAGCTGTTCTTTTTGCCTTGTGTTTGATTTGATTTTATTTAGTACAATTAAGTAGTCTAAAACCAATCTCTTAATTCGATAGTTAAGTTAATAGCGATTGTAGTAATTGTGATACTTAGTTCCTAGTTCCCCGTGATTCGATACTCGTACTTCTAAAGTACTATTACTTGACTTAGACCCGTACACTTGCGGTACGATTCGCGAGGTGTGAAAACCTCATGTCAAGTTTTTGGCTCCGTTGCCGGGGAACTAGTTGTAGCTAATAGCACTACCATCTATACGCGCTATTAGATTGGGCATTTTCTTTTCTTGTTATTTTTCCATCACTTTCAGTTTTCGGATTATTGACTTTACTGTCTTCTTTTCAGGTACCACTTGGTTTATGCCAAGGACGACCCGAGGAAAAGAGATCGAACAATTTGATCCGGAGATCGAAAGAACCGCTCGTCGGCTGCGTAAGGAAGCGAAAGCCAAAAGGAATCTGAAATTCGAGATGTCCGACGACGAGAGACCACCTTCGCGCAATGATCCTCCACCTCGCCGCAACAATCCACCACCACCTCCGGAAAGAGTTCCGATGCGGTCATTTGCCGATCCTAATGTGGCGGCCGCACGGATAGGCATTCAACCACCTACCACTGCGGCTAACTATTTCGAGATAAAGCCGAGCACCATCGTAATGGTGCAACAAAATCAATATGGAGGAGCACCGACCGAAGATCCTCACGCTCATCTCCGGGCTTTCGAGCGCATTTGTAGCACCTTCAAGATCAACGGGATGGAGGAGAACGCAATCAAACTGAGGCTGTTCAGTTTTTCATTAAAAGGTCGAGCTGAAATATGGATAGAAGGCCTACCGTCAGATCAGATCACTACTTGGGCATAGTTGAAAGCAGCCTTCCTCCAAAAGTTTTTCCCACCGAGCAGAACCGCCCAACTAATGGCGGAGATCACCCATTTTTCTCAATGGGATCAGGAAACGTTATATGAGGCTTGGGAGCGTTATAAGGACATGATCAAGAAGTGTCCTCATCATGGGCTACAGGGTTGGGTCATCATCCAGACCTTCTTCAGTGGACTCCACCCGCAATTTAAGAACGACATCACGGCTGTCGCGGGTGGAGCACTAATGGACAAGTCGTATGAGGAAGCGTGCGAGCTGATTGAGAACTTGGCCGAACATAGTTTTTCCACTCCGAGATCAGCGGTAAGACGAGTTGCAAGTGTCCAAGAGAGTAATAAGCTGAATGAACTGAAAGCTCAACTGGCATTCGTCACAAATCAGATGAATAGAGGAATTCCGGAAGCACCCGAGCAAATCCAGTATATGCAAAACCGGAATCATCAGCCGAGGAACGACCCGTTCTCCAACACGTATAACGAAGGGTGGAAAAAGCACCCAAATTTCTCGTGGAGTCAACCCGGTCAACAGCCAGGTAATTTTTCTAACTCTTCAAATTCTTCTAATGCTAATAATGCTTATCGTCCTCCAGGTTTTAATCAAAGAAACGAAGGACCAACCGGAGAGAAGAAACCGGGGCTGGAAGAGATGATGATGAAGTTCATGTCGAAAATGGACAGCACGGTTGGAGAGCTAGCAAGCACTGTGAACACGGTGAAAACCGCAACTGATCAGAATACGGCTGCAATCAAGACCCTCGAAAGGCAAGTAGGGCAGATGTCCGAGGCCCTACAAAACCGACCTTCCGGCACGTTCCCGAGCCAACCCGAAAAGACTAACCGGGAACATTGCAATGCCATCTATCTGAGAAATGGCAAAGAACTGAATGGGAAGCCAGCAAGGGAAGTCGAGCCTGAGGAAAAAGAGGTTGAGAAGGTGAAGGAAGTTGAGCTGAAGAAAGCGAGGAAAGTGAACCGAAGAAGAAAGAAGTGACACCACCGGTCAAGCAGGCAGCACCAAGAGTACCTTACCCGAGCAGGCTGAAAGCAAACAAGGATGAGGTCAATTTTTCAAAATTTATAGATGTGTTTAAAAAGCTAACGATCAATATTCCTTTTGCAGATGCTCTCACCCAAATGCCCTCTTACATGAAATTCATGAAAGAGATCCTTTCCAAAAAGAGGGCAATTGATCACCAATCCACCGTTGCACTCACTGAAGAGTGTAGCACAGTCTTCTAGAATAAGCTTCCCCAGAAGCTCAATGATCCAGGGAGTTTTTCTATCCCTATCCAAATCGGGAAGTTTTCTTTCAATAAAGTTTTGTGTGATTTAGGGGCTAGTATTAATTTGATGCCCCTTTCTATTTTCAGGAAACTTGGATTGGGCGAGGTGAGTCCCACGTTCATGACGCTCAAGCTTGCGGATCGGTCAATAAGATACCCATACGGAGTCGTTGAAGATGTACTCATCAAGGTCGGTAAGTTTTACTTTCCAGTCGACTTCGTGGTGATCGATATAGACGAAGATGAAGAGGTCCCGTTGATTTTGGGACGATCATTCTTAGCCACGAGCCGAGCTTTGATTGATATGGAAGAGGGTGAGATCACGTTCAGAGTTGGCGGTGAGAACGTGAGGTTCCAGTTGCTGGGAAGAAGAAGTGGTGAAAGAGAGGAAGGAGTAGAGAAGTCCGCGAAAAACCGTAAGTGTGGACGGTACAATTCTGCGGATACGGAGCCAAGTTGAAACCGCACAGTCGTGCCACGACTTTAAATACGACGCTGGGTGGGAGGCAATCCACCAAGGTTTGTTTCCTTTTAGTATTTTTAGTTTAAGTGTGTTTTATTTCAGAAAAACCATAAAAATCGAAAAATTGAAAAACCCAAAAATATTTTTGAAACAGGGACATACGCGGTTTGCCATGCGGTTTGTATACCGCGCAGCAAGCCACGAGACCCTCTGTTTGTTTTCTGAAACAGTGGGTTACGCGGTTTGCCACGCGACTTGCAAGTCGCGGGCTAAACCGCGGGAGTCCCTGTTTCCTCGTTTTGTTTTCCGTGCAGTTTTTATTCCTTTCTTGCTTTGTGTGTTTCTTTTCCAGTTTTCTGTCTTGTGCTTTGTTTTTCTTTGTTTTGTTTTGCATGTTCTCTTCGCCCCCTTTAAGTGCTCAACCTTTCAAGAATCCCCTCCGGCCGGGCAAAACAGGTATGTTCTAACCCTTTCTGCTAAACGAGTGGTGTATGATGTGTTATTCTATTATTAGTTACACGAGATGCATCAAACCTAAGTTGCACTTAGGTTTGGGGTGCCTCAATTTTTCCACATCTACACACTCACCTTTTGACCCTGTGCAAACCTCGGTTTCACCGAGGTTTGGGGTTGGCTTTTATTTGGCAAACCTAGGCCACGGCCTAGGTTTGGGGTGCCCATATTAGAAATTTTGGATTTTCTTTTGCTTGCTATGTAATGCCTTTCCCGTCCTTTTCATACCTGTAATAACTGCACAATGACTCGAGTCACATCACCTACAACTTTGCTTGCACATTGGGGACAATGTGTGGGTAAGGTTTGGGGTTGCCCAATCGGGCCCAAGTTTATGCACGTAGATTTCCTACATTTCTGAGTATCTAGATCACATAGCTAAAATCTAGATCACATAGCTAAAATTTTTGTTTTGAATGATTGAGACCGACCGTTGTGGGAAGAATCTTATGATAGTGACGTGACCGTTAGGGAAGGACCGGGAAAGGACATGACTAGGGACATTAGTGGAGACCACCCGATAGTGAGATTTTGAACCTAAAAGACGTTTTTCATATCGAGGGATTCATACACCTAATTCTGATACACTTTTTCGAATTCCTTGTCGTGAATGTAGAATGATCTAGCTACATTATTGCATCGAGTAGCAAAGACGAACATCGGGATATTAGGAAAGGGTATAGTAGACCATATCGTGTGGACCTTAAGATATGATTCCAGGCATTGTGTGCTTTGTCTTAACCCTGTGTTTAGCTATCATTCCCTTTTACCTCTTGTGTATATCCATAACCCCCTTTGCAGCCAAATACGCACCCTAATTACTTCTAAACCCACCGTTAAACCTTTAGCCATAAGCCTTAGCCAACCCTTATCCGAAAGTGTGTAAATCAAGGCAGTAATGAACTACGAAAGATAGAGCAGAAAAGAAGAGAACAGGACAGTCATGAGAATAAATTGGGTCAATGTAACCCAAGAAATAGAAAAGAGGGCCAATGTTGCCCAAAAAAAAAGTTATTTAGATAATAGTTAGAGCTGAAAAATAAGGGAGTCAAAGCGACTCCAATAGTGAAGAAAAGGGCCAAGGAAGCGAATGTGAAGCAACGAGAGTTCAGGAATTGCCAATGATTGACACACCGAGGATTTTTGATCCTTTTTACCCTTCGTTTCTTAGCCTTAACCTTAGCCCCATTACAACCCGTGTAAAGACCTGGATGATCTTTTGGAAAATGTGAGTACGATTTACGACTGCCTTTACTGATATTCCCTGTCTTGCTATTTGATTTCTTTCTGAGATCAAACTTTTGGACATTTGTGCGTCTTCAATAGAGTTGTCATGCAATTATTGCTTACTCTTGTACATAATTTCCTTAAACATGATAACACGAGCGACAACCTAGGTTCGAGTGCAAAGAGAGTATCCCGTGAGGTAGGGTCGAGGCGAAATGTTTTCCCTAGTGTGTTTGGACTTAGTCTAACCCTAATGTAATCGGAACAGTCAAGAGTTCAACCCCCAATGGAAGGTCATAGATCAAACGAAATAAGAATAAGGCGAGAGTGAGACAGACATTCACGGGTATGGGAAATCACCGATGCATCACTTGGTACCGATTGGGAATTGTACAGTCATTACTAAATTCACTGTGTGCTTTTATTCTATTTTATCGCTAATTTGCTTGGGGACAAGCAACGCTCGGTTTGGGGTTGTTGATAACGCCACTTTTTTGGCGTTATTTTCAGTTCTCAAACCAACGAGATTGGCTTGGATTCAAGTAAAAAGGCGTGTATTTTACGGTTTATCTAGCGAATTATGCAGGTTAGCTAAAAGGCGGCATTTCTCGAGAAAGAAGCTAAAAAGAGCCCAAAACGAGTCAAAACGAAGCCTAACGGGAGACCAAAAGCCAAGCCCAAGACCCGCGACCGAACCAGGACCCAACCCGCGAACCAGAAAACAACCCGCGCAGCAAATACAACACGCGCGACTTACCACGCGACTTGCAAGTCGCGTGGCAGGTCGCGTAAGTGTCTGTTTCGCGATTTTCAGCTATTTTATCCGGGATTTAGGTCATTATTCGATATCATTCTTACGGCTGACGACTGGGAGCAGTTCAGGGGCGACTTTGGGTGATTTTTCGGAGTCCTTGAAGCCACGTTAGAGAGACGATCACGTATACATTCATCACGGAATGTAGAGACGAACACGAGAGGAGGGAGTTTTCATCACTTGTTATCACGATTTCATCTTTCACATTTGATCATGTTTACATACACTTTTGCATCCTTTTCTCTTATGTTTGAATCCACCACCGACATGAACTAACCGGTTCATGTTGGGGGTTGAAATGAATGTGGTTTAAACTTGTAAACAGATGACTTGAAACCTTTATCAGTTTTCCTCTTTAATGAATGAATGCAATTTTGTGTTTAATGCTTTTGTGAGATTAGCTACTTTACAATTGTCTTATTGTTTTCAATTAATGTTCGAGAGAAGTAATTGAGAAATAGAATTAGAAATTGCATGTCTAAGGTAAGAAAGGATAGAGATATACCGAGTAAATCTTAGTCCCGTTTGAATCTTAAGCTTAATGCGTTTTGAACCCTATATGTTGAGATCGAAAGATAAAACTATTGTTTTCAAAATAGAAATCACGGTTGTTTGAAAGAGAAACCATGTTTTGCAAATAAAATCGCTGTAACTCGAGAGAGAACAACGATTAGATCAAGATTGGGCATTCATTGATAGGAATAACTGGTAGTTGAGTTGAGTCAGACGTTTGTATGTGAGAACCATTGGATTTCCAACCCTCAACGTTTCTCTCTATCAAAGTCTTCAAAGCTGTTCTTTTTGCCTTGTGTTTGATTTGATTTTATTTAGTACAATTAAGTAGTCTAAAACCAATCTCTTAATTCGATAGTTCAGTTAATAGCGATTGTAGTAATTGTGATACTTAGTTCCTAGTTCCCCGTGATTCGATACTCGTACTTCTAAAGTACTATTACTTGACTTCGACCCGTACACTTGCGGTAAGATTCGCGGGGTGTGAAAACCTTCTGTCAGCAGGTTCATCTTCGAAAGCCTCAATGTAACACCCTAAAAAACAGGGCTAATTTAAACCTCAATATAACAAGATTTAAACATAAACTTTCTAAACTTTATATATAAGCAGAGAATTAACTATGAAGGTCATATTTACAAATATCGAATTCTCCAAATAACCTATTAATCTAATCATGTCACTATAATCAGATTAACTAGGTTATCTAAATAATCCATCAAAAACCTCAATGTTCATTAACTTCTCCGCTAATCCAAAAGCTCTCGTCCCACATCCCTTTATTTCCCGGAGCTAGTACCTGGTAAGAAAATATAATTTAAAACGATTAGGCTAACGCCTAGTGAGAACATTCGGTTTTAAAATAATACTTTCAAAATCAATGTAAACAAGGCATAACAAACCTGGTTTACCTTTTTCTTACCATATGTATCAACATCTTACGATGACGGGATTAAACCCAATTCCACGAATATGACCGACACCAAGTCAGTCATATTATCATGTTCCAGAGCCCACTACGAATCTCCACGGATTCTAGATTAATGCTCATATCCAAGAAATCACAATTACACATGTAAATTTCTTGGAAAGGAAGTAGAGAGTACAATTACACATGTCAATCCCTTTTTCTTCCTTAGAAATCGGGAATTACGATTAGTCCACGCCTATTCCACGATTTCTCATCAATGTGATATAGGAATTACGATTAATCCACGCCTATTCCTTATTTCGCCTAAACGGGAATTACGATTAGTCCACGCCTATTCCACGTTTATCATACACACTGGAATTACGATTAATCCACGCCTATTCTATGTGTTCATATAAAAACTAGTGCATATGGATCCATTACAGTTATTTGTACTCGTGCAGGTTATTGCTTAATAAAACCCTTTTCAAATAACATTAATGAATTTAAGCAAAACCATTAGTTTAAGATCACCGATTTTACCTCATAAAATCATTCGTCACAATTCATCCAAAACATTTCATTATAAAAATGTACCTTACCATAATTTAAAACGTTATAAAAAGGGTAAGGTAAGAATAAACTCACCTGACAGCAATAGCGTCACTCTTATAATACTTCTTAACTGATGTAAGAATTCTTGTCTCTAAACTTCACAAAGTCTGAAATACCTAAATACATAATGTAATTGTATTAATTAACTGATTAGGACTCTTAAAATCCTAAATGACCAAAATCCTCGACACTTATCGCAACCCACTAACTGCGATAACACTTATCGCAACCCACTACTTGCGACACAACACTTATCGCAATCCATTTTTGCGATATCTTCCTCTTATCGCAACCTACTCTTGCGACATACAACTTATCGCAACCAACTGTAGCGATACACTACTTGTCGCAACCAACGATTGCGATATGATCAATCTTGTCGCAACCCAAAGTTGCGACATTCATAACTATCGCAGCTATCAACCTTATCACAGCTAACTGTGTTCATAATTGTCTCAACCAACTGAAAACGTAATTAAGTCCAAATTGATATTTTAAGCTATGCATGCATCTATAAATTTGCAGATATGCTTAAGACTACCAATAGAACATAAACATAAACTCAGATTTCTCATAACATTCAAAAACATCAAAACCCATTTCTAAACCACTAGAAAGCTTAACACATATAAAATGAAAGATTTATGTGAGAAGTTTACCTTTGATTTCTCAGATTGTTCCTAAAATTTTTAGCTGAATGATTTCAGTTTTCTTCTTCTTCTTTGACTTTCTTTCTCGGCTCTCTCTCCCTTTCTCTTTACGTACACAACACACACACACTTTAGACACCAAAAGTGATAATGTGAAGACACCTCACCCCTCTTAATCAAATGAGGCAGTGTAAGTGTTTAATCTTTAATCACTTTAACCAAACTAGTCCCTCAACTATCATCGAATGACAATTTACATCCCTCAACTTATAAATTAAAATTAAAGTTTACCCCTTAACTTATAACTCCATAAAACAAATAACGTAACTTACTCGGGGTTAAACTCTAAAATTAATCTATCTCAAAATAAATCATAAGTTTATCAATAAAACCCATCTTAACACTTTATACCAAAAATCGAGATGTTACAATACTCCCCAACTTGAAAATGATTTCGTCCTCGAAATCTAAGCTAGGTAAACAAGTGAGGATATCTAATCTTCATATCCTCTTCCGATTCTAAAGTCACATTAGCACCTCGATGATGTTTCCATTGTACCTTTAACATAACTACTTCCTTATTATTACGTAACTTCCTAACCGACCTTTCCAAAATCGCCTCCGGTTCTTCTACACAACGGCTCTTTTCATCCACTCTTACGTCAGTAAGTGGAAACACATCATTCTCTTCGGCTAAACATTTCCGAAGGTAGCAAACATGAAAAGTATTGTGGATTCCTTCTAATTCAGGTGGAAGATCCAACTGATATGCTTGCAATCCAACTCTCTTAGTTATGGTGAAAGGTCCTAGAAAACGAGGACTCAACTTTCCACGTTTACCAAATCTTATCACACCTTTCCACGGGGATACCTTATGCATTACGCGCTCCCCAACTTGGAGTTCTTTTGGTCTTCTTTTCGGATCAGCATAATTCTTTTATCTATCTTGAGCCGCTTTCATATGCTTCCGAATTTCTTTTACCTTATCAGCCGTTTGTTGCACAAGTTCCGGACCAGCAAACTGCTTTTCTCCAGCTTCTAACCAACACACCGGAGTTCTGCATTTCCGACCATACAAAGCTTCGAAAGGTGCTCTTCCAATACTGGAATGATAACTATTGTTATATGCAAATTCTACTAACGGTAGATGCGTATCCCAGTTACCTCCAAAGTCTAACACACACGACCTGAGCATATCTTCCAAAGTTTGAATGGTTCTTTCACTTTGCCCATCCGTTTGTGGATGATAAGCAGTGCTCAAATTAACTTTCGTACCCAATTCTTCTTGTAGTGACTGCCAAAACCTCGAGGTAAACCGACTATCACGATCCGACACTATAGACAATGGTATACCATGCCTTGACACCACTTCATCAATATACAACTTTGCCAATTTATCTATTGGTGACACTTTTTTCATATCCAGAAAGTGAGCACTCTTGGTCAATCGATCCACGATTACCCATACAGTGTCGTTACCCTTTTGCGTTCTCGGTAACTTTGTCACAAAATCCATGGTAATCTTGTCCCATTTCCATTCTGGAATTTCCAAATATTGAAAACTTCCGTAAGGCTTTTTATGTTCCGCTTTTACCAATGAACATGTCCTACACTTTTCTACTATTTGTGCCACATCTACTTTCATAGTTGGCCACCAATAGTGTAACTTCAAATCCCTATACATCTTAGTACTCCCGGGATGTATGGAATACTTAGATTTATGGGTGTCTTCGAGAATTAACTCACGATTTCCTCCAATCTTTGGCACCCAAACACGACCTTGAAATAATTTAATTCCTCGGCTATCTTCAGTCATTTGAAGATGTTGTTTGCTCATAACTTCATCTTTCAGATTTTCTGCCAGTAAAGCTTCCGCTTGTGCCTCCTTTATTCTTTCAATCAAACTTGACGTCACGTCAACTCTAGCGTTAGTCGTTTTCAAGCACCCACTGTATTCTTTTTCTACTTAAAGCATCGGCTACAACATTTGCCTTACCGGGATGGTAATGCAATTCACAATCATAGTCTTTAAGTAGTTCTAACCAACGCCTTTGCCTCATGTTCAATTCTTTCTGATCAAAGACATGTTGTAAACTCTTATGATCAGTTAAGAGAGTGCACTTGGTTCCATACAAATAATGATGCCATAATTTTAAAGCAAACACGACCGCTGCCAATTCCAAATCATGGGTAGGGTAATTCTTCTCATGTTCTTTAAGCTGTCTTGATGCGTAAGCAATCACCTTGCCTCGTTGCATTAATACACACCCCAAACCCATCTTTGATGCGTCACTATATACGACTAGATCTTCCGCCCCTTCCGGTAATGCAAGAATAGGAGCTTCACATAACTTTTGACGTAAGGTTCTGAAAGTCGATTCTTGCTTTTCAGTCCAGACAAACTTTACATTCTTCCGAGACAACACAGTCAAAGCAGAAGCAATCTTTGAGAAGTCTTTGATAAACCTCCGATAATAACCTACTAGACCCAATAAACTTCTTATTTCAGACGCGCTCTTCGGTGTCTCTCAGTTCGTCATTGCTTCAATCTTTGCTGGATCTACTTTGACTCCTTCAGAAGTAATCACATGCCCTAGAAATTGTACCTCTTTTAACCAGAATTCACACTTTGAAAACTTTTCATACAATTTCTCCTTCCTCAGAACTTCTAAGACTTCACGAAGATGGCATTCATGATCTACTTCATTCTTGGAATAAATAAGTATGTCATCGATGAATACAATAACAGACTTGTCTAAGAATGGTCGACATACTTTGTTCATCAGATCCATGAACACAGCTGGAGCATTAGTCAACCCAAATGGCATTACAAGGAATTCATAATGCCCATACCTCGTTCTGAACGCTGTCTTCGGGATATCTTCATCTCTTACTCGAACTTGATGGTACCCCGATCTCAAATGAATCTTGGAAAAGCATCCCGCACCTTGGAGTTGATCGAACATGTCATCAATCCTGGGAATCGGATACTTGTTCTTAATTGTCACCATATTCAGCTCACGATAGTCGATGCACATTATCATAGGGCCATCCTTTTTCTTAACAAACAATACCGGAGCTCCCCAAGGTGAAGAACTTGGTCTAATAAAACCGTTGTCTAGCAGTTCTTGTAGCTGAGACATCATTTCTTTCATTTCGGCCGGCGCTAAGCGATACGGTGCACGCGCTATTGGTGCCGATCCAGGAATAAGATCAATACGAAATTCTACTTATCGTTCAGCCGGTAGACCTGGAAGATCATCGGGGAATACGTCCGGGAATTCACGTACCACCTTAATGTCTTCCACTTGTTTCTTTTCTAACTTCATATCTAGAACATACGCTAGATAGGATGAACATCCTTTTACCAAACACTTGCGCGCTTTTGCAACAGAAATCAACAGAACTTCCCCTTTTTTCTTATCCGCAGAGATGAATACATCATCCTTATCGGCTATCGGAATCCGAATTAATTTCTTTGCACAAAGAATTTCTGCCTGATTGACTGTCAGCCAGTCCATACCCACAATCATATCGAACCCTCCAATTTCCATCAACAACAAGTCGATCGGAAATTTCGTTTCTCCTATTGAAATTAAACAACCCTCAAGTCTTTCATGAACTAAGACTTTACCAACGTTAGCTATCTCGACTACTAAGGCATCTTCCAAAGTAGTGACAGGCACAACTAACTTGTGATAGAATGATTTGGACACAAATGACAAATTTGCACCACAGTCAAATAAAATGCGCGTAGGAATGGAATTAATGAGGAATGTACCAGAAACGACGTCTTTCGATTCTTTGGCTTCGTCAGCTGTCATATGAAACGCTCGGCCCGTTGGTTTAGGAACATCGGATTTCTTGCTTTGGTCTCCACCCTTTTTCAGCTTTGGGCAATCCCGGCGGAAATGACCGGGTTGTTTGCACTCGTAGCATGTAGATCCTTGAACAGGACAAGTATTCATAGTATCCCCACTTTTACCACACTTATAACATTCCAGTGTGGTCACCCGACACGGACCAAAGTGCTTACTCTGACACTTCGGGCACCAATTCGGCTCCCGACGAGATTCATAACGAGTATTTTTACTAAAAGATTTTGACTTCTGAGAAGACTCTGATCGGCCTTCCCATTTCCGTTTCTCTCCCACTTGCGTCTTTTCTTCTTTGTTTTTAGCATAGACCTGTTCCATAACCTTAGCTTCCTCAATTGTCTCTCTCAACGTTGTAGCCTTAGCATTTCTTACCCGGGACATCATATCCGCTGGTAAGCCTTTCAAATAAGCTTTAATCTTATCCTTTTCAGTCGGAGCCACATGCCCTACTAAGTTCAGTTTCTCCATGAAGGATTCAGTATACTTCCTAACAGTAGAAGTACCCTTCTTCAGATTCCGAAATTCTTCCTCAATCCTATCCATTTCATTTTCATTGCAGTATTCTTCTAGAATCTTTTTCTTGAATGACTCCCATGTCATAGCTGCTAAGACTAGAGCCGTCACAGTAGACGTCACTACGTTCCACCAAGTCAACGCGTTACCTCTTAGCATTTGAGACCCAAATCTGACCTTCGACTTTTCATCACAATCACAAGCTCGGAAAGCTTGTTCCATTTCTCTGAGCCAATTCATGCAATCCACTGGATTGTCTGCCCCGGTAAACTCTGGCGATTTATAGCTTAAAAACGTTTTATATGAACAGACTCTTTCCACTCTTCTTTCTGCATCTGCCACGGGATTACGAATTTGATTTAATATTCCAGTGTCAGTCTCTGTTCGTCGTAACTCTGAACTTCGATCGTTCAACGCTTTCATAAACATTTCTATTTGTTGTGCCATGGCCGTATTCATCATTCGAGTCATGTTCTCCATCATACGAGACTCCACCGTCGATTCCGACGTTTCTTGGGTGGCGGTACCGGTACTCGTTCTATGTACCCGACTATCAGCTCCTCCCGTAAACGGTAATCTCGTCGGACTTTCATGAGTTTCACCTGTTCCAGGTCGCTTTTCTACTGACCAATCAATCATAGACCTATCCATCGAAAAAATAGGGGACCTCGGTGGCGTATTCACCATCGTTCTGATATAACACAAAGAAATAACCATAAGGAATGGTTACACATACTAGACATATGAAACGTACTTTACCGATCATCAGTCACTGTAACAATTTAGAAACAAGTATGCTTATGTAACAATATATCCATAATGACAGTAGCTAATTGAAATTGCGAACATACTATACATGAGAATCCTCGTTACCATCGTTACAGTACTAATTTCACGTATTTCCGTCGATTTTAAGACTATCCCGTCTTAGTACTTCTACCCATTTCTCATATATCATAACTTAAATCATCTCATCTTAAGTCTAGGTATCTCACTAGCATACCTAGTTCAATTAAACTAGTGCTCTGATACCATATTGTAACACCCTAAAAATCAGGGCTAATTTAAACCTCAATATAACAAGATTTAAACATAAACTTTCTAAACTTTATATATAAGCAGAGAATTAACTATGAAGGTCATATGTACAAATATCGAATTCTCCAAATAACCTATTAATATAATCATGTCACTATAATCAGATTAACTAGGTTATCTAAATAATCCATCAAAAACCTCAATGTTCATTAACTTCTCCACTAATCCAAAAGCTCTCGTCCCACATCCCTTTATTTCCCGGAGCTAGTACCTGGTAAGAAAATAAAATTTGAAACGATTAGGCTAACGCCTAGTGAGAACATTCGGTTTCAAAATAATACTTTCAAAATCAATGTAAACAAGGCATAACAAACCTGGTTTACCTTTTTCTTACCATATGTATCAACATCTTACGATGACGGGATTAAACCCGATTCCACGAATATGACCGACACCAAGTCAGTCATATTATCATGTTCCAGAGCCCACTACGAATCTCCACGGATTCTAGATTAATGCTCATATCCAAGAAATCACAATTACACATGTCAATTTCTTGGAAAGGAAGTAGAGATTACAATTACACATGTCAATCCCTTTTTCTTCCTTAGAAATCGGGAATTACGATTAGTCCACGCCTATTCCACGATTTCTCATCAATGTGAAATAGGAATTACAATTAATCCACGCCTATTCCTTATTTCACCTAAACGGGAATTACGATTAGTCCACGCCTATTCCACGTTTATCATACACACTGGAATTACGATTAATCCACGCCTATTCCATGTGTTCATATAAAAACTAGTGCCTATGGATCCATTACACTTATTTGTACTCGTGTAGGTTATTGCTTAATAAAACCCTTTTCAAATAACATTAATGAATTTAAGCAAAACCATTAATTTAAGATCACCGATTTTACCTCATAAAATCATTCGTCACAATTCATCCAAAACATTTCATTATAAAAATGTACCTTACCATAATTTAAAACGTTATAAAAAGGGTAAGGTAAGAATGAACTCACCTGACAGCAATAGCGTCACTCTTATAATACTTCTTAACTGATGTAAGAATTCTTGTCTCCAAACCTCACAAAGTCTAAAATACCCAAATACATAATGTACTTGTATTAATTAACTGATTAGGACTCTTAAAATCATAAATGACCAAAATCCTCGACACTTTTCGCAACCTATTAACTGCGATAACACTTGTCGCAACCCACTACTTGCGACACAACACTTATCGCAATCCATTGTTGCGATATCTTCCTCTTATCGCAACCTACTCTTGCGACATACAACTTATCGCAACCAACTGATGCGATACAATACTTGTCGCAACCAACGATTGCGATATGATCAATCTTGTCGCAACCCAAAGTTGCGACATTCATAACTATCGCAACTATCAACCTTATCGCAGCTAACTGTGTTCATAACTGTCTCAACCAACTGAAAACGTAATTAAGTCCAAATTGATATTTTAAGCTATGCATGCATCTATAAATTTGCAGATATGCTTAAGACTACCAATAGAACATAAACATAAACCCAGATTTCTCATAACATTCAAAAACATCAAAACCCATTTCTAAACCACTAGAAAGCTTAACACATATAAAATGAAAGATTTATGTGAGAAGTTTACCTTTGATTTCTCAGATTGTTCCTAAAATTTCCAGCTGAATGATTTCAGTTTTCTTTTTCTTCTTGTTTGACTTTCTTTCTCGGCTCTCTCTCCCTTTCTCTTTACGTACACAACACACACACACTTTAGACACCAAAAGTGATAATGTGAAGACACCTCACCCCTCTTAATCAAATGAGGCGGTGTAAGTGTTTAATCTTTAATCACTTTAACCAAACTAGTCCCTCAACTATCATCGAATGACAATTTACATCCCTCAACTTATAAATTAAAATTAAAGTTTACCCCTTAACTTATAACTCCATAAAACAAATAACGTAACTTACTCGGGGTTAAACTCTAAAATTAATCTATCACAAAATAAATCATAAGTTTATCAATAAAACCCATCTTAACACTTTATACCAAAAATCGAGATGTTACACTCAGTCGCCAGTCTGAGTGGTTTTCATGACGAAGTGCTGCAGATTGACGAGGAAATGTTGAAGCTTCAAGAGGAATACAACCAAAAAATCCTTGCACTGAAAAAGAAGAAAGAAGAGGTTAAGAAGAAAAGGAAAGAAGAGGAGGAAAGGTTGAAAATGGAAGAGGAGGAGAGGATGAAAAGAGAGGAAGCCGAAAGGTTGTTAAGAGAGGAGGAAGAGAGAAAAATAGTGGAAAAGAACGATTATTAGAAGCGGAGAGGAAAAGGGATGAGGAAGAACGGCTGAAACAAGAAGAGGAAGATGAAAGAAAGAAGGCAGAAGAGGAGTTGAAGAGAAAGGAAGAAGAGGATTCCAACAATCAAAACCTCCAAGTCGGAAACACTATCGATTTAGAGGCACTTCATAAGGCATCCCACAGTGAGGAGAACCCAATCAAGAAAGCTCTGAGGAAGAGAGGCATGGTCACCAGATCTGGGGTGACCATTTCGGAGAAATCGTCGGCCCGAAAATCAAGGAATACGATATCTGGAAAAGGCAAGGGTCTCGCTCCCTCTTTAAGTTGATCATCAGATGAATCTGATGCTGATGATGCACAAGTTCAAAATCAAAACCCACATCAGTCCACAGTGGGCACTGAGCATGCCCCCAGTGGGGTGCCCAGGCAGTTCACGACCCCTGTGGTCGCTGCCCACTATGACTGTATTGTTAAGCAAAAATTGAACTTAGAGAGGGGTTTTGATCCTGACTTTGTGGAGGCCAACCCTTTTATCAAAGAGAGGCTTATTCAGCAAGATTGGGCGACGTTGGCAACTGCCAATCGACGGGCCAACGCCTCTTTGGTAAGTGAGTTCTATGCCGAAGCCTCTCAAACCAAGAATACATTTGTGACAGTCCGGGGTCGTACCGTGCATTACAATGCAACCGCAATCAATCGAGTCCTTGGAATAAGGACCCCACTTGTATGCACCTTTGCTAAATTCTTGAAAAGAATGACCCGGCTGATGAGGAAGCCATTTTACAAGCTCTGGCAATTGAAGGAAAGCCCTGGGATAAGGATGGCCAGAGGAGGTGCCTACACGCTAGCTCCCTCACTACCGAGGCCGCTGTGTGGTTCCAATTCTTACCTGCATCCCTATCGCCCACCACTCATGATACAACCCTCTCAATGCACAAGTGCGCTCTTCTGTATTGCATCCTAGCAGGGAAAACAATCAACCTGGGAATCCTAATGCATGCCTTAATTTACCAAGCACGAACCCGTAAGAAGGTAATCCTCCCTCTTCCTTGTCTCATTACTTCTTTACTAATAAATGCTGGAGTGCCGTCTACAGAAGATGACGAGTGGCTCGTTTCCGCCAACAATATCAGCATAGTAACCATCAAGAAAATGGGAAGAGCAATTACTACTCCCACTGAAGATCCTACGGCTAAAGAAGTCCCAGTGAGATCTGCCAGCACCCCACTCCCCAATCCCACTCCAGGAAGCACAAGCAATCCCTTGGCCAAAATCCTGAACGCATTGACGACACTCACTGATCGAGTCACCCTTATGGAAGCACATCAGAAGCATATAAACAGGGCCACAGAAACTTTCTGGATGTACACAAGAGATCGGGATGCAGTCATAAATCAGATGTATCAAGTTGCTGATCCCCTACTTGCTACGCAAATCCCTGACTTCCCAGAAGGTATTTGTCCCACCAACGAGAGTGATGATGGTTTCAGTGGCGACTCTACAGCAAGCTCACCGCTGGCAACTCCTACTCATTAAATGGTTTGTTAGGACTCTGGTTCCCACTCTGAATGCTCTAAAAACAATTTCTATTTTATGTATGTTTGGTATTTTGCCTACGGCTAGGCACTTGACAATTTGCTACTCTATTTTTGGTTAATGATGCATGCATACCTGTTGCTAAGCAGGTACTTTTTGGTACTAACTTAATTCTCGTTTGAATGCTTTTTGATCATCTTCCATTTCAAGGTGCAACTCTCGGCTTCCAACTTAAAAAGTCACTTTTGTAAGTACGATTCTCAACTTGTCACGTTGAAATCATATAGGCCATTTTTGCATCCAAACTCGATATTTGTTTTGCACCCCCAACCACCTCCTTAACCCAAATTTCCATGTCACAGTGAGGACATTGTGCGATCTTAAGTTTGAGGTGGGGACTTCCAGTGTGACTTCCAGTCTTTCCACAGTGGGGACACTGTGAGGTCCTAAGTTTGAGGTGGGTAAGTTATACCCCCCCTCTAAAAAAAACACAAAAACAGAAGAAAATCGGAGTGTCACTACAAAAGATTGATGGTGTGCCTTTTCTGGATCATCAAAGTGTTCACTCCCAGAAAAAGATGGTGTGCCGATTCTGGACCATCAGAATACCCACTCTCACAAAAATAGCCATACCCAAATAAAATCCTGAAATGTACGTACTCACCCTTGCAAAACACAAAACACTCACTTTTTGAAATAAAAATCTCAAAGCAAGATTTTCGGTCCATGTTTGGAATTGCTTGCTACGAAACCCTTGGGAAAATACTCAAAGCCACAAATCACAAAAAAATTGATTTAAATACAAAGAAATGGTTGTTGTTTGATGATAATTAAAATTGCATAACTCAAAGAAGTGATTGATGTGATGATAATTAAAATTGCATAACACAAACAAATGGTTGTTGTTTGATGGTTGTTGTTTGATAAAATCGAACATAACACAAAGAAGATAATTAAAATCGAACATAACTGCATCATCTTTGTGTTATGTTTGATGATAAAATTGAACATAATTGCATCATATCACATAATTAAAATCGAACATAATTGCATCATCTTTGTTTTATGTTTGATGATAAAATCGAGCACAATGTGTTCGCATTCTTAAAATCGAACATAACACAAAGAATTGCAGTGAAGAAATCGAAAGAAGAAGAATCGCAGTGAAGAAATCGAACATAACACAAAGAATGATGAAGAAATCGCAAGAAGATGGAGAAAAGTACCTGTCGATTTTCGAAGAATTGAGTGAAGAAATCGCAAAGAAGTACCTGTGGAGAAGAAGAAAGAACATAGTCAAGAAATCTGTGGAAAAAAAAGCGAAGAAGAAGAATAAATATGTGGAAAAAAGCGAAGAAGAAGAAGAAATCGGAAGAATCGCAGTGAAGAAATCGAAAGAAGAAGAATCGCAGAAAGGGAATCGATGGTACAAACCTGATGGAGGCGCACGATGGGATGGAGGCGACGATAATATGATTAGGTTTTACAAACAAGGGTATTTTTTGTATAAAATGTCCTTGTTTTATCTTTTTCTAGGGGGGAGGGGTGGACACGCGTGTCCCACCCTTGTTCAATTTAGTTCTAGCTAGTCCCACATATGGACACACAAAACATGGTACAAACATGTTTTGTCCTGTCTCATCCTGTCCGGTGTACCAAACGTGAATTTGGAAAAACAAATAATAATCTAACATGAACAGGAACAAAGAGTTTATTTCTAAATTTTTGTTTGATAAGTTAGTTGTTTGAAAAACCGGTGTTTAAAAAGACGTGTTATGGCATGTGTTATAGTGTGAAATGGCATACGATGCGTCTCAGTCGTTGCGAAATCAATATATATATATATATATATATATATATATATATATATATATATATATATATATATATTAAAGGAGACACCACCATGTATGACTTGACATCTTCTTAAGCCCAGAACATCCTTTATCCTTTTTCTCATGTTTTCAAGTTTTTTAATACTAATTAAGTTAAAGACTTTTATACCTGATAACTCTATTTTTAGAGTTATTATTTCCTTTTATTTTTATTTTTATTTTATTTTGTCAAATTTTAGCCATTTCACTTCTCAAAACCCCCATTATTGATAATATTCCAAAAATGAGCAATAAGAGTGAACCACAGTTTTTATAAACCATTTGGTAGTATTTTGTTGCTTTTTCACGAAATATTTGCAGTGACTTGCGGAGTGCCCACTACGCATCCCACTGGCGAGCCAAGAAGAAGACAAAGAAAAATCAACTCTTAGCTTGGAAGTAAAAATCTGGAGAATAGAAGGCTCTAATGGCAGAGGCATGGGATGGTAAAGTACAAGCATGTTCCCTAAGACATGGCAAGATGAATTATTTAATAACACCCATGGTACTTTAAGTGGACTTTTTGGAAAAGGTGAAGGAACCTTGGGGTAAAAGAGCTACAAGCTT
This sequence comes from Saussurea involucrata, assembly GCA_033807775.1. NCBI lineage: Eukaryota > Viridiplantae > Streptophyta > Magnoliopsida > Asterales > Asteraceae > Saussurea > Saussurea involucrata. Next base: position 164,764,751 of record CM066320.1, read on the forward strand.
GTGGATAGAAGAGTTACTCAATGAAGCTGTATTTTATGTCTTCCACTTCAGTTTTTAGTCTCTAAGTCTTTACCCATCTTTTGTTGGTCCAACCTTTCCTCTTAGTATATAAAGAGGTGTTGGGTGTCATTTATTTCATATCTTCATCTACCACATTTAGTGCAAGCTTAGTTGTAGTTGTTAGCTTAAAATTTACTGTAGTAGCTCTCTAATTTTCTGTACTTCGATCTGTAGTGTAATCGTTAATTTCAAGTAACTAGTGGCAGTGACGCACTCTCGTTCCCCACTGCGGTTTTAATCAAAGTCACTTTCAGTTTACTTATGTGCAACTTCTCATCTTTTGTTTTCTTTACTTCGGTAATTATGGGCTAAGCATCCTTTGGGATGTAGGAAAGAGAAGTACCTGGATTTTATGGAAAATGCTTGAGTAATCTTTATACTTGGAATACTTATTGTTTTGGTCATTCACTCTCGATTATTGCCCAATGTTGCGAACAAGCCGATCACTTGTAAGGATCTATAGTCTAGTTCTTAACTCATGAATGAGTAGAACGCAGTGACACGAGCTTGGATGATGCTAGGGGATTCGAAAGAATTATTATGACACTTGCGAAAGTGAGGTCGGCACAGTGAGCTAATCTCAACCCACTGGAGTAGTAGGCAAGCTAGTTGGTGTATTAAAAACACTTAGAGTATTTGTCTCTACACTTTCCATCGAGACCTAAAAAAGGTCCATTTTGAGATTACCATTGACAAAACAATAAGTACTAAGAGTATGAGATTTTTACTTAAAGGTGTGAGTATTTTGTAATCGGACTTTTCTAACGAAAATGCCCATTTCGAATATGAGGATCACTTTTGGAATCAGGTATTTAATATAAAATCTAGGGAAAATCTAACCTACATTCCTTCTTTTAAAATCTTAAGTAAAATCGTTAAAGTAGCGTTTCACCAAACAAACCAAACTATTGCTTCCTCTGTAATTGAAACTTGTAAAAGGAAGCTCATGAGAACCTTATTGTCTTGATTGCCCAGTCCCCGTGGATACGATTCTGGTATTTTACCAACTATTACTTGCTGTGACGATCATAGTGGTCAGTGTACACTTGCGCTTTCCACTGTGGACAATTTGCAACCCACTGCGATTAAATCACATATTTCGCACGTACCAATACCCCTATAGACAAATTGTATGTTTCATAATAAAATAGGATTTTTTGGTAATTTTGCATCCACCTTAATGTTAATCTCCTTGGCTATTCAAGTTATTGATAAACATTCCATTTAATTTTACGTTCCCAAACTATTCAACTTCTTGATAAAAATGTCTCTATTGTTTATTGCAATTGATTTACTTTATCCAACTCTTCATCTCTCTTAAAGCGTAAAAAGTCAATTTTCTTTTTTCTCCTTAATTCTCTAAATATCTACTACTATTATTTTGTTCTTTTATGATTTTTTTTGTTAATTAAGTTTTTGCATTCGAATTCAATCCATTCATCTTCTTCTATATTAATTCAAGTGACGTAACTCCAAACCATTCATCTCTTCCAACTATTGATCTCATCTTATATTAAAACTACATAACTCCAAATGTTACTATTTAAGGATGTTGATAGCAACCTTGAAGAACAACATTTGTGAGAACACGATCGTGGAAATCATCTACAAGAAGTTGTGTATAAATATAAATTATAGTTTGTTCTTTTGACAAATCGTGATATTGGGTTTATTTTATTGATGATATTTGAAATGTTTTCTATTGTTTTCTATCTCAATTTCTTACTCCTTTTCAAAACGTTTAAATATTTTCTTTTTCTCCTTAGCAAGAATGAAATTTATGGTTTTCAAGTCTTCAAGCTCAGCCTTGATTTTATCAAAATGTTTGAGCTGAGAGAGACATATTTGAAGTTGAGAGGAAATAGATTTCATGTGAGCATTTGCCTTTTTCTTAGCAACTTTAGCATCATAGAGATCAATGGTTAAAGAATCAAATGCTTCAATCTTTTTGCATCAGAAAGATATAGAAATGGATGTACCTGTGATGAGGAGGAGAAGCACTTAGCTGATACAAAAGCAGTTGAGGTGGTGTGATCTTCTGGATCACTCATGTCATTTATTTTGGCCATGAAGCACACATTTGAAGTGTCCTTCTCGCTTTCAGATGTGGGTCCATCTGCCAAATCATGAGTTTCAGCAGGCATACCCTTGCCTCTTCTGACAAGTCTTTTGTTTCTTTCCTTTTCTCTCTTGTATTTTTCTTTGTATCTTTCAGCCCGGTCAGAATTTACAGAAAGAGAGGTTGGCTGAATTTTTGGGAAGGGGAGAGATTGATAGAATCATATTTGGATCTTCCCGATTTTGAGGAAAATCGGCCTGGGGAAGAAGTTCTGGGTCTTTCAAAGTGTTTACTTCTGCACTCAGAGGCAAAATGACCCCTTTTACCACAGTTAAAACATTCTTCGTTAGTTTTGTCCGAAGAGGAGTGTTTAGAGAGAGAAGAGGAGGATTTTCGACTAAACTTAGATTTTCCAGAAGAGAAGCGAGATTTGGATTTCGAATACCCTTCCAACATGGCCATTTCATCTAATAATTTGTCAACTGAAGTTTTCTCACATTCATCCTCAGCATCACTAAGATATGCCTCTGAATGCTCATTGGGGTCTTCTTGACTGTCATGGTCAGAGTCAGACGGGTAGGTGATTCTTGGAATACACTTAGTTCTTTTGGAGAGTCACTTAGGAGAGCTAGAGAAGAGTTCTTTGTATCTGTGATGACATACTTCCTTTGCAGTTTAGTCTGCTCATAGTTGAAGAGAGTTCCATAAAGAACAGTGAGAGGCATATGATCAAGATCCTTGGTTGTCTTTATACAAGTACATATATTTTTCCCAAAACTCAGGAAGACAATCCATAAACTTGCACAGACTTCCTCATTGTCATACACTCTACCTAACAACTTTAAATCATTAAGAAGACTGTTAAAGCGGTTATAGTAGTTGGAGAGAGATTCTCCTTTCTCATAAGAGAAGAGTTCAAATTTTCTAACAAGAGCAATCTTTTTGCTCTTTTTAACTTCATCTGTACCTTCGTACAAAACACACAAAGTGGACCATATCTCTTTGGCAGTATAGAGATTTACCAGAGAGTGGTACACTTCATAAGGAAGAGAGAGAGAAATGATGGTCCTGACTTTGGAATCTAAAGACACAAGACGTTTATCTTCATCAGTATATTTCTTGGGATTCTTAACAATATACCGATCGGTTACAGTAGATTTTTCTTTATCAGGAATCATCAGAATCATCTTGACCAACACTTTCTTTGCCATATTTTTGAGTTTCATAGCGATCCCAAACTCAAGGGACAAAAGGTCCCTCACTGAGAATAGTAGGGTATCTTATCCACTCCTTCCATGAAAAACATCATTATACTTTTCCATAAAGAAAAGTTGTTTGGATTAAACTTAGGAGGTTTAGCAATAGATCCATTTTCAGAAAAATTGTTTTGAGAGGAAACTGTATTGTTTGAGGAGGAAGCATGCATTGCAGATCAAGTTTATTAAGATTAAACTTTCTGCTCTGATACCACTTGTTTGTCCCAGATAGCTAATAAGAACAAGAACAAGTATTGTAGAAGGGGGGGGGGGGGTTGAATACAATACACAAAATTTTCACTTTAATTAATTCTTTATTGATTTATAAAATCAAGAATTACACATAAAACAATTAGATTGTTGCGGAAAGAACATATGAAATCTATTCTAACAATCTTCACAAAGTAATACTGAAAACTACACAACTTCTAAAACACAAAGATTGAAAGCTATTTAGTTCAATAGAGGAGAGGAGCAGAATGTCTTGAGCACAGAGAAATCTTCAAGAGTTGTTCATCGTTTGCATGAAGAAGTCTTCATCTTTAAATAGTACCATGTGCATTTAATGTATGTGACACTTGTCACTTTGTCATTTGAAGGTCAAGTTTGACTCTCAAAGTTGAAGTGTCTTTTCCTATTTTTCATGGTGCTAAAAAGCTTTGATGGTGACAATATCTAAGAATGGGAAAAAGGACAAATGAACATTTTCCCCCCATACCAGATATTTCTTCTTTGATGAAAATCTTCTTAGCAAAGATACAAGGGAGGATCCTCCTATCTTTGAGGATCCCACCGATTTGTCATGGAAAAAATAGGTGAGAATCTTCTTAGCAGGGAGATAAGGAAGGATTCTCCTATTGTGAGGATCTCACCGATTTGTCATGGAGAAAATCGGTGAGATAGCTTAGTTTGGGTTGAGAAGTCCATCTTCAATCCGCATTGGTAGATTTACTTCTTCTTGATTTCGGTTGATCTTAGACTTCACCGAACTTTAAAAACATGACTAAACTATTACAAAGAACCTAAAATTTCTCTAAGTATATAAAAGATGTTTTTCAAATAATGTAAAGAGATCAGGAGGCCATCTTCAAATCTTTGATGACCCAACAGTAAATTTGAAAGATTTGAAAGACTTACATGATTATTAGATGTTAAGACATGCTTGTGTTTGTAATATGGATCAATACGCAGTCAAAGATTAAATTACAATATTATATATAATGGGTTTATACAGTCAAAGATTAAATTACAATATTATATATAATGGGTTTATACTGACTTACTTTATTTTTTCACTTGTTTTTGAAGTAACTCTAATGGCTACAACAATCATGATGAATATGGTGTTAAAATTCAAACATTTGTTAAAGCAATGCAAAAAAAATTTAAAGTTGTTGCGTGTTTGGAAAGTTATAGGATTGTTAATTCAAAGTTTAAAATCATAATTGAAGATTCATGTTGATTTCAATAACATTCCACATTCTTGATCCATTATGTGGATACCTTTCTTCTAAAAAGAAACATCAATAAGTTTGGATGTATTTTAATTTCATTTGAGCTTTAGACGGTTAATTATTGTGTATTTGTTTGATAATTTTATTCATTTTAGTAACGACATTTATAATAGGTATCAAAGTTAATAGACATATTTTTATCAATTATTGTATGTGTCTCAAAGTTATCCAACAACTATTAAACATCAAATAATTAACTTAAAACACAAATTTGATTCTCGCGCAACGCGCGAGCCAAAGACTAGTAATTCATAATACTTCTGTAATGCGTGACTCACGTTATGACATCTTAAAACGTGCCATGGCGCGTTGCGATGTGCATTTGTTATAAGACATATTAAAAAAATTATTTTTATTTATTTATCTTTTTTGTATTTACATGTTTTACATTTTTATAAATCTAATTTAATCATACTCACAGTTTAACGAATTTATAAACATTATGAAATCACGTTTGTAAGACTACCTTTCTAAAATTTATTTTAAATATTCAATCAACTATTTTTATAAAATATGTATGATTTTTCGCCTTATAACATGAGTGTACATTTTTAATATCATTATCGAACTAAAAAAATATATGAAAAAATATTTATATATAAAAAACATACAACTTTTTCGCCTTATCCCACTAGTTGAAAAAACATCACGTCATCGTCATGACATATAAGACTTGAGACTTGGCATTGTTGTCGCGCTACGTCACACGCCATTTTAAACTTTATGAAAAACTAGTTTAAATAGTTTATTGGAACTTTATTTTGGAATAATTTTGAAAAAAAATAACTTTTTTTTTATTTTAAACAATTGTGTTAATAACTAATATTGATGTATAATTAAAATTAAAATCAAATTCAAATAATAATTTTTAATTACTATTAATTATTAATTATTAGTTATTAATAATTAATATTTATTGGTATTTACCAAATAATTAATATTTATAAATAATCAATACTAATAAATAACAGTTGATGTTAGTTTGAGGGGCCGTTTATCAAATGCTTACCCGGGTAAGATTTTACCAGTCAAATTTCACAGTATCACTTACTTACCATGATATTAGTCCGCCAAATCGATTTCGTATGCTACAATTCACCCAGTAAATGTTAATCGTGGTAAGAGTCGTCGCCATCACTTACCGGAGTAAGACACTTTGTCCTTTCAATCGCTCTTACCAGGTAAGATTTTTGGACCATGTCATATCAATCTGGTAGGTAATGTGACTTGGTAAGCGCTTACCCGAGTAATTGTTTGGTAAACGGCCCTGGGTTATAATTTAAAAAAAGTGCCTAAAAACTCTCAAACGATATTTCAAATAGTGTTTCAATAAACTAGCGATAAACTAGTTTTATCCATCTAAACGTGACTTTTGAAATAAGGGGGTGTTTGGGATTGCTTATTAAAACAACTTATGCTTATTTTTAAAAGTGTTTATCAACTTATAGGGGTAATAAAGTAATTTGGTTGAATAAGTAAATAAACAGTTTCAAATAAGTCATTTAGTTTACTCCTCGATTTTTTTGTCAAATATATCAAAATAAATTTCATGTCTTTTATTTAAAGGGTATGAAAACCAATTTTGATTCTAGTCCTCTTTTTTCATGTCTTTTATTCGATTCCATCCATTTACAATCATTCTTGGTTGCACTAGAATCAAATTCAAAATGAGGATAAACTCTTTCATAAATACATGACGTTTTCATTTTTGTTTAGGAGTTACGTGTAGGATATGATCTATTACCGCTTTAGCATTTGTCGGTGTGATATTAAATGAAACTGAATGATCGTCATTCATGAGAATCCGAGTCATTGGTTATGGGCTTATGTCATTGGAGAAAATTTGGTAAGTGGAAGTTTTTTCATCCGAATTTTCAACGTTTTTCTATCACCTTATTTGTAAATAATTTTTATTTTAAAAGGGTAGAAAACAATTAATTTTTTTTTTTAAAATATAAATATTAAATCAATTGCATGTTTCAATCAATGTTTTTGGAATATCAGTTTGTGGATGAAATGAGAGATTGGTTTTCTGATATGTTGGTTGTTTCATTCATAAATAGACGTAAAATTCAAGCCATAATTCTCACGCAACGATTTCATTGTTGCAATATTTCTTTCTGCAATATTTTGTGTTTGAGATACTACTGAAAAAATGAGTTCATCTCTTGCAAAAGCTAAGCTATATTTCTGTTTTGATGGTGAATGGGTGCAAGATAACAATGAGTGGAATTTTGCTTATAAATCTAAGCATGGTGTAAAAGTGTTAGTAAACTATACTTATCAGAAGTTTGTTGCATACGCCATGCAAAAATGTGGAATCAACTCTTCTGATATTTGCAAGTTAGTGTTTAAAAATGGCGATGGGTCATTTGTGGATTTATCCAACGATGGGGATATCTCTACTTTTCTGCACCTTGCAGTCGATTCAGAAAGACCCCCATTACTCTTTGTGTATCCCGGCGTATCCGACGGTGACGACGACGGTGACGACGACGGTGACGAGGAGGGTGACGACGACGAAGACCTCCCAATAGAGCAGCCTGATTCTCAACCACAACAACCACCACCACCATCACCACAACCACACGAATGGCGTACTGCTGGAGTTGCTGATGACGAAACCCACGTTTTCAGAACGGGTAATTCTGAAATAGACAGATCAGACACCGATAATGATGATCACGAAGAATATACCCCTAGTAGAAAATCATGTAGTCAGATAAATGACTTTTTTGATATGTCCCCTATTCTTCCAGACTCCCATACCCAGACACAAAGCTACGAACCTACACCTTATATTCGTAGCGAAAGTTTAACAGCAGGTCAGATATTCGATTCGAAGGATCTCTTAGCAAGTCAGATCGGACTCAAGTTCTTGGAAGAGGGTTTCCAAAGTCGCGTGCGGGCATCTGACAAAATCAAATACGTAGTTGAATGTGCTAGAGAAAAGTGTGAGTGGAGGTTGTACGCGATTCACACGGGTCCCAAAGGAGGGGCGATAATGATTAGAAAGTTGCACGACGTACACACTTGTACGAGGACGCAACTTAATCCCCACCGCAAACAAGCCGGCAAAAAGACTTTGGGTGCGATCCTGAAAAACAAATTTCTTGATGTTAGCAGGTCATTGCGTCCAAAGGACATCGTCCACGACGTTCACCGGCAGTTCGGCGTCACGATTGATTACCACCAAGCGTGGCGTGCGCGCTGCCATGCACTGTTTATGGTGAGAGGCACGTTCGAGGAGTCGTATGAACGACTCCCGACATATTTATATAATTTGCAGCTGCAGAACCCTGGTACTGTCACACAGCTACGGACCGATTCACGTGGACAGTTTGAGATGTGCTTCGTGGCCCTTGGACCCGCGGTACATATTTTAACACGTCATATGTTTACACATTATAAACTATAACATTTACACATTATAAACTATAACATTTTAACCTATGTTTTTGCAGATCCGCACATTTCTGGAAAATCTACGTCGTGTCCTGATAATAGACGCAGCCCATTTAAAGGGCCGTTACTTGGGTATGATGTTCCTGGCGGTTGCCATGGACGGGGATAACTCCATCGTTCCAGTAGCTTTCGGCGTAGGCAAGTCCGAAACCGGGGACGAGTGGACTTGGTTTCTGTCCATGTTGAGACAAGCTATCGGAGACCCGCAAGGGTTGGTGTTTATGTCTGACAGGGCTCCTTCCATAAGCGCCGCAATCTCTGCCATGTACCCAAACGCCCCTCACGCCATATGCTGTCGACATTTGGAGATGAACGCCAAATCCAAGGACAAACGTATTACCACCTACAAGGATGTCTATTGGGCGGCATGCAGAGCATATACGGATCGGGAGTTTAACAAGTACATGAATATGCTACGATACAGTGTCAAGGAAGCAGCCAAAGTCTTTGACGATGCTGGACCGGAGAGGTGGTCCGCGGCCCATTTTCCTGGACAACGGTATGACATTCTGACCTCGAATAGTGCAGAGTCTGTGAATGCACTCTCCCGTTTTGCGCGTAGATGTCCGATTGTTAATCTTATGGACTACTTTCGGGCCTTTCAACAAGAGTGGTACCAAATTCGACGCCTAAAAGGAGCTAAGATACAAAATGCACTCGCACCAACGGCGGAGAATATCGTTCAGTACAGGGCGCGTCGTGCGGCGACATGGCCGGTAAGAGCAATCGGGTATGGGAAGTACGAGGTGCATGATGACTATATTAACGCGATTGTGAATATGGAAGACCACCTTTGTTCGTGTCGCGAATGGGATAAATCTGGGTTACCGTGCGGCCATGCCATCGCTGCAGCAACATATATGGGTCGTACAGATTGCAGCGACTTGGCTGTACCTTTCTTCACGTCCGAATATTACCGGAAAACATACGTGGAGGTAATAAACCCAGCTGGACCCCCTGCAGCATGGGTGTATCCACCCGACCCGCTTCCACCATGCTATCCACCTTTAATGGATAAGAACAGGGCCGGGAGACCGAGAAAGAACGACCGACGTCCATCACGTGGTGAAAGTTCGATACAACGAAGATGTACTCGGTGCCAATGCGTAGGACACACTCGTGGAGAGTGTCCAAATCCCGCCCCTTCAACCGTGCCAAGGAGACATTCTGTCAGTCACACCCCGGGCCCGTCACAGCTTGAACCATATGGAACAAACCCATATGATACTGTTGATCTAAACACTGATTTGTAAATGATATATATACACACATACATATGCTTCTAAATGAACATTGATAACACAGCTAGTTTGTAAATGATATATATATATATATATATATTCGTATTATATATTTACACACATAAAGAAAATAGGAGACCTTCAATTTTTCTTAGTATTTTCTTGACCTTGTTCTTGCATCCATGGCAGTGAATGTTAACTCTGAGTACACATGTCTGTTTATATATTCATATTAGATACGTTTTAATTTTAACAAATTACACCATTATAGTTAATTATTTAATTTATGGTACATCTCATATTTTTTTTTTCAATTTTGTTTTACACTCCTATCGCATTAACATAATAATCATATATTAACTAATTCATTAAATCGTTTTAAATTATTATTATTTGAATGTGTTTATAGATATCGTGAATGGCAATAGGAGAAGGTAGAATTGTTTATAAATGGGGTTTTGACAAGTTGGTATCACTGGACTCATTTAAGAATTGTGAAAATGGGTATTTGGCGAATGATGATTTATGTGTGTTTAAAACACTTCAGCTCCAAACACACATGAATCATCATTCGTCAAATACCCATTTTCACAATTCTTAAATGAGTCCAGTGATACCAACTTGTCAAAACCCCATTTCATATTATATATATACACACACATACATATGCTTCTAAATGAACATTGATAACACAGCTAGTTTGTATTCCATCCAACAAGCTCTTCATCTTCAATCTTTCTGACCCTTCTTCAACGGCTTCTGCTTTTGCAACCACGTATGGCCATTGTGTACCACAACCCGCACACACTTTAGCAAATGAGTTGACTTCAATCTTTCTGACCCTTCTTCAACAGCTTCTGCTTTTGCAACCACGTATGGCCATTGTATACCACAACCCACACACACTTTAGCAAATGAGTTGAGGGTTGTCATATATTCTACAAGAGGAGTAGGCCCATAAATGAGGTAACCTCTGACTTGACCTTGCATGATGTATCCAACCTAACCATGGTTCAGCAGCTTAAAAACTACTTTTCAGAGAAATTAACAACAACAAAAAATACAAAACAACAACACAGTAAAAAAAATACAAACAACAACACAGTAAAAAAAATACAAAACAAAAAAAAATATAACCACCACCTACTTAAAAATTGATTTAGTTTCATCAATCCAAGCTTGCTTCTCGTTTACCTTCGCTTGAATAATTGCGAAGTCTTGCAGAATATGGTGAATTGCTTCTTGTTCTCGACGAACACGAGCCTCCCGAGCTTTTATATCCCCTTTCATCCTTTTGATCTCCCTGTCTTCCTCTTCGATCTTTCTCAAATGGACTGCCTTCCTGTCCATCATTTTTTTCCACTCTTCTGTTAGTTCATCTATCTCCTTTTCCTTTTTTGCTATGGCGACCTCGATTTGAGGTGGCATTTTTTCAGGAGTAGACTTAGGGTTTGATGACGATGCCATTTGTGGATGAAATGAGAGAAGAGAGAAATCAATTCAAAGAAAGAAAGCAAGAGAGAAATCAAGAAAGAAAGCAAGAGGAAGTGTGAATTGTGAATTGCATACTACTGATATTTATGGATGAAATCTCAAACATGCAAATGAATTTCAACCACAAATCGGTCTTCAAAGTACAATAATTGTGGAAACAAACAGTAAAAGCATGCAAGATTCGTCTAAGTACAGGGGCTGAAAGTGTAAATTTTCAGGGACCAAAAGTGTAAATTTTCAGGGACCAAAAGTGTAAATTTTGGTCCATCGCGGGCCATCGCGGGCTGCGATCGCGGTCAGGGACCAAAAGTGCACCGCGGCCAAAGTTGAGGGGCTTCGCGGGGCATTTGGGGCCAAAATACGTGCCACGTCAGCCCTAGCCCGCGATCGCAGGATCCATCGCGGGTATTTTGGGTATTTTTGCAAAATGAATTTTTTTTTTGGGTATTTTGATAACAGTTGGTCAAACTTTGGGTATTTTAATTAATTTCCCTAATTATTATCTATATATATAGGGTATATATATATATATAATTTCTTAAAACTTTTTAAACTCTATAAAATTAGTTAGATCATGCGCATCGGGAGTGTGGGTTGGCTGGGGTTGGGATGGAACACCATCGCACCCCTTGGGGTTGGATGGGGATGGAGTCCTCCCGGGTTGGGCAACCCGGCTTGGGTTGAGATATTTTGCAAATTTTTTTTTTTTGAAATATATCCATTAATATATGAACGTTGGGGTATTTTTTTATTTTTTTATTTTTTATTTATATCCTATAAATACTAATATACTTCCCCACTTATTTTTTCACACCACTAAATTTTCTCTCAATCTCTCAAACTTTTCTCTACTACAAAAACAAAATGTCTTCTTCATCAGTGAACTCGTCGGAAATTTATGAGTCGTCTTCGTCAACTACTTTGTGAAATCATTCCAATGCCCTCTGGATCAAAGACGATTAAGGTTTAAAGCCGCGCAAGAAGCGGCAAGAAAGGATGTAGAACGTTGTTTTGGTGTGCTAAAACAACGCTGGCACATAATACAACACCCAGCAAAATCGTGGCACCCGAATAAAATACAAAAAGTAATGTACGCTTGCATCATATTACACAATATGATATTGGAAGACGAAGGTAACGCGATTTGTCGTTTCGATGAAAACGCTAATCAAGTTGATGAGGAGGACGACGAAGAGATTAGCGACCAACAATATGACGCTAACGTGTTAGAAGTCCGACACCGAGAAACGCATCATAACCTTCGGGCGGATTTAATCGAACACATTTCACGGCTTCCAAGACACAACAACCAAGGCAACGAGTAGTATTTTTAATTGAAATTTATGTATTTTTAAGTTTTTTAGAATTTATTATGTAAGGTTAAAATATTAGTTTGATTTATAAATTATAATATTATATATTATTACAAATTACTTATAAAATATTAATTATTTAAATTAATGGTAACAAAAATAAAAATAAAAATAAATAAAAGATGGGATGGTGGTGTGGGATGAATGTGGGGGTTTGTGGGTTAGAATGGGTTGAAAGGGAAAAATGATGTGGCGCTGACGTGGCAGTGAAAAAGTGTGGGTTAGATGGGGTTGGATGCTGATAGTCTTAGCAGCATACACAATCTGACACCAATCTTTCTAAACCATATGTAGGGGACTAGGGGCAACCATATAATGTATTTAAAAAGTCGATTAGCCACTCAATATAAAGGAAATTATATATTGTCGTCGATTTAGGTTTTTTATTAAATCATGTTATTGGTTTATAATTTATTTTATTATTAAAAAAGATTAAAAAAATTACAAATTGTACTTTGATAGTTAAGCATTGATATTGTGCACTGGTGTCAAATTTGTATCATGACCAACCAATTCAATACCAACCGTACCAATTCAGTTGGTACCAATTAAATTGGTTGGTACTATCGTGTCAATTTTACAAACTTGGTTGGTACGTGATATTGAAAATCGTGTACCACGATAATACTGTATTGCCCGAAATTATAATAATAATAATAATTTAATGTAGAGAAAATATTGATCTGATTATTTTTTAATAGGCCTCAAAGATGGATTGTTGGATAATGGCTTACAACTCACTAAACTCATGATCTTTACTTCCTATTATCTATATATATAGGGTATATATATATAATTTCTTAAAACTTTTTAAACTCTATAAAATTAGTTAGCAGCATACACAATCTGACACCAATCTTTCTAAACCATATGTAGGGGACTAGGGGCAACCATATAAGGCCATCCGTAATGCATTCGGGCTCGGGCTCGGGCTAGGGAGCGGGTAGGGCGGGCTCGAGCGGGCTCCGGTACGGGGTGGGCGGGCATCCGGCTCGGGCTTGGCATGTGGGTTTGAAAACCCGAGAAACCCGAGGGCTTTGTTTGTTTTTTAAAATTTTTTTTAAAAATTTGAAAATAAATAAACTCCAACGGCTATATTTATATTTATTTATTTTTAATTTTTTTTCCCAATTTAATCACACTATATATATATTAATCCAAACATCTTATTTTTTCACACCAAAATCTCTCAAATTCTCTCAAACTCTCTCAAATTTCATCATGAATCCAAACAAAACACCTACATCCCGTCGTAACCGACCGGATACACCGCAACCGCAAGAAGACCCGGAGCTTGGTTTCCAAGCGTTTACACAACAAGGTTATCATCCGCAATTTTCGCAACAATTTCCGCCACAATTTTCGCAACAATTTCCGCCACAATTTTCGCAACAATTTCCCCAACAATTTCACCAACAATTTTCGCAACATATTCCTTACCAATTTACACGTCCCGGTTTGATTGAACAAGGTTTTACTCCGGCCAACTACAATCTTCCTTCACCCGCAATCAATCTCGACGACGACATTGTTCCGGAAACCCAACATTCTAGCCCGCACACACCACAATCCATCTACACACAACAATCTATCCCGGAACCATCAAACCCGACACCAACGAGAAAAGGAAAAAACAAACAATATGAAAATAGAGCCGCCAAACAGATGTGGAGTAAAGACGAGGAACTCGCGTTAGTGTCGGCGTGGGTTGACGTTTCGGAGGACCCCGTTGTCCGTAACGCACAAACCGGTGGTAATATTTTTATTGTTATTGTTATTATTATTGTTATTATTATTATTATTAATATTATTAATATTATTAATATTATTATTATTCTTGTTAATATTCTTATACTTGAATTTACATAAATGTAGAAAGTTTTTGGACCCGAATCGGGCAAGTGTTCTTTAGTTTGATGGGCCGCGAAAATTATAGAACAACTCATCAACTCAACACCAAGTTCAACGACCTCAATAAAAGAATAAATTCTTTTGGCGGCTTCTACAACAACTTGTTCACTAATAGATCAAGCGGAATGAGTGAGGCCGACATTTCACGAATGGCACACGAACGGTACCGAGCACAACTTGGGTTTGCTTTCACTCACGAACAAGCTTGGGAAGTCCTAAAAAAATGTCCAAAATGGGGAGCCGTTCCAACGATGACGACAACTTCATCGCGGGGTTCAAAACGTACCAAACCTTCCGATGATGACGATGACGACAACTTCATCGAGCAACTTCAACGACCCATCGGGAGAAACAAGGCAAAAAAAACATCAACGAGTAATACGAGCGGGTCGAATACGAACGAAAGTGTTACTCAGTTGTTGACGACGTTCAATGAGAAGATTGATGATACAATGGAATACAAAATGAAAAAACTCGAACTCGAACGAGATAAGTTGGAACACGAACGAGAAATCGAACGAGAAAAACGATTGGATAAAGACTTCGAGTTTTTCATAACCCCGCATGATTACCTTACGGGAGACGTTTTGAAGGTTACTTTGGCGAAGAAAGAGAGAATTAGAAAATTACATAATTTTTATTTTTTTAGTGTTTTGTATTTTGTAATTTTTCTTTTTAATGAATGATATGAATTTTTCTTTTTATTATTTATCTTATTTTTATTTATTAAAAAATATATAAATATTTTTATTTTGTTAAATAATTAAATGTATAAATAAAAGAATTAAAAAAAATGAGGTGGCAAGAGGGCTTATGGGTTCCGCTACGCCACTTTAGGGCTTGAAGGTTTGAGAAGAGGGTTAGGAGAAAAGCTGATGTGACGTTGATGTGGCGCTTGAGGGCTTGAGGGCTTGAGGGTTGGGATACGGATGGCCTAATGTATTTAAAAAGTCGATTAGCCACTCAATATAAAGGAAATTATATATTGTCGTCGATTTAGGTTTTTTATTAAATCATGTTATTGGTTTATAATTTATTTTATTATTAAAAAAGATTAAAAAAATTACAAATTGTACTTTGATAGTTAAGCATTGATATTGTGTAGGGGTGTCAAATTTGTATCATTACCAACCAATTTAATACCAACCGTACCAATTCAGTTGGTACCAACTAAATTGGTACCAATTAAATTGGTTGGTACTATCGTGTCAACTTCACAAACTTGGTTGGTACGTGGTATTGAAAATCGTGTACCACGATAATACTGTACTGCCCGAAATTATAATAATAATAATAATAATTTAATATAGAGAAAATATTGATCTGATTATTTTTTAATGGGCCTCAAAGATGGATTGTTGGATAATGGCTTACAACTCACTAAACTCATGATCTTTACTTCCTATTTCTAAGCCACTAATGTCTCGACTCTCATGTCTTTTCTTCTCAACACAACTACGCAAATACGATTATACGAAACACTAACTATATAATCTCTTCTCTTCATAAACGCAACGCTGAACAACACGTTATTTGGACAGTTAGCAGATTTGTATCATTAATTTGTATTGATTCATTTATTTGTAATTTCAAATTTTTAGATGCTGGTACGAAACCGTACCAACATGTACCAACCGAAAAACAGTTGTGGTGGGTTCTATTTGGCGATTTTAATGAAGTACGAAACGAGCACGAAAGATTAAACTCGATTGTCAACACGAAAGGTACGGAGGATTTTAATGAATTCATTAGAAGGGGTAAACTCTTTGATGTCCCAATGGGTGGAAAGAAGTTCACACGTATTAGCGACGATGGCCAAAAACATAGCAAATTAGACCGCTTGTTGGCAACGGAGGAATTCGGCTCTTTATGGAAGAACTTGGGGGCCAAAGTTTTGGAGAGGATATGGTCGGATCACGCGCCGATTATGTTAAGCGATCTAGGAAACGACTTCGGACCGAGGCCGTTTAAATTCTTTGATGCTTGGTTAAAGGATGAAAGTATGAGGGACGTGGTAAGGGAAGCATGGAACAAGGAGGTAACCTCTTGGAGGCCGGATTGCATATCCCGGGATAAACTCAAGAATGTCAAAAACGCACTAAAAGGGTGGCGCAAAGTGAATTGGGGAGATATCGATAAAGACTTGGCAACTAAGAAGGAAGCAGTAAGGAAATGGGAAGAAGAAGCCGATGGGAATCGTTTGACAACGTTAGATAGACAAAGGTGGGTTGAAGACCGGAAAAAGTGGCTTGAGTTGGAGGAAAGAAGCTCGGAAATGGCGAAACAAAGGGCGAATGTAAAGTGGATCAAAGATGGAGACGAGAACTCTAAAATCTTTCACGCGGCAATAAAAAAAAAGAGAAATGAGGAATTGTATCCGAGGACTCAACATTGGATCGGAATGGACGGAGGAACCGAAAAGAATAAAGGATTTTGTGTATGATTTCTTCAAGGGCAAATTTTCAATTCAAAGGGAGGATCGACCTAAATTGAGGTTGGCACGCGTGAATAAATTAATGGGCGAGGAGGCCGTACATCTTGAGAGAAGAGTAATGGAAGATGAGGTTTAGGCCACGATAAAGGTATGTGGAAGCAACAAGTCCCCCGGTCCGGACGGATTCACAATTTGGTTTATAAAAGATTTTTGGGGGATGATTAAAGAGGAATTGATGGCGGCGATAAATTGGGTCTTAGACAAGGGGGAGATAAGTGAGGGATGCAATGCTTCCTTCTTAACTTTGGTCCCAAAGAACGCATGTCCGCTTGGCCTAAATGAATTTAGGCCAATTAGCCTAATTGGAATTTTTTACAAAATTGTCGCGAAAGTCTTGGCGGAAAGACTAAAGATGGTAATGGGAAAGGTAATAAGTAAGGAACAAAGCGCCTTCTTAAAAGGGAGATCCATTCTCGACGGGGTGCTCATAGCCAACGAGACGGTAGCATGTCTCAAAAAGATGAAGAGGAAAGGGATGATATTCAAGGTCGATTTCGAGAAGGCATGCGATACGGTAGATTGGCAATTCCTACTAGACATGATGAAAGAGATGGGGTTCGGTGAGAAATGGAGAGGATGGATCAAAGCTTGCCTAGAGTCATCCAAAGTTTCCGTCTTGGTAAATGGAGCCCCGACAAACGAATTCCATATGGAGAAGGGCTTGAGGCAAGGAGACCCACTTGCACCGTTCCTATTTTTGGTGGTAGTCGAGGGCCTTCACTTGATGATGGAAGAAGCCACGGTAAAGGGGCTCTTCGAAGGGATAAAAGTGGGAGTTGATGAGGTGCCGCCGATATCCCACCTTCAATACGCGGACGATATCGTGTTTTTCGATGAATGGAAATTATCCAACATAAAGAACCTAATGAAGATGTTGAAATGCTTTTATCTAGTTTCGGGCCTAAAGATAAATATGAGAAAAAGCAAACTTTTTGGGGTAGGAGTGTCGGAAGATGAAACCCAAGCATGGGCGAGAGGATTGGGGTGTGGAAGTGACGTTCTTCCCTTTGTCTATCTTGGGCTTCCGGTTGGTGCGTCAATGCGAAGAATTGAACATTGGAAGTCGGCAATCGAGAAGGTGAAAAGTAAGCTCGCAACATGGAAGACAAGAATGATCTCGTTTGGAGGAAGATGGACATTGGTTCGATCGGTTCTAGGTAGTATCTCCTTATACTTTTTTTCGTTGTTTTGTGCCCCGCAAGGAGTGTTAAAAACCCTTGAGAGTGTGAGAAGCAATTTTTTTGGGGAGGCGGGGGGGGGGGGGGGGGTGGAGGTGAGGCAGTGAGCAAAAAAAATGGGATTGCATGGGTCAAATGGGATAGGGTGCTGGGAAGTTTCAAAAGAGGGGGGCTAAATATTGGGTCGTTGAGGGACACAAATTGGGGGCTTCTTGGTAAGTGGTGGTGGAGGTTCCATGAGGAGAGAGGCTCACTTTGGCTAGAGGTGATTAGGAGCCTTTACGGGTGGGATGAGGGTCTTGTAGAGGAGCCCCGTAGAAGCTTGGGGGGGCTGTCGGCATAGAGTAGCATCGTCAAAGTAGGGAGGGAGTTGGAAAAGGGAGGTATACCCTTCTTGGGTTCATTTGGCAAAGAAATAGGGGAGGGGTCGGACACGCGGTTTTGGGAGGAAAGATGGGCTTCAAACGTAAGGCTTAAGGAAACCTTCCATCGACTTTACCAACTTGAGACTAGTAAAGAGATTACGGTGCTAGAGAGAGGGGAATGGAGAGATGATGTGTGGGAGTGGAAATGGGGGTGGAGACGGGATCCGATGGGGAGAGAGATTGGGGAGTTGGACAATCTTCATAATTTAATCCAAAACGTTGTCCCAAAAAGAGAGGCTAAGGACCGGGCTCGGTGGAGTTTGGATACTAATGGAGGGTTCTCGGTAAAGAAGCTAAGGCAAATTTTAGAAGAAAGAAGGGTTAGTGGTGGGTTGTTTGGAGAGGAGACGAAATGGCCTAAATCGATTCCAAAGAAAATCGGCATTTTTGATTGGAGATTGAGACTAGGGAGGATTCCAACGAGGGTAGTTCTGGATGGGTTGGGCATAGAGTTAGACTCTATACTATGTCCGAGATGCGAGTGTGATGTGGAAACGATAGATCATGCATTAGTAAGTTGTGGAGAGGTAAAAAATCTGTGGCAAGAAGTTGGTAGATGGTGGAAATTGAAGGTAGATTCGGTGATCTCCTTGAGTGACTTGTTCGGTGTAGCGGCACAATTGGGAGATAACGTGAAAGGAACCCGAAGATGGGAAGCTGTAGTTTCGTGTCTGTTAAACCTCATTTGGACCAATCGCAATAAAGTGGTGTTCGAAAAAGAAAACGGCAAGATTTTGGAGCGATTCTTTGAATTCCAATTAAAAACGTTTGATTGGATTACAAAGAGGGACTGCCAACTCGCAATCGACTGGGTAAATTGGCTAACGAATCCGCAATTAAGATAGAGTATCGTCCTACAGAAGCTACTGTTCGTGGAAGGGCTGTCCAGATTAAGCCGTCTGACCGGATTAAGCTGTTGCTCAGTTAAAAGGGGGCTGTCTTCAGAAAGCTTGCAGAGGGCTGAATGAGCTGCTGGACAGTTTGTTTATGCTGCTGGAAATTGTTTTTCGTCGGTGGCAGCGTCGGGTCACAAATGGGGTAGCAGCGGCTGTTTGCTTCTCACAAACGAACCTGTTACGACCAGCTTCTCGTTGCGTCTGAATTGTTAGTTCTGTTGATGGGTAAAGGCTTGTTTCTCTCGACTGCTTCTCCTTTGCTTAAGGCTCGCTATATTGGGTTTTAATACCTTTTGTTCGATGGTTGTAATCTGTTTTTTCTCTTGTTGTTTGGACGATTGTATTGTTGGGTTTGGTGTTAATAGATTGGTTTTGGTTGCTGCTGTTCAAAAAAAAATTATGTTGGTACCAAATAGAGTTGGTTGGTACTAGGTATAATTTTTGGCGTACCAATTATAATTGGTTGGTACACGGTATTGAGAAAAAAAAATGGTATCGTACCATATTCACCTCTAATATTTTGATTACTGTAATGTTTACTTTCTATTTTGATTTAATAATTACAATTTTTGTAAAGGTTTATCGAACTAAATTATAAATTTTAATCATTAAAGTATAAACTTTGGTAATTAAGTTAATTTTTTGTCAAAAAGGTTGATACCGGCAACCCCAACCGGCCCACAATCGGCTGCCTATCCATAATGTGGGGGGCATACCTGACTCACTCAGCGGTTGTGGCTATGGGGGTGTCTTGGGTTCGAACCCGAGATCTTCTGCTTTTTGTACAAAGATGTCCACACCCATTACCAACTGAGCTACACGCCATTGGCAAGTAATTAAGTTAATGTTAATATATAATAAACATTAATTAATTATAAAATGTTGTAGGATAAATGTTCCATCGTCTAAAGGATATGACGATAGAGATAGGGATAAAGATAGATTGGAATTGAAATATCTTGTAGTTATCTACTTGTAACTCATCCCTATATAAAGGGCTTATGATTAATGAGAATTACGATTCGTTCTCTCAATTCTATTCTTGTTCTATTCGCTTTTCTCTTCAACACATTATCAGCACGTAAAGCTCAAACCGTTTATTGAACGGTTGTTTTTCCCGTTACCTGACGTTGTTGAACGACTTGTTGGAAAATTGCATAGTTACTCCGTTGTCATCACTCGTTATCACCTTTGGCACAAATTCAAGTAAGTGTTTTCATAATCTGTTTATATTTAAGTTCTCTTTGCTAGATCAAAAAAAAATAAAAATAAATATAAAAAATACGATTTTCTGCTTTTGCTTTTCGTTTTCTGCTGCATCATTGACAAAAAAAAGGCCTCCTTCGTTTGTTTTTTTTTATTATTATCATTGCGTAGAAAATCTTGATATATTATCAATCATTCACCAAAAGTTTAATAGGACGCAAAAAAAAGTATATATTAAGAATCCAATTAACAATGTTTTTTTTTAAGGTGTATAGTGCTACAATGATTTTGAGTCCACGATTGGATTTTTTTTTGGATTACTTTAATATTTTTCATTCCATAACTTTATCTCGAGTATCTATGCTTTAATTAATCCACATTAATATTTCTTTTATCTTATTTATTATGGTTATCAATTATCCTAACTTAATATGAATGCGATAATTATAAATAGCATTTATAAATTATTAATGTATCAAATATTTAGACTATAATTTATTTTAAACATATGATTGATGACTGTAATTTTTATTTGCTATAGTTTGGTTAACTTAATTTGTCATATTATTTACTTATTTAAATAAACTATGTTGTTATATCCCATTATTTATGACTTGATACGTACGTTGACGATATTGGATATTGTGAATTTCAACTTCTATTCAATCTTATCATTGAAATTAATCTTTATATATTTAGTTTTGAACTAAATTAGAAAACAAGATTTTATTACTATTAGGTTTGTTAAAGTTATCTCCTATCTAGCATTTAAATTTGTTATTGATTTAATTTGAATGTGACCTAAAGTTAGTCATTATCGATCGCATGTTATTATTTTAATTGTTTTAGTTTTGTTTTATTTTTTAAAGCAAATTGCTTTAGTTGATTAATATGTTTTTATATGGTTTTTATTTTGGGAAATTAATTAAAATACCCCAAGTTTGACCAACTGTTACCGAAATACCCTAAATTTTTTCAATTTTGCAAAAATACCCAAAATACCCGCGATGGATCCCGCGATCGCGGGCTAGGGCTGACGTGGCACGTACTTTGGGTACAAATGCCCCGCGAAGCCCCTCAACTTTGGCCGCGGTGCACTTTTGGTCCCTGCCCACGATCGCAGCCCGCGATGGGCCAAAAAATTGCTGTTTTGGTCCCTGAAATTTTACACTTTTGGTCCCTGAAAATTTACACTTTCAGCCCCTAAACTTAGACGAATCTTGCATGCTTTTACTGTTTTTTTCCACGATTATTGTATTTTGAAGACCGATTTGTGGTTGAAATTCATTTGCATGTTTGAGATTTCATCCATAAATACCAGTAAGATGCAATTCACAATTCACACTTCCTCTTGCTTTCTTTCTTGATTTCTCTCTTGCTTTCTTTCTTTGAATTGTTTTCTCTCTTGATTTCTCTTCTCTCATTTAATCCACAAATGGCATCGTCATCAAACCCTAAGGCTACTCCTGAAAAAATGCCACCTCAAATCGAGGTCGCCATAGCAAAAAAGGAAAAGGAGATAGATGAACTAACAGAAGAGTGGAAAAAAATTATGGACAGGAAGACAGTCCATTTGAGAAAGATCGAAGAAGAAGACAGGGAGATCAAAAGGATGAAAGGGGATATAAAAGCTAGGGAGGCTCGTGTTCGTCGAGAACAAGAAGCAATTCACCATATTCTGCAAGAATTCGCAATTATTCAAGCGAAGGTAAACGAGAAGCAAGCTTGGATTGATGAAACTAAATCAATTTTTAAGTAGGTGGTGGTTGTTTTAGTTGTTTTGTATTTTTTTTTCTTGTTTTGTATTTTTTTTACTGTGTTGTTGTTTTGTATTTTTTGTTGTTGTTAATTTCTCTGAAAAGTAGTTTTTAAGCCGCTGAACCACGGTTAGGTTGGATACATCATGCAAGGTCAAGTCAGAGGTTACCTCATTCGTGGGCCTACTCCTCTTGTAGAATATATGACAACCCTCAACTCATTTGCTAAAGTGTGTGCGGGTTGTGGTACACAATGGCCATACGTGGTTGCAAAAGCAGAAGCCGTTGAAGAAGGGTCAGAAAGATTGAAGATGAAGAGCTTGTTGGATGGAATACAAACTAGCTGTGTTATCAATGTTCATTTAGAAGCATATGTATGTGTGTATATATATAATATGAAATGGGGTTTTGACAAGTTGGTATCACTGGACTCATTTAAGAATTGTGAAAATGGGTATTTGACGAATGATGATTCATGTGTGTTTGGAGCTGAAGTGTTTTAAACACACATGAATCATCATTCGCCAAATACCCATTTTCACAATTCTTAAATGAGTCCAGTGATACCAACTTGTCAAAACCCCATTTAATATTCTTCTCGTGAAACCTTCTCCTATTGCCATTCACGATATCTATAAACATATTCAAATAATAATAATTTAAAACGATTTAATGAATTAGTTAATATATGATTATTATGTTAATGCGATAGGAGTGTAAAACAAAATTGAAAAAAAAGAGATGTACCATAAATTAAATAATTAACTATAAGGTTATGAATTTTAATGTATAACTTTAAACACACATGAATCATCATTCGCCAAATACCCATTTTCACAATTCTTAAATGAGTCCAGTGATACCAACTTGTCAAAACCCCATTTAATATTCTTCTCGTGAAAACTTCTCCTATTGCCATTCACGATATCTATGAACACATTCAAATAATAATAATTTAAAACGATTTAATGAATTAGTTAATATATGATTATTATGTTAATGCGATAGGAGTGTAAAACAAAATTGAAAAAAAAAATAAGAGATGTACCATAAATTAAATAATTAACTATAATGTTATGAATTTTAATGTATAACTGTATATGATATATATTAAAATATATAAATCCAAAAAAATTCAAGATTGGGCTCATTTCGAACGTATCGAAGAGACGATTATAATGGTGTAATTTATTAAAATTAAAACGTATCTAATATGAATATATTTATCATTTACAAACTAGCTGTGTTATCAATGTTCATTTAGAAGTATATGTATGTGTGTAAATATATCATTTACAAATCAGTGTTTAGATCAACAGTATCAAGCTGTGACGGGCCCGGGGTGTGACTGACAGAATGTCTCCTTGGCACGGTTGAAGGGGCGGGATTTGGACACTCTCCACGAGTGTGTCCTACGCATTGGCACCGAGTACATCTTCGTTGTATCGAACTTTCACCACGTGATGGACGTCGGTCGTTCTTTCTCGGTCTCCCGGCCCTGTTCTTATCCATTAAAGGTGGATAACATGGTGGAAGCGGGTCGGGTGGATACACCCATGCTGCAGGGGGTCCAGCTGGGTTTATTACCTCCACGTATGTTTTCCGGTAATATTTGGACGTGAAGAAAGGTACAGCCAAGTCGCTGCAATCTGTACGACCCATATATGTTGCTGCAGCGATGGCATGGCCGCACGGTAACCCAGATTTATCCCATTCGCGACACGAACAAAGGTGGTCTTCCATATTCACAATCGCGTTAATATAGTCATCATGCACCTCGTACTTCCCATACCCGATTGCTCTTACCGGCCATGTCGCCGCACGACGCGCCCTGTACTGAACGATATTCTCCGTCGTTGGTGTGAGTGCATTTTGTATCTTAGCTCCTTTTAGGCGTCGAATTTGGTACCACTCTTGTTGAAAGGCCCGAAAGTAGTCCATAAGATTAACAATCGGACATCTACGCGCAAAACGGGAGAGTGCATTCACAGACTCTGCACTATTCGAGGTCAGAATGTCATACCGTTGTCCAGGAAAATGGGCCGCGGACCACCTCTCCGGTCCAGCATCGTCAAAGACTTTGGCTGCTTCCTTGACACTGTATCGTAGCATATTCATGTACTTGTTAAACTCCCGATCCGTATATGCTCTGCATGCCGCCCAATAGACATCCTTGTAGGTGGTAATACGTTTGTCCTTGGATTTGGCGTTCATCTCCAAATGTCGACAGCATATGGCGTGAGGGGCGTTTGGGTACATGGCAGAGATTGCGGCGTTTATGGAAGGAGCCCTGTCAGACATAAACACCAACCCTTGCGGGTCTTCGATAGCTTGTCTCAACATGGACAGAAACCAAGTCCACTCGTCCCCGGTTTCGGACTTGCCTACGCCGAAAGCTACTGGAACGATGGAGTTATCCCCGTCCATGGCAACCGCCAGGAACATCATACCCAAGTAACGGCCCTTTAAATGGGCTGCGTTTATTATCAGGACACGACATAGATTTTCCAGAAATGTGCGGATCTGCAAAAACATAGGTTAAAATGTTATAGTTTATAATGTGTAAATGTTATAGTTTATAATGTGTAAACATATGACGTGTTAAAATACGTACCGCGGGTCCAAGGGCCACGAAGCACATCTCAAACCGTCCACGTGAATCGGTCCGTAGCTGCGTGACAGTACCAGGGTTCTGCAGCTGCAAATTATATAAATATGTCGGGAGTCGTTCATACGACTCCTCGAACGTGCCTCTCACCATAAACAGTGCATGGCAGCGCGCACGCCACGCTTGGTGGTAATCAATCGTGACGCCGAACTGCCGGTGAACGTCGTGGACGATGTCCTTTGGACGCAATGACCTGCTAACATCAAGAAATTTGTTTTTCAGGATCGCACCCAAAGTCTTTTTGCCGGCTTGTTTGTGGTGGGGATTAAGTTGCGTCCTCGTACAAGTGTGTACGTCGTGAAACTTTCTAATCATTATCGCCCCTCCTTTGGGACCCGTGTGAATCGCGTACAACCTCAACTCACACTTTTCTCTAGCACATTCAACTACGTATTTGCTTTTGTTAGATGCCCGCACGCGACTTTGGAAACCCTCTTCCAAGAACTTGAGTCCGATCTGACTTGCTAAGAGATCATTCGAATCGAATATCTGACCTGCTGTTAAACTTTCACTGCGAATATAAGGTGTAGGTTCGTAGCTTTGTGTCTGGGTATGGGAGTCTGGAAGAATAGTGGGCATATCAAAAAAGTCATTTATCTGACTACATGATTTTCTACTAGGGGTATATTCTTCGTGATCATCATTATCGGTGTCTGATCTGTCTATTTCAGAATTACCCGTTCTGAAAACGTGGGTTTCGTCATCAGCAACTCCAGCAGTACGCCATTCGTGTGGTTGTGGTGGTTGTTGTTGTTGAGAATCAGGCTGCTCTATTTGTTGAGAATCAGGATGCTCTATTTGTTGAGAATCACCCTCCTCGTCACCGTCGTCGTCACCGTCGGATACGCCGGGATACACAAAGAGTAATGGGGGTCTTTCTGAATCGACTGCAAGGTGCAGAAAAGTAGAGATATCCCCATCGTTGGATAAATCCACAAATGACCCATCGCCATTTTTAAATACTAACTTGCAAATATAAGAAGAGTTGATTCCACATTTTTGCATGGCGTATGCAACAAACTTCTGATAAGTGTAGTTTACTGACACTTTTACACCATGCTTAGATTTATAAGCAAAATTCCACTCATTGTTATCTTGCACCCATTCACCATCAAAACATTAATATAGCTTAGCTTTTGCAACAGATGAACTCATTTTTTCAGTAGTATCTCAAACACAAAATATTGCAGTAAGAAATATTCCAACAATGAAATCGTTGTGTGGGGATTATGGCTTGAATTTTACGTCTATTTATCAATGAAACAACCAACATATCAGAAAACCAATCTCTCATTTCATCCACAAACTGCTATTCCAAAAACATTGATTTAACATTGATTGAAACATGCAAATGAATTTCAACCACAAATCGGTCTTTAAATTGCAATAATTGTGGAAAAAAACAGTAAAAACATGCAAAATTCGTCTAAGTATAGGGGCTGAAAGTGTAAATTTTCAGGGACCAAAAGTGTAAAATTTCAGGGACCAAAACTGTAATTTTTTGGGCCATCGCGGGCTGCGATCGCGGGCAGGGACCAAAAGTGCACCGCGGCCAAAGTTGAGGGGCTTCGCGGGGCATTTGGCCCCAAAATACGTGCCACGTCAGCGTATCCCGCGATCGCGGGACCCCATCGCGGGTATTTTGGGCATTTTTGCAAAGTTGAAAAATTTTAGGGTATTTTGGTAACAGTTGGTTTGACTTGGGGTATTTTAATTAATTTCCCTTTTATTTTAGCATGTTATTATTGATAATATACATTGAACTGGATAACTTAATTTTTATTTATTTATTTAAATCAATTGTTTTAGCTTGTATTAAAATATGTTGTAATATAGATTTAGTTTTAGAAATTGTCATATCTACATCATATTCAATTGTTTTATCTTAATTATTATAATTAATTTTTGGAAGTTACACTTTCAACCCTCATAATTTTTGGTATTTTGCCAAAAGCTTAAAAAATAGCATAAAAATGTTATATTTTCAAATGCTTATCTTGATCATGAGTTCCTACTCATTAATTCCAATCTTATAAAGAATTTTTGGAAGTTACACTTCCAACCCCCCTTATATTTGGTATTTTACCTAAAGATACATAAGTACTATTAAGATGTTAAAAGTTTGAATTTGACTTTATGTCAAAAATAAAAACTAACATTGATTTGTTTAATGACAAAATCTCTTAAAATAGTATTAAGGTATTGAAGCATTAAAATTGGTTTCATAAGCCAAACTCATATTCATTTTGGTCTATTGCCAAAAGCTCTATAATTAACAATGTTATATTTAAATTAATTAAATCGCAAGATATCGATTTGGATTTTGTCAAACGGGTGTAAATAACCCTAAGGTTTGTAGGGACTTAAGAAATCCACGTGATTCCCCTACTATCTGGAGATCCAATGGATTGGGTGATTTTTATTTGCAAATTGAAATGTTGATGAAGTATTATCAATAAAATGTAAGAATACAAAAATCCAATATTATTATGATAATGAAATTTCATGCATAAACCATAATTCACTATTTTAGAAAATAATATGTTCTCCATTTTCTACGACATCTTTGAATCAAAAGTACTTGATTACCATAAGATAGGTTCGGAAAAACACAAGAAAATACGCAAAAGTCATCGAACCATTTTTGACCCTAAAGAAAAAAAACTAGATGTTAAGACATAATTAAATACTTTGAGACGATACATCAGTCACTACCTTCAGAGAGAATAACTAGAAACCCCCAAGAACCGTGGGTAGTCCCAAAAAGGAAATTCGGGAATATTCAGTACCATATACTTCTCAAACTAATCATACAGTGGAAAGAAACCTACTTACTTGATTACAAGAAGGTAACTGATTTTGACAAAGAAATGTCATGTCTCAAAATGCATCTCAATCTTTGTGGCAAGGAACTCACAAAAGATTATGTTAATCATAACATCTTTTCATCTTTCATATATCACCAATCATACTAATGAAACAGCATAAGCTGCAATATAACCTTTAACAAACTCATTAACTTAATGCAAGTGGTTAAGAGTTGTAGAAATGTTTTTTTAACAACGCTAGACATACTCAGATAAAGAAAATTCTTGGGGTTAATAAGGCAACCGTTGGAGGTGGAAAGAACTCAAAAGGATTGTGAGTTGAACATATTAATCCACACACATATGCTAAATACGTACCATATGGACAAGGTTGTGGAAAGGGTCAAATTCATGGAAAGAGTCGGGAACAAACTCCTAATAGAAAATGGAACAAATTATAAATGAACTATGTCATATCTAAGATTGTTCGAGTATAAGTTTATTTGAATATATAGTCTAACTATCAAATTAATTGCATTTGCGTATATATACACATGAGTTTATAACCATTAGAGATGTAAATGAACACATAAAAGAACAAATGCAAAACTATCAATGTTCTTCGTTCCATGTAAGAATGTATCGAGGAGAACTTAATTGTTTTTGTGACATATCATACAATCATAAGAAATAGATTGTTATTCATTGAATTAATAATTTTTTATTCCTCCAAACACTTAGACGATGGACTGTCACTTGTTGTTAGAGCACTATATCAATATGAACCTTGTTAAAATATTCGTACCAATCATATTATAAGAATGGAAATGGGTATATGTACATCAACTCTAATGATATGAAAGCAAAATATATTAGAGAAATTAAAGTATCAAATTAATGGATTATCTATGTTAGTAAATCATATTTTGTCACCAATAAAGAACTTGGGAACAATGACACATATATGTTTCGGCATGACCACGTGGGACACCATGGTCATGACATAGTGATCTATGTATTGCAAAATACACTTACATACATTCTCTTTCGAGTGAAAGATAAAACGAGGGAATTAACCAAATTGCAACTGTTGACTTCTACTGCACAAGAAGCAACACCACCATCATAATATGCCCTCTCCAATACCCCGAACTTTTGTATACCCTGATTCTTAGCCAAGACAGGAATGAGACCATCCTAAAGCTAAGGACATAATATAAAAATATTTCATTCTTACAACGAATACAAGGTGATATTTATGGACATAAACATCCAGAATGCGGACCATTAAAGTACTTATGGTTCTGGTTTTGACATGATGAACACGTGTCGCATTATGGTCCACATGAAATGTTGCACTCCTAGCACCAGTTATACGTTTAAGGACTAACCACCCTGATTTTCTCATCAAGTCTGCATGACTTAGAATGCTGGAGAATTTACATCATAAGGATTTGATGATTATTGCATATGTATAGAGGTTAATGTAGAGTTTCCTATACCCCTTGTGTATATATAAAACGGTCTCGTAGAAAGATAAAAGTTGTCATCAAAAGAATATAGATGGTAGCTAGGGCATTGGTTATGCGCACCAATTTATCCAGATCTACATGGGGTTATGCAATAATACATGCAACTTTAATTATTCGTGTTTAGACCCACAACCAACCAACCAATCTTATGTGTACCAGTTGGTAACTGGATATAAGCCCGATGTTTTACATTTACGTATGTTTGGTTGTATTGTATATGTGCCAATTACGCCCCCACAGCGTACCAAAATGGGTCTTAAAGACGAGTCATCAAATGTTGGATATGAACCCCCAACAATTATCCGCTAATTAGAACCCTTGACGAGTGATCCCTTTACCTCTAGATTTACGGGTTGTCACTTTGATGAGACAACCTTCCTGTCGTTAGGGGGAGATAGGAAAAAGGATTTTCCATGGGAACGACAGAAAGTGTCATTGAATATTTCAATTGTGTCTCATTTTGATCCCCAAAAAACTTCACAACGTAAAGTTGAAGTCAAACGAATCAGACTCGATACCTGATACGTTTAATATTATCTAGAGTGACAAGATCACATATACGAGCTACAAATATACTCGCAAGGTCAAAAGTCCCCAAACAAGGGCACAACGTCGCTGGAAGTATGTTGCAATCACACAAGGTGGAGGTGTGGTTGAGGTCGTAGCTCCCAAAAGGAAATGGGGGAAGCTACTTGGTTCGATAGATACTCATCTAAAGGAAGAGAATAGTAAGGCACAACTATATATCATCAAGACATGAGATTATCTCTGATTAAATCTATGTCTATGAATCATTACTGGAGGACGCTCCGAAGTTATACTGATTCCAGAGATCAAAGAAAATCTCAAATGAATATGAGTTGATGGACAGATCATAAATACCAAATGATGATATATTTGCATATATTGTTGCTTATGAGATAATAGAGCACGATGTCATTGAACCATGCTCAGTTGAAGAATGTCAACAAAGAGCAAATTGACCTAAATGAAAAGAAGCAATCCAGGATAATTATTTGACAAATGAACAGGTATTTGGTTCGGTAGTGCTAACTGACCAAGTGTAAAGCCTGTAGGATATAGATAAATCATTTGTCAGGGAAGCGTAGTGAGAATAATTAAGTCATAATATATAAGGCGCTCCTTAGGCGCAAGGTTTCTCACAACGCACTGGATTGATCACAATAAGACTTACTCTCTCGTGATGGAGAACGTTCTGCTAATTAGTTAGCCAAGTAGTTTCCGAAGGACTGGAAATTGCAGCTCAATGATGTAGTTACTACATATCTCTATGGGGATCTAAATTCAGAGATATAAAAGTGCTTGATGGCATTATACCAATATCAAGTAACTTTAAACTATGAAATGCGATTACAATAAATATGAAACACTCGTTTATAGATTAAAGCAATCTATGCGGATGTGGTATACCCGCCTGAGTGAATACTTGATTGGGAAACGATAAATAAGAACGATGAACTGTGCCCTTGCGTATTTATATAAGAAAACAAGTCCGAGATTTTCATAGTAGCTCTATATGTCGATGTTATGAACATAATAGGCACTCTTGATGAAATAAGAGAAAACACAAGCTACTTGAAATCTGAATTTGAGATGAAAGATCGTGGGAAAACTTGGTTTTGTCTAGATACTTGAGCTACGACACCGAGTTTGTGGAATATTAATCCACCGATCCGCATATGTCTAGAAAATGATCAGGCGACCTAATATGGACAAAGCGCATCCGATTAGCACTCCCATGATCGGTCAAAGTGATGGATATAAGTAAAGATCCATTTCGTCTAAAGGATGAGGACGAAGAGGTGTTAGGAGCTGGAATTCCATACCTAAGTACAATAGGCGCATTATTGTACTCAACATAATACACTTGACCGTATATTGTACTTCTCATTGAACTTGTCAGCTAGATTTAGCTCAGCGCCAACGCAACATCATTGGAATGATTTCAAATTAATCTTTTGGCACCATTGACGTGGGCTTATAATTTCCCTACGGAGAAAAATGGATTGATAATGTAACTTCAATACCTACTTAGATTGTGAGCGGAAAAAGTACTGGCTCTTATAGAAAAAACACCAAACGATGCCTTGGTATATATTTGCTAATATTAAGTATATGTTTGACTCATATAAAGGTTGTTCCCAAACTGGATAAGGAATTATCATATGGAACATGCCGATTGCTTGAAAGTAAACTAAGCAAACCCTTAATAGCTATCTTCTTATATTATCAACAATCTTACTCTCCATGAGACTATTTAAGAGTGTATATGGTTAAGGACTATCATTACACATATAAGAGGAACTGGTAATTTTGATTTTGATCACTATACAACTTGCATGTATGAAAATAATGCATCATGTATCGAAGAAATAAAAGTAAGATATATCAAGGGTTATAACACAAAACATACTTTGCTTAAGTTTCCATATAATCAATTATCCTCAAGATTCAAGTGAACTGAATAAGATGTGAGGAAAATGTGACATGTTTGTTTACCAAATCAATACGTAAAACCATATTTGGGAAACATGTAGAAAGTATTAAAATGGAAATGTTTTAAACCTCCTTTGATTAATGCACGAATCAGGGGGAGTATTAGACAAAAGGGGGAGTCTACTATATATGTAATATTGGTATGTTGTGCTCTTTCCTTCAACCAAGGTTTTATTTTTCCCATTGGGTTTTGTTCCTTGGTGTAAGGTTTTAGTGAGGCAACGGCTTATATACCATCATGTTTTCTTAACTCTCATGATTAATGTACGAATCTAAGAGATAACTAGACTAAAGGAAAAGTCTATGTGTTGCAAAGAAACTAGTGCGTTGTACTCTTTCCTTCGTCATATTTTTATTTTTTCCCACTGGGTTTTTATTTTGGCGTAAGGTTTTTACGAGGCAACAATTGTGCACCTTCACTCCTTTGACTCGGCACAAGGGGGAGTGTTGTAGGATAAATGTGCCATCGTCTAAAGGATATGACGATAGAGATAGAGATAAAGATAGATTAGAATTGAAATATCTTGTAGTTATCTACTTGTAACTCATCCCTATATAAAGGGCTTATGATTAATGAGAATTACGATTCGTTCTCTCCATTCTATTCTTGTTCTATTCGCTTTTCTCTTCAACATAAAAGTCATTTTTAGAAAAAATAATAATACAACTCCAACAACTACTCTATTTTAACAATTCTAGAATTAACTGTATTAATAAAATATCCAATACATTTTTTAAATACCTTTTATTAATGGAAAATATAAAAATATTATTTCTCTCATCGATATAGAGTTTTAAAGATTTTTCTAAATATAGAGCTTTTAGTATTCTCTCTATTAATTTTTTCTATTTTACCAAACAATATAATTATTTAAAATAGTGTTAGATCTTAGAGTTAGCACTTAGAAATCCTTAAACCAACAACACTTATGATTAAAGAATTATAATAAACCTTGTAGAAAATTGAACTATATATACATATAAGAAATTCATGTGTATATATAAGTATATGTATACATAATCGAAAAACAAGATCGATAGTCGAATCACTAACTCAACTTATGCAACAAACTTGATGAATAACGGTGTATGTATTGAGGCTTGTGATTCGTATATAGAGTCCTTAGACAGAAATTCGTCCCTCGTACCGGAAGATTGGACGTCTGAGTAGAGGATTCAACAATTCGTTCTAGTTGCAAAACCGAACCTGACAAATCGAACAATTGCTTCAAATATGATATTTTTGTTTAGGAATAGGAACTCAGAATTTTGTTATTCTCTATGTAAAAAATGGAGGTATTTATATGTATGCATCGTCAACAGAAAGTAATAACTGGCAGACTGTGAGTTGTGCGGTTTGGTGAGTGGGATGAAGCCACGGGGAATCCTTTGCAAGTCATTGTCGTTGAAGAAAATTATTCTAGTTAGTTAAACAAGCCATCCCGCGGTCTTTACCCGCATAGGAGGTCGAGTATCCCTTTGTTCCTCATCTTCACCAATCTATCTTCTTATCACATCAAGCGAACCAAGGCCCTCTTGATATTTAATATCTTGAGCTGAACTAGATGGTTAGGCAATTTGATAGGAGATAAGGGCTTGGTAATATAAGGCACAAATAGTTTTAGAATTTGGTCTTTGTGGGACAAACCAAATACCCAACAATACCCCACATTTTCTATTCAAACTCCAATAGTACCCCACATTTGAATAGAAAATAAGTTAATTCCAATATTTATTGTTCTATTACTGGAAACTAAACATGCCATGCATTAGAAAAGGTGTCTAAATTACTTGAACCTATCATACGGAGTATTCATCTGATCTACTTTGTGGGTAGTGATGATGAGTCTTGAACTAACCACGTTTTGTAGTAAGTCTAGACAATGAATATCACACACATCATTTTTAAGCAAAGTTCGATTCTTACCGTTGTGTTCATTTTGGTCGTGAATAATTCATTCTTCATAAGACATTTAAAAGACGTAGCCATATATGTCCTAAAAGATGCGACCCCACATCAATCTCATATAGGTAATGCCAATCAAGAACATTTTGTAGTGTTCTACTATAGACGCTATTATCCTTATTAAGAATACATTCAACCCTAAAGCATCAACGAGAAAAATACACTATAAAACATCATAGGAATAGGCATATCAATGTACTATGACTTCTTGAGCTTTCCTCAACTTGTTTTCCTATTGAACCTAGACCATGGGATCTCCAATGTTGCTAGGTTAGTTTTTGTTGAGTAGTAACTCATTGAATTGGCTTTAAGCGCATCCCCATCAGTGTATAGAAGATGTGTTCTCTACTAAGGCCTTTTGTCAAATAATCTGAAATGTTTTTCTTTGACTCTAACTAATGGATATGATTCCATAACAAGTCTCTTATTGTCTTGTGGCGACGCTTGATGTGTCTGGATTTTCCATTATAGATTTGATATTTTGCTCTCGTGAGAGCATCCATGATATCATAATATATGCATACGGCAAAAATATTCTTTGGCCACCAAGGGAATACCCTCTAGGAAACTTTTGAGCCATTCTGCTTCTTCGACAACTTTATCCAAGGCTACAAATTATGCTTCCATTAGAACCGGAAAACGTGTCATGTCAGGTTTGTGTTGGGTTCAAAGTTAAACAGGTTGAGAGTGCCTAACCTTAACCCGACCCGTTTAATAAACGAGTCAGAAAATCCCCAACCCGAACACAACCCACCTAACCCGTTTATCCTCTTAACTATTATACTTTCTAACTTCATTGTGTTTTTAATACACCTTCATACGTGTGATCAATAGAACCAAGAAGCAAGTATACTAGTTGGAAGTTGGAACTATATCGCCTTTCAACTAATAAAGTGGTAAAATACTGAATATCGTCCACAGAGATTGGCGTAAAAGTGCTTTAAGTGTACAATGAAAGATGTGATTTCAGATGGAAAATTTGAAGACTTGTTTTTGTTTGGTGTTATCACCGATGTACTTAACAAGAAGTAAAATAAGCATGGGTGTAAGACTTGTGGTGAGATGTTAACACAAATTATAGCAGACCTAATGTTGCAGGAATGCTGCAATGAAAGCTACAAGAATGCTACAGCATGAAGTTGGCAACAATTAGTTTTATTATCTATTTTGAGGGAATTCCTCTAAGACTTTCAACACTTGTACCATTTCTGTCTTTAAAACATAACATGTCTATGTAGTATTAGGACCAAAGTAATGGTACAAATGAAGTCCTCAAAATATATGGAGAAACAAATCTTTTTGTTAAAAATCACTCTTTCGAGTCGATTCGCATATCATACAAGTTAGTGTGTTCCAAGTAGCTCATCTCTAAGTCAACTAAGCTTTAACACTTTGAAAAGTGACCAACTTGTCAAAAATAAATCATTTTGGAAAACATAGATAACAACTCTCGTTGCTAGTAACTTGTGCAAGTCTACTTCCTATGTCAGTCAAACTGTCGTGCATATCAATGGCTTATCTCTAAGTCCATGGCACTTTAACACTATCAAAGTGATCAATTTGTCAAGAAGTGTTATTAAATTTATAAAACTTGGAATGAACGTCATTATTGCCAAACAATATCTACTTTCCTTTGGTTAACATACTCACCCTTTGCCTCACACCCAATCTAAGATGATTAGCTATTCATTACGGAACTGAA
Organism: Saussurea involucrata; assembly: GCA_033807775.1. NCBI lineage: Eukaryota > Viridiplantae > Streptophyta > Magnoliopsida > Asterales > Asteraceae > Saussurea > Saussurea involucrata. The sequence goes on from CM066320.1 coordinate 164,800,272, forward strand.
AGACAAGAAAATATAAAATAAAGACATGACTATAAATAAGTAAAGCAACAAAAAGACAAGAACATAAATGACTTGAATGTAAGATAGAGTACCATTGCATAAAATTAAATTAATGAAACTAAAGGCATAAACGTAAAGATGTAAAGTAAATGGCTAAACTAGAGACAAAAAGTAAATACAAAAAACTAATTAAAGAAAGTGCAGTTCTGATGTTGTTCCGATGCTTGAAGCATGTATAAGTAAGAACTAAGAATGAAGAACAATTGAAGAACAAGAGAAGATGTAACACCCTAAAAATTGGGGTAAACGTAAGCCTGAAATTTTGTGAAAATAATCAAGCTATCGAAGACAAATATTTCCCAAAGAGAATAATAGTGTGACGTTTACAACAAGTCAACAAATGAGATACAAGTCAACAACCTACTAATGTAAACTACGATTGCTTATATTATAAACGGGTGTCGCTATCTAACTTCCAAAAGTGCTCGGCTATAAACAAAATACGCCGCTACTCTTTTACAAAAAAATGTTATTCCTCTTCTCAACACTTCCCTCAACCCCGAGAAGCCCCACCGCTAGAAAGGCCTGCTAAACACAACATTTCAAGAAGAAGTGTTAGGCTAGAGCCTAGTGGGAACAATAATGGATAATTGAAATAATTAAAGCAAGTATCAAAATGACATTCCATCCTTTACCAATTAGCCATCCATCAGAAATAACAAGTCCACTTGTGATATCAACCTAAACCGGGTCTGTAGTCAACCTTGGACGTCAACCCAAACCGGATCTTTAGTCCATTAAGGCATCAACCCAAACCAGGTCTTTAGCCCTTTGAGACATCAACCCAAATCGGGTATTTAGCCTAGTGACATCAATCCAAACCGGATCTTTAGTCCAGTGACATCAATCCAAACTGGATCTTTAGTCTAGTGACATCAATCCAAACTCGATCTCTAGTCTAGTTCACCCAAAAGGGAATACAATACCATCATAGTAATAAAATACTTTCCAACAAGTAGACTTATGCATATATATTAACATAGAGATACTAGACCTCAAATTCTTCAAAATTCATTTTTGAGATGTTCCATTCACAAAGAAGGTTCATAAGCACCATTTCCTTCCAAAAATACCAAGTACTTCAAAACCTAGAATTTAACCTAACTTCAAAATTCCATAAATTAGTGAGTTACATATCTCGTACCCAATAACACATTCACATCATGAAATGACATAATTTCAAGTCGTATCAATATCTTTACTCAAGAACCAAAACCCTAAAACAACCCATAAGTGGGTTTTTAGGTTAACCATCATAGATCCATAAGATATCAAATAAATAGAAGTTAAATGTGAGTAAACTTAAAGGGTTTAACACATAATGAGTAAAGGTTGTAGATAAACTCACCTTGCTAGTTTAAAAAAAAAACTAAAACCCTAGAGAAGAAGAGATGAAGACTTTGAGCTTTTAATGCTTAAGAGCTTCCTACCAACACTACCAAAATAGTAGAGGAACCTCCATTAATGATCTAATGGATTAATAAATGATGAGAAGTTTTGGGGAGCGAAGTCACCAAAAATTGCAGTCCAAAACGGCTCTCCAAAGTCCCAAAATGCCAAATCTAGCTAAAAGCCCATTTCCCCCCTTTTTATACCCGGCCAGCCTGCTCACGACCTTGCCAGCGATTGTGACACTTGTCACTTTCACCGGACACTATCGCCCGTGTCCCCCGAGGGAGCAGTACAATCCGTGCGATAGTGATACTACGGCAGTGACCAGGGCACTATCGCCTGGCAATGTCGCCCGATATGGACTGTGGGGTCCCCCCTCTTCCTCGCAACTGAGCCCCGTGATATTGACACCCTGTCATAATTGCGGGCACTCTCTCCCAAGAGGTAACGAACTTCGAATCTTCGTCCAAAATACCCTCTTATCTGAACTTGAGTTCAACATGACAAAAGTAGGTAATTGTCATTAATTTGGAGGGTCCACATTACGCAAAACACATACACCAAGTAGAATAGGAATTCCTAAATTTTCCGGGTCTTACAATCCTCCCCAACTTGGGAATGATTTCGTCCTCGAAATCCTAGCTACGTGAACAAATGAGGATATCGTCGCTTCATGTCTTCCTCCGATTCCCAAGTCACATTGGCGCCTCAGTGGTGTTTCCATTGCACCTTGACCACCGCTACTTCTTTGTGCCTAAGCTTCTTTGACTTCCATCCACTCTTATTTCGAAAAGTGGGAGCAGACTTTCTTCCTCCGCTAAACACTTACGGAGGTAACATACATGGAAGGTGTTGTGTACTCCGCTCATTTCCGGTGGTAGTTCCAGTTGATAAGCTTGTAGTCTAATTCGCTTGGTTATAGTGAACGGTCCATAGAAACGGGGACTCAACTTCCCATTATTTCCAAAACGTATCAAACCCTTCCAAGGGATACCTTCAAAATCACACGGTCTCCCACTTGGAACTCCACCGGTCATCTTTTCTTATCGGCATAGCCCTTCTGTCGATCTTGAGTCTCCTTCAAACGTTCTCTAATGATCTTGACCTTGTCGGTCGTCTCTTGTACAATTTCTGGTTCGGTAAATTGTTTCTCTCCCGCCTCTAGCCAACACACCGGAGTTCTACACTTTCTCCCATACAATGCTTCAAACGGTGCCGCTTTCAAGCTAGGTGATAATTGTTGTTGTAGGCGAATTCTACCAAAGGTAGATGAGTATCCCAATTACCACCAAAATCGATTACACACGATCGTAACATATCTTCCAGCGTTTGAATTGCCCTTTCACTTTGGCCATCCATTTGGGGATGGTATGTCGTGCTCAAATTTACCCTTGTGCCCAATTCTTCTTGCAAAGCTTGCCAAAATCTTGAAGTAAACCAGCTATCACGATCAGAGACTTTAGACACGCGTATACCATGTCTAGAAACCACCTCATCAATGTATAACTTTGCCAACTTGTCCATCGGTAAGGTTTCTCGCATGGCTAGGAAATATGTTTTAGTTAAGCGATCCACTATCACCCAAATGGTATCATGACCCCTTAAGGTCTTCGGTAACTTGGCCACAAAATTCATCGTGATTTTATCCCATTTCCACTCGGGTATTTCCAAAGATTGCAAATTGCCATAAGGTCGTTGATGCTCGGCCTTCACTTGGTAGCAAGTCACACACCGCTCCACAAAGTGTGCCACATCCAATTTCATGACTGACCACTAATAATGCAACTTCAAGTCTCTATACATCTTGGTGCTCCCCGGATGAATCGACTATTTGGACTTGTAGGCATCTTCTAAAAGTAATCCCCTATTGCCTCCAATCTTAGGCACCCACACACGTCCACTAAACAACTTCACTCCACGGCTATCCTCCGTTAGTAATAACCTTTGCTTTGTCATCACTTCTTCTTTGAGGTTTTCCTCCAACAAGGCCTCAGTTTGTGCCGTTTTGATCCGCTCTATAAGGCTTGACACCAGCTCAATTCTTGAATGGTTGGCACGAAGACTCCCACTATAGTCTTTCCGGCTTAAGGCGTCGACAACCACGTTTGCTTTACCCGGATGGTAGAGCAACTCACAATCGTAGTCCTTGAGTAGTTCCAACCACCTCCTTTGCCTCATATTTAACTATTTTTGATCGAAGACGTACTTCAAGCTTATATGGTCCGTGTACAACGTACATTTTGTGTCGTAGAGGTAATGTCGCTATAACTTTAACGCGAACACTATCGCCGCTAACTCCAAGTCATGCGTAGGATAATTCTTTTCGTGCACTTTGAGTTGCCTTGACGCGTAGGCGATTACCTTTCCCTTTTGCATTAGAACGCAACCCAAGCCCGACTTTGATGCATCACTATAAACTACAAAGTATTCCGATCCTTCGGGTAAGGATAAGATTGGAGCTTCACATAATTTCCTTTGCAATGTCCGAAATGCCTTATCTTGCTTTTCGGTCCAAACGAACTTCACATTTGTCCGAGTTAATGCCGTCAATAAGGAAGCAACCTTGGAAAAGTCTTGAATAAACCTCTGGTAGTAACCCACTAAACCCAAGAAGCTTCGAATTTCCGATGGGCTCTTGGGAGGTTCCCAATTCACCATTGCCTCGATTTTGGAAAGATCCACCTTCACTCCGTCCCGAGTGACCACGTCCCCCAAAAATTGGACCTCTTCCAACCAAAATTCGCACTTGGAGAACTGTACGTACAATTTCTCCTTCCATAGAACTTCCAACACTTCTCGAAGACATTGTTCATGTTCCGCCTCGTCCTTGGAGTACACCAAAATGTCGTCTATGAACACATTGACCGGCTTATCAAGGAACGGTCGGCACACTCGGTTCATCAAATCCATGAACACCACCGGCGTTAGTTAATCCGAAAGGCATCACACCAAGAATTCATAATGTGCATAACACGTCCTAAATGCCGTCTTTGGAATGCCGTCTTCCTTCACTTTGACTTGATGATAACCTGAATGAAGATCAGTCTTTGAGAAACAACTCGCTCCTTGAAGTTGATCAAACAAATCGTCTATTCTAGGGAGTGATACTTGTTCTTCACGGTCACCTTGTTCAACTCTCGATAGTCGATACACATTCTCATTGTGCCATCTTTCTTCTTCACAAACAAGATCGGCGCTCTCCAAGGTGACGAGCTCGGTCTCACAAATCCTTTTTCCACATGTTCTTGTAGTTGCGCCATCTTTTCTTGCATTTTGGATGGAGCTAAACGGTAGGAGACCTTAGCCATCGGAGCCGCCCCCGGAACCAACTCTATCTTGAATTCCACTTGACGATCGGGCGGTAAACCAAGTCATCCTGAAACACCTCGGGTTCTCAAGTTTCTTTTTTTCAAGCTTGGCATCTATTACGTATGCCAAGTAGGATGCACACCCTTTGGTTAGATATTTACGCGCTTTGAGCATGGAAATGATCGCTACTTCTCCTTTCCTCTTTTCAACATACACGGTCACCACATCGCCAGCCAAGGTAGGGATGCATATTAATTTCTTCGCGCACAAAATATCGGTTTGATTTGTCGCTAGCCAATCCATCCCGACCACCACATCAAATCCACCAATAACCATAGGCATCAAATCGATGAAAAACTTCGTCCCTTCGATTTCTAACACACAATCCTTCAACACGTCGTGAACCACTACTTGACCTGTAACACCTCGAATTTTCATTATATTATATTTAATATGAATGGGGTCGAAATGTAATTTAGTGTAAGATTTGGAATATTTTATAAATGAAAAACTCAAGGGTTGATTCTGTTAGTTATTGAAAGTTGATTTTATACTTAAGGAGTGAGTCGGCAAGTGAATTGAGAAAAGATCTCAAATCAATTGTTGGAGTCGGTTTAGAGGCAGAGAAAGTTTTGTGAAAGTTTCATTAGGTAAGAAATTGATGATCCTTACCAATCTTATTTGATTAAGATTGATAGTATGAATAAGGTTTGAATTTCATCAGGTTTTGGAATCATTGAGGAGCATATTTGATTTTGAAGCACTGGGTAAATTGAAATTGCAGTTCATGTTCGATTGCTAACCTAAGGTGAGTTCATCTCTTCTTCCAAACATTTGCAGTTGAATCAAATGAAATAATTGATTATAAACTGTCTATATGTTTTAGTAATTATGTTTTGGAATGAAGATGATTGAGAATTGGATTAAGATAGGTTTTAAACTGAAAATCGATGTGCAGTTCGTTTAGTCTGGAAGATGAGAATTCTGGAAGTTATCGGATTCCGGATTGATATTGAATTGGACACCGAATTCCGGGAATGTTCCGGATTGTACCGGATTCCGAGAATGAGTTCCGGTCTTGGTACCGGATTGGTACCGGATTCCGGATGGTGTCCGGATAGAATACCGGATCCGGAATGTACCGGATTCCGGATGAGTGTCTGGATGTTTTACCCTCAGTGATTTGATAATGACCCTGTCTTATATACTTAGTGAAAATTGTAAGTAAACAATATGTATCAGAGTTTCACTATCGCTAATAAGTACTAAGATCTTACAGTACCGCTGATAGGAACTCTCGCTCTTTTAAGTTAAACATTCAGCGAAAACTGTTCATCATTAATGCTCTGAGTCTGTTCAGTTATTATGATGATCGCTGATAAGTTAGTTGTTTACTTATGATCCCTGAAGACAAGTTTCACGTCAACAAAGGTTCTACGTTGAAGTCGAAGATCAAGCTCAAGAACCAACGACAAGTCTCCTAATGAACTGATGCGGATCAACGAAGACTCAGATTTGTCCACTCAACGTGAAGTATCAAGTACAAGACTTCCGCTATCGCTGAACTTTATCATTCGCTGAATAGAAAATGATAATCGCTGAATCAACGAAAAGCTGATCATGAAGTCCTCCGTACAAAGTACTTTTGTCTTAACCCCCCTTGCACGACTTCGTACGAAATGTCAGAAAAGAACCTCCGACTGTCTGAAATCGTACAACCACTCTGATACTACACTGTTCATCCATGCGGCTACTAAGGTTGTCAACCAAGGTCAATGACATGCAACCAACCAGCTGATGACACGTGTAAAGTGTATACTGACTTGCATTAAATGCATGCAGTATATAAAGAGATGAACCCACTTCTTTTGAAGCAAGTTGCTAACTCTGGACAAGTTCAATTTCTTTTCTCAAGATAGGTTATTATTAGTAATTTCCTTATCTCTCTTAGTGCAAGAAACCTTAGTGTTCCAACTTGTTTAGATTTAGGTTTATCCTTAATCTTGTTTCTGCAACAAGCTGTAAATTGTTAATGATTTATCAATAAACAATTTAGAAAAGTAAAATCTGTGTGTTTGTATTCAGCCCCCCCTTCTACAAACTTGTATAGGCCTTCGGGACCAACAAGTGGTATCAGAGCGGATTTGTTTAATCTCATAAACAAGATCTAATCTAAGATATTTCTCTTCCTTGCTATTAACTGAAAATGGCCACCAACACAAACACAAATTATATAGACAATGGTTCTCTTGCTAAACCCCCTAGATTTTCCAAAGATAACTTCAACTTATGGAAAAATAGGATGACACTCTTCTTAGAAGGTGTAGACCCTACTATGCCTTACTATCTCGAAAATGGTCCATTCATCCTTGTAAGAATTGATGCTGCTGTTCCAGCCGCTGAGAATATACCTGCTGTTCCAGAAAGGCTGGTACCTAAGGAAATCTTTCAATGGACTGACGAAGATAAGAAGAAAGTGGCTATAGATACAAAAGCCAGATCCATACTATCCATGGCTCTTCCTGACGAAGTCTACCATTCCGTCATGAATCTGAAAACATCAAAAGCCATGTGGGACACAATATGTGTTCAGTATGAAGGAACGTCTGAAGTCCAGGACTCAAGAAAGATCAACCTGGTAAGACAATACGAAAGCTTCATTTCTGGTAAGAATGAATCTCTCTCTGAAGTTCACCAACGTTTTAATTGTTTAATTATAGATCTGAAAACTGTTGGTAAGGAATATTCTAACTTTGAAGTACTGACAAAGTTTCTAGAATGTTTACCTGAAAGCTGGGATAATTATGCTATGTGTCTCAAGCTATCAAAGGATCTAAAATCAATGACCCTTTCAACCTTATATGGCACGTTGCTGAATCATGAGCAATCGAGCCATCTTAAGAAGAATCTTGAAAAAGATTCCAAAAGCACCCCTGTTGCTTTAATCTCAGAGGAACCTTCTACTCAGCGACCCTCGGTTACTATCACTGAGTTAGAAAGTAACTCTGAAAGGTCATCAGATTCTGATTCTTCAGATGATGATGAATATTTGGCTCTCCTAACTAAAAAGTTTAGGAGATTTGCCAAAAAGAAAATGTTTAGAAAGAACAAACCTCTTTCCATAACTGACAAGCCTAGATCATCAGCTTTTGTTGATAAGGCTACTGCTACTTGTTTTAACTGCGAAAAGACAGGACATTTCGCTAACGAGTGCAGGTCTAAGAAAGTTTCTAGACCCTCAGCTTTTACAAAGAAACCCTTTGTTCCAAGGAATAAAGATGACAAATATTCAAAGCTGAAAGAAAAATATGCAAAGCTGAAAAGCTTTAAGAAGAAGAATAAAGGCCTGATGGCTGACTATGATTGGGATGCTTCTGATGAAGAAGCATCATCATCTGACTCTGAAGATGATGAAGCAAATCTATGTCTCATGGCCCAGATTGAAGAAGAGGAAGAAAGTTCAGACATTCCCTCCACTTCAACCTCTGCTATTCAGGTATCACCTTCTTTCTTTACCAATATTGCAAATATTGATGAAGCTGATAGTCTCCGTAAGATCGATCTCTTGACTAGAAGTTTATACGAAGCCATGAACGGCAAAACTGTGGTTGAAAACCAAAATCTTGATCTCGTTGAAAAGCTTAAAAACTGCCACCTTCAAATAGAAAAGCTTTCTAAAATTGAAGAAGATTTTAAAGATCAAGTATATTTAAATCAGCTAGTCAAAATCGAACGAGCAGAAGCTATCGCTGCATTAAAAGCTGAAAAAGCTACTGTTGAAGGATGGTGTAACTCTTCAACAAAGATCACTGAGATAATAAAGTCTCAGATTCCCCTGAGTGATAAACGTGGTTTGGGTTACAAATATGATACTCCAAAACCAACCACTGAGCGTTCAATGCATAAATTTGGAACATTCGTATCCTCAGTCGCTGACACTTCATCTTCTCAGTGCTCCTCGTCCATTACACCAATCCCTGAGGAAACTCCTACCTCCTCAAAAGGCAAGGAGAAAATGGTTTATTCAAAACCCACCTCTGTCTCTAAAGACAAAGGTAAAGGAATTGTTATTTACCAGAATCCTCAGAAGGGTACCTTAGTACCAAAGCTGAATGCTTCTAAAGCTTCAGTGGCTTATCCCTCTGGATCAAGGAAGCAGATCTCTGGATCTATTCAGCGATCTACTCCTAGACTCAGATTGGATGTCCTTGGTAAGAAATCTGAAGAACTGAATGTTCGTCCCATTTCTAAAGCCAATAGTTTACTTGGTGCTGGCACTTCTAATTCAAAATTAAAAGCTTTGCATTCAAATGGTCCTAGAACTACTTTTAGTTATAGGAAATGTTATCACTGTGAACTTACCGATCATATTGCTAGTAAGTGCCCCACAGCCACCAAAGCTGAAAAGATAGCTAAGGTGAAGATTGCCCCCAAGGCAAAGAAGACCAACCCTGGTGCAAATCAGGTCAAGGTGAATCCTACCACTGAGGTTAAAAAATTAACCAAAGTGAAGAAAGACACAGCTGAATCTTCAAATGCTGCGAAGACTGCTGAATTTTCCATTCCAACTACTTCCACTGACAAATGTGTATACATGGTTAAGTGGGTACCCAAGAAAATCTAATCTTCCATTGTATTGCAGGTTAAGAAGGGTATCTGGTATCTCGATAGCGGATGCTCTAGACACATGACTGGAAAGAAAAGCTTGCTCGCTGAATACAAGGAAGAGAAGGGTCCCTCTGTAACTTTCGGTGGAAATGGAAAAGGACATACCCGAGGGTATGGTGTACTTTCAAATGGTACAACCTCCTTCAGAAGAGTCGCATATGTTGAAGGGCTGAAGCATAATCTTCTAAGCATCAGTCAGCTTTGCGACATGGATAACAAAGTAATCTTTACTAAGGAATCCTGCTTTATCGCTGACAAAAAGGAGAAGATAGCTCTCAGCGGTTATCGTTTGGAAAATGTTTATGTAATAAACATGGACTCAACAACCACTGAGAACTCCTGTTTCTTCTGAAAGGCCTCATCTGATGTCAACTGGCTATGGCATAAGAGGCTATCTCATCTAAATTTCAAGACACTGAACACTCTTTCTTCAAAAGAGTTAGTCACAGGTCTACCTCAGCATTCATACGCCAAAGAGTCTTTATGGTCAGCGTGTGAAAAAGGGAAGCAGACCAAAGCAAGCTTTAAATCAAAGCAAGTTTCTTCAGTGTCATCTCCTCTACAACTACTCCATATGGATTTGTTTGGCCCTGTTAACAAACAATCCATCGCTGGAAAGAAATATACGCTGGTCATAGTTGATGAATTCTCTCGCTTCACTTGGGTAATGTTTCTCCGTTCTAAGAGTGACACCCCTGAAGAACTCATCACCTTTGTTCGGAAGATGGAAACCCTGAACAATTTGACCGTTCGCTCAATAAGGAGTGATCATGGGACTAAATTCAAAAACAGTTCTCTTGATTCCTTCCTTGAGAGTAAGGGTATTTCTCACAACTTTTCTTCAGTGAGAACACCGCAACAAAATGGAGTCGCTGAAAGAAGAAATAGAACAATTATTGAAGCTGCACGTTCAATGCTCAGCGATTCTCACCTGCCTACTCAGTTTTGGGCAGAAGCTGTCAACACTGCTTGTTTTACGCAAAACAGGTCGCTGATAGTTAAAAGATTCAAAAAGACAGCCTATGAACTCTTTCATGGGAGAAAGCCCTCAATCAGCTTTCTTCACATCTTTGGATGTCAGTGTTTCATACTGAACAATAGAGATGCTCTTGGAAAGTTTGATCCTAAGGCTGATGATGGAATCTTTCTTGGATACTCCTCAGTTTCCAAAGCCTTCAGAGTCTTCAATCGTAGAAGACAAACTGTAGAAGAAACTATTCACGTCACGTTTGACGAATCCCGTTCAGCGAACTCTAAACCGTCCGCTGATACTGAAGAACTGAATCAATGGATGTTTTCTCATCTTGGTGATTCAGAAGATATCCCCACTTCTCATGCTCATCCAGTAGAAGATGATAGTCCTCCTATCATTCCAAATATGCAGAATAGTGAAGCTGAAACTTCTTGGGTCTCAGCTGTCCCTATAAACACTATACCTAACGTTGAACCAAATGTCTCAGACATTCCATCTACTTCTCAGCAATCAGTGAATATAATGACAACTGCATCCATTCCTCTCTTGGCTGATACTCCCGACGTCGCTGAAGCTTCATCTTCAGCTCCTCCAGTTCAAATTGAGTCAGCGTCTCACGCTCCGGCTCAGCGATGGACTATAAATCATCCAATTGATCAAATTCTTGGTGATCCAAACGCTGGTATTCAGACTCGACGAAGTGCAGGTAATATTTGTTTATTTGTAAATTTTATTTCACTAACTGAACCAAAGAAAGTAGATGATGCCCTCAAAGATCCAAACTGGGTCAGCGCCATGCAAGAAGAGCTGACTGAATTCGAAAGAAACAAAGTTTGGAAACTTGTTCAGAGACCAACTGATAAAACAGTGATAGGCATTAAATGGGTCTATCGAAACAAGTTGGACGAACATGGTACTGTAACCCGCAACAAAGCTCGTCTTGTTGCTCAGGGATACAGACAAGAGGAAGGTATAGATTATGACGAAACATTTGCTCCAGTAGCAAGACTTGAATCTATTCTTCTATTCTTAGCATATGTTGTACACAAAAACTTCAAAGTACATCAGATGGATGTTAAGTCAGCGTTTCTAAATGGAAAGTTGAATGAAGAAGTGTATGTGGAACAACCTCCAGGATTCTCAGATTCTAAGCGTCCAGGTTATGTTTATAAACTGGATAAGGCACTTTATGGCTTAAAGCAAGCTCCTCGTGCATGGTATGACACTCTTTCTACTTATCTCCATATTGAAAAATTTGAGCGAGGTAACATTGACAAAACTCTATTTTTTAGAAAAGTGAAAGGTCATATCATTTTAGTTCAAATATATGTTGATGACATTATATTTGGTTCTACTAACCCTGAGCTTTGTACTCGTTTCACTGATAGAATGAAAGATGAGTACAAAATGAGCATGATGGGTGAACTAACATATTTCCTTGGTCTTCAGATTAAGCAAACTGAAAAAGGAACTTTTATTAATCAGGGAAAGTATGTTAAAGATATGCTGAAGAAATTCGACTTAACTGAAAGCTCAGCTATGAAAACCCCTATGGCACCACCGTTGACACTTGATAAGGACACTAAGGGTGTTCCTGTCAATGTCACGTTGTACCGTGGGATGATCGGCTCACTATTGTATCTTACAGCTAGCCGACCCGATATTATGTTTGCAACATGCTTGTGTGCACGATATCAAGCTGAACCTAAGATATCTCATATGAAAGCTGTAAAGCGCGTTTTTCGATATCTTAAGGGTACAGCGAAACTAGGTCTTTGGTATCCCAAAGATTCAGGATTCGATCTAACCGCCTATTCAGATAGTGATTTTGCAGGTTGCAAAATGGATAGGAAAAGCACCACAGGAGGATGTCAGCTCCTGGGTGGAAAGCTGGTAAGTTGGACAAGTAAAAAGCAAAATTCAGTGTCCACTTCCACAGCTGAAGCTGACTATGTAGCTGCTGGAAGCTGTTGTTCTCAAGTCTTGTGGATGAGAAATCAGCTACTAGACTATGATCTTCAGCTCTCCAAAATTCCAATCTATTGCGACAGCACAAGTGCCATCGCTATAGCAAACAATCCAGTACTACATTCAAAGACCAAACATATAGAAATCGGATATCATTTTATCAGAGATCATGTGATGAATGGTGATATAGAACTTCATTTTATCCCAACTGATTATCAGTTAGCTGATTTATTTACCAAACCTCTTGATGAGACAAGATTCAACTTTCTCATCAGCGAGCTTGGAATGCTGAACTTTGAAGGGTAAAATCCTAAACGGTTCACATTGATCAGCGACAAGATAAAATCAACTCATATAACCTATTCAATCATCTTCTCTCTGAATAAAACTTGGTTAAAGCTGATATCAAGGTATGTTTTCTCTCTCTGACAATCGCATGGAAAATGCAAGATTTCAAAACAAAATGCATCGCTGAATATCTCTTCCTTAACAGCGATATTTTGAAATTTCTTAAAACCATCGCTGAATATCTTCATTCAGTGCTTCATGTTTTCAAAAGTATCCCTGAGTTTTTCAAAACCTCAGAGACAACCAAGAATATGAAAGGACAGTTGTGACGTCATTGCAACGGATAAACCCCGGCACGTTTTCTCTTCCTGACACACGTTTGCACGTCTCGTTCAAACTTCCAATCAAATGCCAACACGTGTCCGTGTCATGATGAAAATCTTTTCCCGCTCAAGATTTCCTCTCTCTAATCTCTCTATATAAACAAACTCGAAGTTTATATTTTTCTTTTACGCGATCAATCTTCCTCCGCAAGAAAGAATTCACTGTTGCATTTGTGATTTCAAAAACTTCATGAACTGTTCATCATCTTCTTCATCAAACATCAAGGTTAATATGTTCTTATTATTTACCGAATGCAAATAACTTGTTTCTGATCTACTCTTTGTTTAACAAGATCAAACAAAAGAACTTCTTAAAAATAAAATCATTTTCTTTCATGGTTTTATGAACACAACCATTTCATGGTTGTTCTTCAGGTTTAAATGCAAAGATCTTAAACTTGTTCTTCTCACATTCGTTTTTCCAGAATCTATTTCTTCATAGAAAACTGGATAACAAGAATAAATGGGTTTTCTATTTTTTAAAAATCAAGAAAAACCCTAATCTACATTAAGACATTTGTGTCTGAATGAAATGAATAAAATTTGAACCATCTTAATGGAAATTCTTTCCACATTAAGATCATTCTTATTTGTTAACATCTTTGGTTGAACTGATAATACAGAGAAATGGCTTCATTTGACATTCTTGCTACCGCTGAGAACATCTCCGCTGATTCTGAGGAAGTGGACATCCTCAAGGCTCCTCAAGCCAAGTTTGCCCTTGACAAACTGGATTGGACTAAGGTAAACAACCTCTATGCGCTTTTCGAGTTTCCTCCTCGAAAGCAAGTCACACATCTAGATGATGCTGTGAATTTCCTAAAGAATTGCTGCATCTCCACAGCCCTGACCATAACACCTCCTGCTCATCAGCTCTTGCTCTCACAATTCTGGTACTCAGCCAGACACTCTCAACTACCTTCAGCCAAAGACCCCTCCAAAACAATCGATTGCATCCTCTGCGACATCGAATATGGCACCATGAAGATCACCCCTGCCATAATTTGCAAAGCTCTCAGCCTTCCAATAGCTACCAAGGAAAAACCTTTCGTTCCCCTCCCTGACCCCAAGAAAAACTCAGACAGGGAAGCCATCATTGCATTTTTCGATGCAATGGGCTATGTATGGGAAATCGGCAGAGACATGAAGGCCGAGAAGAAGCTGACGATTATCAAGAAATCGAAAATGCCCAGCGAGATGAATTTCATCTTCGCTCATCTTATCAGCTGTATGACTGCAAAGAGCGGCTCCTCTGACCAAGCCGCTAAACCTCAACAAGCAATGGGGTATGCACTGCTGAAAGGTCTCAACATAGACTGGGCATCGATTATCTATTATGACCTAGTTCTAAGGGTGGACACCGTCGCTGACAGACCTCCATGGGTTCCCTACCCCCGATTCATCAGCGCCATCTTCCAATATGGCCTGAAGGAGAGCTACCCAACTGAAGGTGACCTGAAACTCTCTCAGGTCGGCCCAAAGATACTCGACTTCAAACCAATGGTGAATGAGGTACGTCTTTCTACACTCTTGTGTCTTCTCAACCCTTCTTTTTCTCATTCTCTGGCTCCTTCAGCGACAATACCCATCGCTGATACCCTGGCCGCAAAATCCTCTCCTTCTAAGAAAAGGAAACATTCATCTACCCCACTTGGTTCTAAAAGGATCAAGAAAACAAAGGAGCAACCCCAGCAACTTCATGCTGAAGACTCCTTAGCTCTTTCTGCAGAGCTGAAGGAACGTTCAGTGGTACGCTCTGCCACACCTGAACAAGCCATTCCTTTAATTCCAACTTCAGCGTCTCTAAACGCTGAGGTTACAAACTTGGAACCTACCCAACCTCCTTCAGTCTCTCAAAAGACTGATGAAGTGATTGTCAGCGAATCCAACGCTGAACTCAGAACCCAACCCCCATTCTTATCCTTCGCTCCTCCCCCTACTCATTTGGTCTCTACTCCAGATCTCACTGGAGCTGCCATCATTTCTACGTAACCTAAAGCTGATTCTCCAGGAATGATGAAGACAGGACCTGCAGAACAATCCATGGGCACTTTTGAAGATGACATGGAACTTTGCTCAGGAACCCGTGATTTTGATGAATTCACCAATCCTCCGGCAGGTACACAACCACCCATAAACACTGTCACTAAACCCCAAACTTCTGAGCTTTCCTCTGTTCACAAGTTTTTATATGTTACAGGTCCTAATTTGGGAGATATCAACACCTCTCTAAAGTCTGTGGAGACAAAGCTGACAGGTCTCACCACTACTCATTCAAATAACTCTACAGCTGTAACAAACGCTGGAGAGAATCTTACAAAGCTGATAACGGTGGTGGAGAATAAGGCTTCCACAGATGACATGAAGCAGGTGGATATAACTCTCAGCGACTTCGCCATGGTGCTCGCTGACATCTAAACAGACTACACCTCTCTCAAAAATTCAGTTTCATCCATGTCCAGCGAGGTTACATCGCTAAAGACATCAGTTGGACATCTAGAGGGGGATATGTCTACTGTGAAGACTGACTTAGGCTCTGTAAAGACCGACGTTAGTTCGATGAAAACGATGATCGAGCAGCTGCTACACAAAGCGAATACTCCAGCTCCTGCACCTGCCCCCGTCCCTGCATCTGACAACTTCACAGCGGCGGATCGCACTGACCTGAAGAAGATCAATCCTGCTATTTTCTGTCTTTGAAGACAGAATAGCAAATATTGAAGTTTGTATAGGTCTCTCTGACCAAGAAGACAGAGAACCTACCAACGCTGCTGAATCTACCCATTCCTCCCCCAGTCATCATGAAAAAGAGGGGGAGAAGAGCGCTGAAGACCTCTCCAAGAGCGCTGAAGACCTTTCCCATGATGAATCTATCAGGGGAGAGAAGACGAATACTGAAGAAACCACCGCTGGACCTCAGGGAGATGAAAACCCTGAGGAAACCGAGAAGCTCGCCTCTGTATCTGAGGGGAAGCAACTCGAAGAAGAAGCTGAGAAAACTGAATCCGAAGCAGAAGATGATGAAGCCGTCGACATCCCTGATGATGAACCATCTTCTTCTCCAAAGAATGATGATGACGATGACGAAGATGACGATGACTTCTTTATCGTCAAACCTGCTCCGAGGATCAAAGCTCTTAAGGGAATCTCGATAAATGAACCTGCAGGGGAGCGGACAAAGACAAAGCCCTCAGCCTCTGGAGCTGAGAAAGGCAAAGGCAAAAGCGTCTCTGAAGATGACAATCTGATGATCTTGCTTGAAAAGTCGGTTTGTCAGGTATACTAAACATCTCTCACTCCATCCCTCCTCTATCATACACTATCAGTTCTACTACCCAAGCCTATACACTTGAACCAATTCTCTCTATCTGTTTCTACCCAAGTTCTTACTGGTAAGATCGCTGTGTTTCAGCTAGTCCCTATTTGAGGATATCGTTGAAGGCTCCATAACTGCGACTTCACCAATAATACCAGTTGCTGCTGAAGAAATAATCCCAGTCTTAGATTTAATCTCTAAGACTGATGAACCAAAAGAACAGCTACTCTCGCACAGAGGCAGACCTTCCTTAGCTCCTCAAAAGCTAAGTGAAGAGGATCAGAAAAGAAGAGAGGAGATAATAAAGCGATTCGAGGATCAGCGAATCATTCTGAGGCGCGATCAACTTCCTTCAGTTCCTCCAAAGTTCAGGATTTCCAAAAAGGAATACAAGGAACACCTCAGAGCATAACGCCTAATCGCTGAAAGAAAGGAAGCTGAAGAAAAAGACAAAGAATACGCCATCCAGCTTTCTAAACGATCAATAAAAGACCCCAAGCTGAAAAGAGTTCCCAATGATGTTCAACGTCAGCTATGGGATGATGCTCAAGAGATCGTTAGAGAAAAGACTAAGGTCTCTGATACGACCTTGGAATGGGCTAAACAAATGCTGACCTATCGATCTAGACCATCCAAAATCGTCAAGGCAAACATCAGAGGAAGACTGTACGCTGAAGTTCCTGTTGTTGAAGTGGATGTCTACAGAGATGATGAAACCAAGCAAACCTTCTATGCTGCTACCTTGGAAAAGTTTGGTCTCTCTGAATGGTTAGAAACAAAATTAGCCATTCAGGGATCGCGCTCAAAGTTCAAAAGCCATGTCGAGAAGATCTTAAACAAACAGATCGACCTGCTTTCATCTGCTGTGGATATTCCTCTTACTCTTCCTCAACCAAGAAAAGTCTCTGATAAGAAAAAGAAAGCCTCTGGTTCAGGTCCTCATATTCGGAATGAAACGGGCATTGGTTTCTCTCGTGCTGAAATTGTTGGCCCTGATGCCGATCTCTCAATGCTTGACACCTCCCTACCACCTGGAGAAACATTCATTCCTGGCACAGTTGTAAGTGATCCCTATGGTATATTCTTTTTAGACTACTATGGAAATCATCACTTTCAACGTATCTCTGAGCTAGACATCGCTCCCATCGAACAACTCAGAGATCTCGTATACTGGTGTGAAGTCAGACGCAACATCAAAGCCAGACACCTGAAGCCCTTGATTTTTGAAGCAGCTCTGAAGAAAAAGAATCAAGGAGAAGATGTCCCTGACTGGATGATCCCCACATCAAAGACCCTTGAAGAACTTCTCATCAAGGAAGAA
Organism: Saussurea involucrata; assembly: GCA_033807775.1. Lineage (NCBI taxonomy): Eukaryota > Viridiplantae > Streptophyta > Magnoliopsida > Asterales > Asteraceae > Saussurea > Saussurea involucrata. The sequence goes on from CM066320.1 coordinate 164,817,950, forward strand.
CCTTTATAAGCTGATATGATCGCCCTTTTCTCTATTGTATCAGTTATTCTTCTGTACTTGTAATTTATTTCGCTCGTACTTGTAATCTTTCCATTTCTCTTTGTAACCTGATTCAAAGTTTTAAAGAAAGATTTCAGCGAATGTACTTTACTCCATCAGTACTGAAAAGATCCCAGAAAACAGTAAAAGTGACAAATATTTTATGAGTTCTTTTTATCCTTATGTTTTCATTAAATAGCAATTTTCTTTGTTGCTATGTCATAATCAAATAGGGGGAGATTGTTGATCCAAACCCTCAGTGATTTGATAATGACCCTCTCTTATATACTTAGTGAAAATTGTAAGTAAACAATATGTATCAGAGTTTCACTATCGCTAATAAGTACTAAGATCTTACAGTACCGCTGATAGGAACTCTCGCTCTTTTAAGTTAAACATTCAGCGAAAACTGTTCATCATTAATGCTCTGAGTCTGTTTAGTTATTATGATGATCGCTGATAAGTTAGTTGTTTACTTATGATCCCTGAAGACAAGTTTCACGTCAACAAAGGTTCTACGCTGAAGTCGAAGATCAAGCTCAAGAACCAGCGACAAGTCTCCAAATGAACTGATGCGGATCAACGAAGACTCAGATTTGTCCACTCAACGTGAAGTATCAAGTACAAGACTTCAGCTATCGCTGAACTTTATCATTCGCTGAATAGAAAATGATAATCGCTGAATCAACGAAAAGCTGATCATGAAGTCCTCCGTACAAAGTACTTTTGTCTTAACCCCCCTTGCACGACTTCGTACGAAATGTCAGAAAAGAACCTCCGACTGTCTGAAATCGTACAACCACTCTGATACTACACTGTTCATCCATGCGACTACTAAGGTTGTCAACCAAGGTCAATGACATGCAACCAACCAGCTGATGACACGTGTAAAGTGTATACTGACTTGCATTAAATGCATGCAGTATATAAAGAGATGAACCCACTTCTTTTGAAGCAACTTGCTAACTCTGGACAAGTTCAATCTCTTTTCTCAATATAGGTTATTATTAGTAATTTCCTTATCTCTCTTAGTGCAAGAAACCTTAGTGTTCCAACTTGTTTAGATTTAGGTTTATCCTTAATCTTGTTTCCGCAACAAGCTATAAATTGTTAATGATTTATCAATAAACAATTTAGAAAAGTAAAATCTGTGTGTTTGTATTCAACCCCCCCTTCTACAAACTTGTATAGGCCTTCGGGACCAACACATAGCATTAACTCATAAACATTACAAATCTGGGTCCCAAAACTTCATTACATCAATCTAAAACTTAGGTTGGTGGAAACAACCTATACACAACTGAGAATAATCTAACTTCTACCAGAGGCACTTGCACTGTCTTCAGCTACTTCTGTACTCTATCTTGCTCTTGCTCATTTATCTGAGCCTCCTATTAATCGCTTACCTGAAAAGGTTTTAGTTTTTTTGAAAAGCGAGGGTTAGACCATGAGGCCTAGTGAGTTCCCTCCATAATCGGTGTACATCATCATTATAAAATCATTTTATAAAACAGTTCACATTCTTCACATAAACATCATTCATGGTGCTGCACAGTGTAATGGATCTCATAAACATTCTGCGATCGGGGCCCCAACAAACTCCCCTCTCGCCCGAGTAGGAAGGAAACGAATTCCCTCCTACAAGCTCATCACATTCCAAGTAGGAAGGAAATGAATTCCCTCCTACAAGCTTATCACATATACGAGTAGGAAGGAAACGAATTCCCTCCTACAAGCTTCTCATAACAGCCCAAGGGATCATCGGATCCCGAGGACTATAGATCCCACTGTGCAGACCGACTCCGCATAACATACACATAGCTCATCATAATCATAAAACATGAAATCCGTATAACACTTTACAATTCATTTTATCTTGCTGAATAATCTTTTCAGTAGAGCATACTTTTCATGGAAAACATATGTAAAAGCTTGTAAATAAAACGTGCTCGTAAACACCATAATCAGTAAAATATTGTGCTTTCATTCACGTAAAAGCATGTATAATAACATGTCATTTCCACATAATCACTTCCTTTGGAAAAACACGTAAAATCACGTATTTTAGTAAGAAAAACTCACCTGATGCGCTTAATATCTTTTCTTACTTCGCTTCTGGCTTTCAATCGGTCTACCTGAGAAATAGATGACATATAAACTACTCAGATGCCTAACCAATAGTCCAGACACCACTCAGATTCGACTTACCAGACATCTGCCACTTTCCGGGTACTATTTTTCGGACAACCACACTTACCGGACAACCTTACTTACCGGACAACCTTACTTACCGGACAACCTTACTTACCGGACAACTTCTACTTTCCGGACAACTCAACCTTTCCGGACAACACGGCTTTCCGGGCATCTCAACCTTTCCGGACAACTCAACTTTCCGGACATCTCAACCTTTCCGGACAACTCAACTCTCCGGTCAACTCTACTTACCGGACACTCTACTTACCGGACACTTACCCGGTAACCATCATCACCTGGAGCTTTCCGGACACGATGCTGGGACGAGTTTAGAAGCCGAAATCATCAAATACGCTCCTCAAACGGGACAATATTGCGATAAAAAACCACATAAACGTTTTATAACCATTTCCCACCATGCTTTACTAACTAAACATGGTTTAAGGGTGTTTAAATCTTCCTTTATGGCCTCATTTAACTTTACCAATAAAGAACCCTCAAATAACCCAATAATCATCACTACAACAGAATTTAGGTTTTTAGTTTAGGAATTACCTGCTGGAATCAGTTGCAGACACACACTCCACTCTACTTCTCCTTCCAATTTGATGATTGAAACTCTTCTTCTCCAATTTGCACATGAATCTCAAGAATTTATTTCTCTTCTCTCTATTTCTCTCCTCTTCTCTTGCTAGCCGCCAATAATGAAGAGAAATTCATTTCTTTAGGGTTTTGGCAACCATTATGTAACTTTCACAAATTGCACAAAGGCCCCTTAACTTAACTTTGAATTCTTAGACTTTAGCCACTAAACTTTCAATACATACTTGAAATTCGGGTTATTACAACACTCCCCCTTAAAAGAATTCCGTCCCCGGAATTCCTTATTGGGAAAAGACGCAAGTATCTTGCCCACACCAAAACTGACACTTACCCAAGGTAATGCCTTCTGACTCAGTCAACCACCTCATTAAATACGAAGCATGAAACATTGGGTGCATTCCCTTCAGTTCTTAAGGTATTCTAACTCGAAGGCTACTATTCCTACTCGAATTAACTTATCCTGAACCACAACCATTCCTCGCTGATCGCCACGTTCGTTCAGTCATATAAAACATAACCCCGGTTATCCTCACTCAACTGAGAGGAGTAACCATGGTCACACCATACTATTCTCACTAGCTTAATAACTGCACGACCAATTCGTTTAAACATTTCTCACAAAGACACTAACTTAACTCATTCAGTTGTCTCATCCACTTCTTTCTTGTACAAAATCATACACAATTCCCTTCCTCAATACTCTTTCCAACGGTTCGCACACTTAACAATGACAATCTACACAACACTGCACCTTTCGGCGTTACTGTCAAGTTTGCTACTTCCAATTTACTCACTTATTCCGACATACTATCTTCACCTCACCACGCTAGCGTGGAGCACTGCCCCCCCCCCCCCCCCCCCAAACATTACTTGCCCCTTTCTCCCGACCTTCCCATGTGCTGATATCACTTCCTCAATACTTACATAACCAAACAACTGCACCAAGATCCTAACTTAAGGCATTCCACCAAGTCGTCTTTAAACGACACTAGTGTTCGATGTCACTACCCATACTTTGATCTCCCACCTTTACTTCCTCGAACAATTCTTTCACACATAAGAAACAACTCACATTCTTTAGGGATTTCGTATTTACTACACTCCATCATCTTCTTTAAACTTCCAATGATCCCAAAAAAATATGCTTACTTAGCGACTCTTACAACTAAGAACACTTGGTTTCTACCTTGGGTAACCACCCACCACCACTCCGTCATTCTATTCCTAACATCATCATACCACGACGTCAACTTACACTTACGTGCTCCAACAATCTGATTAACAAATCGTACACCTCATCCGAAACCCCTAAAACGACTTCTATCTGATGCTTCCTCTCTCTCTAACGTCACATCACTACGACACTAACTGGCACACTTATCTTGGCACTTGATGCCACTACTCATCCATATATTCTCCACTCATAAAATCACACTGCAGACCAGGTCTCTCATGGTCATTCATACAATTCAACTTGCCTTCATATCCTCCCGCATACACAATCGAGTCTATCTCGCTACTTAGTCCTTTCTCAAACTGTCGAACTATAACTCACGAGTTCCCAAATAGCTCAAGCACAAACATTCTAGCTAGCTCTTTACGAACCGAGCCCTTTCATAGACACGACACATTTTCTTACTGACTGTTATAGTTTACACTCACTCCGTTTGTGCTACCCCTCTTATCCTTCTATGGATCCTCCACACCTCGTAAATAGAACGCTTAATCAAAACAATAACTTCTCATCCTCTTAACACCCCTACAAGGTGTTCTATCAACTATCAACCTTCTGGTTCAAGCATTCGGCATCGGCCACCTTACACAACTGCCGACTTCTGTGTCTACTTTCTTAACTTATTCTTTAACATGGGTTTCTTACGGGACCTAATCCTTCCAACATATCATAATCAACTTCATGATATGTCTCCCTCCTTTCGAATCCTACTCATGTAACATCAACATTCCAAGCTCACCTCGAAACTCATATTCCCACGCCATAGACATTTCATTCTTCCTCACCACACTACTCGTAACAAGTTGCTAAAACCATCACCTTGAAGGCTTCAAGTCCTACCTCCGGACACAACCATCCCTTGACAACCGTACTTCCCGTTACCGAACAAGGGTACAGACCTTCTTACAATCGACACTATAATTCATTTATGACCCTTCCACTGTCCCACTTTCTTCTTAAACACATACCACAACTACAAACGTCCTACCCTGATTTGGCCAATGCCTCTCCACTCTCGGAGTTCTTCCTTAGCTTAATATGTAATACTCTATGAACTAGTGAGTTCATAGCCTTCATGCATGACGACGCGGTAAATAAATCATTTCGTACATTTTATCCTTTTTAAATTAACAACATTTGGAAACAATTTAGGTACACATGACCACATTACTATTATAACTTCACTTCCTGATAACGCCACTTTATGGCGTTATTTTCAGTTCTCAAACCAATGAGATTGGCTTGTATTCAAGTAAAAAGGCGTGTATTTTACGGTTTATCTAGTGTTTGATACAGGTTATCTAAAAGGCGGCATTCCTCGGGAAAAGAAGCTAAAAAGAGCCCAAAACGAGTTCAAACGAAGCCTAACGGAAGCCCAAAAGTCAAGCCCAAGACCCGCAACCGAACCAGGACCCGATCCGCGAACCAGAAATCGACCCATGCAGCCAAAAAGACACGCGCGACTTACCAATTGACTTGCAAGTCGCGTGGCAAACCGCGTAAGCCACTGTTTTTCGAAAATCAGCTTTACTAATCGGGTTTTAGGTCATTCATTGAATACGCAACACACACACGACGGCCAGGGGCGATTTTAGGGCGATTCCTGGAGACTTTTCGGAGCTTTCGGAGTCACGATCGAGAGCCGATCAAGGAGACGTTCAACACGCGAAGTAGAGACGAGCACGAGAGAAGAGAGTTCATCATCTTACTGTTTACGATTGCATCTTTTACGCTTAATCATGTTTACATACACTTCCATTATCTTTTCTTTTGTGTTTGAATCCACCACCGACATGAACTAACCGGTTCGTGTTGGGGGTTGGAATGAATTCGGTTTATTAAGCATGTAACCAATTGACTTGATATTTTATCAGTTTTTCCGTGATTAATGAAGCATGTGATTTTGTGTTTAATGCCTTTGAGAGTCTAGCTATCTTTCAATTGATTTATTATTTTCAGTTGAGTTCGAGAGAAGTAACTGTTAAAAAGAACTAGGAATTGCATGCCTAAGACGATAAATCGGTGATAGAGATATATCGAATAAGTCTTAGTCCCAATTGAACCGTTAGGTTGGAATCGAGAGATGAAATCTAGCCGTTTAATATAAATCTGGTGTTTAATGTGTTTTGGAATCCATAAGTTGAGGTCGAGAGATTTAACTTGTCCTTTTCAAAATAAAATCCGTTGTTGCTTGAAAGAGAACAACGGTGATCTTAAAACATTTGGGAATCATTAAAGGGATAAATTGGTAATTGTTTTGAGTCAAGCGTTTGCATGTGGAAAACCTTAGGATTTCTAACCCCCAACTTTCTCTCTATCGAAGTTTCCTAAGTCGTTATTTGTTTCGTTTGTGTTTGAGTTGTAATTTACTTTCTGCAATTAAGTAGTTTAACAATAGCCAACCATCTCTCAATTCGACAGCTCAGTTAATAGCGATTGTAGTAATTGTGATACTTAGTTCCTAGTTCCCGTGGATTCGATACTCGTACTTACCGTACATTATTACTTGATTCGACACCGTACACTTGCGGTGAGATTTAGGAGGGGTGAGACCCACCTATCAAGTTTTTGGCGCCGTTGCCGGGGAACTAGTTGTAACTGATAGCACTACCATCTATAAGTGCTATTAGATTGAGCATTTTTTTTATTTGCTTTATTTCATCACTTTCAGTTTTTAGATTACTGACTTTACTTTCTTTCTTTTCAGGTACCACTTGGTTTATGCCAAGGACGACCCGAGGGAAAGAGATTGAAGAATTCGATCCGGAGATTGAAAGAATCACTCGTCGCCTACGTCAAGAGACCAAAGCTAAGCGACAGTTACAAATGAGTGACGAGAGAACTGTAGGCGAGAGACCACCGCACAACGATCCTCCACCTCTTTGCAATAATCCTCCACCACCTCCGGAGAGGGTACCTATGCGGTCATTTGCCAATCCAAATGTGGCAGCCGCACGTATAGGGATCCAACCTCCTACCACCGCGGCTAATTACTTCGAGATCAAGCCGAGTACCATCGTCATGGTACAATAGAACCAATTTGGGGGAGCACCGACTGAAGATCCCCACGCGCACCTACGAGCATTCGAACGAATCTGTAATACGTTCAAGATCAACGGAATGGAGGAGAACGCGATCAAGCTAAGACTCTTCAGTTTTTCCCTAAAGGGTAGAGCTGAAATTTGGATAGAGGGCTTACCATCGGATATTATCACCACATGGGCAGACCTGAAAGCTGCATTCCTCCAGAAATTCTTCCCACCGGGAAGAACCGCCCAACTAATGGCCGAGATCACCCATTTCGCACAATGGGATCAAGAAACGCTATATGAGGCTTGGGAGCGCTACAAGGACATGATCAAGAAGTGTCCTCATCACGGGCTACAAGGCTGGGTCATCATCCAGACCTTCTTTAGTGGCCTTCACCCGCAGTTTAAAAATGACATCACTGCTGCAGCGGGTGGGGCACTAATGGATAAGTCCTATGAAGAAGCGTGCGAACTGATCGAGAATTTGGCGGAGCATAGTTTTTCCACCCTGAGATCAACCGTGAGACGGGTGGCAAGTGTGCAAGAAAGTAATGAGCTGAATGAACTGAAAGCTCAACTGGCCCTTATCACAAATCAGCTGAATAGAGGTATTCCGGAAGCACCCGAGCAAGTTCAGTATATGCAAAACCGGAACTATCAACCGAGAAACGATCCTTTCTCGAACACCTACAATGAGGGGTGGAAGAAGCATCCCAATCTTTCATGGAATCAACCCGGTCAACCAACACAAGGTAATCCTCCTAACTCTTCAAATTCCGCTAATACTAATAATGTGTACCGTCCTCCAGGTTTCCAGCAAAGGAACGAAGGACCATCTGGAGAGAAGAAACCGGGGCTGGAAGAGATGATGATGAAGTTTATGACCAAGATGGACAGCACGGTCGGTGAGTTAGCGAACATGGTCAATACTGTCAAGGCGGCGACCGATCAAAACACCGCCTCCATCAAGATCTTGGAAAGGCAAGTGGGGCAAATTGTTGAAGCCCTACAAACCCGACCTTCCGGAACATTTCCGAGCATGACCGAAAGGAAACCGAGGGAGGAGTGTAATGCCATTTACCTAAGAAGTGGCAAGGAGCTGATCAAGGATCCTACAAGAGAACCATCATTAAGAGAGACCGAGCCCGAAAACCAAAATGTGGAAAAGTTGGATGATGAAGAAGAAGTGGTGATTGAAGAGAGCAGGAAGAGAGAAGTGAAGAAGCATGAGCAACCACCGGTCAAGCCGGAAATTCCAAGAGTGCCTTACCCGAACAGACTCAAAAAGAATAAGGATGATGTTAATTTTTCCAAGTTTATTGATGTGTTTAAAAAGTTAACAATTAACATCCCTTTTGCAGATGCGTTGACACAAATGCCATCCTACATGAAGTTCATGAAAGAGATCCTGTCAAAGAAAAGGGCACTTGATCACCAGGCCACCGTTGCACTCACTGAAGAGTGCAGCGCGATTTTTCAGAATAAGCTTCCCCCGAAGCTTAAAGATCCAGGGAGTTTTTCGATCCCTATTCAGATTGGGGAGCTTACTTTTAATAAAGTTTTATGTGATTTAGGGGCAAGTATTAACCTGATGCCTCTCTCTATTTTCAGGAAACTCGGCATGGGTGAGGTAAGCCCGACATACATGACGTTAAAGCTCGCCGATCGATCAACCAGATACCCATATGGAGTGATCGAAGACGTGTTGATCAAGGTCGGTAAGTTTTACTTTCCAGTCGACTTCGTAGTCATAGATATAGACGAAGATGAAGAGGTACCGTTAATTTTGGGACAATCATTCTTGGCCACGAGCCGAGCACTGATTGATGTGGAGGAAGGAGAGGTGACCTTCAGAGTTGGCGGCGAGAAGGTGATGTTCAAAATGTTTGAGAAAGTGCGAGTTGGAAGAGAAGAAGGATCCGGAGCTGGTCATGGAAGACCGAAGATAGAAGAATCCGCGAAGAATCGCAAGTGTGGGCGATTTGACCCCGCAGATACTGAGCCAAGCTGAAAACCACACAGTCGTGCCACGACTTTAAATACGGCGCTGGGTGGGAGGCAACCCACCAAGGGTTGCGTTTCTTTTATTATTTTTATTTTTGAGTATGTTTTTATTTCCGAAAACCATAAAAAAATCGAAAAAGCGAAAAAGCGAAAAACGAACAGAGACATACGCGACTTGCCACGCGGTTTGCATACCGTGCAGCAAGCCGCGGGGCACCCTGTTGGTTTTCTGAAACAGGGACATACGCGGGTTATCCCGCGACTTACATCCCGCGGCCAAAACCGCGGGAGTCCCCTGTTGTGTCTCGTTCGTTGTTCGTGCAATCTTTGTTCCTTTCTTGCTTTGTGTGTTTCCTTTTCTTGTTTTTTGTCTTTTGTCTTTTGTCTTTTGCTTTGAGTGTTTTGGTTTTGCATGCTCTCTCCATCTTCTCTAAGTGCTCAAATCTGTCAAGAAAATCCTCTCAGTCCGGGCAAACAGGTATGTTCTAACTCTTTCTGCTAAACGAGTGGTGTATGATGTTTTAGTCTATTTTAGTCACACGAGATGCAACAAACCTAAGTTTCACTTAGGTTTGGGGTGCCTCATCTTTTAAACATCTACACACTCACTTTTAACCCTGTGCAAACCTCGGTTTTACCGAGGTTTGGGGTTGGCTTTTATTGGCAAACCTAGGCCACGGCCTAGGTTTGGGGTGCCCATTTTAGAAATTTTGGGTTTTCTTTTGCTTGCTATGTAATGCCTTGCCCGTCCTTTTGATAACTGTAATAACTGCACAATGATTCGAGTCGCATCACCTACGACTTTACTTGCACATTGGGGACAATGTGTGGGTAAGGTTTGGGGTTGCCCAATCGGGCCCAAGTTATGCACGTAGATTTCCTGCACTTCTGAGTGTCTAGATCATAATAGATAAATTTTTTGTTTTGAATGATTGAGACCAACCATTGTGGGAAGAACCTTGTGATAGTGACGTGACCGTTAGGGAAGGACCGGGAAAGGACATGACTAGGGACATTAGTGGAGACCACCCGATAGTGAGTTTTGAGCCTAAAAGACGTTTTTCATTTCGAGGGATTCATACACCTAATTCTTATACACTGTTTCGAATTCCTTGTCGTGAATGTAGAAATATCTCGCTACATTATTGCATTGAGTAGCAAAGACGAACCTCGGGATATTGGGTAAGGGTTTAGTAGACCATATCGTGTGAACCTTAAGATATGATTCCAGGCATTATGTGTTTTGTTTTTAACCATTTTAGCTATCGTTCTCTTTCACCCTTTTGTGTGTATCCATAGCCGTTTTGAAGCCAAACACGCACTCTATTCGTTTCTAAACCCATCATTAACCCATTAGCCAAAAGCCTTAGCCAACCCTTATCCGAAAGCGTGTAAATCAAAGGCAGTAATGAACTACGGGGGATAGAGCAGAAAATAAGAGTACAGGCCAGTCATGAGAGATAAAATGGGCCAATGCTGCCACAATCAAAGAAAGAGGACCAATGAAGTCCCAACTAAAAAAAATACAGTTAGTCAGATAGTATTGATAGCAGCTGAATAAGAGAGTCAAAGCGACTCCAATAGTGACAAAGAGGGCCAAATGATAGAGGTTGAAGTAGAAAAGTTCAGAACTGCCAATGATTGACACGCCAAGGATTTTTGATCCTCTTACCCTTCGTTTCATAGCCTTAACCTTAGCCCCATTACAACCCTTGTAAAGACCTGGATGATCTTTTGAAGATGTGATTACGGTATACGACCACCTTTATCGATAGTCCCTGTCTTGCTACTTGATTCCTTCTGAGATCAATCTTTTGGACACTTGTGCGTCTTTCATGTTAGTTGTCATGAAATTATTGCGTATTCTTGTACATAACCTCCATAACATGACAACATGAGCGAAAACCTTGGTTCGAGTGCAAAGAGAGTAACCCGTGAGGTAGGGTCGAGGCGAAATGTTTTTCCTAGTATGTTTGGACTTAGTCTAACCCTAATGTAATCAGAATGGTCACGAGTTCAACTCCCAATGGAAAGTCATAGATCGGACGAAATAAGAATGAGGTGAGAGTGAGATAGACATTCACGGGTATGGGAAATCACCGATGCATCACTTGGTACCGATTGGGAATTGTGCAGTTATTATTTCACAGATATATGCCTTTATTCTGTTTTTATCGCTCATTTGCTTGGGGACAAGCAACACTCGGTTTGGGGTTGTTGATAACGCCACTTTATGGCGTTATTTTCAGTTCGCAAACCAATGAGATTGGCTTGTATTCAAGTAAAAAGGCGTGTATTTTACGGTTTATCTAGTCTTTGATACAGGTTATCTAAAAGGCGGCATTCCTCGGGAAAAGAAGCTACAAAGAGCCCAAAACGAGTCCAAACGAAGCCTAACGGAAGCCCAAAAGTCAAGCCCAAGACCCGCAACCGAACCAGGACCCGATCCGCGAACCAGAAATCGACCCATGCAGCCAAAAAGACACGCGCGACTTACCACGCGACTTGTAAGTCACGTGGCAAACCGCGTAAGCCACTGTTTGTCGAAAATCAGCTTTATTAATCGGGTTTTAGGTCATTCATTGAATACGCAACACACACACGACGGCCAGGGGCGATTTTGGGGCGATTCCTGGAGACTTTTCGGAGCTTTCGGAGTCTCGATCGAGAGCTGATCAAGGAGACGTTCAACACGCGAAGTAGAGACGAGCACGAGAGAAGGGATTTCATCTTCTTACTGTTTACGATTGCATCTTTTACGCTTAATCATGTTTACATACACTTCCATTATCTTTTCTTTTGTGTTTGAATCCACCACCGACATGAACTAACCGGTTCGTGTTGGGGGTTGGAATGAATTCGGTTTATTAAGCATGTAACCAATTGACTTGATATTTTATCAGTTTTTCCGTGATTAATGAAGCATGTGATTTTGTGTTTAATGCCTTTGAGAGTCTAGCTAGCTTTCAATTGATTTATTATTTTCAGTTGAGTTCGAGAGAAGTAACTGTTAAAAAGAACTAGGAATTGCATGCCTAAGACGATAAACCGGTGATAGAGATATATCGAATAAGTCTTAGTCCCAATTGAACCGTTAGGTTGGAATCGAGAGATGAAATCTAGCCGTTTAATATAAATCTGGTGTTTAATGTGTTTTGGAATCCATAAGTTGAGGTCGAGAGATTTAACTTGTCCTTTTCAAAATAAAATCCGTTGTTGCTTGAAAGAGAACAACGGTGATCTTAAAACATTTGGGAATCATTAAAGGGATAAATTGGTAATTGTTTTGAGTCAAGCGTTTGCATGTGGAAAACCTTAGGATTTCTAACCCCCAACTTTCTCTCTATCGAAGTTTCCTAAGTCGTTATTTGTTTCGTTTGTGTTTGAGTTGTAATTTACTTTCTGCAATTAAGTAGTTTAACAATAGCCAACCATCTCTCAATTCGACAGCTCAGTTAATAGCGATTGTAGTAATTGTGATACTTAGTTCCTAGTTCCCGTGGATTCGATACTCGTACTTACCGTACGTTATTAATTGATTCGACACCGTACACTTGCGGTTAGATTTAGAAGGGGTGAGACCCACCTATCACTGCCCGGCACAACGATTCGAGAATCGCTTGCATGCATCTTCCCGTGAACCTCATTCTTGCTCAATCCGAACGATGTTATTACGACAGTAATATATTGCATGAAAATATTTTCATATGACATAATTCTGAAAGGATTACCGACACAAAGTAAACCAGTCGGTTCTCACACTCATTTGTATAATATCAATACGTCAAGAAGCATTTTGGTTATAATGAATTGCAGGTAACAATTTTCTTGACCTTTTGCAACAAATTTGACTTATCATGTAAAGAGTGGGATATTTTGCAAATCGTTAAGCTCAAAATTTCAATGTGCAATGCGAATGAAATCACCTTTTTCTTTAAACATAGGCTTGCACATTCTGACTCATTTTCGATTAAAACTGACATTTACACATTTGACTTAATTCGTGAAAATTTCATGTTACATATAAGAACGCTATGCATGAGACTCTACTTACAATTGAAGGCTACTCACTCTAACAAAGTCAACCACTTTACTCACGCATCTTATCCTTGACACTTACCTACGACCAATGGTCGCCCTCTCGGTCATGCAATAACTTGCTGAACACGTTTTCCATATCTCACCTACTCAACCCTTTCATACTATTTTGTCTTGATCGACTATCTCACTTTCCACTTCTACATGCTTTCATTTCACTATAGGTATCTTATTTCATTCACCCTGCCATTGAAAAGCTTGGTTAAGAATTCAGAGCTCCATTGACACTTTCAAGATTTCGACACCATCCTTTCTTACCATCCCGACTGATCTATCCCATGACTTCTAGAACTGGGACTCTCCCGAAACAGGAGTCTTACGCAAACTCAAACATTTTTTTTTCCTCTTCGAATCCATAAAGAGCTACCTCTAGACGACTCATAACCCTCTATACAACACTTCTTCTCTATGATGTATACATACATCACATCATACATGACTTCTCATGATACTTCCCAAGCAAGAAAGCTCGGTCTATCTCTCAGGGATCTTGCTGACCTTCTAAATTACTGGAACACGACATAAACACTAGCTTCTGACTACCACTTCGGACTAATAAGGCAGGTTAATAAGGCAGGTTAAGCACATACATGTACCTGTAAGTTTGCAATTCCATGGCCAGGTGGAATCTCAAACTTACCTTACATGACAGTCCTCCATACCTTATTAGTCCTATCTCTATAATAGTGTCCTCCTAACGCATTTTCTGTATCTACAATAGTGCCCTCCTAACGCATTTTCTGATTCTCAGTGGTGATTTCTACTCCCAAGTTTAAGTTTAGGCCCGTTCGGTCACCTAAATCCCTTAAACTGTGGCTCTGATACCATTTGTAACATCCCTAAAATACAACAGGACATACATAGCATTAACTCATAAACATTACAAATCTGGGTCCCAAAACTTCATTACATCAATCTAAAACTTAGGTTGGCGGAAACAACCTATACACAACTGAGAATAATCTAACTTCTACCAGAGGCACTTGCACTGTCTTCAGCTGCTTCTGTACTCTATCTTGCTCTTGTTCATTTATCTGAGCCTCTTATTAATCGCTTACATGAAAAGGTTTTAGTTTTTTTGAAAAGCGAGGGTTAGACCATGAAGTCTAATGAGTTCCCTCCATAATCGGTGTACATCATCATTATAAAATCATTTTATAAAACAGTTCACATTCTTCACATAAACATCATTCATGGTGCTGCACAATGTAATGGATCTCATAAACATTCCGCGATCGGGGCCCCAGCAGACTCCCCTCTCGCCCGAGTAGGAAGGAAACGAATTCCCTCCTACAAGCTCATCACATTCCGAGTAGGAAGGAAATGAATTCCCTCCTACAAGCTTATCACATATCCGAGTAGGAAGGAAATGAATTCCCACCTACAAGCTTCTCATAACAGCCCAAGGGATCATCGGATCCCGAGGACTACAGATCCCACTGTGCAGACCGACTCCACATAACATACACATAGCTCATCATAATCATAAAACATGAAATCCGTATAACACTTTACAATTCATTTTATCTTGCTGAATAATCTTTTCAGTAGAGCATACTTTTCATGGAAAACATACGTAAAAGCTAGTAAATAAAACGTGCTCGTAAACACCATAATCAGTAAAATATTGTGCTTTCATTCACGTAAAAGCATGTATAATAACATGTCATTTCCACATAATCACTTCCTTTGGAAAAACACGTAAAATCACGTATTTTAGTTAGAAAAACTCACCTGATGCGCTTAATATCTTTTCTTACTTCGCTTCTGGCTTTCAATCGGTCTACCTGAGAAATAGATGAGATATAAACGCTGATACCGGCGCCAGTTGGCTGGCGCAGAGACTGGCGCCAGGCTCTGTTCGTTTACCGGCGCTGATGCTGGCGCCAATTGACTGGCGCGGAGACTGGCGCCAGCGTCTGGAATGTCTTTTCACGTTTGTAACTGCCCTCTTTAATTCCACAATCAATCTCATTAAATGAGATATTATTATCAGTATCAATATGGGTCGGTTATGATTCTCTAAGGTGTATAAGTATGAGTCGATTTCTGCCTTAATCGATACACTGAAAATTAGAGATTATCCTCGAGTGAATTTCGTGATACCCGGGCAGTATAGGGTCGAAATATCACTTACGGAAAGCGATCTCTCACGCGATCTCTGTTTTTATTCAAGTTATTCTATCACTCTTCTCTTCAACATTTCCGAAATCCCCCAACAATCGTAAGTGATATTTTCGTTCATCGTGAAGAAGAGATGGAGAGTGATCAGTCCGTGAGAGACATGACGACTAAGTTCACCAAACTGGAGAAGTTTGAAGGCGTTGATTTCCGTAGATGGCAGAAGAAGATACACTTCTTGTTGACGACATTGAAGGTCGTGTACGTGCTAAGCACCCCGATACCGTAGATGATGGAAAACGAGACGTTGGAGATGACGCTGGCGTCGTGGCAAATGGGAGAACGACAACTACATCTGTCGTGGCCACGTCTTAAACGGTATGTGTGACTCCCTCTTTGATATCTATCAAAACGTTGAATCTGCCAAAGAGCTATGGGACCCTCTCGAGTCCAAATACATGGTGGAGGATGCTTCCAGTAAGAAGTTCATGGTTAGTAATTTTAATAATTACAAGATGGTGGACTTAAGGCCGGTGATGGAGCAATACAATGAGCTCCTTCGCATTCTCGGCCAATATGCTCAACATGATATGAAGATGGACGAATCCATCTCCGTATCGAGTATTATTTATAAACTGCCTCCTGATAACGCCACTTTTTGGCGTTATTTTCAGTTCTCAAACCTATGAGATTGGCTTGTGTTCAAGTAAAAAGGCGTGTATTTTACGGTTTATCTAGTGAATTATACAGGTTATCTAAGAGGCGGCAATCGAGAAAAGAAGCTAAAAAGAGCCCAAATCGAGTCCAAAACGAAGCCAACGAAAGCCCAAGAGCCAAGCCCAAGACCCACGACCGAACCAGTACCCCAACCGCGAACCGAACGACGACCCACGCAGCCAAAATGACACGCGCGACTTACCACGCGACTTGCAAGTCGCGTGGCAAGTGGCGTAACCCACTGTTTCGCGAATTTAAGCTGTTAATTTCGGGTTTTAGGTCATTATTCAAAACGCAACTCACACACGACGGCCAGAGCAGTTCCGGGGGCGATTTTCAGGGCCGAGTGACACCCGTTGAAGCGACGATAGAGGGAGGATCAGATACACGTTCATCACGCGAAGTAGAGACGAGCACGATAGAAGGGAGTAACCATTCCATTTACAGTTGCCACGATTATCATGTTTACATACTTGTTTCCATCTTTTTCTATTGTGTTTGAATCCACCACCGACATGAACTAACCGGTTCATGTTGGGGGTTGGAATGAATGTGGTTTAAGCTTGTAAACATATGACCTGAGACCTTTATCAGTCTTCCTATTTTAATGAATGAATGCAATTTGGTGTTTAATGCTTTTGTGAGATTAGCTACCTTACAATTGTTTTATTGCTTTCAATTTATGTTCGAGAGAAGTAATTGAGAAGTAGAATTAGGAATTGCATGCCTAAGGTAAGAAAGGATAGAGATATACCGAGTAAATCTTAGACCCATTTGAATCTTAAGCTTAATGCGTTTTGAACCCTATATGTTGAGATCGAAAGATAAAACTTATGTTTTCAAAATAGAAATCACGGTTGCTTGAAAAAGAACCATGCTTTGCAAATAAAATCGTTGTAGCTTGAAAAAGAACAATGATTAGATAAAGATTGGGTATTCATTGATAGGAATAACTGGTATTTGTTTTAAGTCTGATGTTCATATGTGAAAACCTAAGGATTTCCAACCCTCAACTGTTTTCTCTATCTGAATTCCAAAGCTATTCATTGTCTGTCTTGTGTTTGATTTAAATTCTCGCATTTAAGTAGTTTAATACCAACCATCTCTCAATTCGACAGTTCAGTTAATAGCGATTATAGTAATTGTGATACTTAGTTCCTAGTTCCCCGTGATTCGATACTCGTACTTCTCTAAGTACTATTACTTGACTTCGACCCGTACACTTGCGGTAAGATTCTCGGGGTGTGAAAACCTCGTATCACCTCCCTCTTGGAAAGACTTCAAACATATGTTGAAACACAATAAGGAAGAGTTGTCCCTTGTACAACTCGGTAGTCACTTGCGCATAGAGGAATCTCTTCGGGCGCAAGAGGCTGAGAAACCTAAAATAAAAGAGGTTTCTGCACCTTCGGTGAACATGGTGGAAGAGGGAAAGTCCAACAACTTTAAGGGAAAACGCAAGTTCAATGAAGCCAAGAAAGGGCCCAATAAAAATGTTAAATTAACCTGTTGGACCTGTGGGATGACCGGCCAATCGAGTTCCCAATAAAAGGAACAAGATTACCCCGTATGAACTTTGGTTCAAGAAAAGGCCTAACTTGAGTTATATTCGAGTTTGGGGTTGTCGGGCGGTTGTTCGATTACCCGAACCTAAAAGGAAGACTTTGGGTGAGAAAGGTATTGACTGCATCTTTGTTGGATATGCCAAGCATTCCAAAGCTTATAGGTTCTATGTTATTGAACCTAATGATTCTATAGCGATTCACACCGTTATAGAATCGAGGGATGTAATTTTTGATGAGACTAGATTCTCTTTATTGCCTAGGCCAAAGGACATAGTTCCAAGAACTAGTGAAACTAGTGAGGTTGAAGAACAAGCAATTGTTCCAACCGAATCTCTGATGCTTCCAAGGAGCAAAAGAGGAAGGATTGAAAAATCCTTTGGTTCTGATTTCCAAGTATACTTGGTAGAGGGATCAAAAATAGCTGGAACAGGGACATACGCGACTTGCCACGCGGTTTGCATACCGCGCAGCAAGACGCGGGACCCTCTGTTTGTTTTCTGAAAAAGTAGATTACGCGGTTTGCCACGCGACTTGCAAGTCGCGGGCTAAACCGCGGGAGTCCCTTGTGCCCTGTTCGTTTTGTTTTTCGTGCAGTTTTTATTACTTTCTTGCTTTGTGTATTTCATATTCCCGCATTCTGTCTTTTGCTTTGATATCTTTTGTTTTGCATGCTCTCTCCATCTTCTCTAAGTGTTCTCCCTATCTCCTCCGATTGATGCTCAACCTTTCAAGAATCCTCCTTCATCCGGGCAAAACAAGTACGCTCTAAACTTTGCATAATAACGAGTGGTGTAAGATGTTTGTTCGTATTAGTTAAACGAGATGCAACAAACCTAAGTTTCACTTAGGTTTGGGGTGCCTCATCTTTCACATCTACACACTCAATTCTTTAGACCCTGTGCAAACCTCGGTTTTACCGAGGTTTGGGGTTGGCTTTTATTTGGCAAACCTAGGCCACGGCCTAGGTTTGGGGTGCCCATATTAGAAATTTTGGGATTTCTTTTGCTTACTATGTAATGCCTTGCCCGTCCTTTTGATAACTGTAATAACTGCACAATGATTCGAGTCGCATCACCTACGACTTTACTTGCACATTGGGGACAATGTGTGGGTAAGGTTTGGGGTTGCCCAATCGGGCCCAAGTTATGCACGTAGATTTTCTGCACTTCTGAGTGTCTAGATCATAATAGCTAAATTTTTTCGTTTTGAATGATTAAGACCAACCATTGTGGGAAGAACCTTGTGATAGTGACGTGACCGTTAGGGAACGACCGGGAAAGGACATGACTAGGGACTTTAGTGGAGACCACCCGATTGTGAGTTTTGAGCCAAAAGACGTTTTTCATTTCGAGGGATTTATACACTTAATTCACATACACTTTTTCGAATTCCTTGTCGTGAATGTAGAATGATCTCGCTACATTATTGCATTGAGTAGCAAAGACGAACATCGGGATATTAGGTAAAGGTATAGTAGACCATATTGTGTGGACCTTAAGATATGATTCCAGGCATTATGTGTTTTATTTTTAACCATCGTTAGCTATCGTTCCCTTTCACCCTTTTTTGTGTGTATCCATAGCCCTTTTGCAGCCAAACACGCACCTTAATTATTTCTAAACCCACCATTAAACCTTTAGCCAAAAGCCTTAGCCAACCCTATCCGAAAGTGTGTCAATCGAAAGCAGTAATGAACTACGAGAGATAGAGCAGAAAAGAAAGAATTATGGCCAGTCATGAGAATAAAATGGGCCAATGCTGCCCCAATCAATAAAGAGGACCAATGAAGTCAAAAAAATACAGTTATTTAGATAGTACATAGAGCTGTATAATAAGTGAGTCAAAATGGCTCCGAGAGTGACAAATAGTGCCAAATGATAGAGGTTGAAGTAGAAGAGTTCAGAACTGCCAATGATTGACACGCCAAGGATTTTTGATCCTCTTACCCTTCGTTTCATAGCCTTAACCTTAGCCCCGTTATAACCCTTGTAAAGACCTAGATGATCTTTTGGAAAACGTGATTAGAGTCTACGAATACCTCTACTGATATTCCCTGTCTTGCTACTTGATTCCTTCTGAGATCAATCTTTTGGACACTTGTGCGTCTTTCATGTTAGTTGTCATGAAATTATTGCGTATTCTTGTACATAACCTCCATAACATGACAACATGTGCGATAACCTAGGTTCGAGTGCAAAGAGAGTATCCCGTGAGGTAGGGTCGAGGCGAAATGTTTTCCCTAGTATGTTCGGCCCTAGTTTAACCTTAATGTAATTGGAACTGTCACGAATTCAACTCTCAATGGAAAGTCATAGATCAAACAAAATGGAGATGAGGCGAGAGTGAGATAGATATTCACGGGTAGGGGAAATCACCGATGAATCACTTGGTACCGATTGGGAATTGTGCAGTCATTATTAGTTCACTGTGTGCTTTCATTCAATTTTTATCGCTAATTTGCTTGGGGACAAGCAACGCTCGGTTTGGGGTTGTTGATAACGCCACTTTTTGGCGTTATTTTCAGTTCTCAAACCTATGAGATTGGCTTGTGTTCAAGTAAAAAGACGTGTATTTTACGGTTTATCTAGTGAATTATACAGGTTATCTAAGAGGCGGCAATCATCGAGAAAAGAAGCTAAAAAGAGCCCAAATCGAGTCCAAAACGAAGCCAACGAAAGCCCAAGACCCACGACCGAACCAGGACCCGAACCGCGAACCGAACGACGACCCACGCAGCCAAAATGACATGCGTGACTTACCACGCGACTTGCAAGTCGCGTGGCAAGTGGCGTAACCCACTGTTTCGCGATTTTCAGTATTTTAATTCGGGGTTTTAGGTCATTATTCAAAACGCAACTTACACACGACGGCCAGAGCAGTTCCGGGGGCGATTTTCAGAGCCGAGTGACACCCGTTGGAGCGACGATAGAGGGAGGATCAGATACATGTTCATCACGCGAAGTAGAGACGAGAACGATAGAAATTCCATTTACAGTTGCCACGATTATCATGTTTACATACTTGTTTCCATCTTTTTCTATTGTGTTTGAATCCACCACCGACATGAACTAACCGGTTCATGTTGGGGGTTGGAATGAATGTGGTTTAAGCTTGTAAACAGATGACCTGAGACCTTTATCAGTCTTCCTATCTTAATGAATGAATGCAATTTGGTGTTTAATGCTTTTGTGAGATTAGCTACCTTACAATTGTTTTATTGCTTTCAATTTATGTTCGAGAGAAGTAATTGAGAAATAGAATTAGGAATTGCATGCCTAAGGTAAGAAAGGATAGAGATATACCGAGTAAATCTTAGTCCCGTTTGAATCTTAAGCTTAATGCGTTTTGAACCCTATATGTTGAGATCGAAAGATAAAACTTATGTTTTCAAAATAGAAATCACGGTTGCTTGAAAAAGAACCATGCTTTGCAAATAAAATCGTTGTAGCTTGAAAAAGAACAATGATTAGATAAAGATTGGGTATTCATTGATTGGAATAACTGGTATTTGTTTTAAGTCTGATGTTCATATGTGAAAACCTAAGGATTTCCAACCCTCAACTGTTTTCTCTATCTGAATTCCAAAGTTGTTCATTGTCTGTCATGTGTTTGATTTAAATTCTCCCATTTAAGTAGTTTAATACCAACCATCTCTCAATTCGACAGTTCAGTTAATAGCGATTATAGTAATTGTGATACTTAGTTCCTAGTTCCCCGTGATTCGATACTCGTACTTCTCTAAGTACTATTACTTGACTTCGACCCGTACACTTGCGGTAAGATTCTCGATGTGTGAAAACCTCGTATCACCTCCCTCTTGGAAAGACTTCAAACATATGTTGAAACACAATAAGGAAGAGTTGTCCCTTGTACAACTCGGTAGTCACTTGCGCATAGAGGAATCTCTTCGGGCGCAAGAGGCTGAGAAACCTAAAATAAAAGAGGTTTCTGCACCTTCGGTGAACATGGTGGAAGAGGGAAAGTCCAACAACTTTAAGGGAAAACGCAAGTTCAATGAAGCCAAGAAAGGGCCCAATAAAAAGGTTAAATTAACCTGTTGGACCTGTGGGATGACCGGCCAATCGAGTTCCCAATAAAAGGAACAAGATTACCCCGTATGAACTTTGGTTCAAGAAAAGGCCTAACTTGAGTTATATTCGAGTTTGGGGTTGTCGGGCGGTTGTTCGATTACCCGAACCTAAAAGGAAGACTTTGGGTGAGAAAGGTATTGACTGCATCTTTGTTGGATATGCCAAGCATTCCAAAGCTTATAGGTTCTATGTTATTGAACCTAATGATTCTATAGCGATTCACACCGTTATAGAATCGAGGGATGTAATTTTTGATGAGACTAGATCCTCTTCATTGCCTAGGCCAAAGGACATAGTTCCAAGAACTAGTGAAACTAGTGAGGTTGAAGAACAAGCAATTGTTCCAACCGAATCTCTGATGCTTCCAAGGAGCAAAAGAGGAAGGATTGAAAAATCCTTTGGTTCTGATTTCCAAGTATACTTGGTAGAGGGATCAAGAGATGAGATTGGATCTCAATTCCTTTACTGTTATAGTGTTGTGGAGGATCCAAAATCATTTGATGAGGCTATGAAGTCTCAAGATGTTGCTTTCTGGAAAGAAACAATACATGATGAGATGGACTCCATCATGGGGAATAATACTTGGGTATTATCGGACTTGCCACCGGGTTGCAAACCTTTAGGATGCAAGTGGATCTTCAAAAGGAAGATGAAAGCGGATGGATCAATCGACAAGTTCAAAGCTCGATTAGTAATCCAAGGCTTTAGGCAACGAGAAGGTATCGATTATTTTGATACCTATGCCCCGGTAGCAAGGATCTACACGATTAGATTGTTGATAGCCTTAGGAGCTATCCACAATTTAGTGATTCACCAAATGGATGTCAAATGGCATTCTTGAATGGTGATTTGGAGGAGGAAGTTTACATGAAACAATCGGAAGGTTTTGTTATGCCCGGGATGGAGCATAAGGTATGTAAACTTGTAAAATCATTGTATGGGCTGAAACAAGCACCCAAACAATGGCATCAGAAATTTGATGAGGTTATTTTGTCCAACGGTTTTATGATAAACCAAGCAGATAAGTGTGTATATAGCAAATTTGACACATCCGGTAACGGTGTAATCATTTGCTTATATGTTGACGACATGTTGATCTTTGGCACCGACCAAAATCAAGTTGGGAAAACCAAAGAGTTTTTGTCGTTAAGTTTCTCCATGAAAGATATGGGAGAGGCGGAGGTGATCCTTTGTACAAGGATCAAGCGTGAGAGCAAAGGGATTGCAATTACGAAATCTCATTATATTGAGAAAGTATTAAAGAAATTTAATTTCTTTGATTGTTCTCCGGTGAGTACTCCATGGGATCCGAGTGTGAAGCTTATGCCCAACTAGGGTGAAGCGGTGTCACAACTCGAGTACTCAAAGGCTATTGGATGCTTGATGTATGCCATGATAAGCACTAGGCCGGATATCGCTTTTGCCATAGGAAAGTTGAGTAGGTATACTAGTAATCCTAATATTCATCATTGGCAAGCGATAAGACGAGTATTCAAATACTTGAAGAAGACCATTTATTATGGTTTGTCATATGTCGGGTTTCCTTCAATATTGGAGGGATATTCGGATGCAAGTTGGATCACCAATTTGGAAGATCACTCTTCTACGAGTGGTTGGGTGTACTTGCTTGGGGGAGGTGCCATCTCATGGACTTCCACGAAGCAAACATGCATCACGAGTTTGACTATGGAGTCGGAATTTGTGGCATTAGCCGCTGCCGGTAAAGAGGCGGAATGGCTAAGGAATTTGGTCCATGAAATTCCATTATGGCCGAAACTAATATCACCCATTTCTATCCGTTGTGATAGTGAGGCTACTTTGGCTAAATCTTATGGTCAAGTATATAATGGCAAGTATCTAAATCTCTAACAGTGAGATACCCAATTCCCTCCTAATACAACGTTAGAAGTTGAATTCAATGGGAAAGCTCACTCTAAGGGATTGGAGCACAAGACGATCATCCCACGGTATGTGCTCGGTACTGCAAGTGAAGGAGGTAATTGTTCTTTTGTAAAAATGCATGTGTAGGTGCATGAAGAAAAGAACTACCTATATGAGTGTGAAGTGTGGCCGCTTCAAGAAGCTTGGACTTGGCTTTGATGCACTCACGAATGGATAAGGACACGTGGCCTGTTTAGTGTCAAGTTTATACTTTAGAGAATCATTTAAATTCGTGTGTATGTTATTTTCTGGTACTCTAATAGGTTGACGGGTTCAATCCATAGGACACCCGGATTCTCGAGTACTTGAAATGTGTAATGTACTAAGATGGAAATTCAATCTTTTAGATATTTTCATTTATGCATGAGTTTGTTTACCTGTATTGAACCTTTATTTTGTGAATCAAGGATTGCACTAAAATGGGGGAGGAATGTTGGTGATTTTAGTGAAATCATCAGGTTCATTTTGTGTAATTAGATTCACAAAGATAATAATGGGATTGTTAGCTTAAGCTATAACATGAGTTAGGAGGTGTGGAGTGCACTCTCGTGTAAGCTAACTAGAACTCGGGATTGTTGGACGGTTAAGATTGGCACGTTACAAAGTGTTTTTGTGAACTGGGCGTCGGGGCCAGTGCCGGCACCAGTTGGCTAGTGCCAAGACTGGCGCCAGGCTCTGTTTGTTTGTTGGCGCTGATACCGGCGCCAGTTGGCTGGCACGGAGACTTGCGCCAGGCTCTGTTCGTTTATCGGCGCTGATGTTGGTGCCAGTTGACTGGCGCGGAGACTGGCGCTAGCGTCTGGAATGTATTTTCACGTTTGTAACTACCCTCTTTAATTCCATAATCAATCTCATTAAATGAGATATTATTATCAGTATCAATATGGGTCGGTTACGATTCTCTAAGGTGTATAAGTATGAGTCGATTTCTACCTTAATCGATACACTGAAAAATAGAGATTATCCTCGAGTGAATTTCGTGATACCCGGGCAGTATAGGGTCGAAATATCACTTACGGAAAGCGAGCTCTCACGCGATCTCTGTTTTTATCCAAGTTATTCTATCACTCTTCTCTTCAACATTTCCGAAATCCCCCAACAATCCTAAGTGATATTTTCGTTCATCGTGAAGAAGAGATGGCGAGTGATCAGTCCGTGAGAGACATGACGACCAAGTTCACCAAACTGGAGAAGTTTGAAGGCATTGATTTCCGTAGATGGCAGAAGAAGATGCACTTCTTGTTGACGACATTGAAGGTCGTGTACGTGCTAAGCACCCCGATACCGGAGGTGATGGATAACGAGACGTTGGAGATGTCCCGGCGCCGTGGTAAATGGGAGAACGACGACTACATCTGTCGTGGCCACGTCTTAAACGGTATGTGTGACTCCCTCTTTGATATCTATCAAAACGTTGAATATGCCAAAGAGCTATGGGACTCTCTCGAGTCCAAATACATAGCGGATGATGCTTCTAGTAAGAAGTTCCTGGTTAGTAATTTTAATAATTACAAGATGGTGGACTCAAGGCCGGTGATGGAGCAATACAATGAGCTCCTTCGCATTCTATGCCAATATGATCAACATGATATGAAGATGGACGAATCCATCTCCGTATCGAGTATTATTGATAAATTGCCTCCCTCTTGGAAAGACTTCAAACATATGTTGAAACACAAGAAGGAAGAGTTGTCCCTTGTACAACTCGGTAGTCACTTACGCATAGAGGAATCTCTTCGGGCGCAAGAGGCTGAGAAACCTAAAATAAAAGAGGTTTCTGCACCTTCGGTGAACATGCTGGAAGAGGGAAAGTCCAACAACTTTAAGGGAAAACGCAAGTTCAATGAAGCCAAGAAAGGGCCCAATAAAAAGGTTAAATTAACTTGTTGGACCTGTAGGATGATCGGCCATCTCAAGCAGGATTGTCGGGTTGTCAAGAGTAAGAATGGAGCAAGCACAAGTGGTGGTGGGCAAGGATCCAAGGATCAAAACCCACGGCAAGGTCAAAAATTTGACTTTGGTTTTAATTCAAATTTGAATTATGTACCACTAATATCTGAATCTTTTTACGTGCAGGATGATGATGTCGCTTGGTGGATCGACTCGGGTGCTACAAGTCATGTGTGCAAAGATCTCCGTTGGTTCACCTCCTTGGAACCGGTTGAAGACGGATCAATGATGCGCATGGGTAACGAGTCGATTGCTCCCATTCTTGGACGTGGCTTAGTTAGGCTAGAGTTTAGTTCTGGAAAAATAGTTGAACTTTTAGACGTTTTGTTTGTACCACAAATTCGAAAGAATTTGGTTTCCGGTAGTATCTTGAATAAGTTAGGATATAGGCAAGTTTATGAGTCCGACAAGTTTATCTTGTCAAAGGGTGGCTCTTTTGTTGGATTTGGTTATTTGTTAAATAATATGTCTATGTTGAATTTGAATAAAAAGAATCTTGTTTCAAATTATGTTTATGTTGCAAATGAATTGCTTTATGTTGCTTTATGAATTGCTTTATGTTGCAAATGAATTGCTTGATGGATTTTGGGGTGAAGCCATGCTAACGACTTGTTATTTGCTCAATCGAGTTCCCAATAAAAGGAACAAGATTACCCCGTATGAACTTTGGTTCAAGAAAAGGCCTAACTTAAGTTATATTCGAGTTTGGGGTTGTCGGGCGGTTGTTCGATTACCCGAACCCAAAAGGAAGACTTTGGGTGAGAAAGGTATTGACTGCATCTTTGTTGGATATGCCGAGCATTCCAAAGCTTATATGTTCTATGTTATTGAACCTAATGATTCTATAGCGATTCACACCGTTATAGAATCGAGAGATGTAATTTTTGACGAGACTAGATTCTCTTCACTGCCTAGGCCAAAGGACATAGTTCCAAGAACTAGTGAAACTAGTGAGGTTGAAGAACAAGCAATTGTTCCAACCGAATCTCTGATGCTTCGAAGGAGCAAAAGACGAAGGATTGAAAAATCCGTTGGTTCCGATTTCCATGTATACTTGGTAGAGGGATCAAGAGATGAGATTGGATCTCAATTCCTTTACTGCTATAGTGTTGTGGAGGATCCAAAATCATTTGATGAGGCTATGAAGTCTCAAGATGTTATTTTCTGGAAAAAAGCAATACATGATGAGATGGACTCCATCATGGGGAATAATACTTGGGTATTATCGGACTTGCCACCGGGTTGCAAACCTTTAGGATGCAAGTGGATCTTCAAAAGGAAGATGAAAGCGGATGGATCAATCGACAAGTTCAAAGCCCGATTAGGAATCCAAGGCTTTAGGCAACGAGAAGGTATCGATTATTTTGATACCTATGCCCCGGTAGCAAGGATCTACACGATTAGATTGTTGATAGCCTTAGGAGCTATCCACAATTTAGTGATTCACCAAATGGATGTCAAAACGGCATTCTTGAATGGTGATTTGGAGGAGGAAGTTTACATGAAACAACCGGAAGGTTTTGTTATGCCCGGGATGGAGCATAAGGTATGTAAACTTGTAAAATCATTGTATGGGCTGAAACAAGCACCCAAACAATGGCATCAGAAATTTGATGAGGTTATTTTGTCCAACGGTTTTATGATAAACCAAGCGGACAAGTGTGTATATAGAAAATTTGACACATCCGGTAACGGTGTAATCATTTTCTTATATGTTGACGACATGTTGATCTTTGGCACCGACCAAAATCAAGTTGGGAAAACCAAAGAGTTTTTGTCGTTAAGTTTCTCCATGAAAGAT
This sequence comes from Saussurea involucrata, assembly GCA_033807775.1. Lineage (NCBI taxonomy): Eukaryota > Viridiplantae > Streptophyta > Magnoliopsida > Asterales > Asteraceae > Saussurea > Saussurea involucrata. The sequence continues at coordinate 164,845,339 of CM066320.1, forward strand.
ATGGGAGAGGCAGAGGTGATCCTTGGTATAAGGATCAAGCGTGAGAACAAAGGGATTGCAATTACGCAATCTCATTACATTGAGAAAGTATTAAATAAATTTAATTGCTTTGATTGTTCTCCGGTGAGTACTCCATGGGATCCGAGTGTGAAGCTTATGCCCAACTCGGGTGAAGCGGTGTCACAACTCGAGTACTCAAAGGCTATTGGATGCTTGATGTATGCCATGACAAGCACTAGGCCGGATATCGCTTTTGCCATAGGAAAGTTGAGTAGGTATACTAGTAATCCTAATATTCATCATTGGCAAGCGATAAGACGAGTATTCAAATACTTGAAGAAGACCATTGATTATGGTTTGCCATATGTCGGGTTTCCTTCAATATTGGAGGGATATTCGGATGCAAGTTGGATCACCAATTTGGAAGATCACTCTTCTAAGAGTGGTTGGGTGTACTTGCTTGGGGGAGGTGCCATCTCATGGGCTTCCAAGAAGCAAACTTGCATCACGAGTTCGACTATGGAGTCGGAATTTGTGGTATTAGCCGCTGCCGGTAAAGAGGCGGAATGGCTAAGGAATTTGGTCCATGAAATTCCATTATGGCCGAAACCAATATCACCCATTTCTATCCGTTGTGATAGTGAGGCTACTTTGGCTAAAGCTTATAGTCAAGTATATAATGGAAAGTATCTAAATCTCTAACAGTGAGATACCCAATTCCCTTCTAATACAACGTTAGAAGTTGAATTCAATGGGAAAGCTCACTCTAAGGGATTGGAGCACAAGACGATCATCCCACGGTATGTGCTCGGTACTGCAAGTGAAGGAGGTAATTGTTCTTTTGTAAAAATGCATGTACAGGTGCATGAAGAAAAGAACTACCTATATGAGTGTGAAGTGTGGCCGCTTCAAGAAGCTTGGACTTGGCTTTGATGCACTCACGAATGGATAAGGACACATGGCATGTATAGTGTCAAGTTTATACTTTAGAGAATCATTTAAATTCATGTGTATGTTATTTACTGGTACTCAAATGGGTTGATGGGTTCAATCCATAGGTTACCCGGATTCTCGAGTATTTGAAATGTGTAATGTACTAAGATGGAAATTCAACCTTTTAGATTTTTTATTTATGCATGAGTTCGTTTACCTGTATTGAACTTTTATTTTGTGAATCAAGGATTACACTAAAATAGGGGAGGAATGTTGGTGATTTTAGTGAAATCATCAGGTTCATTTTGTGTAATTGGATTCACAAAGATAATAATGGGGTTGTTAGCTAAGCTATAACATGAGTTAGGAGGTGTGGAGTGCACACTCGTGTAAGCTAACTAGAACCCGGGATTGTTGGACGGTTAAGATTGGCACGTTACAAAGTGTTTTTGTGAACTGGGCGTCGGGGCCAGTGCTGGCGTCAAGACTGGCGTCAGGCTCTGTTTGTTTGTTGGCGTTGATGTCGGCGCCAGTTGGCTGGCGCGGAGACTGGCGCCAGGCTCTGTTCGTTTACCGGCGCTGATGCTGGCGCCAGTTGACTGGCGCAGAGACTGGCGCCAGTGTCTGGAATGTCTTTTCACGTTTGTAACTGCCCTCTTTAATTCCACAATCAATCTCATTAAATGAGATATTATTATCAGTATCAATATGGGTCGGTTACGATTCTCTAAGGTGTATAAGTATGAGTCGATTTCTGTCTTAATCGATAAACTGAAAAATAGAGATTTTCCTCGAGTGAATTTCGTGATACCAGGGCAGTATAACGGAAAGCGAGCTCTCACGCGATCTCTGTTTTTATCCAAGTTATTCTATCACTCTTCTCTTCAACATTTCCGAAATCCCCCAACATAATAGTCGTCTCATCATTTATAATATAACATTTAATTATATATATGATCATAATATTAGTATATAATCATATACATCATCACTTGTAATTGTGTGTAGTTTGTAGAGAATCACATGTGATTGTTTATACATAAAACCGCTTTTAGGACATGTAACAAACTTTCAAAAGCATCAATTTGTCAAACAGCATATGAATTTTAGAAATTTTCTTTTACATTACTTGATAATTTTAAATAACTGTTAATTACACACTGTAACACCCTGGATTTTTTCATTATATTATATTTAATATGAAGGGGTCGAAAGAGTAATTAGTCAAAGTTTTGGACTAATTGTAAAAAAATAAAACTTCAGGGTTGAGTTAGTCATTTGTTGATAGTTGAATTTACATAAAAAGTTTGGGTCGGCTACGAATTGAGATAATATCTCAATTGGGTTTCTGAAGTCGGTTTAGCAAAGTAGCGAGAGAAAGTTTTGTGAAAGTTTCATCAGGTAAGAATTTGATGATCTCTTCCAATCTTATTTGGTTAAGATTGATGATATAAATAAGATTTGAATTTCAATCAGGTTTTAGAATCATTGAGGAGCAGATTTGATTTTGAAGCACTGGGTAAATTGAAATTGCAGTTCCTGTTCGATTGCTAACCTAAGGTGAGTTCATCTAACTATTTTGAGTTAAATAAGCCATATGCTAAATTGTTATATATTTGAAATGATCAATAGAAGCTTATTGGAAAGTTTTGGAATGGAAATTAATTGAACTGGGTAAAATCGATGAAATCCGGAAGATGATTAATCCGAATAGTATCAGATTCCGGATGTTTTCCGGATTGGGTTCCGGATACCGGATTCCGGATGATTGTCCGGAATGTACCGGATCCGGAATATACCGGATTCCGAATGGTCGGGATTAAGGTTCCGGAATTGGGGTTTCTGGATTATGATACCGGATACCAGATGGATCCGGACTTGAGAGTCCGGAATGTTTTTTCCGGATTGAATTCCAGATGTGTTAATTGGTTAAGTTTTTCCGGATGTGTTAGCGGAACCCTCGTGCTAAGTCGCCAAAGGGGGGGAATTTGAGGATAAGGATATGATAGGTTATTTAGGATCCTTGGTGTTGCGAATATGATACGAGATGTTGCGTGTTTAAGTTGTTATGCATATATGCTAGTAAGTGTAATGGATCCATAGGCACTAGTATTATGTGATCACGTGCAATAGGCGTGGCGCTAATCGTAATTCCCGTTGATTTGATAAATGCGGAATAGGCCGAGCTCTAATGGTAATTCCTATTTAGTGTTATGATGTGATGAACGTGGAATAGGTCGGGCTCTTAATGGTAATTCTCGTTGATTAAAATGAGGAATAGGTCGGGCGCTTAATGGTAATTCCCATTTCGTATTATGATGTGAAATCGTGGAATATGTAATAGCCAAGTCTTTATTTTCTCTTTGTTAAAGAAATATAAAGTGGGTGGAGGAATTTTGAAGTCTAAAACTTGAGGGACTGGTTTGTATTTTGTTAGAAGATATATAAACACCAAAAGGGACACAAAACCCTAGAATCTATTCTTGGTGTGTGTGTGAGGTGGCTTAGAGAGAAAGAGCAGAGAAAGAGAGAATTGTGGTCTCTAGAGCAATTAGAGAAGAAGGTTCATCAATCAGCAAATTGGGAAGAGGAAAGAGGAACTGGATTATGATTCAATACCGATTTCAGCAGGTAATCCCTAATTTCATCCCTCAATTTAGAGTTTCTGCTGGTTGGTAAATAGTACTGTGAGTTTTGCTTAAAGGATGAAAAGGAAGTTTTAAAGGGGTTATTTAACCACAATAATCGGATTAATAGAATTAGATAAATCACTTGGTTAGAATCGGACTTAATAACCGATTTAATTGGATTAATATTTGGTATTTATGTTATCGGTATCGCATCGCCCTGACTTATCGCGAGGTTCCGGAGTTTATAAATTTCCGGAATGAAAACTGATCCGGAATGGTTTGGGTTCCGGAATCCTAAGGGATATGGAATTAATTATTGAACCAAAGACCCGGAATGGACAACAATCAAAAGATCCGGAAATTTTATAACTGAGATCCGAAATTTGTGATTTTAAAACGGATCCGGAAGTTGTTTTTTTAAATAGGATTCGGAAGTGGGTTTTTAAAATGAATCCGGAATTCGTCTTTTAGTGGCATCCGGAATATTGGGCCTGACACAACAACCCGCAACATGAATTGTGATTTAGCAAATATGGTATTTGTTTATTGGACTGTGGGGCGGTATTTAAAGCAAATGGGGACGAACTGAAATTAACTTTGGAATTAGATCCGGTATTGGCTTTGTTTGGGCTGATCCGGAAGACTATTAAAAAGAAAGAGGATCCGGTATTGAGATTAAAAGGAGATCCGGAATTACCTTTTTGGGCCAACGCACGTGATCCGGTGTTTTTTTATAAGTGATCCGGAATCTTGGTTTTTATTAATTGAACCAGAAGTATTATTAAATGGGCCGAGAGATCCGGTATGGTTTTTATTAAAGTATTTCGATGTTGGGCTAAAGCTGTGGACTCGAAATCTAATTAAAGTGAACCGGTAGTGGGCTTGATTAATGGATCTGGTATATAAAAGAGGAATCGGTATTTTTGTTAAGTTCCAGAGTGGGTCAAATCCAGTTACGAGCCCAATTTTGGGTGCAGTAGAGTCCAAACAATTTAGCCCGATTCCAGAGTTTATTGAGAACTGAGTTAGATAGAAAATTGTTCAGACTGGGCTAAGATTAATCTGAGACTCACTATTATTATTATTATTTTAATATCATAGGTGTTCACCTTAAATTCAGAAGTTTTGTGAGGAGAACTGCTAAAGCGTCAGGTGAGTTTTTCTAACTAAAATACGTAATTTTATACGTGTTTTCAAAGTAAGTGATTGAGTAGAAATTTCATGTTATTTTACATGATTTTTACTTGTTTGAAAGTTATATGAGATGTATGCATACATTGTGTTAGACGTAAACTGGCTAAGTCGGGAGGTAGACCCGCCAGTGCTCATGCCGGGAGGAGAGAGCCGTTTATGCCATGGGAGGAGTGACCCAGCAAGGCAGCGTGAGACTGACTCGTTGTCACTTTCGAGTGACTTCAGGGTGCCATTTACGGGAGCGAATTTTATCCGTGTAAGCTTTATGAAAAGACGTGTGAAAGTTTTATGAAAGATATTTGAAAGTTTTACATGTGAAAGTTATGAATTGTTTTTAAATGATTTTTGAGAACTGTCAGGAGGGAGCTCACTAGAGCTCATGGTTTAACCCTCGCATTTTCCAAACTAAACCTTTTCAGGTAAGCAGATAGTAAGAGGCTCAGGTAAGTGAGCAAGAGCAGGATAAAGTACAGATGCAGATAGAGGTAGTGCCATTGACACTTATAGAAGCTAGTATGTTCTCAGTTGTGTATAGGTTGTTTCCGCCAACCTAAAGTTTGAGACATATGTAATAAAATTTTGGGACCCATTATTGTATTCCTTGTGAATTAATGCTATGTATGCTTTATTTTAGACTGGGTCGTTACAGAATAGGTGGGGCGCTAATCGTAATTCTCGATTTCTGTTGGAAGGTAAGAGATAGGCTGGGCGCTTAATGGTAATTCCTACTTCCACTTCAAGAAATAGGCATGGTGCTAATTGTAATTTCTTGACATGAGCAATAATCTAGAATCTGTGTGATTCGTAGTGGCGCTTTGGAATATGAGACTATGACCTACTTTGTGTTTGTCATTCTCATGGAAACGGGTAAGATTCCCGGATGTTATATGTACGGTAAGAATGGTGGCAAATCAGGTTGGGTTATATGCTTTGCTTGACTTTGGTTTTAAAGCTTATAAAGAGTTGACTTGGGAAAAATTGGATGTTCTCACTAGGCGTAAGCCTAATCGTTCAAATTAAACTTTTCTTACCAGGTAATAGCTCGAGAAAGGATGAGCAGGGATGAGTGTCGAGAAGTTCCAGAGTGGTGCTTTTGGATTTGTGTATTGATCATGGATTAGATTAGCTGGTAATTATGTTAACTTGTATAGGTTTGAAACTCGTTGTGAATCATCCAGTGTAAATAAAAGTTTGAAATGATAGTGACGAATTCTGATAATTTAAGGTTTAAATTTATTGTGAATTTCAGGGTGTTTCACACACAATATAAATAAAATCAAAGTTTGTTAATCGTACAAATCTTGATTAATTGATAATTCTTTAAAACAAATAACAATTAGTATTATATTTTTATCAAAATAATTTATCAAAGTTTTATTATGAAAAAAAAAACTTTAACATTTGTGCCAAATAAAAAATATTTTTTTAAATTATACGTGATTTTTAACCTACTAAATATATTGATATACGGTAAACTATAAATTTGGTCCCCGTGGTTGTGTGGTTATAACCATTTTAGTCCATACAGTTTTAAAACTACAAATTTGTCATCATACACTACTAGAAAAAAGAGGTATCAGTAATAGAAATCAGAAAATTCTGTCGCTAATTAGTGACGGAACGACCACTAAACTATTTGTCACTAATCCTTCATTGAAATTAGAAAGTGACTATCTGTCACTAATTAGCAACAGAAATCACTTTCAGTGACGGATCAGTGACAAAATTTTCTGTCATTGGTAGGGTCGATTTTTAGTGTATACCTTATTGGCCTCCAAATATAGAAGTCTATTTCATTGACCTCCATTTTTTAGTGTTATGGTGTTGGGTTGGAGATGAAAATATCACAATTTTTATGTTTTTAGTGTTGGGATGAAGATGGTCTTACTTACGATATTAAGATTTTTCTTTTTTTGTTTTACAACTAGGAGTAAAATTATATTTTTATTAATTAAAAAGTAAAAATACTTATAATTCACTATATATATATATATATATTTAATTATGAACATTTATTCTGAGGCAAAATAAGTAATAAGTTTTATATTTAATACTTTATTTAACTTGGTATTGTTTTAAATATAAAAAGGTATTTTAAATAACTTGGAGTTTGCGATTTTATGTAAATTTGGTCCAGAATCCATTACATTATAGTTGTATAAAATATAAAGGATCTTGACAATTAATAATGATTTATGTAAAGTGTCGAAGAACATAAATAAAAATCTAATTTTAGTCTAACATAATTTTCCAAGACATTATCCAAAATGGATAAAAGAGGAGAGTGAAGAAAAACAATTTTTCATATTTTAATATTAATAAATCACCATATATAGTTGATATTTGAAATTAAAAATTTAGAAAGTAATAATTTTTTTTCTTTTTCCAACCAAATGTTTTTTCATTAGTTAAAAGTTTATAACTAATGTCCAATTTTTCATACATTTATGAAAATTGAAAAAGATTTTGAATTATATTCATATGGTCCAATTTAGGGATGGAAAATGCGTACAGAATAATATAACAAAAAAAATCATATGTGATTCAGGTTTAACACTTTTAAATTGTTGGATCAAGCATACACACACTTTAGACATAAACCGAATCTGAATTACATAGACATAATTCGGTTCCACCCATCGAATATTCTCATTGGATATCTATCGGATCGGATCGGATCCATCCAACATCCAATGGATGATCGGATTGGATCCATCCAATGTTTTTATGTTTCTTTCTAAAAAAATTAGTTTTTATTTTTTACAAATGTTTTTAAATAACAACGTTTTAAAAATAAAAACATTTTACTTTTGAAAATTTGAATTATAATGTGTGAGATGGTAGTTGGATGATAACCGGATGAGTGGTTAGATGATAACCGAATGAGTGGTTGGATGATAATTGGATGGTGAATCGGTTTGGTTCGGTTCGGTTTTTGTCGGTTCTGGACTATCATCCATGAACCGACCGATCCAAATTGGATGTTGAAAATTTTGATCCGATCCGATCCAATTCTAATTGGATATCCAATCAATGTCGGTTGATTTTAATTGGATCGGTTGACTTTCTACACACCCTAATTACAACAACACCACCAATTATTACACAAATATATAAAAATTATATTAATCTTTTAGTAATACTTTATCTGTTAAAACTTACTAAAGTATATATACTTGTTATTTAAAAAAAAATAACTAAGTATTCATGTATTCATTATATTTACAAGGTGAATTAATAACAATCTTATCTATAACTTTAAAATAACCGATATCTTTCTAATTAATGCTAACATTGATTATTTAATTTGGAATATAGATATTTTTTATAAAAATATAAGGTGTTTTGTCTCAAAAAATTATAGAAAAAGGGTTTCCAAAGTTATGAGAGGTGTTGGATGTAATGAAATAATTTTGAGGAGTTAATTTTTTGGGTAATATTTTGAATGAAATTGATTTCCATTTTTAGATTGGAATTAAATTTCAAAATCTTATCCAATCTACAAACTACACGAAACCTTAAAGTTTTTTGATTTGTAAGGTTGAATAGGATTTTAAATTCAATTCCAATGTATCTATAATCCATTCTTATGAAAATATGGAGTTTAATTTCATTGTAATTCTTATAAACCAAACAAGCAAACACATTAAAGATCATCTTCCTCCAAATTTAAATTTTCTACCAAATTTAATTTTCATTAAACCAAACATTCCTTATAAATATTTTATTAATAGTATTTCAATGTTGCTGTGGCTTTCAATTACTTTTTCTTTTAAATCTACATTTTTTAATTATGCACTCATAAAATTTTGATTTTAAATTAAAATCGTTAAGTATGTATTTTTGAAGTTAAGCAGATCATGTATATAATCGAAGGTTCTAAATGGCGTGAGATGTCGTGTGGAGGTAAAGCCAAGCCTCAAGCCTTAGAAGCCATGACGGTTTTCAAGGTGCAATTTATGGCGTCAAATTTTTTATTCATATATAATATTATACATAAAAACATATGTTTTGTAGTGTTACTCAATGAACCAATAATAGTAAGCAAGTTAAATTAGATTATATATTAAAAAATTTCCAAATAAAATATTAAAAACGTAAAGAAAAATCAAATAATGCATTATGAAAACTACGCATTAAGCCAGGTACCACAAGCTTAAACTGACGTGAGACACAAGCCTTGGTGCTGTGGCGCACCACGACAACTACGTGGTGAGTTTTTTAGAACATTGATATAATCACAGAATGCAACAACATAAAGATTTTATTGTAAATCAGGAACAAAAATTTATGTAATTTCTCACTTAAAAAATCTCAATTTATGTTTGGACAGTAAATTACAAGTTTTGATTGAACAAGCTTTGTTATATGAAAAAACTAGTTAACAAATCATATCAGTGTAATTGAATATTATAAAATTATATAATTATCTAACTACTTTTTTTTATTATAAATTATATATTTTATATTTGAATAACTAAATAAATTTTTTATCCGTAGTAATAAATTTTTTGCTTCATATTTAAAAGTAGAATTATGAAAGTGAGGAATTATGTAGTGAAAAAAAAAACTAAATAGATTTTTAGATAGAGAATGCTTAATTTTAATAATAAAATATAAAACTTTTAAATTTTTATATATATATTTTGGATAATAATAAATATTTATTTTGGATTAACTAAAATCAACCCTATAAAAGCACCAACAATCCTCTTCCCTCTCACCATTACAAACTTCTGGTACTTCTGTTTTTTCACTACATTTCTCATTGGAGTTCTTCTCAAATTGTGAAATTGCCATGGCCGGTGGTGGAATTCCTTCTTCTCCCGGAGGCGATAGAGCTTACCCCGGAAACCTTACTCCCTACGTCACCGTTACTTGCATTGTAGCAGCCATGGGTGGCCTCATTTTCGGTTACGATATCGGAATTTCCGGTAACAATATTTATAAACCTTAAAATCTGACATCGATGTTCTCATGATTTAAAAAAAATGGAGGTGGCGATTGTTTTTTAAGAGGTCTTTACTTCATTTCTGATTAATAAGAGGTGGTGCTTTAAGAGGTTATAAGACATTATGTTACCTCTTCTAATTTCAGACGTATTTAAAGCCTATGAAATCTGAAAAAACAAACGGTCTGAATGTAAAAATGTCTTACTGATCCAGACTTCAGAGGTATTAAAAGTTTTTTTTTAAAAAACAAACAGCTAAGGAGTATTTTGATTTGTGGTTGAATTTTTTACAGGGGGGGTGACGTCGATGGACCCATTCTTGAAGAAATTCTTCCCGTCGGTGTACCGGAAACAGATGGCAGACACGTCGATGAATCAGTACTGTAAGTTCGACAGTCAGATATTGACGATGTTCACGTCGTCTTTGTACCTGGCGGCGCTGGCGTCATCGCTGGTGGCGTCGACGGTGACAAGGAAACTTGGCCGGAAACTGTCTATGCTCTCCGGCGGCGTCTTGTTTTGCGTCGGAGCTTTGATAAACGGATTGGCTCAGGCGGTCTGGATGCTGATAGTGGGTCGGATCCTACTCGGTTTCGGAATCGGGTTTGCCAATCAGGTATTACTGCATCTTTTGAAGATCGTACCACTTTTTAATGATGCATCAACTTTTGTATTTAATGTTTGAAATATTTATTGGTAAATTGAGAAAAAGAGATAATTGGTCCCCTATAAATATTGCAAGAACAAATTCAAATTATTTTGGTTTTAATTTTCTTGTAATTGTAATTAATTTCAATTTTCTTTGTATATAATTTCAGTCGGTGCCATTATATCTTTCTGAAATGGCACCGTATAAATATAGAGGGTCGCTTAATATCGGATTTCAATTATCGATCACGCTTGGGATCCTAGTGGCGAATATATTGAACTACTTGTTTAACATGATTAAAGGAGGGTGGGGTTGGAGGTTGAGTCTTGGCGGTGCGATGGTCCCTGCGTTGATCATCACCGTGGGGTCTATTGTTCTGCCAGAAACCCCCAACTCCATGATTGAGAGAGGTAGAAAAGAAGAGGCAAGAATGAAGCTTAAGAGAATCAGAGGTGTTGACAATATCGATGAAGAGTTGTATGATTTGGTGATGGCTAGCGAAGCATCCCAGAAAGTGGAACATCCTTGGAGAAACCTGCTGCAAAAGAAATATAGGCCACAACTGACAATGGCTATATTGATTCCATTATTCCAACAACTGACTGGGATTAACGTGATTATGTTTTATGCCCCTGTTTTGTTCAAAACAATTGGGTTTGGAGGCAAGACTTCACTTATGTCTGCCGTGATTACGGGTTCTGTGAATGTTATCGCGACCTCTGTTTCGATCTATGGTGTCGATAAATGGGGAAGAAGGTTTCTTTTCCTTCAAGGTGGTGCTCAAATGCTCATATGCCAGGTATATATATATATATATATTTTTTATACTTGGTGTAAAATTGTCATCTTAATGTCGTCTATGTTTTCATATGCTTTTCTTGTTTGGAAAAAGATCGCTGTTGCAATTTTAATAGGGTTGAAGTTTGGAATCGATGGGAATCCGGGAGACTTGCCGAAATGGTATGCCCTTGTGATGGTGGTTTTCATATGTGTATACGTAGCTGGTTTCGCGTGGTCGTGGGGCCCGTTAGGGTGGCTTGTACCAAGTGAAATCTTCCCGCTTGAGATCCGATCAGCTGCCCAAAGTATCGTCGTTTCCATGAACATGATTTTCACGTTCATTGTTGCCCAATTATTCTTAACAATGCTTTGCCACTTAAAGTTTGGGCTCTTCCTCTTGTTTGCTTTTTGGGTGGTCGTGATGACGGTATTCGTATATGTATTCTTGCCTGAAACAAAAAACATTCCGATTGACGAAATGGTGGTTGTATGGAAGAATCATTGGTTCTGGTCAAGATTCATGGTCGATGTGGAGTACCCAAACCGAATTGAAATGAGAAAAGGCAAAGAAAGAACAACTCAATTGAGGGACTAAATTGCAAATATGATCAAGTGTTTAGCCTTTCTTGTAATAAGTAGAAGTTAAATACAAAATTGGGTTGCTTACCATTTTAAAGTGTTTATTTTAAGGTCGTATATGATGAATACCATATACTTCAAAAGAAAAAAAAAATTAGTTTTGCTTTTAGTTTTCGAACAACTCAAGTTCTACCGGTGTTGGACTAAACATAAATTTATTCACAAGAGTAGAAGAAAAGAAAATCAACGACGAATACATCAATAAAAGCGGCATGTTACCGGATCCCCTAACAAAAAGACTACCACGTACCAAGGTATCCCTTCAACATGTTATAGGAATGAGTTTACGTAGTAGTCGTACACTATACTACAAAACAAATGATTTTTATAAACATATTGAATTCTAATATCTATATAAATAATTTTTATTAGAAAATAGCGGGTACCCAGTCTCGGCGGGTACCCAGATTGTAACAGTTCCAAAAAGTTAGAACCAGAATCGGAACCAGTCTTAATCGGTCCGGAATCAAAGACGGGTATCCAGTTTCGCTGCTCACCCCTAATTGTCGCCGTTTACTATTTTGATGGACAAGTTTATGATTGGCAAGTTATATGAGAATTCATTTCATTGTTACGATTTTTATATATTGTTGTATTCACGGTCATATTTGACTTAGGGCATCTCCAATTGGTCACACTATATTTACATCAAATTTCAAAAGTAAAGTAAAAGGTAGTGTAAATTTTAATGTTAATAGTAAATCTTCTCCAATGGGTAACACTATTTTTTAAAAGTGATGTAAAAGTAGTGCAAAAAGTAGTGTAAATGAATAGTGTTACATCAAATATAGTGTAATACTATTCATTACACTAATTTTAGTGTGAAAAATAGAGACCCCGTTGGAGATGCGAATAGTGTAATTTACACCAAATTTAGTGTTTAGTGTAAGATTTAGTGACTCCATTGGAGATGGTGTTACAAATTCTTTGACCTAGTAAAAAATATTATGTGTATAAATCGTGAATGACATGTTAGATTGTATCTTTTTGCCATAGTATTTTTCATGAACTAAAGAGATTAACATACGCTTGGCCAAACTCATTGACCATTTAATCTAGATATACCCAAGTAGGAAAAGGTATGGGATCATGTGAGAAATCAGAAATGTCATTTTTGATGAGAAATGTTTTTAAATCGTTGATCATTTTTAATCAAATACTCTCCCATGAATCGTGGCTTAAAATTAAGGGAATTAATCCGATACATCTCGGTGCATCTTATCTCGGTGAATCTCATCCTAATGTTCGTCTATTTCTCATCCAACGGTTGATAACAACTTCTCATGTTTCTCACCAAATTTGGCACTTCTCACGATTCTCACAAAATTTGACACTTCTAACCAGAACAAACCCAATAGGAAAAATGTTAGAAACTTATCGGTTATTGGCCAAGACTGTTTACTTGTTCAATGTGAATGTTCAATATTATTATCATTATTCAATACAAAACAAAGAGGTTTTACCAACGAAAAATACGTCGGTAAATACAGGGACGGATCCAGAAATTTTTTCATACAGTGACACCATATTTTTTCATATGGTTTTTATCGACATGTGTATCTTTTTTTACCAACGTTCAATATCAGTCGTTGTGTTTTTAGCCAAATTTCGGCATTTCGAAAGATATTTAATGTTTTTAGCTTGATTTTAGGGATTTTTAAGTTTTTTTATCAATTTTGAGAGGCTTTTTCAGTATTTTTGGTTGATTTCAAGTGTTTTTTTTCACTTTTTTTGTTGATTTCAAGAGTCTTTCTTGTTTTTTTGGTTCATTACGAGGTACCATTGCATTTACAAAAGAACACGGTAGCACCTTCTAAAACGATACGGCTGCACCTTTTACGAAACCAAAAATTTTTACCCTTCACCGGAGAAGTAATACGGTGGCACGTGCCACCGTGTGCCCTTAGTAAGGTCCGTCCATGTTGGTAATTTGTCGGAAAAATCCATCATTGCTGGATATTATTGTCGGAGAAAATTAGATCTGGCAAACGTGTCGTGTCGGGTTCGTGTTGGGTTCAAAGTTAAACGAGTTGAGAATGCCTAACCCTAACCCGACTCGTTTAATAAACGGGTCAGGAAATCCCAACCCTAACTCGACCCGCCTAACCCGTTTAACATTTATAAAACTAAAAGTTAAATATCGAAAATTCACAAAAAAATTACAAATCCAATATTCAAATAAAAGCATTAGAAATCTAAATTTTAAAGTTCAAACTTATAAGTTCTAACCGAATCCAAAACATTAAAAAGAAAACTTATAATATATACATATATATATATATATATATAAACGGGTTATTCGGGTCATTTTTGAGTTGAAAATTTTGACCCTGACCTTACCCATTAAATTTTCATGTCGTGTCGTGTCAACCCGTTTACTTAAACGGGTTGAAATGTATTACCCAAGCCCGTTTATTTCGTGTCGAGTTCGTGTCGAGTTAGCGTGTCGTGTCAGTTTTTTTGTCAGGTCCAGAGAAAATGTGGTCGATGGTCGTGATTACCAACAGATTTTCAACCAACGGAAAAATCTGTCGGTGATGTCCTATCTGCTAGTGATCCGCTACAAATCCAACGTAAATCTGGTGGAAAAACCGGTCCGTAAAGCCTCTTTGTTTTGTAGTAGATATTTTTACATATGGTCCTTAAAGAATCTAGATGGATGATTCTAACCCTTAAGAAATATAAATACTCATTCCATAAGTATATTCCTATGCCTTGTAACAATCTTTAGCCACCATAATTGCTCTCTAACTTCTTGGGGGTTTCAAGAAGCTAGGACACGCACATCTATTTGCTCTCCATCATCATAATAAGAGGCATTTTGATTGAAGATACATGGCTTGTTCTTCAAACAATAAGGCATATACTCTACGTCTCTACCATTAAGTAATTTTTACTAACTACAATCTTCAATTCCTATGATTAAATAACCATGCTTATCATGATGTAAATATGTGAAGGTTTTTGCCTTCAACAACTTTTACTTTTAGGGCGAGTTTGAAGCCAGTTGTTGTTGCCCAAGTAGCACTGAAGTCGCTTCAGGGGCTGTTTGGTTAAAACAAACAGTGTCCACAGCTAGTTTGATGCTGGTTCAACTAGCTTGAAAGTAGCCCAGATCCATTTTTGGTGTGAAGCAATTTTGGGGGCTTTTAGTCCAGCCCTTTTCTTTCTCCATATATATATTAGTAGAAGACAAAAGAAAATCAGATTTTGTAGCTTCCTTTTGCACCGTCTCTCTCTCTACAACTTGGTCTCCAAGTTTTTCTCTCAAACCTCAAGAACCCTAATTTCTTTTCTCTATTGTTGTAAGCTTAAATCTCTCAAGTGTATCATCATCAAAGTGATTGTGGATCAGTTCTTGGCGTCCTTCGCCCGTGGTTTTTCCCTTTCCGGGTTTCCACGTAAAAATCTCGGTGTCTGTAGAATCCAGATCCGTGCAACGATTATGTTTGTGAATAAGCAAATAAGAACAATTGATATGATTCACAAAGGCTGCCCACTTAGCTATTGAATTAGAGAGAATTACAGTGTAAAGCAGAAAAGCTAAATGAGACAACTAGCTAATTTTCTAAGCTAATTGCACTTTAAATACGCTGGGCCCGTGGTAACAAGCCCACGGCCCGTTCACAATGGACTAAGATTAATCAATTACAATTCAAACCCTTGAACTTAAAATCAACATAAATTCTACCCTAACAATCTCCCCCTTTGATTTGAAGTTCGAGTTCGCGCTCGATCTCTTGCCAGTTGAATACGTATCGTTTGCGCAACGCAAAGTGAACCTCGAAGAATCTGATGGCGCGGCTGTAGTCGAGACGTTCTTCAACCATATCCAAAGCAGTCTGAGCAGTTCTTTCATTCAGATTGGGTACATAGGATACCTTTGGATTTTCGGATTCGTGCTTGATGATCTTCCGAAGAGCGTCTTGACCTTTGAGCAGTGTGCCGTCGCAAAATCGATCTACCTGACTGAACCTCATAAACTTCTTTTCTTTCTGAGCGTTGAGGCAGACGATCCCAAATTCCGGTTGAAGCAGCATTGCATTCTCGGGATACATTGACAGTTCAGGAGCTTTCAGATTCGGTTTGAGCAGATTTACCTTCTTCGCTCGGTTCTCGATTGCCATTTGAAAGTCCGTAAGATAAGAGATCATAATATAACGGACGAGGAATCGACGAACCGCTTCGAGCGCCTTTGTTACAGCAAGCGGTCGGATGGTTCTGGTGCGAAGGTCTCTCAGAATAACCAGGAGGTCGAACGGATGGAGATGCTTAAAGTCAGCTTCAGAAAAAATCCATTCTTTTCCGTCTTCACGTCGAACAGTGAACACAGGAAAGACGATCTTCATAATTCGGTTTGACTGAATCTTTAGCACCTCTGAAATATTATGTTTGGTTCGAACCTGGTCTCTCGGGAGACACCGCTTCATGGCTTCTACGTATCGGAGTTGGTGTGCTGGATTAGGACTGTAGATGCCAAGACAGAAGGTCGGCTCAATCGGGAGAATTCTGTGTACAAACAGCTTCTTCAGAGATTCCTCCAGATGAGGAATGAGGACCTTGATCTTCTCCCAACGGTTTTGTTGCTGAGGAGGGGGGGGAAGATCAGGAGCTGTCGTTTACTGAGGAGATGTCGGAATTTCTGCATTTGAGCTTTCGGGTTGATCTGAAGTCGTAGCGGGTTGAGTCGAGTGAACGGGAGGCGTACCATAGAAATTCTGAAGCAGAAACTGGTCGTAATCAACGTTGTCGTCTTCATCAGTGGGAAACACCAAGTTTACCTCGAAGTTTACGGCTCTGGCAGCTTTTTCGTACCATGCGTCTTCGGTTTCCGGGTTGGTTTCACATGCTGGATCAATCATGGTGAGCATTGGCATGTCTGATGGTTCTTATGCGACCAATTCCTGTGTTGTACCCTCGGGCTTTTCAACCGTTGGGGCTTCGTCATCTGAAATATCCATGTCGATGACCATCTATGCTAATGGCAACTCGGCTTCGGGTGTTGCTGTTGAAGTTGCCGCAGTTGGGGGTTCCTGTTGAACCACTGTTGTAGTTTCGGCAGTCACGATCTGGACGGTCTCGGTTTGGCGTAGACGCTTCTCCCCCTCACGGTGATCAGGATCATCCTGGTCATCGTGCTTGCGTTTGAGACCGTCGGCTTGACTCTTACAAGTGTCTTCTAGTGAGCGGACCCTCTCAGACAGCGTGGCGAGCGCTTTGTTGTAGTCGTTGAGGGTCGAGTCGATGGAGTCGAGGCGAGACATGATAGATGAAGATGGAGCAGTGACCTAGGATCAGAGAACTGAGATCAGGTCTGCTTCAGTCAAGGCGGTTGTATCGGATTCCTGGAGCAGTTGGGCCAATAGCATCGTCTTTAAGGTATCCACCGAATAGATAGGTTGAGCAAATGTCGGTGGATGTGGTGGTACGGTTTCGGCTTCAATGATCGCTGCTTTGCCTTTGATGGCTTTGGCGATCTCGTCGGTGACATGCTGTTCCAGTGCCTCGCGGACAGCCTTGAGGGTGCTGTCCAGAGACCCTTGCGACACAAAGTCGGGTAAAATAACACCGGGCTCACTTAGAATACCCGTTGAGGCATCTACCGTAGAGGTAGAGCCACCTACGTTCACAGCTGGCGTGATATTAACTGTGGTAGGATTTCCGTCCAATCCCCGTGTTCCGGAAGTCGGAGACACTATAGACGTTCCGGTCGGGTTACTAAGAGCTGCGACTTGGTGTTGTTCCGCATCAAGTGTCCTAGGCGAAGAATGTTCAGTAACAATAGGCTCTAGACTCGATGGTGCACACAAAGAAGTCGAGACCGGGGGCTGCTGGTCTCTTATTTCAACACCAACACTCTCCGAATGAGAGGCCGGTGGAAGTTGTGCTTGTTCCCCGTGTAATATTGAAACATCCGTCTGTCGTGAGACGGATGAGTGGATGGGGGGTCGTGCAATTGCTCCGCTGGGTCCACGGAGGCTTCTTCAATACCCCGTCCCAACAAATGAGACGAGATAGCAGATGTGGCTACCCGGATATGACGTGGTTGGTTTCGCTCAGGAGCCTCGTTATCTTTACGGCTCAATCTTTCTTGGTTTGCGTTCGACTTTAACACCCTCCTTTTCATATGTTCTATGTCCCGGGGAAGGTCCCTCCGGCGCTGGCTGGACCATGGGATTCCCTAACTCTCGTCTATATGCTATCACTGGTAGGGCTTCAGGCATATGTAAAGCACGGATATTATCCTGCTCTCCCTCAAAACATACATGGGGATTGTCTTGCTCCCCCTCGGAGAGAGTGTTACTTACTTGGGAGTGATCAACAAAAAAAAATTAGACTTTTAAGAAAAACAGGGTGAAACTTCCTCGAATTTTGTTGAGGTTGTTGATCCGCCATGGAATAGCTGTAAAAGACCCAAAGTTAGTAAAGCAGACGGATAAACAAGTTTCAGCGGGCACCTTTGCATTAAATGGCTCAATCTGAGACAGATTGAGGACTGGCATTGATGAAACAGGTACTGAATTGACACAGCAGGGGTATCCGGATAAAGGATGGAAAAAAAACTTTCCGGACAAACCAAAGTATCCGGACAACAGGGGTCCGGACAACAGGAGTTCCCGGATAACCAAAGTATCCGGACAACCGGGATACCGGACAAACATGGTTATCTGGATGAAAGAGGAGTCCGGACAACATCTATTCGGTCCGGAAACCTGTCCGGATACACTGGAAGTCTAAAAAAATTCCATGTTCCTTTAGATTTTGCATAAAATGGAACTATTTGGATGTAAAATGAACCTTCTCTTGCTCCCCCTCAAATTGAGCGTGGGGAAGACCTTGCTCCCCCTCGAATATTGCAAACTTGTGCAATGGAGAGTCCGACACACAAAAAACTTTTTGACGTTTATAAAGAAAAATTTGTGTCGCTCCCCCTCAAATGATGAACATAAGGGTATATGCGCCCCTTCAGAATGTGTGCATAGTGTGAAGTGCACAAGGGAGTATCCACACACACAAAAACTTTTCATCAGTTAAAAAAAATTGTGTGTGACACTCCCCCTCAACAGTATAGTATACTTACCTGATAGCTGATCATGCTCCCCCTAAACACATGAGCAGTTGTGAAGGCACATGTATAGACAAACCCCACATCTTTGTAATATTGTTCCTTGTAGATCGTGAGCAACTCCTTCTTTTCGGTCATGTGTGTGGAGCATCCAGATTCTGAGAATCACACATGACCGTCCTGCAAAACAAATTTAGCGGACTTTGGGTACCCAGATCTGCCTGGGTCCCGGAGGGTTAGGTTTTACACCTTTCGGAGGAACCTGTTTAGAAGCAGGTTGCTTCTTGGGTGTTGGTTTTGCCTCAGTAGGAGGAACCTGTTTGGAATTAGGTTTCCTCACTTTCTTTGGTTTCACCTCTGATTGGGGACCCCGTTTGGATTTGGACTTCTTTTTGTTCTTACGGGGTCTGCGTTTGGGTGTATGATTATACATGTGATATGACCCAAACCAATCATTATTGTTAATGTCATCAAAGTCATTCCAACCACAACTAGAACAACACAAACGATCGTGCGATAATTGAATCAATTGTTGAGTGGAGTAAATTCTCTTTGGAAAATTAACATCTCTTTTAACAAAATCATTCCTATGATTCCAGGCACAATCGTTTTTGTTCATTCTAGGGTGAAAGCCAGTATTGAACGGCTTTGACGCAGCATTCTTGACATATTCCTTAGCTGGCCACTTTGGTTTGTCTGGTTTAGCGCGACCGGTTTTATCAGAACCAACAGGGACAGTGCGGTCAGTGACTTTCGAAGGAGTAGGATTTTTGTTGGGCAATCGCACGGTCTTTTGCCTCGGCTGTGATTGGGTTTTAGAAACAGGTTTAGGTTGAGAAATCTTAATCACAGCCGGGGTCTTCGTGTTTGAACATGCACCCTTTAAAAAATTGACTGGCCGATTGACTACTGGTGACAGAAAATCAGTATGACTCGGAAGAGGTTTGTCGAAGGGGAACGACTCATTCTCTTCCTCAGAATTGCCTTCGGAGTTCATGTATTTAGAAAAATCGACATCCGGAATTACAGGACTTGGATCGGTCGAGGAAGGCGAGGAACACGTTGTGCTTGTGTGCTTTGGGGAATTTGGTGCGGAAGCTAGGAAAAAATCAGAGTTCAAATTCCTTAAAACACTCTTATCTTGAGAATCAGAACCCTCTTGTGATCTTTTGTCAGTTGGGAAAGAGGTTGTTCCAAAGAAAGCTTTACACGAAGACGTGTCCGATGAGCTAGAGGAAAAATCGGGTGAAATCTTCTTTTCAGATTGGAGTTGGTCAAACTGCTTTTGTAGTTGACTTTTACTCACTTTCTCTTGCATCACTTTTGTTGCCAAAGTGGACAGTTGTGATGTGAGTCGATTGATTTCAAACCGAAGGATCTCCTATCTTTCATCAGACACAACTTCGGTTTTGACCGATTGTTGATTCTCAAGTTTTTCAATTAAAGCTTGCTTTTCCATTTGAAAAATTTTCCTTTCTTTCTCAAATGACTCCTCCAACTCGACTATCTTTGCTTCCAAGATGAGAGGGGGAACATAGAGTTTAAACTCATCCGTCTCAGTCTTGGTTTCGATTGCTTGGTCCTCATCCTTCTTGGAATCCTTGGGCGTAGCAACCTTGTAAGGGTCGAAGTAGTCATTGGAGAGGTACTTTTTGTCCTTTTTATAAGAATAATTTAAAGGCTCGTAACAAAATGGAAGTTGAATTCCTCGTTTGTGTTTGCGCTTATATTCCTCGGATTCCTCTTCCTTCTCAGGTTCAAGAGGAACAGTCCATTGGATTGCATATTCCGGATACTTTTTATCTAACCCAAAGCAAGCAAAATCATACAAAGTTGGTGTAAACCATCTTCCCTTTTTCAAATAATGTGGGTTATCATATCCGATTCCCCATTCTTTGTTGAAATAGGTGAACTCTTTGGGTTTATTCAGAAAGACGGTTTGATCAGTTTGACCCCTTTTGTGGAGTTTGGTTTCAAGATCAAGAATTTTCGCAACAAACTTCTTGTGCTGAATCTGAAGAGAGGAACATTGATAAACAATATCCTCTTTCTCATTCATGCACTGATCAAACTGAGACTGAAGTTCAGATAACTTGGCCCTTAAGTCTTTAGGTGCTATTGAAAGATTTTTGCATTTTTCTTTTAACATAGCATTTTCAGACTTGTATTTTTCAGTTAATCTTTGTTGAACATCTAGCTTTTCAGTTAGAGACCTAATCTCAAGCAGTTGTTCTTTAGAGGTGGCCTTAAAGGAAACTACCCGTTCAGCAAGAGGTTTCACTCGGTCATAAAGTTCTGAAAAGATAGGTTCACATACCTGACACGGCTTTTTCATGTCTTCTTCAGTAGGAGACATCTTCAGTTGCACTGGAGTGATCGTCAGACGTGTAGATTGATTCAAAGTGTAAACCTAACGCAAGGCACTAAGAGTGGAATCCTAACGCAGGTTCTATGACTGGTATGAACTAAGAGTGATCTTACTGGATAGGAATCCAAGTAAGGGTCTGATCAGGAAGTGTCCGAATCAGATCAATTAAGAACAATTCAATAAATCACAAAGTGTCCGGGTAAAACAAAGAATCCGGATGGCACAGATTCACGAATACTTAAATGTCCCCCTCCTGCGACTTAGCACGGGTGGTTTCCGGATTAGGAATCCGAAAAAAAACAAGGTTACCGGATACAGTATTTACCGGATAACTAAAGAGTTCGGGTAAAAATTATGTCCGGATACAATAGTTACCGGATACGAGGATGTCCGGGTAAAAATTATGTCCGGGACCTTTAGGTTTCCGGAAACAAGTTTACCCGGATAGAGTGAAAGAATTGAAAAACTTACCCGGAATGCTTAACTTACCCGGAAGATTGACGAGTCCGGATGGATGGAAGAACCCGGATGAATTTAACACAATTATCCGAAAACCTTGAAATTGTCCGGAAAAGTCGGATGTGTTATCCGGACAAGTCGGCTGTGTGCTTAAATTCGATTGGATTTTCGATTAGGGTTGCCCAAAATTGATCCTGAAAGATTAGTAACACTGCCAAACACAAAATAACACTAATCCAATCGATTTCAATGCAAAAATAACACGTTTTGATGGTAAAAAAATTCGATTTTTGATTAAGAACACTTTCAAAAACTTTGAACTTATTTTGCAAAATTGACCAACCAAACGAACGAATTAGGGTGTGAAAATTTGCAGAATTACTTATAATTATGATGCTAACACAACCCAACAAGCAAAATTGAACAATTTAAGCAGAATCACATATTTGAAAAATCAAGAAAAGTCAGACGTGGAAAAGTCAAACTAACCAGAAATCAATGAATTAGACTTTGAATCGAATCCGTCTGTCTGCTCTGATACCAATTGTAGAATCCAGATCCGTGCAACGATTATGTTTGTGAATAAGCAAATAAGAACAGTTGATATGATTCACAAAGGCTGCCCACTTAGCTATTGAATTAGAGAGAATTACAGTGTAAAGCAGAAAAGCTAAATGAGACAACTAGCTAATTTTCTAAGCTAATTGAACTTTAAATACGCTGGGCCCGTGGTAACAAGCCCACGGCCCGTTCACAATGGACTAAGATTAATCAATTACAATTCAAACCCTTGAACTTAAAATCAACATAAATTCTACCCTAACAATGTCTCTCTTGCTTATGCTTTATTTTGCATTTATTGGGTTTGATCATTGTTTACATTTCTTTGTGGTTGATTATCTTACATTGTTAATCGTATTTTCGCTTTGAATCTCGATATAGAACTTAGTTCATTTGTTCTTGGGTAATATTGTGTTTTAATCGGGAACCAACTTTGAGCTTTTAGCTATTTGGGTCTTGGTATTTTCACAACAATTGGTATCAGAGCTCAAGGATTAATATCGAGATTTTTTGATCGATTGAAGATTGTGGGATTATTGATTTGCTAGGGTTTCGTTTATGTCGACAATGAAATTTGATTTACCTTTGTTGGAACGAGATACCCGATATCCATTATGGAAGATAAAGATGAGAGATGTCCTTGTTCAACAAAATTTGCATAAATGCATTTTGGGACGGGCTTTTATGCCCGGTGATTGGTCGGAAGACGAAAAGGACCTAAAGGACTTGAAAGCTTCATCCTTGATTAGATTGCATTTGTCTAACGATGTTTTACAGGATGTTGCGAAAGAGGAAACGGCTTATCGAATATGGTGTAAGCTAGATAAAATGCTTATGACAAAGAGCTTGCCCAATAAGCTCCATATGAAGCTTAAATTGTATGCCCATCGTTTATCTGAAGGTGGTTCAATTACTGCACATATATCGAAATTCAAAGAGATAGTTGGTGATTTGAAGAATCTTGAGGTGAAGTATGACGATGAGGATTTGGGTCTAATTTTGTTATGCTCTTTGCCGCCATCATTCACTACTTTTATGGATACAATCATTTATAGTAGGGATTTTATTACTCTTGAGGAAGTGTATACCGCTTTGAGTTCAAAGGAGAAGATGAAGGAGATAATTCCCGGTCATGAACCAAGGGCCGAGGGATTAAATGCAAGGGGAAGACCATTTGAAAAATGCTCGAGCTCTTCAAGCAAATCAAGATCAAAATCTCGTGGTAAGAAGAAGTTTTGTAACTTTTGTAAAAGGAGAGGTTACATCATTGATGAATGTTTTAAGCTTCAAGCCAAAAACAAAACCAAGAACAAGACAACGGGTTCCTCCGAGGAAGCCGATATTGTTGAGCACGATGATGGTAGAGCTAGTGAAGGTGAAGTCATGACGGTCTCCGATGGTAATCCAAAGGCTACGGAAGAGTGGATTCTAGACTCGGGTTGCACTTTTCATATGTGTCCCAACCGTAGTTGGTTTCATACATATGAGCAAGTTTCCGAAGGTGTTGTGATGATGGGGAACAATGCTACATTCCCTATTGTTGGTCAAGGCACAATTAGAATCCGTATACATGATGGTGTCACCCGAACATTTGGGAATGTGAAACATGTTCCCAAGCTTCGAAGGAATCTCATCTCTCTTAGTTCCCTTGATGAAAAGGGTTATGAGTTCTTGGGTAAAGGTGGAGCTATTAAGGTTAAGCGTGGAGCACTAGTTGCAATGAAAGCTCAAAGAAAGTCCGCTAACCTTTATATTTTGCAGGGTCAAACCATTACGGGTGACGTTGCGGTAGCTTCCAAGTCAATGTCCGATGGTGATCTATCCAAGTTGTGGCATCTTTGTCTCGGTTGCATGAGCCTTGGCATGACCGAGCTAAGTCAACGTGGATTGTTGAATGGCCACAAAGTTACCGATTTGCAATTTTGCGAGCATTGTGTGTACGGCAAGACAAAGAGGGTCAAGTTCTCAAGTGGCAATCACTCTACAAAAGGGCCACTTAACTATATTCATTCCGACCTTTGGGGTCCGGCTCGTGTTACTTCTTATGGTGGAGCTTCTTACATGCTCACTATCATTGACGATTTCTCTCGTCGAGTGTGGGCTTTCTTCTTAAGACGCAAGAATGATGTTTTCGAGATATTTAAAGATTGGAGGACCATGATCGCAAAGCAATCCGGTAAAGAGGTGAAATATCTCCGAACGGATAATGGCTTAGAATTTTGCTCGGAGGAGTTCAATACCTATTGTCGGAAGGAAGGCATTACAAGGCATCGTACCGTTGCTCATACTCCTCAACAGAATGGTGTAGCCGAAAGGATGAACCACACTATTCTTGAGAAAGTTCGATGCATGCTTTCAAATTCTAAAATGCCCAAGTTTTTTTGGGCGGAAGCGGCTTCTACCGCTTGTTATATCATTAATCGGTCTCCATCGGTTGCTATTGAGAAGAAGACTCCCATGGAAGTTTGGAACGGATCACCGGTCGATAACACAAATTTAAAAATATTTGGTTGCCCGACTTATGCACGTGTTGATAATGGGAAGTTGGAACCGGGAGCAATGAAATGCAAATTCCTTGGATATAAAGATGGTGAAAGGCTTTAGGCTATGGTGCTCGGAAACAAAGAAGATCATTATAAGCCGAGATGTCACTTTTGACGAATCTTCTATGTTGCATGATTCGACGTCTCCTACATCCGAGACCATTTCTGAAGCTCCTAAGGAGAAACCTCCAGTGAAGGTGGAGCTACCTGTGGCTCAAACATCGAGCCATCATGTTACTAATGATAATAATGTTTCTTCTTCTTCTTCTTCCACTACAGGTGATCAAGTGGTAGATGATTCTTCATCACAACCTTCGCCACAAGAGCTCGAACTGTGCATTGCGCGTGATAGAGGAAGGAGACAAATTGTACTCCCCGCACGGTATACTGAAGAAGCCGATTTAGTAGCATATGATTTGAATGTAGCGGAAGAAATGGAATGCACTGTTGAGCCTACTTCTTATTATGAGGCTATGAAACTATAGGATGCGGATAATTGGATGATGGCAATGCACGCGGAGATGGAATCCTTGCAAAAGAATGGAACTTGGGAGCTTGTACCCGCTCCTAAAGGCAAAAAGCCAGTTAGATGCAAGTGGGTTTATAAGTTGAAGGAAGGGACCACTCCAAAAGAAAAGCCAAGGTATAAAGCTCGGTTAGTCGCGAAAGGTTATAGTCAAATTCCTGGTGTTGACTATAATGACATTTTCTCACCGGTGGTGAAACATACTTCTATTCGTGCATTGCTTGGGATAGTCGCATCCAATGATTTTGAGCTTGAGCAATTGGACGTAACGACCGCTTTTCTGAATGGTGAACTTGAGGAAGTGGTTTATATGCAACAACCGGAAGTTTTCGAGATTCCGGGTAAAGAAGGTCACGTGTGCAAGCTTATTAAATCTCTCTATGGCCTCAAATAGTCTCCTAGGCAATGGTACAAGAGATTCGACGCATTTGTGACCGCACACGGCTTATCAAATTCTTCGTACGACAGCTGCGTTTATTTCAAGAAGTGTGAGGATGGGTCGATGTTATATTTGCTATGCTCTTAGCAGCTAAAGATATGGGAGAAGTTCAAAAAGTGAAAGACCAGTTAAATTCAGAATTTGATATGAAGGATTTAGGAGCCGCAAAGAGAATTCTTGGTATGGAGACTATTCGTGACAGAAAGGAGAGGAAATTATACCTTAGTCAAAAAGGGTATATCGAAAAGGTTCTTCGCCGGTTTTACACGTCTGAAGCAAAGTCTGTCAATACTCCATTTGCTTCTCATTTCAAGTTATCATTGATAGGACGGGTATCACCCCCTAAATCTAACCGCAAGTGTACGGTGTCGAAATCAAGTAATACGTACGGAAGTACGAGTATCGAATCCACAGGAACTAGGAACTGAGTATCACAATTACTATAAACTCTATTAACTGAACTATCGAAATTGGAGTGGTTGGTTTATAAACTACTCAATTGCAAACAAAACTAAATCTAACAAGGAACAGTAAACAGCTTAAGAACTTCAGATAGAGAAAACAGTTGAGGGCTGGAAATCCTATGGTTCCCACATATAAACATCTGACTCTAAACAATTACCAGTTATTCCCCTTAATGAATACCCAATCTTGGATCACCGTTGTTCTTTCTCAAGCGACAACGGGTTTCATTATAAAAGCATGGTTCTTTCTCAAGCAACCACGAGTTTTATCTTGAAAACACAAGTTATATCTCTCGATCTCTGTTAGGAATATTTCATATAGATTTGATGTGTCAAAACTTCAACTTACAAGGGTTCGAATTGTAATATGTTTATTTTATAGTTATCCTTGTAAATTCTAGTTTATCTAGGATTCCTAGTTTATCTAGGATTGGTATTTATCTACTTTCTAGTTTATCTAGGTTTCTAGTATATAAAGAAACCTAGAGATATAGAATTAGACGTTCTTGAAACCCACGTTTAAACAAAAACGTGTAGATGTGTGTGCATGAGCCCCAAGGTTCTTAATCCTAATACTTGAGAAGAAGTATTCGTTTGTTGATAACTTAGGTCAACAAATTGGGGCGTGAGTATGTAATCAGTATGTTTAAATTAATGAACCTTGTTAGCTATACAAATCTGTCGTTTAATTCCGCTGTTCATGTTGTGATTTGTATATGTTTATTCCATGATCTAGAACTAATCATTCTTGAGCTTAAAGATCCGGTTTAGGGTTTATATAAATCCTATCAGGTGGTATCAGAGCACATGGTGCTCTCTGATCTGGAAGAAAAACAAGGTTTAATGGAAGATTTGAAGAGACGAAAGAAAGAAAAATCAGATTTTTTGCAGAAATTTTCTGGAAAATCACAGCCGGCCATTTCGCCTATTCCCGGAGATTGAACCGTCGGATCGTCGCGATGTTTGGACAGCAGCTTCGGGACACATTGTTTAACATTATGTCTGGTTGGATTGGCCGTACGACTTCCAGAACGCTCCCAGAAATTCTCGAAATCCAGCAGTTTTTGTTTTCTTGATAAAAATTGTTCTTCACTCAGAATTCCTCAAAGCCATGAAATCAAAGCCGCGATGCAATGGAGAATACATGTCACACACCATGTTAGGATCATGCTCGACAAAAGGAGGATGATTTTTGTTTGTTTCAAGAAAATTCACACACACAAGGTATGAAGGTTTGATGAACGATAGAGGAAGAATGCTTAAATGACTACCCTTTGATCGTCATCAGTTGATTACAAAAAGGAAGATTAATTAGAGTTTGTTTGAAGAAGAAGTGAAAGTTAGAGTTTGTGTTCTTATCATATCTTTAAAGGTATCCTTCACCTGTTAAAGATAACCCGTGATATTATGAAGATTATTAACGTAATTGTTCGAAGAATGTGACTTCAATTTGACGAAATCTTAGAGAAGAAGATTGGTCGAAGGACAGGGATCCCCTCATTCATGAGAATGACGTTGTTGTTCACTTGGTTTCTACGGGATATAAGACTCAAGGTTTGGTTTTTTACTTCAACTTCAAATAGATAATGGTTGATTTTCTTTACAACGTAATTGATATAACCTCGAAGACACAAGGATGGTTAGCATAAATTCAGGAGAAGAAGAAGTGTTGATCATTCAAGGGGAAGATTCAAGTTTGATAAGTTTTGGATTTGATTATGTCAAAAAGGGGAAGAGCTACTTGAAGATTCTGATGCTAAGTTTTGTCATCATCAAATAGGGGAAGATTGTTAGGAATATTTCATATAGATTTGATGTGTCAAAACTTCAACTTACAAGGGTTCGAATTGTAATATGTTTATTTTATAGTTATCCTTGTAAATTCTAGTTTATCTAGGATTCCTAGTTTATCTAGGATTGGTATTTATCTAGTTTCTAGTTTATCTAGGTTTCTAGTATATAAAGAAACCTAGAGATATAGAATTAGACGTTCTTGAAACCCACGTTTAAACAAAAACGTGTAGATGTGTGTGCATGAGCCCCAAGGTTCTTAATCCTAATACTTGAGAAGAAGTATTCGTTTGTTGATAACTTAGGTCAACAAATTGGGGCGTGAGTATGTAATCAGTATGTTTAAATTAATGAACCTTGTTAGCTATACAAATCTGTCGTTTAATTCCGCTGTTCATGTTGTGATTTGTATATGTTTATTCCATGATCTAGAACTAATCATTCTTGAGCTTAAAGATCCGGTTTAGGGTTTATATAAATCCTATCAATCTCAACCTATGTAATTCAAAACACATTAAGCGCAAGATTGTAATGGAACTAAGGCTTACTCGGTATATCTCTATCACCTTTCTCACCTTAGGCATGCACTTTCTAGTTCTAGTTAACAATTAATTCTCTCGAACTTAATTGAAAACAACACAACAATTGGAAGCTAGCTAAACTCACAAAAGCATTAAAACGAAATCACATGCTTCATTAATTAAGGAAAACTGATAAAAGTTTAAATCATATGTTCATATGCTATAAACCACATTCATTCCAACCCCCAACATCTAGAAATTAGTTCATGTTGGTGGTGGATTCAAACACAAGAGAAAGAAAAGCGAAAGTGTATGTAAACATGGTAATTGTAAACGTGATAGTAATGATGATGAACTCCCTTCTCTCGTGCTCGTATCTATTTCGCGTGTTGAACATCTCCTCGATTGATTCTCTCTCGTGGCTCCAAAAGCTCCGAAAAACCTTGGAAAATCGCCCCGAAGTCGCTCCCGTTCGTCGTGTCAAAAGCCGTCCGAATAATGACCTAATTTCTGGAATAAAAAGCTGAAACTCGTGCAAACAGAGGGTTAGGCGACCTGTCACGCGACTTGCAAGTCGCGTGGCAAGTCGCCCGCTTTCTGAACTCTTTTGGTCGGTTTCTGGTTCGCGGTTCGGGTCCTGGTTCGGGCGCGGGTCTTGGGCTTGGATCTCGGGCTTCCGTTGGGCTTCGTTTTGGCTCTTTTTGGGCTCTTTTTTGCTTCTTTTCTCGAAGATTGCCGTCTTTTAGATAACCTGCATAAATCACTAGATAAACCGTAAAACCACGCCTTTTTGCTAGAACACAAGCCAATCTCATTGGTTTCAGGACCGAAAATAACGCTAAAAAGTGGCGTTATCAATCATCCGCTTTAAGTCCTTCGACTCAAGCCGATGTTGCCTATATGTCAAGAGTGCCATATTCTAGTGCGGTGGGATCTGTGATGTATGCCATGATTTGTACCCGTCCTGATCTTGCCTATGCAGTTTCTATGGTGAACAGATATATGGCCAACCCCGGTAAAGAGCATTGGAGAGCGGTCCAATGGATCTACTGTTACTTGAGGGGCACGACAGATCTGTGTTTGCATTTTGGGAAGAATTCTTCGGGGGTGCTTCGCTATGCAGATTCCGATCATGCAGTAATACCCCGGATAAGTTCGTTAGTTAAATTCTAGTTCCGTTAAATTTATTTAACTTTATAATTAATGTTTAGGGTAAGTTTGGGTAAATTTATAAGTAAAGGGGGTTTTGGTCATTAGTGATTAGCCTAAGGACTAAATTGGTAAATAGGATTAGATATTATCTCTTTAGACATTCAGATATTTTCATTCAGCAGAAAATACCCAGATTTTTGTGTGTGTGTGTGTGTGTTGAGAAGAGAAGAAAAAGAAAGCTAAGGTTAAGGCTTCATTTGAATTGCTTGAAAGTGATTTAAGGTATGTTTCCTTTATATTTTATGTTTGTAATTGTTAGTAGATAGTTTCTATCGGATTAGAATAGTCGATTTCACGTTTGGTAGTGATTCAGTCGATTTATAGGTTAAAATTGAGCAAACAGTCAGAGGTTTTCGGATAGATTGAATGTGTTCGGGTAGTTTGGTTGATGGTGTCCGGAAGTTGTTCTAATGGTGTCCGGACGAGTCATGTATCCGGTAAGTTCCTGTTTTCCCTTAAATCTCCGGATGAATTAAGATACTGGGTGGTATCCGGGTTACTTTGGTTTTCGGATGTCGTCCAGATTGTTCTTGTTGTCCGGAAAGTTGTGTTGTCCGAAATGTTTGTGCTGTCCGGAAAATTGTGTTGTCCGGATAGTTTGTGTTGTCCGGGAACTTTAGCTGATTTGGTCATTTTGAGAGTTTAGATACTTTTGAGTACCCAGTAACCCGTGTGTTGTTAATTCTTGGATAGGGAATGAATGAGGATTGAATATACTGTGGACTTAACTTAAGTTCGGGTTTGGGGGTAACCTTTTGGGATTAAAGTTATCTAAAGTTCTTAGCTATAGTAAGACTTATGTGTTCTATTTGGTAAAAATATACTTGTATCTATTTGTTTCAGATACTGTGAATCGGAGGTGAAAGCTGAATCTTTCGAAAAAGACTAGGAAGAGTTTTGATAAGCAAACAAGTGAGTTTTTACTTCAAAATGTTTTTAAACTGGAATACATATATGTGGAATGAGAATGTGATGAATAGTGTAATAGTGTGCATATTATGTTATATGAGTATTACACTACATGAGTACAAGTTGGCCGGACTTAGGGCCGATGGGGTAGGCTGTACAGAGGGACAGCGGTGCTGGCTGTATTTAGTATAGTGGTGTAAATTGATTAGTTGTCTCGCAACCAATTAATATGGCCAAGAGAATGAGATAGAAAAGTACACGATGCATGAGTCATAGTTAGTATTTCTTATGTGTGTTATGTATATGATGGTTGTGCAAATGGTTTTTAACTAACAGAGGTTTTCTCACTAGACCTCAAGGTCTAACCCTCATTTTGTTTTAAAAATATGTATTCCAGGTCGTGGATCGAGTAATAGCAAGTAAGAAGGTTAATCCGCGAATAGCTTTTGGAGAACTTATGTAGTTGAAGACTATGATGTGTTTTGTAGTTGCGGCTATGTTATTAGTAATGATGTAAATTTGCTAAGTAAACGTTTGTAATGAAGTACTGAATGATTGTAAAGACTTAGGGACCATATTTGTTATATAAAGTATCTCTTGTTTTATAACGACGTTATGCAATATATGCTATTTGATGTATGTTAGGAATACCGGGTTGTTACAGATGGTATCAGAGCCCTAGTTTAAGGGATTTAGGTATTTGTATCTGTACCTAGACTTAAACTGCATGTGAAGTAGGATGTCCCTATTATTTTAGAACCTTGGGATGCTAAGTATAAAAGGTAGAAGGAACATCATGTAAGGTAATTTCGAATTACACCTGGCCAGTGTAATGGTGAACTTACAGGTACATGTTTGAACTGGAATACCTTATTATATGGGGTATGTGCTTATGTGTATATTAATCTTGTTTGAATCTACAGAATGGCAAGCGGTACTCGAAATACGAATAGAGAGGGAGGAGGAAACCCTAATAGAACGAATCCAACAGTTGGGGCTAGGGGAAGAGGAGGAGAACGAGGTAGGGGCAGAACAGGAGGCAGAGTTCAGACACAAGGTACTGAATTTGTTACCAGAAACGATTTGACGGCCGAAATGGGAAGACTATAAGCAAGTATATAAGCTATGTTTGACCGAACTCGAAATACTGAAACTGAAGTACCAAATCCTAATTTGGAAGAAGAGATGCCCATTACACCTACTGTCATACCAGTACCAAGGAAGTGTGACTATAAGATGTTTCTAAGTTGCAAACCTCAAACATACGCAGGGGAAAGGGATCCAGTGACGGCTATGAGGTGGCTGAAGGAGATAGAAGCCGTCTTCAAAACCAGTAAATGCGCTGAGGAAGACAGAGTGTTATACGGGACCGCGATGCTGAAAGCCGATGCGCTATATTTGTGGGAAGCTCTTATTACCTCTAGGGGATCGGATGTGTATTCTACTTTCCCTTGGGACGAATTCACTACGGCTTTCAAAAGACAGTTTTATCCTCAAGCAGCGGTTAGACAACTGGAGGAAGAGTTCATGAACCTGCAACAAGGAAGTTTATCGGTTAGGGATTACACTGCTCGTTTTCTGGAGAAGTCTCGATTTGCTGAATACTACGTTGCTACAGAGGCACTGAAGATGGAAAGATTTATTTTCGGGTTAAGGTCAGAAATCCGAAGTCTGGTGATTGCAAAGGGACCGAAAACCTTCTCAGCCGCAGTAGATGCCGCGGAAAATGTGGAACGGGATAGAGGGAGAGATGCTGGTGACAAGAGTACTGGGAAGAGGAAATGGGAAGGGCCACAGTATGATCCAAAGAAGTCCAGGTTTCAAAGATTTGATAGTCGTACGCCTTTCCGGCCAGTTGAAAGACCTTGCCCAAAGTGCCACCGTTTTCATCAAGGAAGTTGTCAAGTTGATCCTCGAAACTGTTACAAGTGTGGAAAGATCGGTCATATTGCTAAAGACTGTCGGGTGGTTAGATTTTGTTTCTCGTGCAATTCTCCTGATCACCTTCAGTCCGATTGTCCGCTGGGGAGAGTACAGCAGGGTGGTACGTCAGTAAGACCAACGGGTGTTAGACCGATAGTACCAAGGCCAGAATTACCAAGAGCAAGGGGTCGTGCCTTTCAGATGACATCGCAAGAAGCGGAGGAAACTCCTAATGTGGTTACAGGTACATTTTTGATAAACTCTACACGTGCTAAAGTGTTATTTGACTCCGGTGCAAACCGATCGTTTGTGTCGCCTTCTTTTGCTGCCTATGTGCATTTAAAGCCTAAAGTGTTAGATCATGCGTTAATGGTAGATACAGCAAATGATAATCAAGTACCGGTTAAAGAGGTATTTGATAGTTGTGTGATATATATAGATGGGTGCGGAGTGCCTATTCAGTTATTTCCGATAGCCTGGATCGAGTTTGATGTGGTAGTGGGAATGGATTGGTTAGCCATGAATCAGGCTAGTATAGTTTGTGATAAGAAGTTGATACATGTTGTTTTACCTAAGAAGGGACCAGTAGTGATTTATGGTGATCGTAGAAATCATCAGTCTTGCCTTATCTCTTTGATGAAAGCTCGTAAATGTGTTAATAAAGGCTGCTCGAGTTACTTAGCTTATGTGATAGATACTAAGCTAGAAAAGAATAAGTTGGAAGATATTCCTGTTGTTAGTGAATTTCCAGAAGTTTTCCCAGAAGATTTGACTAGTCTTCCGCCCGTTAGACAAGTAGAGTTTGGAATAGATCTGATTCCTGGAGCCGCTCCTGTTGCCCATGCACCGTATCATCTGGCACCTCCAGAGATGAAAGAAATGATGACACAACTGCAGGATCTTTCAGATAAAGGCTTCATCAGACCCAGTTCTTTGCCGTGGGGAGCACCGGTTTTGTTTGTGAAAAAGAAGGATGGTTCGATGAGGATGTGTATTGACTACCGAGAACTGAATAAGCGCACGATCAAGAACAAGTATCCGCTTCCCAAAATTGATGACCTCTTTGATCAACTAGTTGGAGCTTGCTATTTCTCCAAGATTGATCTGAGATCTGGTTATCACCAACTGAAGGTTAAAGAAGAAGACGCTCTGAAAACTGCTTTCTGCACAAGGTATGGTCACTATGAATTCTTAGTGATGCCTTTTGGACTAACAAACGCCCCAGCTGCTTTTATGGATTTAATGAATCGGGTATGTAAGTCATATCTCGATAAATTTGTTATTGTGTTTATCGATGATATCCTTATCTACTCTCGATCAGAAGAAGAGCACGCACAACATCTTCGTTTGATTTTGGAGTTGTTGAAGAAGGAACAATTGTATGCTAAATATTCTAAATGTGAATTCTGGCTACGGGAGGTTCAGTTTTTGGGACATATAGTTTCCGAGAAAGGCATTCAAGTTGATCCAATGAAAGTAGAAGCAATTGAAAAGTGGGAACCACCGAGAACGCCAACAGAGGTACGAAGTTTTCTGGGTTAAGCCGGCTACTATCGAAAGTTTATACAAGATTTCTCCCGTATCGCTACGCCTTTGACCAAGCTGACTCGAAATAATATAAAGTTTATATGGAAAGCAGAGCAGGATGGAGCATTCCGAATATTGAAAGAGAAACTATGTAGCGCGCCGATTCTGTCACTACCTGAAGGTCCCGATGATTTTGTTGTTTACAGTGATGCTTCCAAACTGGGATTGGGTTGTGTACTAATGCAGTGTGGGAAAGTTATTGCTTATGCTTCTCGTCAACTGAAGGATCATGAACGGCAGTATCCTACACACGACATGGAACTTGCAGCAGTTGTTTTCGCGCTGAAGATTTGGAGACATTATCTTTATGGTTCTAAGTGTCAAATTTATACCGATCATAAAAGTCTCCAACATCTTTTCGATCAGCGAGAATTGAATATGAGACAAAGAAGATGGTTAGAACTGGTGAATGACTACGACTGTGAAATTCTTTATTATCCGGGAAAGGCAAATGTGGTAGCTGATGCACTGAGTCGGCAAGAAAGGAGTGGAACAATAAAAGCCATTGCACTACGAGCTGAACTCCTACCTAACATCTTTGACGAGTTGAAGAAATGTCAAGTAGAAGCTTTTCAAGAAGAACACTTGAAACCAGAACGGTTAGTAGGAATATCAGCAACCCTCATAGCAGATGATCGTGGATTACTGTGTCTGAGAAACAGAATTTGGGTGCCTCGTTTGGGTGGTTTACGTGATCGGGTACTACAAGAAGCTCATCAATCTCGTTTCTCTATTCATACAGGTACGAATAAGATGTATAAAGATCTACGACAATATTACTGGTGGCCGGGAATGAAAAGAAGTGTTGCTCAGTATGTGGAAGGTTGTTCTACTTGTAAGAAGATGAAGATTGAACATCAAAAGCCGTTTGGGCAGTTGCAGCGTCTAGAAATACCAATGTGTAAATGGGATCAGATTACTACAGATTTCATCATGAAGCTACCAAAGACTCCGAAGGGGTTTGATGCTATTTGGGTGATCGTTGACAGGTTGACAAAGTTTGCTCACTTTCTACCAATAAAAGAAACCTATTCGTTGAAAAGGCTAGCCAAACTGTATATCATTGAAATAGTAACTCGACATGGAGTTCCAATCTCGATCATCTCTGATCGCGATAGTCGTTTTACTTCAAGGTTCTGGAAGAGTTTTCAAAAAGAAATGGGAACGCAGATAAAGTTAAGTACAGCGTATCATCCTCAAACTGATGGCCAGAGTGAACGAACGATTCAGACTTTGGAAGATATGTTAAGAGCATGCATTGTTGACTTTGGGGGATCGTGGGATAAGCACTTGCCATTGATTGAATTTGCCTACAACAACAGTTATCATTCCAGCATTCAAGCAGCACCGTTTGAAGTTCTGTATGGTAGAAAATTCCGAACGCCTCTGTGTTGGAACGAAGTGGGAGAGAAACAGTTAGCAGGACTAGATATAGTTCAGTTGACAGCGGATAAGATTTCTCAGATTCGGGAACGTTTGAAAGTGGCTCAAGACAGACAGAAAAGCTACGCTGATGGACGCCGAAAACCATTAGAATTCCAAGTTGGAGATTTTGTGATGTTAAAGGTCTCGCCTTGGAAAGGAGTCATTCGATTTGGGAAACAAGGTAAATTAAGCCCGAGGTACATTGGACCATTTGCAATCATAGAAAGAATTGGTGAAGTAGCCTACAGGTTGGATCTCCAGCCAGAATTAAGCCGAATCCACAACGCTTTTCACGTTTCAAATTTTCGGAAGTGTTTGGTTACGCCGGATCAGGCAGTTTCTATACCAGAAATACAGGTTGATGAAAGGTTGAATTACGTGGAGGAACCTGAAGCTGTTGTAGACAGTAAAGTCAAAGTCTTGCGGAATGGAAAGGAGATCAAGCAAGTAAAAGTGCAGTGGAGACATCATAGGGGTCAGGATGCTACATGGGAATCAGAATCCGAAATGAGAACTAAGTACCCGTACCTTTTTGCCTAACCGAATTCCGGGACGGAATTCTTTTTAGGGGGAGATGATGTAATACCCCGGATAAGTTCGTTAGTTAAATTCTAGTTCCGTTAAATTTATTTAACTTTATAATTAATGTTTAGGGTAAGTTTGGGTAAATTTATAAGTAAAGGGGGTTTTGGTCATTAGTGTTTAGCCTAAGGACTAAATTGGTAAATATGATTAGATATTATCCCTTTAGACATTCAGATATTTTCATTCAGCAGAAAATACCCAGATTTGTGTGTGTGTGTGTGTGTGTTGAGAAGAGAAGAAAAAGAAAGCTAAGGTTAAGGCTTCATTTGAATTGCTTGGAAGTGATTTAAGGTATGTTTCCTTTGTATTTTATGTTTGTAATTGTTAGTAGAAAGTTTCTATCGGATTAGAATAGTCGATTTCACGTTTGGTAGTGATTCAGTCGATTTCTGGGTTAAAATTGAGCAAACAGTCAGAGGTTTCCGGATAGATTGAATGTGTCCGGGTAGTTTGGTTGATGGTGTCCGGAAGTTGTTCTAATGGTGTCCGGACGAGTCATGTATCCGGTAAGTTCCTATTTTCCCTTAAATTTCTGGATGAATTAAGATACTGGGTGGTATCCGGGTTACTTTGGTTTCCGGATGTCGTTCGGATTGTTCTTGTTGTTCGGAAAGTTGTGTTGTCCGGAATGTCTGTGCTGTCTGGAAAGTTGTGTTGTCCGGATAGTTTGTGTTGTCCGGTAACTTTAGCTGATTTGGTCATTTTGAGAGTTTAGATACTTTTGAGTACCCAGTAACCTGTGTGTTGTTAATTCTTGGATAGGGAATGAATGAGGATTGAATATACTGTGGACTCAACTTAAGTTCGGGTTTGGGGGTAACATTTGGGGATTAAAGTTATCTAGACTGGGAAGAATATACTTGTATCTATTTGTTTCATATACTGTGAATCGGAGGTGAAAGCTGAATCTTTCAAAAAAGACT
Source organism: Saussurea involucrata (assembly GCA_033807775.1). Classification (NCBI taxonomy): domain Eukaryota; kingdom Viridiplantae; phylum Streptophyta; class Magnoliopsida; order Asterales; family Asteraceae; genus Saussurea; species Saussurea involucrata. The sequence goes on from CM066320.1 coordinate 164,882,417, forward strand.
GGGAAGAGTTTTGATAAGCAAACAAGTGAGTTTTTACTTCAAAATATTTTTAAACTGGAATACATATATGTGGAATGAGAATGTGATGAATAGTGTAATAGTGTGCATATTATGTTATATGAGTATTACACTACATGAGTACAAGTTGGTCGGACTTAGGGCCGGTGGGGTAGGCTGTACGGAGGGACAACGGTGTTGGCTGTATTTAGTACAGTGGTGTAAATTGATTAGTTGGCTCGCAACCAATTAATATGGCCAAGAGAACGAGATAGAAAAGTACACGATGCATGAGTCATAGTTGGTATTTCTTATGTGTGTTATGTATATGATGGTTGTGCAAATGGTTTTTAACTAACAGAGGTTTTCTCACTAGACCTCAAGGTCTAACCCTCATTTTGTTTTAAAAATATGTATTCCAGGTCGTGGATCGAGTAAGAGCAAGTTAGAAGGTTAATCCGCGAATAGCTTTTGGAGAACTTATGTAGTTGAAGACTATGATGTGTTTTGTAGTTGCGGCTATGTTATTAGTAATGATGTAAATTTGCTAAGTAAACGTTTGTAATGAAGTACTGAATGATTGTAAAGACTTAGGGACCATATTTGTTATATAAAGTACCTTTTGTTTTATAACGACGTTATGCAATATATGCTATTTGATGTATGTTAGGAATACCGGGTTGTTACACATGCCAAGGATCTTGATAATAGAAGATCTATCACTGGATATGTATTTACTCTTGATGGATGTGCCATTAGTTGGAAGGCACATTTGCAACCTACCGTCGCTTTGTCTACAACGGAAGCAGAATATATGGCGGTTAACGAAGCTGTGAAAGAAGCTGTCTGGCTCAAGGGATTCTTTGGTGAGTTGAGTGATTATCTGAAGGTCGAAGAGGTTTTTTGTGATAATCGAGATGCGGTTCTCTTGACCAAAGATCGGATGTTTCACGATAGGACGAAACATATTGATATTCGTCATCACTATGTCCGTAGGGTAGTAGCTAAGGGTGATGTTAAAGTGGTGAAGATTAGCACTCACGACAACGCAGCGGATTTGTTGACTAAGCCGCTTCCAGTATCCAAGTTCAATTTGTGTTTGGACTTGGTTGGTGTTGCAAGACGGGGTTGATGTCCTTAGGGACAAATTGGTGGAGGATATTGCTTTTCGATAACTTTGATTACTTTGGTATTGCTTTGTTAACGGGTGATCGTTTTTGGCTTGAGATAAAGGTTGGTGGAGATTGTGTTCTTGGTTTATTTACTTGGTTTGAAGACGAGATGCAGTTTTTTCCTTTGTATGGGATTTGGATTGAAGTCAAAGGTGGAGATTTGTGAAGATTTTTGCCTTCAACAGCTTTTAGGGCGAGTTTGAATCCAGTTGCACAAGTAGCACTGAAGTCGCTTCAACTAGCTTGAAAGTAGCCCACAACTAGTTTGATGCTAGTTGATGTTGGTTCAACTAGCTTGAAAGTAGCCCGGATCCATTTTTGGTGTGAAGCAATTTTTGGGGCTTTTAGTCCAGCCCTTTTTCTTTCTCCATATATATATATATATATATATATATATATATATATATATATTAGTAGAAGACGAAAGAAAATCAGATTTTGTAGCTTCCTTTTGCACCGTCTCTCTCTCTCTACAACTTGGTCTCCAAGTTTTTCTCTCAAACCTCAAGAACCCTAATTTCGTTTCTCCATTGTTGTAAGCTTAAATCTCTCGAGTGTATCATCATCAAAGTGATAGTGGATCAGTTCTTGGCATCCTCCGCCCGTGGTTTTTCCTTTCCGGATTTCCACGTAAAAATCTCGGTGTCTCTCTTACATATGCTTTATTTTGCATTTATTGGGTTTGATCATTGTTTACATTTCTTAGTGGTTGATTATCTTGCATTGTTAATCGTATTTCCGCTTTGAATCTCGAAATAGAACTTAGTTCATTTGTTCTTGGGTAATATTGTGTTTTTATCGAGAACCAACTTTGAGCTTTTAGCTATTTGGGTCTTGGTTTTTTCACAACAAAATATGCATTTATTTGTTGAGGGTAATTGTATATATGTTAGAAATACATGTTCTTACCCGATAAGTGAAGGATAAGACTCTTAGGGGTTGTTTGTTTACCTCTTAACGGTTCCATTAAGAGGCAACTTCTGAATCGCTAAGAGGTAAATCCTGTTTGGCAAAAAAATGTCTGCCTCTTAATAGTTCTAAAACCCTCTGAATGATTTAGCATCCTAGGCCTCCCTTAACCATTCAGCACCCTGATTTCATCCTAAACAATTACCAAACAACCATATTTCATTTTGCACTATATCGTAAAATCCTTTTAATCATTCTGACCACTTAATCATTCTGCACTAAAAGCCTCTTAATCATTCTGACCACTTAATCATTCTGCACTAAACCATTCAGCAACCGCCAAACAGCCCCTTACCCGGTTAATGCTTACCGGGTAAGAGATGCTTCCAAACAATCAGTTTTTATGGCCGATAATTTTACCTGACAAGTTAAGTGAATGTGGTGACTTTTGCGGCTGATATTAAACACTTATCTTGTAACCATTTGACAAACAACCCCTAACACCACTAGTTAACACGACTAGTTAAGGATCCTAAATAGATACAAGTTATCTTCTTATTCTTTGTTGTTTATTGGATTTCTTATGCAAGTGTTTGAATAAAACAATAATTGGATGGTACAAAATCATTTACACAAATACATTAAATTGTAATGTACACAAGAAAACATAAATCATATTCCTATAATGTGATTAATTAAAGGCTTAATTACTTGTACTTGAGCTTGATAAAGTTTACAAATTGAACTTCAATATTTGCTTAATATGCAAACCATGATGATCCGCCTTTTCTTTGCAATGTTATATGTCACAAAGAGTTTGTTAGAGTATTATTGTTAATATGTATAGTTCAGGGTCCTTTGTGTAAATACCTATAACTTATCTTGTATAAATAGGTTGCTTAGGTTTTATTGTTAGGTTAATCAACCTTTTGTACTCTTCTTCAATATATGAAAAGCACGGCCGCTTCCAGCCATCTCACGTCTCACCTATCTATCAATCGAATCCCTCATCTATTCTAACATGGTATCAGAGCTGTAGGTACGTATCTTATACTCGATTGTTTGATTTCTGCTTTTCTGCTTTTCATATAGTCGTATGTTTTCCTTTCGATCGTTCGATTTCATTCGTTTTGGGCGCTGTCAGGAACCCTACCCCGGAACCCTCTAAGTTCCGGTATCTTCCTAAGTCCCGGTAACAAACACCTTATGGTATCTGTCTAAGTCCCGGTAACAACTTTCGGTATCTATCTTTACTCCCGGTACCTAACAACTTACGGTATCTGCCTTGCCTTATTCTGGAAAACCTAAGTTCCGGTACCTGTTTCGATTTTGTTTAGTCCCGGTATTTCATTTTCCGATAACTCACTCTCGGTATTCCCAAGTTCCGGTATTCCTCATACACTCAACCTGCAACTGCAGGACTTGTCTCCCGGTACCGGTATTCACAAGTTGCGGGACTTACTTTGAACTGAAACTGTGTCTTCCTGAACTTAAACTTCCGGTACTGTCTTTGATTTCCTTCCAGAACAGCTTTACTCTAAATTTCAGAAACCTACCAGAATTCCTGAATCAGTTCAAATGGCTCTTAATTCTGGTCACTCCAATCCCATCTCAGTTGTTCTCAATGGGAACAACTACGTTCTGTGGCATCATCACATGTCGATTCTCCTCAAGTCTCATGGCTCTTATACCTATGTCACTGGTACGTCCAAAATTCTTGTTCAAGAGGAAAAGGAGAGCGCAGTCGACTTTGCAAAACGTATGAATGATTGGGATATCGCGAATGCTCGCATCCTCAGATTCATAAATGCTTCTACAACTACTGAGATCAATCAGTAATTCCTCGGCTATACAACAGCAAAAGGTCTGTGGGATTTTCTTGCAAACAGGTACACTTCTACAGGCTTGTCACATCAATATCAGTTGTGGACTACTTTTCAGAACAAAAGACAGCTACCTGATCAGTCTATCAACTCCTACATCTCTGAGATGCAAGCTCTTAGAGATCATCTAAACTTGGGTGCACCTCAAGTTTTAGATGAAACGGCTAAGAAGTTTACTACTTACTTTAGCCAATTGCATTTGGTTACTATTCTAATGGGCCTCACTGATCGCTTTGAGAACGTTCGAGCCTCGCTTCTACATAGGCATCCATTACCTACTCTCGAAGAAGCTATCACTGAACTGCTGAGTGAAGAAACTCGTCTTCAACAGTGTTTTCCACTACCATCAGATACTGTGCTCTACACTTCCTACTCAGGAAAGGCAAAAGGTAAATGGGGTACCAATGACCAGTCTAAATCTACGGGCAAGGGTAACAACAATGAATGCACATTCTGTCATTCTACTTCTCATCTGCTTCTCAACTGCCTAGTTCGAAAATGTCGCTGGTGTGGGATCACACAACCACGTCACTATGGGTCTGATTGCCCAAAACATCCAAAGAACTCGGGTAACCAACGACAACAGTCCCGAACTCAATCTGTTGTTGGCTCAATCACCCAAGATTCCCCGTCGCCAGCAGTTCCAGCACAGCATAGCAACATCTCAACGCCTGACCTTATGGAACTCATGCGCCGGAATCAAGAGCTCATGGAGCAACTCATGACAGGTTCTATGGGTATGAATTCTCAATGCAATACCTCTGCATCAGGTAATCCTTGGCTATTTGACTCTGGATGTTGTAACCAAATGACACCTAAGACTGACGGGTTTGTCTCTAAACAAACTTCTAGCATATTTTCATCAGTTCGTACTGATGATGATACTCGTTTATCTGTATCCTTCAGTGGGACTGTATCTACCCCCAATATTCAATTATCTGATGTGCTGCATATTCCTAACTTATCTCTGAGCCTGATTTCAGTCACTCAGCTTATGGAAGCCGGTCTAATCGTTTTATTTCACCCTTCTGGTTGTGTTGTGCAGGATCCCAAGACCAAGCAGATCCTTGGAATAGGCCGTAAAGTTGGTCGGATGATTGAAGTGGTCTATCTCCGTCTTCCCTTACCTTCATCAAATTTTGCTGCTTCCGTTTCCAGTACTCCTTCATTTGAACTATGGCATGCGCGCTTAGGCCATTTATCATTAGCTATAATAAAAGTGTTAGCTAGTTCAGGATTGTTAGGAAACACTTCCTCTAAACATGTTTCTTGTTTATCTTGTCAACTTGGTAAATATCATGCTTTACCTTTTCAAATTAATGAATTCAAATCTGCTTCTCCATTTGATCTTTTTCATTCTGATGTATGGGGACCAGCACCACACCCATCTATGGGAGGTGCTCGATATTTTTGTCATTTTTATTGATGATCACACACATTTTACTTGGATTTATCTCATGAAAAACTGCTCAGAGCTACCTAAAATCTATATTACCTTCGCCCGTATGATTCTAACCTAGTTTTCCAAGCCTATAAAGATTCTTCGAGCAGATAATGCTATGGAATACAAAGAATCTTCTCTCCTCTCTTTTCTTCAATCTCAGGGCACTCTTTCTCAGTACTCCTGTCCCGGCACCTCTCCACAAAATGGTCGTGCAGACTGCAAACACCGTCACATCCTTGACACTGTCCGTACTCTGTTAATCTCAGCCAAGTATCCATAACGCTTTTGGGGTGAAGCAGCCTTCACGGCTGTCTACACCATAAACCGACACCCGACTCCTATTCTCAATCAAAAGTCTCCGTATGAAGTACTCTACGGAGTCTCCCCCGCATATGAACTCCTCAAAGTATGGGGTTGTGCTTGTTTTGTTCAGCTACAATCTCATGAACACACCAAACTCGAACCTCGTTCTCGATTATGCTGCTTCCTTGGCTATGGAATTGAACATAAAGGTTATCGTTGTTGGGATCCAGTCTCTAAAAGACTGCATATATCCCGTCATGTCACATTCTTGGAACATCTTCCATTCTCTACCGTGTCAAAATTTCAGGACACACCCACTCCTTCTATGTAACATCTCGATTTTTTTTTATAAAGAATTATGTTTGGTTTATTAAATAATTTGGGTATAATCATTTGATAAAGTTATGATCGGTTATTTGATAAATTAATTTTAGAGTTTAACCCCGAGTAAGTTACGTTAATTGTTTTTACGGAGTTATAAGTTAAGGGGTAAGCTTTATATTTAATTTATAAGTTAAGGGGTATAATTTGTCAAGTGTTGAAAGCTAAGGGATTAGTTTGGTTAAATGATGAAAGTGGTGTCATCACCATCGCCTCAATTGATTTAGAGGAGGATGAGGTGTCCTAAACAATGGTATTATCTTGTGTGTGTGTGTGTGTATTTCAGTGACGAGAGAGAGAGAGAACCGAAAGGAAAGAAAGGAAGCAAGAAGAAGAAGAAGATAAACAGAATTATCAGCTGAAATACTTAAGTATAATCTGTGGAACAAAGGTATGATTCTCACTTAAATTAGTTTTCTTGTGATTATGAAGTTTTCTAAGAATTTAGAAATGGGTTTTGATGATTTTGGAAAGAATGAGAAAACTGAAGTTATGATTATGTTCTAATGATAGTCTTAAACATATCTGCATGTTTACAGAAACAAACATGGCTTAAATCTATAGATTTCTGGATTATTATGTTTTTCAGTTAGTTGAGATATGTATGAATTTTAGTTAGTTGCGACAGTTTTGATGTTTGCGACAGTTATGAATATCGCAACCTTGGGTTGCGACATGATCATTAGTATCACAACAGTCGGTTGCGACAAGAAAGTAATATCTCAACAGTTGATTGCGATATGATGTTGTATCGCAACAGTAGGTTGCGATAAGGGTTATGTCGCAATAGTTGGTTTTAATGTTTTAAAGTATGGTAAGGGTTATGTCGCGATAGGGTCATTCTTACCTTACCTTTTTATAATGTTTTAAAGTATGGTAAGGTGTATTTTATAAATGAACTGTTTTGGGATGATTTTATAAAGTAAAATTGATTACTTTAAATTAATGGTTTTGCTTAAACTCATTGTTTGAAAATGATTTATAATTAAGCAAGAACCTGCACGAATACAAATAGGTGATATGGATCCATAGGCACTAGTGGTTATTTACACGTGGAATAGATGAAGATTAATCGTTATTCCGATGTGTGTGAGAAATCGTGGAATAAACGTAATTCCCGATTTCTAAGGAAGAAAAAGGGATTGACATAAGTAATTGTAATCTCTACTTCCTTTCCATTAAATAGGCATGTGTTATTGCGATTTATTGGATAAGAGCATTAATCTAGAATCTGTGAGGATTCGTAGTGTGGCTCTGGACCATGAGAAATGATTGATGTAATGTCAGATCGTAGTCATGGAATCGGGTTTAACCCGTTATCAAAGGATGGTTTCGCATGTGGTAAGAAAAAGGGTAAAAACCAGGTTTGTTATGCCTTGTTTACATCGATTTGTACAAATATTATTTTGAAACCGAATGTTCTCACTAGGCGTTAGCCTAATCGTTTCAAATGATGTTTTCTTACCAGGTACTAGTTCGGGAAGGTAAAGGGATGTGGGACTAGAGCTTTTTGGGAATAGCGGAGAAGTTAATAATATTGAGGTTTTGGTGGATTGCTTAGATAATCTAGTTAATCTGATTGTAGTGAAATGATTAGATTAATAGGTTATTTGAAGAATTCGATGTTTGTATTTATAACCCTCATAGTTAGTTCTCCGTTAATGTATAAAGTTTGAAAACCTTATGTTTAAATTGAGGTTTAAATTAGCCCTGTTTTAGGGTGTTACAAATTGGTATCAGAGCTTTAGTTTAAGTGAACTAGGTATGATGATGAAATACCTAAACTTAAGCTGAGATGAATTAAGTTATGATATGTGAGAAATGGGTAGAAGTACTAAGACGAGATAGTCTTAGAGTCGACGAAAATACGTGAAGTTAGTACTGTAACGATGGTAATGAGGATTCTCATGTATAGTATATTCACAATTTCAATTAGCTACTGTTATTATGAATATATTGCTACGCAAGCATGCTTATTTCTAAATTGTTACAGTGACTAATGATCGGTAAAGTACGTTTCGTATGTCTAGTTATGCATAACCATTTCTGATGGTTATTTCTTTGTGTTATATCAGAACAATGGTGAATACACCACCAAGGTCCTCTAATTCTTCGGAGGACAGAGTAGTAACTGATTGGGGAGAACAACCGGGAACGGGCGGAACTCATGAAAGTCCACCGAGGTTGCATTTTACGGGAGGAGCTGATAGTCGTACACCGAACGAGTACAAGTACTGCTGACCAAGAAACGCCAGGTTCGACAATGGAGTTTCGTATGATGGACAACATGATGAGAATGATGAACATGGCAATAGAAAAACAAACCGAAATGTTAATGAAGGCATTGAATGATCGGAGTTCGGAGTTACGAGGATCGGAGACTGATACTGGGGTAGTAAATCCAATTCGTAACCCGGTGTTAGAGACGGAAAGAAGAGTGGAAAGAATTTGCTCGTATGAAACATTCTTAAGTTGTAAACCACCAGAATTTAAAGGAGAAGATAATCCAGTAGCTTGCATGAACTGGATCAGAGAAATGGAACAAGCTTTCCGAGCTTGTGAATGCGATGAGAAGTCAAAGGTTAGATTTGCATCTCAAATGCTAAGAGGCAATGCGCTAACGTGGTGGATTGTTGTGACATCTGCAATTTCGACTCCAGTCTTGACTGCCATGACTTAAGAGTCATTCAAGAAAAAGATTTTAGAAGAATACTGTAATGAAAATGAGATGGATAGAATTGAGGAAGAATTTCAGAATCTGAAGAAAGGCACTTCAACTGTCAGGAAGTATACCGAAATTTTTATGGAAAAGCTGAATTTGGTGGGGCATGTGGCTCCAACCGAAAAGGATAAGATTAAAGCGTATTTGAAGGGTTTGCCAGCGGACATGATGTATCGTGTTCGAAATGCTAAGGTTTCAACGCTGAGAGAGACTATTGAGGAAGCCAAAGTGATGGAAGAAGTTTATGCCAAAGATAAAGAAGAAAGGAACCATGTTGGAGAAAAATGAAAATGGGAGGGTCGATCAGAGTCTTCTCAGAAATCAAAGTCGATTGGTAAAAGTGCTCACTATGAATCACGTTGTGAGCCGAATTGGTGTTCGAAGTGTAGATGCAAACACTATGGGCCGTGTCGGGTGACAGCGTTGGAATGTTTCAAGTGTGGTAAAAGTGGGCATATTATGAGCAATTGTCCTGTACAAGGATTTACATGTCACGAATGTAAACAACCGGGTCATTTTCGTCGTGATTGCCCAAAACTGAAAAAGAGTGGAGATCAAAGCAAGAAACCAAATATTCCAAAACCAACGGGTCGAGCATTCCAAATGACAGCTGAAGAGGCTAAAGAATCGAAAGACGTCGTCTCGGGTACATTCCTTGTTAATTCTCTTCCTGCACATATTTTATTTGATTGTGGTGCAAATTTGTCATTTGTGTCCAAGTCGTTCTTTCACAAGTTAGCTATGCATGTAATTACTTTAGAAGATGCTTTAGTAGTTGAGGTAGCCAACGGGGGTCAAGTTTTGGTACGTGAGAGACTTGAGGGTTGTTTGATTTCGGTAGGTGAAACAAAATTTCCGATTGACTTGTTGTTGATGGAAATTGGGGGGTTTGATGTGATTGTGGGTATGGACTGGCTAACAGTCAACCAGGCGGAAATACAGTGTGTTAAGAAATTAATCCGAATTCCGATGGCCGATAAGGATGATATACTCATCTTTGGAGAAAAGCAAAAAGGCGAAATTCCATTAATTTCTGTTGTTAAAGCTCGTAAATGTCTGAATAAAGGATGTTTGTCTTATCTAGCGTATGTTCTAGATATGAAGTTAGAAAAGAAACAAATGGAAGACATTAAAGTGGTACGTGAATTCCCGGACGTGTTCCCCGATGATCTTCCAGGTCTACCGGCTGAGCGACAAGTAGAGTTCCATATTGATCTTGTTCCTGGAGCGGCACCAATTGCGCGTGCACCGTATCGCCTAGCGCCGGCCGAAATGAAGGAAATGATGACTCAACTTCAGAAGCTGTTGGATAAAGGTTTTATTAGACCGAGTTCTTCACCTTGGGGAGCTCCGGTTTTATTTGTTAAAAAGAAGGATGGCACCATGAGGATGTGCATCGATTATCGTGAGATGAATAAGGTGACGATTAAGAACAAGTATCCGCTTCCTAGGATTGATGACCTGTTTGATCAACTCCAAGGTGCTGGATGCTTTTCCAATATTGATTTGAGATCGGGGTACCATCAAGTTCGAGTAAGAGATGAAGATACTCCAAAGACAGCATTCAGAACAAGGTACGGACATTATGAATTTCTTGTAATGTCGTTTGGGTTGACAAATGCTCCAGCTGTGTTCATGGATCTGATGAACAAAGTATGTCGACCATTCTTAGACAAGTCTGTCATTGTATTTATTGATGACATACTTGTTTATTCAAAGAATGAAGATGATCATGAATGCCATCTTCGTGAAGTCTTAGAAGTGTTGAGAAAAGAGAAATTGTATGCTAAGTTTTCGAAATGTGAATTCTGGTTAAAAGAGGTACAATTCCTAGGGCAAGTAATAACTTCGAAAGGAGTCAAAGTAGACCCAGCAAAGATCGAAGCAATGACAAACTGGGAGACACCAAAGAGGGCATCTGAAATCAGAAGTTTCTTAGGTTTGGCAGGTTACTATCGGAGGTTTATCAAAGACTTCTCAAAGATTGCTTCTGATTTGACTGTTTTGACTCGGAAGAATGTGAGGTTCGTTTGGACTGAGAAACAAGAGTCGGCTTTCAGAACCTTACGTCAGAAATTGTGTGAAGCTCCTGTTCTAGCATTGCCGGAAGGAACAGAGGATTTGGTCGTATATAGTGACGCATCAAAGATGGGTTTAGGATGTGTGTTGATGCAACGAGGCAAGGTGATTGCTTATGCATCAAGACAACTTAAAGAACATGAAAAGATTTATCCTACTCATGATTTGGAATTAGCAGCAGTGGTATTTGCTTTGAAGCTGTGGCGACATTATTTATATGGAACGAAGTGTACTCTTTATACTGATCACAAGAGCTTGAAACATGTCTTTGATCAAAAAGAGTTAAACATGAGGCAATGACGCTGGTTGGAGTTACTTAAAGACTACGACTGTGAATTGCATTACCATCCCGGTAAAGCAAATGTTGTAGCTGATGCTTTAAGTAGAAAGGAATATAGTGGGTGTTTGAAATCCACTAACGCCAGAATTGACGTGACGTCAAGTTTGATTGAGAAGATAAAAGTGGCACAAGTGGAAGCATTACTAGAAGAAAATCTAAAAGAGGAGGTCATGACTAAGCAGCGTCTACAACTGACTGAAGATAGTCGCGGAGTTAAACTATTTCAAGGACGAGTATGGGTGCCAAAAGTGGGTGGAAATAGAGAATTGATTCTCGAAGATGCTCACAAATCCAAATATTCTATACATCCGGGTAGTACTAAAATGTATAGGGATTTGAAATTGCATTATTGGTGGCCATCTATGAAGTTAGACGTGGCACAGATTGTAGAAAAGTGTTGGACGTGTTCGTTAGTCAAAGCGGAACACCAAAGGCCATACGGAAGTTTTCAGTCTTTGGAAATTCTAGAATGGAAATGGGACAAGATTACCATGGATTTCGTGACGAAGTTACCGAGAACGCAAAAGGGTAACGACACTATTTGGGTAATTGTAGATAGATTAACCAAGAGTGCTTATTTTATGGCTATGAAAAAAGCGTCACCAATAGAGAAATTGGCAAAGCTGTATATTGATGAAGTGGTGTCAAGGCATGGTATACCGGTGTCTATAGTGTCAGATCGTGATAGTCGATTTACCTCAAGATTTTGGCAATCACTACAAGATGAATTAGGTACAAGAGTTAACTTGAGCACTGCTTATCATCCACAAACTGATGGGCAAAGTGAAAGAACTATTCAAACTTTAGAAGATATGCTCAGATCGTGTGTGTTAGACTTTGGAGGTAACTGGGATACGCATCTACCGTTAGTAGAATTTGCGTATAACAATAGTTACCATTCTAGTATTGGAAGAGCACCTTTTGAAGCTTTGTATGGTCGAAAATGTAGAACTCCGATATGTTGGTTAGAAGCAGGGGAAAAGCAGTTTGCTGGTCCGGAACTGGTGCAACAAACAGCTAACAAAGATAAAGAAATTCGGAAGCATATGAAAGCGGCTCAAGATAGACAAAAGAGTTATGCTGATCCGAAAAGAAGACCAAAAGAATTTCAAGTTGGGGAGCGCGTAATGCTTAAAGTATCCCCGTGGAAAGGGGTGATAAGGTTTGGTAAACGTGGAAAATTGAGTCCTCGTTTTCTAGGACCTTTCACCATAATTAAGAAAGTTGGACTACAAGCATATCAGTTAGATCTTCCACCTGAGTTGGAAGGAATTCACAATACGTTTCATGTTTGTTATCTTCGAAAATGTTTAGCCGAAGAAAATGATGTGATTCCACTAACTGATGTAAGAGTGGATGAAAAGAACCGCTGTGTGGAAGAGCCGGGGGCAATTTTGGAAAGGTCGATTAGAAAGTTACGTAGCGGTAAGGAAGTGGTTATGTTAAAGATACAATGGAAACATCATCGAGGTGCGAATGTGACTTTAGAGTTGGAAGAGGATATGAAGGTTAGATATCCTCAATTGTTTACCTAGCTTTGATTTCGAGGACGAAATCATTTTCAAGTTGGGGAGTATTGTAACATCTCGATTTTTTTATAAAGAATTATGTTTGGTTTATTAAATAATTTGGGTATAATCATTTGATAAAGTTATGATCGGTTATTTGATAAATTAATTTTAGAGTTTAACCCCGAGTAAGTTACGTTAATTGTTTTTACGGAGTTAAGGGGTAAACTTTAATTTTAATTTATAAGTTAAGGGGTATAATTTGTCAAGTGTTGAAAGCTAAGGGATTAGTTTGGTTAAATGATGAAAGTGGTGAGGAGGATGAGGTATCCTAAACAATGGTATTATGTTGTGTGTGTGTGTGTGTGTGTGTGTGTGTGTGTGTGTGTATTTCGGTGACGAGAGAGAGAGGGAACCGAAAGGAAAGAAAGGAAGCAAGAAGAAGAAGAAGATAAACAGAATTATCAGCTGAAAGACTTAAGTATAATCTGTGGAACAAAGGTATGATTCTCACTTAAATTAGTTTTCTTGTGATTATGAAGTTTTCTAAGAATTTAGAAATGGGTTTTGATGATTTTGGAAAGAATAAGAAAACTGAAGTTATGATTATGTTCTAATGATAGTCTTAAACATATCTGCATGTTTACAGAAACAAACATGGCTTAAATCTATAGATTTCTGGATTATTATGTTTTTCAGTTAGTTGAGATATGTATGAATTTTAGTTAGTTGCGACAGTTTTGATGTTTGCGACAGTTATGAATATCGCAACCTTGGGTTGCGACATGATCATCAGTATCGCAACAGTCGGTTGCGACAAGAAAGTAATATCTCAACAGTTGATAGCGATATGATGTTGTATCTCAACAGTAGGTTGCGATAAGGGTTATGTCGCAATAGTTGGTTGCGACTAGTGGGAGTTGTCGCAATAGTGGGTTGCGACAAAGGTTATCGCAACTAGTTGGTTGCGATAAGAGACGAGAATTTTGGGTAATTAGGATTCTTAATCTTTAAGGGTTCTGTATAGTAGTTTAATACCAGTACAATCTGTAATTGGGTATTTCAGATCTTTGTGAAGTTGGTGACGGAAACTTATACGTTTTAAGAAAGCAAAGTAAGAGTGACGCGTCTACTATCAGGTGAGTTCATTCTTACCTTACCTTTTTATAATGTTTTAAAGTATGGTAAGGTGTATTTTATAAATGAACTGTTTTGGGATGATTTTATAAAGTAAAATTGATTACTTTAAATTAATGGTTTTGCTTAAACTCATTGTTTGAAAATGATTTATAATTAAGCAAGAACCTGCACGAATACAAATAGGTGATATGGATCCATAGGCACTAGTGGTTATGTACACGTGGAATAGATGAAGATTAATCGTTATTCCGATGTGTTTGAGAAATCGTGGAATAAACGTAATTCCCGATTTCTAAGGAAGAAAAAGGGATTGACATAAGTAATTGTAATCTCTACTTCCTTTCCAATAAATGGGCATGTGTTATTGCAATTTATTGGATAAGAGCATTAATCTAGAATCTGTGAGGATTCGTAGTGTGGCTCTGGACCATGAGAAATGATTGATGTAATGTCAGATCGTAGTCATGGAATCGGGTTTAACCCGTTATCAAAGGCTGGTTTCGCATGTGGTATGAAAAGGGGTAAAAACCAGGTTTGTTATGCTTTGTTTGCATTGATTTGTACAAATATTATTTTGAAACCAAATGTTCTCACTAGGCGTTAGCCTAATCGTTTCAAATGATGTTTTCTTACCAGGTACTAGTTCGGGAAGGTAAAGGGATGTGGGACGAGAGCTTTTTGGGAATAGCAGAGAAGTTAATAATATTGAGGTTTTGGTGGATTGCTTAGATAATCTAGTTAATCTGATTGTAGTGAAATGATTAGATTAATAGGTTATTTGAAGAATTCAATGTTTGTATTTATAACCCTCATAGTTAGTTCTCCGTTAATGTATAAAGTTTGAAAAGCTTATGTTAAAATCTTGTTATAAATTGAGGTTTAAATTAGCCCTGTTTTAGGGTGTTACATTCTTCTTCTTTCTTTACAGACACGTCTATCTCATTGGACTCACTCCAATTAGATTCCACTCTCTCCTCACCATTTGTTCCACCTCCTTCTGTCTCTCCTCAATCTGAGCCTTCACCTGTCCCATCTGAGCCCTCACCTGTCCCATCTGTGTCCTCTGATAATGATCAATCATCTGCACCACCTCCAAGGACTACTTCTGAGCCACCTGCTGAGTCTATGGATCCTAGCACCTCTCAATCACAAGATGAAGTACGACGCTCCGATCGTGTAAGACAAGTTCCTTCTCACCTTCGTGATTATCATTGTTATGCCACATTATTGTCCAACCATGAACCCAATTCCTACAAGGAAGCCGCATCTAACCATGTTTGGCAGCAAGCTATGACTGAGGAACTTCAGGCTCTTGACAAAGCCAATACATGGGAGTTTGTACCTCTCCCACCGGGCAAGTCACCCATTGGTTGCAAATGGGTCTTCAAAATCAAAACGAAGTCCGATGGAACTATTGATTGTTACAAAGCACGTCTTGTGGCAAAAGGCTTCAATCAAGAATATGGCATTGACTACGAGGAAACGTTTGCTCCTGTGGCTCGGGGCACCTCGGTTCGTAGTCTTCTAGCCATAGCTGCCATCAAGAAATGGCCACTCTATCAGATGGATGTCAAGAATGCCTTTCTAAATGGCGATCTCGAAGAGGAAGTCTACATGCGACTCCCTCCAGGTGTGACCTCCCGTCAGGGTAATGTATGTCGACTTCGAAAAGCCCTCTATGGCCTCAAACAAGCTCCTCGTGATTGATTTGAAAATTTTAGCAATACTGTCATCTCATTGGGGCTTTCTCCGAGTAATTATGATTCTGGCTTGTTTACTCGGACTACTGCTGCAGGTACTATCTTACTTCTATTGAATGTTGATGATATGATCATTACCGGTAGTGACTCTACAGGTATCATCCATCTCAAACAGTCTCTCAGCTCATGCTTTGAGATGAAAGATCTTGGTAAACTATACTACTTCCTTGGCCTTGAGGTTATGTCAGACTCTTCCGGCATCTATCTCTGTCAAGCCAAGTACATCTCAGATCTGTTGTCCAAAGCTGGGATCACGGACAACAAAGTTGCTTCTACACCCATTGAGCAAAATCTGCATCTTGCTCCCAATTCTGGAACCCCACTGCGGGACCCTACACGGTACCGTCAACTAGTTGGTTCTCTGGTATATCTGATTGTTACTCGACCGAATCTTGCATATGCAGTTCATATAGTCAGCCAGTTCATGGCTGCTCTGTGCTCCGATCACTATGACGCGGTTCTTCGTATCCTTCGGTACCTTAAAGGGACAATGTTTCATGGCCTTCACTTCTCGTCCACATCGTCCTTAACTCTTCGTGCCTTTTCCGATGCTGACTGGGATGGAGACATAACTGATCGCCGCTCTACCACTGGATATTGTTTCTTCCTTGGAGACTCTCTCATTTCCTGGCGTAGCAAGAAACAATCTCTAACAGCTCGATCTAGTACTGAAGCTGAATATCGAGCCTTGGCTGACACTACACAAGAACTTGTATGGCTACGCTGGTTACTATTTGATATGGGTGCTCATCAGTTTTCTCCAACACCATTGTGGTGTGATAACAACAGTGCTATTCAGATTTGTTGGTCCCGAGAGGGTTATACAAGTTTGTAGAAGGGGGGTTGAATACAAACACACGATTTTTACTTTCTAAATTGTTTATTGATATAATAAAACAATTTACAACTTGTTGCAGAACAAGATAAAGGACTAAGCCTAATCTAAACAAGTTAAGAACACTAAGTTTCTTGCACTAGAAATAAGATAGAGAGGAGATAAGGAAATTACGAATAATAACCTAACACACAGATATAAAGAAGAAGATGGCCAGGAGCGCACTTCAATACTGAAGTAGGGTTCTTATATACTGCATGCATTTAATGCAAGGCAGTATTACTTTACACTAGGCAGCAGCTGATTGGATGCATGCGATTTGCTTTTAGACAACATCCTTTTGGCTGCATGATGCACAATGTAGAATCAGAGTGGTTGTACGATTATGGACAAAGGAGATGTCTGTTCTGACAGTTCGTACGGAGGCGTGCAAGGAAGGTAAGACAATAGTACTCAATAGATGAAACTTCATGATCAGCTTTCGTTGAATCAGTACTTTATCAGCGAGTGATAAAGCTCAGTGATTGCTAAAGTCTTCTACTTGATACTTCACGTTGAGTGGACAATTCTGTGACTTCGCTGATATCCGCATTAGTTCATTAGTAGACTTGTCGCTGGTTCTTGGGCTTGATCTTCGACTTCAGCGTAGAACCTATGTTGACGTTAAACTTGTCTTCAGAGATCATAAGCAAACAACTAAACTATCAGCGATCACCAAAAGTAATGAACAGGCTCAGAGCTTTATGGTGAACAGTGTTCGCTGAATATTAATCTTAAATAGCGAGTGTTCCTATCAGCGGTACTGAAACAGTCTTAGTACCTATCAGCGATAGTGAAACTCTAATACATTGTTTACTTACAATTTTCACTAAGTGTTTAGAGAGGGTCATTATCAAATCACTGAGGGTTTGGATCAACAAGATTCCCCTATTTGATTATGACATAGCAACATAGAAAATTGTTAAGTGTGAAAACATAAGGATAAAAAGAACTTATAAAATATTCGTCCCTTTTACTGTTTTCTGGGATCTTTTAAGTACTTATGGAGTAAAGTACATTCGTTGAAATCTTTCTTTAAACTTCGTATAAGATTACAAAGGGAAGTAGAAAAATTACAAGTACGGCAAATTTAAATTACAAGTACAAAAGATGTCAGTTGATAAGGATAGAAGAATTACAGGGCGATCCTATCAGCTATAGAGGTTCTTCCTTAATGAGAAGTTCATCAAGGGTCTTTGTCGTAGGGATCATCCAGTCAGGGACTTCTTTTCCCTGATTTCTTCTTTATTGGGCTTCCTTGAAGATCAAGGGTTTCATGAAGTGTCCTAGAAGATCATCTCTGAATCCACACCAATAGATGAGATCCCTGAGCTGTTCGATTGGAGTGATGGGTAGCTCAGAGATACATTGAAAGTGTTGTCGTCCGTCATAGTCATGAAAGAATATGCCATAAGGATTGCTTATGACTTTACCAGGGACGAAACGTTCGCCAGGTGGCAGAGAGGTATCGAGGGCAGAGAGGTCAGCTTCAGGACCAAGTATTTCAGCACGAGAGAAACCAATACCTGTTTCATTTCGTATAGGAGGACCTGAATCTGATGGTTTTATCTTCTTTGCAGAGGCCCTTTTTCTTTTCGGGGTAGGAGCGGTAGGAAGAGGAATATCCACAGCAGATGCAACCAAGTCGATCTGTCGATTTAGAAGTTTTTCGACATGATCTTTGTATTTAGAGCGTGACTGCTGAATGGCTATTCTGATCTCCAACCATTCAGAGAGACCATACTTCGTGATGGCATCAGCATAGAAGGTTTCAGTTGTACCATTCTCTCTGAATATCTCTACTTCAACAATTGGTACTCTGATGGTTGATCTTCCAGTGATGTGTACTTGTTTATTCTTGCAGCTCGATATCGAAAGTGTAGTTTATCTTAGCACCAATTCAGGGTGGATTGAGATACCGTTGTCTTCTTTTCGATAATCTTCTGGGCATCTTCCCATAACTGACGTTGGACATCAATGGGAGTTATTTTCAGCGCGGGGTCTTTCACCGATTGTTGGACAAGCTGGATGGCGAAGGCCTTATCTTTTTCTTCAGCTTCCATTCTTTCGGCGATTAAACTTTCAGCTCTGAGGTGATCAGCGAATTCTTTCTTTGATAGTCTGAACTTTGTAGGGACAGGAATTTTGTCACGAGGAAGAATGATTCGCTGATCCTCGAACTGTTTGATAATTGCTTCTCTTTTTCTTTGTTCTTCTTCACTTAGCGGTTGAGGAGCCAAGGAAGGTCTGTTTATGTGAGAGAGCATATGTTCTTCAGGTTCATCAGTCTCAGTGATTAAATCTAAGACTGGGATTATTTCTTCAACTATAGAGGCTGGGATTATTGTAGTTGCCGTAGATGGATGAACTTCAGTTGGATCCTGAAGCAGGGGAGAGGACTAGCTGAAACACATCGATCTTTTGAGTAAGATTTGAGAAGAAAAGAGATAGAGAAAAGAGTGGGGTTTAAGTGTATAGAGGTTTTATGGAGAGTAGAATTGAGATAGAGAAGGGATATAGGAGGGATGCAGTGTAAGGGAATAGGAGATAGTGTACCTGACGAACTGGATTTTGAAGCAAGATCATCAGATTGTTATCTTCAGTGAGACCTTTGCCTTTGCCTTTGTCAGCTTCAGATGCTGCAGGCTTTGTCTTTGTCCGGTCCCCTGAAGGTTCGTTTATCGAAATCCCTTTTTGAGCAGGGGCTTTCTTGGGATCGACGAAAAAGAAGTCATCATCATTATTGTTTGAAGATGATGATGGTTCATCGTCAGAGATGTCAACAACTTCATCGTCTTCAGCTTCTTCTTCAGATTCATCCTCTTCAGCAGCAGCTTTAAGTTGCTCTTCGAGTTGCTCCCCCTCAGATACAGAGGGAGGTTTCTCGGTTCCCTCGGGGTTTTCAACTCCCTGAGGTTGTTCAGAGGAAGTATCAACAATTTCATTTGTCTCCCCCTCAACATTATGGGGAAGACCTTCATCAATCTTCTCCCCCTCTTCCACATAAAACTGGTGGGGAGATAAGTGGTCAGAATCAGCAGTAGTAACAGCATCAGATTGTGTTGGTTCCCTGTCTTCCAGCCCAGAGATACCGACACATAGTTCAATCGCAACTAATCTGTCTTCTAGGCCAGATATAGCAGGACTGAGTCTTTGAAGATCTTCTCGATCAGCCTGAGTAAAGTGCGAAGGGGCACAAGTAGCAGCATTCAGGCGATCGAGGATCTGCTGCACCATTGTCTTCAATGATGTGACTTCATTGGACAGTGTTGTAAAGTTTGTGGAGAGAGTGAGTGTGGCGGTTGAGTTTTCAGCGAGGGTGGTAGCAAACTGAGCCATGCTACCATCCACCTTCTCCAGATCAGCATTGGAGGATTTCTTTTCTACTACAACAGTCAGCGTCTTGAGATTTTCTCCAGCGTTTGTAACCGCTGAAGAGTTCGCTGAGAGAGTTGTAGTGAGAGCTGTCATCTTTGTTTCCAGGTCTTTCAGAGAGTTGTTGATATCTCCCAAGTTAGGACATGTAACAGTTTATAACTTATGAACAGAGGAAAGCTCAGAAGTTTGGGGTTGAGATAGAGGAATGTGTATGGTTTTGTGTATACCTGCAGGTGGGTTGGTGAAGTCGTCAAAACCTCGATGACCCAAAAGATGTTCCATGTCGTCAGCGAGAGTGCCTTGGCGTATGGAAGAGCCTGTAGGTCCTGTATATGCATCCATCATTCTTTGTAGAGCATTAGCAGCTGTATCATGTAGAATGACGGGCGTTCCAGAGAACGTTTGAAAGACTGGAGTAGAGTCCAAAGATATAGTGAGAGGAGCAAAGGTTGAGAAGTGGTTGGGTGCGGAGTTCAGCGTTGTATCCGCTAAAAATCACTTCAGTCTGTAGAGAGACTGGGGGAAGTGGGTTCAGTTCCAAGTTTGTAACCTCAGTGTGTAGAGACGCTGAGGTCTGGATGGAAGGGGTGGCTTGTTCAGCTGTGGCAGAACGTACCACGAAACTATCCAGCGACTCTTGTATGAGATGAGTCGTGGAGGCTTCAGCATGTGAATGCTTGGAGGGTTGCTCCTTGGTTTTCTTGATCCTTGCGGAATCGAGTTGGCTAGAAGAGTGTTTCCTTTTACGAGAGGATTTTACAGCATGGGTATCAGCAGTTGGGATTACCACTGAAGTAGCCGTTGAAGTAGAAGAAGAAGGATTAAGAATAGATAAGAGTGTAGAGAGACGTACCTCGTTTGGCAGTGGCTTGAAGTCAAGAACTTTGGGGTCGACTTTCGAGAGTCGCAGGTCACCCACCTTCAGATATTTGTCCTTCAGGCCTTGTACGAAAAGAGCACTGATAAACCTGGGATAAGGAACCCATGCTGGTCTATCAGCAGCACTCACTCTGAATAGCATATCATCAAAAATGATCTGTGCCCAATCAACATGTAGACCTTTCAGCAGTGAGTACCCCATGGCCTGTTGGGGTTGAGAAGCTTGGTCAGAAGAACCAGATTTTGCTGTTAAGTAGCTGATCAGATGAGCGAAGATGAAGTTCATCTCTCTTGGCATTTTGGATTTCTTCATGATGGTTAGCTTCTTGTCAGGGAGGCCGTCTCTCCCTGTGTCCCATGCATAGTTCATTGCATCAAAGAATGCAATCAGGGTTTCCCTATCAGTTGAGTTTTTCTTGGAATCAGGGAAATGGACAAAAGGTTCTTCTTTAGAGTCTGAGGGGAGGTTGAGGGCAGACCTGATGTTACCAGGTGTAATCTTGGAGGTGCCATGGTCAGTGTCAAAGAGAATGACATCGATTTTCTTCTTTGGGTTTTTGAAAGATGTGATCTTAGCACTTCTGGCAAAATACCAGAACTGAGCTAGTAGGTGTTTGTTTGCTGGAGGAGAGATGGATATAGCTGTGGAGATGGGGCATGTCTTCAGAAAATTCACAGCGTCATCCAGATGTGTGACCTGCTTCTTTTTAGGGAAGTCGAAGAGAGCATAGGGATTGTTGCTCTGAAATAACACTTTCTCTAGTGTAAACTTGACCTGAGGAGCTTTTGTGATTTTAGCAACCTCAGCAGCAGTGGGAGTGTCAGTAGATGCCATATCTGTTGTAACACACATAACCAGGAAGAAGATGAACAAAAAATATCTTAATGCCGAAATTTTTGTCCATTTCATTCAGACAAAATGTCTTAATGAAGATTAGGGTTTTCTTGTTTTGAAAAAGAAATACAAAACGTAGAGAGCATGTATTTTCCAGTTTTTGTTTGAAGAAGAGATTCTGGAAAAACATGTGAAGATGCAAGTTTAAGATTTTAGAAATAAACTTGAAGAACAACCATGAAGGTTGTAATCATAAAATCATGAACAAGAATTGATTTTATTTTAAAAAGTTCTTTTGTTTGATCTTTTAAAAGCAAAGATAAGATCAAAAACAAGTTAAAGTAGGAAAATAAAGAGAATATTAACCTTGTTGTCGAAGAAGATGATCAGTTTCTGAAAATGAGTTGAAGATGAAACAGTAAATCTTTTCTTGCGGAACAAGTTGCTCGCGTAAGGAAAAATATAAACTCGAAGGAGTATATATAGTGAGATTAGAGAGAGAGAAACTATGAGCGGGAAAAGTTTTTTATGATGACACGGACACGTGTTTACATTTGATTGGAAGAGAGAACAAAACGTGCAAACGTGTGTCAGAGGAACGTGCCAGGGGTTATCCGTGTAGGATGACGTCATAAACATCCTTTCATATTTTAGGTTGTCTCTGAGGATTTTAAAGACTCAGGGACATTTAAAAAAATATGAAGCCCTGAATAGAAATATCAGTTAGATTTAAGAAATTTCAAAAGTATCACTGAAAGGAAGACATTCAGCGATATAATTTGTTTTGAAATCTTGCATTTACATGCGATCGTCAGTAAGTAAGAAAGAAAACATACCTTGTTATCAGCGAATCAGTTTGTTCAGAGAGTTGATGATAGAATGGGTTATACAAGTTCATTGTTATTACTGATCAAATGTGAACTGCTGAAGATTTTACTCTTCTAAGTTCAGCATTCCAAGCTCGCTGATGAGAAAGTTGAATCTTGTCTCATCAAGAGGTTTGGTGAACAAATCAGCTAACTGAAAATCAGTTGGGATAAAATGAAGTTCTATATCACCATTCATCACGTGATCTCTGATAAAATGATACCTGATTTCAATATGTTTAGTCTTTGAGTGTAGCACTGGATTGTTGGCTATTGCGATGGCACTTGTGCTGTCGCAGTAGATTGGAATTTTAGAGAGCTGTAGGTCATAGTCTAGTAGTTGATTCTTCATCCACAAGACCTGAGAACAGCAGCTTCCAGTAGCTACATACTCATCTTTAGAAGTTGAGGTGGACACTGAGTTTTGCTTTTTACGTGTCCAACTCACCAGCTTACCACCCAGGAGCTGAAAACCTCCTGTAGTGCTTTTCTTATCCATTTTGCAACTTGCAAAATCACTATCTGAATAGGCGATTAGATCAAAACCTAAATCTTTGGGATACCAAAGACCTAAGTTTTGAGTACCCTTAAGGTAACGAAAGATTCGTTTTACAGCGATCATATGAGATTCCTTAGGTTCAGCTTGATATCGTGCACACAAACAAGTAGCGTACATAATATCAGGTCGGCTAGCTATAAGATACAGAAGAGAGCCGATCATCCCACGGTATGCAGTGACATTAACAGGTTTTCCTGAGGGATCCTTGTTAAGTGTCAGCGGCGGTGCCATATGGGTTTTCATAGCTGAACTCTGAGTTAAATCAAATTTCTTCAGCATATCTTTAACATACTTTCCCTGATTAATGAAAGTTCCTTTTTCATTTTGTTTAATTCGAAGACCAAGGAAATATGTTAGTTCACCCATCATGCTCATTTTATACTCGGCTTTCATCCTTTAAGAGAAACGAGTACAAAGGTCAGGGTTAGTGGAACCAAATATGATGTCATCGACATATATTTGAACAAGAATGATATGACCTTTTACTTTCCTGAAAAATAGTGTTTTATCAATTTTACCTCGCTCAAATTTTTCGATAAGTAGATAAGAGGATAGAGTGTCATACCATGCACGAGGAGCTTGCGTTAAGCCATAAAGTGCCTTATCCAGTTTATAAACATAACCTGAATGCTTAGGATCTGAGAATCCCGGGGGTTGTTCCACGTAGACTTCTTCATTCAGCTTTCCATTTAGGAACGCTGACTTGACATCCATTTGATAAACTTTGAAGTCTTTGTGTACAGCGTAGGCTAAGAAAAGACGAATGGCTTCTAGACGAGCCACTGGAGCAAAAGTTTCGTCGTAGTCTATGCCTTCCTCTTGTCTGTATCCCTGAGCAACAAGTCAAGCCTTGTTGCGGGTTACAGTTCCATGTTCATCTAACTTGTTTCGATAGACCCATTTAGTGCCTATCACTGACTTGTCAGATGGTCTTGGAACGAGATTCCAAACTTTGTTTCTTTCAAATTCTGTCAGCTCTTCTTGCATAGTGCTGACCTAGCTTGGATCTTTGAAGGCATCATCTATTTTCTTTTGTTCACACAGAGAAATAAAGTTAACAAATAAACAAATGTTACCTGCACTTCGTCGAGTCTGAACACCAGCGTTTGGATCACCAAGAATCTGATCAATAGGGTGATTAATAGTCCATCGCTGAGCCGGAGCATAAGTTGCTGACTCAACCTGATATGGAGGGGCTGAAGATGAGGCTTCAGCAACTTCTGGTATATCAGCCAAGAGAGGAAAAGGTGCAGATGGCATTTCATTCACTGATTGCTGAGAAGTAGATGGTATGTCTGAGATAGAAGGTTCAGAAGCAGGCATAGTGTCAAGAGGAATAGCTGAGACCCATGATGTTTCAGCTTCACTAGTCTTCATGCCAGAGATGATAGTAGGATTATCATCTTCAGCGGTATGAGTATGAGATGGAGGAGTGGGAACATCTTCTGAATCACCAAGATGAGAAAACATACATTGATTCAGTTCTTCAGTATCAGCAGAAGGTCTTGAGTTCGTTGAACGGGATTCGTCAAAAGTGATGTGAATAGTTTCTTCTACAGTCTGTCTTCTATGATTGAAGACTCTGAAGGCTTTGGAAAATGAGGAGTATCCAAGAAAGATTCCATCATCAGCCATAGGATCAAACTTTCCAAGGGCATCTCTGTTGTTTAGTATAAAGCACTGACAACCAAAGATGTGAAGAAAGCTAATTGAAGACTTTCTCCCATGGAAGAGTTCATAGGCTGTCTTCTTTAATCTTTTGACTATCAGCGACCTGTTTTGCGTAAAACAAGCAGTGTTGACAGCTTCTGCCCAAAACTGAGTAGGCAGGTGAGAATCGCTGAGCATGGAACGTGCAGCTTCGATGATAGTTCGATTTCTTCTTTCAGCGACTCCATTTTGCCGTGGTGTTCTCACTGAAGAAAAGTTGTGAGAAATTCCATTATTCTCAAAGAAGGAATCAAGAGAACTGTTTTTGAATTCAGTCCCATGATCACTCCTTATTGAGCGAACAGTCATGTTGTTCAGTACTTCCATTTTCCTGACAAAGGTGATGAGTTCTTCAGGGGTGTCACTCTTAGATCGGAGAAACATTACCCATGTATAGCGAGAGAATTCATCAACTATGACCAACGTATATTTCTTTCCAGCGATGGATTGTTTGTTAACAGGGCCAAACAAATCCATATGGAGAAGTTGTAGAAGAGATTACACTGAGGAAACTTGCTTAGACTTGAAGCTTGCTTTGGTCTGTTTCCCTTTTTCACACGCTGAACATAAGGACTCTTTGGCGTATGAGTGTTGAGGTAGACCAGTAACTAACTCTCTAGAAGAAAGAGTATTCAGTGTCTTGAAGTTGAGATGAGAGAGCCTTTTATGCCATAACCAGTTGACATCAGAAGAGGCTTTTGAGAAGAAACAGGAGTTCTCAGTGGTTGTAGAGTCCATGTCTATTACATAAACATTTTCCAAACGATAACCGCTAAGAGCTATCTTCTCCTTTTTGTCAGAGACAAAGCAGGATTCCTTAGTAAAGATTACTTTGTTATCCATGTCGCAAAGCTGACTGATGCTTAGAAGATTATGCTTCAGCCCTTCAACATATGCGACTCTTCTGAAGGTTGTTGTACCATTAGAGAGTACACCAAACCCTCGGGTATAGCCTTTTCCGTTTCCACCAAAGGTCACTGAGGGACCCTTCTCTTCCTAAAATTCAGTGAGCAGGTTTTTCTTACCAGTCATATGTCTAGAGCATCCGCTATCGAGATACCATATACCCTTCTTAACCTGCAAACAAAGGAAGATTAGTTTGACTTGGGTACCCATATCATTTTGGGCTTAGGTTTGTCAGTGGTGGTAGAGGAAGTGGAAGGTTCAACAATCTTCGCAGCATTTGAAGATTCAGCTTTGTCAGTCTTCACTTTGGTTAATTTCTTAACCTCAGTGGTCTTCTTTGTCTTGGAGACATTGATCTTCACCTTAGCTATCTTTTCAGCTTTGGTGGTTGTGGGGCACTTACTAGCAATATGATTTGTAAGTCCACAATGATAACATTTCCTATCACTAAAAGTGGTTTTAGGACCATTTGCATGCTGAGCCATTAGTTTAAAATGAGCAGAGCCAGCACCAAGTATACCTTTGGTATTGGAAATAGGAGGAACTATCAGTTCTTCGGATTTCTTACTAGTTACATCCACTTTGATTCTAGGAGTAGATCGCTGAATAAATCCAGGGATCTTGTTATTTGAACCATAGGGATGAGTCACTAAAGCTATAGAAGCATTCAGCTTAGGTACAAAGGTACCCTTCTGAGGTTTTGGATAAACAATTTTCTCTTTACCTTTGTCTTTAGAGACTAAGGTAGGTTTTTCCTCAGGAGTTGGTGTTTTTGAAAAGGAACACTGAGAAGATGAAGTATCAGGGATACAGGATACGAACATTCCAAACTTAAGCATGGAATGATCAGTGGTACGTTTTGGAGTATCAGTTTTGAAACCAAGACCACGTTTATCACTTAGAGAAATCTGAGACTTAATTATCTCAGTGATTGTTGTTGAGGATTTATACCATCTATCAACAGTAGCTTTTTCAGCTTTTAATGCAGCGATAGCTTCTTTGCATTCAATCTTGACTAGCTGATTTATATGATCTTGATCTCTCAAGTCTTCTTCAATTTTAGAAAGCTTTTCTATTTGAAGGTGACAGTTTTTAAGTTGTTCAGCGATTTCAATATTTTGATTTTCAACAACAGTTTTGCCATTCATAGCATCATATAAACTCATAGTCAGGAGATCGATCTTTCGAAGACTATCAGCTTCATCAATATTTGAGATATTGGTAAAGAAGGAAGGTGATACCTTAGAGGTAGAAGATGAAGCAGAGGGAATGTTAGACTTTTCTTCCTCTTCTTCGATTTTGGCCATGAGACAGAGATTGGCTTCATCATCATCTTCAGAGTCAGATGATTCTTTTTCATCAGATGCAGCCCAATCATAATCAGCCATTAGGCCTTTGCCTTTCTTCTTAAAGCTTTTCAGCTTTGCATATCTTTCTTTCAGCTTTTGGTACTTTTCATCTCTAGACCTGGAGTTAGAGGATTTCTTGGGGAAAGCTGAGGTTTTAGAAACTTTCTTTGACCTGCATTCGCTAGCAAAATGTCCTATCTTTTCGCAGTTATAGCAAGTAGCAGTAGCCTTATCAACAGGAATTGATGATCTTGGCTTGTCAGTAATAGCAAGAGGTTTGTTCTTTCTGAATTTTTTCTTTTTGGCAAATCACCTGTATTTATTAGAAAGGAGAGCCATAGATTCATCAAGATCTGAAGAGTCAATATCTGATGAGCATTCAGAGTTAGTCTCCAACTCAGTGATAGTAATAGAAGATCGCTGAGTGGAAGGTGACTCTGAGATTAAAGCAACAGGGGTGCTTTTGGAATCTTTTACAAGATTCTTCTTAAGATGACTCGACTGCTCATGATTAAGCATCGTGCCATATAAGGTAGAGAGAGTCATAGATTTAAGATCCTTTAATAGATTGAGACACATTGAATAATTGTCCCAGCTTTCAGGTAAACATTCTAAGAACTTTGTCAGAATTTCAAAGTTAGAATATTCCTTACCAACGGTTTTCAGATCTATTATTAAGCAGTTAAAACGTTGATGTACTTCAGAGAGAGATTCATTCTTACCACATATGAAGCTTTCGTACTGTCTTACCAGGTTGATCTTACGTGAGTCATGGACTTCAGATGTACCTTCATATTGAACACAGATTGTGTCCCACATAGCTTTTGGCGGTTTTCAGGTTCATGACGGAATGGTAGACTTCGTCAGGAAGGGACATGGAAAGAATGGATCTGGCTTTGGTGTCGAGAGCCACTTTCTTCTTATCTTCATCAGTCCACATATGGATTTCCTTAGGAACCAATCTTTCTGGAATAGCAACTCTATTCTCAGCGGCTGGAACTTCAGGATCAATTCTAATAGGGATGTATGGACCGTTTTCGATGTAATAAGGTATAGTTGGATCTACACCTTCTAAGAAGAGTATCATCCTATTTTTCCATAGACTGAAGTTATCTCTGGAAAATCTAGGGGGTTTTGCAAGAGAACCATTGTCAATATAGTTAGTGTTTGTATTGGTAGCCATTTTAAGAAATAGCAAGGAAGAGATAAGATTTGTATAGATAAGATCTTGTTTATGAGATTAAACAAACCTGGCTCTGATACCACTTGTTGTTCCCGAGAGGGTTATACAAGTTTGTAGAAGGGGGGTTGAATACAAACACACGATTTTTACTTTCTAAATTGTTTATTGATATAATAAAACAATTTACAACTTGTTGCGAAACAAGATAAAGGACTAAGCCTGATCTAAACAAGTTAAGAACACTAAGTTTCTTGCACTAGAAATAAGATAGAGAGGAGATAAGGAAATTACGAATAATAACCTAACACACAGATAGAAAGAAGAAGATGGCCAGGAGCGCACTTCAATACTGAAGTAGGGTTCTTCTTATGTACTGCATGCATTTAATGCAAGGCATTATTACTTTACACGTGGCAGCAGCTGATTGGATGCATGAGATTTGCTTTTAGACAACATCCTTTTGGCTGCATGATGCACAGTGTAGAATCAGAGTGGTTGTACGATTCTGGACAAAGGAGATGTCTGTTCTGACAGTTCGTACGGAGGCGTGCAAGGAAGGTAAGACAATAGTACTCAGTAGATGAAACTTCATGATCAGCTTTTGTTGAATCAGTACTTTATCAGCGAGTGATAAAGCTTAGCGATTGCTAAAGTCTTCTACTTGATACTTCACTTTGAGTGGACAATTCTGTGACTTCGATGATATCCGCATCAGTTCATTAGTAGACTTGTCGCTGGTTCTTGGGCTTGATCTTCGACTTCAGCGTAGAACATATGTTGACGTGAAACTTGTCTTCAGAGATCATAAGCAAACAACTAAACTATCAGCGATCACCAAAAGTACTGAACAGGCTCAGAGCTTTATGGTGAACAGTGTTCGCTGAATATTAATCTTAAAGAGCGAGAGTTCCTATTAGCGGTACTGAAACAGTCTTAGTACTTATCAGCGATAGTGAAACTCTAATACATTGTTTACTTACAATTTTCACTAAGTGTCTAGAGAGGGTCATTATCAAATCACTGAGGGTTTGGATCAACAAGATTGCTCAAAATGATGTCTTTCATGAGCGCACAAAACACATCGAGATTGACTGTCACTTCACCCGCCAACATGTTTTTCGCAACACCGTTCGACTTCTCCCAATCTCCACCATTGACCAGACAGAAGACACCTTCACCAAAGCTCATCTTCCGGGGCGTTTCCGGGCCCTTGTTTCCAAACTCAATTTGGCTCATTCTTGTAACACCCTAAAACAGGGCTAATTTATACCTCAATTTATAACAAGATTTAAACATAAGCTTTTCAAACTTTATACATTAACAGAGAACTAACTATGAGGGTTATAAATACAAACATCGAATTCTTCAAATAACCTCTTAATCAAATCATTTCACTACAATCAGATTAACTAGGTTATCTAAGCAATCCACCAAAACCTCAATATTATTAACTTCTCCGCTATTCCCAAAAGCTCTCGTCCCACATCCCTTTATCTTCCCGAACTAGTACCTGGTAAGAAAACATCATTTGAAACGATTAGGCAAATGCCTAGTGAGAACATTCGGTTTCAAAATAATATTTGTACAAAGCAATGTAAACAAGGCATAACAAACCGGGTTTACCCTTTTTCTTACCACATGCGAAACCATCCTTTGATAACGGGCTAAACCCGATTCCATGACTACGATCTGACATTACATCAATCATTTCTCATGGTCCAGAGCCACACTACGAATCCTCACAGATTCTGGATTAATGCTCTTATCCAATAAATCGCAATAACACATGCCCATTTATTGGAAAGGAAGTAGAGATTACAATTACTTATGTCAATCCCTATTTCTTCCTTAGAAATCGGGAATTACGTTTATCCCATGATTTCTCACACACATCGTTATAACGATTAATCTTCATCTATTCCACGTGTACATAACCACTAGTGCCTATGGATCCATATCACCTATTTGTATTTGTGCAGGTTCTTGCTTAATTATAAATAATTTTCAAACAATGAGTTTAAGCAAAACCATTAATTTAAAGTAATCAATTTTACTTTATAAAATCATCCCAAAACAGTTCATTTATAAAATACACCTTACCATACTTTAAAATATTATAAAAAGGTAAGGTAAGAATGAACTCACCTGATAGTAGACGCGTCACTCTTACTTTGCTTTCTCAAAACGTATAAGTTTCCGTCACCAACTTCACAAAGATCTGAATTACCCAATTACAGATTGTACTGGTATTAAACTACTGTATATAACACTTAAATATTAAGAATCTTAATTACCCAAAATTCTCATCTCTTATCGAAATCAACTAGCTGCGATAACCTTTGTCGCAACCCATTATTGCGATAACTCCCACTAGTCGGAACCAACTATTGCGACAACTCCCACTAGTCGCAACCAACTATTGCGACATAACACCTTATCGCAACCTACTGTTGCGATACATCATCATATCGCAATCAACTGTTGCGATATTACTTTCTTGTCGCAACCAACTGGTGCTACCTAACACCTTATCGCAACCTACTGTTGTGATACATCATCATATCGCAATCAACTGTTGCGATATTACTTTCTTGTCGCAACCAACTGTTGCGTTACTATTGAGCTTGTCGCAACCCAAAGCTTGCGATACTCATAACTATCGCAACTATCATAACTGTTGCAACTAACTAAGTTCATAAATATCTCAACTAACTGAAAAACACAAAAATCCAGAAATCTATAGATTTAAGCCATGTTTGTTTCTGTAAACATGCAGATATATTTAATACTACTAATAGAACATAAACATAACCTCAGTTTTCTCATTCTTTCCTAAAATCATCAAGACCCATTTTCTAAATCAATAGAAAACTTTAACTATAAGAGATGAAAGATTATTGAGATGTTTACCTTTGATTCCTCAGTTTGATTCCAACTTTCCAGCTGAAAATGATCTGATTTCTTCTTCCTTTCTTTCTTTCGTTTCTTTCTCTCTCTCTCTCTCTCTCTCTTGCCGTAAAACACACACACAAGTCACACACAAATGAGATAAAAATATCTCCCATCTATTTGGTTAGTTATAAGGCGGTGGAGGTGATTATGTTTAATCACTCTAACCAATGTAACACCCCAAAATCCGAGCCAATTTAAACCTCAAGTTATAACAGGTTATGACAATAAATACTTCAACTTATAAAAACAGGCAGTGGATTAACCATCAAGAGTATATTCACATTACAAGATCTTTCAAATAACCTATCAATCTAATTATGTCACTACAACCAGATTAATCAAGTTATCTATCAATCCATCAAAACCTCTTCTTTGTTAATTTCATCCACCTATGCTATATCAAAACGCTCGTCCCACAACCCTTTACCTCCCCGAGCTAGTACCTGGTAAGAAAACATCATTTGAAACGATTAGGCCAACGCCTAGTGAGAACATTCGTTTCCAAGATAATAATTGTAAAATCAATGTAAACAAGTTATAACAAACCTGATTCCCCTTTTCTTACCATACGTGTAACTCTATTCCGTTAACACGATTTTACCCAATTCCATGAATATGACTGACACACATTCCATCATCATATCATGTCTCAGAGCCACACTACGAATCTTTACTGATTCTAGAGTAATGCTCTTAATCCAGAAATCGCAATATACACATGCCCATTTCCGTACACATCTATTCCAGAAATTGCAATGTACACTTGCCCATTTCTACATTCCAGAAATTGCAATGCACACTTGCCCATTTCCACATTTCATGAATATGACTGACAATAATTCCGTCATCATATCACGCCCTAGAGCCACACTACGAATCCTCACGGATTCTAGATTAATGCTCTCAACCAATAAATCGCGATTACACACGCCCATTTATCGGTAAGGAAGCAGAGATCACAAGCACTTATGCCAATCTCACTCTCTTCCTTAGAAATCAGGAATAACGATTAATACCACACGCCTATTCCATGATTTCCCACACACACTGGAATAACGATTAAACGAGTAATACCACACGCCTATTCCATGTGATTACCAAACTTTAGTGCCTATGGATCCATATCACCTAATTGTACTCATATAGGTATTTACTCAATATAATTTCCTCATAGCAACCGTATAAGCGAATTATATTTATACCTCGTAGATTCCTCATATCATTCAGTATGAGCAAATCATATATATATATATATATATATATATATATCGCACAGATTCCTCATAGCAACTGTATGAGCGAATCACATATAAATCTTATTTAATAAAACATTATATTCCTGCCTAGTATCGACTAGCGCAGTCTATAAACCTAACATACTACTTTTCAAGGGTATGTATGTTCAAGCTATATAATTCCCATCACAATTCCTAAATCGCATATTTCCACGATTTACATAAATGCACATTTCATTACATCCGGAAAGATACATATAATACAAGGCCTCTAGATACTTAACTTATCAGATCCTTGAGCCATATCTAATTTTGATACCATTTAGATATACTGGTTCCTTTACTCAACTCCCGATATGCTGTACCGGGACTCACCTGTACCGGGACTCACTTGTACCGGGACTTGCCTCTACCGGGACTTGCCTCTATCGGGACTTGCCTCTACCGGGACTTGCCACTACCGGGACTTGCCACTACCGGGACATTCCACTACCGGGACATTCTACTACCGGGACTTTCAAGGTTTTGCGTACTGTCCGTTCAACAAGTCCTCAAATCGATTTAAAACATGAAATCAGTTAAATCTACTCATTCTAATCATTCCTCAGTCAGTTCATACAAATATACCAAAGTTAATATAACTTAAAAACACTGATTTGTACAAAGAATCGAATGAACTCACCTTTGTTAACCAAGACTTGCTTCTCTGCACAAATCCAATCCCAATCTGTTGTTTATGATTTCTGAAATCCTATTCATTAATCAGAATCGATTACAAACATAAAACTACAACAGATTTTATCAAAACCAAACTCAGTTCCTTACCCATTGAAGACCAAAGCCCTTCTTTTCCTTCTTTCTCCCTTTTTCCTGTTCTCTCTTATCTTTCTCTCCTTTTCCTCTGCCGACTCACACGCACAAAGCTGAGATATTTATTTATCTCAGCTATTTCATCCATACACACTTTCTTCAAATGACCAATTACACCTCCAAGTTCCATTATTTCCAAAATAACTCCAAACTTCCATCTCTTGTATTTTAACCCTATTGAATTATGAAATTCTATATAATCCAAGGTTACACAAAATAAGATATATCCCAATTTCATTAAAATAATATTATTGAAAATCCAGGATGTTACAATACTCCCAACTTGAAAATGATTTCGTCCCCGAAATCAGAGTCAGGTAAACAAAGAAGGGTACCTATCTCACATACTTTCTTCCGACTCTAAAGTCATACTAACAACTCAAAGATATAATACCATTATACCTATAACCACCCTCTTAGATTGTAATTTATCTAAAGATTTTTCTAAAATCGATTCCCGCTCCTTCACATAACAACTTTTCTCATCAATTATGCTTCAATAACTACGGCAATCCATCATTGCATCCATGACTTACACGTTTCTTCGACACAAAATGCTATCACCTTCTCACATCACTATCGCACCACACAAACACGTTGCAACCAAGCACTAAAGGGTTGTATATCAAAGGTGATAACTCCAATGAACTTGTAGTAAGACTACATTCTTAAGTCTAATCTTTCTATCATTGCTCCCCAACGTTAGCGTGGAATACTATCTTTCAAGTATTACTTGTCTCTTTCTCCCAACTTTTCACATACCGATAGTATTTTCTCATTACGAAACATAATCAAACAGTTTCACCAAGATTTCTAACTTAAAACATTCAACCAAGTTATCTTGAAACGACATTACTGTTCGAAGTTACTACCCATTCTTAGATCTTTAGATCTTCAACTAATCTTTTCTCGTACAATTCTTTCACACATAAGGAGCAACTTATATTCCTTAACGATTTTTTTTTGCCTCCACTATACCACACCAATTTACAAGCCACATGCTCCATCAACTTTATTAACAATTGGTACTTTTCATCCGGAATCCCCGAAAACTTCCATTCGGATACTCCCTCTTTCTGACTTCACATTACATACTAGTTGACATATCTATCTTGGCAATTCATGCCACTATTCATTCGTACAATCTCCACCCATAACATTAACCACAGACCAGGTCTCTCATAGACTCGTACACAAAACATTTTATATTCCTGTTTTCTCGCCCAAATAACCGAGTTTATTTCACTAAATATCTCCTCCCCAACTTTAGTTGAACTACCACTCACGGTTTTTTTTATTAACTTGAACTTATTCGTTCATACTAGCTCCTTGTGATTACAAACCAAAACAAAAACATGGTACAATCCCTCACTGTTCTTACCATCCCCACAAGGTGGTCCTTCAACTTTTAAACTTCTGATTCAAAACTTAACATTCATACATGACCCCAAAAAGGATAACCAATGCATTCACGTCAAGTAAACTTCAATTACAATACCGTTCATGCAATTTCAACCCCAAGCCTACGTTGAGCTCATCAAATCGGGTCAATACTCTTAAGACTCAACTGAGTTTAAAACCGAGCCATCTACTCAAGGATCTAATGATCATTATGCAATACACGTTCCGAGACATGATAATCCTACGACCCCTTCATTGCTACTTTCCCAATGAAGTCAATTCATATATGCATTTGTATGTACTCTTATGTGCAATTCTTTTTATACTCCACAATGTATATAATACGCCAAGGTTCATTAGTTCCAAAGGTACTATGAACACGTAAATTATCAAACAGTCTTCACACCTAAGACCGACACTTAAATCGGTACTCAATCAAATAAAATGCAGTTAAGCATATAACACATCCAAGACTCCAACTCGAGTCACTAAAACTGACAAACATTCAAAAGACTCATTTGAATATAAATCAAGCCTTTAAGGCCAAAATAAACGTTTGGTTAAACATGTGTCGCTCACACGGTTACGTAAACCAAAATACATTGTTACTCAAAATCTTTACCTTTTTAATCCCTTAATTGGCCATCGGCCCCAAAACAAAGGTTTACCACTCTTAAAACTTTACATGGTCGGATTTACCAAAATCCCCCAACCCACACGTTCACATTTTTAAAACGTAATACATCATAAATATTGCACATCCACAATAAACATTAAAAACGTGCTTTAACTACATAACTTTCGCTTATGCAACAATAAATCAAAACTTCTTTCATTAGTGATTTATTCGTCAATTGCTCAAAATCCTTAACTATGTCGTACATAATAATATTTTCTTTGCGCATACCCTCTGCATAACAGCATACTGGTACCGCTCACGGTTTTATTCCTGCCCGCACAGGCATACGCGGGACGCACCCAGACCGCACCCAATGACAGATGAAAGATCTCATACACCATACACAACTATCGACTTCAAAGTCAAATTTTGACATGTCGACACTTCCTTAACCTTAAGGTCCCTAACTGAACCTAATTCTTCCTCCGGACACAACCGTCCCTCGGCAACTGTATTTCTAGTCAGCGAAAAAGGGTACAGACTCTCATACAACCGACACTAAAGTCCACTTTCGACTCTCCGACTGTTCATCTCTCATTTGAACACAATTACCAAAACTACAAACTTTCTCCCAAGGTTTATCCAACACCTCTCCACTCTTGGAGTTCTTTCTTAGCTTATAACGTAATACTCTACGACCTAGCGAGTTCATAGCCTTCATGCATAACAAATCATTTCGCACATTTTCTTATTTTAAATAACCCCACTTGGAACAACTTGGGCTCACATAACCCCAATGCACTGCACAACGATCTCGAGAATCGTTTGCATAATAAATTTCCGAAAAACTCAATCTTTCTCAACCAAAACAGTGTTGTTACGACGGTAATATACTAAATGAAAATCTCTTCG
Organism: Saussurea involucrata; assembly: GCA_033807775.1. Taxonomy (NCBI): domain Eukaryota; kingdom Viridiplantae; phylum Streptophyta; class Magnoliopsida; order Asterales; family Asteraceae; genus Saussurea; species Saussurea involucrata. The sequence goes on from CM066320.1 coordinate 164,918,583, forward strand.
TACGACAACAGTTCGAGAAAGTTTGACCGACACGAAATAAACTAGTCGGTTCTCTCACTTATTTATATGATGTTTATTAGGTCAATACTCCTGTTGGTTATTAAACGTTTTGCTGACCAACGCTTTCTTGCTACAATTCAACTTTGTCAGGATCGATTCTTAACAAGAATTAAACTTCTTAGAAACAGAATTTAGAGAATCTTGCGGAATAGAACTCTAAATTTATTAATGAACAATCAATAGAAATTCAATACACTGTATATATCAAACTGTATTACTCACAAGTTTTACACCAAACCTCAATCTTGTTGAACAGGCTCAACAAGACGATTTCTACTTCTCTAGAAATAGGATCTATGATCTTGAGGTTAATTCACTCTTGAATGAATATCAAATTCTATTTCACTCGTATATTTTCTTCTATCTTTTTCACTATACTAATAGCTATCTATCAATACTATATATACAAAAGTAATTACAAGATAACTATCAAAAGTAAATTGATCTTCTGAATCTTCGTTAAACATATCTTGATCAATTCCTTATTTGTCTCCAAAAGCATCGCATACCAAACTTATCAACTCAGCAGTATTAATGATGATTTGGCTCAGCAGCATTAATAACCTTCAGCAGTATTAACCTTCACAGTCTTCAAGCAGTAGTAACTCAGCTCAGCAGTACTAACCATGTCTAGCAGTAGTAATTTGGTCTAGCAGCACTAACTTCGTCTAGCAGTAGTAACTTGGTCTAGCAGTACTAACTTCGTCTAGCAGTAGTAATCTTGCCCAGCAGTAGTAACGAAGACCTGGCAGTAGTAATGTAGACTTAGCAGTACTAACCATACTTGGCATATCTTCAGTTCCCAACAATCTCCCCCTAACTTGACTTTTAGGAAAAGAAGTCAAGTTCTTCAGATGATGCTTCCAAAACTTAGTCATCATGTACACACAGATTAGGACTTAGACCTAGACTCTGATTTGCAATCCTCCTTACCAAGAATCTTCCCATAGCAGAGTCTTTGTTGCAGACCAACTTTACATGTAGCATCCCTTTCAGTCTTTTCATGCTGTGATTATATATTTGATCCACCAGATAATACTCCTGATATGTGTTGTCAATTGATATGACATACACTCCACAATTTTCATAGAGCATCCAGTTGGTTACTGCTTGAAAAGGTCTTGCTGTTATGTGCTGAACTACTTCTGGTCTGAACATTAGGCATAGGTATTCTAACACCATCTTTGTGATAGACATACCTCTTTCTGTCAACATGTTGCCATAGATCTGCATGCCTACTTTGAACATCTCTTCCAGGTCAGATCTTGAGCATCTTCTTATGGCTTGTCCCCATGTTCTGTAGACTTCAAACTGCCCATCAGCTCTCTTGAGTCTGATATACTCCTTTCTTTCATCTATCAATGTATCCCAGTGACTGATTTCAGGAGGCTTTGAGTCTAATGGAGTCACTTTTATTGGTTCAGTATCAACCATAGTGATGTACAAGTCACACTGTTCATTGCTAAGTGATTGTGCCTTACTGGATTGACCTGTCTTGCTATCTCCTTGTCCTTCATCCTTGGCAACTTCTTCCTTTTCTCTTTCTTCTACCACTGGCTTCTCAACAGGTTCTATCTTTTGCTTCTTTACACACTTCTTTTTAGTGGCCACAGACTTTGTTCTCTTTCTGCTGAAAACCATCTTTGCATCCTTAGGTTCTTCCTGTTTCTTGGCAGTTGGAGGTGTATCATGTTTGGCTTTGATTAAAGCCTCTGCAACCTCCACTTCTTCTACTGTAAGCTTCTCTGTTACTGTTTCTGCTTTCTTTGTAGATTGAACAGCATTAACTATTTCTGCTGCTTGCTTAGAGTCAGCAGCATTAACAGTTTCTGCTGCTACTTCAGTTTCAGGTTCTTTCTCTGTTAGGTCTTCAGCAGCATTAACTGTTTCTGCTGCTTGTTCAAACTCAGCAGCATTAACAGTTTCTGCTGCTGTGGTTTCTGCTGCTTTTGAAGTTTCTGCTTCTTTAATCATCTCCTCCACCTTTTCTGTCTCCCCCTTGTTCTGTGCACTGGACTCCCCCTTCACCTGTGCATAATCCATTTCCATCTCAGTTTTCATGTGAACAGTCTCCCCCTCAATTTGTGGACCCTTCATTTTCAGATCTGCTTCTGACTCTGACTCCCCCTTTTTGGGAGCATCATCAGTTGAAGTTCTTCTTCTCAGCACAAATTGGGCCTTTTTCTTTTTGTGCAGCAACTTGGTGACCATCTTTTTGAGCTTCTCAATTTGAGACTGTTGGTAGGTGACCACAGTCTTCAGTTGCTCAATCTCTTTCTTTTGTGCCATAACATCCAAGTTGATATTCCCTATGGTTTCCATCAATTCCTCATAGTTATATCTATCCTCACCTTGTTTAGAAGTGTTTACCTTCTTTAAAGGATCACTGGAAGTTTTAGCAGAAGCCTTCTGCCTAGCAGAAGCACTACCTGCCCCCTTGGTTTCTTGGCACCTGGGTCCTCCTAATGATTTCTCATTTAGAGTTGCCATGGGGAAGGTCTTAGTTATGTTACCACTGTCCTTCTCTGTGCTAGCAGAAGTAGTGGCAGCCTTAGCACCCATATGGTCATCCTTCTCCTTAGAGACCACCTTCTTGGGGTTGGGAGACACCCTTGTGGTTTCCCTGTTGATATTCTCAATTGGAGAATGCTCCAACTGAGGGCTTAAAGGCTTAGGGCTCTGAGTAGGTACATCAAGGGAAGGAACCTTGTGCACCTTTCTTCTTTGAAACCTTTTGGTGATTGTGGGAGTGGGTTGTTCAATAATGGACTGAGGGATGTCTTTTGAGATGGAAGGTTGGGATTGGTCATCAGTGGGTTGATCTAATGAGGGCCTTGATCCTGATGCCATACCTTCAGAGGGGTGGGACACAACCATCATTGTAGAGAACAATGGTGTGTCAACTCCTTCCGAGTCCCTAGGAAGTCTTTTCATATTTGAAAAAACCTTCCCTTTAGGGGATTTGGGTACATATACCTCAGTAAACTGAGGTAAGTCCATCAATTCCTTGTTAAGAACTTCTTGCACAAACCTTGGATACATGAAAAAGGTCTTTTTGGATTCCAAGTTTGATACAAGATCATTAAAGATCATTGCTGAAAAATTGTACTTTCTGGCAGTGGATAAGCAGACCAAGGCATATGCAATGGGACTGCTGAACTCACTCCATCCAGTAGTTTTCTTGGAAATACAGTGCATCAGGGTATGAACAAGAAATCTCCATTGGTTGAAAAATTTTGATTTGTAGAATTTAAAAACACCAATGGGACCTTCATATCCCATTCTTTGTAAAGTAGAGAAGAGTTCTTCATTAGGAACAGAAGATATACCTGAAGCATCATTCAACTGAAGAGAGATGCGAATAACCTCTTCAGTGACTTTCAAGGGTTTATCACAAACCCTTGTTCGAATGGTTTCCTGCCCTTCTTCGAAACTAACAGTGGCATTCTCCCAAAATTGTGTCTGATGTTCGATATAGATTGTTGGGCTCACCGTTAGGGCATAGGAGATGTGCGAGGATTTGAGAAAATCGACTATATCGTGGAATCCCGCAGCTTGTTTCGGCTTCTGAAGCATGGCTATTTCATTGTGCTCATCCACAAACTCCATGATTCCTGAGGATTCTTGAAAGAAAAACACAAAGATTCTGGGGAGACTAGGTTAGAACGAGAGAGAAGAAGTAAATGCGAAGAGTCGTTATGAACATTGGCGGGCAAACAGGGGTATTTATATGCCCTAGATTATCAAAAGCAGTATTAACGACATAAGCAGTATTAACTACCTAGCAGTATTAACTGCAAGGCAGTATTAACTACACAGCAGTATTAACTACCAAGCAGTATTAACTACCTAGCAGTATTAACTGCAAGGCAGTATTAATTCCACAGCAGTATTAACTACCAAGCAGTATTAACTACCTAGCAGTATTAACTACGGAGCAGTATTAACTACCAAGCAGTATTAACTACCTAGCAGTATTAACTGCACTAGCAGTATTAACTGCGGAGCAGTATTAACTGTGCACTAGCAGTATTAACTACTGAGCAGTATTAACTGCAAAGCAGTATTAACTACACAAGCAGTATTAACTTCTGAGCAGTATTAACTACACAAGCAGTATTAACTTCTGAGCAGTATTAACTACACAAGCAGTATTAACTTCTGAGCAGTATTAACTACACTTGCACTTTTCTGCACTTGGTAACCTGAGGGAAACAGAGAATCCTGAGAAAGAAAGTTAGTAGTGCCAAATATATGAAGAAATACAGGTATAAAAACAGAAAGTCATAAATTTATTCTAGGTTGATCATGCCCACACTTGTTACCAAAAAGGTGAATCTACCCACATCAAAAGCTTTTGTGAATAGATCAGCAAACTGGTCATTTGTATGAACTTTAGCAACCTGAATTAATTTCTTTTCATTGCAATCTCTTATAAAGTGATACCTTATCTCTATATGCTTTGTTTTTGAGTGTTTGACTGGATTATTAACAATGCTAATAGCACTGTTGTTATCAATGAAGATTGGAGTGTGAAGAAATGTTACCCCATAGTCCAACATCTGATTCTGAATCCATAGAACCTGAGAGCAGCAGCTTGCAGCAGCTATGTACTCAGCCTCTGTGGTAGATAAGGACACTGTGGTTTGTTTCTTACACTGCCAAGATACTAGTCTTGTACCCAAAAACTGACATCCACCTGAAGTAGACTTCCTATCCATGTTGGCTCCACCCAAATCACTATCTGAATATGCAAGCAAGTCAAAAGAGGATTCATGAGGATACCAGAGACCTAATCTAGGTTGCCCTTTTAAGTATCTGAATATTCTCTTGACAGCATGAAGGTGTGATTGCTTTGGAGAAACCTGAAATCTGGCACAAACACAGACTGAAAACATAATGTCAGGTCTAGAGGCTGTGAGATACATGAGAGATCCAATCATTGATCTGTAATGATGGACATCCACATCCTCCCCCTCAAGATCTGCAGTGATCTGTTTATGTGTTTCCATTGGAGTGCTTGCTGGCTTTGAGTCTGATAAACCAAACTTGTCCAGGATGTCTTTCACATACTTGGATTGGCTAATAAAAATCCCATCTTTCCTCTGTTTTACCTGAAGCCCAAGAAAGAATGTAAGTTCTCCCATGGAGCTCATCTTGAAGCTTTTGTGCATCAATTCTTCAAACTCTTTACACATTTGATCATTGGTGGATCCAAAGATGATGTCATCCACATAGATCTGAACAAGTAAAGTACCTCTCTTTCTCCTCTTGATAAACAGGGTCTTGTCAATTACTCCTCTTTCAAAGTCATTTTTCAAGAGATAGGTAGACAAAGTGTCATACCATGCTCTTGGGGCCTGATGCAAACCATAGAGAGCCTTCTTCAGCTTGTATACTCTGTCAGGGTGCAATGGATTCTCAAATCCAGGGGGTTGACAGACATATACTTCTTCCTCAATGCTTCCATACAGAAATGCACTTTTGACATCCATTTGGTACACTTTGAACTTCATGTATGAGGCATAGGCTAGAAATAACCTGATTGCTTCAATCCTTGCCACAGGAGCAAAGACTTCCTCATAATCTATTCCTTCTTCCTGAGTGTACCCTTGTGCAACCAGTCTAGCTTTGTTTCTGATCACAATCCCTCTGTCATCCTTTTTGTTCCTAAAAATCCACTTAGTGCCAATTGCTCTATGACCTTTTGGAAGGTCTACCAAGTCCCAAACATCCTGTAATTTGAACTGTAGCAGCTCCTCTTGCATTGCCTCTATCCAGCTTGGGTCTTTCATGGCATCATAAGCCTTTTTGGGCTCAATCTGGGACAGAAAGCAAGTAAGAACAGTGTTAACTGTATTTTGCTGCTCTTGCAACTCTTGGAGTCTGCTTTGCTTTCTAGTCATCATGGGAGATGCAATATCTCCAATCACCAACTCAGGAGGATGATTTTTCTGAGTTCTTGTTGGATGACCAGCTTCCTCTTGTAAGTCCTCATCCAGATTAGACTCATTTAATTCTGGATTTGTTTCTGCTTCTTCAGTCACCTCAGATTCTCTGGAATTTGAACCTGAAGACTGATTTTCCTCTGTTCTCCTCTCTTCTTCATTCTGAATAGGTTCAGTCTCCTCATGGTGTTCACAGAATTCAACAGGATCAATGGAAGGGATTGGAAATATCACAGATTGAATTCTGTGTTCTGATGTTGGTGTATCCCTTTGTCCTGCATATACATCACCACTGTGATACACTTAACAGGTTGTATCTCAATTGTTCAACATAGTACACATCTTCAAAGGTCATCTTACCCTTTGAAACATCACCCTTACCACTTATCTTTCCACCAGCAGGATTATCCCCAAATGCAACATGTCCTCCATCAATCTTTTTGAAATTTTTGAGGCAGGCCATGTTACCTGTCATGTACCTGGAGCAACCACTATCAACATGCCAAATGCTCTTCCCCTTGAGCTATTGGTTGCCCTGCACATCAAGATAAATCAGTTAGTTTTATTGGGAACCCAAGCCGAAGTGGTCTTGGGTCTCCCTTGCTCATCAAAATACTTGCACTTGGTTTTGATGAGATTTTCAAATTTAGGTACTGCAGTACTGGAGTACTTTGTCAAAATTATTGGTGTAGCAGCACTAGCAGCATCACTAACCTTGGAAGTACTAGCAGTGCTAGCAGTACTAATACTGGGAGCAGCAGTATTGTTAGCAGCAGTATTAACCTCAGAGGTGCTAACAGAGGTAGCAGTATTAACAGAGTTAACACTGCTAGAAGCAGTATTAACAGAGTTAATACTGCTAACAGCAGTACTATCTGAAGAAGAAGCACTAAAAGTATTAGCAGCACTAACATTGGACTGATTACTAGCAGTATTAACACTGCTAGCAGCACTAACTTTGGAATGATTACTAGCAGTATTAACACTGCTAGCAGCACTAACTTTTGAAGCAGTACTAACAGTGTTAGCAGTACTAACACTGCTAGCAGCAGTATTGTTTTTAGTGCTTTTTGGAACCCACATAGTATCACATTCCTTTTCAGTCGTTTTCTTTATGTGGCTTTTGGGTTTATCTTGTTTCTTTGCCACATTCTTCTTTGCAGACCTTTTATATCCACCATTCTTTCTGTAACCACCAGGTTTTTGAAAAGATCTTTGAGCATTAAACCTTTGGTTAACAGGATTGAAATAACAGTGTTTGGCTAAGTGATTTAGCTTACCACAGATGAAACAAGGTTTTGGCCTGTTGATTCTGTTCAGGTCAACTCCTTGTCTCATAGCCCACTGGTTATTCCAGTTCCTTTGATTTCCCCTCTGATTATCATGTTTTTGGGGCTTGTTTTCTTTAGATTTCCTGCAAGTACACTGTTTACAGATATTGGAGTTCACAACTTTGGGCTGTGTGTAATGAACTTCCTTTTTCTCTTCAGTCCTTTTGATCTCAGTGTTCTTGACACATGGACTCTCACATTCCTCATCAGAGTCTACTTTGTCAGTCTCATCCTCAACAACTATTTCTTTTTCACAAGGATCTATATTAATCTTTAATTCAGGTTCCTTTCTATCCTTGGTCTCTAACAAATCAGACTTAGGAGGTATGTAGTTGTTATTGTAGGGTGGAGGTGTGGTATTGTACCCTATCCCTACTTTCATCTTGTCATGGATTTGTGCTTTAATGATGGTGTCCATGGTTTTAGAAGCACAGGTAAACTTTTCAACATCAAGTTTAACCTTTTTAAGCTCTTCTTTTAACTTCTCATTCTCCTCCCCAGACACTTTCAGCTTAATCTCATACTCATTCTTCTCCCACTTCCAATAGTTAGTATCATAGTGGTGTTGAAGTTCATTAGCTTGAAAAGCTCTAATCTGTTCCTCAAACCTTTCTACAATCCTAACATAATCTTTCACATCTTTCTCTAGCCTCTTAAGGTCATCACACATACTCTGATTGTGATCCCTATATCTTTTAACAGCATCAATGCAAGCTTGAGAACAGAGTTTAGATTGTACCTCAGTGGGAATATCAGATACTTCTGCCATAAGAGCTTGATTTTGACAGGCTTCTTCAGCTTGATCACTCCAATCAAATCCCATTCCTTGTTGAGAAACAAGGGCTTGAGAGGAGCTTCTGTTTTGGTTTCCATTTGGAGTCTGTGATCCTCCACTTCTGCATTCTCTGGCAAAGTGTCCCATCTTGTGACACTTGTAACACTCAACCTTGGACTTGTCAAAGCCTGCACCATCTTCTCTTCTCTGGGAAAAGTTGTTTCTCCCAGTCCTTTTGATGAATTTCTTCACCCTCATTGATAGCATAGCCATCTGCCACTTGATGTCCATCTCTTCCAGATCATCAGCATTGATCTGCTCTAAATCATCATTGATTAGAGAAGAGTGAACATGACTAGAAAAGAATGCTTCTAGTACGAAATCTGTAGTCTTCTCTTGATTGGTTCCACCAGCAGCATTAATAGAACCTGCAGTATTAACAGAATCAGGATTAGCAGCATTATCAGAGGATGAAGATAATAAAGCAGCATTATAAACAAATCCAGATGGCTTTTTCTTGGCTTCAACTTCAGCCTCAAATACTCTCAGATCATTGTAGAGGTCATCTAGCTCTTTGTCCTCCAATTGGTCATTCTGTCTGAATGAGACTGTGTACATGGTCCATTCTTCTCCCAATGATCTAAGGAACTTTCTATTGACATCATCAGCATCCATGTGTACACCCACAGTTGCTAATTCTCCAATCAACTTGTTAAATCTGTCAAAAGTTTGAGTCATAGACTCATTCTTTGCAGACATGAAGTTCTCATATTGTTGCCTGAGAATGGCCTTTTGATTTCTCTTTGTGCTCTTTGTGCCAGTAAATCTTTTCTCCAGAACATTCCACAACATCTGTGCATCTGTGCAGTGTTGGAATTGATGTTGGTACTCATTAGGAATAGCCAAAAGCAGAGTGCTTAAGGCCTTCATCTCTGTTTGTCTGACTTTCTTTTCAGCATCTGTCTTGGGAGGAGGTCTCTTTCCATCTGCTCCAATCTTTCCTTCATTACATGGGCCATTTTCTATGATGTCCCATATTGCATAATCAGTAAGAAGAATGTACTGCTTGATTCTTAGTTTCCACATGTCAAATTCATTGGGTTTGAGCATGGGAACCTTTGAAACAAGAGTACTGTGAGAATCCATTGAATTGTCCATAGCTTCTAAGATACCAAGGCTCTGATACCACTTGTCAGGATCGATTCTTAACAAGAATTAAACTTCTTAGAAACAGAATTTAGAGAATCTTGCGGAATAGAACTCTAAATTAATTAATGAACAATCAATAGAAATTCAATACACTGTATATATCAAACTGTATTACTCACAAGTTTTACACCAAACCTCAATCTTGTTGAACAGGCTCAACAAGACGATTTCTACTTCTCTAGAAATAGGATCTATGATCTTGAGGTTAATTCACTCTTGAATGAATATCAAATTCTATTTCACTCGTATATTTTCTTCTATCTTTTTCACTATACTAATAGCTATCTATCAATACTATATATACAAAAGTAATTACAAGATAACTATCAAAAGTAAATTGATCTTCTGAATCTTCGTTAAACATATCTTGATCAATTCCTTATTTGTCTCCAAAAGCATCGCATACCAAACTTATCAACTCAGCAGTATTAATGATGATTTGGCTCAGCAGCATTAATAACCTTCAGCAGTATTAACCTTCACAGTCTTCAAGCAGTAGTAACTCAGCTCAGCAGTACTAACCATGTCTAGCAGTAGTAATTTGGTCTAGCAGCACTAACTTCGTCTAGCAGTAGTAACTTGGTCTAGCAGTACTAACTTCGTCTAGCAGTAGTAATCTTGCCCAGCAGTAGTAACGAAGACCTGGCAGTAGTAATGTAGACTTAGCAGTACTAACCATACTTGGCATATCTTCAGTTCCCAACAAACTTTTCATGTAAAGTAAGAAATACTTTGTAAAAACTTCAAAATTTTCGTTGTGCGACGTAAATGGGATTGCCTTTTCTTTAAATACACACTTGCACATACTAACTCAACCTTGACTAAAACTGTTATTTATGTATTTGGTTTGAAATCATGAAAACTCATGTAACACACACTAGAACACCAGGCATAAAACTTTACTCACAATTGAAGGCTACTTACTCAAACAAGGTCAATCGTCTTACTTACGTAACTTATCATTGACACTCTACTTCCGACCGGTGGTCGCCCTCTCGGCCTTATGACGTTTGCTATACATGCATTCCACGATTCACATATCAACCATGTCATACTATTTTCATCTTGATCAATCAGCTCATATTCTATCTCCACACATATCAATCCACCTATTAAAGGTTGCCTTGGCGAACGTTCATGAGTCCCGCCAATTCCAGGTTGTCCTTCCAACCCCCAATCATTTACCGATCTGTCCTCCAAAGGACTTTGGTGGCGTATTCACCATCGTTCTACTATAACATAAAGGGATAATCATAAGAAATGGTTATGCACCTATACATATACAAAACGTACTTTACCGATCGTTAGTCACTGTAACAATTTAGAAATAAGCATGCTCATGTAACAATATATTCATAATAACAGTAGCTAATTGTAATTGTGAATATATCGTACCGGAGAATCCTCGTTACCATTGTCACAATACTAATTTCACGTATTCCCGTTGACCCTAAGACCATCCCGTCTCAACACTTCTACCCAAATCTCACATATCATAACCTACTCCATCTCAGCTTAAGTCTAAGTATCTCATCAGCATACTTAGTTCGCTTAAACTAGTGCTCTGATACCATATTGTAACACCCCAAAATCCGAGCCAATTTAAACCTCAAGTTATAACAGGTTATGACAATAAATGCTTCAACTTATAAAAACAGGCAGTGGATTAACCATCAAGAGTATATTCACATTACAAGATCCTTCAAATAGCCTATCAATCTAATTATGTCACTACAACCAGATTAATCAAGTTATCTATCAATCCATCAAAACCTCTTCTTTGTTAATTTCATCCACCTCTGCTATATCAAAACGCTCGTCCCACAACCCTTTACCTCCCCGAGCTAGTACCTGGTAAGAAAACATCATTTGAAACGATTAGGCCAACGCCTAGTGAGAACATTCGTTTCCAAGATAATAATTGTAAAATCAATGTAAACAAGTTATAACAAACTTGATTCCCCTTTTCTTACCATACGTGTAACTCTATTCCGTTAACACGATTTTACCCAATTCCATGAATATGACTGACACACATTCCATCATCATATCATGTCTCAGAGCCACACTACGAATCTTTACTGATTCTAGAGTAATGCTCTTAATCCAGAAATCGCAATATACACATGCCCATTTCCGTACACATCTATTCCAGAAATTGCAATGTACACTTGCCCATTTTCACATTCCAGAAATTGCAATGCACACTTGCCCATTTCCACATTTCATGAATATGACTGACAATAATTCCGTCATCATATCACGCCCTAGAGCCACACTACGAATCCTCACGGATTCTAGATTAATGCTCTCAACCAATAAATCGCGATTACACACGCCCATTTATCGGTAAGGAAGCAGAGATCACAAGCACTTATGTCAATATCACTCTCTTCCTTAGAAATCAGGAATAACGATTAATACCATACGCCTATTCCATGATTTCCCACACACACTGGAATAACGATTAAACGAGTAATACCACACGCCTATTCCATGTGATTACCAAACTTTAGTGCCTATGGATCCATATCACCTAATTGTACTCATATAGGTATTTACTCAATATAAATTCCTCATAGCAACCGTATAAGCGAATTATATTTATACCTCGTAGATTCCTCATATCATTCAGTATGAGCAAATCATATATATATATATATATATATATATATATATATATATATATATATATCGCACAGATTCCTCATAGCAACTGTATGAGGGAATCACATATAAATCTTATTTAATATAACATTATATTCCTGCCTAGTATCGACTAGCGCAGTCTATAAACCTAACATACTACTTTTCAAGGGTATGTATGTTCAAGCTATATAATTCCCATCACAATTCCTAAATCGCATATTTCCACGATTTACATAAATGCACATTTCATTACATCCGGAAAGATACATATAATACAAGGCCTCTAGATACTTAACTTATCAGATCCTTGAGCCATATCTAATTTTGATACCATTTAGATATACCGGTTCCTTTTCTCAACTCCCGATATGTTGTACCGGGACTCACCTGTATCGGGACTCACCTGTACCGGGACTTGCCTCTACCGGGACTTTCAAGGTTTTGCGTACTGTCCGTTCAACAAGTCCTCATATCGATTTAAAACATGAAATCAGTTAAATCTACTCATTCTAATCAATCCTTAGTCAGTTCATACAAATATACCAAGGTTAATATAACTTAAAAACACTGATTTGTACAAAGAATCGAATGAACTCACCTTTGTTAACCAAGACTTGCTTCTCTGCACAAATCCAATCCCAGTTTGTTGTTTATGATTTCTGAAATCCTATTCACTAATCAGAATCGATTACAAACATAAAACTACAACATATTTTATCAAAACCAAACTCAGTTCCTTACCCATTGAAGACCAAAGCCCTTCTTTTCCTTCTTTCTCCCTTTTTCCTTTTCTCTCTTATCTTTCTCTCCTTTTCCTCTGCCGACTCACACGCACAAAGCTGAGATATTTATTTATCTCAGCTATTTCATCCATACACACTTTCTTCAAATGACCAATTACACCTCCAAGTTCCATTATTTCCAAAATAACTCCAAACTTCCATCTCTTGTATTTTAACCCTATTGAATTATGAAATTCTATATAATCCAAGGTTACACAAAATAAGATATATCCCAATTTCATTAAAATAATATTATTGAAAATCCAGGATGTTACAACCAAACAAACCTTCAACTTTCCTCAATTGATAATTTAAACCCTCCAACTTCTAAATTAAAATTAAAGTTTACCCCTTAACTTATAACTCCTCAAAACAATAATGTAACTTACTTGGGGATAAACTCTAAAATTAACCCATCACATAATGAATCATAACTTATCAAATAATTATACTTAAATTATTTAATAAATCCAAACATCAACTTTAATAACAATCGAGATGTTACAATACTCCCCAACTTAAAAATGATTTCGTCCTCGAAATCAAAGCTAGGTATACAAATGAGAATGTCTGACCTTCATATCCTCTTTCAACCTTAAAGTCATATTAACATCTCAATGATATAATACCATTGTACTTATAACCGCATTTTTAGATTGTAATTTCTTAATAGATCTCTCTAAACTCGCTTCCGGTTCTTCCACATAACGACTCTTTACATCCATTATCTTCTCAGTAAATGGAATCACATCCTCCCAACATAAAGTATGTCATATATCCCTTTTAATTTCTAGTCTTATATACTTAATCACAGATAAAAGTCCATAAAGAACAAGGACTTGGTTTTCCACATCTCCTGGATCTTACATCCTTCAACATTACCCGCTCCCCATCTTGAAAACGACCTAAAATTTCATCAGTCTCCTTTGATTATTAATCCAAATCCTATTGCCGGACAAAGTTATCCGCAATTGAATTAAGACATGGATATTAGGAGACAAAATAATCTCTAGTCGGATTAGGTCACTAACAGCATACCATTTTGTAACATCCCCAGCCCACCGTACATGATATTGTCCGCTTTGCGCATACCCTCTGCATAACAGCATGTCGGTACCGCTCACGGTTTTGTTCCTGTCCGCACAGGCATACACGGGATGCACCCAGACCGCACCCTGTGACAAGCAAAAGGCCTCATGCAAGGAAAGTATCCATCCACCCTAATAGGACTTCGTTTCCCTCTCCTAGCCGAGGTGGGATCTCACACTTCCATTTGATATCGGTTTATTGTCATGAACACATCATAATACTAGTAAATTCCGTCTGAGGATTTCAACTTACTAACCAAATACCACGAATTCGTCGTGCAACACTTAAAATTCTTTTATGTACATAACATCGTCATCTACCGGTTTGGCCATTTTAAAAATCACCACTCCCGTGCCCCAAGTAATGAGCCTATTCAAAGTTAATTCAATAACTCAAACTCGAATAGTCAAATCAATAAGTAACCATTTAAAACAATACTAATAAAATCTTTGAGGATTTCAATTCATATAATCGACCATAATTCTTAAAACATACCTGTAATAGTTCAAATTTCTCAAGTTCACAAATCGATAAACCGTACATCACACAAAACATAAAAGAACTTCGTATAACTACATTCTTAGGTTCGATTTTTTTTATCATTACTTTCCCACGTTAACGTGGAGCACCACCCTCCAAACAATACTTGTCTCTTTCTCCCAACCTTTCCACTTGCTGATAACATTTTCTCATTACTATACATAACCAAATATTTGCACCAAAATTCCAACTTAAGGCATTCAACCAAATCATCTTAAAACGACACTATCGTTCAAAGTTACTACACATTCTTTGATCTTCAATTAATACTTTCTCGGACAATTCTTTTACACATAAGAAGCAACTCACATTCCTTAAGGATTTTGCATTTACTACACCTCATTTTAACTAACACACCCATCATCTTCTTTAAACCTCCAATGATTCCAAAAATATACTTACTTAGCGACTCACACAACCAAAAATACTCTGGATAAACACCCACTACCGCTCTGATATTAGCCATATCACCACGCCATCTTACAAACCACATGCCCCAACAACTTTATTTACAAAATAGTACACTTCATCTGAAATCTCTGAAATGACTTCTATTTGATGCTTCCTCGTTCTAATCATCACATTACACACTGGTTGACACATTTATCTTGACAATTGATGTCACTACTCGTCCGTACATTTTCCACTCATAACATCTCACAGTAGACCCGGTCTCTCATGATCATTCCTATACAACTCAAACTTACCTTCATAATCTCCCGCATAATTAACCGAGTCCATTTCACTACTTTATTTCTCCCCAACTTTAGTTGATCCATAGCTCACGAGTTTCTAACTAATTCATACCTACTCGTTTCTTGCTAACTCTTTGCGATTCCAAACCATTACATAGACATGACATATTCCTTCACAGCTCAACATAATCTATATACTCACTTCGTTTGTGTCAAATACTTCATTCCTTATGAACCATCCACTTCGTACGTAAAACATTTATCTAAAACAACAGTCTTTCATTATACTAACACCCTTACAAGGTGGTCCTTCAACTTTCAACCTTCTGTTTCAAGACTTCGGCCTCATACACCTTACACGACTGTCGACTTTCAACGTCAATATCGACCTGTCGATACTCCCTTAACCTATTCTTCAACAAGGATCTCTAACTGAACCTAATCCTTCCAACATATCATAATCCAATTCACATCCCATCGTCTTCATCTCAAACTTACCCGTGCAACGTTAATATCACAAGATCACCTTAAAACTCTTAATTGACATCGAGGATATTTCATTCCTACTTCATCTTGCTACTCATTATGAGTTGTTAATACCAACGCATTAATGGCTTCTAGTCTTTCCTCCGGATACAACCATCCTTTGACAACCGTATTTCCGTCATCGAACAAAGATATCGACCCTCGTACAACCAGTACTAAAGTCCACTTCTGATTCTTCCATTACCCATCTCTCTTATTGAGCACGAATACCCAAAAATTACTTTTTTGTAACAAATCCATAGATTAGAATTAAAATTAGGAAATTACCTGATGGAAATAATGTAGAATTAAATTATAATCCCACTTCCTTTTCCAAATAATGATCACTGGTGATTTTCCTTCTTCAATTGCTAAGGAACTCAATCTCCCCCTTTTTCCGTCACCTTTTTCTCTTTTCGAACAACATAACAATTACTGTTAGTGACAAAATCAAAAGATGCCAATGAGCACAAAAGAAAAGATGCCAATGAGCACACATCTCGTGAAACTTGGGGAAAATACAAAGTCGCGATAAACCTGTAAATTTGTGAAAATTCTGATTTTGGACAAATTTGTGAAAATTCTGATTTTGCATATGCTTGGTGCTAATCATATTTCGCATGCTAGCACACCAAATAGATTTAATAAAGGGGTTAAAACTGAACATTTTTTAACTTGATATGCAATGATGTCTTGTATTTGAATCCAAACACATGCATTTTATTTCATTTGATTGAAAAATCTGTTAAATTTCATTAAGTTGGATTTCTTTTGTACAGTTTTTCATATGATCAAATGTTAGTAGTTATAAAATGTAGTTCAATGAATTTTATTTTCCTTGAATAAAATTTTCAACTATTGTGCTTTTAATGAAATATATGCATATTTTCAAGGGGAGAATACAACATGCTCCAGAATTCTTATTTTGAGGGGGAGCAAGGTTATTCATAAAGGAGGAGATTGTTCATGATACTCAGAGACGCGACTGAAATTGAAGAAGGTTTTTGATGATCGTGATGCTCACTATCATCGAAAAAGGGGGAGAAATGATTAATTCAATTTCATGTCAAAGAGCTTTCAAGTCAAAGACTCGAGAAAAGAAGATTTCGTCTCAAGAAAGAAAAAGGGGGAGAATTCTTCAAGAGTTTAAGAGAAATCGATTGATCATCTTGTGATCTCTTTTTCTTAAATTTGTGCTAATCTGTATCAAAAAGCCTTGTGTGAAGAATCAAGCTCTCCATTTCAAAGAAAGAAAATCTCCGTCAGATCTCCGTCTGAAGATTTTGTGACAATTTGACTTTGACAAGCCAAGCCAAAGACTGCTGTTCTCAAATGTTTAAATCTTGAATCCAAGGGGGAGATTGTTAAGTCTAAATATGTCTTCAAGATTTAATATTAATGTCAAAGTCAAAGTCAATGTATTAAGTCTTGTGAGAAAGTCAAAGTTGCTATTTGTCTTAATTAGTCCTTAGGTATAAATAGCTTTTGTTTAGTCTAATCTTGTAACATTTGAGAGAACATTCAGGGCAGAACTCACATCTTGTAATAGAGAGCCGACACAATACGATCAATACTTTCTCTCTCTACTCTCTCTCTCTAGATCTTGTATGGATTTCATGGTTGCTTGATCATTTTGGGATTAACAATACATATTAACCATTTCAAAATCTATAAATTTCAGTTCGAAAATGGTAAAAAGAAAACTTACCTTGATTTATGGTCACCAAAATCAGCAAATCCGGGCAACGGATCGAAACCGACAACCAACTTCAAATCCGAGATTTGGAATTTGGAATTGGCACTAACTAACATGTTCAATGGGTTCAAATGCTATTTTACACTCAAAACGAGTACCCCTACTTCTATATTACGCCTTAAAACGACACCGGTACGCAAGAAACAAAAATCAGAAAATGCTGAAACAGAGCTGTGCGCGGATTCTGGCGCGCCCCAAACCGCGCCCAGACACGCGCAGACGTCTGTTGGGCAGCAAACAGCCCCTGTTCTAGCCCTTTAACATGCCAACTCAACCCCCACTTCATTAGGTTAATTCTATGGAAGTTTTAACATCAAAATGAGGTTTTTAACATCAACTAACATGAAGGAATCCATGTAGCAACTCTATACACATATGCACTCAATCCAATCCATGATCAAAAATAGGTATGAATGAACTCCAAAATCACAACTTATGAAAACACATACTTGGGGTGTTCTTACACCTTTAAGCCATCCTTCTTAAACACCAATAACCATTTGACTAATCTTTTGAAATCATCCATGAAAATTCATATTTAAACCATAACTTTGATCAAACTTTAATTGATCATCCATGGGAAGACAATCCAAAGAACATGAACTTACATGCCTAAACTCCATGAGAGGAAACTAAAACCAAAATAAACATAAGGAGAATTAGAAGTGATGGAGTAACATACGAAACATACCTTACCGATCGTTAGTCACTGTAACAATTTATAAACAAGTATACTCGTGTAGTAATATATTCATAATAACAGTAGCTAATTAAGATTGTGAATATATCATACATGAGAATCCTCATTACCATCGTTACCGTACTAATTTTTCACGTATTTCTGTCGACTCTAAGGGGGCGTTTGGTTCGCTGGAATGTTTTTGGATGGAATGGAATCTGTCAAAGGAATTTGACTTTGAAGGAATTGGAATGGAATGTTGTCAAGTTTGACCAGCTGTTTGGTTGACAGAATTGGAATGGAATCTATTAAAAGAATTGGAATCTGTCTGTTTGGTTCACAGAATGTAGCTTTGGAATTGGAATGAAATTTTGGTAAATGACCAAAATACCCTTTTGATAATTTTAATTGTTTTTTTCAAAAGCAATTGTTTTTTTTTGGTGGTGGCGGTGGTGGCGGTGGTGGTGGTGGTAGCGGTGGCGGCGGTGGTGGTGGTGGTGGTGGTGGTGGTGGTGGTGGCTGTAGCGGTGGCGGTGGCGGCGGCGGCGGTGGCGGTGGCGGTGGTGGTGGCGGCGGCGGCGGTGGCGGTGGCGGTGGCGGTGGTGGAGGTGGTGGCGGTGGCGGTGGTGGCGGTGGCGGTGGCGGTGGTGGCGGCGGTGGTGGCGGTGGCGGTGGTGGCGGCGGTGGTGGCGGTGGCGGTGGTGGTGGCATGGGGGTAGTTTTGGTATTATGAAAATCAGACATTCCATTCCATTGAATTCCATGGTTTAAGGTGTGGAATGTTTTTTGGCTAAATGATGGAATTCAATGGAATTGTAGGAATTCCATTTGGCCAAAAGATTGAACCAAACGTTGGAATGGAATCTGGTCAACGGAATGTCACATTCCAATTCCACTAAATTCCATCAAATTCCAGCGAACCAAACGCCCCCTAAGACTATCCCGTCTTAGTACTTCTACCCATATCACGAATCATAACTTAATTCATCTCAGCCTAAGTCTAAGTATCTCCTTAGCATACTTAGTTCGCTTAAACTAATGCTCTGTTACCAATTTGTAACACCCTAAAACAGGGCTAATTTAGACCTCAATTTATAACAAGATTTAAACATAAGCTTTTCAAACTTTATACATTAACGTAGAACTAACTATGAGGGTTATAAATACAAACATCGAATTCTTCAAATAACCTCTTAATCAAATCATTTCACTATAATCAGATTAACTAGGTTATCTAAGCAATCCACCAAAACCTCAATATTATTAACTTCTCCGCTATTCCCAAAAGCTCTCGTCCCACATCCCTTTATCTTCCCGAACTAGTACCTGGTAAGAAAACATCATTTGAAACGATTAGGCTAACGCCTAGTGAGAACATTCGGTTTCAAAATAATATTTTTACAAATCAATGTAAACAAGGCATAACAAACCTGGTTTACCCTTTTTCTTACCACATGCGAAACCATCCTTTGATAACAGGCTAAAGCCGATTCCATGACTACGATCTGACATTACATCAATCATTTCTCATGGTCCAGAGCCACACTACGAATCCTCACAGATTCTAGATTAATGCTCTTATCCATTAAATCGCAATAACACATGCCCATTTATTGGAAAGGAAGTAGAGATTACAATTACTTATGTCAATCCCTATTTCTTCCTTAGAAATCGGGAATTACGTTTATCCCATGATTTCTCACACACATCAAAATAACGATTAATCTTCATCTATTCCACGTGTACATAACCACTAGTGCCTATGGATCCATATCACCTATTTGTATTCGTGCAGGTTCTTGCTTAATTATAAATCATTTTCAAACAATGAGTTTAAGCAAAACCATTAATTTAAAGTAATCAATTTTACTTTATAAAATCATCCCAAAACAGTTCATTTATAAAATACACCTTACCATACTTTAAAATATTATAAAAAGGCAAGGTAAGAATGAACTCACCTGATAGTAGACGCGTCACTCTTACTTTGCTATCTCAAAACGTATAAGTTTCCGTCACCAACTTCACAAAGATCTGAAATACCCAATTACAGATTGTACTGGTATTAAACTACTGTATAGAACCCTTAAATATTAAGAATCTTAATTACCCAAAATTCTCATCTCTTATCGAAATCAACTAGCTGCGATAACCTTTGTCGCAACCCATTATTGCGATAACTCCCACTAGTCGCAACCAACTATTGCGACAACTCCCACTAGTCGCAACCAACTATTGCGACATAACACCTTATCGCAACCTACTGTTGCGATACATCATCATATCGCAATCAACTGTTGCGATATTACTTTCTTGTCGCAACCAACTGTTGCGACATAACACCTTATCGCAACCTACTGTTGTGATACATCATCATATCGCAATCAACTGTTGCGATATTACTTTCTTGTTGCAACCAACTGTTGCGATACTATTGAGCTTGTCGCAACCCAAAGCTTGCGATACTCATAACTATCGCAATTATCATAACTGCCGCAACTATCATAACTGTCGCAACTAACTAAGTTCATAAATATCTCAACTAACTGAAAAACACAAAAATCCAGAAATCTATAGATTTAAGCCATGTTTGTTTCTGTAAACATGCAAATATGTTTAATACTAATAATAGAACATAAACATAACCTCAGTTTTCTCATTCTTTCCAAAAATCATCAAGACCCATTTTCTAAATCAATAGAAAACTTTAACTATAAGAGATGAAAAATTATTGAGATTTTTACCTTTGATTCCTCAGTTTGATTCCAACTTTCCAGCAGAGAGATGATCATAGCCCTTCCCTTAAAAAATTAACGCTCGGGATTTGATGTGCTAATTCTGCAGCACTAGATAATTGGGTCGATGGTAACAATTATGCGGAAGATAAAAGTGTAGTTTCATAACTTTTACAAATAGGCGGTATACATGCACATATGAACCTGTGCGATTCACATATGAACTACATGTGCATATATGAACATGTGTGATATACATATGAGCTATTTAATTGATTCACATATGAACTTATGTGAACCAGTGTGATTCACATATAAATTATTTAACTGATTCACATATGAATCCAGTGTGATTCACATATGAGCTATTTAATTGATTTACATATTAATCTTAGATTCACATATAATATTATAGTTTTAGGATACATCTTGCTCAACATCGATTTCTGGATTCGGATTCATATTAACATAATACGAGATCTGATCGAGAAAGAATTAAGTAATTTGATAATTTTGATAAGCTAGAATTATATATGATCAAGAAAGAATCGAGAGAAATTGATGATAGAATCGTCATAAAACCGAATTTGATTTGAGGGGAAGAGATCGACGATCTGGGTTGTGGGGAAGGAGGTAGAAACGGAAAAATCAAAAGGGGGAACATGTAGTGGTAGTGGGTGGTCCGTCGAAGGGTTTTTCTAGAGGGACAATCGGAAAAATTGGAGAGGTTGAAGGAGTTGCATGTAGGATAGTGGCTAGACAACCTTTATTAGCAATCCAATACAATCTCAATATACTAAAAGACAAAACAAGTAAATAAAAAGAAAATAAAAACTCATATTATTATTACAATCCAAACCAATGGATCACATTGTGACCTCAAATTGCAATCTCATTACTTTTCTTATTAAACTCATTTAATAAATGGAATCATATGATTGGATGGTTTAACATTTTTTAAGATAAATCTTATTACATTAAAAGTATAACTTTAACAAAAAGAATTAGAAAAATAAAAAATATATCAAAATTTATATTTTTCAATTTTGTACGAATAAATACCAATATTGACATATTTTTATCACACCAATTATAATATTTATTTTCAGTTGTAAGTTTTTTTTAATTGTAATTATATTTTAAAATATCAAATAGTTTTTTTATCTATTTTTTTATATTCAAGAATAATAAAAAAAACATTATGTTATGATAAAATACTAAAAAAATTATTTTTAAAAATATTTGAGATTGGATTGGATCACTAATGAATCATAAAAATATAAAATTGAAGTTAGAGATTGGATAAGTGAAAAAGAAAGAAATTAATTTTTAATAGAAATTGGCTGATTGGATTGGTTTGTGGTTAAATATAGTCTAAAGTCTATCTTGTAATAACTAAATTCTGGAAACTAAATCCAACAAAATTTTGAAACTATGGGGACCAAATCCATAATTTACTCAAAATAATACCAGCCAATCCATATCGTACCACACGACTCGAGATTGCCATCACAATCACAACTTCATCTGCCACATGTCATTTTTTATTGGTCCAATATTAGATTTTTCTAAATAATAATAATAAAAAATATTGAAAAATGAAAATTAAAAATATATCAATATTCATTGTTTTTTAGTTCCCTATAAACTCTATTAATATATTTTTATCACACCAATATTTTTTTTCATTTAAAAACTCTCACAATCTTGCAAGTTCCAAAGCTATCATATTTTTTTTTTCAATTTTATGTTAAAATGAATGATTAAATATTCCAGATATATAATTTCATACTTATTTTTGTGACTTGTTTTATTTAATTTTAATTGTATGTTAAATATTTTTTAAATTATAATTAGGTTTTAAAATATTCAATGATCCGTTTAATCTATTTTTTATACTTAAAATAATTATTATTTATATAAAAATTAAATATATAATATTTATAAAATAATATTTTAGATTGGATTAGATTAGATTAGATTAGATTAGATTAGATTGGAGACTATTAGTTAAACGCACTCTTCTAAAAAAACTTATCGCACAGTCGTCATGGCGCGCCATGACACTAAGGCTTATGTCTCACGCCACGTTAAGCCCATGGCATGCCATGGCTTAATGCACAATTTTCATAATGCGATATTTGGTTTTTCTTTTTGTTTTTAATGTCTTGTTTGTAAATTTTTAATATATATAACCTAATTTAACTTGCTTATTACTATTGACTCATTGAGTAACACTACAAAAACATATGTTTTGATATATAATATTATATATGAATTAGAAATTTGACGCCATAAGTCACGTTTTGAATACGTCATGGCTTCGCCCTCGCTCCTAAGACTTGAGGTTTCGTATCGCCGCCACACCACGGCTCACGCCAGTTAGAACATTGTTAAGCGATAAAAGAAGTAATATTGAATTGGAATTAAAGATTGTATAAGTACATGAAAGAGAAAGTAATATTTTAATTGAGGTTGTGTTGAAAAGAATTATGAGTAAACAAGGTCTTTACGTGTCAAGGACCGAAAAATGCCGGGTTTTTTTAAATGAATTTAAATGATATTTTGTTTAAGATCATTAGACCAACCGCATCCATGAAAGACCAAACTCATTTCAAGAAGTGTCACATCAGATTTGTAATAACACCTCCTGCATTAATGAAAGATCAAACTCTTTTTTAAAGTGGTCCATATTGTCAAATCATCAACTTTTTTATGTTTTATTTACTTATTTTAATAGTTTAATATCACAAAATATCAAATATAATTTGTTTATAATATAAATAATTGATTAATGTATTTTATTTTGGTAAGTTTAAATAAAAAATATTCCACAAAAATATCGTTTTGTTTAAAATAAATTGTGGATAGAAATTTTAGTAAAAATAATAAAAAATGTTCACATAAATTAATAAATTAATTAAATTTAATAAAAAGTTTATAGTTAATGTTTAAACAAACTAATAAATTAATTAAATTCAATAAAAAATTTGTTTAATTTATTTAAGTGACATCTTGCAAGACGTTTCTAAAATTGCAAGACCTTACTATCTACATTGCATGACATTGTGCAAGATAGATGTGGATGCTCTTAGCTTCTAATCAAGGGTGGACCTACCTTCACTTCGGGGGACTCCGGGGGGTCCCGTGCACCCGCTCACTTGTTTACCGTAAGGAAAAAAATGTAGACCGCTTGAGGGTGCACTCATTTAACTTTGAGAGTGCTATTACATATTTTTAAACTGAACATGTGTTGATCCAAACCCTCAGTGATTTGATAATGACCCTCTCTTAAATACTTAGTGAAAATTGTAAGTAAACAATATGTATCAGAGTTTCACTATCGCTGATAAGTACTAAGATCTTACAGTACTGCTGATAGGAACTCTCGCACTTTTAGATTAAACATTCAGCGAACACTGTTCACCATATCGCTGAGTCTGTTCAGTCCTTATGGTGATCGCTGATAAGTTAGTTGTTTACTTATGATCCCTGAAGACAAGATTCACGTCAACAAAGGTTCTACGCTGAAGTCGAAGATCAAGCTCAAGAACCAGCGACAAGTCTCCTAATGAACTGATGCGGATCAGCGAAGACTCAGATTTGTCCACTCAACGTGAAGTATCAAGTACAAGACTTTTGCTATCGCTGAACTTTAGCATTCGCTGAATAGTAAATGATAATCGCTGAATCAACGAAAGCTGATCAAGAAGTCCTCCGTACAAAGTACTTTTGTCTTAACCTCCCTTGCACGCCACCGTACGAAATGTCAGAAAAGAACCTCCGAAAATCTGAAATCGTACAACCACTCTGACACTACACTGTTCATTCATGCGGCTACTAAGGTTGTCAACAAAGGTCAATGACATGCAACCAATCCGCTGATGACACGTGTAAAGTGTATACTGAATTGCATTAAATGCATGCAGTATATAAAGAGATGAACTCACTTCATTTGAAGTAACTTGCTAACTCTGGACAAGTTCAAATCTCTCTCAAGATAGGATTTTATTAGTAATCTCCATATCTTTCTTAGTGCAAGAAACCTTAGTGTTCCAACTTGTTTAGATTTAGGTTTATCCTTAATCTTGTTTCCGCAACAAGCTGTAAATTGTTAATGATTTATCAATAAACAATTTAGAAAAGTAAAATAGTGTGTTTGTATTCAACCCCCCCCCCCCCCTTCTACAAACTTGTTTAGGCCTTTCGGGACCAACAAGTGGTATCAGAGCAGATTTGTTTAATCTCATAAACAAGATCTAATCTAAGATATTTCTCTTCCTAGCTATTATCTGAAAATGGCCAACTCAAACACAAACACTCACTATATAGACAATGGTTCTCTTGCAAAACCCCCTAGATTTTCCAGAGATAACTTTAACTTATGGAAAAATAGGATGACACTCTTCTTAGAAGGTGTAGACCCTACTATACCTTACTATCTTGAAAACGGTCCACACATCCCTGTAACAATTGATCCTGCCGTTCCAGCCACTGCAACTAGAGCTGCTATTCCAGAAAGGCTGATTCCAAAGGAAATCCATCATTGGACCGATGAAGACAAGAAGAAAGTGGCTATAGATACAAAAGCCAGATCCATACTATCCATGGCCCTTCCTGACGAAGTCTACCATTCCGTCATGAACCTGAAATCCTCAAAAGCCATGTGGGACACAATATGTGTTCAGTATGAAGGAACGTCTGAAGTCCAGGATTCAAGAAAGATCAACCTGGTAAGACAATACGAAAGTTTCATCTCTGGTAAGAATGAAACTCTCTCTGAAGTTCACCAACGTTTTAATTGCTTAATTATAGATCTAAAAACGGTTGGTAAGGAATATTCTAACTTTGAAGTGCTGACAAAGTTTTTAGAATGTTTACCTGAAAGCTGGGACAATTATTCCATGTGTCTCAAGCTGTCAAAAGATCTAAGATCAATGACACTTGCTACCTTATATGGCACATTGCTGAATCATGAGCAATCTAGCCATCTTAAGAAGAATCTTGTAAAAGATTCCAAAAGCACCCCTGTTGCTTTAATCTCAGAGGAACCTTCTACTCAGCGACCCGTGGTCACTATCACTGAGTTAGAAAGTAACTCTGAAAGATCATCAGATTCTGATTCTTCAGATGATGAATCCTTGGCTCTCCTAACTAAAAAGTTCAGGAGATTCGCCAAGAAGAAAATGTTTAGAAAGAACAAAACTCTTTCTATAGCTGACAAGCCTAAGTCATCAGCTTTTGTTGATAAGGCTACTGCTACTTGTTTCAACTGCGAAAAGACAGGTCATTTCGCTAACGAGTGCAGGTCAAAGAAAATCATGAGACCTTCAGCTTTTACAAAGAAATCCTTTGTTCCAAGGAATAAAGACGACAAATACTTAAAGCTGAAGGAGAAGTATGCAAAGCTGAAAAGCTTTAAGAAGAAAGGAAAAGGCCTGATGGCTGACTATGATTGGGCTGCTTCTGATGAAGAAGCCTCATCATCTGATTCTGAAGATGATGAAGCAAATCAATGTCTCATGGCCAAGATTGAAGAAGAGGAAGAAAGTTCAGACATTCCCTCCACTTCAACATCTGCCATTCAGGTATCACCTTCCTTCTTTACCAATATTGTAAATATTGATGAAGCTGATAGTCTCCGTAAAATCGAACTACTGACTAGAAGTTTATACGAAGCCATGAACGGCAAAGCTGTGGTTGAAAACCAAAATCTTGATCTCGCTGAAAAGCTTAAAAATTGCCACCTTCAAATAGAAAAGCTTTCTAAATTTGAAGAAGATTTTAAAGATCAAGTCCATTTAAATCAGCTAGTCAAAATCGAACGAGCGGAAGCTATCGCTGCATTAAAAGCTGAACAAGCTACTGTTGAAGGATGGTGTAATTCTTCAACAAAGATCACTGAGATAATTAAGGCTCAGATTCCTCTGAGTGATAAACGTGGTCTGGGTTATAAATATGATACTCCAATACCAACCACTGAACGTTCAATGCTTAAATTTGGAACGTTCGTATCCTCAATAGCTGACACTTCTTCATCTCAGTACTCCTCGTCGGTTACACCAATCCCTGAGGAAACTCCTACCTCAAAAGGTAAGGAGAAAATGGTTTATTCAAAACCTACCTCTGTCTCTAAAGACAAAGGTAAAGGAATTGTAATTTATCAAAATCCTCAGAAGGGTACTTTAGTACCTAAGCTGAATGCTTCCAAAGCCTTAGTGATTCATTCATCTGGTTCTAGAAATCAGACCTCTGGATCAGTTCAGCGACCTACTCCTAGACTCAGAGTAGATGTCCTTGGTAAGAAATCTGAAGAACTGAATGTTCGTCCTATTTCAAAAACCAATAGTGTACTTGGTGCTGGCACTTCTAATTCTAAATTAAAAGCTCAGCACTCAAGTGGTCCTAGAACTAATTTTAGTTATAGGAAATGTTATCACTGTGGACTTACCGATCATATTGCAAGTAAGTGTCCCACAGCCACCAAAGCTGATAAAATAGCTAAGGTGAAGATAGCACCCAAGAAGACCAAACCAGTTGCAAGTCATGTCAAGGTGACTCCTACCTCTGAGGTCAAGAAATTGACCAAAGTGAAGAAAGACAAAGCTGAATCTTCAAATGCTGCGAAGACTGCTGAACCCATTCCAACCTCTTCCACTGACAAACACGTATACATGACGAAGTGGGTACCCAAGCAAAACTAATCTTCCTTTGTATTGCAAGTTAAGAAGGGTATCTGGTATCTCGATAGCGGATGCTCTAGACACATGACTGGAAAGAAAAGCCTGCTCGCTGAATACAAGGAAGAGAAGGGTCCCTCTGTGACTTTCGGTGGAAATGGAAAAGGACACACCCGAGGGTATGGTGTACTTTCAAATGGTACAACATCCTTCAGAAGAGTCGCATATGTTGAAGGGCTGAAGCATAATCTTCTGAGCATCAGTCAGCTTTGCGACATGGATAACAAAGTGATTTTCACTAAGGAATCCTGCTTTGTCTCTGACAAAAAGGAGAAGATAGCTCTCAGCGGTTATCGTTTGGAAAATGTTTACGTTATAAACATGGACTCAACAACCACTGAGAACTCCTGTTTCTTCTCAAAGGCATCTTCTGATGTCAACTGGCTATGGCACAAGAGGCTCTCTCATCTCAACTTCAAGACACTGAATACTCTTTCATCCAAAGAGTTAGTCACTGGTCTACCTCAACATTCATACGCCAAAGAATCCTTATGTTCAGCGTGTGAAAAAGGGAAGCAGACCAAGGCAAGCTTTAAGTCCAAGCAAGTTTCCTCAGTGTCATCTCCTCTTCAACTACTCCATATGGATTTGTTTGGCCCCGTTAACAAACAATCCATCGCTGGAAAGAAATATACGCTGGTCATAGTTGATGAATTCTCTCGTTACACATGGGTAATGTTTCTCCGTTCTAAGAGTGACACCCCTGAAGAACTCATCACCTTTGTTCGGAAGATGGAAACTCTGAACAATATGATTGTTCGCTCAATAAGGAGTGATCATGGAACTGAATTCAAAAACAGTTCTCTTGATTCCTTCCTTGAAAGCAAGGGTATTTCTCACAACTTTTCGTCAGTGAGAACACCACAACAAAACGGAGTCGCTGAAAGAAGAAATAGAACAATTATTGAAGTTGCACGTTCAATGCTCAGCGATTCTCACCTGCCTACTCAGTTTTGGGCAGAAGCTGTCAACACGGCTTGTTTTACGCAAAACAGGTCGCTGATAGTCAAAAGATTCAAAAAGACAGCCTATGAACTTTTTCATGGGAGAAAGCCTTCAATCAGCTTTCTTCACATCTTTGGTTGTCAGTGTTTCATACTGAACAACAGAGATGCCCTTGGAAAGTTTGATCCTAAGGCTGATGATGGAATCTTTCTTGGATACTCCTCAGTTTCCAAAGCCTTCAGAGTCTTCAACCGAAGAAGACAAACTGTAGAAGAAACTATTCACGTCACGTTTGACGAATCCCGTTCAGCGAACTCTAAACCGAACGCTGATACAGAAGAACTGAATCAATGGATGTTTTCTCATCTTGGTGATTCAGAAGATGTTCCCACTACTCATGCTCCTACAACTGAAAATGATGGTCCTACTATCATTCCCAATATGTAGAATAGTGAAGCTGAAACATCTTGGGTCTCAACTGTTCCTATAAACACTATACCCGCAGTTGATCCAAATGTCTCAGAAATTCCATCTATTTCTCAGCAATCAGTGAATGAAGTGACAAATGCAAGCATTCCTCTCTTAGCTAATTATCCAGAAGTAGCTGAAGCCTCATCTTCAATTTCTCCAGTTCAGACTGAGTCAGCGACGCATGCTCCGGCTCAGCGATGGACTGTAAATCACCCAATCGATCAAATTCTTGGTGATCCCAACGCTGGTATTCAGACTCGTAGAAGTGCAGGTAATATTTGTTTATTTGTTAACTTTATTTCTCTAACTGAACCAAAGAAAATAGATGATGCCCTCAGAGATCCAAGCGCTATGCAAGAAGAGCTGACTGAATTCGAAAGAAACAAAGTTTGGAAACTTGTTCGGAGACCAACTGACAAAACAGTGATAGGCCCTAAGTGGGTCTATCGAAACAAGTTGGACGAACATGGTACTGTAACTCGCAACAAAGCTCGTCTTGTTGCTCAGGGATACAGACAAGAGGAAGGCATAGATTATGACGAAACCTTTGCTCCAGTAGCAAGACTTGAATCTATTCGTCTTTTCTTAGCATATGCTGTACACAAAAACTTCACTGTACATCAAACGGATGTTAAGTCAGCGTTTCTAAATGGAAAGCTGAATGAAGAAGTTTATGTGGAACAACCTCCAGGATTCTCAGATCCTAAGCGTCCAGGTTATGTTTATAAGCTAGATAAGCTCCTCGTGCATGGTATGACACTCTTTCTACTTATCTCCACCTTGAAAAATTTGAGAGAGGTAAGATTGACAAAACTTTGTTTTTTAGAAAAATAAAAGGTCATATCATTTTAGTTCAAATATATGTTGATGACATTATATTTGGTTCTACTAACCCTGAGCTTTGTACTCGTTTCGCTGATAGAATGAAAGATGAGTATAAAATGAGTATGATGGGTGAACTAACATATTTCCTTGGTCTTCAGATTAAGCAAACTGAAAAAGGAACTTTTATAAATCAGGGAAAGTATGTTAAAGATATGCTGAAGAAATTCGACTTAACTGAAAGTTCAGCTATGAAAACCCCTATGGCACCACCGCTGATACTTGATAAGGACACAAAGGGTGTTCCTGTCAATGTCACGCTGTACCGTGGGATGATCGGATCACTACTGTATCTTACAGCTAGCCGACCCGATATTATGTTTGCAACATGTCTGTGCGCACGATATCAAGCTGAACCTAAGATATCCCATATGAAAGCTGTAAAGCGAATCTTTCGATATCTTAAGGGTACAGCGAATCTAGGTCTTTGGTATCCCAAAGATTCAGGATTCGATCTAACCGCCTATTCAGACAGTGATTTTGCAGGTTGCAAAATGGATAGGAAAAGCACCACAGGAGGATGTCAGCTCCTGGGTGGAAAGCTGGTAAGTTGGACAAGTAAGAAGCAAAACTCAGTGTCCACTTCCACAGCTGAAGCTGAGTATGTAGCCGCTGGAAGCTGTTGTTCTCAAGTCTTGTGGATGAGAAATCAACTACTAGACTATGATCTTCAGCTCTCCAAAATTCCAATCTATTGCGACAGCACAAGTGCCATCGCTATAGCAAACAATCCAGTGCTACACTCAAAGACAAAACACATAGAAATCAGATATCATTTTATCAGAGATCATGTGATGAATGGTGATATAGAACTTCATTTTATCCCAACTGATTATCAGTTAGCTGATTTGTTTACCAAACCTCTTGATGAGACAAGATTCAACTTTCTCATCAGCGAGCTTGGAATGCTGAACTTTGAAGGATAAATCTTCAGCGGTTCACATTAAATCAGCGATACGTTTATACATTGTTGTATAGGCTCTCGGATAAAATAAATTTATACAATCCATTTCATCATCTTCTCTCTGAATAAATCTGGTTAATCTGATATCAAGGTATGTTTTCTCTCTCTGACAAAACGCATGAAAATGCAAGATTTCAAATTCTTTCATCGCTGAATATCTCTTCCTTAACAGCGATATTTTGAAATTTCTTAAAACCCTCACTGATATTTCTATTCAGTGCTTCATATTTTCCAAAGAGTCCCTGAGTTTTTCTTTCAAAACCTCAGAGACAACGAAAGAATGTGAAAGGACAGTTGTGACGTCATTGCAACGGATAACGCCAGGCACGCTCTTTTTCTGACACACGTTTGCACGTTTCGTTGTCTATCCAATCAAATGCAAACACGTGTCCGTGTCATGATGAAAAACTTTCCCGCTCAAGTTTTTCTCTCTCTACTCTCTTCCTATATAAACACTCTCAAAGTTTATATTTGTCTTTTACGCGAATCAATCTTTCTCCGCAAGAAAAGAACACTGTTGCATTTTGTGCTCTCAATCTTCAAGAACTGTTCATCATCTTCTTCATCAAACTCAAGGTTAATATGTTCTTATCTATTATAAAATGCAAATAACTTGTTTTCGATCTTATCATTGTTTTACACAAGATCAAACAAAAGAACTCAAAAATAAAATCATTTTCTTTCATGGTTTTATAAACACAACCATTTCATGGTTGTTCTTCAAGTTTTAAATCTAAAATCTTAAACTTGTTCTTCTTTCGTATCCATTTTCTTAAGAAACTGGAATACAAGGCTTATGGGTGTTATATTCGTTTTTTTAAAAAACAAGAAAAACCCTAATCTTCATTAAGACATTTTTTTTGTCTGAATGAAATGGACAATATTCGAAAAATCTTAATGGAAATTTTCTTTCCACATTAAGATATTTCTTATTTGTTAACATCTTTGGTTGAACTGATAATACAGTGAAATGGCAACTTCAAAGCTGAATGTTACCGCTGAGTCCATCTCCGCTGATTCTGAGGAACTAGAAATCACCAAAGCTCCTCAGGTTAAGTTTGAGCTAGATCAACTAGACTGGACAAAGGCAAACAACCTCTCAGCGCTTCTCGAGTTTCCTCCTCGGAAGCAGGTATCCCATCTAGACGACGCTGTAAATCTTTTGAAGAATAGCCCCATCTACACAGCACTGACAATCTCACCTCCTGCCAGTCAGCGTCTATTATCCCAATTCTGGTACTCTGCCAGACACACCGACCTACCCTCCGCCAAAGATCCATCTAAAACCATCGACTGTATACTCAGCGATACTGAGTATGGCACCATCAAGATAACCCCCGCAATAATCCGCAAAGCTCTGAAATTCCCTAACGCTACCTCAGAAAATCCTTTCATTCCATTACCTGACCACAAGAAGCACGCTGACAGGGAAGAAATCATTGCTTTCCTTGATGCGATGGGTTACATCTGGGAGACTGGAAGAGACAAGCTACCTGAGAAGAAGCTGACGCTGATAAAGAAATCCAAGATGCCCAGCGAGATGAACTTCATCTTCGCTCACCTGATCAGCTGCATGACAGCGAAATCCGGATCTTCTGATCAAGCAACTCAACCTCAGCAGGCCATGGGTTACGCACTGCTGAAAGGACTCAACATTGACTGGGCCTCCATCATCTATGAAGACCTCATTCAACGTGTTGATTCTGCCGCTGACCGACCAGCATGGGTTCCTTACCCACGATTCATCAGCGCCATCTTTCAATATGGCCTGAAGGACAGCTATCCTGAAGAGGGTGATCTGAAACTCTCTCAGATTGGCCCTAAAGTTCTCGACTTCAAGCCTGTCGCCAACGAGGTACGTCTCTCTACCCTTCTCATTCTACTTAATTCTCCGCTTTCTGTGGCTCCTTCAGCGACAATACCCCTCGCTGACTCCCAGGCCACAAAATCCATTCCTTCTAAGAAAAGGAAACAATCTCTTACCCCTCTTGATTCCAAAAGGATTAAGAAAACCAAGGAGCAACCCCAGCAACTCCATGCTGAAGACTCCTCAACTCATTCTGAAGAGCTGAAGGAAAGTTCCGTGGTACGCTCTGCCACACCAATTCAAGCCATCCCTTCTAAACCTACTTCAGCGTCCTTAAACGCTGAGGTTAGAACTTTGGAATCTACCCAACCTTCTTCAGTCTCTCAAAAGACTGATGAAGTACTTCTCAGCGAATCCAACGCTGAACTTGCAACCCAACCCCAATTCTTATCTTTCGCTCCTCCCTCTATTTCTTTGGACACTCCTCCAGTTAAAGCTGGAGATGCCATCATTCAAGAAGCCGTTGAAGCTTCTCAGCGAATGACGAAGAAAGGACCTGCAGAGATCTCCATCCCTCACGGAACTTTTGAGGGAGATATGGAACACTATGGAGGGACTCGAAACTTTGATGAGTTCGTCAACGCTCCTGCAGGTACAGATCCCACCTTAAACACTGTAACTAAACCTGAAACTTCTGAGCTTTCCTTTGTTCACAAGTACTTATATGTTACAGGTCCTTATTTGGGAGACATCAACCAGTCTCTGAAGTCCATGGAGATGAAACTTACAGATCTCACCACCGGTCTATCAAACAACTCTACAGCTGTAACAAACGCTGGAGAGAATCTGACGAAGCTGACTGCTGTGGTGGAAAAGAAGGCCTCCTCTGATGACATCAAAGACCTTGATAAAACTCTCGCCGACTTTGCCAAAGTGCTCTCCGACATCTACACTGACTACACCAACCTCAAATCGTCAGTTTCCACCGTTTCCAGCGAGGTTACAACGCTGAAGAAATCGGTTGGTACACTCGAAGGTGATATGTCAGTGGTCAAGACCGACTTGGGCTCAGTGAAGACCGACCTTAGTTCTGTCAAGACAATGATCAAGACGCTGGTGAACAAGGCAAACAATCCAGCTCCTGCTCCGGCCCCTGCACCTATTTTGGACTCATTCACCGCAGAGGATCGCCAAGAGCTGAAGAAAATCACGCCTGCTATTTCTGGCCTAGAAGACAGAATAGCTAAGCTTGAAGGTTGTGTGAAAGTCTCTGGCCCAGAAGACAGAGACAACACCAATGCTGAATCTACCCATTCCTCCCCCGCCCATCATGAGAAAGAGGGGGAGAAGAGCGCTGAACAGGAGAAGAGCGTTGAAGATCAAAATAAAAGCGCTGAAGACCTTTCCCATGATGAATCGATCAGGGGAGAGGGTAATGAAGATCTAGTTACTGGACCTCAGGGAGATGAAAACCCTGAGGGAACCGAGAACCTCGCCTTTGTATCTGAGGGGGAGCAACTCGAAGAAGATGCTGAGGAATCCGAAGCAGAAGAAGACGAAGACATCGACATCCCTGAAGCTGAACCATCCTCTTCTCCAAGGAACGATGATGATGATGATGATGAAGATGACGATGATTTCTTTGTTGTCAAACCTGCTCCTCGAACCAAAGCTCTTAAAGGTATTTCAATAAAAGAACCTTCAGGGGAGAAGACAAAGACAAAGCCCTCAGCCTCTGGCGCTGAGAAAGGCAAAGGCAAAGGCCTCGCTGAAGATGAAAATCTGGCGATCTTGCTTGAAAAGCCGGTTTGTCAGGTACACTAAACTTTACTTATATTCCTTCCCTGAACATCTCTATACACAATCAGTTATCCATTCCACAAACACCATACACATCCACATTATTTTTTCTATCTTTTCTACCCAAGTTCTTCTACCCAGTTCTTATTTGTAAGATCGCTGCGTTTCAGCTAGTCCTCTCCCCTGTTTGAGGATATCGCTGAAGGATCTTCTATTGCGACTTCACCAATAATTCCAGCTACCGCTGAAGACATAATCCCAGTCTTAGATTTAAACTCTGAGACTGATGAACCAGAAGAACAACCTCTCTCGCACAGAAACAGACCTTCCTCAGATCCTCAAAGGCTGAGTGAAGAAGATCAAAAGAGGAGAGAAGAAATGATAAAGCGATTCGAGGATCAGCGAATCATTCTAAGGCGCGATCAACTACCTTCAGTTCCTCCTAAGTTCAAAATTTCAAAAGCTGAATTCCAAGATCATCTCAGAGCTGAACGTCTCATCGTTGAAAGGAAGGAAGCTGAAGATAAAGACAGAGAATACGCCATCAAGCTCACTCAAGAATCTGTCAAAGACCCCAAGCTGAAGCGTATTCCCATTCAAATCCAACGAAAGCTTTGGGAGCAAGCCCAGAAGATCGTGGAAAAGAAAGCTGAAGTTTCTCAGACCACCCTGATCTGGTGTAAAGAGAAAATCCACTTCAGATATCGTCCAGCGAAGATCAACAAGGTATTCATCTCTGGAAGAACCTCCATCGGAGTACCTATTGTTGACATCAAACTGTTCAGAGAAGATGGCTCATCTGAAACCTTTCGTGCTGACACTGTAAAAAGGTATGGTCTCTCTGAATGGCTGGAGATGAGGTTAGCTATCCAACCATCAAAATCTAAGTACAAGGATCATTTCGAAAAGCTGATAAACAGACAGATCGATTTGATATCTTCTTGTGTGGATATTTCTCCTGTTCCTGATCTAAAGCCGAAAAGAAAAAAGGGCTCTCCAAAGAAGAAACGTCAAGATTCAAACTCAGGTCCTGTCATACGAAATGAAACCGGAATTGGTTTCTCTCGCGCTGAAGTACTTGGTCCTGATCCTGATCTATCTGCCCTTGACATCTCTTTGCCACCATGTGAACTTTTCGTCCCTGGTAAAGTCATCAGTAATCCTTATGGAATATTCTTTCTTGACTACGACGGACGTAAATGCTTTCAACGGATCGCTGAGCTTCCAATCACTCCAATCGAACAGCTCAGAGATCTCACCTACTGGTGCGACTTCAGAAAAGACATTCAGGCACGACACCTAAAACCCTTGATTTTTGAAGCTGCTCTGAAGCTAAAGAATAAAGGAGAAAAGGTTCCTGACTGGATGATTCCAACTGAAAAGATAACCCTTGATGAGCTTCTCATTAAGGAAGAACCCTTTGAAGGCTGACAACAATCACCACTTTCTCTATTGTATCAGTCATCCTTCAGTACTTGTAATTTATTTCGCTTGTACTTGTAATCTTTCTTATTCATATTGTAACCTGATTCAAAGATTTAAAGAAAGATTTCAGCGAATGTACTTTACTCCATCAGTACTGAAAAGATCCCAGAAAACAGTAAAAGGGACAAATATTTTATGAGTTCTTTTTATCCTTATGTTTTCATTATATAGCAATTTTCTTTGTTGCTATGTCATAATCAAATAGGGGGAGATTGTTGATCCAAACCCTCAGTGATTTGATAATGACCCTCTCTTAAATACTTAGTGAAAATTGTAAGTAAACAATATGTATCAGAGTTTCACTATCGCTGATAAGTACTAAGATCTTACAGTACTGCTGATAGGAACTCTCGCACTTTTAGATTAAACATTCAGCGAACACTGTTCACCATATCGCTGAGTCTGTTCAGTCCTTATGGTGATCGCTGATAAGTTAGTTGTTTACTTATGATCCCTGAAGACAAGATTCACGTCAACAAAGGTTCTACGCTGAAGTCGAAGATCAAGCTCAA
The DNA here is from genome assembly GCA_033807775.1 of Saussurea involucrata. NCBI lineage: Eukaryota > Viridiplantae > Streptophyta > Magnoliopsida > Asterales > Asteraceae > Saussurea > Saussurea involucrata. The sequence goes on from CM066320.1 coordinate 164,954,962, forward strand.
GAACCAGCGACAAGTCTCCTAATGAACTGATGCGGATCAGCGAAGACTCAGATTTGTCCACTCAACGTGAAGTATCAAGTACAAGACTTTTGCTATCGCTGAACTTTATCATTCGCTGAATAGTAAATGATAATCGCTGAATCAACGAAAGCTGATCAAGAAGTCCTCCGTACAAAGTACTTTTGTCTTAACCTCCCTTGCACGCCACCGTACGAAATGTCAGAAAAGAACCTCCGAAAATCTGAAATCGTACAACCACTCTGACACTACACTGTTCATTCATGCGGCTACTAAGGTTGTCAACAAAGGTCAATGACATGCAACCAATCCGCTGATGACACGTGTAAAGTGTATACTGAATTGCATTAAATGCATGCAGTATATAAAGAGATGAACTCACTTCATTTGAAGTAACTTGCTAACTCTGGACAAGTTCAAATCTCTCTCAAGATAGGATTTTATTAGTAATCTCCATATCTTTCTTAGTGCAAAAAACCTTAGTGTTCCAACTTGTTTAGATTTAGGTTTATCCTTAATCTTGTTTCCGCAACAAGCTGTAAATTGTTAATGATTTATCAATAAACAATTTAGAAAAGTAAAATAGTGTGTTTGTATTCAACCCCCCCCCCCCCCCTTCTACAAACTTGTTTAGGCCTTTCGGGACCAACAACATGTAACCAAAATGAGCTTCTAGCAAGATGGTTTGTCTCAACCTAATTAGTGCTTCCAGTTTCAAGAGGTTTGCGGTTTGATTCCCACTCCTAGCATTTAAGTATTCATTTTTTGTTAACAACTAGAGAAAACTCATAACTCCTCTTCATAAATTACATTAAATACTCTATTAATATAATATAATGTAATAATCTTTATATTTCTAATTTGTTTTTAGTTGTTGATTTGATTATCATTACATGAAAGTATATATGCATAGTTAATTTTGATTTGCAAAACATACAAAATTTATTCTCGATATCAACCAAAAAATCAAAAAATTCTCTTGAATTAAATCAAAAAAATTAATCGAAATCAACAAAAAATCTTTGAAATCAACTAAAAGCTTAAAAAGTCCCCGAAAGACATAATTCGGCTAAAAACACATCGACAACAATATCTTAAAGGTTTCGTTTGTGCACCCTCTAACCTAAAATCTTGGGTCCACCACGGCTTCTAATTTCTTTTAACCGGATGACCTATTTATCTTTAAATTGTGTTATTTATAATTTACATAATATTGTTGATAATCGGAAAACGATGAATTCGGATGAGGGTTATTAAGCTAGTTTTTTTTTGAAATAGGTTATTGATCTAAATTAATGCGTATAAGGTCATCCGTACCCCAGGTTCAAACCTTTTGAACCCTCTGCGCCACATCAACGCCACATCAGCTTTCCACTTTGAACCTTCTTGAACCTTTTTGAACCCACAAATCCCGTACCCCAATCTTTTGAACCTCTTGAACCCACATGCCACCTCATCTAATTTTTAATAAAAAATCATAACATTCATAAAAATAAAAATAAAATTACAAAATAAAAATAAAATTTCAAAATAAAATTAAAAATTACAAAATAAAATTAAAAATTACAAAATATTAAAAATCTACTCGTCGTCGTTGTTGGGAAGTCGGATACTCCAAATATGTTCGACCAAATCCGACCGAAGGTTATTACGAGTCTCTCGGTTTTTGACTTCTCGAACATTTGTCGCGCGTTGTGCCTCAGTGATTTGTGTTTCATCCGCTACCACGGCGTTTCCATCGGCACAAATGGCATGACCTTCGTCTTCGAGTATCATATTGTGTAATATGAGACAAGCGTACATAATATTCGTCAATTTATTCTTATGCCATCCGCGTGCCGGGTACTTAAGTATATGCCAACGTTGTTTAAGCACGCCAAAAGCTCGTTCAACATCTTTACGTGCCGATTCTTGTGCGGCCTTGAACTTTATTCGTTTAGCATCATGTGGGCACGTAAACGCTTTTACAAAAGTAGCCCATTCCGGGTATATCCCATCCGTTAGATAATATCCGTTCTTGTAGGTGACTCCATTAACCTCAAAAGGGCACTCGGGTGCCAGAACCATAGATCCTGGGAGGCCACCGCTTCTAGCATGATTGTCGGATGTTCATGATCACCTCTCATGAATTGACCTCGCCATGCGTTCGGACAATTTGCCCACGACCAATGAGTACAGTCTATGCTGCCGAGCATGCCGGGAAATCCGTGTTTAGCTTCATGCGCGTGGTACAACTTCTGAATATCATCGTAAGTAGGCTTGCGTAAATATTTGTCACCATAGAGTTCAACAATACCTGTGCAGAAAGTGTGCAGACAATCTCGTGACGTTTTCTCTCCCATCCTCAAGTACTCGTCAAGTGCGTCGGAAGCTACTCCATACACCGGGTTTTCGCCAAAGTAGTCCTACAAAAGCCGGATAACGCCACTTTTTGGCGTTATTTTCGGTTCTCAAACCAACGAGATTGGCTTGTACTCAAGTAAAAAGGCGGGTATTTTACGGTTTATTGAGTGATTTACGCAGGTTATATAAAAGGCGGCATTCCTCGGAAATAGAAGCTAAAAAGAGCCCAAAACGAGTAAAAACGAAGCCTAACGGAAGCCCAAAAGCCAAGTCAAAGACCCGCGAACGAACCAGGACCCGATCCGCGAACCAAACCCGACCCAGAAAGACATCAACATAGCGCGCGACTTCCCACGCGACTTGCAAGTCGCGTGGAAGGTCGCGCATCCCTCTGTTTGGTCGAATTCAGTATTTCAATCCGATTTTTAGGTCACTTTTTCGGTATCCAGTTTTCACGTTACGGCCAGAGCAGTCCCGGGGGCGATTTTCGAAGCCAAGTGACACCCGTTGGAGCGGAGATAGAGAGAGGATCAGATACACGTTCATCACGCGACGTAGAGACGACCACGATAGAAGGGAGTAACCATTACATTCACCGTTATCACGATTATCATGTTCACATACTTATTTTCATCTTTTTCTATTGTGTTTGAATCCACCACCGATATGAACTAACCGGTTCATGTTGGGGGTTGGAATGAATGTGGTTTGAACTTATAAACAGATGATTTGAAACTTTTATCAGTTTTCTTATTGAATGAATGAATGCAATTTGGTGTTTAATGCTTTTGTGAGATTAGCTACCTTGCAACTGTTTTATTGTTTTCAATTAATGTTCGAGAGAAGTAATTGAGAAACAAAATTAGGAATTGCATAGCTAAGGTAAGAAAGGATCGAGAGATACTGAGTAAATCTTAGTCCCGTTTAAATCTTAATCTTAATGCATTTTGAAACCTGTATGTTGAGATCGAAAGATAAAACTATTGTTTTCGAAATAGAAATTACGGTTGCTTGAAAAAGGAATCGTGCTTTATAAATAAAATCGGTGTTACTTGAGAGAGAACAACGATTAGATAAAGATTGGGCATTCATTGATAGGAATAACTGGTAATTGAATTGAGTCAGACGTTTGTATGTAAGAACCATAGGAGTTCCAACCCTCAGCTTTTCTCTCTATCAAAGTTTTCAAAGCTGTTATGTTTTGTCTTGTGTTGATTTGATCTCATTTATTGCAATTTAATTAGTCTATAAACTAATCCCTAATTTCGACAGTCCAGTTAATAGAGTCTATAGTAATTGTGATACTTAGTTCCTAGTTCCCCGTGATTCGATACTCGTACTTCTCCAGTACTATTACTTGACTTCGACTCGTACACTTGCGGTAAGATTCGCGGGGTGTCAAAACCCCGTGTCAAGTTTTTGGCGCCGTTGCCGGGGAACTAGTTGTAGCTAATAGCACTACCATCTATACGCGCTATTAGATTGGGCATTTTATTTTCGTATTTTATTTCATTCACTTTCAGTTTTTGGATTATTGACATTGTTTTCTTCTTTTCAGGTTCCACTTGGTTTATGCCAAGGACGACCCGAGGAAAAGAGATTGAAGAATTTGATTCGGAGATCGAAAGAACCGCCCGTCGTCTACGGAAAGAAGCTAAAGCTAAGCGAAATCTGAAATTCGAGATGTCTGACGACGAGAGACCACCTCGCCGCAATAATCCACCGCCACCTCCTGAAAGGGTGCCTATGCGGTCGTTTGCCGACCCAAATGTGGCAGCGGCCCGCATAGGTATTCAGCCGCCTACCACTGCGGCCAACTATTTCGAAATAAAGCCGAGCACCATTGTAATGGTGCAGCAAAATCAGTTTGGAGGAGCACCGACCGAAGATCCTCATGCACATCTCCGTGCATTTGAGAGGATTTGCAGCACCTTCAAAATCAACGGGATGGAAGAGAACGCGATTAAGCTAAGGCTCTTCATCTTTTCCCTAAAGGGTAGAGCTGAAATCTGGATAGAGGGTCTTCCATCAGACCTTATCACCACTTGGGCACAATTGAAGGCAGCTTTCCTCCAGAAATTCTTTCCACCGGGAAGAACTGCGCAGTTAATGGCCGGCGTTACGCACTTCGCGCAATGGGAACAAGAGACGCTATACGAGGCATGGGAGAGGTATAAGGACATGTTGAAGAAGTGTCCACATCACGGTCTTCATGGGTGGGTCATAATCCAAACGTTCTTTGGAGGCCTTCACCCGCAATTCAAGAATGACATCACTGCTGCAGCGGGTGGGGCACTCATGAACAAAACCTATGAAGAAGCAGTCGAGCTGATCGAGAACCTCGCCGAACATAGCTACTCCACTCCACGATCATCCATTGCACGAGTAGCGAGTGTTCGGGAATCGGACGAGCTTAAGGAGATCAAAACCCAATTAGCAGCGATTACAAGCCATTTGCAAGCAAGTAGTATTCAAGAACCTGATCAAGTCCAATTTGTGGCAAACCGGAACCAACCGAGAAACGATCCTTTCTCGAACACGTATAACGAGGTGTGGAAAAAGCATCCCAATCTTTCATGGAATCAGCCGGGTCAACCACAGTCAGGTAATTTTCCTAACTCTTCTAATTTTTCTCACACTAATAGTGCTTATCGTCCTCCAGGTTTTCAGCAAAGGAACGAGGGACCATCCGGGGAGAAGAAGCCGGGCCTCGAAGACATGATGATGAAGTTCATGTCAAAAATGGACAGCACAGTCGGAGAGCTAGCGAGCACGGTGAATACGGTGAAAGCCGCAACTGATCAAAATACCACGGCAATAAAGATTCTCGACAGGCAAGTGGGGCAGATTTCTGAAGCCCTACAAACCCGACCTGCTGGTGCTTTCCCGAGTATGGCTGAAAAGAGAAATCAAGAACATTGCAATGCCATTCATCTGAGAAGTGGCAAAGAGTTGATTGGAAACCCGGTAAGCAAGTCTTCCCCAAAGAGAGCCGAGGAAGAATCCGAGATGGTAGATTTGGGTGAGTTAGAAGTTGATAAAGAGAGTGAAGCTGAAGAAAGCGAGAAAAGTGAAGAGAAGAAGAAAGAAGCGACTCCACCGGTCAAGCCGGCAGTACCGAAAGTGCCTTACCCGAGCAGGCTGCAAGCAAATAAGGATCAGGTTAATTTCTCCAAATTTATTGAGGTCTTTAAAAAGCTAACGATTAATATTCCTTTTGCAGATGCTCTCACCCAAATGCCCTCTTACATGAAATTCATGAAAGAGATCCATTCCAAAAAGAGGGCACTTGATCACCAGGCCACCGTTGCACTCATTGAAGAGTGCAGCGCAATTTTCCAGAATAAGCTGCCCCAAAAGCTTACAGATCCAGGGAGTTTCTCAATTCCTATTCAAATTGGCAGTTTTAATTTTAATAAAGTTTTATGTGATTTAGGGGCTAGTATTAATCTGATGCCTCTATCTATTTTCAGGAAACTTGGCCTGGGTGAGGTAAGCCCAACATATATGACATTGAAGCTGGCTGATCGATCGATAAGGTACCCATACGGAGTAATAGAAGCTGTGCTCGTCAAAGTTGGTAAGTTCTACTTTCCGGTAGACTTCGTAGTAATAGACATAGATGAGGACGAAGAGGTCCCGATGATCTTGGGACGATCCTTCCTGGCTACGAGTCGAGCATTGATCGATATGGAAGAAGGTGAGATAACTTTCCGGGTAGGCGGCGAGAGAGTAATCTTCAAGATGTTTGAGAAGGCGAGAGGTCGAAGTGAAGGAGAAGCTGGAGCTGGTCATGGAGGACCGTAGATGAAAGAAGCCGCGAAGAATCGCAAGTGTGGGCGATTTGACCCCGCGGATACTGAGCCGAGTTGAGAACCGCACAGTCGTGCCACGACTTTAAATAAGGCGCTGGGTGGGAGGCAACCCACCAAGGTTAGTTTCCTTTTCTTATTTTTATCTTGTGTGTGTTTTAATTCTGAAAAATCCATAAAAATCGAAAAAGCCAAAAATATTTTGAAACAGGGACATACGCGACTTTACACGCGGTTTTCATACCGCGCAGAAAGTCGCGGGGCCCTCTGTTGGTTTTCTGAAACAGAGGGTTACGCGGTTTTCCACGCGACTTGCAAGTCGCGGGCTAAACCGCGTGAGTCCCATTTGCCCCGTTTTTCGTTTTTCGTTTTTCGTGCAGTTTTTGTTCCCTTTCTTGCTTTGTGTGTTTCCTGTTTTTGTTTTGTGTCTTTCCCTTGTCTTGCATGTTCTCCCTATCTTCTCTGATCGATGCTCAACCAGTCAAGAATCCTCTGGCCGGGCAAAACAGGTATGTTCTAAATCTTTCTGCTAAAAGAGTGGTGCCTCCCAAGGAGCAGGAACTGTCATTTTAACCCTTCTCGGGGGATTCCATCCACAAACCCAAAGTTTATGGCTGACTGATATGGCTCATCATCATTTAGCGGAAGAAGTTCAATCCACGGGTAAGAACTTCTTCCTGGCTCGGCTCGTGTTTTGTATTTGCGTATGTGATCAATGAACCTTTCTATGGTGTAAAACAACAGATGCTACTAAAACAACCCGACATTTCTGACCGAAGGGGAAGAAATGAAATAAGGGTTGACCTTCTTATATCTAGCTAGCCTGATAACAACCCTACATTGATGACCGAAGGGAGATCAATGAGATAAGGGTTGACCTTTAAACGAAACAAAAGCCATTCTATCAACAAGTTGACGTGTTTGATGTGTTGTTCTATTTCAATTGCACGAGATGCAACAAACCTAAGTTTCACTTAGGTTTGGGGTGCCTCATTTTTGAACCATCTACACACTCACATTAGACCCTGTGCAAACCTCGGTTTTACCGAGGTTTGGGGTTGGCTTTTATTTGGCAAACCTAGGCCACGGCCTAGGTTTGGGGTACCCAGTCTAGAAATTTTGGGTTTTTCTTTTTGCTATGCTATGTTAATGTTTTACCCGTCCTTTTTATACCTGTAAATAACTGCACAATGATCGAGTCACATCACCTACGACTTTGCTTGCACATTGGGGACAATGTGTGGGTAAGTTTTGGGGTTGCCCAATCGGGCCCAAGCTTATGCACGTAGATTTCCTACATTTTTGAGTGTCTAGATCACAATAGCTAAATTTTTTTATTTTTGAATGATTGAGACCAACCATTGTGGGAAGAACTTTATGATAGTGACGTGACCGTTAGGGAAGGACCGGGAAAAGACATGACTAGGGACATTAGTGGAGACCACCCGATTGTGAGTTTTGAGCCTAAAAGACGTCTTTCATTTCGAGGGATTTATACACATAATGCTTATACACTTTTCGAATTCCTTGTCGTGAATGTAGAATGATCTCGCTACATTATTGCATTGAGTAGCAAAGACGAACATCGGGATATTAGGTAAGGGTATAGTAGACCAAAATCGTGTGGACCTTAAGACATGATTCCAGGCATTATGTGTTTGTTTTAACCTGTTTTAGCTATCGTTTCCCTTTTTACCCTTTTATGTATATCCCTAGCCCCTTTGCAGCCAAACACTCATCTTTTCGTTTCTAAACCCATCATTACACCCTCAGCCATGAGCCTTAGCAAACCCTATCCAAAAGTGTGTCAATCGGAAGCAGTAATGAACTTAGAGAGATAGAGCGGAAAAGAAAGAAATCAGGCCAGTCAAGAAAGAGAAAAGAGGGCCAATGTTGCCCCAATCAATAAAGAGGACCAATGAAGTCATAAAAAAAGCAAATAAACACTGTTAGTTAGATAGTATGTAGAGCTGCACAATAAGAGAGTCAAAGCGACTCCAATAGTGACAAAAAGGGCCAAGTGATAGATAGTGAAGTAAAGAGTTCAGGAATTGCCAATGATTGACACACCGAGGATTGTTGATCCTTTTTACCCGTCGTTTCTTAGCCTTAAACCTAGCCCCATTACAACCCGTGTAAAGACCTGGATGATCTTTTGGAAAATGTGATTACAGTTTACGACTACCTTTACAGATATTCCCTGTCTTGCTACTTGATTCCTTGCTGAGATCTAATTTTTGGACATTTGTGCGTCTTTCTTGAGAGTTGTCATGACATTTGAGTATTCTTGTGCATAACCTCCTTAAACATGACAACACGAGCGATAACCTAGGTTCGAGTGCAAAGAGAGTATCCCGTAAGGTAGGGTCGAGGCGAAATGTTTTCCCTAGTATGTTTGGACCTAGTCCAACCCTAATGTAATCGGAACTGTCACGAGTTCAACTCCCAATAGAAGGTCATAGATCGGACAAATTAAAGAATGAGGCGAAAGTGAGATAGATATTCACGGGTATGGGAAATCACCGATGCATCACTTGGTACCGATTGGGAATTGTGCAGTCATTTCTAATTTCACTTTGTGCTTTTATTCTATTTTTATCGCTAATTTGCTTGAGGACAAGCAACGCTCGGTTTGGGGTTGTTGATAACGCCACTTTTTGGCGTTATTTTCGGTTCTCAAACCAACGAGATTGGCTTGTACTCAAGTAAAAAGGCGGGTATTTTACGGTTTATTGAGTGATTTACGCAGGTTATATAAAAGGCGGCATTCCTCGGAAATAGAAGCTAAAAAGAGCCCAAAACGAGTAAAAACGAAGCCTAACGGAAGCCCAAAAGCCAAGTCAAAGACCCGTGAACGAACCAGGACCCGATCCGCGAACCAAACCCGACCCAGAAAGACATCAGCATAGCGCGCGACTTCCCACGCGACTTGCAAGTCGCGTGGAAGGTCGCGCATCCCTCTGTTTGGTCGAATTCAGTATTTCAATCCGATTTTTAGGTCACTTTTTCGGTATCCAGTTTTCACGTTACGGCCAGAGCAGTCCCGGGGGCGATTTTCGAAGCCAAGAGACACCCGTTGGAGCGGAGATAGAGAGAGGATCAGATACACGTTCACCACGCGACGTAGAGACGACCACGATAGAAGGGAGTAACCATTACATTCACCGTTATCACGATTATCATGTTCACATACTTATTTTCATCTTTTTCTATTGTGTTTGAATCCACCACCGATATGAACTAACCGGTTCATGTTGGGGGTTGGAATGAATGTGGTTTGAACTTATAAACAGATGATTTGAAACTTTTATCAGCTTTCTTATTGAATGAATGAATGCAATTTGGTGTTTAATGCTTTTGTGAGATTAGCTACCTTGCAACTGTTTTATTGTTTTCAATTAATGTTCGAGAGAAGTAATTGAGAAATAGAATTAGGAATTGCATAGCTAAGGTAAGAAAGGATCGAGAGATACTGAGTAAATCTTAGTCCCGTTTAAATCTTAATCTTAATGCATTTTGAAACCTGTATGTTGAGATCGAAAGATAAAACTATTGTTTTCGAAATAGAAATTACGGTTGCTTGAAAAAGGAATCGTGCTTTATAAATAAAATCGGTGTTACTTGAGAGAGAACAACGATTAGATAAAGATTGGGCATTCATTGATAGGAATAACTGGTAATTGAATTGAGTCAGACGTTTGTATGTAAGAACCATAGGAGTTCCAACCCTCAGCTTTTCTCTCTATCAAAGTTTTCAAAGCTGTTCTGTTTTGTCTTGTGTTGATTTGATCTCATTTATTGCAATTTAATTAGTCTATAAACTAATCCCTAATTTCGACAGTCCAGTTAATAGAGTCTATAGTAATTGTGATACTTAGTTCCTAGTTCCCCGTGATTCGATACTCGTACTTCTCCAGTACTATTACTTGACTTCGACCCGTACACTTGCGGTAAGATTCGCGGGGTGTCAAAACCCCGTGTCATTAGCATCTACCCGACCTCTTTCTATGTTCCCGGACCTCGGTCTTCTTGACGATGAGGCGGTGCTACCATACCGTCTATCTACAGCTTCTTGCAACAAATCTGCATAACGATCAAATAGTTGACCGAATTCCTCGTCGGTGTCAATGGATGATGAAGAACCGGACGATGAAACGGGTGGCGAATCCATAAAGTTTATATCGGATTGAAAGAAATGAAAGAAAATATTTAAGGATTGAGGTGAGTGTTTAAATTTTGGTGTGAAAAATGGATGAGATTTGAGGTTGATTTATAGTGTTTAAATTGAAAAAAAAATAAAAAAAAATTAATTGGAAAAGAGCCGTTTGGAATAAAAAAAAATGAGAAACTCCTTCGGGTATGAGCGGGGTGGGGAACCCGATCGCCGAGCCCGCCACCCCTAACCCGCTGAACCCGCCATGGGCGTACCCGGTTGCCGCGGTACCCGGTGAACCCGCAGGCGTGAATCCGAGCCCGAGCCCGCTCGAGTACGGAGGCCTAAAGGGGTAAGTGCGGTATGAAGAGGTAGGGGTTAGGTGGGAGATCTGGGGAAATTCAAAATTTGATATATGTGGTTTTTGGTTTTAGTCATTTACTCATTATAGTAGATGGAGAATTGAAGATTATTATTTGTCTTATTAGGGGTTAAGTTTGTTCTGTTTTTAAAGTTTTATGATATTTGTTAGGTTAAGTTTGTTCTGTTTTTAAAGTTTTATGACATAAAAAAAATAGCTTTGGGTTTTGGTGATAAGTTGAGGTTAATATGAGAAGCGTAAGAAATGGTTATCAACCGTTTGATGAGTAATGGATGCACATTAGGATTAGATCCACCGAATCAATTCCCTTCTAAATCGCAATTCATGGATAGACATTTGATTAAAAGTGATCAACAGTTCAGATCCACCTCTCACTGTAACCTCAACTTCTCACATGATTCTTCTCCCAAGCAAACATATATAATCCATCAAGTAAAAAAAACATTTACCTGAAGAAGTAGCGCAAAATAAAGGCAACGACTCCTTGAACCACCCGAGTTGAACTCTTAAAGAAGCATTTGTAAGGGGATTATGTACTCCTATTGCTTCAAGAAACGATGAATCCAAGACGGTTGCACCTGCCACAGCGTAATTCACTCCTTGTGCAAAATCCATCACCTCTCGATCACCACCATTAATCCGTGCCCAACCCATAAACGGTGGTATCAACGGTAACCCAAGACCCTCAGCTTCACATAACCAAATAACAATATTAGATACAACAAAACTCTTTATCATACTACTAGTTGCAACCAAGAATATCCGTCACATTACTCTTTTGTTTCAAAAGAGTAATTAAGCAGATAATTAATTGGTAGACCTTGATTCTGATATCAATATATGAAATCCCATCAGGTTACCCATAAAAAGAGTAATTAAGAAACAAGATAGATTCCAACATACCAATGAAATCGATGATGAGGCGACCATTGGAGCAGCGGCCGGTGGGTTTATGAAAGTATGTTTCGCCATAAGGGGGGAACAGAAAATGGGGTGGCTCAATGTTGTAATAACGATCGAGTTCTTTTATGTTACCGGTGTCCGCAAGGGAGTCACCGAAGCTAATAATGGAAGTATAACATCCATCAGCAAGCAACCAAGTCAGTAATAGCATCAAAACGAAGAAGAAAGAATATGTGGCCATTTGAGAAACACAAGGTTAGGTGTGACCCATCTGCATCATATATATATATATATATATATATATATATATATATATATATATGTATGGATGAATTTAACATTATTGTCCTTGGACGTAGTGCTTTGCTTTCAATAGTAAAATCACCTAAGGAAATTATTAATCCCTCCATCCCAAAATAACTTACTTTTAAAAATGTATAATTATTATATTTTTTAATTACAAAGTGAATTTTTTTATTCATATTATAATTAAGGGTAGAATAGGAAAGTTGACAAATACTTATGAAAGTAGACAATTATTTTGGAATAAACTAAAATATTAATGTAGACACTTATTTTGAGACGAATTAAATATTTAATAATCCCATGTGAGGCTGAAAGCATTAAACCATACAAAGATAAGAACCATATAGAGGTGAGTTCAAACGAGAACGCTAACAATTTAATAAAACACGAAAAAAGTCGTCCATGTACAAAATCACATGTGATTTTACACTACACACGTACAAAATCACATGTGATCGCGCGGCTTGCCACGCGACCTGTAAGCCGTGGCCTAGGCCGCGTGTGTCCAGCCAATGCAAAATCACATGTGATTTTGTTCATGAACGGCATTTTTCTTGTTTTCTTAAATAGTTAGCGTTCTCATTTGAACCTTTATGTGAGAACCTATCTCAACCATAATTAGATTTATATCTAAAGGTTAGGATTTATTTATCTACCTAGTTTTAAGCCAAAAAGGCAAAATTGTAAATTCCAATTTCAAATTTAATCTCATTATTGAAATTATAACAGTTATCTCATTTAGCTATTGGACTTTAGTGGGCTTTGACTCACTATGCTATTTCATTTCATGAAATAAAACAAAATTATCAATATTTTATCTCGGGAAATTAATTAAAATACCCAAAGTTTGACCATCTCTTACCAAAATACCCAAAATCTTTCCCAGTTTACAAAAGTACCCAAAAAATCCGCGATGGGCCCCGCGATCGCGGGCCCAGGCCACGTGGCAAACTGTTTCGGCCAAAAGCCCCGCGAAGCCCCAACTTTGCCCGCGTTGGCAAGTTTCGTCCCTGCCCGCGATGGGCCCGCGATAGGCCAAAAAAATTTACATTTTTGGTCCCTGTTTTTTTGTGTCTTTGTTCAGTTAAAAAAAAAATACAAACTGTTAAAAAGAAATTTTAGCAAAACCGAGCTGCGTGAGCACGAGATTTTGGAGCTGCATTCGTGTCTGCAGGTCGCGCTCGCACACAAGTTCGACGGTTTTAGCTTGCGAAATCGTCAATCGGCACCCCCCCTGCGCGCGGGTAGGTGTTGGAGTAAAACCATGCAAGTAGCTTGTCAACTCCTCACACTTCTTTCCTTATAAACCAAATAATGTTCCTTCCTCCTTCCTATGTGGGACAACTTCCCACACCCAAATTGGTTTTTGCTAATTTCATGGTTTTTACTCAACTTTGAGCATCGATATCTCATTCACACATACTCCGTTTTCGACGCATTATATATCGTTTCGAAGCTCTCATATAGGAGAACATAAACCCACTATAAGTTAATTATATATACTACATATATATATATATATATATATTTAAATGTGTCTAAAGTTCCCTAAAAACCATTAAATATAAGAACTTTAGACACATTTAAATATATGTGTATTTAATTAGCTTTCTTTATTCTAGGGATACAATTTAAATACTAGTTGATGGTTAATTGTTAATTATTTGATTGTTAAATGTTAATCTTTTTGTATTGTATTTCATCAAACAAATGAAAAACTGCAGAGAAAACTGATTTTTGAAGATTGGTGATAAAACTGATTTTTGATTCATGTAATAAGTTTGAAGATCGGTGATACAAAAAGATTAACATTTAACAATCAAATAATTAACAATTAACCATCAACTAGTATTTAAATTGTATCCCTAAAATAAAGAAAGCTAATTAAATACACATATATTTAAATGTGTCTAAAGTTCTTATATTTAATGGTTTTTAGGGAACTTTAGACACATTTAAATATATATATATATATGTAGTATATATAATTGACTTATAGTGGGTTTATGTTCTCCTATATGAGAGCTTCGAAACGATATATAATGCGTCGAAAACGGAGTATGTATGAATGAGATATCGATGCTCAAAGTTGAGTAAAAACCATGAAATTAGCAAAAACCAATTTGGGTGTGGGAAGTTGTCCCACATAGGAAGGAGGAAGGAACATTATTTGGTTTATAAGGAAAGAAGTGTGAGGAGTTGACAAGCTCCTTGCATGGTTTTACTCCAACACCTACCCGCGCGCAGTGGGTGGTGCCGATTGACGATTTTGCAAGCTAAAATCGTCGAACTTGTGTGCGAGCGCGACCTGCGGACACGGGTTAATTGTTGGGGGGCATCGCGGGCAGGGACGAAACTTGCCAACGCGGGCAAAGTTGGGGGGCTTCGCGGGGCTTTTGGCCGAAACAGTTTGCCACGTGGCCTGGGGCCCATCGCGGATTTTTTGTGGGTACTTTTGTAAACTGGGAGAGATTTTGGGTATTTTGGTAACACGAAGTTGGACTTAGGGTACTTTAATTAATTTCCCTTTTATCTCACGAAACCCAACATAATTTTCATATATATATATAGGGGAGGTATCTATTGCAAACCACACCATTCATGCACAGTATGCAAACCAATCATATCCCTCTATTTTTTTAATCCACGGTCATAATTGGAACAGTGGCATTTCTGTAATTAAGGTTCATTTTTTGATTTTTTTAATGAATCGGCACATCCAATAAGGGTAAATTGGTAAAATGAATCTGATAAAAACCATCTTCAAAAATTATCGCTGATTATACGGATCTAGTTTCCTATTTTATCGCAGAAAATTTATGGATGGTTTTTATTGACCAAAATCAACTGAATCTTGATACTAAAACATCACCGGCGAGGTATTTCAACCCAAATCAGTAGACGCCCAAGTGAAAGGATTTCACCGGCAACGTATTTCAACCGACGACGTATTTCAACCCAAATCAGTGAACATCACCGGCGACGTATTTCATCCCAAACCAGTAGATGCCCAAGTGAAAGGATTTCACCGACGACGTATTTCAACCCAAATCAGTAAACATCACCGGCTACGTATTTCAACCCTGTTGATGTCGACCTAGAGGAGGATAAAGAAATGAAGATCGAGTATACATCGGTAGAATCAACGGAATGAAATCACCTGTGAAGGATGACAAAAAAGATAATGAAGGAACTGAAATACGCTTCTTGTAATGGTTAGGTTTTTTGTATTTGGGTAATTTTTTTATCATTATCAATCAAATTAATCTAACGAAAATGATTTCCTGTTTAAAATAAACTTCACAAATTCAATCAGATTCATGTTTTATGCAAAAGTTGAAATATTATACTGATTGTTTGCCTTCAAGTCAATAAAAACTTCTACATGCGAACTATTTGACTTTTATGAATGTTCAATGAAATGTGAATGAAATTTGAATTCCTGAATGACAGATTCTTTGCATAGGGCAATCATGAATTGACTTTGCAACATATTCTAAAGTACAACAACTTGTGAAAGTAAATTGATGACTTTGTTTTCTAATGGTCACAGTGCAAATAACTAATAAAAGATGGTGATTCATTATTCAATGTGCCCTGTATGTTGTTAGTTAAAGGAACCTTCATTTGAGTAGCTAATTGTTGAGAGTATAATGTTTATATGTAGATGACTTCATATTGCATCAAAAAATCATGACTGAAAGCTTTCATATCAAATCATGAATACAAGTATGTGGTTCTCATATTAAATCATGAATACAATTATGTGGTAGTCATATTGTAGGATAATCATGATTGTAGGCATCAGTGTGATTAATTCAATCATGCTTATGAATCTGAAAATAACAATCAAAGTGATTTCTAGCTAGTAGAATAAATTCTAGTAAGTGTTGCCATTATGATGTTTGGCAGTCAATTCAATTATATGAAATACACTAATCATGATTAATATTTTGTAAATAACACTACATAATCCTATTATGATGTATTCATATTGAAACAAAATCATGAATTTAGTAATGTATGTGCACAATCAATCGTGATTGGGACTTTGTCATAACATTGAAATTGAGATTTATCTATTTCACCTTACAATATTATTTGTTTTGTGCTTAATACTATAGTAGAAAATAACAACTTCAAGCATTGATGAATTTGATATGATATGATACAGGAATTGCAAGTCAAATGGTGATGGATAGCCCAACACCGGAACGCCGGAAAACACGAAGAGGGAGAAAACGAAAAGGTAAGGAAATGAACTTACTTTTAGTTTGACATAATTGGGTTTCTGTTTCTGATGTGTTTAGAAACTGCCTCAGCCCAAGTTGGTCTCATTAATGCAATGGGAGAAGCTGTATTGGGTTCTTTCTTGGTTCAGCTGCTGGAACAGGTTTGGTATTCACTTGTTAAATCTCTTTGGTTACTTTTTTTTATCTATCTCTTTGCAACCCTTTTTTCCCCAAAAAAGATGGCCATATTGCAAAAATCTTTTTATGGTCTGTTGATTGCATGTATTGGTTACTGGGATTGGTTTCTTGTCAGGTTATGTTTAGTCCCAGATGGATTCAGTTTACAATTATTTTTATAATGTGGCGTTCATCTTCGGATAGTTTGCATCTCACAAATGGGGCTACTGTTTTTAGATTTGATTTTGGAATGGGGCTTCTGGTTGTGCAGAAGTTGGTTGCTTGTTTGGCTTTTTATGATTGTACACAACTTCTGTATTGGAGATTATTGACTTTGGTATTTTTAACAGAGGGCCAAAGTTTTTGTTGTTTCTTGAAGAAAAGAAAATATTTGAAGCTTTGGATATGGATGATAAATATCAAAAACTATGAATTACATTTCTCTCCGAATATTTGAGCAATTGAGCCTTCAAAGACGGAGAGACGGTGTGGTGGGGAGGTCTGAGTCGAGGAAGATCTGGACACTAACAGGCCTGTTTCGAGGAGCTTCCTCATCAAGCAGGGCTGAATGGGTTTGACTCTCGCAAACTTATCCAGGCGCTGCTTGGTTTCTGGTCCTTTTGCTTCTTAAAGTGTCGAGAGGGAAACAAGACGAAGAAGGTGGGAAGAGGCCTGTGCATTCAGACTGCAGGACCCGGGATGGCTTATTCAATTCAGCAGGTGCAGGTGCTATCTATGGTGGCTTATTTTCTCCAACAGGTATGGTAGTGTGCAGGTGCTACGCGAGGGGGCTTAATCAACTCATCAGAGGAGCCTCGTAGTGATAACGAAAAGGTAAGGGATCATGCAGCTTTCTGCATTAAGCTGTCTGCATTAAGCTGTCTGGAATAGCCTTGCCTTTGGTCCAGGTTCAGCTGTTGTGAAGTGCTGTCCAGGTGCTGTGAAGGGCTAGTCAGGTGCGGCTTAATGGATGTGAAAGGTTGTTCGGGTGCGGCTTAATGGTTGCTGCGGTTCTGATTGGTTTCGGACAGCAGGCTTTTCGGCTTTGCCTATCGCAAATTTATTGTGTTTGTTTGCTGGTTATGCTCCTGTTTTGGGTTTCGATTGTTCGTTTGTTGTGGTTTCTGTGTTCATTTGGTTTCGGGTGTATGTAGTTGTGTTTTGCTGATAACTTTGTATTGGTTGGTTATTGGGTAATGTATGGTTTTACTGCTATTCAAAAAAAAATTGAGCCTTCAAAGAGGAACTTGATAGATAAATATCATGGATACATACATGTCTTTTTTCTTTTTTTTTCTTCATGTTGCCATATTTCTTATTGCTGTAGTGCTGGTTCAAAAGCCTCTCCTCCATTGTTGTTGTATCCTATAGTGAGTGACTTTTGTGATGCTTTTTAAAGTTGTAAATTGCTTCAGTTTTGATCATATCTGCAATTGGAAACATGGGGTTACTTGCATACTTGCATAAAACGTAGTATTATTAATATAAGATGTGGCTTTATGTAAACCAACTTATTAAAGCTTGAATGGTTTGTTAGACACATTTTTAGAATGGGTCGATAAATTTTAATAACAAAATACATGTTGACAAAATAAATTACACTTTTACATGAAAGGTGATCTAAATCATTCTTTCTTTTTGTGAGTTAGGTCACTAGCAGTAAAAATCTTATAAGAATACTGCAAATGCTCATATCTTGATATCATGTTTGTTGTGATCAAGTGTATATCATATCATTGTTAAAATCTTTTCTAACAAAACCATCAAAATTTTAAAATCGTTTACATTTACGACTCATGCCGCATTGCACGGGTAAACAACTAGTCATCTAAAAAAAATAAAAACACTATATACATAACATATTCATTCAACATTAATTAAAATTAAATGAATTTTAATATAAATCACATAAACAATTACATTATTATAATGATTTGCTATAATAATAATAATAACACACCATATTAAATACAACACACAATTGCTTTAATGATTATATTAATACACTG
The DNA here is from genome assembly GCA_033807775.1 of Saussurea involucrata. Classification (NCBI taxonomy): domain Eukaryota; kingdom Viridiplantae; phylum Streptophyta; class Magnoliopsida; order Asterales; family Asteraceae; genus Saussurea; species Saussurea involucrata. The sequence continues at coordinate 164,973,297 of CM066320.1, forward strand.
GAAATATACAGAAACATCATAAATAAGATTAAGAAATAATAAAAATGATTCAAATTATATTTCATAGAATTACGATTAATGTGCTTAAGAAATAATAAAAATGATTCAAATTATACTAATTAATTAGTTGGAATCCCTAGAAAAAAGGCAGTTACCAAAAAAAACGAGATTATCTAATCAATCATTAATATCGGCTTATAACATGAAATACCGAAATACCCTTGAATATTAATATTAAAACTAATTAATTATTTTTAATCTAATGGTTGTGGTTGGTTTGCAAAGTTTGCATGATCTGAGTGGTTTGCAAAGGATATTTCGCCTATATATATATAGATAGATAGATATAAGGTCTTTTTCTTTTGTTAACCATCCATTTAGTATTAACCATGTTAATCAATCAGGACCATTCATCTTGAAAATCAATAGCTTAGATTAAAACAAATTTAAAAAAATGGTGAACACGGTTGAGTATACGATCTTCATATATGCACAGAGGTAAAAACGTCAATTGATATATTAGACAAATTAATAGAAAAGGAAATCACTCTTGTTTCATGGCACTTCCAAAACGTGTTCCATAATCTAAAATTTGCCAATTTTATTATTCAAAATCAGCTTTATTTTTAGAATATGAGATTATCCAAATGTTGTCATTTTTTGTTTTCAAAATCAACTTTGTTTATATGAACCTGGTTTATATGTGCATATATGCACTTTTTTATATGCATATATGCAATTGTAAATTGACGATCATATGTGTAAGATGTGCATATATGCACTTCTTTTGATGTGTAAGATGGAAATGGTTTATATGTGCATATATGCACTTTTCTTTATGTGCATATATGAAATTGTAATTTGATCACCATATGTGTAAGATGTGCATATATGACTTTCTTTTGATATGTAAGATGAACCTTATTTATATGTGCATATATGCACTTTTGTTAATGTGCATATATGAAATAAAAAAATCATCTTCACGAACTGTATATGGCCAAAACAAACCTTAAATCAGACATCATCTTTACGAAAAATGTATACAACCAAAACAAATAGATTGTGAATAACAAAAACCATAATTTGAATTATTATTCCAAAAATGTACCATTCAAAACTTCATCATTCAAACACTATTCAACATTACTTCACCATTATACTGCACATCATAATTAACAAAAAAGAACACAAACAAACAATAAAACAAGAAACACTAACTCAAAAAACGCCTAACAAAACCCATAATTCGAATTAAAATAGCAAAAACGAACCTACATAAACTTCATCATTCAACATCTCTACGACGTTACTGCATGATGGTCGGTTACAATCATCCACAAACTGAAAAGAAACATCTTCAATCCCACATGACTGTAAATATGCACTTGTCTGGGTAAAAACATCATGAACATGATGAATTCTATCATTCATCAAAGTTTGATTTTCAATTTCTTCTGCAAAATTATTGTTGATCGACATTTGAAGAAGGAAAAGTAGTTGCAACACGTTATCTTCAATGGAATCCATAATCGATTGCATAAAAAAAGTGAAAAGGTTGTAAAATCGCACAAGAATCCTGGGTTTTAGATGAAGAAATCGCGAATTTGAGATAATCATACGAACAAGAATAGTGATTTTAGAAATATGAATATTATCATTAATAACTACCATAATTATCTGGTGTATGAAATTATGAAAGTAAATAAACATTAATAAATTAAAATTCCGAAAATCCTAAAATACCCCTACAAAATTCGCCCTCTATATATTCAAACCAGTAAATTCTCTTAATTCCTATTGGTTCAAAAAAGTTAACACGGTTAACACTAAATGACTAGTTAACAAAAGAAGGACTCTCTCTCTCTTTCTCTCTCTCTCTCTCTCTCTCTCTCTCTCTATATATATATATATATATATATATATATATATATATATATTATTTCATCCCATGAAATCAAACACAAATTTTATCTATAATCTATTTCACCTCCATGAAATCAAACGCATTTTTCGACTATATGTTATTTCACCTCATAAAATCAAACACAATTTCGTGTATATGTTATTTCACCCCACGAAATCAAACACAATTTTCGTTTATATGTTATTTCACTCTTGAAATGAAACGCATTTCATCAATATGTTATTTCACCCCATCAAATCAAACACAATTTTGGGAAAGAAGCAACCCTAAATCTGTGAATAGGCTTCTACTCTTGCTTAGATTCTCATCCAAGATTGTAAAACAAAAGATTTTTATCTTACAAAATCTAGTGGCTAGTCTCGTTGAAGAAAGAAGACAATGGTATTTCTTCAACGTGAATGGGCGAAGTGGTCAGTTTCTCTGTCGTGGGGAAGAGGGATGTGGCAGGTTTCTCATATGGCGACTTTGACAATGTTGCAAATCCCTTGTTAAAGTTTACATTAAATAAGTTATCTTAAAAATTACTAATATTTTAATCAAACAAATCACATTAAAAAACGAGAATTTTGTGATCTTCGATATGACATCCATCTCGATATTGTTTTTTGTTTAGCGTTTTAACCGTTTCTACGTGAAATGTTATATATGTGTTATATTCATTATGAATATTTATGCATGTTCACATGTTTATAACTCTTTAATATTCATCTATTAGTATGATATTCATCATGAATATACAACTTAGTATAACATTCCTCATGAATATACAACTTAGTATAACATTCATCATGAATAATTATGTATTTTCACGTATATTCAACAAATCTTCAGTATTCATACATCACTATGATATTCATCATTACTAGCATTTTTACTATAACATTCATCATAAATATTTATATATGTCACGTTTATACAACAACATTTCAACATTCGTACATCAGTATGATATTCGTCATGAATGTATAATTTTCACTATAATGTTAATCATGAATATATATATACTATTCATCCTAAATATACATATTATTCATCATGAATATTCATGTATTTTTTTTTATTTTCACCATAACATTTTATCATGAATATGTATACTATTCATCATGAATATGTATACTATTCATCATGAATATTTATGTATGATCATGTGTATGCAATAACTCTCTAGTATTTATATTAGTATGATTTATCATAAGTATTAATTTTCACCATAACATTCATCATGCATATACATATTATTCATCATGGTTATAGTACAGTTTCAACTCTACATACTCCAGATTTTTCTTTTTCTTTATTGGATTCTCGATTGATCTAGATGAGTTCCCGATTCATCTCGATATATTTCCCGATCCATCTCGATAAAATTTAAAAGTTGTAGGTTATGGTTTTACACACACACACACATGTATATATAAATATAGGACGTGTTTCAATTGAAAACCCGACATTTGTAACAAACTTTGTGGAACGATCTATACCATTCATTTCCTCTAGATCATGGATTAATATAATTAAATTAATAATTACGGCCGAGGGTACTTTAGTAATATCTTAATTTAATTATTGTATTAATTTAATTTTTAAATATATCAATTATGGCAGTAACTAATTTTTAGGGATTCCATTCCATGATCACGACTCCAAAACTATTTTTCACGATCTCGTAAATATCTTCTCCATGTTTTCATATGAATTTTGTGATTAAATCCTCATTCATGATTACATTATAGAATTCATGATTAAATCCACATTCATGATTACATCATAGAAATGTCCCCTGCTTCATGATGAACCGTTGCGCTTATTCATGAATGGGTCTCATGAATTTAAATTTTTCGAAGAAACCCTCTATTTAATTCATGATCATAGGTTGTCTACTTCATGAATTATGTTGTAAATTGAAAAAACCCAATTCATGATTATGGGTCATGAATTCCGATACCCTGTTTTGTCGGATTCATGATTAATAGTAATACACCCTAATCAAAACAGTTGGGTTCCTCATTCGTAACCAGAAAACCCTAATTAAAAACAGAATAGGATTAATGAATTCACCGTATTCATTGGGTTGTTCGGATTCTCTTTTTCTTGTTTTGCTTCTGTCGTTTGAAACTTCAACGACACTCGATGATTGCAAGTCTTCTAAATGCACTAAAACTGGATTATCTGGAGTGTTTTTGAAATTCGAAAAGCTTGTCTTCATCCTAATTCTCTCACTTGGGTGTCGAACTACAATTTCGATGAAACCCTAATGTGAATAAACAAACTTCATCAACATATTTGTATGTGATTTAAATAAAACCATACCTCTCCGTGGATGATTCATCTTTGCGGTATGTTGAGAATGTGTATCTTCCACAACGAAATGGAATATTTGATCGGAAAACCGCCGATGTTATGGGATTGTATTTCGGGGAATGAATCCCTGATTTTCTGGGTGAATTTCTTATTATTTCAGCATTTTTTGGTAGTTCCTATTTTACCCTCATGTGCGCTTAATTTAGTAGCAAATTAAATTGAAAATGCTTGTTAATTACGGATTATGCCATTAATAGATCTAACCGTTAATTTTTTAATCTAATGGTCATTGATGGTCTACAAAGTGTATGGGATTTATTGGGTTTTCATGTGAAACCGCCCCTATATATATATATATATGTAACAACCCGAATTTCTAGTAAAATGTGAAGGTTTGGTGGCTAAAGTCTAATAAATGAAAGCTTGAGTTAAGGGACCTTTTAGCAATTTGTGAAAGATACAAATTGGGTCAAAACCCTAGAGAAATCATTTTCATCCCTATGGATGGCGGCTGAGCAAGAGAAGAGAAGGAGAGAAATAGAGAGAAGAGAAAGAGATTCTTGGGGTTCAAGTGCAAGTGGGGGAAGAAGAGCTTCAATCATCAAAATTGGAAGAAGGAGTGGAGTTGGATCACGATTTCACAAGAGTTTCTACCAGGTAATCCCTAAACCGAAACCACAATTTGATTGTTGGATGGTTTGATGAGATAAGTAGAGAGTATTTCTTAAAAAGATTGTAAATGATGCCTTGAGAGAGAGATTAAGCACTCTAATCGTGTTTGAGTAGCAAAGAATTGTAAGAAATGAATCTAGAATGTTTATGGAGTCGTTTATCGCATTATCGTACTGATTAAGAGGCTCTGTGAAAGGTTTTGTCTCTGAAATCGTTCCCAGCGTCGTACCCGATAAGTCCCTGTGATGAAGGTTACCGGGAGAGAACCCGGATAGTACCGATATGTATGTGAGTCCCGGTAAGCTACATTCTGGTAAGTGTGTACCCGGTAAGTGGTGTTCCGGTAAGCTATGTTCCAGTAAGTTTGTACCCGGTAAGTAGATGTTTCGGTAAGTGTGAGACCCGATAAGTTATGTAACCGGTAAGTTGTGTCCGGATAGTGTCCGGAAAGTTGGTATTAGGGTCTGAGCAGTTTATACTTCCTCCATTTCTCAGGTAATCCGATGGTAAGTCCGAAGCAAAGTAAAACAAGATGCTAAACGCACCAGGTGAGTTTTTCTAGCTAAAATACGTGATTTTACGTGTTTTCCAAAGAAAGTGATTATGTGGAAATGCCATGTTATTTTACATGATTTTTACGTGAATGAAAGTTTAATATCTTACTGATCATGGTGTGATTACGAGCAAGATTTATTTACAAGCTTTTACGTATGTTTTCCCTGAAAAGTATGTTTTAAGGAAAAGATTATTCAGCAAGATGAAATGAATTATAAAGTGTTACACGGATTTCATGTTTCATGTTTATGACGAGCTATGTGTATGTTATGTAGAGTCGGTCTGCACAGTGGGATCTGGGTACCTCGGGATCCGATGATCCCTTGGGCTGTTGTGTGAAGCTTGTAGGAGGGAATTCATTTCCTTCCTACTCGGGCATGTGAGTAGCTTGTAGGAGGGAATTCATTTCCTTCCTACTCAGATATGTGAGAAGCTTGTAGGAGGGAATCCATTTCCTTCCTACTCGGATATGTGACCAACTATGTGATCCTTAAACATTGTGCAGTACCATGGTTGAATGATTATGTGAAGAATGTTAATATGTTTTATAAAATGATTTTAAAATGTTGATGCACACTGTTTATGGAGGGAATTCACTAGACCTCATGGTCTAACCCTTTCTTTTCAAAACTAAAACCTTTTCAGGTAAGCATATAGTAGGAGGCTCAGGTAAGTGAGCAAGAGCAGGATAGAGTACAGATGCTGTTAAAGACAGTGCCGGTGCCACTTGTAGTAGTAGTTGTTCTCAGTTGTGTATAAGTTGTTTCTGCCAACTTTAGTTTGAGACTGATGTAACGAAATTTTGGGACCCAGTTCTGTAAATGTTATGATTGAATGTTATGTTTGTCTTGTTGTATTTATGGGACGTTACAAATGGTATCAAAGCCATAGTTTAAGGGATTTAGGTGACCGGATGGGCCTAAACTTAAACTTTGGATTAGAAATCACAACTGAGAATCAGGGAATGCGTTAGGAGGGCACTATTGTATATATAGGAAATGCGTTAGGAAGGCACTATAGCAGATATAGGACTAATAGGGTACCGAAGACAGTCATGTAAGGTAAGTTTGGGATTTCACCTGGCCAGTGTAATTGCAAACTTACAGGTACATGTATGTGCTTGACCTGCCTTATTATTCCAAAGTTGTAGTCTTAAGCTAGTTTATATGTCGTGTTCCAATAATCTACAAGGTCAGCAAGATCCCTGAGTGATAGACCGAGCTCCCTTGTTTGGGAAGTGTCGTGAGAGATCATATATGATGTGATGTATGTATACATCGAAGAGAAGAAATGTTGTATAGAATGTTATGAGTCGTCTAGAGGTAGCTCTTCGTGGATTCGAACAGGATGAATGTTGAGTTTGAGTAAGACTCCTGTTTCAGGAGAGTCCCAGTTCTAGAGATTGCGAAGTAGATCAGTTCGGATGATATGAAGGACAGTGTCGAAATCTTGAAAGTGTCAATGGAGCCCTGACTTATTATTCGAGCTTTTCAATGGCAGGATAAATGAATTAAGATACCTATAGTGAATTGAAAACATGTAGAAGTAGAAAGTGAGATAGTTGATCAAAACGAAAATAATGTGAAATAGTTGAATAAGTGAGATGTGGAACGCATGTACAACAAGTTATTGCATGACCGAGAGGGCGACCATTGGTCGAAGGTAGAGTGTCAAGGATAAGTTGTGTGAGTAAAGCGGTTGACCTTGTTAGGGGAGTAGCCTTCAATTGCAAGTAGAGTTTCATGCATAGCGTTCTTATATGTAACATGAAATTTTTCACGATTTAAGTTAAATGTGTAAATATCAATTTTGATCAAAAATGAGTCAGAATGTGCAAGCGTATGTTTAAAGAAAAGGTGATTTCATTCACATTGCACAATGAAATGTTTAGCTTAACGATTTGCAAAGTATTTCACACTTTTCATGATAAGTTAAATTGTTACAAAAAGGTCGAGAACACGTTTGCCAGCAAAACTTTTACAATCAAAATGAGTTTTGACTTGTTGATATCTTATAAAAGAGTGCGAGAATCGACTGGTTTACTTGGTGTCGGTAATTTCTTTCAGAATTGTGTCGAATGAAAGGATTTTCATTCAATGTATTACTGTCGTAATAGCATCGTTCGAATTGAGTAAGATCAAGGTTCACGGGAAGATGCATGCAAACGATTCTCGAGTCGTTGTGCAGGGCATCGAAGTTATAAGAGTGATGGGGTCATGTGTACCCAAGTGGATCCAAATGTGGTTTATTTAAAATGATGAAATGTGCGAAAAGATTTATTTATTGTATTGTCATGCATGAAGGCTATGAACCCACTAGGTCGTAGAGTATTACATTTTAAGCTAAGGAAGAACTCCGAGAGTGGAGAGGTGTTGGACAAGTCAGGGGAGAACGTATGTAGTTTTGTATATGTGTTCAAGAGGAGAGTTGGACAGTGGAAGAGTCGGGAATGGATTATAGTGTCGGGTGTATGAGGGTCTGTACCCTTGCTTGGTGACTGGGAATACAGTTGCCGAGGGACGATGGTGTCCGGGGGAAGGACTAGAAGTCATCAAGGTGTTGATTTTAGCGACTCTTGATGAGTAGTGTTGTGAGGCAGAAATGAAAAATCCACGGTGTGGGATATGAGTTTTGAGGTGAGCTTGTAATATTGATGTTACATGAGTAAGTTTTGAAATAAGGGCGACGAATTATGAAGTTGATTATGATGTGTTGGAAGGAATAGGTTCCGTAAGGAACCCATGTTAAAGAATAGGTTGAGAAAGTAGTTACAAGTTGACTATTGATGTTGAAGTCGGTAGCGGTGTAAGTTGGCTGAGGCCGAAGACTTGAACCAGAAGAGTGAAAGTTGATAGAACACCTTGTAGAGGTGTTAAGTTAGTGAGAGACTGATGTCTTGGATAAGCGTTCTACTTACGAGGTACGGAGGGTTCGTAGAAGGATAAGGCATGTAGCACGAACGAAGCGAGTGTATAAATTATATCGTCCAGTGGGGGAATGTGCCCTGTTTATGTAAGGGCTCGGATCATAGAGAGCTAGCAAGAACGATTACTTTTGAGCTAAGTGGGAACTAGGGAGTTATAGTTCAACTAGATTGAGAAAGGACAAAGTAGCGAGATAGACTTGATTTTTTTTGCGGGAAAATTTGAAGGCGAGTTTGAATTGTGTATGGATGGCCATGAGAGATTTGGTCTGCAGTGTGATGTTATGGGTGAGGAATGTACAATCATGTAGTGGAAATAATTGCCAAGATAAATGTGCCAGTTAGTGTTGTAGTAACGTGATGTTAGAAAGATGAAGCATTAGATGGAAGCCTTTTTGGGATTTCAGATGAGGTGTGCGAATTGTTAAGCAAGTGGTTGGAACACGTAGTTGTAAGTGGCAGTGTGATACGTCTATTATCGGAGTAGAATGTCAGAGAAGTAATGGGTGCTTGCCCAAATGAGAGACCAAGCGTTTTTCTGGCTATGTGAGTCGCTAAGTAAGTATATTCTTGAATTCACTGTAAGTTTAAAGAAGATGATGGATGGATTAATCCAAATGTGGTGTAGTAGATGCGAAATCTTTAATGATTGAGAATTGTTCCTATGGGTGAAAGGATTATCCGAGAAGGTAATAGTTGAAGATCAAAGAATGTGTAGTAACAGAAACACTGGTGGCAGTTCGAGGTGGCTTGGTCGAAAGCCTTAAGTTAGAATTTTAGTGCAACCGTTTGGTTGTGTATAGTAATGAGAAAGTATTTCCAGCTTGGGAATTGTCGGAAGAGAGAGGCGAGTAATGTTGGTGGGCAGTGCTCCACGCTAACGTGGGGAGGTGAATATGGTATGTCGGAATAAGTAAGTAAATTGGAAGTAGTAAGCTTGACAGTAATGCCAAAAGGTGCAATGTTGTGTAGATTGTCATTGATAAGTGTGCGAACTTTTGGAAAGAGTATTGAGGAAGGGATTTGTGTATGATTATGTGCAGGAAAGAAGTGGATAAGACAACTGAATGAGTTAAGTTAGTGATTTTGTGAGAAATGTTTAAACGAATTGGTCGTGCAATGATTAAGCTAGTGAGAATAGTATGGTGTGACCATGGTTACTCCTCTTAGTTGAGTGAGGATAACCGGAGTTATGTTTTATATGACTGAACGAACGTGGCAATCAGCGAGGAATTGATGTGTTTCAGGATAATTTTAATTTGAGTTGGTGAACACTTCAACGATGGGTTGGAGGTTCCTACTCTTAGTTACGTATAAGTATGGGGTGATGAAGTAGTGAGGATGTGAGAGATGTTTGACGAACTGTGGTCTAGGTGGTCCGAGAAAGGGAAATATTATCTGCATAGATGATTGTTGGGTGGTACAGGGTTGTGAGTTGTGATACGATGAAGGAACTCTGGGTTGTGAGTTGTCGGGATGTACAGGGTTGGCCAGGTGCCAAGCTGTCAGGTGAGTGGTTGTTTCTTGGTAAAAGAATCTCGTGTTGTGGTGGAGGATTCCGCCCAGTTCCTCCTTAAAGGAAGTAAAGATGCATGAGAAGCCTTATTTAATCTTCTATTGTCAACATCGATCGAATAGGAACAATAGCATACGAATTAGAGAACCGTAAGAACTGAAGGGAATGCAACCAATGTTCCATGTTTCGAATTTAATGAGGTGGTTGATTGAGTCAGAAGTGGCATTACTTTGGGGAATTGTCAGTTTTGGTGTGGGCAAAATACCCGCATCTTTTCCAATGAGGAATTCCGGGGACGGAATTCTTTTAAGGGGGGAGTGTTGTAACAACCCGAATTTCTAGTAAAATGTGAAGGTTTGGTGGCTAAAGTCTAAGAAATGAAAGCTTGAGTTAAGGGACCTTTTAGCAATTTGTGAAAGATACAAATTGGGTCAAAACCCTAGAGAAATCATTTTCATCCCTATGGATGGCGGCTGAGCAAGAGAAGAGAAGGAGAGAAATAGAGAGAAGAGAAAGAGATTCTTGGGGTTCAAGTGCAAGTGCAAGTGGGGGAAGAAGAGCTTCAATCATCAGAATTGGAAGAAGGAGTGGAGTTGGATCACGATTTCACAAGAGTTTCTACCAGGTAATCCCTAAACCGAAACCACAGTTTGATTGTTGGATGGTTTGATGAGATAAGTAGAGAGTTTTTCTTAAAAAGATTGTAAATGATGCCTTGAAAGAGAGATTAAGCACTCTAATCGTGTTTGAGTAGCAAAGAATTGTAAGAAATGAATCTAGAATGTTTATGGAGTCGTTTATCGCATTATCGTACTGATTAAGAGGCTTTGTGAAAGGTTTCGTCTCTGAAATCGTTCCCAGCGTCGTACCCGGTAAGTCCCTGTGATGAAGGTTACCGGGAGAGAAGCCGGATAGTACCGATATGTATGTGAGTCCCGGTAAGCTACGTTCCGGTAAGTGTGTACCCGATAAGTGGTGTTCCGGTAAGCTATGTTCCGGTAAGTGTGTACCCGGTAAGTAGATGTTCCGGTAAGTTATGTTCCGGTAAGTGTGAGACCCGGTAACTTATGTTATCGGTAAGTTGAGTCCGGATATTGTCCGGAAAGTTGGTATTAGGGTCTGAGCAGTTTATACTTCATCCATTTTTCAGGTAACCCGATGGTAAGTCCGAAGCAAAGTAAAACAAGATGCTAAACGCACCAGGTGAGTTTTTCTAGCTAAAATACGTGATTTACGTGTTTTCCAAAGAAAGTGATTATGTGGAAATGCCATGTTATTTTACATGATTTTTACGTGAATGAAAGTTTAATATCTTACTGATCATGGTGTGATTACGAGCAAGATTTATTTACAAGCTTTTACGTATGTTTTCCCTGAAAAGTATGTTTTAAGGAAAAGATTATTCAGCAAGATGAAATGAATTATAAAGTGTTACACGGATTTCATGTTTCATGTTTATGACGAGCTATGTGTATGTTATGTGGAGTCGGTCTGCACAGTGGGATCTGGGTACCTCGGGATCCGATGATCCCTTGGGCTGTTTTGTGAAGCTTGTAGGAGGGAATTCATTTCCTTCCTACTCAGGCATGTGAGTAGCTTGTAGGAGGGAATTCATTTCCTTCCTACTCGGATATGTGAGAAGCTTGTAGGAGGGAATCCATTTCCTTCCTACTCGGATATGTGACCAACTATGTGATCCTTAAACACTGTGTAGTACCATGGTTGAATGATTATGTGAAGAATGTTAATATGTTTTATAAAATGATTTTAAAATGTTGATGCACACTGTTTATGGAGGGAACTCACTAGACCTCATGGTCTAACCCTTTCTTTTCAAAACTAAAACCTTTTCAGGTAAGCATATAGTAGGAGGCTCGGGTAAGTGAGCAAGAGCAGGATAAAGTACAGATGCAGTTAAAGACAGTGCCGGTGCCACTTGTAGTAGTAGTTGTTCTCAGTTGTGTATAGGTTGTTTCCGCTAACCTTAGTTTGAGACTGGTGTAATGAAATTTTGGGGCCCAGTTCTGTAAATGTTATGATTGAATGCTATGTTTGTCTTGTTGTATTTATGGGACGTTACAATATAGTCGGGTTCAAACAAGAACAATACATATTAATGTAAAATCACTAATGATTTTGTTTGTTCTCGTGTTCTTTTAAATAATTACAGTTCTCGTTTGATCCCCCCCCCCCTTTTCTATATATATATATATATATATATATATATATATAGGGTCAGTTTCAGGAGAAAACCTCAAAAACGAAAAAATGAGGAACACCCTGGTAGCCCTTCATCGGGACGGTATGCACTTGTGCATACAAGTAATTTATAACATGCATACGTGTATATGCATAATGCACATGTGCATAAAAATCAAAAGACAACTTAATTTTTGGCGTTTGGTAAACTAGCTGATAAGCTAGCTGTTGACTCATAAGCTAGTTGATGATAAAGTCACGTTTGGCAAAACTAGCTTATAAACATGTAAAATGACCAAAAAAGACATCTTCAAAAAAATTATCAATTACGATATTTAATTATAAAATTAAAACAAATTTAGAAAATTATAATATTTAGTTAATACAACCAATGTAGTACAGAAAAATTAAATAATACAACATGTTAATTAAAAGAATTTAAAATTTATTATTACATATATACCAATTAAAACAGGTTTTAGAAAGAAAAAAATATATTAACTTATGATTTTAAATAACCGTTACATATAATATGAAAAAAATAATCAAATAATACATAAAAAGATAATAGTAGCTGGTAATTAAAATATATTAATTAATATTATAAAATATATAAAAATAATTTATATGATTAACAATATTCTAAATAATTAAAAATGAATATCAATATATAATTAAAGTTTAATTAAATAATTTTCAGTTAATATTAATTAATAATAATTAAATTTAAAAAATAATATTTATTAATAATAATAGTTAGTAATAATAATAAGGGGCAATATTGAAATATTCACAAAAAACTATTGAAACGCTACTCCAAGTAACGTTTCAAAAAGTTAGTTTATGATCATTCAAACATATACATCAAAAAAAAAGTTAGCTTATAAGCTAGCTTTTTTTTGCCAAACAATGCCTTACTTGTATGCACAGTGCATACCGTTCAGTTGAAGGACTATCATTGATGTTCTTTAGTTTTCTATTTTATTGAGACTTCTTTCTCTCTCTCTCTCTCTCTCTATATATATATATATATATATATATATATATATATTTATGTCTGGATACTTCAACTGACACTCAAAACTGATTTAAAATTAACTTGTAGTTGTGAGTGACTTATATAGTTTCCTTTTTGGATATGTAGATAATACAACAACTTTAAGAGGTTGTTTACCAAATTTTCTATTAGGTCATGTTCGAATAAAATGTGTTTTTGTTTACTTTTTTTTCTTCTTGAACCAACAATATGAGTGACAAACATGATCGATCTACCCTTTAGCTTGAATCAAGCTAAGGTTGTTTGATAAATTGTTGTTTATTTTTAAACAACTGTTTGAACATTAAAACATAACATCATAAATTCCGCATATTATCCAAAAACCCATAAGAATTAAACAAAAGTATTTCCAAATATAACAACAAAACGTAAACAAGATTAACAATGCAATTTAGTGTAAAAAGATATACAAAAATTTTGAAGAACACCAACACCTCTATCCTCCCAACCTTTTTCCTTCATTGAAAGCCCCATCCATCTCATATCCTTGTCACTGAAACCTCATCCCCATCCCCTCTTTTTCCATTATGATAAACACCAACACCACCATGCCACAATGTCGCATCACCAATAAACCAATAGGAGTCCACTGACCCTAAAACCATTGTGTTTTTTAGCCATCACCCCTCCATCTCTAGCATTGTAGCACCCCTAAACCCATCGTGGTGGAATCTCTTTCTGCCTTTCGACTTCGACAAGATTCGGAAGAAGAAAGGAGTGGCGGTGGCATGGGTGGACCTATAGTGTTGCATACGGTGGCACTCTTCCGTCGAATGGTAAAAAAATTTAGGTTTGTGAAAGGTACAACCTTATCAATTTGTTGTGTGTCACCATATATATTTTGAAACTACAACAAAGACACAAGTTTTTCTTGATAGAGTTGGTTTGGAAGAGTTTCTTCCACTTTGTAGTTCAAAACCCGGGTTTGAGTCCCAATATTAGGGTCATTTTCCTAGTTTTTTATCTTAATTTCAGATTTATTTATCTTTCTAAAAGATTTGCAATAAGAGGACTTGATCACGAGACCTCATATTTGAAAAGCAAGGAACTAACCACTACAACAATATTGATTTTATGAAAAATATCTCTATATTTGTTTCTTATAGTCAAATGATGTCATCGTTTGAAAAAAGTTCCGAGTCCGCCCATGGGTGGTGGAATCTTTAGGATGGTTGATGGAATCCTCAATTTTCAATTGATTTCTTGAGGAGTCTTTAGCTAGGTTTTAAACTTCTTCTTGGAGCGCAGCGCTTTTTAATCTGAGGTGCAATTGAGGTAAATTTTGGGCTGAATCTAGACAAACGAAGTACTTTGGCTGAATGAATAGGCCACAATAATTAATAAAACTATTTTTTATTAAGTTGCAAGTAATTCCCAAGCAACAAGAGGAGCATCATACTTAAATAAAACCATTTCAAAATCATGTAGCTAGCATATCACAAATTATTATATATTTTTTTTGAGATTTTTCTAACAATTACTATTTTCACATAAAATACTACAAATGATTTAACTTGTATGTTGTTTCGCAGTGTGAAACACCATTGCATTGTTTCGTATTAGTGTAGTCATTTCAACAATTAACAACAAATCAATATTAATATATGTGTTGTTTTGCCGTGTGAAACACAACTGCATTGTTTTACATTAGGGATGTCATTTCAACGATTAAGAACACATAAATGTCACTACAACAAAAAGTGGATTATAGGACGCTTTTTTAGGACGTCTTTGTGATCCCAGAGACAAGTAATCATGCAAATATAAGCTCAACAATGGTCATCTCTATATTCAATGAATCATAACAAGCTCACAATACAATGGATGAACAATCAAGTGTGTGTGGCTAGTGTGTGTGTTGGATGACCTAGTTTTCTAAAGAGGAAAATAGCAAACATTATATAGTTAGGGTAGACTATGGCCCTATTACAAAACTAGCCCCTCTACTTGGTACAATGTCATATTAGCACTAACAATCTCCCCCTTTGTACCAAAGTAGAGATAACAAAATCAGACTTCCACTGGGGTCACGGACACCTTCCGAATACCAAAGATGATCTCAAACCTCCGCAGTTCATGGTGGTAGTCTTTCCGGTATGAGATGGCTTGCAACACTTGGTTGATCTGGTTCTTTTCTTTATCGGTGAGCTTTACTAATCCATTTGTATCCAGACGAAGCCTGCTTTCCAGATGAACCGAGATGATCTTCAAAGTACCCTCACAGAACTTGTTCATTTCAATGACTCGCATAAACTTCTTCTTTGAGTCAGTATCAATGTAGACAACTCCAAGTTCTGGCTTGCTCAGTACGGTGTAAGCGGGGATACCTTGAATATCTGGTATGCGTCTGTTCGGTCTTCTCAGGTTCACATTGGCTTGAAAGGATTCCAAGCCCATCTAAAAGTCAGTGAGGTATGAGAACTTCAGGATGTTCTTCATAAACTTTCTCACACTTCGGTAAGCAGCACTGTAGGTTATTCTCTTTTCTGGAACATTCTTCTCTGGATGGACAACAAGTAGGTTGAAGAGACTCAGAAGATCATTCAGCTTCAGACTCTTGAAATCAGCTTCAGAAAATACGCATTCAGACCCATCTGATCTCAAGACAGTGAACTCGGGATAGAAGACATCAAACAGCTTCTGAGATTCAACTTTCAGCACCTTCATAATCATGTTATCTGATTTGACAGATTCTGATCCTTTGTCTTTGTTCTTTATAACGTATAGAAATTCGATCTTCTTCAGTGATGGCCAATTCTCAATCCCATATACCTTTTCCAAGTTGATCTTCTGAACATTCTGTACATATAGTTCTTTCCTCAAGGTCTCTAGATAAGGAGTATGTATTGCTACTCTTTGTCTAGTGGCCACGTACCTTGGTTCAGCATCAACAATATCTTGGAAGAATTGGAGTTTTGCCTCAAGTACTTTATCTCTGATCTTACCATCCGGTATAAATGGCACTTGTGGAGCTGAAGTACCTAAGCTTGGACCTGCTGCAGTTTCTGTCTATGGATTGTCTGAGATTGGGCCCGCAGATTCTACCTGTGTCGGAGCATCTTCTTCAGATTCGATATCCATACACTGATCCCCAGTTTCAAAGTCATCATCCAATTCATCCAGTGCTTCAATCATCTCTTCTTTAATCTTATAGTTCAACTGCTTTGGTTCTTCCTCAGAATCAATGTAGATATAATCTCTTACGAATTCATCTGCTAGAACTAACGTATCCTCCACATGTTCCATAACTGTATCTGTCCCTCCAGTTCCCGTTCCCTGTCCACCCGTAGGTTGATCTGTGCTCTCAGTGTTTCCAGTAGCTGCCCCACTAGATTCACCAACTCCTGTTGATCTCTTCTCCCCCTCATGTTGATCAGGCGGATCCTGATCATCATGTCTTCTTTTCTGAGAGACTTCAGCTTGTATACCACACCTTTCTTCTACAACTTTGAGCCTCTTCTCAATGGAGCTGAACCCTCCCATAATGGCACTAGTCATATCTGCCATAGAATCGGTTAAGCGCTGGAAGTCTGAGCTGGAAGGTGGTTGGGTTGGTGTTTGGGTTTGAGGTTGGAGATGTAGTCGGAGTAAACCAGCTAGATCTACCTCTTCAGCTGAGCTGGTGTCACCTTTGGCTAATAAACAGGCTAACAGCTCTGATTTGAGCTGGTCGGTTAGGATTTGGTGTAACGGTACTGGTGGTGGTGTTTGTGGATCGGATTCAGCACGGAATGGTTGATTCGGAGGAGTTGATGAAGATTCAGCAACGCCTTTTCCTTTTACTGCTCTTTTAACTTCAGCAGATAGGTCACCAACAATCTTCCTCAACTCGTCGGTGTGTTTCTTGTAGGTGGTGTCAATTGATGCAAGTGAAGCTCGCAAAATCTCCAAAGTAATGTAGTGCAGATAAGGACGAGGTTTTGAGCGACCTGTGAAATAGTTAACGATGGGAAAATAGATCTAACTCCCGAACCACATAGGTTTTCGGTTGTCGTGGTAGCTATAGTTATACGGCCTGTGTTTATGGCTGGCGCGGTGTTAAGCATGACAGGACTTCCACCCTGTCCTCGCGAGGCACCAACGAATGGCGGCCTAACTCGGGGTGTTCCGGTTGGGGCACGAAAGCCCACAACTTGGTGTTGTGCCATCAAATGTGTCCTAGGGAAGGATGTTGTGCCAAAAGGCCCTAGACTCTGAGTGCTTTGAATAAATGGCGGTGGCCGGGGCAGGAGCCTACCTGTTTCAATACCGGCAGACACCGAGTGTGTCGCCGATAGCGTTTGTGCTAATTCCCCTGTGGAAAGTGAAACATCAGTCTGTTGAGAGACTGATGAGTGGCTGAGTGGGGCTGTGCAATGCATGGCTAGGTCCACCATGGCTGGTTCAATACACAACGGCGACGAACGCTCGTTGGTAGATGATGTGGCTACCCGGCTTAGATCAGGTTGGGTAGAGTCGATAGTTAAAACTTTGTCCGACTCTTTTACAGCTTCACTCATTTCTTTTCTTCCTCGTATCTTGTAACAACCCAAATCCCATAACATACATCATATAATATAACATGCATTCATATCATTGATTTACAACAAAAGTTACATAACAAACCAAGTACGGTCTCAATAGTCTTGAAACTACAAAATATATTAAAGCTTCTTAAACATCATCGATCAACGGAGGCAGCCTACACCTGATTCTTTCCTTTGCCGCTATCAATTCCTCGACCTGGAAAACATATTTTTGAAAACAAAATGAGGGTTAGACCAAACGGGTCTAGTGAGTTAATCCCGGTCCTTTCCAAAAATCATTATAAAACCTTTCCTGTAAATCCTTTGTATCAAAATAATTTAGATAAACCTTTGGTAACCCTTTCGTAAAATATAAACATACCACACGTATTTAAATACCAATCAAGACTCATGCATTGTGCTCGACTCCTCATCCTCTTTCTCATTCTCATTCCCATGGCCATATTAGTTGGTAGCAAGCCAACTAATTATCGTCACTGTACCAAAATACAGTCGACTCCGCTGCAATCACATACAGCCCCACTGCAATTTCCTACAGCTCCACTGCAATTCCATACAGCTCCGTTGCATTTCCTTACAACTCCGCCGACTAATAATTCGGCTAACATATACTCGTGTAGTGCATTACTCATATAAATACAATATATATCTCAATATACCATATTGTCATTTATATACACATAATCATATTCCTACCACATAACCATCTCATATATATATATATATATACACACACACACATATATATATATATATATATATATATATATATATATATATCCCAGTTCGAAAATATGTTTTAAAGAAAATCTCACATTGAATGCTTATAATACGCTTCCAAGCCTTTCTCCGAGCTATCCGATCCTTTATCCAAAATTCTCAGAATCTGAAACCATGTATATACAAATATCTCCTTACCAACTTATGTATAAGACCTACTAGCAGGTTATGGACTCTAGATACTTCTACAAAACTCTTATCTTCAAAATTAACCAAACAGCCCAGTTATCCGGAAACCACAGTTTATCCGGATAACTCTACTTTTCCGGACAGCACCATTAATCCGGACAACCTAAACAATCCGGATAACATCTTCAATCCGGATACCATCCGATATCCATTTCATCCGGAAAAATAGTGAAAAGAGAACTTACCCGGATAAAGACTCGTCCGGACACCACTAAAATGTCACCCGGACACTATCAACAAAACCATCCGGACACTATCATTAAAATACCCGGACACCACCAACAGGACTATCCGGATACATTCATCTTATCCGGACACCTCTGTCGGTTTACCCCATTTTTACCCAGATTCGACAGATTTTAGCCACAAGCATGAATTTGATGATTCTACTCCGATAGGAACTACTTACTAGCAATTATAGACATAAAATGTAAAGCAACATACCTCAATTTCTCTTCCAAGTACACCAAATGAAGTCTTAACCTTTCTTTCTTTCTTCTTCTTCTTTTGGTCTCAAAACACACACACTACACACACTGAATTTTGCTGGATTATGAATAATATCTGGAGTCTAAGGGATAATATCAAACTTAATTTACCACTTTGGTCCTTGAACTTCTCAATAATAACCCAAACGCCCTTAACTTATAAATTTACCCAAACTTACCCTAAACATTAACTTTAAAGTTAACTAAACTTAACGGAAAGGAGATTTTAACTAACGAACTTACCCGGGGTATTACATCTCACCACTAACTACATTTTCTACTTCTACTTCTCCTTCTACGTCTTCGTTCATATTTGAAGGACCGGCGGCATCAGTAGCAGTGTCTAACAGTTCCGTGTTCCGAGTGGAATCCGCATCAGAACTCATGACACGTGGTCTCTTTCCCATATGCCTTGGAATCAAATGTACCATATGATCGTGACCTGAGTCATCATCATCATTGTCGTCAAAAAAAGGGAAGAAAGGTTCTACCTCATTGTCTTGATTAAATGCATCATCATCAGAAGATGATGCAGCGGCATAGGCTTCGTTCCATGAGACATCATCATCAAATATATTAACTGGACGAGGTCGAGGCGGTGGTTGAGCTGGTCTCGAGGAAGATGCTTGGCCAACAGTCCGTAATCTTCTCCCGACTCTCTTTCTTTTCGTTCTCCTCACCTCTCGATGTTCAAGAACCCCGTGTTCTTGAACCCCCTCGACATTCGGACCCTCACCTCCTAGTGGGTTAGCATCGTGGGGAGGTCCCTCCGGTTCTGGGTGGACCATCAATGCATTCTCTATCTTATATTGTTGTACTACCCAGGACTGTTGGTTAGCATAAGCAAGCAGGTCTTCTCTGAGTACGGCGATATGAGCAAAGTTGAGGTGCGTAGGCATCCTTAGGTAGTGCATATATTGGCTTGGGCCTCTTGGGTGATCTGCTCGTCGTGGAATTTCATTGTTGTCTTCCATAGCTTGATGAATCAAGATCTGGAAGAATCGCTGAAAAGGCACGAAGTTGCGCTTCTTCTTTGGCTTTGACTGTTTCGCGACTAGCTCGATGATCTCGTTCCAGATTAAAACAGCATAGTCGATGTTCTGGTTAAACACAAAGGCATGGAACATGCGTAGGGTGGGTAGATTTGTCTTATCGACGCCTGTGTGCTTAGATGTTATACAATGGTTGAAAATTGAGCATATGGAGTAATACAGTCGTGGAAGGTAGTTGCGTCTAAACTGCGATGAACCAGTAAGTACAGCATTGTCGGGGGCTTGGTATCCAAGACTTCTGATGTCTTCGAAAAGTTGTGTTTCAGGAACCGGATCCTGAAAGTTCTCGAAATATGGAAGATTTAATGCTCGTCTGAGTCCTCGTATTGTGAAACGGACATCGAAGTGGTCAACTTTGGCACTGAACTTAGGTACTCGAGCGGTCGGATGGAACTGAAGAGTGCTCCAGAACTGTTGTAGATAAATTTATGGCACGAGTTGAACTTTGGAAAGTGCAGTCAGTAGAGGATGACCGCGGATGATCTCGATGATGATCTGGTAATCGAAAGGAACCGCGAGATCCAAGTGATGATTGTTGTCAAGGAATCCCAGAAAGTTCACCCTCGGGAAAATTTCTTCATCCAGATCATGAGCATTCACGGACGGGTGGGATGAACGATGCGAACGGATGATGGTGTTGTCATCCGAAGCATTCCCATCATGATCATCCATCTGAACCAGTACACAGTTTAGAATCGTGCCAAAATAGACTTTGCTTTGAAAAATAATTTCCAAAAATCCCCAAGTCTTGGGCTAATCGCAACCCACACAAAAACATATCGCAGGCATAGAGATATCGCGGTGTGAAGTATGCGACCAGAGGTTGTCGCAAATCAAGGTTGCGATTTGATCTTGTCACAACTCACAGTTGCGGTACGGATGAACAAAGACCATTGCGATATATATGAGTTTATGAATGCATGTTGGTTGCGATATAGATGAACACGAATAAAACCCTAAGTGTTCAGGCCCAGATTCTAACTTTTTCGATCAAAACATGTTAAAATATATATCATTATGCTCGCAATACCTACGTGAGTAAACCCTAACCATTTCTAACAACTCAAACACACAAACACGATGATTTTAAGCGGATTCAAAAATTATCGAACCTAGAACCCTAAAACAGTCAATAACATGCGATTTTGTGGACCAAATCAACTGAGATTTTAAGAGATGTACCTCGATATAGATCTGAATGAAATGAACGGATCAAAAACACGAAAATCGTCCTTGAATTCGAAGAGTCGTAGTAGCAGTTGAGAGAGAGTTCGAGAGGTTTGGGTTGAGATAAGTTTGAAAAGTCAAACAACCCTATTTAAATGAATTTGAATCCAGGGACACGTGGCAACTCGAGATTGGTCCAAAGGTTTTGACCTGCCACGTGTCATCAAGTCACAATGAACAAGTTGCGATATGACATTTAATCATGTCGCAACTGAAGGTTGCGACATGTTACTGTTCACATGATCATATCGCAGTACGTCGTTGCGATATGGCACTGTTCATGCCTCCATATCGCAATAAACTGTTGCGATATGGTAACCACTTAGGCTCGATGAGATATCGCAAAAGAAGGTTGCGATATCATACTGTTCACTGAGATATCGCAAGTGATGATTACGATATCAGTGAGACTTGGACATTTTTCAGATTAAAATTTTGAAAATTTTTATCACATTGGAAGATGTCCAACTTCCAATTGATTAAACACGCAAGGTTTTGAAATATTTTCACTCCCCCTTAAATGATGCTAGTATGTTTAGAAAAATTGATTTTCATCATCTAAGAGTTTGTGTCTAAAACAAATTAGAGATCATGCCTTGTAGTCTTCTAGAAGAAGCACATGAAAGCAACACTTACAATCTAAGTTAGATATGCACGCTCCCCCTATTCTTGTGCATTTATCTTTTATTGTACTCCCCCTGAGACTATGAACACACCTTATGCAGACACAAGCACCATAACAAAAGTGTAAAGTAACAAAAGAATAAAACATGAAAACAACAAATACATGAAAATAAAATATCTTATATTGAAAATAGAATGTGATGAAAACTTGAATGTATCAATCTAGATGAATATAGCTAGATTGAAATACACATATTTCCATCCATTTTATAATCAATATAGAGTTTTAGACTTTCATGTTCAACATGCCAAGCTTGGATACTAAGTAGGTAAACCGTTTTTCATCCAAAGCTTTTGTAAAGAGATCGGCAAGTTGATGCTCTGTTGGAACAAAGTATAATTCAATTGTACCTTTTTCTACATGATCCTTAATGAAATGATACCTGACATCGATGTGTTTGGTCTTCGTATGCTGGACCGGGTTAGCGGATATTGCAATTGCACTCTTACTGTCACAGTAAATGGGGATCTTTTCATACTTGAAACCATAATCCATCAGCTGAGTCTTCATCCACAGAACTTGTGAACAGCAACTGGCCGCAGCAACATACACTGCCTCCGCAGTTGATGTGGAAACACGGTTCTGTTTCCTCGAAGACCAACTAACTAGCTTATCACCCAAAAACTGCACATGTCCGGATGTGCTCTTCCGATCTAGCATACTCCCTCCATGATCCGCATCGGAATATGCTGTGAGTTCGAATCCAGTTCCCTTCGGGTACCACAAGCCAAGATACGGTGTTCCCTTCAGATAGCGAAAGATTCTCTTAACTGCACCGTAGTGAGATTCCTTTGGTTGTGCCTGAAATCTTGCACAGAGACATGTTGCAAACATTATATCTGGCCGACTCGCAGTAAGGTACATCAATGAGCCTGTCATCCCTCGGTAATTCTTAACGTCTACATCTACACCGTGTGGATCCGGACCAATTTTAGATCCAGGAGCCATAGGTGTGCCAATAGAGGTACAGTTCTCCATCTTAAATTTCTTCAAGATGTCAAACACATACTTAGATTGGTTGATGAAGATACCCGTTGAGAATTGCTTGACTTGTAATCCGAGAAAGAAATTAATCTCTCCCATCATACTCATCTGGAATCTAGTCATCATAATGCCCGAAAACCAGTCACAAAGTCCAGAGTCAGTTGAACCAAAGATAATATCATCAACGTAAATTTGAACTAAAAGGATCTCACCATTTTTGTAGAGAGTGAAGAGAGTTGTGTCGATTTTACCTTTGCGAAAGCCAACGCTAAGTAGATATGTAGATAATACTTCATACCAGGCGCAAGGGGCTTGTTTTAGACCGTAGAGGGCTTTGTCAAGAATGTAGACGTGATCTGGTTTATCTTTGTCCACAAAGTCTTCTGGTTGAGAAACGTACACCTCTTCCTTCAAGACACCATTCAGAAATGCAGTCTTCACGTCCATTTGATAAACAGTGAAGTTTTTGTAGGCAGCAAAGGAAAGAAACATCCGGATTGCCTCTAGCCGAGCTACCGGTGCGTACGTCTCATCATAGTATATCCCTTCTTGTTGCCTATACCCTTTTGCTACTAGGTGAGCTTTGTTTCTCACAACTATCCCATCTTTCTCTTTCTTATTCTTCAGGACCCACTTTGTACCAATGACTGTTTTACCCTTGGGTCTTGGAACTAATCTCCACACCTTCAATGCTTCAAAGGAGTTCAATTCGTCTTGCATCTCAAAGATCCAATCGGGGTCTTCTAAGGCTTATTGAACTGTTGCCGGTTCGACTTGACTTAAGAAGAGAGCATAAAGAACTTCATTGGCAGTTGCAGATCGAGTTTTAACAGGTTCGGACACGTCACCAATGACTTGTTCAATTGGTGACTCTTTGTCCATTTAGATGCATGGGGATGGACAATTATAGCACCATGGTTTGGATCTGTAGGGGCGGGTTCCTTGTCGAAGTTCAACTCTATCGTCAAGGTTGGTTCCGGTTGTGGATTAGGTTCATTGACAGGAGAGGCAAATGAAACTGCCTCCGGAGTTTTTTCCGAAGATGATTCTGTTCTATTGGAAGTGCCTTCACCATTGACATTAGAGGTTGTTCCCAACGACGAAGCACCATTCGTGTTTTCTCTTTGAGCTGCTTGTGGAGATTCTGTGCTAGTATTCCTTGAAGATGATGCAGGAGATGATGTTGTAGTTGGTGTGGTTAGTACCGGTGAAGGTCCTGACATTGTAGCCTGAGCTGGATGCGTATTAACATCATTCCTGTCATTCACAGATGAAGATTTAGTAGAATCAAAATAATCATCATAAAAATTTTCAAACAAGACATCAAGATCATCAGAATTAGAATTATTTGAGGAAGAAGCTTGATCCTTGTTTGCAGATCTAGTCATCATTGGACGGATATGTCCAGATGCTAGTACTTCTGAGATTGCGGGTTCTGAACTGTTGTGTACAGAAGCCAAGTCTTCGATTTCATCAAATGTGACATTTATACTTTCTTTCACGGTTCTGGAGGATGCGAAATAGATTCTGTATGCTTTTGACGTGAGTGAGTATCCGATGAAAACGCCCTCCACTCCTTTAGGACTGAATTTATTCAAGTTGTCCTTGTCATTTAGCATAACGCATCTGCATCTAAACACACGAAAGTAGTATATAACATGTTTTCTATTATTGATTAATTCATATGGCGTTTTACCAAACCGACGATGAATGATTGAGCGGTTTTGTGTATAGTATGCCGTTGATACAGCTTCGGCCCACAGGAACAGAGGTAAACCAGCATAAGACAACATCGTTCTGGCGGCTTCAACTAAGGTGCGGTTTCGTCTTTCAACGACTCCGTTCTGTTGAGGTGTTCTTGCCGCAGAATATTGATGAGAAATTCCTAATGATTTGAAGAAATCATCAAGAGTCTTGTTCTTGAATTCTATCCCATTATCTGATCTGACAATCTGAACCGTTTGTTGATGATTTACTTGAAGCAGCTTGATTAACACGATGACCAGGTCAGGTGTTTCATCTTTTGATCGAAGAAACTTGACCCAAGTGTACCTCGAGTAATCATCGACAATAACTAACACATATCGTTTGGCACTAACACTTTGAGTCTTCATCGGACCACATAGATCCATATGAAGGATTTCCAAAGCTTTCTTTGTGCTTGGCTCGGGTTTCGGTGGATGAGGAGCTCGCTCTATCTTCCCCTTCTCACAAGCGATACAGAAGTTGTCTTTTTCAAATTGTAGAACCGGTAGACCTATGACTAAATCACTCATAGTTAGCTTTTGAATGTAACGGAAATTTCGGTGAGAAAGTCGTCTGTGCCACAACCAACTCTTTTCTAGCGATGCTTTAGACATCAGACAAACGTCGTTCTTCGGCTTGAGTTTTGACAAGTCAATTGTGTAAAGATTGGACTTCCTAGAACCAACTAGAAGTTCAGTTCCTCCATCAGTTAGAACTGCACATGTTGTCTTCTTGAAATGCACTTCTAGGTCTTTATCACAGAATTGACCTATGCTAAACAAATTATGTCCTAAGCCTTCAACATAGTTAACCTTGGTTATCCTAACGTTGTCTTTCACTATATCTCTATATCCCAAAATCGGAGAATATTGATCATTGCCAAACTTCACATTTCCCCCATGTTTTTCCACATAGTTGCTCAGCAGCTCCTTTCTACCAGTCATGTGTTTTGAGCAACCAGAATCCAAGTACCACACATGACTGGGCTGCAAAACGGAATTTAAACAGTTTTAGGTACCCATATTTGTTTGGGTCCTTTTGGGTCAGAAGCGTTAGCAGATTTAGGATTTACCTTTTTCTTTGAAAAATGATTGGTAAATATCTATTTGAATAAAAATGACTTGAGCCATAGAAATTATAACCAAACCATGAAAAATAATCAGATTTGCAGATAAAATCATCCACACCACAAGAAGAACAACAAATTTGATCATGTGCTAAATTAATCAGTTGCTGCATTGAGGAAAGCTTGTACGGAACAACAAGTTTTTGTTTATCAAAAGCAACACGATTACTAACATTAGAAACAAAATTGTTTTTCTTGGAATGTAACGTGACAGTAGATGATTTTCTCTGGGTCACATCATGTGTGGACTCCTTTATTCTTCACTCTAACCGCGAGTTGTTTCTTATATAACGATCTGAAATGGAATCAAAATAAGAATTGTAAGCGTAGGAATTTTGAGCTCGAGAAAAGTTAGATTTGCGCTTATTTTTCTTCTTTTTCTTTTTCTTTTTCTTTTTCTCGACATTTTTAGAAGATTCCCCGTCGAAGAAATTCTTCTTGGGTTCCTCTTCCTTGATCAAAAACTCAGAGTGATCAGGAAGCTTAGCACTAAAGTCAAACTGAACTGATTTTTGTAAAACTTCCTTACCCTTACCTTCACACGGAATGTCAATTACACAATTAGGCTTACAGTCATCGGAAGAGGAGTTTTGGAGGATATCATCAGAGTTTTCACTAACAAGTTGGTTCTCAATGTCTATAGGACCAAAGTCATCAAAATCATCCACAGTCATGTTTCTCATAATAGTATTGCCCATGAAGCCTTTGCATGACGAAGCATCTGAATCAGAAGAAAGCTTACTTGCAAACTCTGTCATAGCTTCAGTGGAAAACGTTGACAAAATTCCCATAAGTCTTGAGATTTCGTTTTGAAAAAACTCTTTGTTAGTTTCAAAAACTTTTCTCTCTTTAATCAAAGTGGTTTCTAAATCAGATATTTTCTTTGAAAATAACACACTTTCATATTCAAGAGATTTTCTCTCAAAATTAAATCTTTCTCTTTCTTTCTCAATTTGTTCTTTTTCAAGAAACAACATTTTCTGAAAATCTGAGACTTGATTTGAAAGATTCAAACATCTAAGTTCAAGAGATTTTCTTTCCTCAAAACTTTTTGTTGATGAAATAGATACAGCGTTTTCAGTTTTCATGTTATTCATCAAAACTGTCAACATAACTTCCTTCTCAATATCAAAAGTAAGTTGATCATCATTTCTGATTTCTTCAATTTTGCTTTTAATACTTAACTCAAGATCGACAAGCTTTTGTTCGAGGACAAAAGGAGGATAGTAGGTTTTTCCTTCAAAAACGGGTTTAGATTCCTTATCCTTTGGTTTCTCAACAATATAGCTTTGAAAATAGTCATTAGACAAGGTTTGTTTCCAATTCCAAACCAGTGCCTTCCCATTTTCACAATCATAACAGAAAGGAAGTTGCATTGTCACAGTTGTTTTTCTTTTAAGTTCTTCCGCAACACCTTGATCTTCCTCATCAAGCCAGTTGAATCTGTATTTTGGTTCTATTGATGGAAGTTTAAGCCAATCAAATTTGTAAAGACACGGTGCCTTTTTCAACGCATTTTCCAAATAATGAGGATTGTCGTAACCCAAACCCCATTTTGAATTGTAATATCTGAAATTCTTAGGTGTATTTAGGAAAATGGTTTGTTCAGATTGACCTAGTTTGTACAACTTTGCTTCTAGATCACTTGCCTTTTCGGTCAATTCATTATTTATGTCTTTGTAAGATTGCAATAACTGTTCAAGCTCATCTTTCCTATTTTCAGAGATTCTTACCTTTTCTTGCATATCATCCATTCTTTCTCGAAAATAAGTGCGAGATTGTTCCATCTCAACTCGTTCTTTTTTCAAATCTTCACTTGATTTATTATACTCAATAATTATCTGTCTTTGTGTCGCAATCGTATTATGTGCCTTATTGAGTTTTTCAGTTAAATCATTTTGTTTAATTGTGAGAATTTTAAACTCATTAGCAAAGTGATTTACAGTGCAGGAATCTACCTCGTTTGTCTCTGGCGCCGCATCAGCCTCCAGATCCTCATCATACATGCTCATCAAGCACATCTTTGCCAACGCAGTTGTCTCGGTCTCACCCTCATCATCGGTCATATCCAGCCAGTACTCTTCCTCTACCAACAAAGCTATACCGGATTCCTTTTTCTCAGCCAATAGTGCCTTCTTCTTGTAATAAGACGAGTCCCTTACTTTCGGTTTCCAGCATTCCTTGGAGAAGTGACCGGATCTCCCACAGTTATAACACTTCTGCTCTTCATCTTTTGGCCTCTTACCTTCCTCCTTTTGATCATCATGCGGTTTCTTCATCTCTATCCTATTCTTGTGCTCGAAATTCTTAGAACCAGACGAATAACGCTAATTGTTAGATCCTGGAGTTTTCACAAAATTTCTATTAAAGGCCCTTGACAGAAGTATCATAGCCTGCTTCACACTCTCAGCTTCATCTAAATCATCTTGATCTATCCCAAAGTCTTCTTTCTGAACGTTCTTTCCCTTCTCTGCATATTTGTTTGACACTAGAGCTAGTGGTTCAGTTTCGAACTCATCATCATCTTCCTTCTTCTCTGACACTTCTGTCTTCTTCTCTTTCCTATCCTTCTTCTCTTTCTTCATCAACTTCTTCCTCTTAAGATCTGCCTCATCCTCATCTTGCTTCAGAGTCTCGAACATCTGCTGAAGTGGAAGTTCATCTAGCTTTGAGTTCTGCTTCATTCTGTGAGCATACTTCTTCCATTCGGGCTGAAGCACACTCAAGAATTTAACATTGGTCTCTATGATGGATTTTGAGATCTTATATCGGTTGAGATCATTCAGAATGGTCGTGAAACGATCATAGGCATTGTCTAGACTTTCACCATCTTTCTGTTTGAAGTTCTCATAAGTATTGATGACATTAGATACCTTCATCTGATTTTCCACCTCTGATCCTTGATACAGTTTTATAAGCTCATCAAACATCCCCTTTCCGGTCTCACTTAAGCTATCAACTTTCTGGTAAATGTTATTGGTTAAGGCTTGCATAACCAATGATCTTGCTGCTTTGTCAGCTTTGTATCGCAGTATTTCTTCTCCAGAGTAATCTTTTGGATCAAGGAGTCTTCTGTTGTTACCATCAGGGTCAGTACGATAAACGTCACCTTGTACCCCTTCTGTCAAGGATTTTTAGATGAAATTCCCATTATCTTGCCGTTCCACATAGTCTAGGAATCTATCTTTCCAAATTTTAAAATCTTTCGGGAAAAGAACCGGTGGCTTATCCTTAGATCCTATGGTCAATATGTCTCTTGCAGTCATTTTGGATTACTTGTTGTTGATCGTTAAAATCTGATTAATCTGATTAGGAGTTACTTTAAGTTTCAATTTTATGTCTCAACACACTTCTTGTCGCAGCCCAAACCAAGTCGCGATAAACCTAAGTCGCAAAGAATCTATATCGCAATAACCTGAAGTCGCAATAAACCTGTGTCGCAATACACTGAAGTCGCAACAACTGAAGTCGCAAATGTGATATCGCAACAAGTAAAAATTACCCGTATCGCAACTGAAGGTTGCAATATGGTACTGTTCAAAAGGTAGTGGGTTGCGATATGGAGCAAGTCGCAATTGACCGTTGCGATATGATACTGTTCACTTGCGATATTGATGAATATCAGTGGGTTGCGATATGTATGAAGATCCAAGGTCGAATCTTCAAAACAAATCAGATTAGGCTGAAAATTGGTGGGTATGTTCGCGAAACTATTCTGGACAACTTTAGAACTTCGAGTTTTGACCAAAAACCAACAGAAGATAGATTTTCGATGCAAAACAGAGTGCAGAAAGTATGGGTGCGAAAATGAAGAAAAATCCAACCTGAGCTTCGATCCTCGTGTTTCTGCGGAATAAAAGCACTCAGGACTATTCTAGAAACAATTCTTGATCAATTCTAATCCATTAGAAGGACTCTAATGGCTAAAATCAATCAAAAAATTGAAGAAAAATGAAGAACACTCAAAAATGGAAATAACTCTCACAATCCTAATCAAATCAATGATTTACAAGTTCTGATACCAATTGTGATCCAAGAGACAAGTAATCATGCAAATATAAGCTCAACAATGGTCATCTCTATATTCAATGAATCATAACAAGCTCACAATACAATGGATGAACAATCAAGTGTGTGTGGCTAGTGTGTGTGTTGGATGACCTAGTTTTCTAAAGAGGAAAATAACAAACATTATTTAGTTAGGGTAGACTATGGCCCTATTACAAAACTAGCCTCTCTACTTGGTACAATGTCATATTAGCACTAACATTCTTTTTAGAAGTGTCCTATAAAAAACATAATAGGACACTTTCGTGTAAGTGTCCTTATTGATACAATATGATAGGACAATTAATCTATGGGTCCTATTAACCTGATATGGTGTCGTATAATTATAGACTCTAATAGGACATTTTTCGAAAAACGTCATATATTGTAATGTCTAAAAAAACGCCTTTCAAAAAACGTCCTATAAAAAGAGTTAATATGACACTTATATTATGCTTCCTTCATTGTGTTTTAATGTGCAACGTGATGTGATTTTTAAATATGTGCTGACCATAAATGAAGGGTGTTATAGAGAAATTTTGGAGTCATTGTTGAGGCTTTAGAGCGTCTAAATTATGGAATCACCCATCGATATTAAGTGTGATGTTTTTTTTCTTTGAATCTTCTTGTTTAACACCCTATACTAGAGACATGATTCTATAATATGCTATATTTTGTTTATCGTGTCTAAAACGTGCATTTAAAGTGTGGTCATACTCATATTATTTAAAGATCTATTTATTTTTCAAAAACAAATTTCTAATTTTTTAAATCTTTGATAACATCAATACATGAAAATATATGTATTTCACTATGTTTTAATCCATGGGTGTTGTGTTATTTCATTGTGTGAAACAACACCTACGGTGACATTTATTATTCAAAACCAAGATCGTAACTTGACAACCGATGACGTTTATTAATCAAAAACCGTTATCGTAACATGCATTGACGACGTTTATTTTACAAAACTGTTACCATAACATGACATACGACGATTGTTATTATACAAAACCGTCACCGTTGCATGACATATGATCAAGTTTACGTCTTAAAATTGTCACCGTAGAATGACGTACGTCGACGTTTATTATTCAAAATCGTAATCGTAGCATGACATGTGGTCATATTTATTTTTCAAAAACGTTATCGTATCATAACATATGGGCCTATTTATTATTTCAAAAACGGTACATGACATACGATAACATTTATTATTTAAAACTGTCATCATTTCATGACGTAAGGAGATACCATTGTTTCTGGTACAAAAGTTCATATAAAAATGGGAAATGCCCTACCTTTGAGTGCGACTTGAACAATAAATCCAACTTACTAATTGTGAAACGTTTAATTACTCGAATGTATCAACATAATCATTTGATTCTTTCCGTTAATGATTCTAAACAGACTCCATTTTTGAGGCACAACAAGAATTTTACGTACATGTGACGTTTAATTTATTATTTAAAATTGTCATCGTCTCATGACATATGGTGACGTTTAATTTTCAAAATTGTTGCCATAAACTAACTATCTTTTGGCAATGGCTTTGTATAATATCAGGCTAAAATAATATATATATATATATATATATATAATTTCAAAATAAAAATAAAATGATTTTCAATATATATATATAGAGAGAGAGAGAGATTCGGGTTCAAACGAGAAAAGTGCATATTTGAAGAACACGAGAACCTTCAAAATCATATATGATTTTACATTAACGCGCGAAAAAGCCACGCGAACCGGAAGCCGCGGCCAAAGTTCTTTTTTCGTGCGTTAATGTAAAGACATATATTTTTTTTGAACAGCAGCATCAAATTTTTATTCCACATTTTTAAACCAATTCAATACATCAATTCAAGACCCAAACCAACCTCACATATAGGCCACGATATATCAATCATCTATTTATACAAATACCCAACTCCTATATAACCAAAATTGATCGACAGCAGCTTCCCAACAGTGAGTGCGTGGCTGTTTGCAAGCTGTAAACAGCAACATCAGCCCCCACCGGTTCGAAGCGATTAGCCGTTTCTTCGTTAAATCGCAGACGGGTTTACAAGCCAAAGTTTCCAATCGACCGTTGTTTTGTTCACCCTTTTTGAGACCCACTCGAAAGCCTTTCGTGGGTAAACACTATATGATATTACACTCGTATACCTCCTTGACCAATTAGAGCATGTTCTGGCTAAGGCTGGTGATCCATACACAGTAAATCCATAGCTTCTATACCCGGGCGACCCAGTTCATATATGCAGTAGCTCGAGATCGATAGCCCACCCCAACTACTCTGATGGATGCCTTACCCGATGCATGGTATGTTTAGAGTAAAATATCTATTATAGCTATAGCCGTCCTTGCTACCCGCTTAGGGGGCGAACTTCCAGTATCTTAGTGTCGTCTGTTAGGAAGCCGATAGCCTCATTCTCTAATTTAGCGGATATCGCATTCAGATAGTTCGATATCTGCGATACTGCTTTCTCAATATCCTTCGAAGACCGCAGGGTAGATGGTTGTTTATATTCAATCGCTAAGGCACCAATGCGACTATCGGTGCGCCACTAGCAATGTGCTGGCGGGTTTTATACAAGAGAGATCCTGCCCATTGGATTTAGATTCCGCTAATGCGGGTAGAGATGCGGATGTTGGTTCTCGTATTCTTATAAATAAAATTTGTTCTCATTTGATCCTCCTCCTCCTTCTCCCTCTCTCTCTCTCTCTCTCTCTCTCTATATATATATATATATATATATATATATATGAACATTAAACTAGTATCGATTATCATATAAATAAGATATGAGAAGACAAATATTAAACGCATTCATTGTGTCAAATAAATTATGTTTATATGCACCTATAATAATCTTAAACTCCATCTAAAACAATATTTTTGTTTTTAAAGGTACTCTACAACGCCTTTAGTTGGTTAAGAGTTATCTAATTTTGTTACTCTTCTAATTTTGCTTCTTGTTGTGCTCACCAAAAGTTGTTTGTAATATCTACAACAAAATAAAATAAATTCAGCAAATGGAATAGAACAAATTACAACACATTAAATGGGTGTTGTGTGTGTATGCGAGGTGGTGAACTTAACGACACCAAAAATATATCATATATGTACTGTTGTGTGTGGGGTGGGGTTCCCAAAGTTAGCCAAGGGGCTATATATGGCCCGAGCCTGCATAGCAATGAAACCAACCAAGGGGGTTGCAGTTGCATCAACAACAAGATGCACAGGGTCGGTCCTAAGTTTCAAATGCCCCAAGCGAATTGAAGAAAATCCAAAAAAATGTCTTTTAACATATAAAAAAAACGAAAGACACGTACTATTTTTAGAGGCTTGTGTACATGTTAAAACCCCTTCGCTTCTATACATTTTCCATCATATAGGAATGAGATAAGTAAAATTGGTTTAAGGATTCTAAGTACTACCACCATTTCATTTAATACATAACTAGGTTTCGGTACCGCGTGTTGCGCGGTAGTAATAAAATTCTTCAAAAAATATTGAAGTTAAATGGGTCGATGATGATGATGATATATATATCAAAATAATAAGAATCAATATTACACTTGATATGAAGTTGTTCATAATTCTTAGTTGTTTCTTTTGATATATATAATAAAATAATAGCTAAGAAATTTTACATCATCAAACTTTGTAATTGACTCAAAATGATAAAAAAAATTGAGTGACACTATTGATTATAATAATGAGGTGTATAATTAGTATTGTTTGCCATAACTCGTAATATATCGATTTATCCCTAACATATAATCCCATAAAATAATTATATTCACCATGCAACTATAATATTGCTACCTAGTTTTGTTTAATTGTGGGGCATTTTGGTAAATTTCTTACATTTGTCATAATGTACTCGTTGCAACTTCGGCTAAAAGTTCTCCATGAAGTCCCCGTTCCCAAAACCTACGGTTAGACGAAAGAGTAACAAAAGTCGTCAGTATTGTGACTACTTCGAGTATATACGAGCCTGATTGAATTGTTAATTTTTCCATTTTCGAGTTTTTTTATTTGCTTGAGACTGTTTCTTCAAAGCTTAGTTTCTTAGTAGAAAATATTGAAAAAGTGGTTTTAGTCATATTATATCAATTCTAATTTCATTTTTATACATACTTGGATTTCAATTTAAATTAAAACAAATGCAATTGAAATAATTATATATTGATGATTGTAATAAGTTGTTCTTTCTAATTTTATATATTTGGATATTCTAATTTTATATATATATATATATATATATATATATATATGTTTCTATCGTTTTTGTACATATTGCCATATTGATAATAATAAGTTTTAGTTTTGATTAATTTTAACTATATATATTGATTCATAATAATTTTTTATTTTACGTATTGATTTTAATAGTCATATTAAATGTAATAAGTATTGATTTAACTAGTGAAATTAAATGTAATAAATGTATTATTTATCAATGAGAGAGTCAGTAGTAAGTGTTTGATTATATATTAAATTTATTTAATGATATTAAATGTAATAAGTATATTTAATTTATTAAGGAAGGGGTTAATAATAAGAATTTAATTATATATTGATTCTAATTTTATTCATATATATATAAAGAGTGTTATATAAAATAATATAACTGACAATGATCATAAGTTATTATATTGATGTGAATAATAGTCATCTTCAATTATTTATTTATATTAATTATAAACATTTTATTATTTAAAATACACATATGATTATATTCAATTATCATCTAAATAGAAGTATACATATTGATCGTAATTTCATTTACATAATGGGTTCTTAAATATGTTGATTATATATATATATATATTTCTTGAATGTTATGTGGAAAAAAATAGAATAATGTGAAATAAATTAAATAAACAAATTTAGGCATAAACAAAGAAAATGAATAGATTAATTAATTAAACATTTTGCTAATAACTACATCAAAAAATGCAAAATATGAGGAGAAAAAAAAATGGGATTGAGATGCCTAGAAAATGTCATCTCATGTGGTTTTTCTTATAAAACTACTAATTGGAATATAAGAAAGTATGTAAACATAAAAGAGTGAGAAGAAAAATCCACAACAAAAACCAAGGTAACAATTGTTAATGAATTGGATGAAAAACCAAAAACTTACAAAACATTAAGAAAATGCAAAATTTGAGGGAATAAAAAGAAGAAATTTGGGATTGAGATGCTTAGAAAATGTCATCTCATTTGGTTTTTCTTATAAAATTACAAATTGAAAATTAAGAAACTATGTAGACATTAAAAAATGAGAAGAAAAATCCACAACAAAAACCAAGATAACAATTGTAAATAAATCGAATGAAAAACCAAAAACTTATTTAACAACAATATGTAAAACTCACAAAACATAAAAAAATATATGCAATTTTTTTATTGAAAAAAACAATGATATTGATTGGGAATACACACACATATACATATATCAACACTATATAACTCACATAAATTATTACCTTGAAACTTTATGGAGGATGGACAATAATATCGACGAAAAGTAATTCCACAAAGAACAAACAACAAACAAACCTAAGACAACATAATATAGAACATAAATGTTGTTAATTCCATGTTATGGAGCATTAGGTTGTAGTTTATATATAATTTTGTTGTAGGTTTCTCTAATTAATTAATAAATGGATAGATGAAAAGACTAAAATTAATGTCTCTAAGAAGTTAGATAGTTTGAAAATTAAAACTAATTAAACTGGAAGAGAAATTACAAAAGAACCTTCGTATAATGAAATACACAATCTTCATTTAGGGGGTAGAATGGTCATTTATGAGAATCTTTTTATTTAAAAAAATCAAAACTATGAGAAAATAAAGAAATGTGAAAGAAGGCTTCTCATGATGCCACATAAGCAACTCCACATCTTTTCTTATATATATATAGATAGATTCAATACCCTAAATTAGTGTCGTGTAAAGAAAGCACAACAAATAGAACATGATAACTGTTATGTGGTTTTCGACTTTTCCCTTCGTGTCGTTTTGGGGTCTTCCGGGGTATCGTTTAAGCTCTTTAGAGATTTTTTAGAGTATTGAATTGGGATAACAAAAAGTTTAGATTGTAACCGTGATTCTTTAACTCGGATTCACGTTCGGTTTCGAGATTCGTTATCGGTTAAAGTTTATTTCATCGTTTATCGTGATCAAGGTGAGTTTTTTATAACATTTTTGAACTAAAATGCATATCTTATCAAATGATTTTTACTATGATATGATACGTTATTCGTATGTTTGATTCGTTACGGTATTAATACGACGTTGTGCTTGAGTGACAACTTTATAACTAACAAAGATGATGTGCTTGAGTTGAAACTTTACGACTAACAACGATGTTAAGCCTGAGTACCGACTATACGAATAATTGAAATGTAGTGCATGGGAGCCTAAAATATGATTACTAATTTTGCATATTTTATATGAACTATTTTATCGCATTATTGCACTGATTGAGATTTCCTCACTAGACCGTATGGTCTAACCCTCATTATGGTTTTAAAAATATGCATTTCAGGGCAACTTCGTTTGGAAGGAAAATGTGAGATTATTTGCTCGAATGTTTATATGTGAAGTTGTTCAAAAACTATTTGTAAGTCTGCTTTTGATCTTCATAAAATGTGAACTGTTTATATGTGAACTCTATTAGTAAAAAGTTTGTTGCAGTTTTTTTTCATATTGTTGTATAGTTTTGGTGTGGTATATTGGCTCACGAATGCTTTAGCTACCTCAATCCAACGATACTGACAATGTCATCCGGTTACTCCTCAAGCACCATAATCGTCTATGCAAAAGAATATCATTTTTTCTAGCGTGTAAAAACGCCTTATTTGAGCTCATCCTCTACATAGTGTGAAGATTCAACATGATATCAAAGCTTAGGGTGAAAGTGCAAGTTTATGTGCTGACCCATATCTATACTATTTTATAAAACAATTAACCCTAAAAACGCCTTATTTGAGCTCATCCTCTACATAGTGTGAAGATTCAACATGATATCAAAGCTTAGGGTGAAAGTGCAAGTTTATGTGCTGACCCATATCTATACTATTTTATAAAACAATTAACCCTAAAAACACCTTATTTGAGCTCATCCTCTACATAGTGTGAAGATTCAACATGATATCAAAGCTTAGGGTGAAAGTGCAAGTTTATGTGCTGACCCATATCTATACTATTTTATAAAACAATTAACCCTAAAAACACCTTATTTGAGCTCATCCTCTACATAGTGTGAAGATTCAACATGATATCAAAGCTTAGGGTGAAAGTGCAAGTTTATGTGCTGACCCATATCTATATCAAAGCTGGATGTACCACCATTTTATGCATAATTACTTAATTTTGAGAGAGAGAGAGAGAGAGAAAGTTCAAACCCGGTACAATTATGGTTTAAGAGCGTGCAACACTTTTATGAAGAAGCTATTCATTTTCTCGAGATCGACTTTTGGGTTCTCTATAGAAGCTTTTTCCAAATCCGATCTATTTGTCATTCACGCACCATTATGCTGAAATCATATATTAGAAGGATCTATTTCTACTTCCTTCTCATTGTCAATTAGAGGTTAGATGAAGATGAAAACACAAAGATTGCACCATCAAAACAGGTTGATTTTTTCAAAAAATTTGTTGAAACAGGTTGATTTTGTTGTTTTCAATGTT
Source organism: Saussurea involucrata (assembly GCA_033807775.1). Taxonomy (NCBI): domain Eukaryota; kingdom Viridiplantae; phylum Streptophyta; class Magnoliopsida; order Asterales; family Asteraceae; genus Saussurea; species Saussurea involucrata. The sequence continues at coordinate 165,011,017 of CM066320.1, forward strand.
TGTTACCTGTTGGAGGAGATTAGAGAGGAGGCCAAAGAAGGGGGTGTCTGGGAGTGATGACGTTGGATTGCCTTCTTCACCCATTGTGGGTTTCTTGTTCCGATTTCTTTTCTTGGTTATTCGATTTTCTTCTGAGTTTTCATCAACCTCTCTTCGCTAATTTTTCTTATTTTTATTTTTAACTTCTTGCTGTTTGATGGTCTTTCTCATAGATTTTGGACAAAACCTTACACCAAAATTGATCTTTGGGTTTCTAATTACGTACGGTTTCAGACTCCTATTTGGGGTTTTTAATCGAATTTGGATAAAACCATAAACCAAAATCGATCTTTGGGTTTCTTCTTGCTGTTTGATGGTCTCAGGTACGGTTTGAGACTCCATTTGGGTTTTTTAGTCGATTTTGGACAAAACCTTAAACCAAAATCGATCTCTGTGAGATTGCACTTTTTCACTCTGAAAGCTATATGTACTGTTAGAATTGGAGAGTCGATTGATAGAGAGACACACGAGATGGCTGAATTACGGCCGGCTTACATATATTGAGAGAGTGTTTACAAGTGAAGTGTCTAACCTAATAATGAAACCCTAAGAGACTATTTATACAGAGAGAAGTTACACATAGTTACAGAAAAGACCCTGAACTATACACATTGACATTTATACTCTAACATCCCCCCTCAAACTCAAGTAGGGGAAGAATGAGACAAATTGAGTTTGGAAACAAGGGCCCAAAAGCGCCCTGGAAGATGAGCTTTGGTGAAGATATCTGCAGTCTGATCAATGGTTGAGATTGAAAACAGTTTAACCGTCTTGCGAAGGACATGTTGACGAGTGAAATGACAGTCAATCTCAATGTGCTTTGTGCGCTCATGAAAAACATCATTGTGAGCAATCTGAATAGCACTAGTGTTGTCACACCATAATGGTGTTGGGGAAAATTGATGAGCACCCATATCAGATAGTAGCCAGCGTAGTCATACGAGTTCCTGAGTAGTGTCAGCTAAGGCTCTATATTCCGCTTCAATGCTGGACCGAGCTGTCAGCGATTGTTTCTTGCTGCGCCAGGAGATAAGAGAGTTACCAAGGAAGAAACAATAGCCTGTGGTGGAACGGCGGTCGGTTATGTCACCATCCCAGTCAGCATCTGAGAAGGCACGAAGTTGTAAGGATGAAGTGGATGAGAAATGAAGTCCATGAAACATCGTCCCTTTGAGATACCGAAGTATACGAAGAACAGCGGCATAGTGGTCTGAGCACGGGGCAGCCATGAATTGTCTAACTATATGAACTGCATAGGCAATATCTGGTCTAGTGACAGTCAGGTAGACCAGAGATCCAACTAGTTGACGATACCGTGTAGGGTCTTTCAGCGTGGTTCCGGCATTCAGAGCAAGGTGCAGATTTTGTTCAATAGGTGTAGATGCAACTTTGTTGTCCATGATCCCAGCCTTGGACAGCAGATCTGAGATGTATTTGGCTTGACAGAGATAGATGCCAGAAGAGTCTGACAGAACTTAAAGGCCAAGAAAGTAGTGTAGTTTGCCAAGATCTTTCATCTCAAAACAAGAGCTGAGAAACTTTTTGAGATGGATGATACCTGTAGAATCACTGCCGGTAATGATCATATCATCAACGTACAACAGAAGTAAGATAGTACCTGCAGCAGTAGTGCGAGTAAACAAGCCAGAATCATAATTACTCGGAGAGAACCCCAAAGAGATGACAGTATTGCTGAATTTTTCAAACCAAGCACGAGGAGCTTGTTTGAGGCCATAGAGGGCTTTTCGAAGTCGACAGACATTACCCTGACGGGAGGTCACACCTGGAGGGAGTCTCATGTAGACTTCCTCTTCGAGATCGCCATTGAGAAAGGCATTCTTGACATCCATCTGATAGAGTGGCCATTTCTTTGTGGCAGCGATGGCTAGAAGACTACGGACCGAGGTGACCCGAGCCACGGGAGCAAAGGTTTCCTCGTAGTCAATGCCATATGCTTGATTGAAGCCTTTTGCCACAAGACGTGCTTTGTAACGGTCAATAGATCCATCAGATTTGGTTTTGATTTTGAAGACCCATTTGCAACCAATGGGTGACTTGCCCGATGGAAGATGAACAAATTCCCATGTATTGGCTTTGTCAAGAGCCTGAAGTTCCTCAGTCATAGCTTGCTGCCAGACAGGGTTAGAAGCGGCTTCCTTATAGGAAGTAGGTTCATGGGTGGACAACAAAGTGGCATAACAATGATAATCACGAAGGTGAGTAGGAACTTGTCTTACCCGATCGGAGTGTCTTACTTCATCTTGTGGTTGAGAGGAGCTAGGATCCAGAGACTCAGTAGATGGCTCAGAAGTAGTCCTTGGAGTTGGTGCAGATGATTGATCATGGTCAGCTGGCATAGATGGAACAGATGACTGCTCAGATGAGACAGATGGAGGTTCAGATGATGCGGAAGATGGTGGATCAGAAGATGAGGAGAGTATGGGATATAATTGGAGTAAATCCATTGAGATAGATGTGTCTGTGAAGAAGGAAGTAGACGGAGTGATTGTGTCCTGAAATTTTGACACCTTAGAGAAGGGAAGATGTTCCCAGAAGGTGACATGACGGGATATACGAAGTCTCTTAGAGACTGGATCCCAACAACGATAGCCTTTATGTTCAATACCATAGGCAAGGAAGCAGCACAGACGAGAATGAGGTTCAAGTTTGGTGTGTTCATGAGGTTGTAGCTGAACAAAGCAGGCACAACCCCACACTTTGAGTAGTTCATAGGGAGGAGAGACTCCATAGAGTATTTCATACGAAGACTTTTGATTGAGAATAGGAGTCGGGTGTCGTTTAATGGTGTAGACAGCCGTGAAGGCTGTTTCACCCCAAAAACGTTCTGGGCACTTGGCTGATATTAAAAGAGTACGGACAGTGTCGAGGATGTGCCGGTGTTTTCGTTCGGCACGACCATTTTGTGGAGAGGTACCAGGACAAGAGTACTGAGAAAGAGTGCCCTGAGATTGGAGAAAAGAGAGAAGAGACGATTCTTTGTATTCCATAGCATTATTTGCTCGAAGAACCTTTATAGGTTTTGAAAATTGGGTTAGAATCATTCGAGCAAATGTGATATAAAGTTTAGGTAATTCTGAGCGGTTTTTCATGAGATAAATCCATGTAAATCGTGTGTGATCATCGATAAAGATTACAAAATATCGAGCACCTCCCATAGATGGGTGTGGTGTTGGTCCCCATACATCAGAATGAATAAGATCAAAAGCAGAAGCAGATTTAAAATCGTTAGTTTGAAAAGGTAAAGCATGATGTTTGCCAAGTTGACAAGATAGACGGGAAACATTTTCAGAGGAAGTGTTTCCTAACAGCCCTGAACTAGCTAAAACTTTTATTCTTGCTAAGGATAAATGGCCTAAGCGCGTATGCCATAGTTCAAAAGAAGGAGTACTAGAGACTGAAGCAGCAAAATTTGATGAAGGGAAAGGAAGGCGTAGATAGACCACTTCAACCATCCGACCAACTTTACGGCCTACTCCAAGGATCTGCTTGGTCTTTGGATCCTGCACAACACAGCCAGAAGAGTGAAATAAGACGATTAGACCGGATTCCATAAGTTGAGTGATTGAAATCAGATTCACAGATAAGTTAGGTATATGTAGCACATCAGGTATTTGAATATCGGGGGTAGATACCGTCCCACTGAAGGATAGAGGTAAACTAGTAGCATCAGCAGTACGAACTGATGAAAACATGCTGGAAGTTTGTTTAGAGACAAACCCATCAGCCTTATGTGTCATGTGATTACAACATCCAGAGTCAAATAGCCAAGGGTTACCTGATGTAGTGACATTGCATTGAGAATTCATACCCATAGAACCTGTCATGATTTGCTCCATGAGCTCTTGATTTCAGCGCATGAGTTCCATGAGGTCAGGTGTAGAGTGGTTGTTGTGTTGTGCCATAGGTGTTGGTGAAGGGGAGTCCTTAGTGATGGAGCCAGCAATTGGTTGAGGCCTGGACTGTTGCCTTTGATTACCAGAGTTCTTTGGATATGGGCATTTGGAGCAGTCAGACGCATAGTGGCGTGGCTGTGTGATCCTACACCAACGACATTTTCGAGTTAGGCATTTGAGGAGAAGATGGAAAGTAGAGTGACAAAAGGTACATTCACTATTGTTCCCCTTGCCCGCAGATTTTGACTGGTCATGGTTGCCCCATTTACCTTTTGGTTTCCCTGAGCTGGGAGTGTAGAACACAGTGTCTAATGGTAGTGGAAATCGCTGTTGAAGACGAGTTTCTTCACTTAGCAGTTCAGTGATGGCTTGTTCAAGGGTAGGCAAGGGATGTCGATGTAGAAGCGAGGCTCGAACGGCTTCAAAGCGATCAGTGAGACCCATGAGGATAGTAATCAGATGCAATTGGCTGAAGTAAGCAGTAAACTTCCGAGCAGTTTCATCAAAGACTTGAGGTGCACCCAGGCTCAGATGATCTCTAAGAGCTTGCATCTCAGAGATGTAGGAGTTGACAGACTGATCAGGCAGTTGCCTTTTGTTCTGGAAGGTAGTCCACAACTGATATTGATGAGATAAGCTTGTAGAAGTGTACCTGTTTGCAAGGAAATCCCATAGTCCTTTTGCTGTGGTATAGCCGAGGAATTGCTGATTGATCTCAGTAGTGGTAGAAGCGTTTATGAAGCCGAGGATGCGAGCATTGGCGATATCCCAATCATTCATACGTTTTGCGAAGTCAGTTGCACTTTCTCCTTCCTTTTGAACAGGAGCGGTAGATATACCAGTGACATAGGTATAAAGTCCATGAGACTTAAGGAGAATGGACATGTGGTGTTGCCACAGGACATAGTTGTTCCCATTGAGAACAACTGAGATGGGATTGGAGTGACCGGAATTGAGAGCCATTCGAAAAGGTTTAGTTGAATCGAGTTTTCAAAACAGGTCGGTTTTGGAGCTGAAATCGCAATGGTCAGTTGCGATATGGAGGCAAGTCGCAATGGTCAGTTGCGATATGGATGCAAGTCGCAATGGTCAGTTGCGATATGGATGCAAGTCGCAATGGTCAGTTGCGATATGGATGCAAGTCGCAATGGTCAGTTGCGATATGGAGGCAAGTCGCAATGGTCAATTGCGATATGGAGCTGAAGTCGCAATGGTCAGTTGCGATATGAGGCTGAAGTCGCAATTAAGGTGAAGTCGCAAGTGAAGGTTGCGATATGGAGCTGAAGTCGCAATGGTCAGTTGCGATATGAGGCTGAAGTCGCAATTAAGGTGAAGTCGCAAGTGAAGGTTGCGATATGGAGCTGAAGTCGCAATGGTCTGTTGCGATTTGAGGTGAAGTCGCAAGTGAAGGTTGCGACAATGATGAGTGTGTGAGTTGCGACAATGATGAGTGTGTGAGTTGCGACAAATATGAATTTATGATGTTCTTGAGTCGGATTTTCAAAACAGATCGGTTTAGGCTGAAATTTGGTACGAAGGTTTGTGATGATATTCTGAACAACTTTAAAACTTGGAATTTCGTCAAAAAAAACAACAGAAAATGGATTTTCGAGGCAAAAACGACTGCAGCAAAATAAGGAAAATAAAATCGAGAATGCAGATCTGAAAGATGGTTGAGGATGCTTACCTAGAGCTCTGATACCATGTTAGAATTGGAGAGTCGATTGATAGAGAGACACACGAGATGGCTGAATTACGGCCGGCTTGCATATATTGAGAGAGTGTTTACAAGTGAAGTGTCTAACCTAATAATGAAACCCTAAGAGACTATTTATACAGAGAGAAGTTACACATAATTACAGAAAAGACCCTGAACTATACACATTGACATTTATACTCTAACATGTACCATTATATAATGTGTTGTTTATGGCGCTAGAATCAAGAAAAAGAATGTGTTGTTTGCTTTAGATGTTGGCCATTTTAGGCTGTCAAATGGTGTATGTCTATAATCTGAATTATAACTTGTGCAGTCTAAGCTGGAGATGGTTTTACTTGGTCTCGAAAAACTGTTGTAATTGCAACTAAGAGAAAAGTTGTTAAAGATCTTCGTTGTGTCTCCACCGAAGAGAACCACCACCAAGTCTTGTTGAAGCATTAGGATTGGTATGTTTAATCACTTCCACATCTTCCATATTATCGGGGTGTTTGGGATTGCTTATTTAAAACAACTTATGTTTATTTTTAAAAGTGCTTATTACACTACAAGAAAAATGGGCTAAAGTGACCAAAACTTCTAGTGAGGACAAAATGTCCTCACCATAGGTCACTAAAAGATAAAACCATAGAACTCTGTTGACAATATAGTTTGAATTACTCTATCGTGAGGACATGTCCTCTCCATAGGTATTTTAGTTTTAATTTTTGATTTTTCTTTCGCCACCAAAATTAAAACAATTCAGAAAATCAACCTTTATTGACTTTTTTTCTTTGACCCACCTTTGGAGAGGACATGTCCTCACGATAGGTTTTTCCATTTCCTCACAAAAAACTAATAAAATGGCGGTTTACATTTCGAGAGGACATATCCTCACCATAGGTTTTTTCATTTTCCCCCAAAATATAAAACAAATTCGCACCAAATAAAATACGTTTTTTTAAATTTTAATTTCCCACCTTAAATAAAATGAGTTCCCACAAAAACTTAATGAAATGGTGGGTTACTTTTGGTGAGGACATTTCCTCTCCATAGGTATTTTAGTTTTAGTTCCCCACCAAAATTAAAACAATTCAGAAAAACTACCTTTATTGATTTTTTTTCTTTGACCCACCTTTGGAGAGGACATGTCCTCACCATAGGTTTTTTTCAATTCCTCACAAAAAATTAATAAAATGGCGGGTTACATTTGGAGAGGACATGTCCTCACCATAGGTTTTTTCATTTTCCCCCAAAATACAAAACAAATTCGCACCAAATAAAATAGGTTTTTTAAAATTTTAATTTCCCATCCTAAATAAAATGAGTTCCTACGAAAACTTCATAAAATGGCGGGTTACTTTTGGTGAGGACATGTCCTCACCATAGGATTGTAACTTATACAAAAAATAAACATAAAAATACATAAATAATAAAATAAAATATTTTTTATTAATTTAAAATTTAAAATTGTACTATTACTATAATTTTATAATTAGGATTGTAACTTTCTCTATAAATTGCATTACTATTTATCGTTGTTAATCATTAACTACTTTATGGGTGACATCTGACATCGTTCTATAAAGTTTTCAAAATTAGGGTTATATAATATGTACTTGTTTCTGACGATTTACCAATTAAGGTTTTGACTTGATCATAAAAGGAAGTCATACGTGTTTATAACGGTTGATTGTTGGTCAACATTAGTCGGTCCACATAAGCATGGTTAGATAAGCAGGTTAGATTCGACATTCATCAACTATGATGATACGCCGTCCACATAAGCAGGTTAGAGTACGCATTGGTCAACCATGGTTATACGTAGTTTGAATAAGTGGGTAAATGTCAACATCGGTTGACCAATGTGATATTTGGTTCAAATAAGTGTGATACACTTGACGTTGGTCAACTCTAGTTGGGCTTGGATCGATCTAGTTGGGCTTTAATCGATCTAGTTGGGTTTTAATTGATATATTTGGGCTTGGATCGAACTGAGTTGGGCTTGGATTGAACTGAGTTGGGCTTTAATCGATCTAGTTGGGCTTTAATGGATATATTTGGGCTTGGATCGATCTAGTTGGGCTTTATTCGATATATTTGAACTTGGATCGATCTATTTGGGCTTTAATTGATATATTTGGGCTTGGATCGATCTAGTTGGGCTTTAATCGATCTAGTTGAGCTTTAATTGATATATTTGGGCTTGGATTGATCTAGTTGGGCTTTAATCGATCTAGTTGGGCTTTCATTGATATATCTGGGCTTGGATCGATCTAGTTTGGCTTTCATTGATATATCTGGGCTTGGATCGATCTAGTTGGGCTTTCATTGATATATCTGGGCTTGGATGGATCTAGTTGGGCTTTAATCGATCTATTTGGGCTTTAATTGATATATGTGGGCTTGGATCGATCTAGTTGGGCTTTAATCGATCTAGTTGAGCTTTAATTGATATATCTGGGCTTGGATCGATCTAGTTGGGCTTAAATTGATATATCTGGGCTTGGATCGATCTAATTGGGCTTTCATTGATATATTTGGGCTTGGATCGATCTAGTTGGGCTTACATTGATATATCTGGGCTTGGATCGATCTAGTTGGGCTTTCATTGATATATCTGGGCTTGGATGGATCTAGTTGGGCTTTAATTGATATATGTGGGCTTGGATCGATCTCGTTGGGCTTTAATCGATCTAGTTGAGCTTTAATTGATATATATGGGCTTGGATCGATCTAGTTGGGCTTAAATTGATATATCTGGGCTTGGATCGATCTAGTTGGGCTTTCATTGATATACCTGGGCTTGGATCGATCTAGTTGGGCTTTCATTCATATATCTGGGCTTGGATCGATCTAGTTGGGCTTTCATTCATATATCTGGGCTTGGATCGATCTAGTTGGGCTTTCATTGATATATCTGGGCTTGGATGAATCTAGTTGGGCTTTAATTGATATATGTGGGCTTGGATCGATCTAGTTGGGCTTTAATCGATCTAGTTGAGCTTTAATTGATATATCTGGGCTTGGATCGATCTAGTTGGGCTTAAATTGATATATCTGGGCTTGGATCGATCTAGTTGGGCTTTCATTGATATATTTGGGCTTGGATCGATCTAGTTGGGCTTTCATTGATATATCTGGGCTTGGATCGATCTAGTTGGGCTTTCATTGATATATTTGGGCTTGGATGGATCTAGTTGGGCTTTAATCGATCTAGTTGGGCTTTAATTGATATATTTGGGCTTGGATCGATCTAGTTGGGCTTTAATCGATCTAGTTGGGCTTTAATTGATATATTTGGGCTTGGATCTACTTTTGGAGAGGACATGTCCTCACTATAGGTTTTTGCACCAAATAAAATAGGGTTTTTAAATTTTTAATTTCCCACCTAAATAAAATAAGTTCCCACAAAAAATTAATAAAATGGCGGGATTACATTTGGAGAGGACATGTCCTCACCATAGGGTTTTTCATTTCTCACCAAAATATAAAACAAATTCGCACCAAGAAACCTGTAGAACGATCCCAACCCATATCAGTCTCACGAACTCAGACACGAACTCAGAAATCGGCGACTCTCACAAAGACACGAACTCAGACAAGTAGACGACGGTCGACGGAGGAAAGGACGACGGCAACTGCAACTGCAGACCGCTCATCGCCGGACTGCTGTCGGTCGTCGACCAGTGACCAATCGCCCAGGTTATTCGATTTTCTGCTGCTCACTTGCTCATCCTGCTCTCCTCTCGATTTTTGCTGCTCTCGACAGGTAAGTTTATGCTGACTGCTGCTCTAGTGCTCTTGATTTTCTGTTGCTTACGTTGTTTCTTTACCACAAAATCACAATGGTGACTTGGTGAGTTTATAATTTCTAGGGTTTGTCCTTCTTTCAATTTTGATAGTCTGATTTCTAGGTAGCATTAATGAAAAACCAACCAAACAGCCCCTAATACTTGTGTCTTGTGATTTGTCTTTTAACAGTCTATTATCTATATTAATTGTAATTTGTAAATAATTTTTACGTGTTATGAACACAGTTATGACAATTGATAAGAGTTGGACTTTATTACACAAAAATTCCATTGAATTTTGGAATGGTCTCCAGACATTTCTCTCGAGGTGTAATGACTACTTGAACTTTGAAAGTAAATGTCGTTGTCCATGTCGTAAATGTAATAACGTTGAGTTTGGTACAATTGAGTCACTTGAATCTCACATACATTCAAACGGGTTTAGTAAGGCTTACAAGACATGGATTTATCACGGTGAACCTATAGTTTCTACAGCAGTACCATGCTTACCTCAAACGACAGATGAGATGCGTGATGCCCTCAACGACGTTCTTCAGGAGAATATTGGCAATGATCACGACGCAAATACCGATGAGACTAATAATGAGCCAGCTGAAGGTTCGAGTGCTACAAACGTCGATCTTGATGACTTATTTACGTTGGCCAACACCGAGCTATACCCTGGTTGTGACTGGATGTCTTCGTTAGACTTTTTGGCGAAGATTTCACATATGAAGGCCATGAATCATTGGACTGATACTTCATTTGACTAACTGCTAGAACTTCTTAGATTCGCATTTCCGAAAGACAACAAACTCCCCAAGTCACATTATGAAGCTAAAAACTTGATGAAAAAGGTCGGGTTAGGATACGAATCGATCCACGCTTGTAAGAATGACTGTTGTTTGTTTTGGAAAGAGAACAAAGACATGCAAAGTTGTCCAATATGTCATGAGAGTAGATGGAAAGACAAAGACACCAAAGGGATGAAAGTTGCTAACAAGGTGTTGCGTTACTTTCCTTTGACTTCTAGACTAAAGCGTATGTACAGCTGCAGACACACTGCAGAGTCTATGACTTGGCATGCTACTGGAAAGTGCATGGAGGATGGTAGGATGCGTCACCCAGTTGATGGTACATCATGGAAAGATTTTGATCAAAGGTATCCATATTTCGCAAGAGAAACTAGAAACGTCAGATTAGGGTTGTCTGCTGATGGTTTCAGTCCATATGGCAACATGAGTCTGTCTTACAGCATGTGGCTGGTCATATTGACAACATACAATATGCCCCCGTGGTTATGTATGAAAGAGTCTTCGTTGATGTTGACGTTGTTAATTCCTGGCCCCAAATCACCTGGGAAGGACATTGATGTTTATTTCAGGCCGTTGGTTGATGAATTGAAGAGTTTATGGTCTCATGGAGTCCAAACGAGAGACGTTGCTACAAACTATGTCTTCCAAATGCGTGCAATGCTTTTATGGACCATCAGTGAGTTTCCTGCTCGCCATTATTTGTATGGTTGGAGTGGTCAAGGATACTTAGCGTGCCCTACATGTAATGTCGACACTCCATCTACTCGTGTGTTAGGGAAAACCGCTTATGTTGGTCATAGAAGATTCCTTCCCCCGAACCGGCATTTTTTGACATAATGATTCATTTGGTTATGCATTTACCCGAAGAGGCTATTCAAGGTGGTCCTGTTTACATGAGGTGGATGTATCCATTTGAAAGATACATGAAGAAGTTAAAAAATTATGTCAGAAATAAAGCTAGGCCTGAAGGTTCTATAGCGGAGGGGTATGTTGCAAAAGAAGCGTTAACTTTCTGTTTGATGTATCTTCGGGATGTATCGACGAGATTTAATCGTCCAGACAGAAATGAGGATGCTCCATTTCCAACACGTGAGTTGCATGTGTTTCAATCAGTATGCACACCAATTAGTAAAAGTGTACCTACGGAGCTAAATCGCGTACTTCGGAAGAAAGTAGAATGGTTTGTACTTAACAACAGTCCTGAGATCGACGAATACATGACGTAAGTGTTTTTATTGCAAATATGTTTTCATAAGTTATCCTTTTGATGCTTATACTAATATCAATAACATTTATAGTGAATTTACTACTGTCATGCATGGGAATGATTCACAAACAACATTTCCTTACTTGTTTAAAAAGAAGGTAACTCATTGTATATATTTCCTAATTAAAATAAAATAACGATTATTACTCAATCTCGTATATTTTTGTCTTTTTCATAGATCAATCAGCTGAGAGTAGCCAACGAATCACGTTGTAGTCCTGAATTACATGCTTTGGCTAATGGACCAATATTTGCAAACACTTACACCGCTTGCATAGTTAATGGTGTGAGGTTTGTGGTTCACGGTCGCGATACAAGACGTACAACTCAAAACAGTGGAGTTTCAACTCCTGGGCCCGAAGGAAATATGTATTATGGTTTGCTTGAAGAAATTCTGGAGCTAATCTATTTAAGTGGTTGTAAGGTTGTGTTGTTTCGATGTAAATGGTTTAGAACCGATAACCAACGTTGTGTCACAAAAAATAACATAACCAGTATTTCTACTCAGTATGAATGGTATAAAGAAGACCAATACATTCTTGCAACACAAGCAAATCAAGTTTTTTACCTTCAAGACCCGTCTAAAAGCCATGATTATTGGAAGGTCGTTCAAGAGGTGAATCATCGAAAGATCTGGGACAGGGATATAATCGCAGAAGTTATTGAAGAAGATGTTATACATAACAATAATTCAAATGATCTTGCATTGTCTGCTAATTTGGATGGTCTGGCTTATACTAGTTTGAGTATAGGTGCAGCAACCGAAGTTGAAGAAATTCCTACCCTTGCCCGCGATGATGATGATGATGATTTTGTTGATGATGCAGATAACGATGGTCTCGATAGGGATACTTTCGATGATGAGATTGTTACACGCACTTATTCTAGTGATGAATCTGATTGAATTGAAATTATGTTTGTAAAAAGACACTAATTTGTTTATTCGTAATATGTTTATTTGTATTGATCTTATAATCAAACATTTTATGCTCATTTTGTAGGATCGTATTATTGTATTTGATTTTTCAGATGGCAGCTGTGGCACATGGTGGGGATGCCGATGGTGATCCTTCACCAGCAAAAAGATCTCGTGGAAAGACCAAAAATTGCAAGCCCACTAAGATGTGGGAAAGTGGCGATTGTAAGCCATTGCCTATCAGCTTTGACTTGTCAGACCAAAAGACGTTTCGCCCAGTTGGTCCATTAGCTAAAGATTTCAAAAGCCTGCTCGGGGTAACTTTGAGGAAACACGTGCCATTAACTTTCGATTCTTGGGAGAAAGTCCCTGTAGAGCACAAGACCGTCATATGGCCCCAAATCGAGGTTGAGATTGTTTAATATATTGAAACTGTAAAAAATATACTACATCACTTATTATTTCTTATAAATTGCAGATGTACTTTGATATGAAACCGTACCTGGATGGTAGCCTGACGGTAGCTACAAATGTTGTGAACGGGGTGTCGACGCTTTGTGCCAAACTTTATTCAAGCAACAAGTATAAATTTAAGAAACGCTATTTCACCGACAGAGGGGGGCACAATTGTGTGGGAGCACTCCGCCAACAACCACCATGTGACATGTCTCGTGATAGCTGGAATGACCTTCTTGACTACTACACGAAGGAAGACAACATTCGTAGAGCAGAGGTCAATTCTGCTAATAAAGCTAAGCAACAATACCCGAGTTACCATGGTAGCAAGTCGTATGTTGAGACGCGATATGAACGAGTAAGTCGTTTCTATCTCTAAATCAATCACTCATTGTATAAATATGTAATATTGGTATAAGGGTCCACCCGTTTGGTAATTTGAGTAATGTTTGACCCGTTTGGTAACATTGGGAACTTGTAATGTTTGACCCGTTTGGTAACATGTAGGGGTGGGAATTTCAGCCCAAAACCAAAAGATTTGGGTCAAATTGGATAACTTTCTAAATTATTTGGGTCGGCACTTTTGTTGGAACGGGTCCAAATGGGGAACTTGTAATTTTGAGTCATTGCAATGGGTTCAAATAGGTTACCCTTAAAACTCAATGGGTCAATATTATTTGATGTTTCATTATATAGATAAGGTTGACGCGTTTGGTGATTGATTTGTTTTATTGTTATTAACTATATATATTCAATTCATTTTATGGTTTTCAGCACCAAGCTGATGGTGCATATCCAAGCCTTATTGACTCGTTTCGTCTAAATCATAGAAGAAACGGTACCTTTACCGTTGGCAGTCTTGCTCAACAACAATATGTAAGTAATTTCTCTTACTTAATGTACGAAATTATATAAAACATACTCATATTAATTGTTTTTGTTTTGTAACTAAACAGGAACAGATGTTGGCGTAAAAAGAGGCCCAAATCAATGTTCCCAACCAACTGACTGAAGAACAAATCATTGAACAAGTGTTGGGAACACGTCGCGGGCACAATCGAGGACGTGGGCAAGTTGTACGCCGTGCCAATTCTTCATCAATTGTCTTAGCCGAACGATCTTCATCAAGTGTTGGGAACACGTCGTGGGCACAATCAAGTGTTGGAGAACGTTCATACACCCAAGCAGAGGTTGATTCGTTGGTGGCTTCGACTTCTTCGCGATTGGAGACTAAATTGAACGTCCTCCTACGCGGTTTGAAAGCCAACAATATCGAAATTGAGTTTGAAGAAGAAGAGAGCGGGGACGAGGAATCGGACGGGGATGGGGATGGGGACGAGGACGAGGGTTGAAGAGTAGGTTTTTTTAGTATGGAACTATTATTATGTGTTAAATGTTAATACTTTGATACTTGTTGTTTTTTGTTAATTAATGCCTTTAGGATGTTGTTGATGATGTTGGTGTTGTTATGTTGTTGTTTGGAATTTTAGGAAGTGCAGAAAACAGGTAAAAACAGCCCGAAAAATGGGCGGGAAATAGCAAATACAGCATGATCCTGCCAAAAGAAAATTAAGGCTATAGTGAGGACATCCTCACTATAGGTAAATATATTCTGTTTAATATAATTAGCTATGGTGAAGACATGTCCTCACCATATCTGATTATTATTAAACAGAAATAATTACCTATAGCGAGGATATGTTCTCACCATATATAATTATACTAATTAGAATATAATTATATTCTAATTAGCTACGGTGAGGACATATGCTCACGATAGGTAATTATATTTTCCTCACTCTAATTAGCTATGGTGAGGACATGTGCTCACCATAGGTAATTATATTCTAATTACTATAATTATCTATGGTGAGGACATGTCCTCCCCATAACTAATATTAATTTCTTTTCCATTTTTTTATAGCTGTTGGATGTCCTCACTGTAGAAGAAAATAGTCCTCACCATAGACATATAGCGTCGGACCTATAGTGAGGAAAACAGGGTGAGGACACGTCCTCACTATAGACCTTTAGTGAGGACATTTTGACCTATGGTGAGGACTTTTTTCCTCACTTTAGCCCATTTTTCTTGTAGTGTTATGTTATGATAAAAAGGAGTTAGGGGTAAAAATGTAATTTAGACAAATAAGTTATAAGCACTTTCAAATAAGTTAAAATGGATTAACTTATCAAAACAACTTATTTGTGTGGGGAAAAGTCATAAGCACTTTTTTTTCCAATCCAAATACTAAAAATAACTTATTTGCGGTGAGGAAAAACAATAAGCAAATAAGTCAAAAAAAATAAGCAATCCCAAACACCCCCTATATGTAGTTTGTATTTCCTTTTATAGAATTTTTTAGTGAATTAGATTATAGTAAAATGATGTATTCAACATAAATTATTTAACAAAACTACTGTATTATGAGGTCTTTGATACATGTTATTCTGTGACACATGTATATGTTTCTCACATTTGTATATTTCTGTGAAATCCCAAATCTCTAGCAATAAGATATGAATGTAGTGAGAGAGAATCTAGAGAGCAAATATGTCATCCATGTATTGATCTCAAAAGATTACAAAAGGTTTCTAAAAGATTACTAAAGCTTCCTAACAAATGAACTAGACAAGCCTATTTATACCCATGACATACAAGGTATAAAGGCATTCACAATACTGTATAGACTCATACAGTACATTGACTTTACAGTAAATCTTGAATACAATAATGCTCTAACAATCTCCCCCTTTGGATTCAAGATTTAAAAAATATGATAGCAGTCTTCAGCTCTTTGTAAAGTTAATCTTCTCAAACAGACACTCTATCAAACCATCTTCAAATAGCTTTATCTCCACTAGTTCACGGCGAACTATATGCTTTGACACTCTTTAAGAACTCAGCTTTGAAGAATCTTCAGACAAACATGAAAAGTCATTGTCTTTTTCTTTGAAAAATCAACCTTCTTCAATACAATCTTCAACAGATTGTCTTCAAGTCTTGAACATGGATTTCATATCTTTATATAGAACCATCAATTCGGAACAAGATAAATCAGAAACGATTAGAGTTTGGATCAGAAAGATGTGAAACCATCCACATTGTTGAACTTTTAGGTGTAAGCGCATTCCGAGAACCACTCAGAACTAAGATAACCAAATTCAGCAACATTTGGACTTCACATGATCCTTCTCCCCAATCTTCAGTCTTTGTTCACGAATCTTTGACTTGAAATATATTTGATTTGAAAGCTCTTTGATATGAAATTGAAATTAAACTTTTCTCCCCCTTTTTCGATGATGGTGAGCATCATAATCATCGAAAACTATTTTCAATTTCAGTCGTGTCTTTGAGTATTGCTAACAATCTCCTCCTTACATAATAACCTTGCTCCCCCTCAAAATAAGAATTCTGGAGCAATTTATTTTCTCCCCCTGAAAGTATGCATATATTTCAATAACGTACAGTATTTGAAATTGTAGCACAAATTTTAAAACAAATTTACACAAGGAAAATAAAATTCATTGAACTTCATTTTATAACTACTAACATTTGATCATTTGAATGCTTTACAAAAGAAATTCAACTTAATGAAATTTAACAATATTTCAATCAAATGAAATCAAATGCATGTGTTTGGATTCAAGAACAAGTCATCATTGTATATCAAGTTAAAAAATGTTCAGTTTCAACCCCTTTATTAAATCTATTTGGTGTGCTAGCATGGGAAATATGATTAGCTTCAAGCATATGCAATTCTAAAACATATAAGAATATTTTGCTCTACTCACACTATTTGTCCAAAATCAGAATTTTCACAAATTTACGGGTTTATGCACATTTGAATCTTTTGATTTTGTACTCATTGGCATCTTTTGATTTTGTGCGCATTGGCATCTTTTGATTTTGTGCTCATTGGCATCTTTTGATCAAAAAGTTTAGTAAGAATAAGATACACCGTTAAACATGACTTTCTATCTGGTTCTATAGAAGGATTTGGGTTAGCAGGTCCCAGACCAGTTGGCCTTAGGTGCTAGGTGACGAGCACCCCTTAGAACTTAATTTCCCAAACCAGAAAGGCCACATCGATATATCTTAAACCCATTTGTACCAGTAGAACATGGCTTTCTATCTGGTTCTATTGCAGGATTTGGGTCAGCCGATCCCAGACCAGTTGATCTTAGGGACTAGGTGTCGAGCACCCCTTAGGACTTACTCTCCCAAACCAGAAAGGACACAGGCACAAACTTTCAAACTAAATGATATTCTATATAAGTTCGAATTTCCATCACAAAATATGAATGATATCTCAATCACTTGGTTCTTAATCATAGTGCTTCCCCCATATTTTCGTTTCCATTCATCATTCTGATAAATAGGTTTTTTTTTTGCATTATATTCTATATAAGTCCAGATTCACATATCTTTGAGCATTCAGCATAATTTCATTCATGTTTTGCTTACCTTTCGATTTATTTCAGAGGTGAAAGTTGAAGCAAATCTAACTCAGATAATACAAAGATTCTTGAAAAAAAACATCTTTTAGCACGCATTTAATTCATTGAATGAAAATTGAAAATTGCATCTCATTGAATTAAATTTGTAAAGATTCAAGTTTTCAAATCAGTAGAAACAAATATAATCCAATGTTACCTTTTGCCACGTTCCTTGAAACAGAAAGATGTAACAGTTAAGGATATCACCTGAGAAGTGTGAGTTCTAAATTGATTTGTTTAGAAGTCTTAGTCGTTGAAGTACGGGTCCTGAACTGAATTGTTCAGAAGCCATTGTCGTTGAAGCACGGGTTTTGAACTGATATGTTCAAAAGCCATATTTCTTTGTCTCCCCCTTAATGGTACAAATATTCTTTAAAAAAACAAATCCACCGCTTCTCTTCTGTTTTCAGACATGTGTGTGGTATGTATTTACAAATCAGTACAACACATGATGAACCTGCAAAACAGATTAAGCAGATTTTGGTACCCAATGGCACTTGGGTCCTAGTGGGTTAGGTGTAGATTTCTTACAAGGAATACTGTAAGAACCATACCAATAAGAAGTATAATCTTTATGCACAAAATCATTTGATCCACAGTAAGAACAACAGATTTTCTTATGTGCCAACCTAATCAGATGATTCACATAATGAATAGGATTAGGTTTAACAAAAGATTTACCTTTTGGCGTATTGTTCTTCTTTGCATTTGATGTGGATACAGATGATTTTGGCACATTTTTCTTTGGAACTGTTGTGCCTTTGATTCTCCATTCCATCTTCACCCTCTTGAAGACTGGAACTTCTTCAGATTTGGAAGTTTTAATTTTAGGCACCTTAAGAATATCATCCGATTTATCAAACAGAGGATTATAGAAAAGATTAGAAGAACGAATCTGACCTTTTGAGAAATCTGTTGATCTATTAAATTGTTTAGAAGGAATGTTTTTAAAACTTGAACTTGAAGCAGTTTTAAAAGAACATTCAGAATCATTTGAATCAACAAATGGAGTCTGAAAGATAGAATTATGACTAGCCTGCTTTGAGACATCAAATTTAAAAATGACGTCTTCAAGTTCTTTGACTTTGTTTATTAAAACATTTTTCTCTTTAGAAATTAGATCAAATTTCTTTTGGAGATCAGATTTGATCAACTGATCCTTCATAATATCAGCTGATAAACCAGATAATCTTTTGGTAAGATTAAGAATCACATCTTCAAAATATACACGTTCCGATTCAAAATCTTTTTCCAAAAACCTTCTTTTATCAGTAATCTCTTTGAAAATTTCCATATTTTTCTTTTTAAGGGTTTTACTTTCCTTTTCAAAGAGATTTTTCTTTTCCGTGAAATCTTTTCTTTCCTTTTCCAAAAGATTTTCTAATTCAGAGATTTTCATGGAAAGTTCAGAACTTTTGATCTCAAAAAAATTTCGTTCAATTTCAAATTTAGCTCTTTCTTTTTCGAGCTTGTCTTTTTCTAAAAATAAAACTTTCTCAAAGTCTGAAACTTGTTTTGAAAGTTTTATACATTTCAGCTCAGTCTCTTTCTTTTCTTCAAAAACTTTCTTTTCTTCAAAAGAAAAATTAGACAGTTTTCTCTTTAGATCGGCATTTTCACTGTCCAAAATTTTCCCTATATCTTTAACTTCTTTTAATTGAGCATGTAACTTTAAGTTCCACTTCACTCTCTTTTCTTCTCTACTCTTCAAATCGGCATTTTCTTTTTGAAGAGTTGTTACTTTCTCTTGAAGATTCTCGATTTGATCGTGCAGACTTGAGTTGTCTTTCTTTGCTTCAAGATCTGCAATATAAACTTCAAGATCAGTTATTCTTTTAGTAAGTTTAGCATTTGAAGAAGAAATGTCTAAAATTTGTCTTTTCAGATCAACATTTTCTTCTTCCAATGCTTTATTTAAAATAGGAGTTGAAGAATTTGAAGCATTATCTTTAACAGGAGTTTCTGATATAGGAGATGTTTCTGATAAAATAACTTGTTGCAAAATTCCATTATTTGCCTTAGCTTTTTCAAGTGGCTTTGGAGGTGTTTTTGTTATTATGACTTGTTGCAACACTTCATTATTTGGTTTAACAGATACATGTGAATTAACAGATGTTTCTGTTATAATGACTTGTTGCAACTTTACATTTGGTTTAACAAAAACTTTTGCAATTGGAGGAATCTCCTTTTTCAGAGTTTGCTTCAAATCTTTACCACTGCTTTTAACAATAACTTGTTGTAAAACCATTTTGAATATTGCTAGAAATTGATCGTTCAGAAGATCAAGCAGACAGTGTATGAAAATACACAAAAAATTATATAATTTTTTTTTAAAAGCTCTTACAGTGTATGAAATACACTATAGGAAAAGTTTCGGGATAAATTTTTTTTTTTTCAAAAAACTTTTTTTTTATTTTAATCAATGAATTCGAATGTATAAGGGTTCGAATTCAATGAATTCGGATGTAAAAGGATTCGAATTCAATGAATTCGGATGAATAAGGGTTCGAATTCAATGAATTCGGATGAAGAAGGATTCGAATTCAATGAATTCGGATGAATAAGGGTTCGAATTCAATGAATTCGGATGAAGAAGGATTCGAATTCACTGAATTCGGATGAATAAGGGTTCGAATTCAATGAATTCGGATGAAGAAGGATTCGAATTCACTCAATTCGGATGTAACTGGGTTCGAATTCACTCAATTCGAACTTAACTGGGTTCGAATTCACCCAATTCGGACTTAACTTGGTTCGAATTCACTCAATTCGAATCTAACAGGGTTCGAATTCACCTCAATTCGAACTTAACAGAGTTCGAATTCACCTCAATTCGAATGTAGCAGGGTTCGAATTCTATGAATTCGAATGCTTCTTGAGTCGAATTCTATACTTGTGATTCCAAGAACAATCCGAGTTCTTTATGAATGATCCGAAATCTCTTTGAATGATCCGAATTCACCAAGAATGATCCGAATTCTGCACTTCGAACTTCAAAATCACTTAATCTGCCATAACTTCTTCAATTCTTGATCAATTGTGATGAATCTTATATCAAATTGTTCGTAATTGAAATCCGCACACTTTTTCTGTTGATTGCAATTCACAATTCGATCAATTTGAACAGATTAAGATCAAAACAGTGAATTTTTGGTTTTCGAACAAAATCTTAAAAATTGATCAAATCAGATGATTCTGTGCAGTTTTTGATGTTGATCCAAGAATTAAAGATGATCAGTAATCAATTCCGAGTTCAGTGATGCAAGAAATTGATTCAAAAGATCAAAATTTAAAAAAAATCAGATGAATAGTGATGAACACCCAATCCGAATTCTTCAGCTTTAGTGTAAAAATTCTTCAATTTGGTCTTCGATCTGCTTGAATCTTCTGTTTAGCTCTGATACCAATTGAGAAATCCCAAATCTCTAGCAATAAGATATGAATGTAGTGAGAGAGAATCTAGAGAGCAAATATGTCATCCACGTATTGATCTCAAAAGATTACAAAAGGTTTCTAAAAGATTACTAAAGCTTCCTAACAAATGAACTAGACAAGCCTATTTATACCCATGACATACAAGGTATAAAGGCATTCACAATACTGTATAGACTCATACAGTACATTGACTTTACAGTAAATCTTGAATACAATAATGCTCTAACAATTTCCATGATTTCTCAAAAAGGATTCAACAAAAGGGTAAAATAAATTGATGTTCTTTTGAATTTAGGTCATTATTACTGCCGTTAGATCATTCAGTGTTTTGTTATAGAATTTATTCAGTTTTTTGTTTGTTTATGATCTAAAATCTTGAAAGCAGATGGACAGAGATTATTTGAACAACAAAACAAAGGTCAATTCTTGTTTCTAAATCAAAAAATTCTGTTTATGGTGATTGAGAATCCCCAAGGTTTGTGTTGTTTTCATGAGGGTTCAAGTGGAAGTACATCAAATTGGGGAAAAAGATTTGTTGATTAAACTAGGATGATGCTATGATACGCCAAAGTTTAAGTTCCATCCTAATTTTAGTGTCTTTTTGCAACTGCAAGATGGAGTATTTAGTAATGCGGTGCGGATGATTGAATTAGATTTACTACTAAAGCGACGGTAAGCATATTACATTGCAATATATATAAATATCCATATATCTTTGTGCTTGTATTGAAAGAAATCCTACCGAGCAGGTTTGAAATACAATGGTACAACTCATTTAAGAGGCACTTTTTGGATTTCGGCCCCGAGCATCAGATACTCAAGACCGTCCCCGCCTCACCCGTCATTCTTGTTTCTGCTTTCACGTCCCTGCTATGTGCTATACTTATCTACAACAACAATGGTACGTTTCTCAAGTGATTTGTTCTTATGGTTAATTGAAACATGTTTATGATAAAATGATGATTTTGTTGAATTAAATATGTCGTAGGCTCGAGATAGGAAGTAAACGAATTTGATAAAAAAACGGTAATTGTCTTAATAAAGTGTCCATTCATCAAGTTAACCAGGGTTTATGTTTCGTACCATACCAACCTATTTTATAGCCATTGTGTATTTGCTTTTCGTCAATTGTACATTGTTCTAAAAAATACAGTTTTATCTCATGGCAGCAGCAACAGAGCCTTAAGCATAAAATTTTAGGACTTGGTGTTTTGCTTTCATGGTGTGCATAACTATCAAATTTTTGGTGAATATGTTTGCTGTTGTTTTTATCTCTTTGTGCCTTATGCAATCTGCTAATGGTTTACTTCAAGTTCTCTTTTTGCATCTGTTAGTTTTTGTATTGGAATTTTGATTTACATCGATTATTTTTTGTCTTGATGTATTGGATTTGGTGGCTGTTTAGAAAAAGTTCGTATGGATTTTTAGTTGATCTAAGTTGGCAAATTTCTATAGATCAGGATTTGTGACTTCTGTTTGCGTCAAGTGTTGTTGGATTTGTCGCCTTTCCTTTTGCTCGATTCTAGCGACTTGCTTATGCTAGACTCAATAATTTCGAATTACTTTGTCCATTTACTAATTACACCAATCAATCCAGGTGATAACAGTGATCAAGAATTCTTCCATAGGCGCACAATTTATCACTTTAGAAGCTGTTTTCATCAGTTTTTTGAGCGGATGATGATGTTTAGGGATGTAGGAGAGACTCAACAAGTAATGCTCGATCCTTTGATTTTCAGCTTCCTGTTTCTCATAAGCCTTCTGACTTTATCGATCTCAGTCACTGTGCCAACTTTAAATGTGTATTTCTCTAACTTATATAGTATAAGTTCGTTCTGTACAGGCATATACATTGAGGCACTTGTATATGTATTAACTTTGGAAGTTAAGCTCATTGGTAGCAACTGAAGATGGCTACTTTGTTGTAGGTGGCTTCTTGATTACCCCGTACGTGGTGTACATTTTTGGCAAAGGCTAGGGGATTTATGATCAACATTATGGTTGGATTTATAATTGGCTTTTGGCATGTGGTGGCTCCTCCGATTTCTAGCAAAGTGTTGGGAAGTGCTTTTATTTTCTCTACACAGTGTGGTTTAATAATTAGTGTTTCTTTAACATGCAAATCAAGTGGATTTATGGGTATCATGATAGGTAATGTAATATAGATTTGCAATTTAAATCTTCGTTTATAAACAAGTGATTTGCCACATTTGTGATTTATTAATAGATTTTTTGACGTCTAATATATAGTATACAAATCAAATACAAATCATGTATTTGTTGCACCTCTTACAAACCAATGTTCATATATGCATTATCCCATATGTATGCTTTGTTCATTGGCTTTAAATTGTGTTATAAGTTGGTTATATGTACACAGTTACAATTTGTGAATCTTGCTAGACTCAATAATTTTGATTTTTTGCATTTTCAAATTAGTTTAAAGAACTTCTCCAAAAAATAGTAACATAGGCTAAGCAAGTCATGTGTATTACAGTATTTGGTCATAATGCATAACATGGTTCAAATTATGATTCATCAAGTTGACTCGTAACTGAGGAATGATTAAAAAATAAAACGTTCCTTGAAATCAACAAAAGAAACCGAAAAAAGTCTCTTTAATCAACCAAAAAACTTAAAAACCTTGGAATCAACAAAAACACTCAAATCAAAAGAAACTATGGAATTTATCATCAAAGCATGTGTAGCCCAGTGGTAAGGTAACATCCTTGGGGGGTCAGTGGATGGTATCCCTGACTACCAGGGTTCGAACCCCGTGGTAAGCATGTCTGAGATACCCGCCTAACCTCTGGTTGGGCCGTCCTTAGGTGGTCCAGTCGAAGACTGGGCTATCGCCCCAGCCCAATGTGGTTGGGAATAGGCCCAAGCGTAAGCTGGGCTGCGGACGCGGAGGATTAGTGGGCTGCCCTTGGATGCCCGATACCGCCGGGACGGTGTGCGTGCGTGTGTGCGTGTGTTCGTGGTAGTCGTTCGTGGGTTCGATGCCGCATTGCCGTTCAAAAAAATAAAGAAACTATGGAATTTGGCCAAAACGCCCAAATATATCCACCAAATTCGTTTACCTATGTTGTTCCCGCCGCATTGCGCGGGTACTCAACTAGTATCACTTAAAGAGTATGACAGACTACTTGTGTAGATAAACTCCTTAATGAGTGAAGAGATAGGCAATACATGTTGGATAATCAAGGAAAGGTGTTAGAGCATCCACAACAATGAAATTTTATCCCAATTGCAAATGGGCCACATCAGCGTCACATCAGCTTTGCAATTATCTTGAAATTACCCCCCACAACAACGAAATTTCACCCAATTGCAAATGTGACAATTCATCATAAAAAACTATATTTTAATCAAATAACAACAAAACTACAATTAAATACTCTTTACTATAATTTCCCTAATATGGGAAATTAATTAAAATGCCACAAGTTTGACTTTGCTTTACCAAAATACCCTAAATCTTTTTCAGTTTGCAAAAATGCCACAAATTTCCGCGGTGGGCCCCGCGATCGCGGGCCCACACCCACGTGTCACAAAGTTTCGGCCTGGCCCGCGGTGGTTCCCCGCGATGGGCCCGCGATAGGCCAAAATTGTCACCGCAGGCATGGACCAAACTTGTCACTGCGGCCATAGTTGGGGGGCTCCGCGGGACATTTTGCCCAAACCTGGGTGACACGTGGGCTGGGCCCGCGATCGCGGGGCCCACTGCGGAAATTTAGGGCATTTTGGTAAACCGGTAGAGATTTAGGGTATTTTGGTAAGAAGGGGTCAAACTTAGGTTATTTTAGTTAATTTCCCATTTAATATGAAATATTTTATTAATTAAATAACTATAATAAAATAAAATAAAATTAATTAAATAAATAAAATATTTAATTTATAAAACATTAAATTAAAATACAAAGTAAAAATATTACATTAATCGTCATTTTCTTCTTCTCTAAATCTTTGCCAAATCTCTTCAATCAAATCTGATTGTAAACAATGATTCGTTGACCGATTACGTACTTGTATGTGATTTTGGAGATAGTTTTCGTACTCGAGAAGTATGGTACGAGAGATTTGAAGTGTAGTTATAGTAAAATTAACATCATCGTTTATATCATCAAATTGACGAATATAAATATGACGTTCATCTTCGACGATCATGTTGTGCATGATTATACATGCTCTCATTATTTCTCCAATTATCTCTTTGAACCACAACGGAGATTGTACGAACATCAACTTGAAGAACTTCTAAAAGAACAATGATGTATTTTTATGTGTTAAGTTTGTATTTTTTTTAATATGTAGTTTATTTTATTGTACTTTAATATAAATTATATTTTGCATTTTTTAATATTTGTCTTTCAAAAATATATATTTATTAACAAATAAAATTATTCATAAATTTTTTCATAAACAATCTCTACAAAACATCACAAAACATGATTTGACATAAAGCAATTTCTAATTTAGAAATTATTCTCTACAATTTCATATACTATTCACTGCCACATCAGCAAAAAGTACTGATTTGACATTTGCAAATTACCAAAACCAATTTCTAATTTTGCAATCATACTCACAACCACTACAATTTCTAATTTAGCAATCCTACGTGTCACTTTTGCAATCCAAATGAAATTGTAATGAAATCCTTGTTGTGGATGCTCTTAATTAGTCTCATATTTGATTATAGATATCTTTGTCAAGAGCTTTTAGTGTTGGTTTCCAAAATGCACTTGATATATAATTGACCACCTTGAGTTTTAGGGACAATATTAAATTAAATTAACTTTTTGAAAATGAGGAGGTTTGGATCGGGTGTCATTGTCATTATTCGTGGAAGTCATTACATATATTGTTTGTTGAATTCAACAAACTACTCTAATACCATTTGTTGGTCTTCATAGGGTAGTGCCTAACATAGAACTATAGAAGAGTGTTTGTAGAAGCGGAATTGATCACAAACACAACAAGTTTTTACTTTTCAAGTTTGTACGTTTATAAAAACAAATAATTACATATTTGTCGCAGAAGCTAGAGAGATAAAACCTTATCCCAGGTTGGTGAGCTCACAAAGGAAATAAGTATAAAAATATACTATTTTAGATTTGAAGAACTAGAGACAGTCTTCAGGTGTTGACACCAATTTTCTCAACTTAGAATTTCTATCAATGAGTTGCAACATTGTCAAAGGTCGTCTTCTATACGGCCGATGCATTAAATATTGATTGCCAAGTTTGACGTGTCTTCATCTGACTTGTTGATCAATGCATACTTCTACTTATAATTTCAGCCTTTGAAGATGATGTAGACATTTGTTACCCCAACCCGTCCTTTTGTTTGCAAATTGAAAAATAAAAAAAAACATGTCACCATTAAGATAATACATTTGAACTTACTTTGCCTGACATGTTGAGCATATTCCCATACCAAGACGCGAGTTGGTAAGCCAAACTTGCTAGATAAGTTTGACAAGGGATTAGTCTAGGCATAGCTTAGGACACCTTTCTCAAAAAAAAAATCATCTTGCTAAAACAGTATTTGTCAAACTGTTTTGACTTTATTCGGCACTAGTCTTCAATCAGCTAGATGACAATCCAATCCGCATTGGCGTTAATCTTGACTTCCTTCAACTAGTTTTCAATTGTTGAAGGCATTTTGCTTTGGACAATTTCTGAATACAATAATAAGACTTTTATAATGAAAGTCTTATTCTAATATTTTTCAACGAAACAAAAGCTATATTTTGGGATCCAACAAGATTACAATATATCGAATCCTGAAAATACTTTAGGATCAAAAATAAAATTCGGATCCTAATAATGAACTAGATACACAAACATAAAGGATCCTTGATTTTCTCAGAGCCCACAAGATTCAGATTCGATATATATCGGATTCTGTTATGTATTTTGAATCTCAGAGCTTTTCTGTTCCTAATACATCAGATCCCATCCGATTACAAACATGATACTCATAATTAAAGTTTGTCAATCGAATTTTTGACATGATCCTCAAAACATTTTATAAGTGTTATATCAGATGTATTTGTGTAATAATTAAATCAAATGGTTGAACCACGAACACATCTTATTTTAAGTTAGAGCATCTGCAATGGGAGGTCCATGGAGCCACCCCTTCTTTAAAACAAAACCATTGAGAAGGTGTTGACTTGGCAAACCGCTCCATGCAGATGGAGCCGTCCATGCCATTTGATAAGGAAGCTATTTGATTTATTTAATATTAAATAATGAAGCCTTTGATTTACTTGACATTAAATAATGAAGACATTTGATTTATTTAATTATTTTTCTCTATTCAATACATTGAATCAATAAGTTGAATGTAGTTTCCACTTACATTAAAATAATACATAAATAATACAAATTAATTTAGTGTTCTTAATGTATATTAACCATAAAATAAATTAGTTTGTATTATAATTGTCTAAATAGAGTTATTTTCTTTTAATTATTATAAGTATATTTTAATTATTGTTTTTTAATTGTAATAGTAAATTTTATTATTATATGTTTTTATTATATAAACTATGGATCGGCCCATGATTGAGAGTGAAAGGTTTATAAAATATATAGGAAAGAGAAAACCGATGTAACAAAAAGAGAAAGTTGATGTGGCTAAACCATAAGACTATGTTTATTCACAAACCAAACCAAACCAATCTTTATCAAAAAACTAATTTCTCTCTCTTCCACCTATCCAATCTTCAATTCCAATCTAATCTAACTTTTTTTATACTTTATTCACAATCCAAACCAAACTTAAAAATTATATTATAAAAATTATATATTTAATATTTTAGTATATATATATATATGTATATATATATATATCTTTTAATTCCAATTAAAATAAATAAAAATAATTTCATATTTTAAAACATAATTATAAATATAAAAAACTTACAATTGAAAATAAATAAAAGAAAATACATATAAAGAAGTACGAAATTACATATTTAAAAGAAGGAAATAACATAGTTAATTATTAGGGCCGAATTTTTGCCATATATGCTCAATCAAATTATTTTTAGAGCGTTATGAGTTTCCCTATTGCGAAGTTGTTCCCTATTAGCCATATACCTTGATAGGCTTGCAATTCGTTCAACGGAGAATCCAGGCAGCTGACTATCATCTTCTACGGAGCTTCCTTGTTGTCGATTTGTAGGCATGTCGTTAAGAAATTCAGTAGGATCATAATAATGTAGGTATGTATCTCGTTCGTCTTCAACTATCATATTGTGCAAGATGATACAAGCAATCATAATTTGTCCCATGTTATCTTTGTCCCAAACCCACTTCATATTCCGAACGAGAACGTGTTGTGTCACGATCTAACTTTAATTCCCATTTGGGATGTTTACACATAACTTGGTTAAATACAAGCAAGTCCGAATATTTTTTCCCACCCGCCTCATAAATTGCATGAGCTCCTTTCTCAACATCTGTCATACTCATTCCACTTCTTTTTTGACGATATGCTTCTTTGTAAGCAGCAATCCATTTGTTTGCATTTTCGTTAAGTCGAGTCCAACGACCTTTCATTTGATTTTCGTTCCTTTCGCGCATTCCTTCTGGATTTTCTTCTCGAGTTGCATCATAGAATTTTTTCACTCGTGAAAAAAGCGCTCCTTTCTTTTGGTTTTTGCCACAAGTAGCGTCTTCGCTAACAAAAACCCATGCTGACATTAAAGCCATATCTTCTTTAGTGTCCCATGGATGGTCGGCTCTTGAGGTTTTTTGTGAGGTTTGAACATTTTCAGGGATATATTGAGAAGGGATATACTGAGAGTTATCAGGATGTTGAGAGTTAATCCAAAAAACTTGCTGGTTTGGATCCATAGAAGAAAACTTGAAAAGAAAATCAAGATCTTTGAAATTTTCAAGAGGATGAGAGTATTGAAATGAAGAGAAAGATTGGTGTGTTGAAAATATGTCAAGACTGGTCTCTATTTGTAGAGAATTGAAAAATATGAATTTTAGTATATTTTTTAATTTTTTATTAAAATTATCTTTTTAATCAGATAAGATTTATCCTAATAAAATCTAAACCAACCAATTACAATTTGACACCTAATATATCCTTTATCTACAAAAATCTAGTTTATTAATAAAATACTACTCAAACTTTGTTTGCACCAGCAAACCGTTTGCAAGGGTTTGGTTTGCTTGAAATTAATTTTTCTTTTCTTTTAATTGAAAACTTTTTGTCTTATTAGAAAATAGTTTGGTTTGGTTTGTTGTTGAAGGTGGTCTAAACCTCATAAGAGGTCCATGATTGTGGATGCTCTTAGAAAGTAGAGTAAATTACATTTTTGGTCCTTGTGGTTTTCACTCAATATTAACTTTGGTCCCTTTTCAAACTAATTACACTTTTGGTTATTGTGGTTGCTATTTTGTTTCAATTTTAGTCTCTGATGGTTTGTCTTTTTTTTTCCTTTTTTGTCTTTACTATCCTTTTCATTTTATACCTTTGTTACAGTAATTAATTAATGACAAACTTTTACTAACAATACATTAAAAATACACATTCCATTTTTTAATTACACCATTAGAAAAGTATTGTTGATATCTTTAAAATAAGTAATTATTGAATATTTTTAAATTTTTACGCAATTTCTCCAATATATATATATATACACACACACACAAATTCGTCTACACTAATAAAAAAAACTTTCTATTTCAAGTAGTGTTTAAAAAATTTATCACTTTCTTTTCTAATGGTTTCATTTACAAAATGAAATATGTATTTTTAGTAAAAATTATCATTAGTTAATTAATGTAATAAGGGTATAAAATGAAAGACCTAGGAAAGAGGAAAAAACCACAAATTAAATAAGTTTAAGTGTGTGGTTGTTACTTAATTATTTATTTTTCATTACAATAAATTTAAGTTTATATTTTGACAAAATAATTAATATTATATTACAAAGTTTTTCATTGATACACATTTAAAAAACATTTAATTGAATGAAAAATGATACATTTTTTAAAATTAATTGACACGTAAATTTTGTTTTTTTACATAATAAAATAAGAGTAAACTACAATTTTCGTCCCTGGTGTATACCAAAAACCATGAAAGTAGTCCCTAAACTTTAAAAAGTGCAAGAATAGTCCCTGGTGTCCTGATTTTGCTATGAAAATGGTCCCTGCTCACTAACTCCGTTAAAAAACTCAGTTAAGTCAGAGGTATTTTGGTCTTTTTACACTTCTTTTGTCTTTTTCTGTTAAAAAAAATAAAAAACAAAATATTTTATATATTATATTATATTTATATATTATATATATATATATATATATATATATATATATATATATATATATATATATTGACGGCAGCAACAACTGCCGGCGACCACCATTCAACCATTGTCGGCGCACCACAGCCCCTCCACCCTCACAGATCGTCGGTGCCATCCTTCTCTTTCCCCTCTCACACTCTCAATTCGTCCTCTCTCTCTCTCTCGAGTAGACAACAGCGCTCTACCCTTTCTCCGTCCTATTCCGGCAACACAAAACCACCGGCGGCCGGAATCACCCCCCCCCCCCCCCCCCGATCGATTTCTATTCATTCTCCATTTGCAAACTTCGTCTTCCCCTTTCGATTTCTCCACATCAGACCTTCATCTCCTTCAATTTCAGACCTGTACCGTCTCCCTCATTTTCCGATTCCACAGACCCACACTACCTTCACCCTCACAACTCGTGTTACTCTTCATCATCAGCTCGATTTCCCAGACCACAGCCTGCCCCTCTGTCGATTTCACCTAATCTTGGACTGGAATCAAATGCAAATTAGGTGTCACATACTCCCATCTTCATGTCACAAGACTCGATTTTGGTACTCCTCCAAATCCTACCTGCAAAACCACTGCTACTTTTCACCTGGGTTTTGTAAATTGCAAGTAATTTCATCGATTTTGCAATTATCTCTCATGATTTGATGTGAATGGAACTTAGATTGACTTAATTTATGGATTTCAATCCAAAAATTTCAGTTGGTTTTCTAACTTGGAGCTTAATTTTACCAACCTTTTGTGTTTTTGTCATTTTAATCACGAGATGGAGAAGACCACCGGTTATGGTGGTGATGGTGGTGGAGAAGACCACCGGTGATGATGGTGGTGATTGTGGCGGTGGTTATGGTGGTCATGGTGGTGGAGAAGACATATATATATAATATAAATATATAATATATAAAATATTTTGTTTTTATTTTTTTTAACTGAAAAAGACAAAAGAAGTGTAAAAAGACCAAAATACCCCTGACTTAACTGAGTTTTTTAACGGAGTTAGTGAACAGGGACCGTTTTCATAGCAAAATCAGGACACCAGGGACTATTCTTGCACTTTTTGAAGTTTAAGGACTACTTTCATGGTTTTTGGTATACACCAGGGATGAAAATTGTAGTTTACTCATAAAATAAAGTGATCATTTTTTTAAACACAACTTGAAATAGAAAAATGTTTTTTATTAGCGTAGACGAATTCATATATATATATATGGGCTTAATCAAATAAGAACTAATTAGTTTGTGGTAACTGTAAGAATCAATATTAGCCACTCATTTTAAATAATTAATATAAATTTTAAATAAACATAAAAGGGTATTATAGTAAATTATATTTTAACTAATTAAATTAATACATATAGTATATCACGTCTTTCTTCTCTCTCTCTCTCTCTCTCTCTCTCTCTCTCTCTCTCTCTCTCTCTTTACCATAACAAGTAAACCCTAAATTGTTTTTCACCATGACCCCACTCCCTTCTCTTTTCTCTCTCGTTTGAACTACCAGCCGCCACCACCAGTACCACCAGTCGCCGCCGATGTTCTCTCCGCCTCCTTCTCGATCAGAACCGTCGACCACCGCCACTCTCTTCTCCCTCGTTTGAACTTGCCGGCGACTTCTGCTTTTATCTTCTCTCTCGTACGACCATCTTCTCCTCTACCGCCGACGACCACAACGGACGCCGACGCTCTCACATCTTCTCGTCCCCTTTTCGATTTCCATCTCAAAAACTATCCGGAACCGCCACTCTCTCTCTCTCATCCTCGTCGTCACCAGCCGCCTACCACCCACCATCATCCTCCACCGTCGACTGCAGCGACCAACCATCGAGAACCACTGTGGTTCGACCCCACCAACCACCGACAGCCGCCGTCTTTTCAAACACTTCTCGATTTCTCTCCATCTCTGCAGATTATCACCGTCTGAACGGGATATTAGAATGTTGCATTTGCATATAAAATTCAATTCGTTTTGTTTTTCTCACACAACCCATCCTTTTTCTGTAACTCCTTTTTGTATCACATTGGTATTACAATTTGTATCACACCGGTATCACAGTTGGCATCACCATGGTATTAATTTGAATCATAGTTTGTATCACGTATCACATTGGTATCACATTGATTTACGATGGGTATCACTCTTTATTTTGATGGGTATCACTCTTTATTTTGTTGATTTACAATGGGTATCACAGTGTGCATCCTCTTTATTTTGTTGATTTACAATGGATATCACTCTTTATTTTGTTGATTTACAATGGGTATCACTCTTTATTTTGTCGATTTACAATGGGTATCACAATGTGCATCCTCTTTATTTTGTTGATTTACAATGGATATCACAGTGTGCATCCTCTTTATTTTGTTGCTTTACAATGGGTATCACAATATGTATCACAAAAGTTCATAGTTGGTGTTCGCCGGAGAGGGGAGAGAGGAGAGAGGAGAGAGGAGAGAGGAGAATTTTATGATACCTAAAATGCCCCTTAATTAAATTATTAAGTCAAAAATACCAAAATTAATAATTTCCTAATTTATAGCTTAATATGTGGCTCATATTGGTTCTTACAGTTACCACAAAATAACTAGTTCTCCCTTGAATGACCCCCTATATATATATATATATTGTATAAATTGCGTAAAAAATTAAAAAATATTCAGTAATTACTTATTTTTAAAGACATTGACAATACTTTTCTAATGGTATAATTTACAAAATGAAATGTGTATTTTTAATGTATTGTTAGTAAAAAATATCATTAATTAACTAATATAACAAGGATATAAAATAAAAACGATAGAAAAGACAAAAAAGTAAAAAGACAATCCACAAGGACTAATTTACTATATTAACTAATAAAACAGAAAATGAAAAAAAGGTAAATGGACTAAAATACCCTTAAGCTAAATAACTAATTTAAGTAAAGTTGGTCAGAGGGACCAAAATTGAAACAAAATAACAACCACAATGACCAAAAGTGTAATTAGTTTGAAAGAGGGACCAAAGCTGATATTGAGTGAAAACCACAAGGACCAAAAATGTAATTTACTCTAGAAAGTATGATTATAAAATTTGAATTATTTTATATAGCTTGTGATTTAATATAAGTTTTGTTTTATTAAAATTGTAAAAAAATAGATTAAAACCGTTAACCCATAGGTAAGTTGCTTCGTTGATAAAAACGGTTAAAAACAAGTTATCAAGTCAGAAGGAAGAAGCTTAGGTTTACTATACCTATTAAACAAAAACAGTTTAAACGTGACTCAAACCCGTAAATAATTATCTTTTAATACCTTTTTTATGGTATTGTTTCAAGCTCTTACGTTGTGTTCTCTAATCCGGAGAGAAAAGAAAAGAAAGGAAATGGATTGAAAAGAAAGGAAGTGTGTAATAACCGAGATTTTTAATTGGAAAAGGTTAAGTTTCGTGGAGTTGTTGTAAATTTGAAAGTCCAGGGGCTGAAGTGTAATATGTTAAAAGGGTATAAAAACTATTAAATTGAGCTCAAAACCCTAAAATCAATCATTGTGTGTGAGGGTGTGTAGGTGGCGGCTTGGAGAGAGAGCAGAGAAAGGGATTTGTTCCCGTGAGAATTTAGTGAAGAAAGTTTCTTCAATCTGCAAATTGGGAAGAAGGAGTGGAAGTTTGGAGACTAGCCTGCATCAAACCTTATCAGGTAACCTCTCATTCTCAATTCTGATCTTTGATATTCTGTTGGAGTAGTTCATTTGAGGTTCTTGTTTAAAAGGTTGTGATAGATGCTTAAAGGAAGAAATTAGTTATCATAATGTGCTAAGTAACAAAGAATGGTAAGAAAAGAATTGAGTTTGTATGGAAATCGTTTTGAAATTTTAGCAAGCTTCGTTTCCATTTAAAATTTCTTACCTCGTCGTCCAGAATTAGCAGGAACCGGAATCCCTTATGGATCCGGAGTTGGACTAGTTTAATAAGTGGATCCGAAATCCACCAAAAAGGGGATCCGGTGTTGAGTCTTAAAGGAACCGGAATTGGGTTTCCATGTTCCGGAATTTAAAATATAGATCCGGAAGTATTGTTAAGATGTAAGAACCGGAATTGGGTAAAATGATTTGGAGCCGGAACATGGGCCACACACTAAGAACCGGAAGTTAAAACAAAATTGATTTTTGGGCCTTGTAATGCGGATCCAGAGTCCAAGAAAGTGGGATCCGGAATTAGTAAAAAAGAATGGGATCCAGAATTGTCAAAAAAGAATGGGATCCGGAATTTTAATTAGTTTGGGCCTAGGTTCGGTAGTGAGCATGGATCCAAAATCTAAATAGATTGGGCCTGGTTTCGGTAGTGCTTATGGATCCGAAAATTTTATTTAGTTTGGGCTTGGGTCGGGAAAATAATTAAGGACCCGGAAGTATTTTATTCTGGACTGTTAATCCGGAATACTATTTCGCTTGGACCGGTAAGCAGAGTCCATTAATTGTGATTTTTGGACTAGAAGTGTAACTCATCAAAATTAGATAATTTTGGGTTATGATCGGAAGTAAACTCGGGTAACAATTGTTAGAATAATAACGTACGTTTCCTAAAACTATAGGTGTTCCATCTAAGGACCGGGAGCCTAAGTAAGAAGTCTTGAAACGAGAAGAACAGGTGAGTTCCCTAAACCCTTTTTACACGAAATGAGATGCTAAATATTTTACTGATTATGGTTCATTTATGAGCATGAATTATTTACCAATTGTTACGTATGCTTTCCATGAAAAGTATGTTTTTATTAAAGGACTATTTAGCAGCATGAAATGATTTATAAAGATTTATGAAGATTTCACGTTTCATGATTTATGATGAGCTATGTGTATGTGATGTGGAGTCGGTCTGCACAGTGGGATCTGAGTACCTCGGGATCCGATGATCCCTTGGGCATTGTGACGAGCTTGTATGAGGGAATTCGTTTCCTTCCTACTCGGATAGAGGGGAGTCTGCTTGGGCCCCGGTATGAGGCGAGAGGGGAGTCTGCTTGGGCCCCGATCGTGGTTAGCTTATGTGATCCTTAAATACTATGCAGTACCATGATTGATGCTTATGTGGAGAATGTTGATGAGTTTTATAAAATGATTTTATACTGTTGATATATGCTGTTTACGGAGGGAATTCACTAGACCTTTTGGTCGAACCCTCGCTTTTCAAAACTAAACCATTTTCAGGTAAGCAAATAGTGAGAGGCTCAGGTAAGTGAGCAAGAGCAGGATAGAGTACAGATGCAGATAGAGACAGTCTGTGCCACTTATAGAAGCTAGTATGTTCTCAGTTGTGTATAGGTTGTTTCCGCCAACCTAAATTTGAATCATATGTAATGGAATTTTGGGACCCAGTTTTGTAATACTTATGATTTAATGCTATGCATGTCCTATTTTAGAATTGGGTTGTTACAAATGGTATCAGAGCCATAGTTTAAGGGATTTAGGTGACCGAACGGGCCTAAACTTAAACTTTGAGAGTAGAAATCACAACTGAGAATCAGGAAATGCGTTAGGATGCCACTATTGTAGAGATAGGACTAATAGGGTACTGAGGAAAGTCGTGTAAGGTAAGTTTGGGATTACACCTGGCCAGTGTAATTGTGAACTTACAGGTACATGTATGTGCTTAAGCTAACTTATTATTCTGAAGTTGTTGTCTTAAGCTAGCTTATATGTCGTGTTCTAGTACTTTAGAATGTCAGCAAGATCCATGAGGGATAGACTGAGACCCATTGTTGGGGAGTATCATGAGAGATCATTTATGATTTGATGTGTGTATACATCGTAGAGAAGAAATGTTGTTTAGAATGTTATGAGTCGTCTAGAGGTAGATCTTCATGGGTTCGAAGAGGGTGAATGATTGATTTTGAGTAAGACTCCTGTTGCGGGAGAGTCCCAGTTCTAGAAATCGTGGGATAGATCAGTCGGGATGGTAAAGAAGAACAGTGTCGAAATCTTGAAAGTGTCAATGGAGCCCTGACTTTTTAGTCGAGCTTTTCAATAGCAGGATCAATGAAAGGAGATATCAGTAAGAGATTGAAAACGTGTAGAGATAGAATGTGAGGTAATTGATCAAGATGAAAATAGTATGAAATGGTTGAGTACGTGGGCCGTAACCCATTGGTCGAAAGTAGAGTGTCAATGATAACTTGCGTGAGTAAAGCGGTTGACCTTGTTTGAGTGAGTAGCCGTCAATTGCAAGTAGAGTTTCATGCATTTCGTTCTTATGTGTAACATAAAATTTTCACGATTTAAGGTAAATGTGTAAATATTCTTTTTATCGGAAATGAATCAGCATGTGCAAGCGTATGTTTAAAGAAAAGGCGGTTTCATTTACGTCGTACAATGAATTTTTGAGCTTAGCGATTTGCAAAATATTTCACACTTTTATGATAAGTTAAATTGTTGCAAAAAGTCAAGAAAATGTCTGCCAGCAAAACTTTTATAACCAAAATGAGTAATGACATTTTGATGTCAGATAAATGAGTGTGAGAACCGACTGGTTTATTTCGTGTCGGTAATTTCTTTCAGAAATTGTCATATGGAAAAGTTTCATTTAATGTGTCACTGTCGTAACAACGTCGTTTTGGTTGAGTAAGATTAAGTTTTACGGAAAGTTGCATGCAGACGATTCTCGAGATCATTGTGCAGGGCATTGGAGTTATGAGAATGTTGGTGTCATGTGTCCCCAAGTCGTTTCCAAGTGTTGTTCCTTAAAATAATAAAAAGTGTGAAATGATTTATTTAACGCGTTGTCATGCATGAAGGCTACGAACTCACTAGGTCGTGGAGCATTACATTTTAAGATAAGGAGAGATTCCGAGAGTGGAGAGGTGTTGGACAAACCAGGGGAGAATGTTTATAGTTTTGGTATTTGTGTTCAAGAAGAGAGGTGAACAGTGGAAGAGTCGGAAGTAGATCTTGGTGTCGGTTGTATGATAGTTTGTACCCTTGTTCGGCGACTGGACATGCAGTTGCCAAGGGACGGTTGTGTCCAGAGGAAGGACTAGAAGTCGTCAAGGTGATATTATTAGCAACTCGTCATAAGTGGTGTTGTGAGGCAATAAATGAAATGTCCACGACGTTGGATATGAGTATTGAGGTGGTCTTGTAATTTTGGCATTTTGCGGGTAAGTCTTAAAATTTTACCCCTTCAAGTGAGGATGACGTGATATGAAGTTGATTATGATATGTTGGAAGGATTAGGTTCAGCAAGGAACCCTTGTAGAAGAATAGGTTAAGGAAGTATCAACAGGTCGACTATTGATGTTGAAGTCGGCAACGGTGTTAGGTGTGTGAGGCCGAAGACCTGAATCAGAAGGTTGAAAGTTGACGGACCACCTTGTAGGAGTGTTAGGATGAAGTACTTAGCACGAATGAAGGGAGTGCGTAGATTATATCGATCTGTGAGAAAATGCGCCCTGTCTATGTAATGGTTAGGATCGCAAGGAGTTAGCACGAAATGAATATGTTGAGTTATTCGGGAACTCGTGAGTTGTTGTTTTAAAGTGGGGGAAAAGACAAGTAGTGAAATAAATTCGGTTATTCTTACGGGAGAGTAAGAAGGAAAGTTTGAATTGTGTGCGAATGACCATGAGAGACCTGGTCTGTAGTGTGATGTTGTGGGTAGAGAATGTACGGATGAGTAGTGGCATCAATTGCCAAGATAAATGTGTCAGCCAGTGTTGTAGAAATGTGATGCTAGAAAGAGGAAGCATCAGATGGAAGTCTTTACGGGGATTTTCGGATGAAGTGTACGATTTGTAAATCAGGTTGTTGGAGCATGTGGTTTGTAAGTGGACGTTGTGATATGACTATTTATCGAAATAGAATGTCGTAGCGGTAGTGGGTGGACCAGTGCTTTGGTTGTGCGAGCCGCTCAGTAAGTATATTTGTGGAATCTTTGGAAGTTGAAAGAAGATGATGGATGGATTAGTCAAAAAAATGTGGTGTAGTAAATGTGAAATCTTTAAAGAATGTGATTTGTTTCTTATGTGTGAAGGAATTATCCGAAAGGGTAACAGTTGGAGATCAAGGAACATGTAGTGGCTTCGAACACCAGTGTCATTTTGAGATAGCATGGTTGGATACCTCAAGTTAGAATTTTGGGTGCAACCGTTTAGTTATGGATATTAATGAGAAAGTGGTTAACTTGTGGAAAGGTCGGAAGAGATGGGCAAGTAATGTTTGGTGGGCGGTGCTCCATGCTAACGTGGGGGAGGTGAAGACGGTGTGTTGGACTAAGTGAGTAGGTTATAAGCTGCAAGCTTGGCATTAACACCGAGAAGGTAGAATAGTGTGCGTAGATTGACGTCAGTAAGTGGGCGAACTCCTGGGAAGAGTATAGAGGAAGGGGATCCGTGTATGTTTAAGTGCGGGAAAGAAGTGGAAAAAGGCAGTCGAATGAGTTGAATCGGTGATGTTGTGAGAAATGTTCAAACGAGCTGGTCGTTCAATGATAAGCTATTGAGAATAGTCTTGTGTGACCGTGGCTACTCCTCCTAGTTGTGTGAGGGTAACCGAAGTTATGTGTTGTTTCTGAACGCTTGTGGTAAGCAATGAGGGATTGATGTGTTGTCAGAATAAGTTCAATCCGGATAGGTGAACACTTCAATGAGGGACCATGGAGGTTTCTGCTTTTAGTTACGTGTAAGTGTGGAGTGATAAAGTGGTGAGAACGTATGAATTAGTTGTCGAGCTGTAGTCAATGTGATTCGAGAAGGGAGTATGATCGGCTTAGTCGTATGTCGATTGGAAGAAGTAATCTAGAAATTTCATGTACCTCGAGGAGGGAACTCCTGGGTGTGAGTTTGTCGGGATGTACAAGGTTGGCCTTGTGCCAAGTTGTCAGTGAGTAAATTTTTCCTGGTTAAAGATTCTCGTTGTGGTGGCGGGGAATTCCGCCAAGTTCCTTCTTTTAAGGAAGTAAAGATGTATGAGAGACCTTAATTAGACGTGTTTTAATACCGTGAGTCCCGGTGTGTGGACGGAAGCGAGCAAATGTGGGATGTAGAGATGATGGCGACCTTGCAAGAAATACTGACGGTGAGAAGTTGACTTATGTCAAAGAACCGATAGAAATCGTGAACAGTAAGAGTCGCAAAGCAAGGAAACAAAGAGGCTCGGCTAGTAAGGGCCAGAGGGGACGTGGGAATTGGAATCAGAGATGAGGACGAAGTACCCGCATCTCTTCCAATAAGGAATTCCGGGGACGAAATTCTTTTAAGGAGGGAGTGTTGTAATAACCGAGATTTTTAATTGGAAAAGGTTAAGTTTCCTGGGAGTTGTTGTAAAGTTGAAAGTCCAGGGGCTGAAGTGTAATATGTTAAAAGGGTATAAAAAACTATTAAATTGAGCTCAAAACCCTAAAATCAATCATTGTGTGTGAGGGTGTGTTGGTGGCGGCTTGGAGAGAGAGAGAGCAGAGAAAGGGATTTGTTCCCGTGAGAATTTGGGGAGGAAAGTTTCTTCAATATGCAAATTGGGAAGAAGGAGTGGAAGTTTGGAGACTAGCCTGCATCAAACCTTATCAGGTAACCTCTCATTCTCAATTCTGATCTTTGATATTTTGTTGGAGTAGTTCATTTGGGGTTCTTGTTTAAAAGGTTGTGATAGATGCTTAAAGGAAGGAATTAGTTATCATAATGTGCTAAGTAACAAAGAATGGTAAGAAAAGAATTGAGTTTGTGTGGAAATCGTTTTGAAATTTTAGCAAGCTTTGTTTCCATTTAAAATTTCTTACCTCGTCGTCCATAATTAGCAGGAACCGGAATCCCTTATGGATCCGGAGTTGGACTAGTTTAATAAGTGGATCCAGAATCCACAAAAAAGGGGATTCGGTGTTGAGTCTTAAAGGAATCGGAATTGGGTTTCCATGTTCCGGAATTTAAAATATAGATCCGGAAGTATTGTTAAGATGTAAGAACCGGAATTGGGTAAAATGATTTGGATCCGGAACATGGGCCACACACTAAGAACCGGAAGTTAAAACAAAATTGATTTTTGGGCCTTGTAATGCGGATCCGGAGTCCAAGAAAGTGGGATTCGGAATTAGTCAAAAAGAATGGGATCCGGAATTGTCAAAAAAGAATGGGATCCGGAATTTTAATTAGTTTGGGCCTGGGTTCGGTAGTGAGCATGGATCTAAAATCTAAATAGATTGGGCCTGGTTTCGGTAGTGCTTATGTATCCGCAAATTTTATTTAGTTTGGGCTTGGGTCGGGAAAATAATTAAGGACCCGGAAGTATTTTATCTGGATTGTTAATCCGGAATACTATTTCGCTTGGACCAGTAAGCAGAGTCCATTAATTATGATTTTTGGACTAGAAGTGTAATTCATCAAAATTAGATAATTTTGGGTTATGATCGGAAGTAAACTCGGGTAACAATTGTTAGAATAATAGCGTACGTTGCCTAAAATTATAGGTGTTCCATCTAAGGACAGGGAGCCTAAGTAAGAAGTCTTGGAACGAGAAGAACAAGTGAGTTCCCTAAACCCTTTTTACACGAAATGAGATGCTAAATATTTTACTGATTATGGTTCAGTTATGAGCATGAATTGTTTACCAACTGTTACGTATGCTTTCCATAAAAAGTATGTTTTTATTAAAGGACTATTTAGCAGCATGAAATGATTTATAAAGATTTATGAAGATTTCACGTTTCATGATTTATGATGAGCTATGTGTATGTTATGTGGAGTCGGTCTGTACAGTGGGATCTGAGTACCTCGGGATTCGATGATCCCTTGGGCATTGTGACGAGCTTGTAGGAGGGAATTCGTTTCCTTCCTACTTGGATAGAGGGGAGTCTGCTTGGGCCCGGTATGAGGCGAGAGGGGAGTCTGCTTGGGTCCCGATCATGGTTAGCTTATGTGATCCTTAAACACTGTGCAGTACCATGATTGATGCTTATGTGGAGAATGTTGATGAGTTTTATAAAATGATTTTATACTATTGATATATGATGTTTACGGAGGGAATTCACTAGACCTTTTGGTCTAACCCTCGCTTTTCAAACTAAACCATTTTCAGGTAAGCAAATAGTGGAGGCTCAGGTAAGTTAGCAAGAGCAGGATAGAGTACAAATGCAGATAGAGACAGTGTCTGTGCCACTTATAGAAGCTAGTATGTTCTCAGTTGAGTATAGGTTGTTTTCGCCAACCTAAATTTGAATCAGATGTAATGGAATTTTGGGACCCAGTTTTGTAATACTTATGATTTAATGCTATGCATGTCCTGTTTTAGAATTGGGTTGTTACAAAGTGTGATCTCGGAAACAAGTATGTAAAGATATGATCAAGAATCACTGGTCATCTCTCATTAACATCAAGGATTGAGTTACAAAATGTAGAGAGAATATTACAAGTGATTGAGTTGCAAGAGTTGTCAAGGTTATGAACTAAAGAGGGAATCTAGGCTATTTATAC
The DNA here is from genome assembly GCA_033807775.1 of Saussurea involucrata. Lineage (NCBI taxonomy): Eukaryota > Viridiplantae > Streptophyta > Magnoliopsida > Asterales > Asteraceae > Saussurea > Saussurea involucrata. The sequence goes on from CM066320.1 coordinate 165,052,603, forward strand.
CTAGACTATGAAGTTACGAAACAAGTCCTTTAACTTGGATACAATTAACATTTTAGCACCAACAATCTCCCCCTTTGTATCCAAGTTGGAAGAACACAACATTTATCTCAGCTGCTCTGGTGGTATGTACCTCTTTCTTATCCCAAAGATGATTTCAAATCTTCGAAGAGCATTTATGTATTCCAGTCTTTTCTTGATAACATCCAAAGCTTTCTTGATCAAATTCTTCTCTTTCTCATTCAACGACAGAGGCTTTTGTTCATCCAATATGAGCTTTTCATCCAACTGAATCTTTATCACCTTGAAAGTTCCATCACAGTACTTGTTGACTTCGGTGAATCTCATGAACTTCTTCCTCTTCTGCCCATTAAGATAAACAATTTCAAACTCTGGCTTTTCTAGAATCTTGTACATAGGTATGCCTTGAGCATCAAGCAATCTTCTATTAGGCTTTAGTACGTTTACTCTGATCTGACCTGCCTCCAACGCCATTTGAAAGTCAGTCAGGTAAGCCAGATTTACTAGATTCTTCATAAACCTTTTCACAAATTGATACGCCTCAGACCATGTCTTATCTTTGTTTGGAAGCCTGGCAAGAATGTCATATAACCGGAAAAAGTCTTCACATGTCAAAGACTTAAAATCTGCTTCACTGAACGAGCATTCTTTACTATCTGTTCGGAAGACTATGAATCTTGGATACCACACGTTCAGTATCTTTTCTGATTCAATCTTTGTAATCTTCACAATCTCTTTATCTGTTCTTACAAACTTCAGCTCTTGGTCTTTGTGTTTCATCAAGTGTAGGTATTCAATCTGGTGTAAGGATGGTAGCTTCTCAATGGAATATAACTTTATCTTGTCAATCGGTTGAACTTTGCTCACAAAAAGATCTCTTCTCACATCTTCTTGAAAAGGAGTAATAATCCTTATTCTGTGCCATCTTCTTTCAATTAAAGATACTCTATCAATCAGCATCTGGAATACTCTCATTTCAGCCTCAGATACCAGATCTTTTATCTTCCCTTCAGGTAGATCTGGTATGACTGGAACATCTATAACTGGATCAACTGCTTTAGGAACATTCTCATTATCAGAATCTGAACCAACAGGTTGTACATTCACAACATCAAACACATCATCAAGTTCCTCTTTTATCTTAATGACTGTATTTTCATGTTCATCTTCAGAATCTACATAAATGATATCCTAAATGAGATCATCAACCATTTTCTCCTCTTCCGTTCTTTTATCACTTCCTTCAGGCTTTTCAACCGTAGTAATGATATCATCAAGAACTCCATGTACATCACCTTCTTGTACATTATCACCACCACCACCACTTGTACCAATATCCACATCAATTGTTTCAATTTGAGTACCAGAACCACTTTCTTCCCCCACTTTCTGTCTTTTACTCATCTCACCCTCATGGTGATCAGGATCAGGATCTTGATCATCATGCTTTCTCTTACTAGATTGGGCTTGAACACTGCAAGTTTGCTCTAAAACGATGATACGGTCAGAAAGGGTTTTGAAACCAAAGGAAATGGCTTCGGTCATATCAGAAATGGATTGGTTTAAGGTATGGATATCAGCTTGGGTAGGTAACTGGTTTTGTATCTTGGTTTATCTTCTCAATAAACCAACTAACTCCAACTCTTCTCCGGAGTTATTATCACCTTGCTCTAACAATCGGGTTAACAACTGAGATTTAAGTTCATGTAAAGGAAGGTTAGGAGGTACCTTGCTTTGAGGTGTTGGCTGACATTTTGGATCATGTTGAGCTTCAGATTCAGTAGCAGGTGTTTCAATAACAGATTTCCTTTTCACTGCTCTACTCACTTCGTCAGACAGTTTCCCAACAATCTCTTTCAATTCTGCAGACTGAGCTTTGTACGAATTATTCAACGAACCAATTGCTAACTCCAGCAATTTCACCGATACACAATTATGGGGAGGAGGACCCATCAAAGATCTGATATTTTGAGCCTGAACCGGGGTAACACCCAGACCACTTAGGTTTCTGGCTTGCATGACAGTCGAAGAGACTCCATGGCCTGTGTTCAACGCTGACATGGTGTTAACGTTGACAGGACTTCCACCCGATCCTCGCAAAGCTCCAACAAATGGCGGCAATACTCTGGGCATTCCGATTGGATCACGAAGAATTCCAATGTTTGGTGTCACCAACGGTGTCATGACTGTCGTCATAAGTGTCCTAGAATAGCAAATGAGTGGATAAACTGAAATGAAAATCAAGAATTACCTTGAGTGATTGTGATTCGAATGTAACAAAGAAACATCAACAAAACTCGATTTTCGCAGATTTCAGTTGAGAGAGTATGGGTTTCAAAGTAGTCGTGAAAAAACTAAAAAATTTGAAGACCCGCTCTATATATACAACTTAGGGTTTTGTGACACATGGCACAATCTGATTGGTCCAACGGTTGACCTTCCACTCGTCAAACTAGTCGCATGAACGATATGCGAGTAGTTCATCTTCATCGCATGAAGCATATGCGATGAAGGATTCAAAGTTGTCGACCAAAACTTGTGTGATGAGCACAAATGAACAGTGTTCAATCGCATGACACATGTGCGATTAGACTTTTGATCGCATGAAGCTTATGCGATGAACAGTAGTTAGCGCATAAAGCTTGTGCGATGAGGAAAGTTCTCGGTCAAAGCTTGGGCGATAAAAATCTTGATCGCATGATGCTTTGAGAGACAACTTCCAACACTTAGACATTTTTCAAGAAAAATTCAACTTTTTCGTAAAATGATTTTCCAAGTTAAAAGATGTCCAACTTTTAACTGGTTCTTTTCAAATCTTCTTTTTCAAAAACATTTTGCTCCCCCTATATTGATGCATAGATTTTGCAAAATAATTTTTTTCATCAAGTAGAGTTTGCACAAAATTCAGATTAGAAACACTTACTTTGCTCGTAAATGAATGTGATCAACTCATCATGCTCCCCTTAGACAAATGATCAAAACTTTTCTTTTCTCCCCCTAAACACATGCACAAACACATCAAACTGCACAAATACCATGAAGATATAGAATTGAAATTGTCAAACAAAAGATAAAAAACTGAAATAAACTTTGTGTACTACATAAAGACATAAACTTTTGAAATAATCATAATAAAGATTCAATAGGACGAAAATTAATATTTTTCAATCAATATATTGAGCTTGAATGAATAATAGAGATTGTCAACGTATTGAATGAATATTCAAACTTTAATGTTCAACATGCTAAGCTTTGAAATTAAAAATTTGAAACGTTTCTCATCCAAAGCTTTAGTGAAAAGATCGGCAAGTTGAAATTCAGTAGATACAAAGTAAAGTTCAATTGTACCTTTCTCTACATGGTCTTTGATGAAATGATATCGAATATCAATGTGCTTCGTCTTCGTGTGTTGGACAGGATTCACTGAAATTGCAATCGCAGATTTACTGTCACAATAAATGGGAATTTTGTCATACTTACAACCAAAATCCATTAGTTGAGTCTTCATCCACAAGACTTATGAACAACAGCTTGCGGCAACAACATATTCAGCCTCCGCCGTAGATGTTGAAACACAATTCTGTTTCTTTGACGCCTAACTCACTAATTTATCTCCCAAAAATTGAACATGTACGGTAGTGCTTTTCCTATCCATTAAGCTTCCACCATGATCTGCGTCAGAATAAGTTGTTAGCTCGTACCCCGGCTCTTTCGGATACCATAGTCCAAGATAAGTCGTTCCTTTCAAATATCTAAAGATGCGCTTAACCGCTCCGAGATGAGATTCTTTCGGATCTGCCTGAAATCTTGCACATAAACATGTAGCAAACATAATATCTGGACGACTTGAAGTTAAATACATGAGTGACCCGATCATACCTCGATAAGTCCTTAGATCTACCTTCTTACCATTGGGATCTGGACCGATCTTAGATGTTGGTTCCATAGGTGTTCCAATTGATGTACAATTCTCCATTTTGAATTTCTTCAACATATCGAATATGTATTTTGATTAATTGATGAAGATTCTCGTCGAGAATTGCTTCACTTGCAATCCGAGAAAGAAGTTGATCTCTCCCATCATGCTCATTTGGAACCTAGTCACCATGAGGTTAGAAAACCAGGTACACAAACCATGGTTAGTCGAACCAAATATAATATCGTCTACATAAATCTGTACAATAATGATATCACCTTCTTCGCGCTTAATGAATAATGTCGTATCGATTTCACCTTTGTCACACAATCAAAACGAACACCTCTGAATCAACAATCAAACACAAAACATCCTAAATCACTAATTTCGATCCTAGGTCCGAAAACTTCAAAAATACCCCAAAAAAATCCTCAAATCTGCTCAAACCTTGCTTGAATCTGCTTGCTCTGATACCACCTTGATCCCAGAAACAAGTATGTAAAGATATGATCAAGAATCGCTGGTCATCTCTCATTAACATCAAGGATTGAGTTACAAAATGTAGAGAGAATATTACAAGTGATTGAGTTGCAAGAGTTATCAAGGTTATGAACTAAAGAGAGAATCTAGGCTATTTATACCTAGACTATGAAGTTACAAAACAAGTCTTTTAACTTGGATACAATTAACATTTTAGCACCAACAGGAAGAGAAAAGAAAGGAAAGAAAAGTAATTTTTTCATTTTGTGTTCTCGAAAGGGAAGGAAAATGAAGGAAGAGAAAAAAAATGAAATATTTTTTTGTAACAACCCAAAAACACATCACATAATATTAAAGCCAAAAGCCCATAAGGGTCCCAAATACATCATAAACTCCAATATCAATTACATTGATTAAGGTCCTCAAGCAAATACAACCGAGATGCTAACTAAACAAAAACTGGAACTTGACGGTCTCTAATCTCGCACCTCCGTCTCAAGCCTTCTCCTTTCCCTTGCAACAAGCACCTAAGCCACCCTTTCCTGAAAATGGTTTTTAAGTTTTGAAAGCGAGGGTTAGACCATAAGGTCTAGTGAATTCCCTCCTTAAAAGCGTAACTGCAAAACATTTAAAAAGCACTTTTCCATACACATAACACTTGACAAGTTTGAGCTCAAACAAGGGTATACACAGTGGGGCGGACCAATAACACCTTACAAAGCCATGCACGGCAACTCAACACCTTACAAAGCCAGGCACGGCAACTCAACACCTAACAAAGCCAGGCACGGCAACTCAACACCTAACAAAGCCAGGCACGGCAACTCGGGGGTCCTCCACTGTGCAACCCGACTCTACCACAAGCATAAACATTTAAAACATGCTTTAAAACTTACTCGAGGAATATCCTCCTTCCACTTGTAAAATAACACTTTTCATGCATGAGAAAACATATGATTCATGATGATCAAGTAAACTCATTTTCAGTTATATCAATTCTTCGCAAATCATTTTAGGAGATAGAAATAATGCATAAAGGGAACTCACTTGGTACTCGGTTAAAAGACACCCTACTCAAAGCTCACTTAATCACCAAACGATCACCTGAATTAGGTTTAACAAATGAGGTATTAGACTCCCCATTTATGTTCTAAAACATTCCCCATACTGTCCTAAGACAATCCCCTAAACCAAGCCTCGAACCCAAGCCCAAACGACCAACGAAGCAAAAACGTAAAATCACGAAACAGAGCCTGGCGCCGATGCTGGCGCCAGTCCATCGGCGCCGCCATCGGCGCGGACCTCTGGACAGACTTTTTCCTGCACGAGAATTCTTTCCAAAACTCAAAGATTTCTCAATCCCAACTTCCCCAAATCAGTTCTAGTTCTCCCAAAACAATATTTCAGTCCCAAACTCAAAATGGAAGGACAAAACCTATAACCCTCCATTGGAAAGGTGAAATATCACCAAGAGGTCTCAATCTCCTCAAGGGATTCATCAATCTCACCCTTCCAATTGGTTTTGCCTCCAAAACACTTAAATAAAGAAAGAGATTGCAACAAATTCCTACACAAAAGCCCCATTTCCAAAACAAACCAAGAGATTAAGATGGAAGTATACCTTAGAAGCAAACTCCTTCAATCTCCAGCCCCAAAACCTTTCCAAACCTTCAATGGGGGAAAACTTGAGCTCTTTCTCCTCTCCAATTCTCTCCAGCCGAAATGAGTGAAGGAATAGGGTTTTAGGGAGGGTTTTATCTTAATAAACTTTCCTTCTTCACAACCCAACCACCAAACTTTCAGTTCTTTACACAAGCACCCCAAAGTTCCTTATTTCTGCACTAAAACCACCAAGTATGGAATATGGGGTGTTACAACACCTCCCCCTTAACAGGATTCCGTCCCCGGAATCTCATCACTGAAAAGGTGTGGGTACCTTGCCCTCATCTCGGTCTCAGTTTCCCATGTCGCTTCACTCCCCTTGTGGAAACGCCACAACACCTTCACCAGGCTAATCTCCTTGTTCCTTGTTCTTCGAACCTTACGGTCGGTGATAGCTTCGGGCTCCTCCACAAAGTTCAATTTCTCATCAATCTGGACTTCGTGCAGAGGTATTGCCATTTCGACTTCCGCCAAGCATTTCCTCAGATTCGACACGTGAAAGGTATTATGAATTCTTTGCAATTCTACTGGCAATTCCAACTTATAAGCTACTTCTCCGACGCGCTCAATGATCTTGAACGGTCCTATATAGCGGGGGCTCAACTTTCCCCTCTTCCCGAATCTGATTACTCCTTTCCAAGGGGATACTTTTAGCATCACCTTATCCCCAACTTGGAACTCGATATCCTTACGCCTCTTGTCGGCATAACTCTTTTGTCGGTCGCGAGCAACTTTCAGCCGTTCTCTCACCTGGTCGATTTTGTCGGCAGTCAACTGTACTATTTCGGGTCCAGCCAGTTGTTTCTCTCCGACCTCGTTCCAACAAAGAGGTGTCCGACACTTTCTACCATAGAGTATCTCGTAAGGAGCGGCTTTTATGCTTGCGTGGTAACTATTGTTATACGCAAACTCGATCAACGGCAGGTGGTTCTCCCACGAACCCTGAAAATCTAACGCGCAAGCTCTCAACATGTCTTCCAGGGTCTGGATGGTTCGCTCGCTCTGACCATCCGTCTGAGGATGATATGCGGTGCTCATCTTGATTTGAGACCCCATTTCTCGCTGGAAGCTCCTCCAAAAAGTCGACGTGAATCGACTATCGCGATCCGAGACTATTGACGACGGCACCCCATGACGGGTCACTATCTCGTCGATGTACAACTTTGCCAATTTCTCCATCGGGTATGATTCCTTTATTGGAAGGAAATGCGCCGACTTGGTGAGTCGATCTACAATTACCCAGATGGCATCGAAGCCCTTTGGAGTTCTAGGCAACTTTGTCACGAAATCCATCGCAATTTGATCCCACTTCCATACCGGAATATCCAAGGGTTGGAGTTTTCCGTACGGTCGTTGGTGCTCTACCTTCACCCTTAGACAAGTGTCACACCTTTCCACGAAGTAAGCTATATCCTTCTTCATACCCGGCCACCAATAGTCTTGCCGCAAATCACCAAACATCTTGTTCGTCCCTGGATGGATGGAGTACTTTGACCTGTGAGCCTCCTCTAGTATCAACTTCCTCACGTTCCCCAACTTCGGAACCCATACTCTACCGTTGAGGCATTTCAGTCCTCGGCTATCTTCTACTAGGGAGTTCACGTTCCCCACCATCCGCTCTTTCTTGAGGTTCTCAACCGCAGAAGCTTCCCCTTGCCATTTCTTTATTTCACCCAGCAGATTAAATGTGACCTCAGCCCTTAAGGCTATGATCTTCGAGGCTTCTCCTCTTTCTTTACGGCTCAAGGCGTCCGCCACTACATTAGCTTTTTCGGGATGGTACTCAATCTCGCAATCGTAGTCTGACAACAATTCCATCCACCGGCGTTGCCTCATGTTTAGCTCTTTCTGATCGAAGATGTGACGAAGGCTTTTGTGATCGGTGAAGATCTTACACCTCGTCCCATACAAATAGTGCCTCCAAATCTTTAAGGCGAAAACAACGGCCGCCAGTTCTAAATCATGGGTGGGGTATCGCTTCTCATGCTCCTTCAATTGACGGGACGCATAAGCGATCACTTTACCACGCTGCATCAAGACACACCCCAAGCCCAATTTAGAGGCGTCGTTGTACACCACAAAGTCTTCCGCTCCTTCGGGTAAGGTTAGAATCGGAGCCTCACTCAACATTTCTTTTAACCTTTGGAAGGCTTCTTCTTGCCCTTCGGTCCAATTGAACTTGGTGTTCTTCTTGGTCAAAGAAGTCAACGGAGTAGCAATTTTCGAGAAGTCTTTGATGAACTTCCGATAATACCCCGCTAACCCAAGGAAACTACGGACTTCGGACGGCGTTCTGGGCGGTTCCCAGTTCTTGATAGCTTCTACCTTTGCCGGGTCCACCTTGATTCCACTCTGGGTCACCACATGTCCCAAAAACTGCACCTCTCGAAGCCAAAATTCGCACTTCGAAAATTTGGCATAGAGTTTCTCCCGCTTCAACAATTCTAGCACAGCTCTCAAATGCTCCCTATGCTCTTTCTCCGACTTCGAGTAGACGAGAATATCATCTATGAAGACGATCACGAATTTATCTAAATAGGGTTGACACACCCTATTCATCAAATCCATGAACGCGGCGGGGGCATTCGTTAATCCGAACGGCATCACTAAAAACTCGTAATGACCGTATCGGGTTCGAAAAGCCGTCTTTGGAATATCTTCTCCTCGTACCTTGAGTTGGTGGTACCCCGATCTCAGATCTATCTTTGAAAAGTAGTTAGCCCCTTGCAACTGATCGAACAGGTCGTCAATCCTGGGGAGCGGATACTTGTTCTTGACAGTGACTTTGTTGAGTTCGCGGTAATCAATACACATCCTCATAGTCCCGTCCTTCTTCTTCACGAAAAGCACCGGCGCACCCCACGGCGAGGTACTCGGTCTCACGAACCCTTTGTCTAGCAACTCTTGGAGTTGAGTCATCATCTCCTTCATCTCGGAAGGTTCCAATCGATATGGTGCACAAGCTATTGGTGTAGCTCCTGGCACCAAGTCAATTCGGAACTCGATCTGGCGATCTGGTGGTAGATCACACAATTCGTCCGGAAATACCTCCGGGTATTCACTCACGATCGGTACATCTCCTACCTCGCGCTTCTCTTTCTTTACATCTACCACATAAGCTAGGTAACTCTGACATCCCTTCCTTAGACATTTGGTAGCCTTAACCAAGGAAATAAGATTAGACTTCCTATCTCGACGGTTCCCATAAATTACTACCATTCCCTTATCCGGCAATTGCACCCGAATCAACTTTTTGTTGCAAACGATGGTAGCATTATTCTTCGCCAACCAATCCATTCCCAACACTACATCAAACTCTCCCATCGGCATAGGGTACAAACTTATCGGTATCAAACTCCCTTCTATGTCTATACAACATCCCTCCACCACACTACTAACTAGCACCACGTTGTCATCGGCGGTCTCCACTTCTATGGCACTACCCAAACGCTTAGGCCTCACCCCCAAACGTTTCACGAAATCAGGAGATACAAAGGAGCGATTCGCCCCCGAATCAAATAACACATTGGCACATAAAGAGTTCACCAAAAAGGTACCTGTCACGACATCCGGAGTTTCCTCCGCCTCATTCGTTGTCATACGAAATGCACGACCCTTCGCGCGAGCCGGTTCTTCCTTCTTCTCAACCCCTTGCACCCCCTGACGATTCCCAAACTGACCCGATCCTCCTCTTCTAAGCTTGGGACAGTCATACCGTTTATGATCCATCGACCCACATTGGAAACAACCCTGCTTCTGCGGGCAATCCCTTGACATGTGCCCCGGCAGCCCACAGTGAAAACACGTCCCCGAGTCCGCCTTACACTCTCCTCTATGCATCCGATGACACTTCCCACATGGCTTGTTACCAAAATTCCGATTCCCACGCGGCTCCGGCCTAGAAACTTTCCCTTTCCGAGCATCATTCCCCGGTCCATCCCATTTCCTCTTTTCCCCGGCCCTCTCAGATTGCTGACGATCTTTTTCCCTTTCTACCAACTCGGCCGCATTTATAGCCGCTTGGAATGTGCTAGGATTCCTTGCCATTACCAACTCCCGTACACTGCTCTTCAATCCATAGAGGTACCTCTCTACTCGACGCTCCTCGGTTGGGACATACAACTCCGCAAAACGAGCTTTCTCAATGAACTTGGAAGTGTACTCTCTCACGGTCGAGTCCCCTTGAGCAAGGTTCAAGAACCCCTCTTCCAACTTCTTAATCGCCGCTAAAGGGCAAAACTGAGCCTTGAACCTCCTCACGAATTCCTCCCATTTCATGGTCTTGGCCACTGACGATCCCAAACCCCCGGTTTCGGCATCCCACCAAAAGATGGCCTCCGACTTCAACATAGACAGGGCGCAGATCACCTTGTCCTCTTCGGCACACTTACAAATGTCAAAGACCAACTCCATTTCTCGAACCCACTTTATGGCTAGTACCGGGTCGCATTCTCCCTGAAAGGTAGGAGGTTTGCAAGATGAGAATGCTTTGTGACTACATCCTCTAGCTGCCGACTCGTTCACCACTAGCGTCGTGGATTGTTTGTGGCTACCAACTTCCGTGGGAGGCGGACTAGACAATTCGGTGACTGTCTTACTCTCACTGTTCTCTTTACTTCCCGCTGCCGAAACATCATGATGATTCATCCACCGGTCTAACTTTTCCTGCAGCTTCAACATTTCGGTGGCGAAGGCCTCTTGAGTCACAAAGGCGCGATTCTCCGCTGCCGAGCCCTCTCGATGAGACTTTTCCCGATCGGACGGTGCCTCCACACTCTTAGTTCGACGAGCAGCTGGAGTTTTCTTCTTTGGGCGAGTACCCTCCACATTGGTAGTAGCCCTACGTGGAATGGTCTCACTCCCCCTTCCACGACCTCTTCCTCTACCCCGGGCAGCCGGCGCCCTCGGGGGAACCACGGGTTCGTCCACTTGAACCTCCTCCGATGGAACCATTCTTACACTCGGTACAGACCTGCTCCTTGTCGATCTTCCAGTCATGACGAAACTGATACAAAACACAAAAAACAAACACTTAATACCAGTATCACTCTCTTGAGGTAATTCAAGTATCCCCACGTGCCTGTAAATTCGAAATTATATTGGCCAGGTATAATTCCCAGTTTACCTCACATGATGATCCTCGACACCCCATTCCACTCAAACCGCTTATGTCTCCTCCTATGGTCCTCCTATATCTCGGTTGTGTCCCTACTCCAAAGTTTAAGTCTAGGCCCAATCGGTCACCTAAATCCCTTAAACTACGGCTCTGATACCATTTGTAACAACCCAAAAACACATCACATAATATTAAAGCCAAAAGCCCATAAGGGTCCCAAATACATCATAAACTCCAATATCAATTACATTGATTAAGGTCCTCAAGCAAATACAACCGAGATGCTAACTAAACAAAAACTGGAACTTGACGGTCTCTAATCTCGCACCTCCGTCTCAAGCCTTCTCCTTTCCCTTGCAACAAGCACCTAAGCCACCCTTTCCTGAAAATGGTTTTTAAGTTTTGAAAGCGAGGGTTAGACCATAAGGTCTAGTGAATTCCCTCCTTAAAAGCGTAACTGCAAAACATTTAAAAAGCACTTTTCCATACACATAACACTTGACAAGTTTGAGCTCAAACAAGGGTATACACAGTGGGGCGGACCAATAACACCTTACAAAGCCAGGCACGGCAACTCAACACCTTACAAAGCCAGGCACGACAACTCAACACCTAACAAAGCCAGGCACGGCAACTCGGGGGTCCTCCACTGTGCAACCCGACTCTACCACAAGCATAAACATTTAAAACATGCTTTAAAACTTACTCGAGGAATATCCTCCTTCCACTTGTAAAATAACACTTTTCATGCATGAGAAAACATATGATTCATGATGATCAAGTAAACTCATTTTCAGTTATATCAATTCTTCGCAAATCATTTTAGGAGATAGAAATAATGCATAAAGGGAACTCACCTGGTACTCGGTTAAAAGACACCCTACTCAAAGCTCACTTAATCACCAAACGATCACCTGAATTGGGTTTAACAAATGAGGTATTAGACTCCCCATTTATGTTCTAAAACATTCCCTATACTGTCCTAAGACAATCCCCTAAACCAAGCCTCGAACCCAAGCCCAAACGACCAACGAAGCAAAAACGTAAAATCACGAAACAGAGCCTGGCGCCGATGCTGGCGCCAGTCCATCGGCGCCGCCATCGGCGCCGCCATCGGCGCGGACCTCTGGACAGACTTTTTCCTGCACGAGAATTCTTTCCAAAACTCAAAGATTTCTCAATCCCAACTTCCCCAAATCAGTTCTAGTTCTCCCAAAACAATATTTCAGTCCCAAACTCAAAATGGAAGGACAAAACCTATAACCATCCATTGGAAAGGTGAAATATCACCAAGAGGTCTCAATCTCCTCAAGGGATTCATCAATCTCACCCTTCCAATTGGTTTTGCCTCCAAAACACTTAAATAAAGAAAGAGATTGCAACAAATTCCTACACAAAAGCCCCATTTCCAAAACAAACCAAGAGATTAAGATGGAAGTATACCTTAGAAGCAAACTCCTTCAATCTCCAGCCCCAAAACCTTTCCAAACCTTCAATGGGGGAAAACTTGAGCTCTTTCTCCTCTCCAATTCTCTCCAGCCGAAATGAGTGAAGGAATAGGGTTTTAGGGAGGGTTTTATCTTAATAAACTTTCCTTCTTCACAACCCAGCCACCAAACTTTCAGTTCTTTACACAAGCACCCCAAAGTTCCTTATTTCTGCACTAAAACCACCAAGTATGGAATATGGGGTGTTACATTTTTCGTGTTCTTGAGCAGGAGAGAAAGGAAAAGAAATATATAATTTTTACTAGTATACCCTTAAAAATATATCTTTTATAAGAAAATATCGGATAGTTTTGTAATTTTTATAATTTCAGTAATTTTTTAAAATTCTTTTAATTTCTTTCCTTTACTTTCCTTCCCTTTCCTCTCATATTTGGGAGGAAAGTTTTGGAAGGAAACTTATCATTATTTTTCATCCGTTTCCATTCCTTTCTCTCCTAAAAAAGTTTCGAGAATACGAGTTTTTTTTACTTTCCATCCATTTTCGTTCTTTTCCTTTCCTTTCCTCCCTAAAATGAGTTTCGGAAACACAACGTTAGAGTGGTTGGTTTTTCTTTTGGGAAATTGACTCAATTAGCCATTCTACCAATTTAAATTGGTCTTAGTCGTTTCTCTCCCGATTTTACACAAATATCACTACTTTCGTAACATCCAGGTGCATAACTTGCGGACTTGACTAAACGACATTTTTTTTCAAGAACTGATCATTTCTCCTTATTTTTTTTACTCGAGTCTGCAATTGTGGATCTGGGTGACTGGGTCCGTAATTTTTTTTAAGGTAAAAATTGATCAAGTTTGTTTCGTTTTATCGTTTAGTCAGATCTGTATACTGCAGATGTAATGACATTTATTCAATTCATGAGATTAATGATTAGGAAACCAATTTAGGTATCTAGAATGACTATTTGATTCAATTTGCTAAATTTAGAAAAATAAAATATTTGTAAAACATTGGTAATACGAGGGGGTTAGGTGCAAATATGAGAAAAATTTCCGCTTCTTTTCTCTTTCTCGAAATTCGAACACTTTTAACGAATTTATAGATATTTGCAGCCACAGGAACAGGAGCAGCAACAAGTCGGCTGCTCTCTCGCTTTCCACCAAATCTTTCATGCTCAGGTTCGCCAACCGCCATTGATTTCTCTTTTCATTTTGCCCCTCATAAAGAGCGCTCCCTAAAATTTATCTCCTTTGCCGGCTGCATCTCCTTCCGGCGGCCATCGATCCACGGCCGCATCTCTTTCCGGCGACCCTCGCTCCATAGAAAAAGGATCAGGTATGATGTTGGTGATAAATTGAACTACAACCTATTAGAGAAATAAGCAATAACTGAAGCATGCTTTTCTTATGTTTGGAATGCACAAAGCTATACTTGGACCATGGACTGTGTTTTCTTTGTTTTTCATTTTGTTTTAAATGGATCTGTGTTCATACTTTATTTTTGTTTAATTAAGATAGATTTTTCTGGACTTCAGTTGTGGATATCTTTGAGTTTCCTGTTTGATTTGGTGAACATTAGGTTTGATTAGTTTGGATCCCCTACACCTACCATATTTGGTTTTTCTTTGGTTGCAAAGATTCAATTTTCTCTTGTGTAAATCAATGATAATTTTGCTAAACCATTTGTTTTGGTTTTGAGATTTGATTGAATTGGTGTTAACAAAATTGGTTCAAGCATGTTCAAAAAATGTGTAAGTTTTATCTTTTGGATAGTTCACACAAATGATTAACCACAAAATACCTGTATATATAGATTACAACTTCACATTTGCAGATTTGCTTACAAATAGACTTGTAAGATATATTTGTAGATGGTGTTTATATACGCTTCTAGTTTCTATAAAGGGTTCAACCAATGTTAGTGCAACACATAATTGACCTGCATGCTATTTTTTCAGATATTCTAAATATTCTTGAGGCAGAGGCTTGTGGAATCACGAATTATTTAGTAGTTTCAAAATGAACTTCAGTTTATGCTCAAATTCTTCAGAGATCACATCCCCTTGTTTGGAAAGTTCACAAAGCATAAACATAAATAAACCACTGCCCTTATGTTCAATCAGAGCTAGTGACTTAACCAACAAGGATAGTATCCAAGTGTCTAGCGGTGATTCTAGAAAGATGGTGCTTTCATGTCAGTATGTACCAGGTCAATTGGAAGGAACCCGATTAATGGAAAAGCCATTGTCAAAGCCAAGACAGAAGTTGGAATTTGTCAGGACATTGTTGATTGACAACTACGACAGTTACACATACAATATATACCAAGAGTTGTCTGTTGTCAATGGAAGTAAGCTCTCTCTCTCTATTATATAAATATATATATATATATATATATTAGCTTGTGTCTGTATTTGTGGGTATGTGCCTTTTTGATGACCTCTCTCTTGAATAAGGAAACCTAACCATTTTGGTTCACATAATGAAAATGATGGAATCCTTTGAATTCCACAAGTCAAGGAATTCAACATTCCTTGACTAAGTGAGAGAGTTGAATTTCATTCCAATTCCTACCAACCAAACGCGTGGTCAAATTCCATCAAATTCCATTCCAATTCCTTTACAATCAACTTCCTTCAATTGATTCCAATTCCATCAAATTCCATTATGCTAACCAAATTAGGAGATTACCTTGTATTTTCTAAAATTCTAACTAATATAACAGTTTTCAATTATGTCTCTAGCTTTGTAATCTATTTTTCAACACATAGGAATTAGAGCTTCTCTGTTAATCCAACTTTGTTTGGATGTTGTCGCACTGGAACTCGTAGCAACTGCATTTGTACATAGGTGTCTCTTCTACTTGATATTCATGCCATATATTTGTCCCTCATGTTTTATCTTAGTTTAACCTTTGGGCATTGCATATTTGGTTGCTATAATATAAATGTTATTCCCAATTCTAACATGATGCCTTCGATTTTAACCAGAAATTGTGTGGTAACCTTTTCCTTAAGAAAGTGACAAAATGCTTAGTGACAATAATATAGAACTTGTAAAATTCTGAATGTAATATGCGTAAGAAGCTGAGGTTAAGATCTTATAACTGATTCTGGATGTCCATTGTTCCTTTCTCAATTATTGCAATACTTTATTGATACAGCTTCTAAAAGCTTGTTCTATCTTATTTTTATAAATACTCATATAAATTTACATAAATAAGGCTGCAAACTGTCTCATAATTTTCATGTTGTCCAGTACCTCCTATTGTGGTGCGCAATGATGAATGGACGTGGGAGGAAGCAAGCTTTTATATTTATGAAAAGAGAGCCTTTGATAACATTGTTATATCACCAGGTCCAGGATCACCCGCATGCCCGGCTGATATAGGTAACACACTGTCATATGCACTCCTTTAAAAACCATAATGCGTCAATGTGTAGTTTCTTACTAAGAATATTTGTTGCTTAATTTTGCAGGGATTTGTCTTAAGTTGCTGCTAGAGTGCAAAGACATTCCAATCTTGGGTGTCTGTCTCGGACACCAGGTATTGCTTCAACTTGGTTGGAATGCTTTTTATGTCAATATCATATAACTTTTCAGTTACCATGCTTATGTTAAGTATGTTGATTTGAATACATGCACATTACCAAAAACTTGCATTCATGCATGATTTTCTTCTTGGAATATTTATGTACCTATTTTCGGTGAATAATTGGATTGGAAATTTTAAATTATTTGGTGACTGTGTTTTCATTCACTTCAATGCTTTGATAGGCCTTGGGATATGTGCATGGTGCAGAGATCATCCATGCCTTCGAACCTGTCCACGGACGTCTGAGGTATAGAAACACTCTCATAGTGTAGCTGTGCCAACATGCTTAATCTCTATCATAGATACTCAACTGAAATGTGCTATGGCAATAAGAGCTGAATTTAGATTCAGCTATCATCTTGAAACATGCAAATGAACATGAGTATTGTGGTGTGCATTAGCTATTTCAATCATTTTTTTCTCTATGATATTGGATCATAACACTACTTAGCTGTGAAGTTTCTATTGTCATTTTATAGTTTTTGCTCATTTTAGCTCCACTCCTCTTCTTTAGTGAAATTCAGCATAATGGATGCAGACTGTTCCATGATATTCCTTCGGGTAGAAATTCTGGTTTTAAGGTCAGTTTTAAGCTTATTTGCAACTCCACATGCATAATTGCCTTTGTTAGGAGTTTCATGATTCATAGAAACCCTAAGATGGCGTTTGGTTAGCAGAATGTTTTTGCATGAAATGGAATCTGTCAAAGGAATTTGACTTTGAAGGAATTGGAATTGAATGTTGTCGGGTTTCACCAAATGTTTCGTTGGCAAACATTGGAATGGAATCTATTTTAGGAATTGCAATATGTCAGTTTGGTTCACAAAATGTGGCTTTGGAATTGTAATGAAGTATTGATAAATAACCAAAATGCTCTTTTTGAAAATTTTACACTTGTTTAAAACAAAAAGTACCTTGAAAAAATAAAATAAAATAAAATAAATGAATAAATAAATAAATATTAAATATTTCAAAAAAATAAAAATAAAATAAAATAAAATATATTTTAAATAAATAAAAAATTATTGAATTAAATTCATTAAAAAATTTAATAAATAAAAAAAGTATTAATCAATATAAATTAAGTTAAATTAATTAGATTATATTTGGGGTAAAGGGTATATTTGGGATTATGAAAATGTAACATTCCATTCCATCAAAATCCCAACTTATTGTGAAGTATTTTTTTTTCTTTGGAAGGGTGTCCTAGACTAATGCCTAGACTAATGCCTTGGCAAATTATGACCGTAAGACATCAGCCCCTGATTAAACCTCAGTGGCCACAAGTTCTGTAGGAATGTTGAAATCCCTTGTTTGTGGAATTTGGTGGAATTTGAAGATTCCTTCTTTAGAAAAGAATGAACCAAACGAAGGAATGGAATCTGGTCAATGGAATTCAACATTCCAATTCCATCGGATTCCTGCTAACCAAACGCCACGCCACCTAAGGCATAGACATGGACTATGAAGGAAAAACACATGAAAAACGGGAATTGATGCAGGTGGTTCGATATCATTCACTTGTGATAGATGAAAAATCACTTCCAAAGGAACTTATACCTTTAGCATGGACTTGTTCCACTGATACAATTTCTTCTCTGGTTGGCCAAAAGTCTGACCTTGATGCTGATCAACTTGACCACGGAACCTCTATTAGTTCATTCTCTAAAGAGGTCAACAACGGAGGTTCATCGTGTTGCAATTGCGTTGAAGGTATGCCCGAGAGGAAAGTTCTTATGGGCATCATGCACTCCACAAGACCTCATTATGGTTTGCAGGTGCGCCTTAATCTTAATTAGCTACTACCTTTCCTCTCACTTGTGAGCTAAATCAAGTTTTTCCTCTTTGATCTGCAGTTTCATCCTGAGAGTATAGCCACCTGTCATGGGAGTCAGATATTCAAAAATTTCAGAGAAATTACTGAAGATTTTTGGGGTGGAAAGGACTCTTCCTCCATTAGTGAGAGGAAGTTACAGTATAATGGTAAAACTACTAATATAAATAAACCATTTACTCACTTTCTTGATTAATGGATTATTTCAATCAACTCACTATTTTGTCAAGGTACTAGAAAACTGAGTTTGCATTGCTAAATATTGGCTTGGTAGTGGCTTGAATATATACTTGTTACAGGAGCTGAATTGTGTTATTAGCACTGAGCAGTAAACTTTACTTAGCATGCGTGCAGGTGAGAAATGGAAGCTGGCAGTTTAAAAACAACCCCAGAAGCAATTATTTGCCTATTCTTGATACAAACCATTTCAACATGTACAATTTGACCCATGGTGTCAAGTTTCTCAAGTTAGAATGGAGGAAACTCGAGCATTTATCTTGTCAACTTGGCGGGGCAAAAAACATATTTCTCCAACTGTTTGGAGATGAGAAGGCT
Source organism: Saussurea involucrata (assembly GCA_033807775.1). Lineage (NCBI taxonomy): Eukaryota > Viridiplantae > Streptophyta > Magnoliopsida > Asterales > Asteraceae > Saussurea > Saussurea involucrata. Next base: position 165,071,224 of record CM066320.1, read on the forward strand.
GGAAACACCTTTTGGCTGGATAGCTCCTCCACAGAAAAGGTCTATCTAGCTCATTAGTCATTGCATAATTCATCACAATCATGAGGCAATAAAATAATGAAGATATAAATATGGATATATTGGTGTACAATGCTTCCATGGACTTGTCCTTAGGAGCTCTTTCCCAGTGTGAAGATCCTTTAAAGAAAAACCAAAATGAGCCATCTTTTTTGTTAATCTTAAAGGAAATGGTGCTATTCACTAATATTTACTGTACATGTGGTTATTATGCAGAGAAGAGCTAGATTTTCATTTATGGGTGGAAAAGGTGGCTCTCTTTGGAAGCAGATAACATTCAGATTGTCAGAACCAAGGTTTGAATGAAGATCACTTGTGTTCTGCTACCAATTGATTGGAAAGCCGCAATATGTGTTTAGCCCTCAAATTCAATCATGTATTTTGAATCATCTTTTCGTTTTTTTTTCCAGTGAGGTTACTTGTACAAGTGGAGGTCGTATTGTAATCGAAGATGCTCAAGGGTTATCTACAACCACATTTTTGAAAGACGGATTCTTCCATTATATGGATAAGGTATAAAGAAAGCATTATTTCCAATATATATATATATATATATATATATCTTGTCCACCTTTCAATATATGAGCGTAAGGGTCCATTTTTTTCAATATATAAACGCATTTGTCTAATTGTTATGATGTTTTAATTCTTTCTGAAGCTGGTTGAAATATGTGAGAAAAGCTTGATTTTAATAAGAATACAATGTACATATTTATATACAAGTAAATCTGTAACGGTCCCTATAATTCAGCCTCTAAAAAAATAATACTAAATCTAGGGGTGCTCATGGGTTGGGTTGATCGGGTTGAAGGCATTTCGACACATCAACCCAATGTTGGCGGTTTGAAAAATTTTCAAACCCAACCCAACCCAACCCAACCCAAAAAAAGGTACAACCCAACCCAACCCGTTCGGGTTGATCGGTTTGGTCGGGTTGTGTTTAAACAAGGTAAATCAAAATTAGAAACATAAAAATAAAGGAAACATGTCTTTAAAATACAACCGATGATTCAGACAATATTTAGATACTACACATAAAAATGGATAGGAGATTGAATATATATATAGGATACGTAAAGGTGTACTGTCTAATGTACATATATATTAGTAAAGACTTAAGAATCATATTAAATTCAAGAAATAATAGTATATCGGGTTCATCGGGTTGGGTTGGGTTGGGTTCAAACTCTCGTAACCCGATATCAACCCAATACATACGGTTTGAAGATTTTACAACTCGATTGGACATCGGGTTGCTTCGGGTTGAGTTATCGGGTTGGTCGGGTTTTTGAGCACCCCTAACTAGATAGAATAAAGAGAGAATCGATAATTATGTAACTGATCCCTAAGAATCAGCATGCAGATTATATGATATCCTTAGCTTGATTTTCTACACTCCCCCTCAAGCTAAGCGATATGTCCTCTCTAAACCAAGTAAGGCACTTAGTTGAGTGAGATTGGGCCGGAACAGAGCCTTAGTCAGAATGTCAGCAGCTTGTTGCTTGGATGGAACATGTGTGAGTGATATTGTCTTGTTTTCAATCTTCTCATAGATGAAGTGTCTATCAATCAACATATGTTTTGTACGATCGTGCTGGACTAGATTTTTGGCAATTGCATTTGCTGACTTATTGTCACACATGATCCTGATAGAGTCTGACGTCACAACCTTAAGCCTCTTTAATAATCGTTGTAACCAAATTCCTTCCTAAATGCCCAAGGCTAAAGCTCTGCCTCAACAGTGCTTCGTGCTTCCTAGGTTGTTTCTTTTCTTTTTTTTGAGAGGAAAAACTCCAGGCAATTTTATAACAATAGGTTGTTTCTTGCTGCCCCATGTCACGAGATTTCCCCAAACCCAACCCAATGTTGGCGGTTTGAAAATTTTTCAAACCCAACCCAACCCAAAAAAAGGTACAACCCAAGCCAACCCGTTCGGGTTGATCGGTTTGGTCGGGTTGTGTTTAAACAAGGTAAATCAAAATTAGAAACATAAAAATAAAGGAAACATGTCTTTAAAATACAACCGATGATTCAGACAATATTTAGATACTACATATAAAAATGTCTAAACCAAATATGATCAAATAACTTGACATCTCCAATTTGCATATTTCTTAAATCTTAAACATATCGCCTTCAACTGTTTTTCTCAATTTGCATATATATGTTATCATTTACTATATATATATGTGTGTGTGTGTGAAGGAGTTATATAGAGATGGATAAGAGATTGAATATATATATATAGGATACGTGAAGGTGTACTATCTAATGTACATATATATTAGTAAAGACTTAAGAATCATATTAAATTCAAGAAATAATAGTATATCGGGTTCATCGGGTTGGGTTGGGTTCAAACTCTCGTAACCCGATATCAACCCAATACATACGGTTTGAACATTGTACAACTCGATTGGACATCGGGTTGCTTCGGGTTGAGTTATCGGGTTGGTCGGGTTTTTGAGCACCCCTAACTAGATAGAATAAAGAGAGAATCGATAATTATGTAACTGATCCCTAAGAATCAGCATGCAGATTATATGATATCCCTAGCTTGATTTTCTACACTCCCCCTCAAGCTAAGCGATATGTCCTCTCTAAACCAAGTAAGGCACTTAGTTGAGTGAGATTGGGCCGGAACAGAGCCTTAGTCAGAATGTCAGCAACTTGTTGCTTGGATGGAACATGTGTGAGTGATATTGTCTTGTTTTCAATCCTCTCATAGATGAAGTGTCTATCAATCTCCATATGTTTGGTACGATCGTGCTGGACTAGATTTTTGGCAATTGCATTTGCTGACTTATTGTCAGACATGATTCTGATAGAGTCTGACGTCACAACCTTAAGCTTCTTTAATAATCGTTGTAACCAAATTCCTTCCCAAATGCCCAAGGCTAAAGCTCTGCCTCAACAGTGCTTCAGTGCTTCGTGCTACAACAGGTTGTTTCTTGCTGCGCCATGTCACGAGATTTCCCCAAACGAATGAGCAGTATCCAGAAGTGGATCTTCCATTATGCGAGGATCCACCCCAATCTTCACCGGTATAGACATCTAGTGTCCGGTTGATAGTTTTTTTGAACATGAGTCCCTTCCCTGGATCTTTCTACAAATATCTTAAAATGCGGTTCACAGCCTTCAAGTGCTCTATTGATGGGTTGCTAAGAAATTGACTCACAATGCTGACAGCAAAACTTATATCAGGACGCGTGTGAGTTAGATATATTAGCTTACCTACTAATCGCTAATATTGCCCCTTATCAGTTGCTTATTCATCTGTTCGAGGCCTTAGCTTAGTATTAGGATCCATAGGAGTCTCAATAGGTTTGCATCCGGTCATGCCAGTCTCACGTAAGAGGTCGAGCACATACTTGCGTTTGGAGATTGAGATGCCTTGACTGCTCCTTGCCACTTCCATTCCTAGAAAGTATTTTAGAGAACCTAAATCTTTAATCTCGAACTCTTTGGACAGTAGCCTTTTAAGTCGGCTCATTTCTTCTTGATGGCTGCATGTAAGAACTATGTCATCAACATATACTATTAGAGCAGTGATTCTTCCATCTAGGAAATGTTTGACAAACAATGCATGATCTGCTTGTGTTTGGGAGTATCCGTCATTTTTAAGAACTTTGGTGAATCTGTCAAACCATGCTCTAGGGGACTGTTTAAGTCCATATGATACTTTCTTCAGTTTTCAAACCTTCCCATGGTTCTCCTTGTTCTCAAACCCATAAGGGATGTCCATATAGACTTCCTCGATCAGATCTCCATTCAAGAAGGCGTTCTTGACATCAAGTTGGAATAACGGCCGGTCCTGATTAACTGCAATAGACAATAAAATACGAATCGTGTTAAGCTTGGCTACAGGAGCAAAGGTTTCTTGATAATCAATTCCATATGACTGAGTAAATCCCTTAGCCACCAAACGGGCTTTGTATCTATCTATACTTCTATCTGCTTTTTGTTAACCGAGAAAATCCATTTACAACCCACTGTTTTCTTTCCGGGTGGTAGATCAGTTAACACCCATGTGCCATTCCTTTCAAGAGCATTATACTCTTCTAAGGTTGCTTCGCGCCATTTCTGGATCTTTAGGGCCTCATAAACCGAGTTGGGTACCGTGACTTTGTCTAGGGATGTCACAAATGCCTGAAATTTTGGAGACAAATTTTTGTAAGAGATGTAGCTGCGAAGGGGATATTGAGTGCATGATCTTACCCCTTTTCTTTGAGCAATGGGGAGATCCGCTGTAGGGTCACAAGTAGAATTTGACTGTGAGTAAGAAACTTCTTCATCTTGTATGTTTTCTTGTTCAACTTGGCCCTGGGTAGTTTCTTGACTTTGCTGATTTGTTACATGCATGTCTGGATTTTTCCTTCTGTCATAAACTTTGAGAGCATCATCAGGAAGAAGAAGGTGTTTAGGATAGACATTGGGTGACTGATCGGGTATAGAAATTGACTGAGAGTCGGGGGATTGTGGCATAGGATGGGTCAGGTCTGGAACCGGACAAGTTGGAGTACTATAATTATTTGATGGAGGAGATAAGGTGGAGTGAACTTGAGTCGGTGAATCCGAGTTCATGAGGTATGTCCAATCCCAATTCTGAAATTCCTGAATATTATTCTCCCCCTGAATTACAGAATTGGGTTAGAACGGAATATCTTCAAAAAGGTAACATCCATGGTATTGTAGAACTTATGAGTGGTAGGAGAGAAACACTTGTATCCCTTCTGATTAGCTGAATATCCGAGAAAGATACATTTAAGTGCACGGGCATCAAGTTTACCACGATATTGAGGATAGATATGCACAAATGCAATGCAACCAAACAACTTGAAAGGAACATGTGACACAAGGTGAGAGGTAGGAAATATACCTTGGAATTTTTCCAATGGTGAGTGAAAGTCAAGGACTCGAGAGGGCATGCGATTGATTAGGTATGTTGCAATGAGAATGGCTTCACCCCAAAATCTTGTAGGAACATTTTTCCTTGGAAAAGTAAAGATCGGGATGTGGGCACATGAACTTTGTTGGACAAAGCCATGAGATTGGAGACAGGAACCAAGACTAAGACTGGAATTGAAAAAGGCTCTAGCATTATTAGTTTTTAGGATCTGAATTTGAGCATTGAATTGATTTTGAACCATGACATGGAAGTGCTGAAATATGTGCTTGGTTTCAGACTTGTCTTTCATAAGAAATGTCCAACACAATCTAGTATGGTCATCAACTAGTAATAAAAACCATCTAGCGCCGGTTATGCTTGGAATACGGACCGACCCCCAAATGTCACCATGGACAAGCGAGAAACGATGGCTTGGTTTGTACGATCGTGGTGAGTATGTATTACGAGTATGCTTGGCCATTTGACAAACTTCACATTTAAATAACTTAGGATTTTTATTGATGAAGAGAGACAGGAAACAAACGTTTCAAATATGAAAAATTGGGATGGCCTAGACGAAAATGCCACAACATGATGTCACTTTCTTTATTAGATTGACTAGAAGACTTAAACTATGACTCAACGAATTTTGATGGCTGACCAAATGAGTTGAAAGAGTGTTGACATCCATGACATAAAGACCTGTTTGCATATCAACATTGCCAATCGTCTTCCCCGAGCTCAAGTCCTGAAATATACAAGAATTAGGAAGGAGTTTAGTTACACAATTTAAGTCACGAGTCAGTTTGCTAACTGATATGAGATTACAATCAAGTTCTGGCACAAATAACACTGATTTGAGTGTAATGGCGGCTGAAAGTTCAATAGTTCATGTTCCAACCACTTTGGTGCGTGTACCATTGGCAATACGTACGGTTTAAAGACTGCTACAAGGAGAATAAGTTGAGAACAATGATCGGTCAGTCGGATGCACCTGAGTCTACAATCCAAGGCGAGGAGGCTGATTTTGTGGTATGAAGTGCAGTACTGTTGGAGCTTTGAACATGATTGTGTGCCTTCTGTATGAGTTGTTGGAGCAGTTCCAACTGCGCTTTGTTGAATGGGGTGAGAGTACGTGCGCTTTGCTGAATGGAGTGAGATTACCGGGTTAAGAGGCTTCAACGATGGCAGCATTACCTCTTGCTTCTTTGTCTCTATTTGGCTTCCAATCAACAGGCTTTCCATGTAACTTCCGGCATGTCTCCTTCAAGTGTCTAGTTCTTCAGCAATGATCACACCAAGGACGACCTCTTCTACCAAGGACGACCTCTTCTGGTTCGATTGTCATTGGTGTTTTGACTATTACTTCGAGCAACAAATGCATTTCCAGAGTCGGTGATAGTGTTATCTTTGGCTGCAACCTCATTAGTGGTCAATGGGAGTTGGGATTGTCCCAACATAACTCGTTTTTGGCTCTCTTCTCTGCGGACTTCAGAAAAAGCCTCTTGTGGACTTGGTAAGGGCTTGGTTGCGAGGATTTTTCCTCTTACTTCATCAAGGGATTTGCCAAGTCCAATCAAAAATTTGAAGACCCGTTTAGTCAATGATTTTCCGAAAGCGCTCACGATCATCAGGACACTTCCATTCTTGTACCTCAAATAAATCTAATTGCTGGCAATAACGAGTGAGAGTTGTGAAATAAATTGTTACCGGATTTTCTCCTTGACGCAGATTTTGAAGGGTACTCTCCACTTGAAAGAGTTCGGCTGTGTTTTCGTTGCTGGAGAATGTTTCTCGTGTTGCTTCCCATATGTCTTTTGCTGTGGTGTATAGTAAGAATTTCTCTCCGATTTCGGTGGTCATAGAACTGATCAACCAAGACATGACCAGATTGTTTTCTGCCCTCCATATTTTGTAATCAGCATCCTTTGTGTCTGTTATCGAAACATCTTCAGTAAGGTATTCATCTTTGCTTCGACCACTTATGAACATCATTGACTGAGACTATTGAAGGTAGTTGTGGCCATTTAGCTTATGTGTGGTGATTGGGACAGGATTGTTTTCTGAGGTAGTTGAGCCAAGACGAGATGTTGACGGGGTCTTGGGAGTTGAAGTGGATGAATCCTTGGATAAGAGATCTGGCCCCCCATGAAGAGTGGTTTCGTGATACCATGAAGCTGGTTAAAATATGTGAGAAAAGCTTGATTTTAATAAGAATACAATGTACATATTTATATACAAGTAAATCTGTAACGGTCCCTATAATTCAGCCTCTAAAAAAGTAATACTAAATCTATCTAATAAAGAGAGAATCAATAATTATGTAACTGATCCCTAAGAATCAGCATGCAGATTATATGATATCCCTAGCTTGATTTTCTACACTTTCTGACATATCATGCCTGTGTATCAGGAACTCCAGTCTGTTCACTATGATGAAAAAGATTATGAAGGATTGCCGTTTGAGTTTTATGGTGGATACATCGGATATCTTGGGTATGTAAAGTTTTATTCTTGCAAAAGATCTCTAATTCAATATCTATCTATCTATATATATCTATATAGAGTCCCCTTCAAATGTAAACTTTTGATGAAATTTTTTTGTGGAATTGTTTATTTTGATGAAATTGTTTCATATCATTCATTTCTTGACGAATGTTTTTTATAAAATTTGTAGTTTCATAGTTTTTTTTCATTTTTATGAACTGTTTCATACATTTTTCGTTTTCACCTATGAAACTACAAATTTCGCAAAAAAAATTCATCAAGAAATGAATGATATGAAACAATTTCATCAAAATAAACAATTCCATAAAACAATTTCATCAAAAAAACCTATGAAATCGAGAGTTTACACGGTTTACACGAAAAAAAGTTTACATTTGAAGCTCCCTCTATATATATATATATATATCTTTCTGTCTCTCTGGTGTCTAGATAACTTTTATGTTCTTAATATGCACAGATATGGACTTAAAGTTGAATGTGGTGTGGCTTATAATCATCACAAGGCAGGAACACCAGATGCATGTTTCTTCTTTGCAGATAATGTTATAGTTATAGATCATTCCAACGATGATATCTACATTCTCTCACTACATGATCAAACCACAACAACGAAAAAAACATGGTTGGATGATATCGAGCAAAGGCTCATCAGCTTAAAAGCTTCTGCTCCCAAAACTTTATCATCTCAGATTTCTGTTCATGCGGCCAAAAATAATAACTCTGTGAAAGCAGGGTTTGTATCTAACAAAACTAGAGAGCAATACATGGAAGATGTGGAGAAATGCCAGAAATTCATTAAAGATGGAGAAAGCTACGAGTTGTGTCTCACAACTCAGATGAGAAAGAAAATAAAAGACATTGATCTTTTGGGACTTTACTTCCATCTCAGAGATAAGAATCCCGCTCCATATGCTGCATGGCTTAATTTTTCAAATGAAAACTTAACCATCTGCTGTTCTTCGCCTGAGAGATTCTTACGTCTAGATAGACATGGTTTTCTCGAAGCAAAACCTATCAAGGGTACCATAGCTCGTGGCTCAACCCCCCACGAAGATCAGTTGCTTAGATCACAACTGCAACACAGGTACATTTTATACCCAAGAGAAAAAAGAAAAGAAAACTTAAATTTTAGATGGGATATTAGGCTGTGTTTACCTCTTAATAGTTCCATTAAGAGGCAACCTCTGAATGGCTAAAAGGTAAATCTTGTTTGGCAAAAAAAATTCTGTCTCTTAATGGTTCTATTACTCTGTATGATTTTGTATCTTGGGCCTCCCTTTACCATTAAGCGCTCTAATTTCATTCTGAACAACTACCAAACAACCATATTTCATTTTGCACTATATCATAAAAGCTCTGACGACTTAATCATTCTGCACTAAACCATTCAGCAACTGTCAAACAGCCCCTTAAGGCTAATATGAAGTATAATGTGTCTCATTTGTCTGTGAACAGTGAAAAGGATCAAGCGGAAAATCTGATGATTGTTGATCTCTTAAGGAACGACCTTGGTCGTGTTTGTGAACCAGGTTCGGTCCACGTCCCACGTCTGATGGAAGTCGAATCATATGCAACCGTTCACACCATGGTGAGCACAATTCGAGGAAAGAAACAGCCGAATCTAAGTGCAATTGATTGCGTTAGAGCAGCATTTCCAGGTGGATCTATGACTGGTGCACCCAAGTTGAGATCAATGGAACTTCTTGATTCTCTCGAAGCTTGTTCCAGAGGTATTTACTCGGGCTGCATTGGTTTCTTTTCGTACAACCAAACATTTGATCTCAATATTGTTATACGAACGGTGGTGGTCCACGAGGGTGAAGCGTCGGTTGGAGCAGGTGGGGCCATTGTGGCTCTTTCTAGTCCCGAAGAAGAGTATAAAGAAATGGTTTTAAAAGCAAGAGCTCCAGTCAATGCTGTGGTGGATTATGAACATAAATTCATGGAGGAAGAATCTCATTTTTCGTACGGAAACCCACAAATTAAATACGGGGAGGGAGAATGGTGATCCCGAAATATAATTATAGTTGGTAGTAAATTGATTCATTAGATTAGGTTATATGTTCACTTTGTGAGAACTAATAGCACATGTATGGTATTGTATTTGTAGCTCTTTTGTTGCTAAACTTGAAACTTTGGCAGCCTCAAGCCCTCAAGTGAACGGCCATAATATTTTTGGCAAGTTTTATTAGCATTCATGTTTTCTAAATTATTTGTGTGGTTTAAACATTTTTATTAAACCACAAACCATACCGTAAAATGCAATGTTGTATATGTGATTTGTACTACATAGATAACTGGCTAATTTAAATTTTGGACTAATATTTATTAGGAGTTTATGTGATTTATATGTATCTACTTCGTAAGTCAAAAAGAGAATCTGATTACGATTTTTGGACGTTTTTAATGGTGGACGATGGTGGTACTTGGCAGTGGTGGGGAGACGAGACGGTGATTGGTGGCGCTGGTGGGTGGTTAATGTTGGGGACGACAGTGGTTGGTGGTGATGGTCGTGTGGCTGCTATGAATGTTATTTGACTCGAGGTATATGAAGATGGGAGGAAGGAGGAGTTAAAAACACCAAATTACCCCCACGTGACAGGCTTAACAGAGCCCACACTAACGGAGTTAATGGGAGGGACTTATTTGGAGTGAATACACGATTTTTGGATCCGTGTACTTTATGATTTCGAGGAACGAAAAACCGAAAAACAGGTATTCACGAGAGCCCAAAAATGTAATTCACCTTCTTACATTTTTTTTAAAACTAAAAATACTTTAACAATATAACATATACAATCCAAATATAACCATAAATCAAACCAAGTTACTAAATCGATATTAAAATTGTTTCAAAATAAGTAATTCTTTATCATGTAAAATAAATACATAATAGACATAATTAAGTGCTTACTATATTAATTAAAAAATTTAACTATTACACTGAATACATATTAAGACAAAATTCGTTAAAATATATTTTGAAAAAGTAAAATAAAAAACAAAAGTATTAAATTAAATTAAATTAAATATTTTGTCTGTTGAACAAAAATATATTTTGAAAAAACAAAATAAAAAACAAAATATCTTCTGAAAAAATAAAATAAAAATACTAAATTAAATTAAATAAAAGTATTAACTTAAATTAAATTGATTAAGTTATATTTGGGTTAAAGGGCATATTTAGGATTATGAAAATATAATATTTCATTTTATTTCATCAAAATCCTAATTTATTGTGAAGGAATGTTAAAATCCGTGGAATTTGGTAGATTTCGAAGATTTTTCCGTTAGAAAGAATGAATCAAACGAATAAATGAAATTTGGTAAAAAAATTCAACATTCCAATTCCATCAAAATTTTCCAGGATCTGCGAACCAAACATCACTAAGTTTGGGTAGTGTAACCAGCTGATTGTTTGATTGTTTGAGGTCTGGACTGTGCATCCAGACTTGGGATCTTTACGTCGAGACTTGTATATGTGAAATCGACCAAGTCTGGAACTCTGGATTATAGAGTCAACTTAGAGTCCGTGGATTAAGCCTTGGACTTTAGAGTCAGAGTTCAAGTACTTGGACTTAGACTTGGTATTTGGAGTTAGAGTTCGTGCGTTTGGAGTCGGACTTCGTACCTGAAACTCAAATTCGGATGTAATTGCTCTTCAATCTTATCTATTAACAGTTATAACCGTTTAACCCCCCGTAATCGTCGATCTCTTACATAAATATGTAAACAAGAATCTAAGGGTATATATATCTCGATTTCACAGCCTTTGAAAGAGAGGCGTTCACAATGATTATTCCAATACATTTTTTTGAACTACGAAATTTCATAAAACTAACAAGAAGCTAGAATAAAAAACAATTACGTAGAGATAATGGCAAGGGAAGGATTTGAAATTCAACCAACCCAACGCTTTAACTAAAGGCCAGATTATTGTATTTGGAAAGTGTAATACACATGATCCTAAGATATTTTTCACCTCTTTCATTGTTTTCTTTTAAGCAAAATTCACACACTGCTCATATTGATAATAGTTACAATATTAACCTCCAAACAAATTAAAATATTTAAGGGGCCGTTTACAAACGCTTACCCGGGTAAGCACTTACCAGTACAATTCAACCCTATCACTTACTTATCGAGTAAGATTTTAGTCCACCAAATCGGTTTCATATGCAACAATTCACCCGGTAAACGCTAACCGTGGTAAGAGTCGTCGCCCTCACTTACTGGGTAAGACTTTCGGTCATTGCATTCGCTTTTACCGGGTAAGATTTTTGGTCCTTGCCATATTAATCCGGTAGGTAATGTGACTCGGTAAGAACTTACCTAGGTTGGATCAGGGACAGTGTACTTTTTTCTTCATATAATGACATAACCAGTGTTTGCTGTAACTTTAGTTTTTGAAAGTCTCTATGAACAAGTTTGTACAGAAAGAGTAATGAGGTGCATGTATCATCTCCCATAAATCCAACAGTAGAGCCAATTTAATACCACAACAAGATGAAAAAAGACAAAAAAGGACAGAAACAGAACAACAGCTAAGGTATTATTGATGGTACTCTATGCTGTTATCACTTGTACAACATGGGGTGGTAGACAAAATATTGATTGCTACATCTCACATCTCTCATGCCTCCCCCATGTGCAACTCAAACACCACTTTCCTATATATAATACATAATGATAATGACAAGATTAGCATTTTAATCATCATAAATTTTATGATTAAAAACATTATTAACATATTTGCTATAGATTATTTGATACAAAATAATAAAAAGGGTTAAAATCTCTATAAAAACATTAAACCATTTTTAACAGCTTTTCTATTTTACAGAAAAGAAGAAAGTTCACATTTATATAAAAAATTAATGGTTTTTATATGGTTTCTTTAAAAGAAAGATATAATAAAAGTAATAATGTTTATAATTAGACATATGTTTAATGATTTTTTTATTTTAATTATTTTAACATTAATTATAGTATTAAAGTACTTTATAAATTTATTATCTTAATAAATTTGTAGATTGTTTTATATAAAAGTATAGATTACATTCCACCGAATGTATTGAACGATAAAAATACAATTTTCTTCAAAATATTTATTTTTTAGGAGTTTTTTAAATTTAAAGGTTTATTATCCTCTTTCTAATTTCTCTATTTTAAAGAGATTTTTAGGGAATTTATTGATAAAATCCCTAAACTACTAAAAACAATCATCTTAAAAAGAAGTAAAAAAATCTCTTGGAAATGTACCAACAAGATTAGTGTTCATTCTTATTGACATTTTGGCAAAAAAAGAGAAAAAAACAAAACTTCAATTCTAGAAAGATGTATCATAATATGATAAGATTAGACTAGTTTTATTTAGATTTCTAAACAATGGGTACACACTAAACATAAAAGATCTAATGTTCATTGTTTTCTTTCAAGCAAAAACCGAAACAAAATCAAGATTTACATGCAATTGACAAGTAAAGTGAATTACAGATGAATTAAGAATGCCAAATTCCCCTAATCATGCTTCGGAACCGATTCGACGATAAGTTCCTAACGATCTTTTTAGCGTCTAAAACTTGATCATCTGCAAGTTTTTCTATGTTTTTCAAGTACCCGGAGCTTATTATTTTCTTTCGACCATCGTTACAAAAGGTTAATGACATGATTATGGAAAGTAAATGCTTTCTATTACCTGAATTTCCTTCACTTGGAGTTGGATCAATCAATTGCAGAAGAAAGTTGACATTTTGATCATTTTGCACAAATCTTTTTTGGTTTCTTGGCACAACCACCATGTTTGAAAGAGTTTCTGCTGCAATTTCTCGTGCTTCGAATGATTTTGCATCAAGAAATTTGATGATTTCTGGAATGAATCCTGCATCACCCATTGCTTTCTTGAACTCATCTGAAGTCCCACATAGCCAAGATGCAGCCCTTAAAGAAGATTCTTGGATCGAAACCTCACCATTGTGAAGAAAATGGAGTATGTGATCCACAAAACCATAAGTTTTCAAACTGTTCATACATCCAATTGAATCAGAACATAAACTCATGATTGCCCTAATGGATTTCTCTCTGGCTTTAGATGAGTACGAAGATTTTGGATCAAGAACACGAACAAGAACACGAATCCCACCTTCGTTCACAATCAAACCCCTAACGAATTCGTTCCCAGAAGCCATAACTTGAATGAAATCGATCGCACTTATTTGTGAAGCCTCATTTTTGGACCTAACAAGCTTGATAGACATAGGTATCGCACCTTCTTCAACCACAAATCTCTTTATTTCATCAACACCGATTAGATTTCGCAAAACCCCACAAGCTAAACCAACCAATTCACCACCAGAAATACCATCATCACAACCACTCCCACAAATCTTTAACAATGCAGACGCCCCACCATGAGCTGAAACAGACCAAGCGTTATCAGAATTGGCTGTGACTTTCATCAAACACCTGGTGGACAGTTCTTTACCCAAATCACTACCAGTCTCTAAAACCCTAATCAATGGCCCAACAACACCAATTCCAACCAAAACACTCTTATACGAATCAAACCCACATATTACAGCAACAGATTTTAAAGCCTCTTCTTGAATCCCAACATCTTTTGAATTCAAAAATTTCAACAAAACATGAACAAACCCATCAATTTCCATTGCAATCTTTACATACCTCTCATCTTCTTGAATCACTTCCGTGAAGCTAACAAGAGCTTGTTTCTTCATCTCAATACGACCAATTTTGAATCTGCATAACAAATCTTTAACATAAAATTTGATGTCATCTCGAGATGCTGCAGGTCCAGGTCTTGAAACCACAATTGCGTAATTACCATTTGATAAAAACCCATCGGAGTTAACCAATTCAGACAAAGCCTTCACGTTATTGTCGAATTTCACAACGATTATGTCAAGATCACTCTGCATTAATAGCTTCCCACTGTAGGAATGTTCGATACATTTGTGAGCCAAAGTGTTGGAATAATCTGTTGTTTCTTCAATGGAGTGAATGATGGCGGAGAGAGTTGAGTTGTTGTCGGCGGAAGGTTGAATTGAGACGAGGATGGAGAGAATCTCGTTTACTTTGTTTGTTATGAGTTTCCATTTTGAAGAGAAGACTTTGATTGAGTGAGAAAGGAAGATTAAAGAAGAGAGTTGATCGGTGGCATGCCGGAGGGTTAAATTTCCGGTGTTTGTTCCGGAGATGTCGGTTTTGTCTTCCACCATGTCGGTGTTGTATCAATTTTGGAACAAATTCATTTTCCGGCAAAATGGGTGGTGGGATTCCGGTGAGTTGTTGGCGGATTCTGAAGTGGAATTAATGAGTAACGAGAGCGATACATAGGCGATGATCTTATCCGGTGTGTAATGTGTATGTAATAGAAGTGAGGTACCATGTAAAATTACTAAATTATCCTTTGGAGATTTTTTTATTTAAAGCCTCTTCAATGGCTTCTCGAAAAGGGAGATTTTTGCCATTTTTTGCTTTTAACATATTTTTCAAAACATTCTAAAAAAATGAAGAAATTACGAGAGGGATGATAAAAATCTTTAAATTTGGAGATATGTTAAAAAATGATTACTTATGAATCATGAGAGAAATTACTATTTTTATTTATTTTACCAATAAAATTGATTTAAATTAAATATTTACGAGAAAAAAATAATATTTATGAGATACTTTAATAATATAATTAATTGTGTAATCTCTAAAGTAGAAAATCTATGGAGATGAATGTGATTTTTTTTGAAAATTTTGACTTTTTTACTTCTTCATTTTGGAAAAACTGTTGGACATGCTCTTAGACGTCCGGTTCAGAAAGAGCTATTTTTCATAAAAGTGTTGGGTTCACGTGAGAAATGAAAGTTATGACTAGAAGGCTAAGAATGAATTGTCATCTTGGATAAATCCTAATTGAAGATTAACACTAATGAGTTACACCTACATCCAACTAGATGCACTAGATCAATTTTTCTTCTAAAACGCAATTCATGATATTAAAAATGATCAACAGTGTAAACCTCTTATCAAGTTTCTCACCTTAACTTTTTTTTCATACTTATGAGAACGAGTCGAAACTATGTTGAAAAGTTTGGTTTAAAGTTATGATTCATACTGTTTCATATGTTTTTCTTCTTGAGTATGTACAAGTGTGTTTTTCATATACAATATCTGTTTTCATATGTAAAACAAGTCATATATGAAACAACAGTGCATGTTTCACATGTGTTGTTCATATATAAAACAACACATTAAAATCGATTTGTATGTTTATAATATTTAATGGGTTTGTATTTGATTTACACTCATATTATAATCACTGTTCTAAAAAACTCGCCGCACAGCCGTCATGGCGCGCCATGGCACCAAGGCTTGTGTCTCACTTCACGTTAAGTCCGTGGCACGCCATGACCTAATGCGTAGTTTTTGTGATGCGATATTTGATTTTTCTTTACGTTTTTAATGTCTTATTTGCAAGTTTTTTAATATATAACCTAATTTAACTTGCTTACTATTATTGGCTCAATGAGTAATACTACAAAACATATGTTTTTATGTATAATATTATATATGAATTAGAAATTTGACGCCATAAGTCACGCCTTGAAAACTCCATGGCTTCGCCATGGTCCTAAGGCTTGAGGCTTGATATTGCCGTCACGCCACGCCTCACGCCATTTAGAACCTTGATTATAATAAACATTATCTACAGACATGTAAATCTAACATTACCGCCTACAATGTGTGAAGGTAACTGAATGCAACAACCGTTAGACAATATAATGTAACTTTACATGCATATTTCAAGGTCATGTCGACGATACAATCTTTATAAAAACTATAACACTGTCAAATTTAGATAGAACAACTAATTTAAAGTTTTCAATAATACATCGAATAAGGGATATAATCCCTTTTTACAAATCAATACCTGAAAAATGCCTCAAATTTAATTCTAAATTTAACCTCAACAGTTATTAACCTTAGTCTTAAAGAAACACTAAATAAATGTCGGGTGTTACTAAATCCATACAAGTTGTTATTCCCAAAGTGTGGAAGGTTTCACCCAATAGTTACTCTCTTATCGTGCATCAAACTAGCACTCGTCTCTTTACAGTGTCGTTAGGACCATTCTCCAATAAGGACCTGATACACATGTCGACAAATAAAAAAGGTTAGACTTAACGCCTAGTGATTTCAAGAGTATTCATCGGTATATAAACAATAAAACGGAAAGAAAAATATTTAATCACAATTTCCATTATGCAAGGTATTTAGAATGAAAAGTGTAACATCCCAATTTTTTTTTCTTTCTTAAAACATATATATAAAACATCCATATATAAATAAACCGCAAACCTAATTGTTCAACGCAACGGAAGGTTTTCAGTTACTAAATAACAAAATAAAACTTGAATCATTCTTCATCGTGCCTTTATTCCAACGCCAACCCGGTTCTAGATTTTCTTCTTCCCCTTGCTACTATTCCCGAGTGAGCGACGACCTGGTTGCATAATTATTTTGAAAAGGAGTTGGGTGAGCCTAGGGCCCAGTGAATTCACGGTTTTATGCATGAAAATAATATCCATAACAATTTTCACAAAGCACAATAATTTAACATGCATACGGTAAAACAATATAATTCACAAAGCTATCGGCACCATGGAAGGTGCCTAACTCACACAGCTTTGCCTGGGGGACTCACACAGCATGTCCGCGCTTACGGCTTTAGACAAGCTCACACAGCATGCTCGTCTTACCATAGTACACCTCCATTGCCAAACAAATTTTCACATATATATCATAAAACATGTTATGATTTATTGCATAAACGACATAATAAAATTCTCGAGAACATTAAGCAATTTTATAAAAGTATGCAACCGTTTAAAAATCACGTTAACTCACAGTAATCGTTGTAGCCCAAACTGTTCTTTGAAGTGGATAGCATCTCCCCTACAAATCCAATGCCAACATTTTAACTCTAATATACACTACGATGCTACTCCGTACGATAACTTTAAACTATCCATAAGACAATATCTTAGATTGCAGACTTGTTTTAACACACACACACACACATATATATATAAACTTCTCATATGCCAAACTTGGCATCATTTCCCATCGCATGCATGATGTATATATTCATATACATCAATCATTCCATATGCCAAACTTGGCATCACTTTGCTGCATGAATTGTGCGTATATATACACCTTCTCTCAAATCCACCATAGCCACCAACAATTCATGTAAAATGCATGCATGAAATACACACACACACACATATATATATATATATATATATATATATATATATATATGTATGTATTACAAACTCATGGATTCTTAGATTCATGCATGAGATATATATCTCTTTACCAAAAAGTATAATGCTAACTCTCGATTAACAGAACCTTGTGATCTGCTTCTTTTTCTTTTCGGTGAAACAATACATAGAACCAACAAGACTTGATATATATGTATATATATCGCCTAGAAAACTCTCATCACAGCAAGTTCGGAACCATTCGATTCACTGTGACTGCAAAATATTGGTCATCTATTTATGTGTATTAACCGACACCCACACAAACGATAAGTTCTATATATTTTCTAACCGAAACGAGAGTCACGGTTAGACAACTCAGAGTCACGGAGATTACCGTTTGTGACATACGATGGGGTGTTAGCGGTTACCGCTGGCCCTACGGGAACGCACCCGCACGATCGAACAACTAAAGCGATGATCTAATAAACAAGATTTAGAAACGAGAGGTCCGAAAGACTTACAGATTGACACCGAACTAGCTGCAATGTATAACAATATCGACTTTCTTTACGGCATCCACCCGTGGAATTTTCTCATCGTATATCTTCTTATCGACCCCATTTACCTACGATTACAAACTCTTAAACCCATTTTATACTAATTTGTCGACGGTTTCTCGGAAAAGAAGGCGATAAGGCCATATGATGTATGACCGGAGTTTCACGTCGATTGGTTTCCTTGGCAATTGAATCACATTACAATTTTACACTCTAAACCCTTCTCTTTCTTTGTATTTACACAACAAACCCTTATAGATTGATAATTTTTTTTTTGGTTATTACAAAAAGTGACATCTTTTCCAAAATCTCATTTTTCCTGATAAAACGTTTAAATAGAAATACTCTGAAAATATGGAGCCCAACCCAATCTCACACGAATCACAAAAAAGATTAAACCCAAATACCAAAAAACAGAAATAACTCCATCATTCAAAACATTAAAGACACGGATATTACACTATCCAAAAATAGATTTAAATAATGATGGGGAAGACCGTATCCATTAAGAGTGACGGGAACACATAAGTATGTCACTCGTACAACGTTAATCGCATTACACTCCACGACATGAAGTCCAAGTGTCCCTACGACTCCTCATCAAGTTTCACCGAAAGAGTCGGTTGACCTTATTGTTTATTTCCATGAATTTCACCAAAAGGCCCGACACATTCCAGGACTACAACCATAGCATTACCCCGAATTAGTGGTGGCCAAAAATCGGGTTCGAGTCGGGTCGGGTCGGGGAACAACCCGGTTCTAAACAGTAACCATGAGAACCGGGTCAAGAGAGAACCGGGTCGGGTCGGGCCGGGTTTAACCCGAAAACCCCTGGCCCGTTTAATGTTATATAAAACCGTTTCATATAAAACCGGGCCGGGTCGGGCCAAGAACCGGTTCTAAATCGGGCCTGCGATTTTTTGTTGTTTTTTTAACTAATTTCTTTGTATAATAATTAATTACTAAACTTTAACAAGTAAAAAATTGGATTGCAATCATTGGATCAGTAAAATACACTTCAAAAATACGTTTTATTTATAATATATATCACTAAAATACACTTTTACGTTTTATAATTTATATATAATTTTAAGTTACAAACTTACAAGTTACAATACATAAATTCTAAACACCCGAAGGTCTCGCTCCCGAACTCCCACCCCCATCACCCCATCCGTATGGATTGTAATTGAATGGATTGTATGGAGCGTAGTATGGATTCTGATCTGGATTGTAATCTTCAAGAGTATTGTACTTCTGCAGTCGTGTAATAGCCGTCCGATCGTCAAGGCGGTCGGTGTCTAGTTCTTCATCATCGTCGTATCGGGAGACGTCACCGACACTACTAACATCAGAATTGTCGAAAACGGTTCCCGGCGTACTTAGATTTTCATCGGCTTCGTTTTCGGCTAAGTTTTCTTCCACGCCGTCGAGATCATTCTCCAGGTTCGTTTGATTTTGAATGCGGTCTTCTCCATCCAAGTAATCCTTCAGACATATGCAACACTCCACCGATTGCGGGGTTAATCTTGTCCGACTCGCCGATATGATCCTGCCACTAAGAGAAAAATCCGACTCAGAAGCTACGGTACTAGCTTGGATTGTTAGTATATCAAGTGCAATAGTCGCCATAATCGGGAAACTCGGTTGTTTATTTTTCCACCATTCTAATAAATCTAGTGATTCAACATCTAAGACGTTTGTGGAGGATGCCGTTATAAAATTAGTACGTGTGTATTGATTGAATTCACCCAAATTATCCCCATCATATCTAGCTTTTTTAGTAGATTCCACGACAACCGATTGCATTAAAGTTGACATTAAGTTTTGTCGGTTTCGGCCACGGCTGCTACTAGAACCCGGTGAAAACATTTGAGGGGTTTGTTGGCTTCCTCCCCCATAATTAACTCTATAAATCTCAAATAATTGATGAAAATCATTATTAAATTGAAGTATGCGGTTCCTTGAAAAAGAATTATTTGTAGACGAATCCAAACCAAACGAGAAACATATTGAATGTATTAAAACTTCGACACCCGTAACATTTAAATACGGGTTTAATGCCGCTGCACAAAGAAAAGTGAAGGGGATCTCTTTAAAATATTTTACCAATTTTGCTTTCATTGGTTTCACCAGGTCGTGTAAGTACAAATCCGTTTCGTATTGAGCAATTTTACTTGCCAAAATATATATTTGATTTAAAAGTAAAGGGCTCGTTGGATAATAAACACCGGATAACATAGTTGTTGCAGTTTTGAAATCTCCCAAAATATCGTGAAAGCCATAAATCATTGTCCAATCATCCCCAGTTATCGTGTTATCCGGGTAATGAACGTTATAAAATGCTTGAATATATTGTTGTTGTCTTATTAAATTATCCATCATTTTCCAAGTCGAATTCCATCGAACCGGCATATCGTGCGCCGGTCCCAAAGCTTTAAAACCGACTTGATTGCAATATTCTCTATATGCGTTTTGCATTTTTTTTATTTCTTGTGAAAATCCGGCGTAACATAAGCCTAAACTTAGTTAAAGGCTCACTAAGGCAACTTAAGCCGTCTTGAACGGCTAAGTTTATTATGTGTGCGCAACAACGTGTATGAAATAATTTTCCCTCTAAAATAGGGGATAAAGCCAAACGTAATTTTTGTACGCATGCCGTATTATTACTAGCATTATCAAACGAAATACTAATAACTTTATTTTTTAAATTATAATATTGAAGACATTTCATAATTATAGTAAACTGACGCTCACCCGAATGTGGCGAACCAAACTGCTCAAACGTGATTACACGTTTGCATAATTGCCACGATCCCGGCACAATCCAATGTGCCGTTATGCATATATAAGATTGTGACAATCCGAATGGTGCGCTCCATATATCACAAGTTAAAGAAACTTTGTTGGGTAAGTTTAAAAACATTTCTCGCATATTTTTTTTAGCCGTATTCCAAAGTTTTAAAGCATCACGCCGAAGAGTTTGACGACTTACCGAACCATTGTAGCGTGGTTGGAACCCTTGTTTGATCATGTTCGTAATGTGAGGATTGTCGAAATGTCCGAACGGCAACCCCATTTGAATGACACATTTCATTTGCATTTGTCGGGCGATATCATCATTATACGACCATACTTGACCGGAATTGTCAAGTATGGGTTGACTTGGATCGTCACCCGATTTCAACCTCTTGCATCTCTCTTCGAAGTGCCGCTTTAACGTGCTATTTGACTCGGGTTTAAGGAAATCTCCACACCGTTTGCATTGCGCTTTTTTTGTACCGTCGGAAAACACCACCATGTTGAAATGCTCCCAAACCGATGCTTTTCGTCCATGCTCGGGAAGAACGGTGTAATTTTGTTCGGCCATTTTTTTGAGAGTTGAGACTAGAGAATTGTATGCGTTTTTTGCGAGAAACGAATATAGCGAGAGCCGAGAAATGAGAATTGTATGCGTTTTTTGCGAGAAACGAATATAGCGAGAGCCGAGAAATGAGAATTGTATGCGTTTTTTGCGAGAAACGAATATAGCGAGAGCCGAGAAATAAGAATTGTATGCGTTTTTTTGCGAGAAACGAATATAGCGAGAGCCGAGAAATGAGAATTGTAAGTGTTTTTTGCGTTTTGTAAGCAATTGTAAGTGGTGAATCACTCCATAACATCCCTAGTATTTATATGGGGTTGGAGGGGGTATTTTTGAGCCAAAAAAAGGTCACAAAGCACTCCAAACGGCTAGAAAAAACGGCTATTTTTTTTGAAATAATTTCGGGTCGGGCCACGAACCGGTCCCGGGTCGGGTCGAGGAAATTACTATATATGTGAACCGGTCCCGGCTTTCGGGCTTGAAACCGGTTCCTGACCGGGTCGGGCCAGAACCGGTTCTTGGCCGGTTTCGGGCCGGTTTAGCCTGTCGGGTCGGGCCGGGTCGATTTGGCCACCACTACCCCGAATGGCGGAGGTCCGAGTGCCTACCCACACAGTACCACCTCTGGACTCAACCCTCATAGTGCCTACTTGAAAACTTAAGGTCATGAAACATGGGTTCCAGAGTCCAACCCCACAATACCCAATCGACTATCAACAAAAGACTGAGTTATGTGCCTATAGATCAAATGCAACACAGTCTAAATTACATGATTTCAAAACAATGTCTAACATCCCCAAAACATGTAATTAACAAATAAATATGCTTCAAATCCATATAACTTCAAAAGCTCGACATAGAGCAAATTTAAATCGGACCAAGGTCCCCAAGGCTCATTTGAGCCAAATCCGAGCCAAAATCTCAACGACTCGATTGACCAATAAATCAAGGTCATTAAAAAAATAAAACGCATTTAATCGACGTTTATCAAATACATGCTTCAAGGGCATGATTAACTTAAAATACACCATTGGTTGGACAAATCAATTTCCAATTTGAAACCCCATTATATTTTCAACATATCTCATCACATAATAACGTGTTATTTCCTAACGGTTTATAAAACCAAATACCCTAAAATGCATTAATACCAAAGTAATTTCCATGTATAAGATAAATCATTAAAAGAACCCAAACTTGTGATTTACATAACAAAATGTCTAAAAACTCCAAATATATGTATTTCACAAAGTTTATAAACCAATGTGTAAAAAAGATGCAATTTCATCAAATAACAAACAACATTTGATAATTCTTAAGGTAAACATTTTAAGACTCAAAAATACATATTTTTGGCATGTACAAAATTTTCACAAAGCAACAGTTGCTACATTTAGGCTAAATTTAAGTTTTACCCCAATCTTGAGTCTCCTTTGATGAAGACATGAAATCTGTAAGCAATCTTCCTACATCTTAGATCCAATACTTCCACAAGGTTTCCACCAAAAAATACTCTTGGATCCTTCAATAAACTCCAATACTCTTAGTCTATCCTTGAAGATCTCTCAAAAACGAAACCATAACAAATAGAATCATCTAAAACGGAGTTAGGATGGAGGAGATATGAAGAAATCAAGGAAGAGGGCTAAAAATCGGTTTTTGTGCAGGTCCAATGTCCCATGAGGGTTTCTATGCTGCTAAACCCGCGCCAGAACCTGCCCGCGTCCTTCACAGTGTCCCACACGAGTTCCCAAGCGGCCTAACCCGCATCAAAACCCCCATTGACCATTGTTTTGACCATAATTTCTTCGTTTTAGCTTTGATTTTTCTCCGGAAAAAACCGTTGGACCCATATTTGAACTCTTCATCCAACAAGACTCTAAAATCTAGGATTTAAGACCAAAAAATCATATATTTATTAGACTTGGTGAATGGTTAAGATTGGTTTGTATAATTTGTATGAAATTATATGGTTTGCAAATGAAACGCACAGGGGAAAGCCCAAAAAATGAAAAAAATGAAAAAAATGAAAAAATGAAAAAAATGAGAAACACTATAATAACCGTTCATCTGGATGATATGCACATGTGCATACAAATAAATTGAGTTGTTTTTTTGGTTTTTATGCACATGTGCATGTTACAAATTACGTGTATACATATGTGCATACCATCCAGATGAACGACTATCAGGGTGTTCCTTAGTTTTTCATTTTTTTTACGGTTTCCCTAAACTTGACCCTATATATAATTCTAAACTTGACCCTATATATAATTCTTTAAAATTCAACGTTTAAATTTTCTAAAGTTAACTGATAAACATATTCAAATATTACAATAGATATATAATTTTATTAATATCTTTTCATGAATTGCAACTTTTTTTTATAAAGAATTGCATTAATTTTTTATTGAAATTTCGATATAAAAAGTGATTAATAATTATTTAATTTAGCCAATTGGTCTTAATAAAAATGATTTGATAAATGGGGTTTTGACGGTTGTAACCAACAATTAAACCTATATTATAAAATATTAAGTTGATGGGTTTCTTTTGATTTAAGTATCGTATATATCACACTCTATTAATTAATTAGTTTTATTGAAATAATGATC
This sequence comes from Saussurea involucrata, assembly GCA_033807775.1. Taxonomy (NCBI): domain Eukaryota; kingdom Viridiplantae; phylum Streptophyta; class Magnoliopsida; order Asterales; family Asteraceae; genus Saussurea; species Saussurea involucrata. The sequence goes on from CM066320.1 coordinate 165,095,502, forward strand.
ACAATTGATATGGTCTTTCAAGAAAATGAAGGTTTCTTGTGTTGTGTGGGCTCGTATAAACTTTTGAAAACCAGTTTAAAAAATTGTGTAAGTTTGATTTGTCTTTCGTTTCGTTGATGAATGAAAACCCCTAGTAAATTAGCGCTAAAATTGGGTTCGGTTGTTAGCTTTCACTTAACTAAACAAGAAATGAAAAACCGAAACAACAAATGATAAACGAATAAAACTTGTACAGAACATAATTCCCTTAAAACAGTTTCGCCTCATATTGTGTGATTGTTTCTTAAGTTACAATCGATGCAAACAAGTGAACTACCCAAATTAAACCTTCAAGTAAAATGCACTTGACATTCTTCTACATATGTGTATATTTGCTACTTTTTTTGTTGTTATATGTGTAGCGACTTGAGCACCAAATTTTCTAAGAGCGTCTTCAACAGTGTAATACCCCGGGTAAGTTCGTTAGTTAGATTTCATTTTCGTTAGAATTAATTAACTATAATATGGGAGGTTTAGGGTGATTTTTAATTAATTTATAAGTTAAGGGTGTTGTAGTAATTAGTGTTGAGTTAAGGGGCTGAAGTGGTAAATATGGTTAAATAATATCTGGATTAGGGTTCAGATATCTTCATTAGAGCAAAACCCAGATTTGTGTATGTGTGTGTGTTGGGAGCAAAAAGAAGAAGAAAAAGAGGAAAGAAGGGTAAAGGCTCAAAAATTGGAGTTATTGGAACTGATTAAGGTATGTTTTCTTTACAAATTATGTGTGAAATTGTTAGTAGAAGAGTTCTATCGGATTGGAATCATCAAATTTGGTTTAGTATTAATTCAGTCGATTTCTGGATAAGGATAGAGTAAACCGACAGAGGTGTCCGGACACAGTATGAATGTGTCCGGGTAGCTTTGTTGGTGGTGTCCGGATAGTGTTCTGCAGGTGTCCGGACGAGTTCTTCATCCGGGTAAGTTCTATTTTCCTATGTTTTCCGGATAGAATTAGATACCAGATGGTATCCGGATTACTTTGGTGTCCGGATGACGTCCGAATTGTTTAGGTTGTCCGGATTAATGGTGCTGTCCGGAAAAGTTATGCTGTCCGGAAAAGTAGTGTTGTCCGGATAAACTGTGGTTTCCGGATACTTGGCTGATTGGTCTAATTGATGAGTTTAGATGCTTTTAAGTGTCCAGTAGCCTGTGTCTTGTTAATTCATGGATAGGGAATGAATAAGGATCGAAAGTACTGTGGACTTGACTTAAGTTCGGGTTGGGGAAGACAATTAAGGATAAGAGTTAGATAGAGTTATCTAAAGCTCTTAGTCCTAGCAAGCTCTATGTGTTCAAAGTGGTAAAACAATATTTGTACATGATTGTTTCAGATACTGTGAATCGAAGGTGAAAGCAGAATTCTTTGTGGAGGACTAAAAAGTGTGTAATAATCAAAACAGGTGAGTTTTGCTTTAAAACGTTTTTGAACTGGGATGCATATATATGAGATGATTATGTGTATATAAATGACAATATGATGTAATGAGATATATATTGTATTTATATAAGCTTTGCACTACACGAGTGCACTTGTTGCCGGGTTTCGGTGTGCGGACCGGTGAGTAGTCGGGTTCCGGTGTGCGGACCGACGGGTAGCCGGGTTCCGATGTGCCGACCGGTTGTTGATTTATTAGTTGGCTTGCTACCAACTAATATGGCCATTTGTGGAGGAATAAGGTGGATGAGATGTACACGATGCACGAGTCTGGATTGGTATTTAAATACGTGTGGTATGTTTATATTTTACGAAAGGATTACCGAAGGTTTATTTAAACTATTTTGATACAAAGGATTCACATAAAAGGTTTTATAATGATTTTGGAAAGGACCGGGATTAACTCACTAGACCCGTTTGGTCTAACCCTCATTTTGTTTTCAAAAATATGTTTTCCAAGTCGAGGAATTGATAACGGCAAAGGAAAGAATAAGGTGTAGGCTGCCTCCGTTGATCGATGATGTTTAAGAAGCTTTTATATATTTTGTAGTTTCAAGACTAATGAGACTGTACTTGGTTTGTTATGTAACTTTTGTTGTAAATCAATGATATGTATGCATGTTATGTTATATGATGTATGTTATGGGATTTGGGTCGTTACAAATGGTATCAGAGCCATAGTTTAAGGGATTTAGGTATTTGTACCCGTACCTAGACTTAAACTGCATGTGAAGTAGGATGTCCTTGATATATTAGAACCTTGGGATGCTAAGTATAAAAGGTAGAAGGAACATCATGTAAGGTAATTTCAGATTACACCTGGCCAGTGTAATTGTGATCTTACAGGTGCATGTTTGGACTGGGATACCTTATTATATGGGGTATGTGCTTATGTGTATATTAATCTTGTCTGAATCTACAGAATGGCAAGCGGTACTAGAAATACGACTAGAGAGGGAGGAAGAAATCCTAATAGAACGAATCCAACAGTCGGGACAAGGGGAAGAGGAAGAGAAAGAGGTAGGGGCAGAACTGGAGGCAGAGTTCAGGGGCGAGGTACTGAATTTATTACAAGAAATGACTTAATGGCTGAAATGGGAAGACTACGAACCAGTATACAAGCAATGTTTGACCGAAATCGTCACAACGAAGCTGAAACACCAGACCCTGGACTCGAAGATGAAATACCAATCATACCGACTGTTATACCAGTACCAAGGAAGTGCGACTACAAAATGTTTTTAAACTGTAAACCTCCGACCTACTCAGGAGACAGGGACCCAGTGAAAGCGATGAGGTGGTTGAAGGAGATTGAAGCTATCTTCAAAACTAGTAAGTGTGCTGACGAAGATAGAGTACTATATGGAACTGCAATGCTAAAAGCTGATGCCCTATTCTGGTGGGAAGCTCACATTGATTCCCTAGGGTTGGATGTATACTCTACTTTTACTTGGGACGAATTCACAACAGCATTCAAAGGACAGTTTTGTTCTCAAGCAGCAGTTAGACAATTGGAAGAGGAGTTCATGAACCTACACCAGCGAAGTTTATCGGTTAGGGATTACACCGTTCTCTTTCTGGAGAAGTCTCGCTTTGCAGAGTACTATGTTGCCACGGAGGCTCTAAAGATGGAAAGGTTTATTTTTGGGTTAAATGCAGAAATTAGAAAGCTAGTGACTGCAAAAGGACCCGATACCTTCTCAGCCGCAGTGGATGCCGCGGAAAATGTGGAACAGGATAACCGGAGAGACGTTGGTGATAAGAGTGCTGGGAAAAGAAAACTGGAAGAAACGATGTACGATTCGGAAGAATACGAATCCTCGAGGTTTGATAGTTATTCACCTTTCAGACCAGTTGAAAGACCATGCCCAAAATGCAATCGTGTTCATCAAGGAAACTGTTATGTGGATTCCTGAAGTTGTTACAAATGTGGAAAGACTGGTCACATTGTTAGAGATTGTCGGGTAACTCGATTCTGTTTCGTTTGAAATTCCCCGGATCATATTCAGTCAGATTGTCCGCAATGGAAAGCACAACAGGGTAGTATGGCGGTGAGACCAACAGGTGTTAGGCCGGGAGAGGAACAAGGGCATGAGGTATCGAAAGCAAATGGCTGTGTTTTTCAGATGACGGAACAAGAGGTGGAGGAAAGTCCTGATGAGGTTACAAGTATATTTCTATAAACTCTATACGTGCTAAGGTGTTATCTGACTTCGGTGCAAAATGGTTATTGGTATTTCCGTGCTTTTGTTGCTTATATGTGTTAGAGACATAGGTGGGTGTGGGGTGGCTATTCAGTTAGTTTTTATGGTTTTGATTGAGTTCGAAGTAGTAGAGATAAGTATTCATACCTTTTCGCTTAACCGAATTCCGGGACAGAATTCTTTTAAGGGGGAGATGATGTAATACCCCGGGTAAGTTCGTTAGTTAGATTTCATTTTCGTTAGAATTAATTAACTATAATATGGGCGGTTTAGGGTGATTTTTAATTAATTTATAAGTTAAGGGTGTTGTAGTAATTAGTGTTGAGTTAAGGGGCTGAAGTGGTAAATATGGTTAAATAATATCTGGATTAGGGTTCAGATATCTTCATTAGAGCAAAACCCAGATTTGTGTACGTGTGTGTTGGGAGCAAAAAGAAGAAGAAAAAGAGGAAAGAAGGGTAAAGGCTAAAAAATTGGAGTTATTGGAACTGATTAAGGTATGTTTTCTTTACAAATTATGTGTGAAATTGTTAGTAGAAGAGTTCTATCGGATTGGAATCATCAAATTTGGTTTAGTATTAATTCAGTCGATTTCTGGATAAGGATAGAGTAAACCGACAAAGGTGTCCGGACACAGTATGAATGTGTCCGGGTAGCTTTGTTGGTGGTGTCCGGATAGTGTTCTGCAGGTGTCCGGACGAGTTCTTCATCCGGGTAAGTTCTATTTTCCTATGTTTTCCGGATAGAATTAGATACCGGATGGTATCCGGATTACTTTGGTGTCCGGATGACGTCCGGATTGTTTAGGTTGTCCGGATTAATGGTGCTGTCCGGAAAAGTTATGCTGTCCGGAAAAGTAGTGTTGTCCGGATAAACTGTGGTTTCCGGATACTTTGGCTGATTGGTCTAATTGATGAGTTTAGATGCTTTTAAGTGTCCAGTAGCCTGTGTCTTGTTAATTCATGGATAGGGAATGAATAAGGATCGAAAGTACTGTGGACTTGACTTAAGTTCGGGTTGGGGAAGACAATTAAGGATAAGAGTTAGATAGAGTTATCTAAAGCTCTTAGTCCTAGCAAGCTCTGTGTGTTCAAAGTGGTAAAACAATATTTGTACATGATTGTTTCAGATACTGTGAATCGAAGGTGAAAACAGAATTCTTTGTGGAGGACTAAAAGTGTGTAATAATCAAAACATGTGAGTTTTGCTTTAAAACGTTTTTGAACTGGGATACATATATATGTATATATATATATATATATATGAGATGATTATGTGGTAGGAATATGATTATGTGTATATAAATGACAATATGATGTAATGAGATATATATTGTATTTATATAAGCTTTGCACTACACGAGTGCACTTGTTGCCGGGTTCCGGTGTGCGGACCGGTGAGTAGTCGGGTTCCGGTGTGCGGACCGACGGGTAGCCGGGTTCCGGTGTGCGGACCGGTTGTTGATTTATTAGTTGGCTTGCTACCAACTAATATGGCCATTTGTGGAGGAATAAGGTGGATGAGATGTACACGATGCACGAGTCTGAATTGGTATTTAAATACGTGTGGTATGTTTATATTTTACGAAAGGATTACCGAAGGTTTATTTAAACTATTTTGATACAAATGATTTACATAAAAGGTTTTATAATGATTTTGGAAAGGACCGGGATTAACTCACTAGACCCGTTTGGTCTAACCCTCACTTTGTTTTCAAAAATATGTTTTCCAGGTCGAGGAATTGATAGCGGCAAAGGAAAGAATAAGGTGTAGGTTGCCTCCGTTGATCGATGATGTTTAAGAAGCTTTTATATATTTTGTAGTTTCAAGACTAATGAGACTGTACTTGGTTTGTTATGTAACTTTTGTTGTAAATCAATGATATGTATGCATGTTATATGATGTATGTTATGGGATTTGGGTCGTTACAAACAGCTTCCCCATTTTGGAGAAAATGGAGAATATAGGGATTTTGGGCTGAATTTTTGCTACAACAGTTTCCCTAAAACTATCTCTGAAATGGAGAAAGTAAGAGAGAGAATGAGTTTTTCTCAAAATATAGAGTTAACCCAAAAAATGATTACTAGAGGACCAATAGAAATCTTTTAAAAAAATATTTATAATATTTTAATAGATGAATAAATTTTTTTAATATTATAATCAATATTTTTTTCTCAAAAAATGGAGAATCTGTTAGAGATAAATGTAATTTTTTTTTTGAGATTTTAACTTTTGTTCTCTATTTTGGAAATTTTTTGAAAAATTTGTTGTTTTGAGGAATCTATTGGAGATGCTCCAAGTCGCTAAAATCCATGTTAACTACAATCATAATTAATACGAACTCCTTTAATTGTAACCGAAAGAGATATAAGGTCAAAAACGTCATCCTGCCTAATAGAAGTATAGAACCAACAAATTGACAAAATTTCATTCACACAATTAATATAAAACATTATTTTATCATAAATTCTATAACCAGCTTAGTTTTTTGGACTTTCTTTATATAACATTTTTAAGAAGTATCCTAAAAACGACTAATAAAATTATTTTCTTAATTATGTAATTTAATATGCCTTTTATGACCTTATTTTATAAAAAAAAAAACTTTTTTGGTTGTACATGTTCGTTTCACCATGTCAAAACAAATATATATATATATATATATATATATATTGAATATGATATGGATCATTTAAACCATACGTCATAATCTTGCATATATCCATGGATTAATAGGCACCAAAAGAGAAACAAAATCAAATGCAAACCAATCCCATCCCTCAAGCCAAGCAACATATATACCATAAACTCCATTATTGAGGCTATGATTTGGAACCAAAAGGAAGTGTGCAAAGAAAGGAAGAAGCCCTAATAATTATGTACCTACTACTACTATGTAAACAATAATTGTAAACTCGTAAAAACACAGTAAATTCTAAACCGAACAATATCTGGATTTTGGGGGTAAGATGAACAAATACATTTCCTCTACCCGAATGAGTATAGAGGTTTTGCAGAAAAGGTTGTGCAAATAAGTTTTATAGAAACTCTAACAACTTGTCAAAAGTTTGAAATAGTTGTATTTTTAAAATATGTAGTTAAGCTGTATTTTAAAACATGTATTTCAAATACTTGTATCACAACCTTTGTGTATGGATTGATTGCTTTATTTATCGTCATCTTGTAAGATGAGAAACGTCAATATATTCTGAAAATGAAACTTTTGGTATAATCTTGTCGTTTTGAACACAATGTTAAGGAAGTCCGATGGAACATTTGAGAGCATGATCCATAGGGATAAGAAGGTTGGGGTGGAAGAAGAAGCAAATGTAGAACTCTCACCCCCACCATGTGAACTTCATTGTTGGTTGGCTTAAATCCATGGACAACTTTTGGATAACATAGTTGAGGTTGGTTTTTAAACGATTGACAAATATTTTCAACAATTTGTCTGCTTTTCAGTATAGAATAGAACGTGTTTTTGTAGAAATAGTAAAACGATATTGGAGTAAAATGTATATGAGAGTATGCATGTGTATTGTATGTAAGGATGGTGTGGTAGGGGCATGTTAGGATACATTTTGTGTTTGTTGTAAGCAAGATAGGGCCATCTACAACCATTTATATTTAAATATGATGCAGATAAATAAAGCCACCAGAAAATAAATTATAAGGTTTTTGACTTTATTTAATAAAAAGCATTTATAATAAAAGATATGTTAGAATAAGACATTTTATGGCTATTAATTTATGGAATAAAAGTGGAAGGTGGTTTTAAATTCTTTATACCGTGACACTTTTTATCTTGATTGCAAGTGAAGCCAACTTCCTCTTCCTCACCAATCAAGTGCATTTATTACCATTAAAACAAATACTCTTCCTTCTAAAACAAATGTCTATTTACATATAATTTTAAGAAATTATAATTATTATACTTTTAACTGACTAAATAACATTTCATCTTTGATAACGGAGAGAGAAACTTTTTTCATCTCATAGTTAAGAGTAGAATGAGAAAGTGATAATCACAGAGGTGATTTCTTGTGTGTATTTCGTTATGTTTAAAGACATGTATACAAAGAAAAAAGAGTGATATGAGATATGGTAACATAATCTCTATTGTAAACAAAACATAAGCAAAATCCTACATATTCTCTCAATATTAGGTAATGATACATATAATATTTGCTTGATAATATCCTCGACAAGCTTAAGTACGGGACCGAACATGAAGCTTGGATCGTAGTGCACCAAAGGACGAGGAGCCAAGTGGTTTAGTGAAGATGTTGGTTATTTGATCATCAGAGGTAATACGACTTACTTTGAGAAGACCGTCATCAACATGCTCTCGTACAAAGTAATAGTCGAGGTGGATATATTTAGAGCAAAATCCAATGATCAGATTGGTCGTCATGAAAGTGGCCCCAATGTTATCACAGAGAAGTTGTGGTGGTTGGGATAGGGAGACACCAAGTTCGAGAAGAAGCTGTTAAAGCCAGAAAATTTCAGTTGTCATGCAAGCAAGGGCTTGAAATTCTGCTTCGGTGCTACTACAACAACAACACGTTGTTTTCTTGGTGCCCAACTAATCAAATTTCTGCCAAAATAAATGGAAAATCCATATTGAGAGCAACAATCATCTGCGTCTGACAACCAACCAACATCAGAGTAGGCATGCAACTAAGGTTGGTGACAGGGTCGAAGAAGAAGGCCATGGTCAATGCTGCCCTTGAGGTATCGTAAAATTTGTTTGGCAGCCTTCCAATGATCTTGTGTAGGAGAGTGCATAAACCGACACACCCGTTTGACTGTATAGGCAACCTCTAGACGAGTGATAGTGACGTACTTCAAGGTACCACCTACATGCCGATATAACCGAGGATCATCAACAACGATCACGTTTTTGCGAAGGCGAGAATTAATATCAACAGGAGTTGGTGAAGGTTTCACATCAGACATTTTTCAGCGAGAAAGAATGTCCCGAATGTATTTGGATTGAGACATGAACATACCCGATTCCTGGTTTATCACTTCAACGCCAAGAAAGAAATGTAATGGTCCCAAATCCTTCAAGGAGAACGTACGATTGAGAAGCTCAACAGATTGAGATATTAACAATTGACCACTTCCTCTAACAATAATATCATCAACGTAGACAGGTAGATAGGTGGTCATAGTTGATGACTGATGGAAAAACAAAGAAGTGTTAAAGCACATGCCCAAATCCATTAGAGAGAAGAAAGATTTTGAGTTTATTGAACCAGGCGCGTGGTACTTGCTTAAGACCATACAAGGCTTTGTAAAGCTTACATACATGGTGCAGAAAGTTAGGATCAACAAATCCTTTTGGTTGCTCTTTAAAAACTGTTTCTCGTACCATTTAGGAAGGAATTGTTTATATATTGTTGACGAACAAGCCAACTATTGGAAAGGTCCAGAGAAAGCGCATTTCGAACTGTAGCAGGCTTGATTACCAGACTAGATGTATCATAATGGTCAACACCTTCCTCTTGATGAAATCCCTTTGCAACAAGGCAAGCTTTGTGATGTTCCACTGATCCATCAACATTTTGTTTCACCCTATACACCCACTTACAACCAACCAAGTTAGTATGACGGGGACGTGGTATAAGTGACCAAGTGTTATTACGAATTAAAGCACTATACTCAGCCTGCATGACATGTTGTCAAACTGGGTGATTGTTGGCTTAGTGATAAGTTGTGGGTTCGTTGAGGGGAGATGGTGTAGTATCAGGGGTTATAGGATGGCAAGTGGTGGTGAAAGTTTTGGGTTTGATCATGGGTCATCAATGTGTGCGTGTTGGTTGTAGAGGCTCTTAAATAAGAGTGCACATTAGAGTAGGACTAAGAGAAGAATGGTGGCAGATTGGCAGGTGCAGGTGACGATGTAGGTGCTAGAGTGGTAGGTGTAGGTGACGATATAGGTGTGGAATGGGCCGAGACAGTAGGTGACGGGGAAGGGATCGGGCAGATATATGTTGGTCAAGTTGTGGATCGTGAGTGGAGGCGTGTACAAGAATGAAATATGGCACAAGGTTAAGGTTTATGGCCACGGGTGAAGTTAGGTAGCAACCGAACCTGCATGGTTAACTGTTGGGTCACCAAAGATTTGAAATTGACCCACCGATTTTTCTCCTAAAAATCTTACTTAGAATATTTTACTTTGGTTCTTTTTGATGACTTAGACAAGACAACAAAAGTTCAGTGAAGTAGAAGATCAACCGAAATCAAGCTTGAAGATGTTCTCATTGTGGAAGTGAAAGACACTCTTCTCAACAAAAAGCTAAGTCATCGTCCACCGAAATTATCTATGAAAATCGGTGGACACCCCAACCGATTCTCCCTCAAGATCGGTCATCAAGCCCACCGATGAAAGCTTCAAATCGGTGGCAACATGGTCTTCATCATGCTCATTTTTGGTCAAAGAATCTCACCGACCTCACAGTCCAAATCGGTGAGATTTATTCTTGGAAGATAACATGAGAAGATCATTTATTATGGGACAATATCCATTGTCAGGAAAAGTGACTATTTGTCTTTTTATCCAATCTCAGATATTGTCTCAATCAAGCATGGGTATCCTTCCTGGTACTGAGCAAAAAGGTGGAAAAGGATCTATCAACGTTTTAGAGTCAACCCCTACACCTCAAATCTCCAGATGACAAGTGTCCTAAGCATTTAATGCTTCATGCACTATATAAAGAGGAAGAAGCTCCCCATGCAAGGTTACGCGTTCTTAAAGGATTTCTCAGTGCAAGATTACTCTCTCTCTCCCTTGTGAACTTCATATCTTTCAAACTTAGTGCTTTAAAAGTTGTTTCGTTTTCAGTTTACTTTGTGAAGATTGTTAGAATAGTTTAACTGTTCTTTTCCGCAACAATCTGTAGTTTTCTGTGTGTAATTCTTGTTGAAGTTTTTCAATTAAAGAATTAAATTAAGTGAATTTTTGTGTATTGTATTCAACCCCCCCCCCCTCTTCTACAATACCTGTTTAAGCCATCTGGGACTAACAAGTGGTATCAAAGCAGAAAGTTTAATCTTAATAAACTTGATCTACGATGGCTGCCTCTTATTCAAACAATGAAGTTCCCTTTCAAAACAACATTTCTGAAAATGGCTCTATTGCTAAACCTCCAAAGTTTAACCCTAACAACTTCTCTCTCTGGAAGAGCCGAATGATGCTATTCATGGAAGGACTGGATACCAGTTATCCAACCATTCTCAATGAGGGACCCATTGTCCCTAGAGTTTGGGCTCGCTATGAAACGCAGAGGGATGGAAAAGAAACTGATGATAAGGATGATTCTGATGACTCTTCGGATGAAGAAAAATCCACTACTACTGGTCGTTACATTCTCAAAAACCCCAAAAAATACACTGATAAGGAAAAACGTCTAGTTTCTCTTGACTCTAAGGTTAGAGCAATCATTGCTCTTTCTCTTCCCGATGAGGTCTATCATTCTTTGGTCAACTTTGCCACAACTAAAGAAATGTGGACCACTCTATGTGTTCTGTACGAAGGTACAAAGGAAGTTAAGAAAAGCAAAAAGATTGCTCTCATCAATAAATATGAACTCTTTTCTCACGAAAAAGGAGAATCTCTTTCTAGTTACTACAACCATTTCAATAGTCTCCTTAATGATTTAAAGTTGTTGGGCAAAGTATATGATAATGAGGAAGTTCTGTGCAAATTTATGGACCGTCTTCCTGATTTTGGGAAAACATATGTACTTGCATCAAGACAACCAAGGATCTTGAATACATGCCCCTCACTGTTCTCTATGGAACTCTCTTTTATTATGAACAAACTAAAATGCAAAGAAAGTCCATCATTAAAGACATAAAGGGCTCTTCTATAGCCCTTGTAAGTGATACTTCCAAGAAAGCTCAGTGTGTTCCCCGTATCACCTATCCTTCATCAGATTTTGATAACGACAGTCAAAACGAGTCCACTCACCAAACGGAGGCATATCTCAGTGATGCCGGTGATGAAGGTGGGGAAACTTCTGTTGAATAGATAACTGATGAAATGGCCATGGTGGCAGGGTTAAAAAACAAACCTCGTTTTTCTGGCAAACCTAGATCCTTTAGAAAACCCTCCTCTTTCACAAAAAGCTCCTCGACTGACAACTCAAATGAGGAATGCTTCAATTGTGGTAAGAAATGTCACTTTCCTTCTGAATGCAGAAGCAAACATGTTGAAAGGGCTAGGACCACTTCCTCTGACAGATTCTCTTCTAGATATGAGAAATCCAAGAACAACACCTCAAAGCCAACCTTCCCTAGAAAAGGTGCTCAACCTTCCTCTCAGGAACATCAGGAACGTGCTGAAAAGTACAAAGGCAAATATAAGAGAGAGAGAGAGAGAGAGAGAAGGAAAGGAATGAGGGACTCCTTATGAAAGGAAAGGGACTTTTGGCGGAAACCCACGACTGGGCAGATGAGCCTACTTCTGAGAGCGACAAGGACTCTCCTAACATGTATTTTATGTCAAAGATCGATGACGTGGAGAATTCTGACAAGGCAGTCACTTCAACTGCCTTGGTGGCAACTAGGTGTTCATCATCTTACTCTCAGGTACATCATTTCAACTCTATGTCTGAAATTGAAAAGATTGATGCTTATGAATCGTTGACAAATGACTTCTATAACATCAAAGATGCTAAGAAAAGGAAATCAGCTCAAGTTCAAACTCTTTCTTCCCAACTTGAAATCTGCCTGTCCAAACATGAAAAGTTTGATGAAATCAAAGCTGAGCTAGAGGACTTAAAAACCATAAATCACATCATTGCCAAAGTGTTGGGAATACATCTAGTTGAATAGAAGTTCAAGGTTTATTTTGTAAATAGATTTATTGGGCTTAATCTTTGTAATGGGCCATGGGCCTTAGTTTAGTAGGCCTAGGTATATAAAGCATGTTTAGCCTAATTGTTTAGGTGAATCGTTAAGAATCATCCATTAACCATTGTAAACATACTCTCTGAATTCTCTGAATGGTTATGAAATAGATGGATGACAAATTAAAATCATACTGTGTTTATTGTTAATCTTTCTATGATTTCTACTGTATTGCACTAATCTGGGATCCACACAAAGAGAAAAATAAACTTTTCAAAGGATTAAAAAGAGAGCAAGAAACTGTAAGAAAATGGACCAGCTCTTCAAAGAATCTTGAGAAAAAAATTCAAGACCAAATTTCTCGTGATAATAAAACTGGTCTAGGTTTTGGAAAGATGGATATTGATTCTTCCTCTCATGCTCGTGGTTCTACTTCTTGTGCTCCACCAAATCATCATGAATCATCAGTGTCTAGTTCCACTGGCTTAGTGTCTATGAACTCTGCTGATTTATCTTAAGCCTTAAAATTCAGAATGTTCATAAAAGCTAAAGATTCTTTTGTTCAAAATAATGAAACCCATGACTCTACTGATTCTCCAAAACCTATCCATGATATTTTGAAGCTTTTATCTCTTGATGAAGTATCCTCGTCTGATCTGGAGACTCAAAGATTTGCAAAAATGATAATACCACAAATTTGTCTTTGAAAAGAAAATCCTCTACTCTTTCAAAAGGTCATCATAAAAACTCTCAAATCAACCCCACTCCTAGATTTGCTTCTACCACTTCTGGCAATGGGATTTTAAGTTTTCCTCCTCTCATTTCTACCTTTGGTCCAAAAGCTATTCAAATTGATGTTAAAGGAAAAGGCAAAGAAAAGATTCAAAAGTACAAAAAGGTGTTCATTTATAGAAAATGTTATAACTGTGGAGACACCTTCCATCTTGCCAAAGATTGTCCCAAGGACAGGATTGACCGAACCAAGGCTAAGGACTCTTCCTCCTCTAACCCAAAAGGACCCATCACCACATGGGTACCAAGAAACTAATCTGTTTGTGACTGCAGGTAAATGAGCATCAACAGATCTGGTATATGGATAGTGGGTGCTCACATCATATGACGGGAAACAAATCTCTTCTCATAAACAATGTGTCTGAAAAAGGTCCGTCTGTAACTTTTGGGGACAACTCTAGAGGCTACACAAAAGGCTATGGTACTCTCACCAATGGATCTGCCACCTTTAATAAAGTGGCACTTGTTGAAGGACTCATGCACAATCTTTTGAGCATAAGTCAACTGTGTGATCTGGGTTACAAAGTCATTTTTGAGCTTTGTATTTGCACAATTGTTGATAAGGACATGAAGGTGGTACTTTCTGGAAGAAGGAGAGAAAATGTCTATGTCATTGACATGGACAAAGTCATGGTGCTTCAAGTGTATGCTTTGTGTCGGATGACACAGCCAAAAGGAACTGGCTGTGGCATAAACGTTTGTCTCACCTCAACTTCAAAACTCTTCACATCATCTCCAACAAGGAACTGGTGACTGGCATGCCGAAGCTGAACTTCGTGAAAGAAAAGCTGTGTGATGCATGTGAAAAAGGGAAACTCACCAAAACCTCATTCAAAACAAAGCAATGCTCCTCCATCACTCTTCCTCTCCAAATGTTGCACATGGATCTATGTGGACCAGTCAGCATTCCCAACCTAGGTGGCAAAAGGTACATTCTTGTTATTGTTGACGAATTTACAAGATATACCTGTGTCTCTTTTCTCAGGTACAAAAGTGATGCTACTGAAGAAATCATCAACTTTATCAAAAACAATGAAGTTCTGAATGGCCAACTTGTACGATCGATAAGAAGTGACAATGGTACTGAACTTAGAAACAGTGCATTAGAAGGCTTCTTCAATGACAAGGGAAGTTCTCAAAACTTTTCTGCTGTCAGAACCCCTCAACAGAATGGGGTAGTTGAAAGAAAGAATCGGACTCTATGTGAGGCTGCTAGGTTAATGCTAAGTGAATCAAGTCTTCCTACCTATTTTTGGGTTGAAGCTGTCAATACAGCTTACTTTACCCAAAACAGATCGATGATCTCCAAAAGACATGGGAAAACCGCTTATGAAGTTTTCCATGGTAGAAAACCAAATATAGGATTTCTTCACGTCTTTGGCTTTGTGTGTTTCATTCTCAATGATCATGACAACCTTGGGAAATTTGACCCTAAGGCTGATGAAGGCATTTTGTTGGATACTCTCTTTCCTTAAAAGCTTACCGTGTATACAACCTTAGAAGAAAATGCATTGATGAATCCATTCATGTCAAATTCGATGACCTCAGATCATCATCTCTTTCAAATGATGATGATGAGTTACATAGATGGATCTCATCATGTATTGGTGATGCCCCTGCATCCAATCCCACTGATTCCTCTTCCATTCCTTTCACTCACACTAATCCTCCTAACTCTAATCAACAAGTTAGGTCACCCTCCACCTTACCAAACCCTTCATCCACCGAAATTGCCCCAAACACTTCCCATCCTACCGATTTTCCAGATTCCACTCCAATCATCCAAGAGCCTCCATCTCTTCCCTCACAAAATCTTCCACCTCCCTTACCTCCTGCTACTAAATGGACCAAAGATCACCCCATTGACCAAATTATCGGTGATCAGCAAGTTGGGGTCCAAACTAGAAGAGTCATTGGAAATATTTGTCTCTATGTGAATTTTCTATCTCTCATTGAGCCAAAGAAAATTGAGGAAACATTAGCCAATCCATGCTGGATCACTGCCATGCAAGAAGAACTTTCTCAATTCGAAAGAAACAAGGTGTGGAGATTGGTTCCCAAACCTCCAAAGAAGACAATTATTGGAACCAAGTGGGTCTTCAGGAACAAAATGGATGAAGATGGTACAGTCATCAGAAACAAGGCCAGACATGTTGCTCAAGGGTACAGACAGGAAGAAGGCATTGATTATGATGACACTTTTGCACCTGTTGCTAGACTTGAATCCATAAGGATCTTTCTGGCTCATGTTGCTTACCAAAATTTCAGAGTCTTCCAGATGGATGTTAAAAGTGCATTCCTCAATGGTGAACTTGCTGAGGAAGTCTATGTGAAACAACCACCTGGATTTGAAGACCCAACACATCCAGACTACGTGTACCGATTGGACAAAGCTCTCTATGGTCTTAAACAGACTCCTCGTGCCTGGTATGACACCCTTGCCGATTTTCTCTTGAAGAATGGGTATTCCAAAGGTAAAATTGACAACACCTTGTTCATCAAGCAAACCTCACGTAATCTTATACTTGTTCAAATCTATGTGGATGACATCATCTTTGGTGCTACTGATGAATCACTCTGTGATGAGTTTGCTTCTCTCATGATGAGTCAATATGAGATGAGCATGATGGGAGAGCTCACATTTTTCTTAGGCCTTCAGGTCAAACAAACTTCAGAAGGGATTTTTATTAATCAAAGCTAATACATTCGTGACCTTCTGAAGAAATTTAACTTTGAAAATTGCTCTCCTATGAAAACTCCTATGGCACCACCCTTGAAAATTCATGCAGATCCAGATGCTAAATCTGTTGATGTAACGAATTATCCGGGTACGATTGGGTCCCTTGTTTATTTAACTGCTAGTAGACCCGATATCATGTTTGCTACTTGTCTATGTGCTCGTTATTAGGCCAATCCAAAAGAATCCCATTTGGCTGCTGTAAAACGAATTTTCCGATATCTGAAAGGTACCTTGCATCTGGGTCTTTGGTATCCTAAAGACTCAGGTTTTGAACTAATTGGATATTCAGATTCTGACTATGCAGGTTCCAAAGTTGATAGAAAGAGCACCACAGGCAGTTGCCAACTTCTTGGTGGCAAATTAGTCAGTTGGTCCAGCAAGAAACAGAACTCAGTTTCAACCTCTATAGCTGAAGCTGAATATGTTGCTGCTGGGAGTTGTTGTGCTCAGATCCTATGGATGAAGAATCAACTAAGGGACTATAATCAAGTCTACTCTCAAGTTCCAATTCTATGTGACAACTCCAGTGCAATAGCCATTGCAAACAACACTGTTCTACACTCAAGATCAAAACACATAGACATCAGATATCACTTCATCAGGGACCACATCTCCAAAGGTGACATTGAGCTGCATTTCATTCCTACTGATCTTCAGCTCGCTGATCTATTCACCAAACCCTTAGATGAAGCCATGTTCAACTTTCTCATAGGAGAACTTGGAATGTTGTACCTAGATAGTTAAAAACAATTGTTACAATAATCGGTGAGACTTTCGGTAAAACCATCGGTGAGATCCTCACCGATTCCAAATTGGTGGATACTCTTCGGTAAAAACCCCATCCTCACGGACACTCTCTCCCACCGACTATTTTCTAACGAATTGCTCCTCACACCGATCCCATTTCATCGGTAAGATTGAATCCGAAAAGAGCTCATCGGTGGTTTCTTTTCACCGAAGCCCATCATCAGTGATTTCTCTCCATCCACCGACCCCAACTATTTGGTGAACTCTATCCACCAAAATCCTCTCATCGATGGACTTAAACTTTGACTCACCGAAACCCTCCTTACACACGTCGGTGGTCTCTACCCATCGATAGTTCTCCCAATCTTATCGCATACACTTCTCGAGGCTCACGTCACTCCTACAACTCTGTGTGTCAGTCAACTTTTGACCCATCACCTTCCCCTCTTGTGAAATTTCCCTCAGCCGAATTCCATCCTTTCTCTAATCATTATTTCTTTTTAATTTTCATTTATTATATCTTTTAAAACCAAGAAACCCTTTTGAATTCTCATAACCGTTACCGCCAAACTCACCTTTTCAAATTCTCTCCTATAAATACCCATCTTCTTCCCCACTTCTTCTTTTTCAAATACCTGCAAACCCATTATCAAACTCAACCTCTCTCTCAAACAAAACCTGTAACTTCTCTAAACTTCAACAATGGCATCCTCCACATCCTCCAAGGCCTCCAAGCACCCTAAGATCGTCAAAGAAGTACCTACCTCCTTTGAAGACCTCAAGTTCAACCCTTGCAACCATGTTGCAAGATTTGAAGTTGATCCCTCTTATCCCGAGTTCACCACTTTCACCAAGTTCTTGACCCGCTCTCCTCTCCTTCATGCCTTTACGTGCAATCCAAAAATGAGCAAGTTTCTCATTGGGAAATTTTGGCTCACTTGTGTTTATGATCCCTCAAACGACTCCATTAACGCTTCAATCCTCGCTGATGAAGAGGATGGTGATCATGACCTGACCTTTGGCGTGGATGATGTTAGATATGCTCTGAAGATCACTGCCTTCCCAGAATATGAAGACATGCATACAGAAAATGCACACGAAAAAGTGGTACGTACTCTCGGCTACATTCATCAAACTTCTTCCAAAACTTCCAAATCGGATAAAGGACCAGGTACCCTTGTGAGAAACAAGATGGGAAGCATTTGGAACTTCTTCTTCACTCACATCATCTACTGTCTTTCTAAAAAGACAAGTGGCCATGATCAATCCCCATCTTACATCACTTCACTAGCCCTACACTTATTTTCCAAAGAAAAATTGACTTTGCTCAATATTTCTTCACCGAGTTGGCTGAAGTGGTGAAACCTCCAAAACGATGTCATGTGGCCTACCCAAGATTCGTCTCCATGCTCCTTCAATTCAAGATGGGTGCTGCTTTGGCTGCTTTGGATGACTGGTCCGCCCCAGTTGTTGGAAAAAACGCACTCGATGTGCAACCCCTCGCCACCGACTTGCCGCTCCGCCCGGGTATGTAAACTTTCGCTCACTCTCCCGAGCTACACTGGGGGGACGCCGAAATCCCCGGGTTTGTACACCCGGCGATTCCAAAAGACCTTCCAGCCGTGGTGGCCCCTATCCCCTCCACCCGAGTAAAGTCGGGTGGCGCCAAGAAAAAATCTTCACGGGCCACCGACACCTCCGTGTCCGCTTCCGGGACCACGCCCCCGAAATCACCTTCGGAGGCTACCCAAGTCCCTACTCCTTCCCTCAAGCGGAGGCACTCCAAATCCCCTCCGAGATCTCCTCTAAATAGGTCTCGGAAACCTTCGGCCAAGCCCCACAAGCCAGCTGCCGATTCTCAAAAATCGGTAGCTGTTGAAATTGTCCCATCCGGGCCAAGGGAATCCGTCATACCCCAAACCGACTCCTCCGTCGCCTCTCAAAAGGCTTCGGTTGTATCATTGGAGAACCCTCAACTTACCTCATTACCCACTTCTTTGGGTGGTGCAGATGACTTCGGGGTCTCTCCCCTCGAAGGCACCGATTTTGCACTTCACAGCCTTACACCCGACCACTTTGTGGTTGATGATGCACAACCCAATGAAGGTTCGGCCGGTCCAGCGGTTGTTCCAGAGGGCTTGGACTTTCTGGACTTTTTGTTGCAAGACACGAATTCCCCACAACAGGTACAATCCCCACCAATCAGTTCACCAACGAAGCTACCCATCGATCCCACCGACCCTCTGCTCACCGACACCACTATGGTTCTCACCGACGTGCCCTCTCCTCCACCAACACATGCTATCACCACCGACCCCACTGATGGCACAACCACCGAAGCCATCGCCACCGACACCAACTCCCCACACCGAAGCTCTCCCTCCCCGACGCTCAACCTCTCCCCGACACTCACCCTCTCATACTTACCAAAGTAATTCTTTATCTGAGGACAGTTCATCACCTTCTCCATCCCCCACATAGGTACTATTCCCCGATCCTCTATCTGATCTACCATCCTCCACCACCATTCCAGAAACAAGGTCACTTCCCCACACTCCACTATCTCCCAATACTCCCCGCTTCCAACTTCCAAATGTTGGTACCTCTACTACTACAGATATCAGACTCCCTAGTGATCTTATTGCTGAAGTTCAAAAGTGTGCCCGCCAGTATCGGATGGTGGGTACTCAATTTGAGGCTTTCAAACAAGCCTCTTTGACTATGATGGCTCAGACTAATGACAGAGTGAGGGTATTGGAGGATCAGAATCATCAATTGGTTGCATCATCTCTTCAGGCCTTGCTACGGCCTCTCACCGATTCCTTGGCTACCGTTGGCCAAAAGTTAGAGGATTTGACCACCTCCAACTCCCATATGGCCATCTCCTTGGGTGCACTCAAATCCTCCTCTGATGCTAAGGATGCTGAAATTTCCAGACTTCGTGATAGGGACACTCAACAACAGTCCCTCAATTCTTCTATCATGGACTCTCTCAAACATCTTCACAATAAGGTTGATCACCTCAACAACAACCTTGATTGGGACTTAGACTTGGGCGACTTCTCCTTTGATAATGTTGACCAGGACAAACTTCATCAGATTCATCGGCAGGTGGATAGAATTTCTACTCATCTTGGTCTTTCGTGTCCGTCTGCTGCTGAGGGGGAGAAATCTCCAAAGGCTCCCTGAATGCCTTCGGTTCGACACGTAGGCAACAACAAATCTCCGACCGACCTCGATACATCATCCATCAGATTCTCCACAAAGCCTAAAGCCACCGAACTACTTGTTGAACCATCAAAGTCTTTGGATACTCCTGATAAAACCCAAAAGTCGGTGGCCATCTCTCCGAAATCAGTGGCCACCACACCAAAATCTGTGAGCATTCCTACCATATCGGCAACAATTCCATCGGTGGCCACTACCGAAAAATCGGTGGTCATACCTTCTATTATCCCATCGGTGGAGGGAACCGACAGACTAACTCAGGGGGAGAAACCTGGTCCGGCCAATGGTCCCAAAGACAAAGGCAAGAAAATTCTTTCAGTCGAGGATGAAACTCTTGAAGAGAAGAAGAAAAAGGAGATAGAAAAATATGGGGCTCGACCATCTGATGCACAATCGCTGAGACTTAAACCTCCTTCTCAAGGAGTTGTCTCTGAATTGGGTTTATCTCCTCAGGAAATTGAGGAGGCTCGTTTGGCTCAAAAGGCTTTAGATGATGAAAACGCCTTATCTCTTAAAGTTGCAAAAGAAGAAGCTGCCAAAGCCAAAACCTCAGATCCTATAAAAGCTCAAAAGTCTGAGTTGAGCTCCCTTGAAGAATCGGTGAGAAAGGCAAAAGAAGACAAAGAGGAAGAAATAAGTTGGTACAAGAAAGTCATGCACTACCGAACCAACAGGTCACCGATCTCATGTGTCAAAATTGCAACTTCCAGAGTTACTCCCTCCGATGTTCGGCTCATTATTGAAAGAGATGATGGATCTTCCAGAAACATCAAAGATTACCATCTCACGCAATTCGGCCTCTCCGAATGGCTTGTACTTTCAAAGCTGTTGGTAAAATGTGCTAATCCAAAGAAAGAGATCTTCATCAGTTATATTGGTGGGCTGATGAACCGAATGAAGGAAATCAAGAAAAAGCACAACATTGTCCTATCTTCTGAGGAACGGACCCGTGTTCAAACCTTGAAAGAAGATGTCAGACTTCCCGCTACAAAGACAAAATCGGTGAAGGGCAATGTTTTCAAGGAACTGGCTGCTAAAGGAAGGATTCCCTATGTGGACAATCTTAACTTGTCTATCCCAACCTCCATCACTTACCCTTCCACCACACTATGTCTCTCACCCATTCCAGGATTATTCTTCAATGATGCTCTCGGCCACCGGCGTTTCTTCAGGTTCTCCCAAATCCATCTTGCCGGCATTTTCTTCTTGGATGGCCTTTGCAACCTCATGCCTTACATCCCTGAAGCACAACCATACTACAAGGGCATCGCTACCGAAATCAAACGCCGACATCAATCAAAGAAGTAATATGGGAGGTAGTCATTTCAAGTACTTGTATTTTTCTATCTTTTGATGTATCAGTTATTATAATGAATACAAGTACTTTTCTTTCTTAACTTAGAATCTATTTGAATTTCATTTTATTATTGCACATAATTTTTTCAATACTTGTAAATGTTGGATATACTTAACAAATCCATAAAAGAAAAATAGACCAAAAAGAACAAAAAGAATGGTCTATGTGAAAAGAACCCAAAAAGAGTAAAAAGGGTCAAATTGCTTGTTATATTCAGTTACTCTTAAATCTTCTAAGTATGGAGCTCAAATTCAAATAGGGGGAGATTGTTGGGTCACCAAAGATTTGAAATTGACCCACCGATTTTTCTTCTAAAAATCTTACTTAGAATATTTTACTTTGGTTCTTTATGATGACTTAGACAAGACAACAAAAGTTCGGTGAAGTCGAAGATCAATCGAAATCAACTTGAAGATGTTCTCATTGTGGAAGTGAAAGACACTCTTCTCAACAAAAACCTAAGTCATCGTCCACCGAAATTCTCTATGAAAATCGGTGGACACTCCAACCGATTCTCCCTCAAGATCGGTCATCAAGCCCACCGATGAAAGCTTCAAATCGGTGGCAACATGGTCTTCATCATGCTCATTTTTGGTCAAAGAATCTCACCGACCTTACAGTCCAAATCGGTGAGATTTATTCTTGGAAGACAACATGAGAAGATCATTTATTATGGGACAATATCCATTGTCAGGAAAAAGTGACTATTTTTCGTTTTATCCAATCTCAGATATTGTCTCAATCAAGCATGGGTATCCTTCCTGGTACAGAGCAAAAAGGTGGAAAAGGATCTATCAACTTTTTAGAGTAAACCCTTACACTCAAATCTCCAGATGACAAGTGTCCTAAGCATTTAATGCTTCATGCACTATATAAAGAGGAAGGAGCTCCCCATGCAAGGTTACGCGTTCTTAAAGGATTTCTCAGTACAAGATTACTCTCTCTCTCTCTTGTGAACTTCATAGCTTTCAAACTTAGTGCTTTAAAAGTTTTTTTGTTTTCAGTTTACTTCGTGAAGATTGTTAGAATAGTTTAACTGCTCTTTTCCGCAACAATTTGTAGTTTTCTGTGTGTAATTCTTGTTGAAGTTTTTCAATAAAAGAATTAAATTAAGTGAATTTTTGTGTATTGTATTCAACCCCCCCCCCCCCCCTCTACAATACATGTTTAAGCCATCTGGGACTAACATTAACATATGAAAAGACACCCTCATTGAATACAACATGACGATCAACATAGAGACGAGATGTGGGATCATAGAGATACAAATATCCTTTATGCTTTGAACCGAATCCTAGGAAGACATAGGGAAGGGACCAAATATTCAATTTGTGATTGTTGTAACGTCGCAAGAATGGGTAGCATAGACACCCAAACGTTTTGATAAAATCATAATCAGGTATTTTGGAGAATAACCTTTGATAAGGAGATTCATAATTCAACAAGGAAGTTATGGTGCAATTGTGTAAAAAGGTCGTCGTATGAAAGGCTTATTCCCAGAAAAAAGATAAAGATGATTGAGCTAGAAGAGTTAAACCTTTTTCCACTATGACTATATTTCTACGTTCTGCAACTCCGTTTTGTTCTTGAGTGTAAGGACATGACACTCGATGAGAGATGCCTTGTTGAGAGAGAAACGTGAAGACATTGCAAAACTCATCACCCCAATCAGTTTGCAAGGACTTGATGGTACTCCCAAACTGTGTTTGGGTCATTGGTTTAAAGGTGAGAAATATGTTAAAAACTTGAGATTTATGTGTAAGAAGGTAGATCTAAATGAAGTTAGTCGCATCATCAATAAAAAACACAATATCGATTTCCGTTAAATGATAAAACTAGAGCAGGGCCACAAACATCCAAGTACACAAGTTCAAATGGCTTATTATAACTAATGTGAGATGCAGGGAGATGAAAACGACAACTCTTTCCCAATTGACAAGCATTGCAAATAGTAGGAAAAAGAACTAATTAGAATATGAAACTGAGAAACAAGAAGGATGTGTTCATGAGGATGAGCTAAGCGACGATGACAACCATTTAGAGTTTTACGGGAACTAAAATGTGTTGTTGGTGAGGATGGGGTTGGTGTATGTGATGGTTGGAGGCAGTAGAGGCCACGATTAGTGACCCCTCGAAGGAGGGTTTTCCCTGCAAAGTCTTAAGAACACAACGATCAGGATGGAATTCCATGTATGTGGCATTATCATGAGGGATTTTAGAAACACTAAGAAGGCTTTTTGTGAGTTTAGGAACGATAAGAATATCTTTTAAGTGAACAACCTTAGACATAGCAAGCAAAATAGTATAGCCATAATGCAAAATAAACACTTGATTACCGATACCAACAAATAACTTGTCCCTCACATGATACTCATCTGAAATGGTTAATTTGTTTAGATCTATAGTGACATGATTGGTGGCGCTAGTATCAAAATACCAGGATGGATCAATAATGTCAGATGAAGAGGCATATTTGGCGGACCGGTTAGAGCAAGCATGAAGTTTTCGACCCTGATAAGCATTGTTATTGTTGCATGGAAACAGTTAATAGTCGGGTGTCCCATCTTGCCACATATCTGACGTTAAATATTACGACAAGATGTTCCAAATGAAGTATCGGAGGAGTGGTTGTATTGTTGATACGACCATGAGAGTCTCCATTGTTAGATGATGAATACTTACTGTGACGCTGTATGTAACGTTGGCCGAAGGAGCAGTGAGAGAGTACTAGGGTGGTGAAGAAGGTAAGATGGCAGGATGGGCTACCCTTTTAGTTTCGAGAGCAATACGTTCTTCCTCTTGAAGGAGAAGGCCAACGAGTTCATCAATGTGAACATTCTCCGTTTTCATCGTAAATGCAGTAACGAACGCGCTGCATAAATTGTCAAGACCATTGAGAATGTGACTTACCAAGTCTTCATTGGAGATGGGATTAATATTTTCAGATAGTGAATCAGCAATGTTGCATTTCTGTTCGACGTATTCGTGAATGGATAACGAACTCCTCATCAAGGTTTGAAGTTGATTTTTGAGGGCCATACGGCGAGCCTGAGTTTGAGTTTGGAAGGTGCGGTCAAGAGTAAGCCATGCCTTGTGTCGGAAGAGGCACGAGCAACAAGGGATGGATTGCGCTCGTTTAGAGTGGATCAAAGCCAAAAAAAAGTACCAATCAATCTCGATGACACCTAGTGGTGAAGGCCGGATTTATCTCCGGAGGAGTGGTGACATTAGCGCCTTGAGGTTTAAATTCATTGTGAGGGTCATATTGCAACACCGCGTCTTCCAAGTGTATAATGCCTGGAGAGAGGCTAGTTAGAACTGTGTTGCGCCAAAGCGAGAAGTTGTTACAATCAAGTTTGATGTTGACCGGTGGTAGTTGAAAGTTGATCGGAGAAACCAAAGAAGCCGAATTAGCAGCTGTGAGAAGTTGTCGTGCGGTGTTGGAGTTTGACATATTGCTTGAGGATGAAGAATGTCTTGCAGCTCTGATATCATATAGTCACAAAGGTGATTTCTTGTGTGTATTTCATTACTTTAAAAGATGGGTATAAATAGATACATGGGTGATATGAGACATGGTAACATAATCTCTATCGTAAACAAAAGATAATCACAATCCTATACATATAATATTTACTTGGAAACTTGCTTTTGAAAGTGAATACTTATTTTGAAACAAACAAAAATAAAAATGGACCCTTAAAAAAGAAAATGAAACAGGTACACCAAGACGTAAAAAAGCTAGAAGAAAAAATGTATTTCTCTAACTATCATGACTTGTATCCTATCGATTGTCTAAGGGTTAAACTTTTATTGTGAAATAGATAAAAGAATCAATATATTTTTCATTTTATAATTAAATGAAAAAACTTATGAATCACGTATTCCCATTTTTACAATCAAATCAATGACATTATTTCAATTTGATTTACAGTTATTCTCGACCTCATTTGTCTCTGTTAATTGTATTCCTCAAAATACTAGCTACCGTCACAACAGCATGACAAAATAAATTTACTAGAAATTTTAACCGTTCTAATAGGATATTTAAAAATATTCTTATATGAGTAACATAATACATTATATACAAAATGTTACAATAAATTGTTACCACAAAGTTGGAAAACCTAACAAATTATATTTTTATAAAGAAGTAAATTTTAGAATGAATTGATGTAAAATTTGGTGTAAACAATATATCTTCAATCTATAGATGACACCATTCTTTTACAACTTCAATTATTGCATCGAGATCACTTTGCTATCGTGTTTTATAGTATTCAAAAAAATATTAAGTATTTATAATAATTAAGTCGAATACAAAGTCATGCGATAAAGTAATGTAAATGATAGTATGAGTAATAATATACGAGAGATAATTAATTAAAAGCAAATACAAAATATGTAACAAATAAAAAGTTTTGAAAAGTAAAACAAATTATTTTTGCTTTTCCATTAAAATAATAATAATAATAATAATAATAGTGAGTTGAGTGGAGCTTGGTTGGATCTGATGGGTATCAAAGGTTTGGTAAGAATAGCCAAACATATGAAGAAATATATTGTACTTAGTGATTGTGTTCTTTGAAGGATCATTTGAGTCAAATATAAGTTTACCAAGCATCATATATATATATATATATATATATATATATATATATATATATATATATAGAGAGAGAGAGAGAGAGAGAGAGAGAGAGAGAGAATCAAACGAGAATATTAACTATTTCAAATGATCTGAAAACGGCAAAATCACGTGCAAAATCACACGCAATTTGTTAGGTCTCATGTTAGTTGAATAGAAGTTAAGGGACTAGTTTTGACATATCTTGTAAATATCCTTTTTAGGATATAAATAGTTTGCTTATTCCTTGATTAGGGTTCAAGGACCTAATCACATTATTTTTAATTACCTTTCATGTACGGCTACTGACTTACAATTTTTGTTCATCAATCAAAGTGAGATTTATGACTTTATACTGAATTGTGTTGATTATCATATTGCACTTGTTAATCTGGGATCCACAATTGGTATCAGGGCAGAAAGACGATTGATTCAAAGGTAAATTCATCCTATTCTGGTCATTCAAACTTTATCGACTGGTTCTTGGTTAAAGGTTATTTTTTTTGCTTTGATTCAAGTGTTAAAACTTGAAATTAAGTCTTAAGAAATTATCTTTATTGTGTTTCTAGAGTCATATCAAAGTTTCGTTGTGTTTAATCAAGTTTATGTTAATCAATTTTTGAGATTTTTGGTTTCTGGGTTACTACACTCTGTTCTACAGAAAAATCTCAATTTTTGCTTAAAAGTGGTTCATTAATCAATTTGGTCAGTTGTTTTTGCTTTCCCAGCTTGTTTGTTTTGGTTCTAAAGTGTTTGCAGAAGTTTTCCAAGTCAAAAATGTGCGATTTCGATCTCCGGGCACGTTTTTCTTTCGACCATAATTTGAATACGGGACTCAATTGCTTGAGTTCCGGTTCCTTGTTTCTGTACCGGATCCTAAAATCCACCGGATCTCAATCCGGTTCCGGTTAGTACCGGGGTACATATCTATCGGACTCACATCCGGTTCCGGAAAGACCGTTTTACCCGGTTCTGGCATCTCTTACCGATCCCGCAAGCATACCGGTTTCGGTCCCGTGTTTATTCCGACCTTAGTCCGATCCGGATCCCACATCTCCAGTTCCGGAATCTTCATACCGGATTTTCAAATTCCGGATCTTTAGACCGGATCTCCAATCCGGATCACCTCTGCACACTCAAGTTTTTTTTATTTTTGTTTCTTATTATTATTTGCTTCTGGTTGAATCTGTTTTCGTTCCTTCCGTGTTTATTTCTTTACTTATTCTTAGGATTGCGTTAGGGTATTGCTCCTTTAGGATTTTGCCTTAGTTCTTCCGTTAGATTGTGCGTTAGATCACTCCTTTACCTTTGAATCACCCTACTCGTCTTACGATCACACACAAGTGCCCGGAAATGAATGCTCAAGACGCGTTAGCCATTGGATCTGAACTCAAACCTCTGATTCTGTACCGAGGGGAGTACAATGTCTGGAAAGACCGCTTTATGTGTTTCATCGAGACCAAGCCTCTCTATGAAGAGATTCTCCGATCGCTGACCGACGGACCTATTGCTCCACCCATGATGGATGTTCCAGCACAAGAAGGTGGAGCTCCAGCTCGTCGGGTGGTCAAACCTTATGACAAGCTGTCTGTCGAAGAAAAGAGGAAAGTCGATGGAGATAAACTGGCGAAGACATATCTTGTATACAGTCTTCCGAACAACATCTACTGTAGCATCGACAGTCACAAGGACACAACAAAAGGAATGTGGGACCAGCTCGCAAAGATCATGCAAGGCAGTCGTGAGGGTAATCAGCTGAAGATAACCGACTGCCTCACTCGATACGAAGCATTCAAAGCCAAACGAGGGGAATCACTCATCGACACCTACGATCGTTTCTACACACTCCTCAACGACCTTCACAAGAACAACATCTTCAAGACGAACCTCGAGTGTAATATCAAGTTCTCAAACAACCTTCAATCTGAATTGTTGGTCCCGAAGGGTTATACAAGTTTGTAGAAGGGGGGGGGGGGGTTGAATACAAACACACAGATTTACTTTCTAAATTGTTTATTGATATAATCAAACAATTTATAACTTGTTGCGGAACAAGATTAAGGATTAACCTAATCTAAACAAGTTAAGAACACTAAGTTTCTTGCACTAGAATTAAGACAGAAAGGAGATAAGAATATTACGAATAATATTCTAACACTAAGAGAGAAAGAAGAAGATGGCCGAGCACTTCATTTCTGAAGTAGGGTTCTTCTTATATACTGCATGCATTTAATGCAAGGCAGTATTACTTTACATGTGGCAGTAGCTGATTGGTTGCATGGGTTGACCTGTGTAGACAACCTTAGTAGCCGCATGGTGTACAGTGTAGAATCAGAGTTGCTTGTACGATTCTGGACAGAAGGGATGTCCGTTCTGATATTTCGTACGGAGACGTGCAAGGGGAAAGACAAAAGTAACTTGTAGAGTAGACCTCATGATCAGCGTTCGTTGAGCAGTACTTTATCAGCGAGTGATAAAGCTTAGCGTTCGCTGATATCCGCATCAGTTGAAACTTCACTTGAAACTTCACGTTGAGTGAACAAGTCTTGCTTCGCTGATATCCGCATCAGTTCATTAGTAGACTTGTCGCTGGTTCTTGGGCTTGATCTTCGACTTCAGCGTAGAACCTTTGTTGACGTGAAACTTGTCTTCAGGGATCATAAGTAAACAACTAAACTATCAGCGATCACCAAAAGTATTGAACATGCTCAGAGCTTTATGGTGATTAGTGTTCACTGAATATTTAAACTTAAAGAACGAGAGTTCCTATCAGCGGTACTGTAGAGTCATAGTACTTATCAACGATAGTGAAACTCTAATACATATTGTCTACTTACAATTTTCACTAAGTGTTTCTTTAAAGGGTCATTATCAAATCACTGAGGGTTTGGATCAACAATCTCCCCCTATTTGATTATGACATAGCAGTGAAGGAAAATTGCTAAATATGAAAACATAAGGATAAAAAGAACTAATAAAATATTTGTCCCTTTTACTGTTTTCTGGGATCTTTTGAGTACTGATGGAGTAAAGTACATTCGGTGAACTTTTTCTTTGAACTTCGTAAAGGTTACAAAGGGAAGTGGAAAAATTACAAGTACAGCAAATAAATTTACAAGTACAAAAGATATTAGCTGATAAAGATAGAAGAAATACAAGGAAATCCTATCAGCCTTCAAAAGGTTCTTCCTTAACGAGAAGTTCATCAAGGGTCTTTGTTGTAGGGATCATCCAGTCAAGGACAGTTTCTCCCTGATTTCTTCTTTCTTGTGCTTCTTTGAAGATCAGGGGCTTGAGATATCGTGCCTGAAGATCGGGTCTGAATTCACACCAATAGATGAGATCCCTGAGCTGTTCGATGGGAGTGATGGGAAGCTCAGAGACACGTTGAAAACGTTGTCCTTCATCATGGTCATGAAAGAAGATACCATAAGGTTCGCTTATGACTTTCCAGGAATGAATCTTTCACCAGGAGGCAGAGAGGTGTCAAGCGCTGAGAGGTCAGGATCAGGACCAAGTACTTCAGCACGTGAAAAACCAATACCTGTTTCATTCCGGATAGGAGGACCTAAATCTGAAGGTTTTGACTTTTTCTTTGCAGAGGCCCTTCTTTGTTGAGTTGCAAGAGGAGTGGGAGGAGGAATATCCACAGCAGAAGAAACCAAGTCGATCTGTCGATTTATAAGTTTTTTGACATGATCCTTGTATTTAGAACGTGAGCGCTGAATGGCTATTCTGATCTCCAACCATTCAGAGAGACCGTACTTCGTGATAGCATCAGCATAAAAGGTTTCTGTTGTACCGTTTTCTCTGAATATCTCAACCTCAACAATTGGAACTTTGATGGTTGATCTTCCAGTGATATGTACCTTGTTAATTCTGGCAGCCCGATATCGAAAGTGTACTTTCTCTTTGCACCATTTCAAGGTAGATTTAGATACCTTGGTCTTTTCTTCGATAATCTTCTGGGCGTCTTCCCACAACTGACGTTAGACTTCGATGGGAGTTCTTTTCAGTGCGGGGTCATTCACCGATTGTTGGGCAAGCTGAATGGCGAGAGCCTTATCTTTTTCTTCAGCTTCCTTTCTTTCGGCGAGTATCCTTTCAGCTCTGAGGTGATCAGTGAATTCTTTCTTTGAAAGTCTGAACTTTTTAGGAACATGAACTTTGTCTCGTGGAAGGATGATTCGTTGATCCTCAAGCTTCTTGATCATTTCTTCTCCCCTTTTCTGATCCTCTTCACTCAGCTCTTGTGGAGCCAAGGAAGGTCTATTTTTATGAGAGAGAAATTGTTCTTCAGGTTCATCGGTCTCAGTGATTAAATCCAAGACCGGGATTATTTCTTCAGCTCTTGTGGCTGGGATTATTGTTGGTGCAGCAGTGGGGACTTCAGCTGGATCCTCAAACAGGGGAAATGACTAGCTGAAACACAACGATCGTTTAAATGAGATCATGGGAAGGAAGAGATAGAGAAAGGAATATGGTTAAGTGTATAGAGGTTTTATGGAGAGGAGAACTGAGATAGAGAAGGGATAGAAGAGGGATGCGGAGTAAGGGAAGAGGAGATATTGTACCTGACAAACTGGCTTTATCTAAAGGATGGCCAGATTGCCTTCTGCAGCGAGGCCTTTGTTTTTGCCTTTGTCAGCTTCAGAAACTGCAGGCTTTGTTTTAG
The DNA here is from genome assembly GCA_033807775.1 of Saussurea involucrata. Classification (NCBI taxonomy): domain Eukaryota; kingdom Viridiplantae; phylum Streptophyta; class Magnoliopsida; order Asterales; family Asteraceae; genus Saussurea; species Saussurea involucrata. Next base: position 165,126,208 of record CM066320.1, read on the forward strand.
TCGTCTGCCCTGATGGTTCATTTATCGAAATCCCTTTCACAGGGACCTTTTTGGGCTCAACAAAGAAGTCATCATCATCATCATCCTCATTTTTATGAGTTGATGATGGTTCGTCGTCAGAGATGTCGACAACTTCATCGTCTTCAGCTTCTTCTTCAGACCCGTCCTCATCAGCGTAAGGTTCGGTCACATCAGCAACAACTTCCTTATGTTGCTCTTCGAGTTGCTCCCCCTCAGATACAGAGGGAGGTTTCTCGGTTCCCTCAGGGTTTTCAACTCCCTGAGGTTTATCAGAAGAAGCAGCAACAGCTTCAGTTTCATTTGTCTCCCCTTCTTCAGCATGGGGAAGACCTTCTTGAACCTTCTCCCCCTCTTCCTCATGATGAGGTGGGGAGGAAACAACAACATCAACATCAGAATGAAAATCACTGTCTTCTTGGCCAGTGAGTCCCATGAATAATTCAACCACTGCTAATCTGTCATCTAGGCCAGATATAGCAGGAGCGAGTCTTTGAAGATCCTCTCGATCAGCCTGAGTGAAGTGCGAAGGAGTACAGGTTAGAGCGTTCAGGCGATCGAGGACTTGCTGAAGGAGATCCTTGACCATGGAGACCTCACCCTAGAGAGTTACCATTTCTGTCTTCAGTGTTGTGACTTCACTGGACAGAGTGGTGAAGTATGTTGCGATGGTTGTGTTGGTGAGGTTGAGATCGTTGACGATTGTGGAGTTGGTGGCGAGAGTAGTAGCAAACTGAGCAATGCTACCATCCACCTTCTCCAGATCAGTACTGGAGGCTTTCTTATCAACAACCTCGGTCAGCTTTTTGAGATTCTCTCCAGCGTCTGTAACCGCTGAAGAGTTGATGGAGAGAGTGGTGTTGTAAGATTCCACCTTTGTGACCAGATCTTTCAGGGAGTTGTTGATATCTCCCAAATTAGGACCTGAAAAAGTTATTAACTTATGAACAGAGGAAAGCTCAGAAGTTTGGGGTTGTGAGAGAGGAGTATGTGGAGTTATGTGTATATCTACAGGATGGTTAACGAAGTCCTCGAAGTTTCGATGACCTGTAAACGTTTCATAGTCGTCTTCTAGAGAGCCTTTACACTGGGAGGTTTCCGCAGGTCCTGTAGATTGACCTATCATCCTCTGAAGATGTTCAACATTAGTATCGCTGAGGATGACGTTTGTTGAAGAGAATGGGGGTAATATTGGTGGGGTGTCCAAAGAAAGAGTTGGAGGAGTGAAGGATGAGAAGATTGGTTGGGTGCGGAGTTCAGCGTTGGAGCCGCTGATGAATACTTCTTCAGTCCTTAGAAGGTCTGAAGTAGAGGGGTTATGTTCCAAGTTTATAACCTCAGCGTTTAGAGACGCTGAAGTTGGGATGGAAGGGGTGGCTTTTTCAGCTGTGGCAGAGCGTACCATGAAACTATCCAGCGACTCTTGTACAAGATGAGTCGTGGATTCTTCAGCCGTTGATGGCTTTTAGGGTTGCTCCTTGGTTTTCTTGATCCTTTCGGAATCAAGTTGGGAAGTAGAGTGTTTCCATTTATGAGAAGGAGTGGAGGGTGCAGCGTTGGTATCAGCGGTGGGGATTTCCGCTGAAGTAGCCGCAGAAATAGAAGAAAGAGGATTAAGAATAGATAAGAGAGTAGTAAGACGTACCTCGTTTGGCATGGGGCTGAAGTCGAGTACCTTAGGGCCAACCTGAGAGAGTCTGTGATCACCATCTTTTGGATATTTGTCCCCAAGTCCTTTTAGAAAGACGGCACTGATGAATCGGGGATATGGAACGCATGTAGGTCTGTCAGCCATGTCCACCCTGAACGCAAGATCGTCGTAAATGATCGAGGCCCAGTCAACATGGAGACCTTTCAGCAATGCATAGCCCATGGCTTGCTGAGGTTGAGCAGCTTGATCAGAGGAGCCGGATTTTGCTGTCATACAGCTTATCAGGTGGGCGAAGATGAAGTTCATCTCGCTTGGCATCTTGGACTTCTTTATCAAGGTCAGCTTCTTCTCAGGCATTTTATCCCTCCCTGTGTCCCATGTGTAACCCATTGCATCAAAGAAGGCAGTGAGTGCTTCCCTATCAGCATGGTTTTTGTGGTTTGGCAGAGGGACAAAGCGTTTTTCTTTGGTAGCTGTGGGTAGGCTGAGTGCACGCCTGATAATGGCGGGGTTGATTCTGGTGGTGCTAAATTTGGTGTCACAGAGAATGACATCAAGGAGTTTGGTTGGGTCTTTGGGTGAAGGGACTTGAGCTCGTCTGCCAGTATACCAGAACCGAGATAAAAGAAATTTATGAGCAGGGGGTACAATGGTTAGGGCTGTAGATAAGCAGCAGGTTTTGAGAAAATTCACAGCATCATCCAGATGTGTGACTTGCTTTTTCGGAGGAAAATCGAAAAGCGCATAGTGGTTGTTGTGTTGGAATGTAACCTTATCAAGTTTGAACTTGACCTGAGGAGCCTTGGTGATAACCACTTTCTCAGCAGTAGTGGGGGTTTTAGCAGAAGGAGCTTCAGAGGTTGCCATTTCTGTGTAACACATAAAACCATGAAGAAGAAAAAAAATATCTTAATGTGGAGAGATTTTCCAATAAGATGTTTTCAAATTTTGTCCATTTCATTCAGACAAAAAAAATGTCTTTATGAAGATTAGGGTTTTTCTTGTTTTGAAAAAGAAATACAAAACATGGAGAGTATGTGTTTTGCAGTTTCTATTTGAAGAAGAGATTCTGGAAAAACATATTAAGAACAAGTTTAAGATTTGTGTTTTAAACTTGAAGAACAACCATGAAGGTTGTGTTCATAAAATCATGAAAAGAAAATGATTTCATTTTTAAAAAGTTCTTTTGTTTGATCTTTTGAAAACAAAGATAAGATCAGAAACAAGTTAAAACAGGTAAATAATAAGAATATTAACCTTGTTGTCGTAGAAGAAGATGAACAGTTTCTGGAAACTTGAGTTCAAAATGAAACAGTAATTCTTTTCTTGAAGAAGAAGTTGTTCGCGTAAAGGAAAAATATAAACTCGAATGGGTTTATATAGTGAGAGTAGAGAGAGAAAAACTATGAGCGGGAAAAGTTTTTCATGATGACACGGACATGTGTTTGCATTTGATTGGATAGAAAATGAAACGTGCAAACGTGTGTCAGAAAAAGAACGTGCCAGAGTTTATCCGTTAGGATGACGTCATAAACGTCCTTTCATATTTTAGGATGTCTCTGAGGTTTTTGAAATCTCAGGGACACTTTTGAAAACATGAAGCACTGAATAGAAATATCAGTGTTGGTTTTTAGAAATTTCAAAATATCGCTGATAAGGAAGATATATTCAGCGATGCAATTGTTTTGAAATCTTTTAATTCTAGGCGAACATCAGCGAGTAAAGAGAGAGCATACCTTGATATCAGCGAAGCAATTTTGTTCTGAAAGAAGATGATGGAATAGGTTATACAAGTTCATTTTTATCACTGATCAAATGTGAACCGCTGAAGATTTTACTCTTCAAAGTTCAACATTCCAAGCTCGCTGATGAGAAAGTTGAATCTTGTCTCATCAAGAGGTTTGGTAAATAGATCGGCTAACTGAAAGTCAGTTGGGATAAAGTGAAGTTCTATATCACCATTCATCACATGATCTCTGATAAAGTTATACCTGATTTCGATGTGTTTGTCTTTGAGTGTAGCACTGGATTGTTGGCTATAGCGATGGCACTAGTGCTGTCGCAATAGATTGGAATTTTCGAGAGCTGAAGGTCGTAGTCTAGTAGTTGATTTCACATCCACAAGACTTGAGAACAACAACTTCCAGCAGCTACGTACTCAGCTTCAGCGGTTGAGGTGGACACTGAGTTTTGCTTTTTACTTGTCCAACTCACCAGCTTTCCACCCAGGAGCTGACAGCCTCCTGTGGTGCTTTTCCTATCCAATTTGCAACCTGCAAAATCACTATCTGAATAGGCGATTAGATCAAACCCTGAGTCTTTGGGATACCAAACACCTAGGTTGGGAGTACCCTTAAGGTAATGAAAGATTCGCTTTACAGCGATCATATGAGATTCCTTAGGTTCAGCTTGATATCGTGCACACAAACAAGTTGATATCGGCTAGCTGTAAGATATAGGAGAGAGCCAATCATCCCACGGTACGTCGTGACATTAACAGGTGTTCCAGAAGAATCCTTGTTTAGTATCAGCGGCGGTGCCATAGGGGTTTTCATAGCTGAACTATGAGTTAAATCAAATTTCTTCAGCATATCTTTAACATACTTTCCCTGATTAATGAAAGTTCCCTTTTCATTTTGCTTTATCTGAAGACCAAGGAAATATGTTAGCTCACCCATCATACTCATTTTATACTCTGTTTTCATCCTTTCAGATAAACGAGTACAAAGGTCAGGGTTAGTAGAACCAAATATAATATCATCGACATATATTTGAACAAGAATGATATGACCTTTTACTTTCCTGAAAAATAGAGTTTTATCAATTTTACCACGCTCAAATTTTTCAATATGGAGATAAGTAGAGAGAGTGTCATACCATGCACGAGGAGCTTGCTTTAAGTCATAAAGTGCCTTATCCAGTTTATAAACATGACCTGGATGCTTAGGATCTGAGAATCCTGGAGGTTGTTCCACGTAGACTTCTTCATTCAGCTTTCCATTTAGGAACGCTGACTTAACATCCATCTGATAAACTTTGAAGTCTTTGTGTACAGCGTATGCTAAGAAGAGACAAATAGCTTCTAGTCTTTCCACTGGAGCAAAGGTTTCGTCGTAATCTATACCTTCCTCTTGTCTGTATCCCTGAGCAACAAGACGAGCCTTGTTGCGGGTTACAGTTCCATGTTCATCCAACTTGTTTCGATAGACCCATTTAGTGCCTATCACTGACTTGTCGGATGGTCTTGGAACGAGATTCCAAACTTTGTTTCTTTCAAATTCAGTCAGCTCTTCTTGCATAGCACTGACCCAGTTTGGATCTTGGAAGGCATCATCTGTTTTCTTTGGTTCAATCAGAGAGATAAAGTTAACAAATAAGCAAATGTTACCTGCACTTCGTCGAGTCTGAACACCAGCGTTTGGATCACCAAGAATCTGATCAATAGGGTGATTGATAGTCCATCGCTGAGCAGGAGCATAAGTCGCTGACTCAACCTGAACTGAAGGGGTTGAAGATGAGGCTTCAACAACTTCTGGTATATCAGCTAAGAGAGGAATGTGTGCAGATGTCATTTCATTCACTGATTGCGGAGAAGTAGATGGTATGTCTGAGACATTTGGTTCAGAAGCAGGCATACTGTTTAGAGGAATAGCTGAGACCCATGATGTTTCAGCTTCACTAGTCTGCATGTTTGGGATGATAGTAGGACCATCATCTTCAACCGTATGAGTATGAGGAATGGGAACGTCGTCTGAATCACCAAGATGAGAAAACATCCATTGATTCAGTTCTTCAGAATCAGCAGAAGGTTTAGAGTTCGCTGAACGGGATTCGTCAAAGGTGACGTGAATAGTTTCTTCGACAGTTTGTCTTCTTCGATTGAAGACTCTGAAGGCTTTGGAGATAGAAGAATATCTAAGAAAGATTCCATTATCAACCTTAGGATCAAACTTTCCAAGGGCATCTCTGTTGTTCAGTATGAAACACTGACATCCAAAGATGTGAAGAAAGCTAATTGAAGGCTTTCTTCCATGAAAGAGTTCATAGGCTGTCTTCTTGAATCTTTTGACAATCAGCGACCTATTTTGCGTAAAACAAGCAGTGTTGACAGCTTCTGCCCAAAACTGAGTAGGCAGGTGAGAATCGCTGAGCATTGAACGTGCAGCTTCGATGATAGTTCGATTTCTTCTTTCAACGACTCCATTTTGTTGCGGTGTTCTCACTGAAGAAAAGTTGTGAGAAATACCCTTACTTTCAAAGAAGGAATCAAGAGAACTGTTTTTGAATTCAGTTCCATGATCACTCCTTATTGAGCGAACGGTCATGTTGTTCAGGACTTCCATTTTCCTGACAAAGGTGATGAGTTCTTCAGGGGTGTCACTCTTAGAACGGAGAAACATTACCCAGGTATAGCGAGAGAATTCATCAACTATGACCAGCGTATATTTCTTTCCTGCAATGGATTGTTTGTTAACAGGGCCAAACAAATCCATATGGAGAAGTTGTAGAGGAGATGACACTGAGGAAACTTGCTTAGACTTGAAGCTTGCTTTGGTCTGCTTGCCTTTCTCACACACTGAACATAACGACTCTTTAGCGTATGAGTGCTGAGGTAGACCAGTGACTAACTCTTTAGAAGAAAGAGTGTTCAGTGTCTTGAAACTGAGATGAGAGAGCCTCTTATGCCATAGCCAGTTGACATCAAAAGAGGCTTTTGAGAAGAAACAGGAGTTCTCAGTGGTTGTAGAGTCCATATTTATAACGTAAAAATTTTCTAAACGATAACCGCTGAGAGCTATCTTCTCCTTTTTGTCAGTGACAAAGCAGGATTCCTTAGAGAAAATCACTTTGTTATCCTTGTCACATAGCTGACTTATGCTTAGAAGATTATGCTTCAGTCCTTCAACATATGAAACTCTTCCGAAGGTTGTCGTACCATTAGAGAGTACACCGAAACCTCAGGTATATCCTTTTCCATTTCCACCGAAAGTCACAGAGGGACCCTTCTCTTCCTTGTATTCAGTGAGCAGGTTCTTCTTTCCAGTCATGTGTCTAGAGCATCCATTATCGAGATACCAGATACCCTTCTTAACCCGCAAACAAAGGAAGATTAGTTTGACTTGGGTACCCATTTCATCATGTGTACACACTTGTCAGTGGGGGTAGAAGAGGTGCAAGGTTCAACAGTCTTCGCAGCATTTGAAGATTCAGCTTTATCAGTTTTCACTTTGGTTAATTTCTTAACCTCAGTGGTCTTCTTTGCCTTGGGGGCATTAATCTTCACCTTAGCTGTCTTTTCAGCTTTGGTGGCTGTGGGGCACTTACTAGCAACATGATTTGTAAGTCCACAGTGATAACATTTCCTATAACTAAAAGTAGCTTTAGGACCATTTGCATGCTTACCCGATAATTTTAAATAAGCAGGGCCAGCACCAAGTATACATTTGGCATTGGAAATGGGAGGAACTATCAGTTCTTCAGATTTCTTACCAATAATATCCACTTTAAGTCTAGGAGTAGATCGCTGAATAAATCTAGGGATCTTATTCTTAGAAGTAGAGGGATAAGTCATTGAAGCTTTAGAAGCATTCAACTTAGGTACAAAGGTACCCTTTTGAGGATTTTGGTTAAAAGCAATTCCTTTACCTTTGTCTTTAAAGACTAAGGTAGGTTTTTCTTCAGGGATAGGAATTTTTGAAGAGGAACACTGAGAGGATGAACTGTCAGGGATAGAGGAGACAAACATTCCAAACTTAAGCATGGAATTATCAGTGGTTGGTTTTTCAATGTCGGCTTTATAACCAAGACCACGTTTGTCATTCAGAGGAACCTGAGACTTAATTATCTCAGTTATCGTTGTTGAGGATTTACACCATCCTTCAACAATAGCTTTTTCAGCTTTCAATGCAGCGATAGCTTCTTCGCGTTCGATTTTGACTAACTGATTTATATGAACTTGATCTCTTAAATCTTCTTCAATTTTAGAAAGCTTTTCTATTTGAAGGTGACAGTTTTTAAGTTGTTCAGCGAAATCAAGGTTTTGATTTTCAACAACAGTTTTCCCATTCATAGTTTCATATAAACTCATAGTCAGAAGATCGATCTTTCGAAGACTATCAGCTTCATCAATATCTGAAATATTGGTAAAGAACGAAGGTGATACCTTAGTAGCAGAGATTGAAGTAGAGGGAATGTCAGACTTTTCTTCCTCATCTTCGATTTTGTCCATGAGACAGAGATTGGCCTCATCATCATCTTCAGAGTCAGATGATTCTTCTTCATCAGAAGCAGCCCAATCATAATCAGTCATCAGGCCTTTGCCTTTCTTCTTAAAGCCTTTCAGTTTTGCATACCTTTCTTTCAGCTTGGTGTACTTTTCATCTCTAGACCTGGGGTTAGAGGATTTCTTGGAGAAAGCTGAGTTTCTTAAAACTTCCTTTGACCTGCACTCGCTAGCAAAGTGTCCTATCTTTTCACAGTTAAAGCAAGTAGCAGTAGCCTTATCAACAAGGGTTGATGATCTTGGCTTGTCAGTAATAGCAAGAGGTTTGTTCTTTCTGAAATTTTTCTTTTTGGCGAATCTCCTGAACTTATTAGAGAGGAGAGCCATAGATTCATCAAGATCTGAAGAGTCAGGATCTGATTAGCATTCAGAGTTAGTCTCCAACTCAGTGATAGTGATAGTAGATCGCTGAGTGGTAGGTGACTCTGAGATTAAAGCAACATGGGTGCTTTTGGAATCTTTTACAAGATTCTTCTTAAGATGACTAGATTGCTCATGATTAAGCATCGTGCCATATAAGGTAGAAAGAGTCATAGATTTAAGATCTTTTGACAGCTTGAGACACATTGAATAACTGTCCCAGCTTTCAGGTAAACATTCTAAGAACTTTGTCAGAAGTTCAAAGTTAGAATATTCCTTACCAACGGTTTTCAGATCTATTATTAAACAGTTAAAACATTGATGTACTTCAGAGAGAGATTCATTCTTACCACAAATGAAGCTTTCGTACTGTCTTACCAGGTTGATCTTTTGTGAGTCCTGGACTTCAGAAGTACCTTCATATTAAACACAGATTGTGTCCCACATGGCTTTGGAGGTTTTCAGATTCATGACGGAATGGTAGACTTCGTCAGGAAAAGCCATGGAAAGAATGGATCTGGCTTTGGTGTCGATAGCCACTTTCTTCTTGTCTTCATCAGTCCACATATGAATTTCCTTAGGAATCAACCTTTCAGGAATGGCAGCTCTATCAGCAGTACCTGGGACTTCAGGGTCAATTCTCACAGGAATATATGGGCCGTTTTCGATGTAGTAAGGCATAGTAGGGTCTACAACTTCTAAGAAGAGTATCATCCTATTTTTCCATAGATTGAAGTTATCTCTGGAAAATCTAGGAGGTTTTGCAAGAGAACCATTATCAATATAATTAGTGTTTGTGTTGGTAGTCATTTTAAGAAATAGCAAGGAAGATAAAAGATTAGTATAGCCAAGATCTTATTTATGAGATGAAACAAATCTGCTCTGATACCACTTGTTGGTCCCGAAGGGTTATACAAGTTTGTAGAAGGGGGGGGGGGGGGGTTGAATACAAACACACAAATTTACTTACTAAATTGTTTATTGATATAATAAAACAATTTACAACTTGTTGCGGAACAAGATTAAGGATTAACCTAATCCAAACAAGTTAAGAACACTAAGTTTCTTGCACTAGAATTAAGATAGAAAGGAGATAAGAATATTACGAATAATATTCTAACACTAAGAGAGAAAGAAGAAGATGGCCGAGAACTTCATTTCTGAAGTAGGGTTCTTCTTATATACTGCATGCATTTAATGCATGACAGTATTACTTTACACGTGGCAGCAGCTGATTGGTTGCATGGGTTGACCTTTGTAGACAACCTTAGTAGCCGCATGGTGTACAGTGTAGAATCAGAGTTGCTTGTACGATTCTGGACATAAGGGATGTCCGTTCTGACATTTCGTACGGAGACGTGCAAGGGGAAAGACAAAAGTAACTTGTAGAGTAGACCTCATGATCAACGTTCGTTGAGCAGTACTTTATCAGCGAGTGATAAAGCTCAGCGTTCGCTGAAGTCTTCTACTTGAAACTTCACGTTGAGTAGACAAGTCTTGCTTCGTTGATATTCGCATCAGTTCATTAGTAGACTTGTCGCTGGTTCTTGGGCTTGATCTTCGACTTCAGCGTAGAACCTTTGTTGACGTGAAACTTGTCATTCTGGGATCATAAGTAAACAACTAAACTATCAGCGATCACCAAAAGTACTGAACATGCTCAGAGCTTTATGGTGAACAGTGTTCGCTGAATATTTATACTTAAAGAGCGAGAGTTCCTATCAGCGGTACTGTAGAGTCATAGTACTTATCAGCAATAGTGAAACTCTAATACATATTGTCTACTTACAATTTTCACTAAGTGTTTCTTTAAAGGGTCATTATCAAATCACTGAGGGTTTGGATCAACATGAATGGAAGGGATTTCCCCTCCATGTTCGTCACAACCGTTCCTTAGAGAATGTTCCGTTGCACGAGCTCTACGAGATGTTGTTACAAGACGAAGACGATGTTCGTGAACTGATGGGAGATCAGAAGTCTGGAGAAAAGACAAAAGAAGACCCTCTTGCTCTCATGTCTCACAAGAAGGACAAGCAAGTCCAATGCAGTTCGTATAGAGAGGAAGCACATAGTGAGTCTGAACATGAGGATGCAGAACCGGAAAGTGATTTTGATCCAGAGCTTGACGGCATCAAGAAAGTCGTTGCCCTACTATCCTGGGAGTATGCTAGGAAGAAGTTTTTCAAGAAACCATCCAACAACAACCAGCGTTACTCCACCAATACAAAGCGTTGGGATTACAGAGATAAGTATGAAGGGAAGCGTAAGTCTGATGATGGAAGGAAGAAGAACGACGAAGGAAAGAAATCCGAAGGAAAATCAGACGAGCGAGATACTGATGAACCAGTGAAGTGTAAAAAGAACCAATATGACATGTCAGATTAAGTAAGTGTAAAAAGGACAAAACATGTATTTAGAAGAGATGAGATATTCGAAAAGTATGTACCACTCTTCCAATTGTAATTCATATAACATTTATTTATTATACGACCATCATTACACTTGTATAAATAGAGACACATTGTGAGACAATGAAGTTGTTGGTTGCAAGAATTGATCGGCTAATTCAATGATTTCTCTTTATGTTCTGTAAGCTCATTTTCTCTCTTCCAAAGAGTTTGAGACTGTGTATCTAGCATTGCGGGTGAAGAAATAGGCTTCTTTTGACTTCAGACGTTAACTGAATTCAGAGTATTTGCGTGTATACCGTGGAGACAACGAGCTAAGTTCGTTGGCTTAGATTCATATACGATATCAAAGGGTTGTTGCTCGTTCTAGTAAAATTTTGGAACATTCATCCTACTACATTTCATATGGTTTCTTAGAGAAATACAGTTACTTTCCAATAAACGTATGGCTCATGTATTCCAACATTAGCTATGACTCCAATTGTCTTATTAAGTTGAATAGTTGTTAATTGCATGAGCTAAACCATCGAATGGTTATAGTTAATTTAGCCAAAAAATTTAGGAATGGAGTATGTACTGAAGAACGGTTGTGGTTTGTGTCGGTATAATAGTATGTGTTAAAGCAAAAAACAATGATTTGTCAAAGTTAAATTAGGCAAATACATACATGCACTACAACAAAATGAGTTTTTTAGCATGTCCAACAATCGTTGGGCGTCTTAATGAAGTACTTAATAAGACTCTTATGTTGTAAGACTAAGGTGGCGTTTGTTTTTTAAGTGGTGCTGAAGTCTGAAGTCTGATTTCACTTCTGATTTTTAAGTGGTGATGCTGAAGTCTGAAATCTAAAAGAAAAAGACTGTTTGTTTTTTTAAACTGAAAACGTCTGAATATGAATAATTGTCTATTTTATCCTTCAGAAATTAAAATGGAAATTAAAATTTTGCTAGTCTTCCCCACACATCTTTTTCTACCAAATACCATCCCCATTTGCACTTTCAGACCCCTTTCTCTCCAACATTTGAAATTGTGTGGTTGTGATGACCTTTAAAAGTCATATAAACAACAATCAAAGAATGAGGGTTCCAAAAAAATCACGAGACTCGCAAAACCTCACAATTTTTTTTCTTATATAAATATATAATCAACAACAATTTTTTTTCTTATATAATAAACAAAATTTCTATGAGCTAATGGAACTTTTAGGGAGTCCATCACACGTGTAGGCAAAAGGCAACCCAATGAACACATGTACTTTTGCTATCGTTATCATCAGATTAGATTAGAGAAACTCCATTAGTTGACGACGGTGACGAAGAGGCGTCTACGGGTGGTTGGAGTCCATTGAAACAAAAACCCAGATGGATATATATATATAATTGTGTGAAACCCAGCTGGGTTTTAGGCTTTCGGTACAGAGAGAGTGATGGAGAAGACGATAGAGAAAGAAAGAGAGTGGGTGTGGGTGGAGTCTTTGACCCGTTTTCTTCTACATCCATGAGAGCGGCTGTGATAAGAAAATAAGTGGGAAAAAAGTGAGTAGGTTACCACTTTTTGTTACAGATGGGTTTAAGTGATAAGTGGGTTTGAATAGGGAAAAAAAACAAACAGTCTTATTTTAAAAATGTTTGACCGAAAAAGTGATAAGTGGTAATAAGTTCTGAAAACTAAAAAACAAACAACCCCTAACAATTATGAGTCATATACAATGGAGTTACAATAGGTTTTTTGGACGAAATTAGACGGCCGAATAAGTTCTATCGACAAAATCAAACAATCTAATAGCACACACGAAATAAATCGTAAACTTTTTTGAAAGATATTTTTGAGAAGTGGCCAATAGAAAATGTAATAAAAATATTTGAATGTGTCACATAAAAATGCTGATAAGACGATTTATTTATTGTGTTTTATTAGATTGTCTGCCTTATTGAAAAAATTTGTTAAATCATCCAACTGCATACTAATAACTTGTAATGGCAATATGTGTATATATATGACTCAAAATTGTTGATCTTATAAATCAAGTCGTATAATTATATACTTTTTATCAGGTCGCTAAAGGAAGATCAAAATACTAACAATAATAAAAGAGGCCGAGGGGTTTTTTAATATTTTGGACAACTTAGCAGCCCTTTTCAGAATAAGCAGGATGTTGGGTTGATAGTGAAGTTTGAGCAAAGTCGTTCAATGTTCTTTTAGCTAAATTTCAGCGTTTTGAGGGATTTTTTTAAGTTTTTTGGTTGATTTCAATGGATTTTTTCGGTTTTTTGGCTGATGTCCCCTGTATTTCATAATATCCCGAATTACCCCTCAAAAATTAATGTGTGCACCTTTTATACCCCAAAAAAATTCTTGTGAAAATTAGTTGAACTAATGTAAGAGAACACGTCGGGCAATCATAGGTCCGCCCCTGAGTTCGGCCTCGTCGGAAGGAGGAAGAAATTAAACGTTGTAGAAATATAGATAGAAGATCGAGGTAGCTTATAGACTCATGGCAACGAGCTTGGAGAAAAGTCATCATGCATTCCATGCATGTGTTTAGTTGAATACGATTAGACCAAATTGAAGAAATGTGTCATTATAATTATTTTTTAGTTAATAAATACATGATATATACAATGTTCTAAAAAACTCGCCGCAGAGCCGTCATGGCGCGCCAGGGCACCAAGGCTTGAGTCTCACGCCACGTTAAGCCCGTGGCACGCCATGGCTTAATGCGCAGTTTTCGTACTGCAATGTTTGATTTGTTTTTAGGTTTTTAATGTCTTATTTGCAAGTTTTTTAATATAACATAATTTAACTTGCTTATTACTATTGACTTATTGAGTAACACTATAAAAGATATGTTTTTATATATAATATTATCTATGAATTAGAAAAATAACTCCATAAGTTACGCCTTGAAAACGTCATGGCTTCGTCGTGGCTCCTAAGGCTTGAGGTTGGCCTCGCCGCCATGCCACATCTCACGCCATTTAGAACCTTGGATATATATAGTTTTTTATTTTAATTTTGGTACAAAATATAAAATGATCACATATAAAAACATATTATTGGTCAATATCAATACAAGTTTCCTTTTAATTATATGGACCCCTTTTATGTTTGGACCATTCTTTTTCGATATATCTTCTATATTTTTTTTGTATGCACCAAATAATTGGTCAATCATAAATGTTTAATAGTAGTGTTATTTAAACATATAACGGTTATACTATATAAATTTTGTTTTTTATAACACACACGCCAACATTTACATGAACTATAACAAAATTGACTTTATAGGACGCCTAATCTCTAGATGTTCTAATAGAATACTGTATATAACTTAATTTTATAGGACCAAACTATATCTAACAATGTCACAATAGGTTTATAGGATGATTTTAGGCGGCTTAACAAGTTTTTAGGACGTTTTTAAGATAAAGTATCATATTAGCTATTTTATATGACATTTTTGAGACGTGTCCTATAAACCCATCTTTTTTAGGACACTTGTGTTTGTATGAAAGTTGACCACTAATAATAGAGAATGAGCGGACAAAAACGAGCACCTTGGTGGCTTAATTAACCAAGATATGGGCAAGCGTTGCTTGCTAATAAAGGGGCTCCCTACCTGCTTCATCCAGAGAAAGTGATGGGGATTCAGTGCTCGTATTTTACATTTGATTTTCCGTATAGACTACAACTTAACGAGATTTAGGTTTTGTTTGTCACACTTGTTCATGTCTTGCTCTTACGAGTTACAATATTGATGTTAACAAGGGAATGCTCATTTGCAAAAGAAGCCTTTATTGTAGTTAGAATGTACGTGACAATAAATTTAGCCTTTATATCTTTATTTGAGCATGTATCATATCCTACACTTTAAAAATTAAACAACATTTTATTTTAAATATCAAACCATAGATAGGGGTGTTAACGAGCTAAATGGATTTGAATAATAACTTGTTCGAGCTCACTTGAAATTTTTAATATCAGGTTTAAGCTCAAGTAACTTTTTCAATGATAAGGATCCAGCTTGATGTTCGTTTAACAAATCTTAGTTCTACAATGTATATAAATTCAAACTTTATAAGCTCGTTTATATGTGTGAAATTGAGATTAATTAACTCGTTAATATTGGGTCAAGCTCAATAACTTTTATATTTCGATTGTATGTTTTATGAATATATAGACGGTTTGTTTAAAAAAACGTATGTTCGAATGACTTGGCTTGACTCGAAAATATTAATCGAGCTCCCAAACGAGCCAAATCAAACATGGTGTTCTGGAGTTTGATTCATTTAAGTAAACTATCTTATATGGTGTTCGAGATCAATTCGAACTTGAGATAGACAAACTTAAATAACTTGTTAGAAACTCAAATCATTAATATCTTTAGATATAAAGATTGTTTAATAATGGTCTTTTTTTACTTTGTAGATTTATATTGATATTTTCTTTTAAATAAATTATATTATTAATAATTTTATTTTTTAACATTTAAAAGTCAAAATATGAATACTATTTTAAAAAATCTTTATAATCAAATATGAGATCGTCAACATGAGCCATGAAATAGACGTAGATATTTTTTATTTTTGTGTGTGCATTTAAATAAAATATCTTTATGATTATAATGAAGTAGTACAAACAAATAATAGGCAAGTAGAAAATAATTGCTTTTGATTTAATGAAATTAAACCACAAGGGTTGCGACGTACTGGTTAAGGTCCTGGGAGATGTGGTGGAATATCCCATCTGTCCAAGGTTATAATCCAGGCGTACATAACAATTGTGGCCACTGAGGTTGCTGATGTCTTACAGTCATAATTTGTCAATGGATTAGTTTAGGCATAGCCTAGGACACCCTTCCCAAAAAGAAGAAATTGATGAAATTATACATATATATAGAGAGAGAAAGAAAAAATGTTGTATTTATATCAGAACAATGGACAAATAAGAATATAAAAAACGATCGAATCATGCCCGTAACCCCACGTCATGCGCACATCCTTACATTGACTGTTAGTGCATGTGATTTTGTCGCTTTATTATTCTCTTATTTTGTTATTGTTCTCATTTGAACTTCTCTCTCTCTCTCTCTCTCTCTCTCTCTATATATATATATATATATATATATATATGTTGGGCTAGGGGTTAAATCAAATGACAACCACAAATACGTTACAAACCTGTGAGAACCGATATAAACATATTGTAATATACATGACTAGTTATTATGATCTTGCTTCACATATATTTGTTTCATAATGTTATAGTTTCACATTTATTTGTTTCATCACGTGAATATTATTTACGTGTATATTTTGTTTCACTAGGTGAACCAAAATTTGTTTTTCACGTGTAATCTTGTCACAAGGTGAACACAAACATATGTGAAACAATATCTAAAATCATAGGTTTTGATGGAAAAAAAATCATGTAAAAAAATAATTTTTATATCAGTTCTCACGGGTTTGTAACAAATTTGTGGTTCTCACTTGATTATCATCATGTAGGGCTATTCAAAGGAGAATTGCGTATTTTGCGAGATCTGTGAGGTCCAATCTTAGCCTTTCATCATTAGTAATCAATGGTTCATGTTAATAATGTTAATTATCATTAATTTTTGGAATTTTAAGTTTATAGATAATATTTAGGGGTAAATTAGTCTTTTTGTAATTCTCTCCTCTCCCATCTCTCCTTAATTCGGTGGACATTACCGGTTTCAAACCCGTATCCTTTGTGATCCACGTTGTGTTACATTACCACTCTATATACACTATTATTGTGATACATTGTGATGTCTTTTTTTTAACCCATGCATAAACACTACCACTATGATACATGTTGTATCACAAAGAAAAAATGTATCACTATGGGTTAACAGCAATAAACACAGAACCAACATCAATATGTATCACATTGTGTCAGATTGAGACAAACACCCATACATTAAATGAAAAAGACCAAAAAAGTCTAGTTTGAATATTCGTGAGTGGAATCAAATTCATATATTCATTAATAAAAAGGGAAATTAATTAAAATACCCTAAGTCAAACCAAGTGTTACCAAAATACCAAAAATCTCTCCCAGTTTGCAAAAATACCCCTTTTTTCCGCGATGGGAGCCTGCGATCGCGGGCCAGGGACCATTTCTGACACTTTTTTAAACTTGCAGGGACCATTTTTGAAAAATGGAATCCCGCGATCCCGGGCTCATCCCGCGATGGGTTACTTTTTGTGACTTTTCAATTGCAAGGGACCATTTTTGAAAAATTCCAGGGACCATTTATGAAAAATTGAACCGCGATCGCGTAGAATCCCACTGTTCACCCCGCTTTCTTTCAATTTGATGAATTTAAAATAAAATGTTACACTTTCAACCCCTATACTTATTTACTAAATTTACTTTATACCTTTTACTTTCATTATTTTAATTTTACATTTAACACATATAATCGTTTATTAACTAAAATACGTTAAAAAAATACGTTTTAATTTTAACAAATTACACCATTATAATCGTCTCTTCGATACGTTCGAAATGAGCCCAATCTTGAATTTTTTTGGATTTATATATTTTAATATATATCATATACAGTTATACACTACATAAAAAAAATATTTTTTATATTTAAAATTCATACTCTTATAGTTAATTATTTAATTTATGGTACATCTTTTTTTTTTCAATTTTGTTTTACACTCCTATCGCATTAACATAATAATCATATATTAACTAATTCATTAAATCGTTTTAAATTATTATTATTTGAATGTGTTTATAGATATCGTGAATGGCAATAGGAGAAGGTTTCACGAGAAGAATATTAAATGGGGTTTTGACAAGTTGGTATCACTGGACTCATTTAAGAATTGTGAAAATGGGTATTTGGCGAATGATGATTCATGTGTGTTTGGAGCTGAAGTATTTGCAGTTACAGAGTATTGCAAATCATCTTCCCAACCGAAACGGATACAGTGCATGTAAACAAAAAAATTTATTACTGGAAGGCGTCCTGGAGTCCTGTGATCAAGTTAACCTTTTCCTTGATCACGTCATCCATTCCCATGTAGTCCGATTCGAGTTCTTCTAGTTCCTCTTCAGCTTCCTTAATCTCTCGTTGCAGCTGCCGAATGTGAGCCCTAGTCATGGCCAGTTCTCGTTTCTTCTCCGCTAGATACTCCATTTTCCCCTGCTGAATCCCCCTGTTATGGTTCCACATACCCTTTACCTTTTCGATACCGGCGTTCGCCTCATCAATGGCTTTTTGCACTGCGGGAGTAATTCGTTGACTTTGTCGAAGACCCGTCGGCATAAAATCATACATTGGTGGGGTTCTCATGCCATTATCGAAGTAGTAATTGTCGGATGCCATCTCCCAGTCTGCTTCCTCCTCAGGCGTGAATGGAAAATCGGCTGCAGTTCGCCCACAGTTTGTCCACTCCTCGTCTGTTTCCGGTACCTTCCAGGTACTCCGGCGAGCTCCGTCGTTCAGTGGTTGGTAGGCTCCCGAACGTGAAGTTCCAGCCACATTCGCCGACTTGTTCCCCCTTGATCTTGAACCTCCATCCATTGTGTTAAAAAAAGCGAGAGTGTGTTTGTATAAAAGATAGATAGGAAGTTGTGAATTACTACTTCATCATGCCATCTACTTATAGCCGTGAAAATGTATGTTCTTCATCAGATATGGTCAAAGATTTCGTCTGAAAAAGTTGCCTGCATGATTCGTCTGAATAGTTCACTGCAAGATTCGTTTGAAAAGAGCTTGTAAGATTCCACTGAAAAAGTAACTGCAATATTCGTCTGCTCTTGAATAAAGGTCTTTCATTAGGAAGAAAATTAGTCTTTAAGTAGTCAA
This sequence comes from Saussurea involucrata, assembly GCA_033807775.1. Taxonomy (NCBI): domain Eukaryota; kingdom Viridiplantae; phylum Streptophyta; class Magnoliopsida; order Asterales; family Asteraceae; genus Saussurea; species Saussurea involucrata. Next base: position 165,144,780 of record CM066320.1, read on the forward strand.
ACATAGCTAATTAATGAGAATTTAGATCAGATTTATATGGTACTATCAAATGCAAGTTTCTATAATATAGATATTGTTCTACATTACATGATACCAATTTTTGCATCATATGAATCACTTCCAGACAACAAGAACCAATACCCCAATAATCAAGAAATAAATGCTTGTTCATCCAATAATCTATGTATTAGGATTATCGCAAGTTTCATAAACCTACTTACTAGGTGTTGGAAATATGGGTTTTACTAAACTTTGGATGCATTTAAATTTATATATATGTGTTATATATAACTAACTTTTAGTAGGTTTATGTTCTCCTATATGAGAGCTTCGAAATGATATATAATGCGTCCAAAATGGAGTATGTGTGAAAGAGATATCGATACTCAAAGTTGAGTAAATGGATGAAATTAGCAAAAACCAAATGAAGTAAACGGTAACTGTATCACAATACTTTAACAAAATAAGTTAATACTAAAAATAACAATTATTTAATGTTACATAAACAACCTAACTACTTAGACAATGCGCATAAATTGACTCCGCCATATGTCGGCGGAAATCCATTGCCTCATCGTCGGTTTCGTTAGGGGGTACCCATATCTCCTCGTTATTTATCAACTTTTGGACATTACGACATACCCATACACCGCAATCCGCATATAACCCGGTCTGCTGGGGTACTTGGCCGGCCATCTTTGTGCGAAAGATACTTGACATTTCGCGACGTCTATGATCCCCTATCAATGAAAAGAACGTATATAGTTTTGCTTTAAACGATTGCATCTGCTCTGTCAATTGTTGTTTGCAGAGACCGTCCTTTTCGCTGTCATATAGGGTCATGACCATAGTGTCAAGTTCAAACACTCCAAGCAGCCAATGTCTGGGATGCAAGCATATGGGGATGTACACCTGAAATATTACAATATATGTCATATATGTTATTAAATAAAATAACAGTAAAACGATTTACATACCCTATCGAGGAGAGTCCAAGAGGTCCCTTCCGAGCCATTGCATATTTCGACCACGGAGGCGGGACCTTGATGGTCCATCAGTATACACTGAAAGAACATAGTGTGCATGATGGTCCACCTCGTGTCTACGCCACGATGTTTTTGCAACAGGCTAACCCAAGAATCGACGTGCTATGCATAAAAAATAGATGGTTAGACATGTAATATAAATATATTTGATTATATATGACTATAATTTAACTTCATACTAACCGTATTGTCTAAGTCAGAGTTCACAGGGTCATCCGCAAGCAAATTTTCAAAAAACGAGGGGTTGATTTCTAAGCCCCCGTAAGGGGTGAATGTCAAGTTGGGGAGGCGACCAGTCCGGCACATCCTCAATATTTCTGATGCCGGTTGAGGCTCCGGTGAAGGCACCTTTCCCTTTTTCTTTCCTCCCTTCTTTCCCCCCGCTTTCTTTGCTTGTTTTTTAGCGGGCGGTGGTGTCGTAGATCCTTGTTGGCCAAACGGGTGACGAAACCATTGTGAAATTTTATGCGACCGCTTTAGAGGGAGCGGGGTCACCTGTGGTGGTGGATCTACAACATCCATCGAGTCATCGTTAGGCTCCGAGAAGTGCTCCGAGAAGTGATCCTGGATAATAGGAGACCCCGTCTGAAAATTACGTTACTCAATGTTTTAAGTACAATTTAGGAAATGTTCACAATTAAACCAAAACTACCAAAATAACTTACAGTATGCATTTCCGGCCTGTAATAGTCATCGGCCGAACCGCCAAAGATGTTTGTGATTGATGTGGTGGCGAACGGCGGCGGCATCTGCGAGGTGTATGCCCCCGACATCCCGGCCTGCGTGACATTGATCATTAAAATAGTTACAAAATTAGGATTATCGATATATAACTATAATGGTTACTCAGTGTCACTAACACTCTCCGGGATAGTCGAATATGATGTGGTGGCGAACGGCGGCGGCATCTGCGAGGTGTAGGCCCCCGACATCCCGGCCTGCGTGACATTGATCATTAAAATAGTTACAAAGTTAGGAACAAACATATAACTATAATGGTTACTCAGTGTCACTTACACTCTCCGGGATAGTAGAATAGGATGTGGTGGCGAACGGCGTTTCCGACATCCCGACCTGCGTGACATTGATCATTATAAGAGTTACAAACTTAGGAACAAACATATAACTATAATGGTTACTCAATGTCACTTACATTTTCAGGGAATGACGGATGGGATGTGGTGGCAAACGTCGCATGTGCCCCCTGTCCGAACGGAGCGGGGATCGGTGTCGTACTCGACAGCTAAAACAAATTTAGAACGTAATATTAATATACAAACTAAATAAACGTGGCCAACAAATTAAGTTAAACACTAACATTGACAGCGCTAAACTGTCTGTAGACTTCCTCCAGATAGTGTACACGTGTCTCTAGCGGCCCGTGGACGTAGTCCCACAGGACTTCATGTGAGCCACGTTGTGGCTCGTAGGAAGGGGCCGCCTGATATGGATTGTAGGAGGAGGAAGGGGGCGCCTGGTAGGAGGAGGAAGGGGGCGCCTGGTAGGAGGAGGAACGGGGCGCCTGGTATCCACCGGAAGGGGGCCTGTCGTCGTCTTCCTCATCTTCGGAAGTAGGGGGACGTCGAGCCCTTTCCGCCTCTGCGTCAATAAAGGCCACGCTGTCTCTGTACCAATCTGTGCCCATCTCGTCGACAGTAGGCACAAGGCGATCGGCGGGCAAGAGTGACTGCTAAATATATGATAAAACATAAAAGAAATTAATAAGCGGGACTAACGTATGCAAATTGTAAACATAGTAAAAGAACTTACATTTCTAGACGCTTTGAAGAACTCAATCCAAAGCGACCTACTTAGGGTAACACGCTTGTCCCAACGGGTTCCCCTAAGTACTCGATCGTCGCGCTTGACGAAATATCGGATTGATGCGGGAAACATCTCCAAGATCCATATCTGGAATTAGACAAGAAGAGCAAGTACGTAAAAAGAAAAGCCAAACAGTTTGTATGCATTATTAACAATTGTTATACTACGTATCTAACCTTGAAGGCGTATGTAAAACCACAAAGATTCATCTTTGCATGTCGATCGGCGCGTCTGCCTATGGCTCGGTGCAGATTAGAGTAGCAATGTGTCCAGATATGGCTACCCCACGGGTAGCTGTTAAACAGCTCAAGGTCCTCGACGGCCCTAAGGACCGTCGATGAAGCATGCTGGCTATACTCACGGCCCAGGAAGCCCATATCCACGATCACCACCAAGCATACACGGACAGCATCGTCGTCGGTTAGGGCACTAAGGCCCTCTTTCATCTTTTCCCGGGCTGCCTTCAGCTTCAAACGAGATGCTGAAATGCCGAAAACCCTATCAACGTATAATAGTGTTATATATAGATAAAGTGCGGTTTATTTTATTTCAACGTATCATATTGTTATATATAGATAAAGTGCGGTTGTATTTTATTTCAACGTATAATAGTGTTATATATAGATAAAGTGCGGTTGTATTTTATTTCAACGTATAATAGTGTTATACATAGATAAAGTGCGGTTTATTTTATTTCAACGTATAATAGTGTTATATATAGATAAAGTGCGGTTGTATTTTATTTCAACGTATAATAGTGTTATATATAGATAAAGTGCGGTTTATTTTATTTCAACGTATCATATTGTTATACATAGATAAATTGCGGTTGTATTTTATTTCAACGTATAATAGTGTTATATATAGATAAAGTGCGGTTGTATTTTATTTCAACGTATAATAGTGTTATACATAGATAAAGTGCGGTTGTATTTTATTTCAACGTATAATAGTGTTATATATAGATAAAGTGCGGTTTATTTTATTTCAACGTATAATAGTGTTATATATAGATAAAGTGCGGTTTATTTTATTTCAACGTATAATAGTGTTATATATAGATAAAGTGCAGTTTATTTTATTTCAACGTATCATATTGTTATATATAGATAAAGTGCGGTTGTATTTTATTTCAACGTATAATAGTGTTATACATAGATAAAGTGCGATTGTATTTTATTTCAACGTATAATAGTGTTATATATAGATAAAGTGCGGTTTATTTTATTTCAACGTATCATATTGTTATACATAGATAAAGTGCGGTTGTATTTTATTTCAACGTATAATAGTGTTATATATAGATAAAGTGCGGTTGTATTTTATTTCAACGTATAATAGTGTTATACATAGATAAAGTGCGGTTGTATTTTATTTCAACGTATAATAGTGTTATATATAGATAAAGTGCGGTTTATTTTATTTCAACGTATAATAGTGTTATATATAGATAAAGTGCGGTTTATTTTATTTCAACGTATAATAGTGTTATATATAGATAAAGTGCGATTTATTTTATTTCAACGTATAATAGTGTTATATATAGATAAAGTGCGGTTTATTTTATTTCAACGTATCATATTGTTATATATAGATAAAGTGCGGTTGTATTTTATTTCAACGTATAATAGTGTTATATATAGATAAAGTGCGGTTGTATTTTATTTCAACGTATAATAGTGTTATACATAGATAAAGTGCGGTTTATTTTATTTCAACGTATAATAGTGTTATATATAGATAAAGTGCGGTTTATTTTATTTCAACGTATAATAGTGTTATATATAGATAAAGTGCGGTTTATTTTATTTCAACGTATAATAGTGTTATATATAGATAAAGTGCGGTCTATTTTATTTCAACGTATAATAGTTGTTAGACAACCTAGGGGGGGTAAGGTTGTATTTAAAATCTTTTACTTTCAAAAATTCTTTTACAAATAAATACAGTACAGAAACAGTATAAATAAATCAGAGTATACAAATAATAAAGAAGAGTGTAAATGTAAACAAATACACAGAGATTATATAAATAAATATAAATGCAAAGCAGTTTATATAAATAAATATAATAAAGCACAGCGAAATAAATAAAGAGATAAGGGATAGAGATACTTGACACAGAGATTTACTGATTTACCACCAACTGTGATAAACCAGCAGCCGAGACACTTCTCGACACGATCCAATAAATGTATTCTTTACGGTAGAACACAAACCAAATACAAAGGAATTTGTAATAGTTTCTCAAGCCTCTGCTATGAGATAAACAGGATCACACACCCGTTATTCAAATACTTACAAGAGGAGTATAACTCACAATGGGTAATCACTCTTGTATAATATCTCACACTTGGATATTTTATAAAAAATGTTTTATAAAATATATATATATAAAATAAGTGAGAGTGAGAGAGCTGAGAGTTTGGATTGTTGTTGTTGCTGTTTGTGTTTTTTTTTTTCATCACCAGCATGCCTCTTTATATATCAGCATCTCCAACGGATATGTGCATTCCGCGGTATACCGCCAAATGCACGCGGTATACCGTGCAGACAAAAGTACACTGACACTCCAACGGCTCTCATGCAAAGTTGACTGGAATACGTACGTGGCGGTATACCGGCTAGGACTCGCGGTATACCGGCGTCAGAAAAAGAACTTCCAACCAATCAGAGACAAACACCACGCCTGCCGCGGTATACCGCCTGTACCTTCGCGGTATACCGGCCAATATGTACCCGCGGTATACCGGGCATTCTCCACGGTATACCGGCGTCAGAATAGACACCTTCCAGGACGCAACCAATCTTGCTGGATCTTCTCAATAAACCTTATTTAATTAAAATCAATTATGGTTTTTAGAAATATCCAAGTGGTATATTATTTTAGGGTGTTTATCATTATAAATTATAAACACTAATGACAACGTAAATCTTCCGTCTTGAACTCTTCAGATAAAATCTTCGTGTTCTTCAAGAACTGTACACTTGGATAGGATTGTTAGATAAACAATAATACGGTGTGTTTGTAATCATCAAAATAAATATATATAAATATATAGAGATGTGGTACACTTGCACCAACAATCTCCCCCTTTTTGATGATGACAAACACAACCGCTAAGCATGAGCATATGCGGTTTCTCTCCCCCGTTTGTCGAAACAAAAAGGGTCAAGAAAGACGGTATGCTTCCCCTCGAGAGATGCTCCCCCTCAAAATATGCATATATTTGAGAGAGCATAATCTCATGGGTAAAAGATAAAAAAACGCTCCCCCTCAAATTAATAACGATATTAATTGTTGATTTTAAAAAAATTTGAGGGAAGAAAAATATGCATAAAAAATACGCATATAATTGACATGAAACAAAATAACCAAAAAGAAACACTTGCACCAAAAAAGGATCTTAAGGCTTCGATTTTTCGGTTAATTTTATGTGAGCAAAAAAAATTACCACGTATTATGACCTCGTCAGGTAACCACGTATTATAACCTCGGCAGGTAACCGCGTATTATAACCTCGGCAGGTAACCACGTATTATAACCTCGGCAGGTAACCACGTATTATAACCTCGGCAGGTAACCACGTATTATTTCCTCGTCAGGAACCACGTATTGTATCCTCGCCAGGAAACACGTATTATATCCTCGCCAGGAAACACGTATTGTATCCTCGCCAGGAACCACGTATTGTATCCTCGCTAGGAAACACGTATTATATCCTCGCCAGGAAACACCTACAAAAGGCAAAGAAAATTTTTCGTGGTACCCTTTTCTTATGGGTCCTTTTAACAGTTAGTATAAAACATAAACTGCAAAAAAAAATATGTTGTCGACATAAAACAAACACGACAAACAAACAAAACCATATAAATGGTTTAAAACCACAAACGCATCCCACCGGGATTATCAACATTAAACATTCCTTTCGGAATCCATTTTCTAACCATTTTAATTTTACGATCGTATTCATCATAGACGTAAAAAGAAGTATGCGGATTAACATTTTTCTTAGGATTCGCAAACTTATTATTATACATAAACGCATGTGATTTTCTCGACATATAATTCACATAATTCATTTTAGGAACATACGGAGGTTTTTGCGTTTTATTTTTAACAACAAATTTAGGTTTTTCAAAAACCTTTTTAATTGGCATACAATCACATTTTTCAATACACGTATTTGAACCAATGCCTTTTTGGCAATTTATACGATTTGATATATTAAGCATTTTAAGCACTTTATCATTGCTACTATTAAAAGCATTTGCTAATAAGTCATTTTTCTCATGCGATTTACATTTAGCATTTAAACATGCAATTTCATTTTCAAGAATCTCGCATTTTGTACATACAACATTTTCATGTGTCTTTTTATTTAAGCATGCAATTTTATTTTTTAAGACAATGCAAGATTTGCAAACAATATTTTCGCATGCTTTCTTTTCTAAAGTGATAACTTTATCATTTAACTCATTTTTGATTTTATTATCACATGCAATGGTTTGTTTACAATTATTCAACTCATTTTGACATAATAATAATTCTTCTTTTAATTTAGCATTCTCATTTTTAAAACTATTTACGAGAACAATCAATTTTTGAAAAGAGACATTTAACATATCAATATCATCATCGTTATCACAACAACTAGAATAACTTGAGTATGAAGTACATACCTCTTTCTCGCAGTCGACGATGAGACAAGTTTCTTCATTTCTTTGATCTCGGGTTTCGTCTCTCTTTTCTTTTGAGTTTTCACCATAGGTGATGTTCAAGTTCTCCCAAATATCACGAGCAGTTTCAAAGAGATAAACACGCTCAATATCATCGTTAGTAAGAACCGAAAAGAGAAAATTTTTGGCTTCATAATTTAAACAATAATTAGCCTCATCTTCGTCGGACCATTCCGAGCTAGGTTTTTCAACAACTTTGTTGTTTTGAAATTTTGTGGGTTTGAAATTTCCTTTAATAATAATATCCCAAATTTTTTGATTTATCCCACGAACATAACGTTCAAAAGAATTTGCCCAAAGATCAAAATTTTCGAAATCAATAAGAAGAGATTTAGAAAACCAAGCATTTTGTTGAGCCATAACAAAAACGGATTTTTAAAAAAAAAAAAAATAGACGATTTTTGAAAGCCCTGCTCTGATACCAAATGTTAGACAACCTAGGGGGGGTAAGGTTGTATTTAAAATCTTTTACTTTCAAAAATTCTTTTACAAATAAATACAGTACAGAAACAGTATAAATAAATCAGAGTATACAAATAATAAAGAAGAGTGTAAATGTAAACAAATACACAGAGATTATATAAATAAATATAAATGCAAAGCAGTTTATATAAATAAATATAATAAAGCACAGCGGAATAAATAAAGAGATAAGGGATAGAGATACTTGACACAGAGATTTACTGATTTACCACCAACTGTGATAAACCAGCAGCCGAGACACTTCTCGACACGATCCAATAAATGTATTCTTTACGGTAGAACACAAACCAAATACAAAGGAATTTGTAATAGTTTCTCAAGCCTCTGCTATGAGATAAACAGGATCACACACCCGTTATTCAAATACTTACAAGAGGAGTATAACTCACAATGGGTAATCACTCTTGTATAATATCTCACACTTGGATATTTTATAAAAAATGTTTTATAAAATATATATATATAAAATAAGTGAGAGTGAGAGAGCTGAGAGTTTGGATTGTTGTTGTTGCGGTTTGTGTTTTTTTTTTTCATCACCAGCATGCCTCTTTATATATCAGCATCTCCAACGGATATGTGCATTCCGCGGTATACCGCCAAATGCACGCGGTATACCGTGCAGACAAAAGTACACTGACACTCCAACGGCTCTCATGCAAAGTTGACTGGAATACGTACGTGGCGGTATACCGGCTAGGACTCGCGGTATACCGGCGTCAGAAAAAGAACTTCCAACCAATCAGAGACAAACACCACGCCTGCCGCGGTATACCGCCTGTACCTTCGCGGTATACCGGCCAATATGTACCCGCGGTATACCGGGCATTCTCCACGGTATACCGGCGTCAGAATAGACACCTTCCAGGACGCAACCAATCTTGCTGGATCTTCTCAATAAACCTTATTTAATTAAAATCAATTATGGTTTTTAGAAATATCCAAGTGGTATATTATTTTAGGGTGTTTATCATTATAAATTATAAACACTAATGACAACGTAAATCTTCCGTCTTGAACTCTTCAGATAAAATCTTCGTGTTCTTCAAGAACTGTACACTTGGATAGGATTGTTAGATAAACAATAATACGGTGTGTTTGTAATCATCAAAATAAATATATATAAATATATAGAGATGTGGTACACTTGCACCAACAATAGTGTTATATATAGATAAAGTGCGGTTTATTTTATTTCAACGTATCATATTGTTATATATAGATAAAGTGCGGTTGTATTTTATTTCAACGTATAATAGTGTTATATATAGATAAAGTGCGGTTGTATTTTATTTCAACGTATAATAGTGTTATACATAGATAAAGTGCGGTTTATTTTATTTCAACGTATAATAGTGTTATATATAGATAAAGTGCGGTTGTATTTTATTTCAACGTATAATAGTGTTATATATAGATAAAGTGCGGTTTATTTTATTTCAACGTATCATATTGTTATACATAGATAAAGTGCGGTTGTATTTTATTTCAACGTATAATAGTGTTATATATAGATAAAGTGCGGTTGTATTTTATTTCAACGTATAATAGTGTTATACATAGATAAAGTGCGGTTGTATTTTATTTCAACGTATAATAGTGTTATATATAGATAAAGTGCGGTTTATTTTATTTCAACGTATAATAGTGTTATATATAGATAAAGTGCGGTTTATTTTATTTCAACGTATCATATTGTTATATATAGATAAAGTGCGGTTGTATTTTATTTCAACGTATAATAGTGTTATACATAGATAAAATGCGGTTGTATTTTATTTCAACGTATAATAGTGTTATATATAGATAAAGTGCGGTTTATTTTATTTCAACGTATAATAGTGTTATATATAGATAAAGTGCGGTTTATTTTATTTCAACGTATAATAGTGTTATATATAGATAAAGTGCGGTTTATTTTATTTCAACGTATCATATTGTTATATAGAGATAAAGTGCGGTTTAGGGACCCTAGTTGTCATTCTTAAAAGTTTAGGACCTAATTGGCATTCTTAAAAGTTTAGGGACCTAAGTTGTCATTCTTAAAACCGTAGGGACCTAAGTTGTCATTCTTAACATTTTTTATAAAAAACACATATTTAACAATTTTTTTATAAAATGTGTTTTTTATAAAAAATTGTTAAGAGTGTGTTTTTATAAAAAAATTGTTAAAAATGTGTTTTTTTATAAAAAATTGTTAAGAGTGTGTTTTTATAAAAAAAATTGTTATAGTTTTATGGTTTTATGTTTGAATGTGATATTTGTATGTTATAATGTGTATGTTGTTATAGTGTGTTTTTTCATATAAAAATTGTTAAAAATGTGTTTTTTTTATAAAAACACACTCTTAACATTTTTTTATAAAAACACACTCTTAAACATTTTTTATAAAAAAACTGTTTTTATAAAAAATTGTTAAGGGTGTGTTTTTATAAAAAAATTGTTAAGAGTGTGTTTTTATAAAAAAAACATTGTTAACAATTTTTTTTATAAAAACACACTTTTAACAATTTTTTATAAAAAAACACTCTTAACAATTTTTATATGAAAAAACACACTATAACAACATACACATTATAACATACAAATATCACATTCAAACATAAAACCATAAAACTATAACAATTTTTTTATAAAAACACACTCTTAACAATATTTTATAAAAAAACACATTTTTAACATTTTTTTATAAAAACTGTTTTTATAAAAAAAATTAACAATTTTTTTATAAAAAAACACATTATAAAAACCATAAAACTATAACAATTTTTTATAAAAACACACTATTAAACATTTTTTATAAAAAAACTGTTTTTATAAAAAATTGTTAAGGGTGTGTTTTTATAAAAAAATTGTTAAGAGTGTGTTTTTATAAAAAAAAACACATTGTTAACAATTTTTTTATAAAAACACTCTTAACAATTTTTTTATAAAAAAACACTCTTAACAATTTTTATATGAAAAAACACACTATACAACATACACATTATAACATACAAATATCACATTCAAACATAAAACCATACATATCATGTTAAACATAGAACATATTCAAACATAAGTTATAAACACTATAACAACCTACAAATCATATATCTTAACTTAAAATAACATACAAAAAATAACAAATAACATAAGGAAAACATACCAAAGAGGTAATACGAGACATCTTCACAAAACCCGAACGCGTATTCCACACGACAAAATTGAGAGAGTGGGAGAAAATTGAGAGAGTTTGATTAAAAATTGAGAAAGTGATTAAAAAAATTGAGAGTGAAGAGTGGTCGTGTCTTGGTCCCCCCCCCCCTATATAGTGCGGCCGAAGAAACAATGGGATTAGGGTTTAGGTTCGTCAAAGGGATTTTAGGGTTAACCTTGTGCCGACACGTGGCACAGGAGCCCGCGATCGCGGGAGGTCAACGAAAGTCAATCGCGGGCAGGGACCAAAAATGCACACGCGGGTATTCTTGAGGGGGGAAAGCTGTACCGCGGGTATTCTTGAGGGACCAACGCGGGCAAAGTGGGTAAACTTTGGTGACACGTGTAGCCCGCGATCGCGGGGGTCAATGAGTCAATCGCGGACAGGGACCAAAACTGCACACGCGGGCATTCTTGAGGGGGGAAAGCTGGACCGCGGGCATTCTTGAGGGACCAACGCGGGCATTCTTGGTGACACGTGGCCTGGAGCCCGCGATCGCGGGCTCCATCGCGGATTTTTTGGGTACTTTTGTAAACTGGGAGAGATTTTGGGTATTTTGGTAAGAGATGGTCAAACTTAGGGTATTTTAATTAATTTCCCTAATAAAAAACACAACCATGGTAATATTGGCATGTATCACCCATTAAAGTGTGATGTAATGTTGGAAAATGAGTTAAAGAAAATGGATTGGAGCTATTTTGGACAAAATTTTAATTGGATAAAATGTACATTTTACGTAACTCTTTGTTGAATATCGTTCTCCCACGTGAGGGTTGTAAAGGAGAGAAAGTTGTTTTAATTTTTTATTTCTGCACACCCAACATGGGAGTACACAGTGCTATATATATAGGTATAGTACAAGTTGGTATTAGAGTCCTAACTAAACTCTAACTAAACATCCATTCGGGATGTTTGGCGGCGGATTTGAATCCTTTGGGAACAGTGGTCGTTAAGAGAGCCGTGATGAGACCGTCATGATGCTCAGTAAGTAGGGCCAGATGTTTGGGTTTAAAAAATACCAGATTTGGCTCTAGTTTGCATTGGATGGGTGGAAGTGGATGGTGGGCGTGATGGAGTGGTGGTGGGGGTGGTATCGGTGGTGGAGTGTTGGTAGTGATGGGAGGTGGTGATGGTGGGGTTGGGACGTCGGGTGGTGGTGACGGTTTGGGGTCGGGGATGCATACGGGACATGGGGTGGGTGGAGGTGGGTTTATGGGTGGTTGCATGGGAGTGGTAGATATGGGTTCGAGAAAGGTGGTATAGTCGAGATCACTCATTTTATGGGGGTTTGTAGAGTGATTGAAGGGAAAATATGTTTCGTCGAATTTTGCATGTCGCGAGATGTAAACGCGTGAAGATAAGGTATCAAGACAAAGATAGCCTTTGTAGCGAGAGAGATATCCGAGAAAGACACATGGTCGGCTTCGAGGTTCAAATTTGTGTTTTGTATAGTCTCGGAGACATGGATATACACGACATCCAAAGGGTCGGAAAACTGCATAGTTCGGTGGTGTGCCAAATAGAACTTCGTAAGGTGAGATATCTCCTAGAAAAGTCGTTGGAAGTCTGTTTATAATGTAAACGGCCGTTGAGAATGCATTAAACCATCATTGCATGGGAACTTTGGAGTGGAAAAGCATGTCAAGACCCGTCTCGGTAACATGTCGGTGTTTTCGTTCGGCTCAACCATTTTGGGAAGGCGTTTCCAGGCATGACAATTTATGAAGAATGCCATGGGAGCATAAATACGTTTGAAATTTGTGGCTTGTGAATTACGTGCCACCGTCACTATGAAAAAGCTTTATTTTCCCGTTTGTTTGATTTTAGACTATGATGTGAAATTTTACAAAAATATCAAAAGCATCTGATTTTAGGTGCATGGGAAATAACCATGTGAACCGTGAGAAATCATCGATAAAATATATATAGTAGCGGTAACCCTCGGTAGAGGTTATCGGAGCGGGTCCCCAAATGTCACAATGTACAATATCAAGTGCATGGGTAGCACGTTTAGGATCGGTAGAAAACGGCAATTTGTGACTTTTAGCAAGTTCACAAGATGCACACAGAGTCGGGTTTGGTAAAAGAGATGTTACATCTAGTTTTCCTTGTTTATTTAGTAAGGAAATTACACCATTATGAATGTGTCTTAAATGTGTATGCCATAACTCGAAAGATCCTTGGACGAAGATATTGTTGAGATCGGCAAAAAGCGCTACATCAATGGATTTTAGATGATAAAGATTCTCGTCACACCTCCCGTCTGCCAGAAGAGTGTCGTCCTTCCGGTTCTGAATTTTAAAGGATGTTTCAGAAAAAATTACGTCAACGGGAAAATCTCGAGTAAGTCTAATAATAGAAACAAGATTTCTTGTTAATTTTGGAACCACTAAAACATCGCGTAGAGTGATGCTAGTGTGAATCAAATGATTTCCAATATGAAAAATTGGAAGTGTATTTCCATTGCCTACGATTACTTGTTTCTTACCATGATATGGTGTCACATTGTGTAGATTTGTAGGTGTCGACGTCATATGGGCCGAAGCTCCTGAGTCAAGATACCAATCGGAGACATCCGGGTTTGAAACTGAACAAGAAGCGTTGCATGTTTCGGCTAAGTTGGCATTGGCATTTGCTCGTCTTTGAAGGAGATAATCCGAGCATTGGTTTGCTTTGTGACCATCCCGTCCACATAGTTGGCAACGGGGAACATAGGGGCGACGTCCTCCCCGACCACGTCTTCCCGAACTTGGATTGCGGCTGCTTATACCCCGTGAATAACGTTGAGAAGAAGACGAAGAGGCTGTGAAAGCGCCATGTGTAGGGGCTGCCGAAGATAAGGATTTGTGAAAGATTTCATGAGCCTCGACTTTGTGAACAAGATCTTTGAATAGCGGTAGGGGTGTTAAGGCCATTTGAGCAGTCGAGAAATCGACTCCCAACCCATGAAGGAACCATTGGGATTTGCATGATTCGGGAACGGGTTTACCGATTGCAGATAACTGGTCGCATAATTGCTTGAAACGTTGGGCATAATCTTGAACCGTGTTGGACCCTTTTGTGAGGTTTTGAAGATCTGACGGGAGGCTAATTTCACGAGCTTCGGAGGAGTAACTAAAGGTCTCCTCGAGTGCTTTCCAAGCAGCGTGAGCGTTGTTACAGCCGACCACAACAGCCATTGCTTCCTCAGAAAGAGAAGAGTTGAGAAGCATACGGAGTTGTTGGTCGATTTGCGACGGGGTAGGGGTGGTGCCGTCGAGATAGGGCATGAATTTCTGAGATTCAAGAATCGAGATCAGTTGGTTCTTCTAGAGAAGGTAATTGGAGGAGGAGAGTTTTATCGTCATCATGTGAAGGAGGGTGGCAAGCGGCAGAGGGCTGTCAGCGGTGGAGGTACCACCGTCGTCAGTGGTGGCAAACATGGAGGATGAAAGAAAAAAAAAGTTGAAGAAGAAGAGAGAGGGAGAGAGAAACGAGAGAATGAGAAATAGGAGGGTAGGTGTTAACCAAAATGGCTTCCTGATACCATGTAAAGGAGAGAAAGTTGTTTTAATTTTTTATTTCTGCACACCCAACATGGGAGTACACAGTGCTATATATAGGTATAGTACAAGTTGGTATTAGAGTCCTAACTAAACTCTAACTAAAAGATATATTGTTGTAACTAGACTTGGACTCTTCTAACTTTCCTTTTTATTGTTATCAAGGGCTCTATAAAGAGCTAAAACTTATCCAAAGTAGAGCTCGTATGAATGAGAAATTAAATCTTAAAGTAGGTTTTCTGTATAGTGGAAATAGGTTTGTCCGAACTTACAAATGGAACTAGTTTATATGTGATGTTTCAAATGAGAAAGTTAAGATATGCATATGGTAAGACTCCCTCACGTGTGCACACATAGGGGGTGCGAATTCTGGACCGATTAAGCTTCGGACCACTGAAATTGTGTGCACGGACGCGTCATGTGGACACAAATGCAGCCCCAAGGTCAACCAAAAAGTTCAAAGGGGTTTTTAGTAAAATTTCCAGGATTTTTTCTTTCTCTTTGCAGAACCTGTTGGCTTTCCACTTTCTTGCAATCATTATACATTTTTGACTGACACACTGCATCTACTATATAACCAACCACGTGAAAGATTCTTTTGAGATACTGTTGGTCCGGAAGGGTTTATACAAGTAAATAGTTTGTAGAAAGGGGGTGAATACAAATACAAAATTTTGGTTTTCTAAATTGTTTATTGATAAATCAAACACAATTTACAGTTTGTTTTGGAATAAGATTAAGTAGAATCTAATCTAAACAAACTTGAGAAACACTAAGTGTTCTTGCACAAGAAATAGAGAGAAAAGGAGGTATAGAAAAATAGAGATATTTTCCTAAGCACTAAGTAGTTGAGGGAGAGACCACCTTCAAACTGAAGGGGCATTCCTCCTATTTATACCTGATGCATTAAATGCATGGCAAGAGGACTTTACACATGTCATCATTTGGTTGGGTGCATGCTTTTGACTTTTTACACAACATGCTTTGGGTTGTATGGTGAACAGTGTAATGGCAGAGTGGTTGTACGATCTTGGACAAAAGCATATCTTGTCTGACAAATCGTACGGAGTGTGCAAGGAGATAAGACAAACATTTCTTAAAGTAGAAGCTTCATGATCAGCGATATCTGAGTAGGTTTTTCATCAGAGGACCTGATGCAAGTCAGCTATCGCTGAAGTCTTCTTATTGAAATGTCGTGCGTGTGGACTTGTTTTGGTTTCACTGATGTCTGCATCAGATCATTAGTAGACTTGTCACTTAGTCATCAGCTTTGTCTTCGATGTCAGCGATGAACTCTTTGTTGCGAAACTTGTCTTCAGAATTTACAAATAACATTGCTTACATATGAAACTATCAGCAATCATCAGCGATAAGTGAACATGCTCAGGTTATCACTGATGGTCATTTATCGCAGAGTTTATGGGATTAAAACAGTGGATACCATCAGCGATACTGAACAGACTCAGTATATTAATGCTGATGGTGAAACACTAATACATACAGATGTTATTTGTAATTTTCACTAAGTTATACAAAGGTCCATCATCAAATTACTGAGAGAGTTTGGATCAACAATCTCCCCCTATTTGATTATGACAAAGCAACAAAAGAATATTGCTAAGTGTTAAAAACATAAGGATAAATTGGACTCATGGATGTGTGTCCCATTTACTGTTTTCAGGGATCTTTTCTAGTACTGATGGAGTAAAGTACTTTATTGAAATTTTCATTAACTTCGTAAATAAGTTTACAATGGAAGGTTGAAAATTACAATTTCAAGTGAAAGAAAAATTACAAGTACTAAAAGATTAGTGATAAATTACCGAAGATTACAAGGGAATAATCTATTAGCTGTAGAGGTTCGTCCTTAAAGAGAATTCCATCTAATGGGCTTCCTTCAGTGATCATCCAGTCAGGTATCTTCTCCCCTTGTTGTCTTCTGAGTTTGGCTTCCTTAAGAACGGGGATTTGAGAAAGATACCTGGTTAGATCTCTGAGTTGTTCTGTTGGGAAGATAGGGATCTTTGAGTTTCGTTGAAAGCGTAGGATTCCATTCCAGTCAGGGAAGATAATTCCATAGGGTTCACATACCACTTAACCAGGTTTGAAAGGACCTCCTGGAGGAAGTGATAGATCGAGAGCTAAGAGATCAGGCGGTGGTCCGACTACTGCTTGTCTTGAGAATTCAACGTATGTTTCATTTCTGATAGCAGGACCTTCAGAGGATGAAGCTTGCTTTTGTTGCCTCTTAGCTGGTGCAGGTCTTTGATTCTGAAGAAGAGCTGGAGGAGGAGGTAGTTCCATCTTCGCTCAGACCTTGTTGATTTGCAAATTCAAGAACTTCTCCACATAAGGCGGTAGCCATTCATCAAAATCGAAGAGTGTCAGCTTAAGCATGTACATTGTTTGCGATGAATTGTTTTCTCTGAAGATCTGGACTGTCACCAACACTATTTTCTTCTTGCTCGAACCCTTTATCGTCACATCAGTGATTCACTTGGATGGAATCTATGGTCGATCTTTTCTCTGCACCAATCTAACTGGGAGTCATTTTCAGCTCTTTCTTTGCGGACTTCCTTCCCAATGTCTTTCAGGAGTTGTTCCTGAACCCTGACCGGATATTTCTTTAGCTTCTTATCAGAAACTGAGATCTGAGCTATCTTAAGGGCAAACAGTTCATCCTTTTGGCATTCAGCAAGAAGTTGCTCAGTCCTGATGGATTCTTCAAGTTCTTCAGGGGTTAGGAATTCAAGACCGGGATGAAGAGGGACTCTGAGGCACTGACTCTCTAGCTGATGGATCATTAATGATCTTCTTTTCTGTTCTTCATCCTCAGACCTTTGAAGTGGTCGTGAGGTTCAGTTTGGGTAAGTCAACAATGTCTCTTCTTCTTCCTCTTGTTCATCAGTCTCTATCACTGAGACTAGATTATTTGCAGTTCATCAGCAGTAGATGTTGGGATTATTGGTTGTTATTGTTGTTGTTGTTGTTCAGCTTGCCCCTTAAGCAGGGGAGAGGACTAGCTGAATACAACATAAGAGAGTTAGGTTTAGAGGGAAAGAAAAGATAGAAAAAAATGTCTAAGTGTATAGAGTAGGTTTGAGGTGAGAGAGAATAGAAGGAGAGTAAGGTATAAGGGAGAGGCATACCTGAGAAGGTTGCTCCCTCTCAGCGGCAAAACAAATCTTTAAATTTCCAGTGGCATCGATCTCTTTTTGTTTGCCCTAGGAAGACTTCTTTGTGGGAGTTTTAGCAGTCTTCTCCGCCGCTTCATTGAAGACGACACCCTTGGGAGCAGGGACTCTGATGGAGGTGGGTTTGAACCAGAGTTCAGTTTCATCATCATCATCATCTTCATCATCTCCGCCAAAGTCCTTGGAGGGTTCATCATCGAGGATTTCCATATCCTCCTCTTCCCCTTCCTCTTCTCTTCCTCTTCCTCTTCCTCTTCCTCTTCTTCTTTATCCTTCTCAGAGGGAATATCAACAGTTTCAGTCCTGGGAGAGGAAGGAGGAGTTTGGACTTTGTTTACCTCCCCCTCATCTTTAGGAGGGCCTTCATTATTTTTCTCCCCCTTAGATTGAGGAGGGTCTTCTTTCTCATCCCCCCCCCCCCTTTGTCATCATCAATTCGAGAGGGAGTGGAGATAGTGCACCCTCAGTGGTCCTGTCTTCTAGGCCAGGAACCGCTGAGGTTGAGGTAGGGGTTGCCTCAAGTTTTTCCACCCTGGCTTCTAGGCCAGGGATCGCTTCGGTGGCCTGTAAAATAAAGTCATCCACCATCCCTAGTTTCTTTCGATCATCACTGTTAACCAAGGGGATGGGAGTGGCCACCGGTTCATTCATTTTGTTTAGGATGGAGGAGAAGAGGGAATTGGTGTTGTCGACCTTGGTGTTGAGGTCATTCACTGTGTGATGGAGTGCACCAACCGAAGAGTTCAAGGTATTGACGTTGGTGGTCAGGGATTGTAAAGCATTTGTATTTAGGAGAGGGTTGAGAAGAGAAGGGTAGGGTAGGGCTGGTGGAATACCTAATAGCTGCGAAAAGTGGTCAAAGTGATTACTCTTGCCATAATATAGCATGTCATTCTCCAAAGGGGACAATGACGTTTGAGGCATGCTCTGAGAGTCCCCGATAGTGAGACCACCAGGTCTTATAGTGTTGTTGCGGATGAGATTTTGTAGGAGCGATTCTTGTCAGTTGACTTGTTGACAAAAGTGATGGTGGGAGAAGCAAATGGTGTAGAGAAGGTCCTGCAGTGAGTGGGGGTGGCACTGGCGTTTCCGAAATCAAACTCATTGGTGCTTTGAGGCATTGAGAGTGATGGGGTAGTTGCCACCTTAGAGTCAGTTCTAGAGGCACTGAAGCCGTTGATGCGGTGTCAGGAGTGGTGGAGCGTACCATGAAGTATTCAAGGGTTTCCTGTGAAGAGACGATCCGTGATCTAGCCATTGTTGAGGGTGGGGCTTTTTCCATAGAATTTTTTTTGGTCTTTTTGGAAAGACCAAGAGTGGTTGAAGAATGTTTCCTCTTCAATGAGGATGTAGAGGTGGAAACTTGGGAAGCTACGAGGGGGGTTGTACCGCAGACATTGTTGTCTGAGAAGAAGAAGAAGTAGGAGAAAGAAGGAGTTTAAGGGCAGAAAGACTAACCTCATTATCAGTTCTCTCCACATCTAGGATTCGGACCCCTAGTTGTGGGAGTTGATAGTCACCCTCTGTCGGGTATTGTTCTTTCAGGAAGAAGGCAAGGAGAGCTGAGACAAAGCAAACATAGGGTACCTTCAACTCTCCTTTCTCTTTTTCGACTTTCACCATCATGTCTTCGAAAATCATGCGGGCATAGTCGATCTTTCGCCAAGTGATGAGGTTGTACCCCATATGCACCTGAAAACGGTTGGCTTGATCCAGCGAACCAATCTTCCCACTCATAGAAGAGATAATGGGGGAGAAAAGGAAGTTGAGTTCTGAAGGCATTTTGGCCTTCAGGATCTTGGTAAGCTTTTTGTCAGGGAGGCCGGTGCGTGGCTTCAGATCCCATGTATATTCCATGAGATCCAGCAATCGGATTAGTTCATCATCAGTGGGAGGGGCGTCAAATGGTCCCACTGGCAGTCGGAGTGTTAAGCGGTTGCCGTTGGCAGTGATGCTGCCATGTCCTAGCTCAATTTGGAAGGCAATCACAGTGACCACCTTCTTGGATTTCAGCGTAACTTCAGTACGCACAACAGTGAACCAGCACTGTTGAAGAAGGTTGCGGTGAGCAGGGGGCGACGGTAAGCGCGTATAAGATTGGGGATTTGTGGAGCAAGTTTACGGCTTCAGCGAGATGGAGGCATGGTTTCTTTTCAGGTAAGTGAAGCGGGTCGGATGATTGTTTGCCCCGAATTGTACTTGGTTCAGCTTGAATCTTACGTTCTTGCATTTGACCATTGTTACAACTTGGGCCATTTCTGAGAAAATAGAACAAAGGAGAAGAGGATCAGACTTCCTTAGTTAGGAAAGATTTCCAAAATGAGAATTAGGGTTTTACCAGTTGCCTTTTATGGAAAGAAACTTGTAAAGAAATATTTTCCAGTTTTAGTGATTACTTAAACTGGTAGAAAACTATGTTTTACTAGTTTCCTTTTAGAGAAAGAATCTGGAAAATAGTTTTAAGAAGAGGGAGAAAGTTTAAAGAGAAGTTATAAACTTATGAAAACTTGTTAAAGTTTATGCGAAAAGTTATGAAAGAAGATGATTTTGTTAGAAGATAAACACTTTTTGATCTTTGTTAACAAAGATTTAAGATCAAAGAAAGGTTTTGTTGTCCAAAAAACATTAGAGATTAGAAGTACGAACCTGTTGTCTTGAAAGATTGAAGATCAAAGTTCTTAGGTTCTTAGTTCGTTCGAAAACAAAGGATGATCTTGCCTTGCGAGTGTTTAGTGCGCGTAAAGAGAAAAATCATAAACAAGGGTTGTTTATATAGGAATGGGAGAGGAAAGAGAAAGGTTGATGAGCGGGAAAAATACTCATAATGACACAGACACGTCCCATGAAGATGATTGGACAGGAAGTGTAACGAACGAACGCGTCAGACAAAAAGGCGTGCCATGGTTTGTCCTCTTTTGATGACGTCATAAGAAACTGTCGTTTCATTTTTCAAAAGGTATCCCAGATAGTTGAGAAGTATCAGGGTTGGATAAGTTTTCGAAGAATCACTGATGAAAAATGTCAGTGATTAGTTTTCTTTTTCAAAAGTATCACTGATAGGAAAATGTCAGTGATTAAGATTTTCTTTTGAAAGACATCTTACTGAAGATAGCTTCAGTGGTTTGAGATAGAGAACATACCTGAGTATCAAAGAACATTTACTCAGGGATTAATGTAACACCCTCAAAAATCGGAACGAGCAACTAACTTTAATTTCAATAAATTAACTAAAAGACGATAAAATTTCTTCTACATATCATCCTTGAAAATACCTCAAAGTTTAAACATCACAAATTAAACAACTAACAACTCTAGGCGGGTGTTACTTAACCCAAATAAAAGTTGCTAATCCCAAAAGTGCAGAAGACTTCACTAAGCATCTCACTTCCCGTGCACTCCACTATCACTCATCATTTCACAGTGTAGCTAAAGCTATCCCCAACCTGAACCTGTTGCACATGCCGACAAATAAAAAGGTTAGGCTAACGTCTAGTGATTTCAAGAGTTTACATCATGACCAAATCATTTGATAAACCAAACGATTCAACTTACTAAATGATCTTCAAAACGGGTTTGTATAAAAGACATCGACAACCCAATTTCTGAACGCACACAATTCCTGTGAGGAAAGCTTCCAGCGAAAATCGTTTCTCTGCAATGGACTTAAATCCAAAACTCACATCAAGAGTTAATGAAATAATAATTTCTCCAATAATCGCCAATGCGAATAAAACTCCAATAGTTAAAACATCCAATAAGGATGAAACATAAATTCGTCCGTCAATCATGGAAAACAATTTGTATGCATAGAATATAACCTCGATAATGCGGGTACATAAAATACCCGAAATCAACACCCTTCAGTGATGGGGAGACTCGATCTCATCGAATGTGGCAAACACATAAATTAAACCACAAATAATAAATACAAGCAAGCTTATTGGATGTGGAAAACAGATGACATCAACCATACTAGGTTTTTAGTCCATCTCCGGCATCAACCATACTAGGTCTTTAGCCCATCTTAGACATCAACCAAAACTAGGTCTTTAGTCCACCTCCGGCATCAACCAAAACTAGGTCTTTAGCCCGTCTTAGAGATCAACCAAAACTAGGTCTTTAGTCCACCTCCGGCATGAACCAAAACTAGGTCTTTAGCCCGTCTTAGACATCAACCAAAACTAGGTCTTTAGTCCAAACCACCAAGTTCAATCGTACTGGATCTTTACCTTGGGAACCCACCATCCAACCCACGCGTACTCGACTTAAATATATATATACATGACCTCAAAAGAATAACCAATGCATTCAAATCATGTAAATCTCAAATATAATGCAATTCATGCAATTCAAACCCCAAGCCCACGTCGAGCTTATTAAAACCGGGCGAATGCCCTCAAGACTCAACCGAGTCCAAACCGAGCCCTATGCTCAAAAGATCTAATGATCGTTTACCAACATCAACACATGAAAATGAAGTGCATCTAACCCACATCATGCAAACACACGCTCCGAGGCATGATAATCCCACTAAGGTTCATTAGTCCCAAAGGTACTAAGAATAAATCATCAAACGGTCTTCACACATAAGACCAACACTTAACCCGCCACGTATTCAAATAAAATGCAATTAAGCATATAACACATCCAAGACTCCATCTCGAGTCACTAAAACCGGCAAACACTCAAAAGACTCATTTGAGTATAAATCAAGCCTTTAAGGCCAAAATAAACGTTTGGTTAAATACGAGTCACTCACACGGTCACATAAACCCAAATGCATCGTTACCCAAAATCTTTATCTTTTAATTCCTCAATAGGCCGTCGGCCCCAAAATAAAGGTTTACAACTCTCAAAACATTCACATGGTCGGATTGACCAAAATCTCCAACTCACACTTTAAAATGTGCCACATCATAGTTATCACATAATCACAAAACACTAAAAGTGATTTATTTATTTATGCAATAAGTTAACAAAACCTCTTTTACTCATGATTTATTTATCAATCACTCAACATCCCCAAATGTGGGTGTTTTACAAGATATGTAAAGTTCAACACTTTGATTAAATCAAAAACCCACCAAATAACTCAACAAGGGATAGTTTCACATAAAGCACACAAATACTTTAAAACACATATTTTGGCATGTACAAAGTTTTCACAAAGCAACTTGAACTCACTTTGCTAGATTAAGCTAAATCTAGCTTTTTCCAAACGTATGCTCCCTTAAAAAAGCTTGCATCTTCAAGCCAAAACCTCCAAAACCTAGATCCATAAGTTTCCAACCATAAGCATTCATCCCCAAACACTTAGAATCCAAAACCCCAAATACATAAAACCCTAATCTTCATAAATGAAGAAGGAGAAGAACACCTTAACTAAACCCAACCAAAATTGCCCACAATACTCCAAAAGAGAAAGAAAGTGAACACCAACAACAATCTAGCATTTGGATAGAGGAACATTACCTTTATCACTTGAATCTCCCAAACAAAGGCTCCTACTCATCCACAAAAGCTTCAAGTTCCACATCTTCAACAATGGTGGAAGTGGGTTTAGATTAGGTGAAGAAGATGAAGGAGGAGAAGGGTTTGTGTTACTCTTGAGGGAAAATCGGCTGAGAGGAGGGAGAGAGATGGGTTAGGGTTTTGAAATGGAATGAGGAAAGAGAGAGGGGAAAAGTCTCTCTAAACAAAGAAATGCCATCAGATGCTTCGCGGACGTCCGCATTGCACCCTCGCAGACGTCCGGCTCACTTAGGCCAAAAACCCCAAAATTCTTTGTTGCTTCCGCGGACTACCCGCGTACTTCCGCAAATCGCGGGCATCCGGCCCTTGGCCCCGCGGACGTCCGTGAGCCCCTAATTCAGTTTTCCAAATTTTTGGATGTTACAATTAAGAGATGAATGAAAGAGATAGAATCTTACTGCTGACAAAATGCATGACCGCTGAAGAATTTATTCTTCAAGGTTCAGCATTTCGAGCTCACTGATGAGAAAGTTAAATCTTGTCTCATCAAGAGGTTTGGTAAAAGGATCAGCTAACTGATAGTCAGTAGGGATAAAATGAAGTTCTATATCTCCATTCATCACATGATCTCTGATAAAATGATATCTGATTTCGATGTGTTTAGTCTTTGAGTGTAGCACTGGTTGTTTGCTATAGCGATGGCACTAGTGTTGTCGCAACAGATAGGGATCTTTTATAGCTGAGGGTCATAGTCTAATAGCTGATTTCTCATCCATAAGACCCGAGAACAACAACTACAGTGGCTACATACTCAGCTTCAGCGGTTGAGGTGGATACTGAATTTTGTTTTTTACTTGTCCAACTCACCAGCTTTCCACCCAGGAGCTGACAGCCTCCTGTGGTTTTTTCTATCCAGATTGCAACCTGCAAAATCACTATCTGAATAGGCAGTTAGATCGAACCCTGAGTCTTTGGGATACCAAATACCTAGGTTGGGTGTACCCTTCAGACATCTGAAAATTCGCTTTACAGCGATCAGATGTGATTCTTTGGGTTCAGATTGATATGGTGCACAAAGACAAGTAGAATACATGATATCAGGACGACTTGTTATAAGATAGAGAAGAGAACCGATCATTCCTCTATAGGCAGTGACATTAACAGGTTTTCCAGATGGATCCTTGTTAAGTGTCAGCGGAGGTGCTATAGGAGTTTTCATAGTTGAGCTTTGATTGAGATCAAATTTCTTCAGCATATCTTCAACGTACTTACCTTGGTGGATAAAAGTTCCTTTATCGCTCTGCTTGATCTGAAGTCCAAGGAAGTATGTTAGTTCACCCATCATGCTCATCTTATATCATTTTTCATTCGTTCAGCGAATCGAGTACACAGAGATGGGTTAGTAGAACCAAATATATATCATCGACATATATTTGAACAACAATGATATGACCTTTGACTTTTCTGAAAAATAGAGTGTTATCGATTTTTCCATGTTTAAATTTTTCAGCAATAAGAAATGAAGATAAAGTGTCATACCATGCACGAGGTGCTTGTTTTAAACCATAAAGGGCCTTATCAGCTTATAAACATATTCCGGATGCTTAGGATCAGCGAATCCTGGGGTTGTTCAACATAAACTTCTTCATTCAGCTTTCCATTAAGGATAGCTGACTTGACATCCATTTGGTGAACTTTCAAATCTTTGTGAACTGCATAGGCTAAAAAAAGTCGAATTGCTTCGAGTCTTGCCACTGGGGCAAAGGTTTCATCATATTCTATGCCTTCCTCTTGTATGTATCCATGAGCAACTAAACGAGCTTTGTTGTGGGTTACAGTTCCAAATTCATTTAACTTGTTTCGATACACCCACTTGGTGCCTATAACAGTTTTGTCAGATGGACTGGGGACAACATTCCAAACTTTGTTTCTTTCAAATTCAGAATCTCTTCTTGCACAGCACTGACCCAGTTTGGATCTCTGAGGGCATCATCAGTTTTCTTTGGTTCAATCAGCGAAATAAAATTAACAAATAAACAGATATTACCTAAACTTCATCGTGTCTGAATACCTGCGTTTGGATCACCTAGAATTTGATCGATTGGATGATTCAATGTCGATCGCTGAGCAAGAGCTTGAATCTCTAGCCCATAACGGATTTCTGGAGGTGCTGAAGAAGAGGCTTCAGCAGTGATAGTGTT
This sequence comes from Saussurea involucrata, assembly GCA_033807775.1. Lineage (NCBI taxonomy): Eukaryota > Viridiplantae > Streptophyta > Magnoliopsida > Asterales > Asteraceae > Saussurea > Saussurea involucrata. Next base: position 165,170,477 of record CM066320.1, read on the forward strand.
AGGTATATCAGGCAAGAGTTGATGAGGTTCAGATGATATTTCATTTACTAATTGTTGATTAGAAGTGGATGGATTTTCAGATGTTGAGGGTTCAGAAGGAGGCAAAGTGTTTATGGGAATAACTGAGACCCAGTAAGAGGATTCAATTTCACTTGTTTGCATGTTTGGAATGATGATAGGGTCATCATCAGCGATTGGGTTGTTGACCTGAGGGTCGGGATTGAAGTTAGCTTCTGGTTCCCAATAGTGAGAAAACATCCACTGATTCAATTCTTCGGTTTCAGCATTTGGTTTTGAATTTGCTGAACGGGATTCATCAAAGGGGACATGAATAGTTTCTTCAACGGTTTGTCTTCTCTTGTTGAAGACTCTGAAGGCTTTGGACACTGAAGATTATCCCAGAAATATTCCATCGTCAGCTTTGGGATCGAACTTTGCAAGTGAATCTCTGTGTTTAAGATGAAGCACTGACAACCAAAGATATGAAGAAAGCTGGTAGAAGATGACAATCGTTGAGCATAGATCAAGCAGCTTTGATGATCGTTATGTTTCTTCTTTCAGTGACTCTATTTTGCTGACGTGTTCTCACCGCTGAGAAATTTTGAGAAATTCCTTTCTCTCAAAGAAGATATCAAGAGAACTGTTTTTGAATTCAGTCTCATGATCACTCCTGATTGAGCGAACAGTCATATTGTTCAGGACTTCCATTTTCCTGACAAAAGAGATGAGTTCATCTAGGGTGTCACTCTTAGCACAGAGAAACTTACCCAGGTATAGCGAGAGAATTCATCTACTATGACGAGAGTGTATTTCTTTCCAGCAATGGATTATATGTTGACAGGGCCAAATAAATCCATATAGAGGAGTTGAAGAGGGTTTGTCACTGATGACACTTGCTTTGAATTGAAGCTAACTTTAGTTTGTTTTCCTTTCTCACACGCTGAACATAAGGATTCCTTAGTGTGTGAGTGTCGAGGCAAGATAGTGACAGTTCTTTTGAGGAGAGAGTGTTAATCGTTTTGACATTTATATGAGAGAGCCTCTTATGCCATAGCCAGTTGACATCTGATGAGGCTTTAGACAGAAAGAAAATGTTCTGGTTGTTGAGTGCATGTTTATTACATAAACATTTTTTAAACTATAACCGTTGAGAGCAACTTTTTCCTTCTTGTTAGAGACAAAACATGCTTCCTTAGTAAAGCATATTTGTAGTCCTTATCACATAGTTGACTGATGCTTAGAAGATTATGATTTCATCCTTATACGTAAGCGGCTCTTCTGAAGGTATTTGCACCATTTGAGAGTACACCAAACCCTCGGGTATAGCCTTTTCCATTTCCACCAAAGGTCGCTGAGGGGCCTTTCTCTTCTTTGAATTCAGTGAGAAGGTTCTTTTCTCCAGTCATGTGTCGAGAGCATCCACTATCAAGATACCAGATGTCATTCGAGACCTGCAAACAAAAGGAAGATTAATTTGGAATTGGTACCCACTTTACAATGCATCCGCATTTGTCAGTGGAAGGATCAGCAACCTTCACAACATCTGATGATTCAGCGTTAGTGGTAACCTTCACTTTGGTTAATTTCTAAACCTTAGTGGTATTTTTCACCTTGGCCTGATTTTCACCTGGGGTGATCTTCTTTGCCTTGGAGGCAGTCATCTTCACCTTAGCTAATTTCTCATCTTTGGTGGTTGTGGGGCACTTACTATCAATATGATCAGTAAATCCATAGTGATAGCGTTTCCTATAGCTGAAAGTAGCTTTAGGACCATGGGCATGAGCATTTGATAATTTTAAATGAACACTGTACCAAGAATGCCTTTAGCATTAGATATCAGAGGAACCTTGGGTTCTTCAGATTTCTTAGCTATCACATCAACCTTTATTCTTGGGGTTGATCGCTGAACATGTTCAGGGATCTTAACTTTTGAGATTGAAGGTTGAGTAGCTGAAGGTTTAGACTTCTTCAGCTTTGGCACTTTGGTACCCTTCTGAGGATTTTGTAAAACAATTTTTCCTTTGTCTTTGAGTTTGGGGCTCAAAGAAGATTTTTCCTTAGGGATAGGAGTATTAGAAGAAGAGCATTGAGATGATGAGGTATCAGGGATGGAGGAGACGAACATTCCAAACTTAAGCATGGAACTATCTTTGGTTGCTTCTTCTGTGTTAGCATTAAACCCAAGACACTTCTGTCATTGACAGGGATCTGAGCACCGACTATCTCAGTGATCTTTGCTGAGGATTTACACCATCCTTCAATAGTAGCTTTCTCAGCTTTCAGTTCAACGATAGCTTGTTCGCGTTCAATGCTGACCACTTGATTTACATAGACCTGATCGTTTAAACTTTCCTCAATTTTAGAGAGTTCTTGGATATTTAAATGGCATTTAATAAGTTGTTCAATTAAGTCTAGATTTAGTTGTTCAGCTTGGGTCTTGCCATCCAGGGCATCATATAAATCAATAGTCAGTGAATCGATAGCTCGAAGTGAGAGTTTCAGATAACAATGATTTAACACAATGAAGAACTTGATTAGATGAGAGAAATGTACAATATAGGAATTAGATCTAGTTTCTCTCTCAAGACTCTCTCTCTCTCTCTCTCTAGAGAGTCATCTCTCTAATTACACATACACACTTACGTATGCTATTCTCTCTAATGGCTTACACTCAATTCCCTTACACCTCACTATTTATACCTTTGACCTTTTTAGCCAATACCCTTGACTTTGACCAATTACACTTATTTCAATACATTTGACTATTACAAATGTATATTAATCTTGAATACATTTTGGTACTAACACGAAGTCTATCAGCATCAATGATAGCTGGAGTAGAAGAGGTTGATACCTGAGAAGTTGAGGATGTGGAGGAAATATCAACGCGTTCTTCCTTTACTTCTTGAATATCGGTCATTAGACAAAGGTTGGCCTCATCTTCTGCATCATAATTTGATTCCTCGTCAGATTCAGCCCAATCGTGTTCTTCAGCGATTAGACGTTTACCTTTCATCTTGAAGTTTTTCAACTTCAGGTATTTCTCTTTGAGTTTCAGGTATTTGTCATCTCTAGATTTAGAGGTAGTGGAGTTTTTGAATGATGAAGAAGGTTTGAAAACTTTCTTTGACCTGCATTCACTAGCAAAATGTCCTTTCTTTTCGCAGTTATAGCAAGTAGCAGTTGCCTTATCAATAGAAGATGATTTAGGCTTGTCAGAGATAGAGAGAGGTTTATTTCTTTTGAAGTTACTCTTTCTTGCAAATCTCCTGAAGGAGTTTGTCAAGAGTGTCAGGGATTCATCAAGTTCCTAAGCATCAGTTTCTGATGAATCATCAGTGTTAGATTCCATCTCAGACTCTTAGTGATTGTGACAGAAGATCGCTGAGTGGGCATCAACTCTGAGGAGAGTAAAGCAACAGGTGTGCTTTTTTAATCTTTTACAAGATTCTTCTTAAGCTGACAAGATTGCTCATGATTGAGCATAGTGCCAAAAAGAGTGCGTAAGGTCATATATTTGAGATCCTTGGATAGTTTAAGACATATAGTTTAATTGTCCCCAACTTTCAGGAAGACATTCCAAGAATTTTGTCAGAATCTCAGAGTTAGAGCATGTCTTACCAACAGTTTTTAAATCAATAATTAAACTGTTAAAACGTTGGTGTACTTCAGATAAAGTTTCATTCTTACCAAAAATGAAGCTTTCATATTGTCTTACTAGATTTATCTTTCTGGACTCTTGTACATCAGATGTACCGTCATATTGAACACATATTGTGTCCCACATGGATTTGGAGCTTCTAAGGTTCATGACGGAATGATAGACCTCATCAGGTAGAGCCATAGATATGATTGATCTGACTTTGGTATCAATGGCTACCTTCTTCTTATCATCTTCAGTCCATTGAGAGACGTCTTTAATGAGCTGTCTTTCAATAATGGTTGGAGTGGTAGCAGTGGTTGCAACAGCAGGAGAAAGAATGTATGGGATATAGGGTCCATTTTCCACGTAGTGAGGTATAGTGGGATCTACACCTTCTAGAAAAAGCATCATTCGATTTTTCCAGAGATTAAAGTTATCTCTACTAAATCGAGGAGGTTTTCCAAGAGAACCATTATCAATATAGTTTGTGTTTGTGTTTTATGCCATTTGAAGGATAGAAAGGAAGAGATTAGTATAAGCAAGATCTTGTTTATTGAGATTAAAGAATCTGCTATGATACCACTTGTTGGTCCCGAACGGTTTATACAAGTAAATAGTTTATATAGGGGGGGGGGGGTTAATACAAACACAAGATTTTGGTTTTCTAAATTTATATTGATAAATCAAACACAATTTACAGTTTGTTGCGGAATAAGATTAAGTAGAACATAATCTAAACAAACTTGATAAACACTAAGTGTTCTTGCACAAGAAATAAAGAGAAAATGAGGTATAGAAAAATAGGGATATTTTTCTAAGCACTAAGTAGTTGAGGGAGAGACCACCTTCAAACTGAAGGGGCATTCCTCCTATTTATACCTGATGCATTAAATGCATGGCAGGAGGACTTTACATGTGTCATCATATGGTTGGGTGCATGCTTCTGACTTTTTTACATAACATGCTTTGGGCTGTATGGTGAACAGTGTAGTGGCAGAGTGGTTGTACGATCTTGGACAAAATCATGTCTTGTCTGACAAATCGTACGGAGTGTGCAAGGAGATAAGACAAACATTTCTTGAAGTATAAGCTTCATGATCAACGATCGCTGAGTAGGTCTTCCATCAGAAAAAAGCTTATGCAAGTCAGCTATCGCTGAAGTCTTCTTCTTAAAATGTCGCTGATAACGCCACTTTTTGGCGTTATTTTCGGTCCTCAAACCAATGAGATTGGCTTGTGTTCTATCAAAAAGGCGGAATTTTATGGTTTATCGAGTGAAATGTGCAGGTAATCTAAAAGGCGGCAATCATCGAGAAAAGAAGCTAAAAAGAGTCCAAAAGAGAGCCAACACGAAGCCCAACGGAAGCCCGAGATCCAAGCCCAAGACCCGTACCCGAACTAGGACCCGAACCTGACCCAGAACCTGATCCGGACACATCAGGAAAACCGCGCAGTTTGTCCCGCGGTTTGCAAGCCACGGGACAAGTGGCGTAAGTCCCTGTTTCAGCTCTATAATTTGGTGTTTTCCGAATTTTAGGTCATTATCGCGAGACGGGCGACGGGAGGCTGCTTGGGGGCGATTATCAGAGCTATTTCACGCACTTTGGAGCCATGATAGAGGATCGATCGAGGAGACGTTCACCACGTGAATCGGATTAGAGCCGAGAGAAGGGAGTTCACCATTACATTCATCACGTCCACAATCATTATGTTTGCACACACTAGTTTCCTTCCTTTTCTTATGTTTTTATCCACCACCAACATGAACTAATCTTTAGATGTTAGGGGTTGGAATGAATTTGGTTTAAGCTTATAGACATTTGATTTGAACCTTTTATCAGTTTTTCCTATTTTAATGAAGCATGTGATTTAATGTTTAATGCTTTTGTGAGTTTGGCCAGCTTTCAATTGTTTTGTTTGTTTTTCAATTAAGTTCGAGAGAATAAATTGTTAACTAGAACTAGAAATTGCATGCCTAAGGTGAGAAATTGGATAGAGATATACCAAGTAAGCCTTAGTCCTGTTGAAATCTTGAGTTTAATGTGTTTTGAACCCCATAGGTTGAGGTCGAGAGATAAAACTATGTGTTTCAAGATAAAACCCGTTGTTGCTTGAGAAAGAACAACGGTGATTTTTAGAGATTGGGTATTCATTATACGGAATAACTGGTAATTGTTTTGAGTCAATTGTTTGTACGTGAAAACCTTAGGATTTCCAACCCTCAACTGTTTTCTCTACCAAAGTTTCCTAAGTTGTTTACTGTCCCGTTTGTGATATGTTTTCTTGCAATCAATTAATTCATACCAACAACTCAATTTGCGACCGTTCAGTTAATAGAACTTTGTTGATCCAAACCTCTGTGATTTGATAATGACCCTCTCTTAAACACTTAGTGAAAATTGTAAGTAACAAAATGTATCAGAGTTTCACTATCGCTGATAAGTACTAAGACTTTACAGTACCGCTGATAGGAACTCTCACTCTTTAGATTAGATATTCAGCGAACATTGTTCATCATCTTATAGCTCTGAGCCTGTTCAATCTATGAGATGATCGCTGATAAACTAGTTGTTTACTTATGATCCCTGAAGACAAGTTTCACGTCAACATATGTTCTACGCTGAAGTCGAAGATCAAGCTCAAGAACCAGCGACAAGTCTACTCATGAACTGATGCGGATATCAGCGAAGCAAGACCTGTCCATTCAACGTGAAGTATCAAGTAGAAGACTTCAGCAATCGCTGAACTTTATCATTCGCTGATAAAGATCTGACTCAACGAAAGCTGATCATGAAGTCTCCCTGTATGTTACTATTGTCTTACCTCCCTTGCACGTCTCCGTACGAACTGTCAGAACGGACATCCCTTTTGTCTGTAATCGTACAACAACTCTGATTCTACACTGTGCACCATGCGGCTACTAAGGTTGTCTACAAAGGTCAATAACATGCAACCACTCAGATGTTGCCACGTGTAAAGCCATACTGCCATGCATTAAATGCATGCAGTATATAAGAAGATCCTTACTTCAGTTTTTGAAGTGTGCTCGGACCATCTTCTTATCTCTTATTGTTAAGTTATTATTCGTAATTTCTTCAACTCTTTCTAGTGCAAGAAACTTAGTGTTTCTCAAGACTTGTTAAGATTAGGTTTATCCTTAATCTTGTTCTGCAACAAGTTGTAAATTGTCTTGATTTATCAATAAACAATTTAGAAAAGTAAAAACGTGTGTGTGTATTCAACCCCCCCCCCCCCCCCCTTCTACAAACTTGTATAGCCCTTCGGGACCAACAAGTGGTATCAGAGCGGATTTGTTTAATCTCATAAACAATATCTGATCTATACTAAGATTTCTCTTCCTTGCTATTTCCTAAAATGGCTACCAATACAAACACAAACTATATTGACAACGGTTCTCTTGCAAAACCCCCTAGATTCTCCAGAGATAATTTTAATCTATGGAAAAATAGGATGATTCTCTTCTTAGAAGGTGTAGACCCTACTATGCCTTACTATCTTGAAAACGGCCCATATATTCCTGTAAGAATTGATGCTGCAGTTCCAGCCGCTGAGAATAGACCTGTTATTCCAGAAAGGCTTATTCCTAAGAAAATTCATATGTGGACTGATGAAGATAAGAAGAAAGTGGCTATCGACACCACAGCCAGATCCATACTCTCCATGTCTCTTCCTGCCGAAGTCTACCATTCCGTCATGAACCTGAAAACCTCAAAAGCTATGTGGGACACAATCTGTGTTCAGTATGAAGGTACTTCTGAAGTCCAGGACTCTCGAAAGATCAACCTGGTAAGACAGTATGAAAGTTTCATTTGTGGTAAGAATGAAACTCTCTCTGAAGTACACCAACGTTTTAACTGCTTAATAATAGATCTGAAAACTGTTGGTAAGGAATATTCTAACTTTGAAGTACTGACAAAGTTCTTAGAATGTTTACCTGAAAGCTAGGACAGTTATTCTATGTGTCTCAAGCTGTCAAATGATCTAAAATCAATGACCCTTTCTACCTTATATGGCACGATGCTGAATCATGAGCAATCGAGTCATCTTAAGAAGAATCTTGTAAAAGATTCCAAAAGCACCCCTGTTGTTTTAATCTCAGAGTCACCTTCCACTCAGCGATCGACTATCACTGTCACTGAGTTGGAAACTAACTCTAAAAGATCATCAGACTCTGACGTTTCAGATAATGATGAAACTCTGACATTCCTGGCTAATAAGTTCAGGAGATTTGCTAGAAAGAGTAATTTCAAGAAGAACAAACCTCTTGCTATTACTGACAAGCCAAGATCATCAACCCCTGTTGATAAGGCCACTGCTACTTGCTATAACTGTGAAAAGATATGACATTTTGCTAGCGAGTGCAGGTCAAAGAAAGTCTCTAGACCCTCAGCTTTTCCCAAATAAAACTTTACTCACAGGACTAGAGATGAAAAATACAAAAATCTGAAAGAAAGGTATTCAAAATTGAAAACCTTTAAGAAGAAAGGCAAAGGCCTCATGGATGACTATGATTGGGCTGCCTCTGACGAAGAAGAATCATCTGACTCTGAAGATGATGATGAAGCCAATCTATGTCTCATGGCCAAACTTGAAGATGAGGAAGACAACTCTGACATTCCCTCTACTTCAACCTCTCCTACTAAGGTATCACCTTCCTTCTTTACCAATATTGCAAATATTGATGAAGCTGGTAGTCTTCGAAAGATCGATCTCTTGACTAGAAGTTTATATGAAGCCATGAATGGCAAAACTGTGGTTGAAAATCAAAACCTTGATCTCGCTGAACAGCTTAAAAACTGTCACCTTCAAATAGAAAATCTTTCTAAAATTGAAGAAGATTTTAAAGATCAAGTTCACTTAAATCAGCTAGTCAAAATCGAGCGCGAAGAAGCTATCGATGCATTAAAAGCTGAAAAAGCTACTGTTGATGGATGGTATAATTCTTCAACAAAGATCACTGAGATAATCAAGTCTCAGATCCCTCTGAGTGACAAACGTGGTATTGGTTACAAAGCTGATACTCTAGAACCAACCACTGATCGTTCCATGCTCTTATTTGGAACTTTCGTGTCCTCAGTCGCTGATACTTCATCCTCTCAGTGTTCCTCTTCTAAACCGCCTATCCCTGAGGAAATCTCTACCTTAACTTCTAAAGGTAAAGAAAAAGTTATTTATCCAAAACCTACCTCAGTCTTTAAAAACAAAGGTAAAGGAATTGCTTTTAACCAAAATCCTCAGAAGGGTACCTCCGTACCAAAGCTGAACGCTTCTAAAGCTTCAGTGACTTATCCCTCTGATTCAAAGAATAAGATCTCTGGATTTATTCAGCATGGATCTATTCAGCAATCTACTCCTAGAATAAAAGTGGAAATTATTGGTAAGAAATCCGAAGAACTGAATGTTCCTCTCATTTCAAAAGCCAATAGCTTACTTGGTGTTGGTCCTTCTAATTCAAAATCAAAAGCCCAGCATGCAAATGGTCCTAGAACTACTTTTGGTTATAGGAAATGTTATCATTGTGGACTTACCAATCATATTGCTAGTAAGTTCCCTACAGCCACCCAAGCTGAAAAGATAGCTAAGGTGAAGATCATTGCCCCCAAGGCAAAGAAGACCACTGAGGTTAAGAAATTAACCAAAGTGAAGACTGACAAAGTTGAATCTTCAAATGCTGCGAAGACTGCTGAACCTTCCACTTCCTCTTCTACCCCCACTGACAAGTGTGTACACATGGTTAAGTGGGTACCCAAGAAAAACTAATCTTATTTTGTAATGCAGGTTAAGAAGGGTATCTGGTATCTCGATAGCGGATGCTCTAGACACATGACTGGTATGAAGAACCTGCTCACTGAGTACAAAGAAGAGAAGGGTCCCTCTGTAACTTTTGGTGGAAATGGAATAGGACATACCCGAGGGTTTGGTGTACTCTCTAATGGTACAACAACCTTCAGAAGAGTTGCATATGTTAAAGGGCTGAAGCATAATCTTCTAAGCATCAGTCAGCTTTGTGACAAGGATAACAAAGTAATCTTTACTAAGGAATCCTGCTTTGTCGCTGACAAAAAGGAGAAGATAGCTCTCAGCGGTTATCGTTTGGAAAATGTTTATGTAATAAACATGGACTCAACAACCACTGAGAACTCCTGTTTCTTCTCAAAAGCCTCATCTGATGTCAACTGGCTATGGCATAAGAGGCTCTCTCATCTAAACTTCAACACACTGAGCACTCTTTCTTCAAAAGAGTTAGTCACTGGTCTACCTCAGCACTCATACGCCAAAGAATCCTTATGTTCAGCGTGTGAGAAAGGCAAGCAGACCAAAGCAAGCTTTAAGTCAAAGCAAGTTTCCTCAGTGTCATCTCCTCTACAACTTCTCCATATGGATTTGTTTGGCCCTGTTAACAAACAATCCATCGCTGGAAAGAACTATACACTGGTCATAGTTGATGAATTCTCTCGATATACATTGGTTATGTTTCTCCGTTCTAAGAGTGACACCCCAGAAGAACTCATCACCTTTGTTCGGAAAATGGAAACCCTGAACAACTTGACCGTTCGCTCAATAAGGAGTGATCATGGGACTGAATTCAAAAACAGTTCTCCTGATTCTTTCTTTGAGAGTAAGGGTATTTCACACAACTTTTCTTCAGTGAGAACACCGCAACAAAACGGAGTCGCTGAAAGAAGAAATAGAACTATTATTGAAGTTGCACGTTCAATGCTCAGCGATTCTCACCTGCCTACTCAGTTTTGGGCAGAAGCTGTCAACACTGCCTGTTTTACGCAAAACAGGTCGCTGATAGTCAAAAGATTTAATAAAACAGCCTATGAACTTTTTCATGGGAGAAAGCCTTCAATTAGCTTTCTTCACATCTTTGGATGTCAGTGTTTCATACTAAACAACAGAGATTCCCTTGGAAAGTTTGATCCTAAGGCTGATGATGGAATCTTTCTTGGATATTCTTCAATCTCTAAAGCCTTCAGAGTCTTCAATCGAAGAAGACAAATTGTTGAAGAAACTATTCACGTCACTTTTGACGAATCCCGTTCAGCAAACTTTAAACCGTCTGCTGATACTGAAGAACTAAATCAATGGATGTTTTCTCATCTTGGTGATTCAGAAAATATTCCCACTCCTCATACTCATACAGTTGAAGATGATAGTCCTACTATCATCCCAAACATGCAGAATAGTGAAGCTGAAACATCATGGGTCTCAGCAGTTCCTTTAAACACTATACCTGCTTCTGAACCAAATGTCTCAGACATTCCATCTACTTCTCAGCAATCAGTGAATGAGATAACATCTGCACCTACTCCTCTCTTGGCTGATATTCCAGAAGTTGCTGAAGCTTCATCTCTTGGCTGATATTCCAGAAGTCAGCGACTTATGCTCCTGCTCAGCGATGGACTGTAAATAACCCAATTGATCAAATTCTTAGTGATCCAAACGCTGGTGTTCAGACTCGACGAAGTGCAGGTAATATTTGTTTATTTGTTAACTTTATTTCTCTGATTGAACCAAAGAAAATAGATGATGCCCTCAAAGATCCAAACTGGGTCAGCGCCATGCAAGAAGAGCTGACTGAATTCGAAAGAAACAAAGTTTGGAAACTTGTTCGAAGACCAACTGACAAAACAGTGATACGCACTAAATGGGTCTATCGAAACAAGTTGGACGAACATGGAACTGTAACCCGCAACAAGGCTCGTCTTGTTGCTCAGGGATACAGACAAGAGGAAGGCATAGATTACGACGAAACATTTGCTCCAGTAGCAAGACTAGAATCTATTCGTCTATTCGTAGCATACGCCGTACACAAAGACTTCAAAGTATATCAGATGGATGTTAAGTCAGCGTTTCTAAATGGAAAGCTGAATGAAGAAGTCTATGTGGAATAACCTCCAGGATTCTCAGATCCTAAGCGTCCATGTCATGTTTATAAACTGGATAAGGCACTTTATGGCTTAAAGCAAGCTCCACGTGCATGGTATGACACTCTATCCTCTTATCTCCTAATTGAAAATTTTGAGCGAGGTAAAATCGACAAAACTCTATTTTTCAGAATAGTGAAATGTCATATCATTCTTGTTCAGATATATGTTGATGGCATTATATTTGGTTCTACTAACCCTGACCTTTGTACTCGTTTCGCTGATAGAATGAAAGAAGAGTATAAAATGAGTATGATGGGTAAGCTAACATATTTCCTTCGTCTTCAGATAAAGCAAAATGAAAAAGGAACTTTCATTAATCAGGGAAAGTATGTTAAAGATATGTTAAAGATATGCTAAAGATATTCGATTTAACTCAGAGTTCAGCTATGAAAACCCCTATGGCACCACCGCTGACACTAGATAGGGATTCAAATGAAATACCTGTTAATGTCACGTTGTACCGTGGGATGGTCGGCTCTCTCTTGTATCTTACAGCTAGCCGACACGATATTATGTACGCAACATGTTTGTGTGCACAATATCAAGCTGAACCTAAGGAATCTCATATGATCGCTGTAAAGCGAATATTTCGTTACCTTAAGGGTACTATGAACCTAGGTCTTTGGTATCCCAAAGACTCAGGGTTTGATCTAATCGCCTATTCAGATAGTGATTTTGTAGGTTGCAAATTGGATAGGAAAAGCACCACGGGAGGCTGTCAGCTCCTGGGTGGAAAGATGGTGAGTTGGACAAGTAAAAAGCAAAACTCAGTGTCCACCTCAACTGCTGAAGCTGAGTATGTAGCCGCTGGAAGCTGTTGTTCTCAGGTCTTGTGGATGATAAATCAACTACTAGACTATGACCTTCAACTCTCAAAAATTCCAATCTATTGCGACAGCACAAGTGCCATCGCTATAGCCAACAATCTAGTGCTACACTAAAAAACAAAACACATCGAAATCAGGTATCATTTTATCAGAGACCATGTGATGAATGGTGATATAGAACTTCATTTTATCCCAACTGACTATCAGTTAGCTGATCTGTTCACCAAACCTCTTGATGAGACAAGATTCAACTTTCTCATCAGCGAGCTTGGAATGCTGAACTTTGAAGAATAAAATCTTTAGCGGTTCACATTTGATCAGCGATAGGATAAAATCAACTTGTATGACCCACTATATCATTCTCTCTCTGAACAAAAATTAACTTGCTGATATCAAGGTATGTTTTCTCTCTTACTCGCTGACGTTCACCTAGAACTCAAAGATTTCAAAACATCTTGCATCGCTAAATATCTCTTCCTTAACAGCGATACTTTGAAATTTCTTAAACCAACACTGATATTTCTATTCAGTGCTTCATATTTTCAAAAGTGTCCCTGAGCTTTCAAAACCTCGGAGACATCCTAAAATATGAAAGCACAGTTGTGACGTCATCGCAACGGATAAGCCCTGGCACGTTCTTTTTCTGACACACGATTGCACGTTTTGTTTACCTTCCAATCAAATGCAAACACGTGTCCGTGTCATGATGAAAATCTTTTCCCGCTCAAGATTTTCTCTCTCTCTACTCTGTCTATATAAACCATTTTGGGTTTATATTTTTCTCTTTACGCGAAAAACTTTCCCTCCAAGAAAGAAAAAGATTTACTGTTGCATTTTGAGCTCTCAAAATTTCCAGAAACTGTTCATCTTCTTCTTTGACGAACCAGGTTAATACTCTTATTATTTACCTACATTACTTGTTTATGATCTTATTCTTTGCTTTTAACAGATCAAACAAAAGAACTTTTATAAAATAAAATCATTTTCTGTTCATGATTTTATGAATACAACCTTCATGGTTGTTCTTCAAGTTTATATCAAAACTCGTAAACTTGTTCTTCATATGTTTTTCCAGAATTCCTTCTTCAAATGAAAACTGGAAAACACATAATCTCTACGTTTTGTAACTCTTTCTCAAAACAAGAAAAACCCTAATCTTTCTCAAAGGGATTTTTGGCTGAATGAAATGGACAAAATTCAAAAACATCTTATTTGAAAATATTTCCACATTAAGACTATTTGTTTTGTTGATCTTTGGTTGAGCTGATAACAGAAATGGCTGCTCCTTCTATTGGTATTCCAACTGTTGAGAACACTTTTGCTGCTGAGGAACTTGAAATCACCAAGGCTCCTCAGGTCAAGTTCAAACTTGAGGATATCTCTTTTACAAAATCAAACAACCTCCATGCGCTATTCGATTTTCCTTCGAAGAAACAAGGCAAACATCTAGACGACGCTGTGAATTTTCTGAAAACCTGTTGCCTCTCTACAGCCTTGACCATAACACCCCCTGCTCATCAGTTACTATTATCTCAATTCTGGTATACCGCCAGACACACTCAGCTACCATCATCCAAAGACCCTACCAAACTACTTGATGTCATCCTCTGTGACACTGATTTTGGCACCATCAAAATCAACCCTGCTATCATTCGAAAAGCACTGAATCTCCCTGTTGCCACCAAAGATAAACCATTTGTTCCTTTTCCTGATCCCAAGAGACATGCTGATAGAGAAACACTCATTGCATTCTTTGATGCAATGAAGTACGTTTGGGATCAAGGGAGAGATGAAAAAGCCGAGAAGAAACTGACTGCAATCAAGAAGTCAAAGATGCCCAGCGAGATGAACTTCATCTTCGCACACCTAATAAGCTGCATGACAGCGAAGAGTGACTCCTCTGATCAAGCTGCTCAACCTCAGCAAGCCATGGGCTATGCATTGCTGAAGGGTCTCCATGTTGACTGGGCCTCGATAATCTACGACGATCTTGCGCTCAGAGTAGATTTTGCTGATATACCATCATAGGTTCCATACCCAAGATTCCTCAGCGCCATCTTCCAAACAAGCCTTAAGGATAACTACCCAAAAGTAGGAGACCTGAAACTCTCTCAGGTTGGCCCTAAGGTGCTCGACTTCAAGCCCCTGCCAAACGAGGTACGTCTCTCTACTCTCTTATCTATTCTCAATCCTCCTTTTTCTACTTATGCGGCTCATTCAGTGGAAATCCCCACCGCTGATACCCCAGCTGCAACCTCCACTCCTTCTAGAAAAAGGAAACAACCTACTACCCAACTTGGTTCCAAAAGAATCAAGAAAACCAAGGAGCAACCCCCCCAGCATTTACATGCTGAAGACTCCTCAGCTCATCTTGAAGAGCTGATGGAAAGTTCAGTGGTACGCTCTGCCACAGCTGAACAAGCCACCTCTTCCATCCCAGCTTCAGCGTCTCTAAACGCTGAAGTTATAAACTTGGAAATGAACCCACCTCCTTCAGCCTCTCTACAGACTGAAGTGATTCTCAGCGGATCCAACGCTGAACCCCGCACCCAACCATCATTCTCATCCTCCATTCCTCTCGCCTCTTCTTTGGTCACTCAATCTATTCCCCTATTCTCCTCAACAACCGTCATCCTCAGCGACACTACTGCTGAACATTTTCAGAGGATGATAGGACACACCATAGGATCTGCAAGTACTTCCAGTCGTCTAGGAAATGTTGAAGACGACTACGAAACTTTTACAGGACACAAAGGGTTCGACAACTTCGCCAACCCGCCTGCAGGTATACACAAATTCCCACACACTTCTCTCTCTCAACCCCAAACTTCTGAGCTTTCCTCTGTTCATAAGTTGATAACTTTTTCAGGTCCTAATTTGGGGGATATCAACACCTCCCTGACGGCCCTGGAAACAAAGATGGAGTCTTTCAACAACACTCTAACAGCAAACTCTTCAGCGGTTACAAACGCTGGAGAGAACTTGAAGACTTTGACCACTGAGGTCGAAAAGAATGCCTCCAAAGCTGATCTGGAGAAGGTGGATGGTAGCATTGCTAAATTTTCTACCACCCTCGCTGAAAACTCAACCGCCACAACCACTCTCTCAACAAACTTCACCTTTCTGTCCAATGAAGTCACATCATTGAAGACAGAGGTTGGTTCTCTTAAAGGTTAAGTTTCCACGATCAAAACTGAGGTCTCTGCGGTCAAAGAGATTGTTCAGAAAGTGCTCGATCGCCTGAACACCCCAACTTCTCATTTCACTCAGGTCGATCGAGATGATCTCAAAAAGATCAGTCCTGCTATTACTGGCCTAGAAGACAGAATAGCAGCGATTGAAAACTGCATAAGAAATACTGGCCAAGAAGAAAGTAATCCTATGACTGTTGTTGCCGCTGAAAAGTCCGTTACCTCCCCCAACCATGATGTGGAAGAGGGGGAGAAGCCTAAAGAAGACCTTCCCCATAATGATGAGGGTGAGAAGAAAAATAAAGAAGACCTTCCCTATGCTGAGGGGGAGGGTATTGAGACTGAAGCTGATGCTACTTCTTCAAAACCTCAGGGAGTTGAAAACCCTGAGGAAACCGAGAAACCTCCCTCTGAATCTGAGGGGGAGCAACTCGAAGAGCAGAACATTGAAGTTGCTGCTGATGTAACCTCACCCTACGCTGAAGAGGTTGAATCTGATGAAGACGAAGCTGAAGACGATGAAGTTGTCGACATCTCTGATGATGAACCATCTTCTTCTCCAAAGGATGATGATGATGATGATGACTTCTTTATCGTCAAGCCTGTTCAGAAGACTACAGCTCTCAAAGGGATTTCGATAAACGAACCTTCAGGGGAGCGGACCAAGACAAAGTCTGCAGCGTCTGAAGCTGACAAAGGCAAAAACAAAGGCCTTGCTGCAGAAGAAAATCTGATGATCTTGCTTCAAAAGCCAGTTTGTCAGGTACACTACCTCATATTCCCTTATACTGCATCCCTCCTCTATCCCTTCTCAATCTCAATCCTTCTATCCATAAAACCTCTATACACTTAAACCCCATTCTTTTTCTATCTCTTTCTTCCCCAACTCTTCTTACTTAAACGATCGTTGTGTTTCAGCTAGTCCTCTCCCCTGTTTGAGGATCCCACTGAAGCTCCTTCGACTACACCAGGAATAATCCCAGCCACAAGAGCTGAAGAAATAATCCCAGACTTGGATTTAACCACTGATACTGATGAACCTGAAGAACAGCTGCTCTCTCACCAAAACAGACCTTCCTTGGCTCCTCAAAAGATGAGTGAAGAGGATCAAGAAAAGAGAGATGCAATGATCAAATAGCTCGAAGATCAGCGAATCATCCTGAAACGTGATCAACTTCCTTCTATTCCTCCAAAGTTCAGACTTTCACAAAAGGAATACCAGGATCACCTCAGAGCTGAAAGGTTAATCGCTGAAAGAAGGGAAGTTGAAGAAAAAGACAGAGAACTCGCCATCCAGCTTGTCCAACAATCGGTGAAAGACCCCGCGCTGAAAAGAACTCCCATTGATGTCCAACGTCAGCTATGGGATGATGCCCAAAGGATCGTTGAAGAAAAGACGAAAGTATCTGATACGACTTTGACATGGTGTAAAGAAATGCTGAATTATCGATCTCGACCATCCAAAATCATCAAAGTAAACATCAGAGGAAGACTGTTAATAGACGTTCCTGTTGTTGAAGTTGATGTATTCAGAGAAGACAAAACCAAGCAAACCTTCTATGCTGCTACTTTAGAGAAGTTTGGTTTCTCTGAATGGTTGGAAGTGAAATTAGCCATTCAGGGATCGCGCTCAAAGTTCAAGAGCCATGTCGAGAAAATTTTAAATACTCAGATCGACTTGGTTTCTTCTGCTGTGGATATTCCTCCTTCCACTCTTCTTCCTCCTCAACAAAGAAGAGTCTCTGCAAAGGAAAAGAAAGTCTCAGACTCAGGTCCTCCTATACGGAATGAAACAGGTATTGGTTTCTCTCGTGCTGAAGTTCTTGGCCCTGATGCTGATCTCTCAGCGCTTGACACCTCCCTACCAACTCGAGAAACTTTCATTCCTGGCAAAGTTGTAAGTGATCCTTATGGTATATTCTTTCTAGACTACCAAGGAAATCATCACTTTCAACGCATCTCTGAGCTTCCAATCACTCCCATCGAACAACTCAGAGATCTCATATACTGGTGTGAAGTCACATGCGACATTAAAGCTAGACACCTGAAGCCCTTGATTTTTGAAGAAGCTCTGAACAAAAAGAATCAAGGAGTAAATGTCCCTGACTGGATGATTCCCACATCAAAGACCCTCGATGAACTTCTCATCAAGGAAGAACCTTTTGACGGATAGGATCGCCTTGTAATTCTTTCTATCCTTATCTGTCTACATCTTCTGTACTTGTAATTTTATTTGATGTACTTGTAATTTTTCTACTTCCCTCTGTAATCTTTACGAAGTTTAAAGAAAAATTTCAGCGAATGTACTTTACTCCATCAGTACTGAAAAGATCCCAGAAAACAGTAAAAGGGACAAATATTTTATAAGTTCTTTTTATCCTTATGTTTTCATTAAATAGCAATTTTCTCTGTTGCTATGTCATAATCAAATAGGGGGAGATTGTTGATCCAAACCCTCAGTGATTTGATAATGACCCTCTCTTAAACACTTAGTGAAAATTGTAAGTAAACAAAATGTATCAGAGTTTCACTATCGCTGATAAGTACTAAGACTTTACAGTACCGCTGATAGGAACTCTCACTCTTTAGATTAGATATTCAGCGAACACTGTTCATCATCTTATAGCTCTGAGCCTGTTCAATCTATGAGATGATCGTTGATAAACTAGTTGTTTACTTATGATCCCTGAAGACAAGTTTAACGTTAACATATGTTCTACGCTGAAGTCGAAGATCAAGCTCAAGAACCAGCGACAAGTCTACTCATGAACTGATGCGGATATCAGCGAAGCAAGAATTGTCCATTCAACGTGAAGTATCAAGTAGAAGACTTCAGCAATCGCTGAACTTTATCATTCGCTGATAAAGATCTGACTCAACGAAAGCTGATCATGAAGTCTCCATGTATGTTACTATTGTCTTACCTCCCTTACACGTCTCCGTACGAACTGTCAGAACGGACATCCCTTTTGTCTGTAATCGTACAACAACTCTGATTCTACACTGTGCACCATGCGGCTACTAAGGTTGTCTACAAAGGTCAATGACATGCAACCACTCAGCTACTGCCATATGTAAAGCCATATTGCCATGCATTAAATGCATGCAGTATATAAGAAGATCCTTACTTTAGTTTTTGAAGTGTGCTCGGACCATCTTCTTATCTCTTATTGTTTAGTTATTATTCGTAATTTCTTTAACTCTTTCTAGTGCAAGAAACTTAGTGTTTCTCAAGACTTGTTAAGATTAGGTTTATCCTTAATCTTGTTCCGCAACAAGTTGTAAATTGTCTTGATTTATCAATAAACAATTTAGAAAAGTAAAAGCGTGTGTTTGTATTCAACCCCCCCCCCTTCTACAAACTTGTATAGCCCTTCAGGACCAACAAACTTATAGTCATTGTGATACTTAGTTCCTAGTTCCCTGTGTTCGATACTCGTACTTTTGTACTATTACTTGACTTCGACCCGTACACTTGCGATTAGATTTAGGGGGGTGTGAACCCGCCTATCAAGTTTTTGGCGCCGTTGTCGGGGAACTAGTTGCAACTGATAGCACTACCAGCTATAAGCGCTATTATATTGAACATTTTTTTTTAATTTTGTTATTTTATTTCATCACTTTCAGTTTTTGGATTGCTAATTTTGTCTACTTTCCGTTTCAGGTACTAATTGGTTTATGCCAAGGAAAACCCGAGGGGAAGAACTCGAACCACTCGATCCGGAAATTGAAAGAACCGCCCGTCGATTACGCAAAGAATCTAAAGCTAAAAGACATCTGAAGATGGGTGACGAAGCTCCTCCTGAGAGACGCCCTATGCGGTCGTTTGCCGATCCGAATGTGGCAGCCGCACGCATAGGCATCCAAGCACCCACCACTGCAGCAAATTATTTCGAGATCAAGCCGAGTACCATCGTGATGGTACAGCAGAATCAGTTTGGGGGACCCAACTGAAGATCCCCATGCACACCTTCGTGCATTTGAACAGATCTGCAATACGTTCAAGATCAATGGGGTGGACGAGAATGGAATCAAGCTGAAGATATTCAGCTTTTCACTCAAGGGTAGAGCTGAAGTATGGATAGAGGGCCTACCAGCGGATCAGATCAGTACATGGGCAGACCTGAAAGCTGCTTTCCTTCAGAAATTCTTCCCACCGGGAAGAACCGCTCAACTGATGGCCGATATTACCCACTTCGCTCAATGGGACCAAGAGACTCTATACGAGGCATGGGAGCGATATAAAGATATGTTGAAAAAGTGTCTGCATCATGGGTTACACGGCTGGGTAATTATCCAAACGTTCTTTGGAGGCCTTCACCCACAGTTCAAGAATGACATCACTGTTGCAGCGGGTGGAGCTCTCATGAATAAGACATATGAAGAAGCAGTCGAATTGATCGAGAACTTAGCCGAGCATAGCTATGCCACTCCACGAACTTCTATCAAACGGTTAGCTAGTGTTCAAGAATCGGATGAGTTGAAGGTGATAAAAGCTCAACTAGCTGCTATCACAAACCACTTGAAGGGAGGTAGTCTGGAAGTGTTTCCCACTTCTCAAGAACCCGAGCAAGTTCAGTTTTTACAAAACCGGAACAACCAGCTGAGGAACGACCCTCTCTCGAACACATATAATGAAGGGTGGAAGAAACACCCTAACTTTTCATGGAGTCAACCCGGCCAACAACAACAAGGTAATCATCCCAACTTTTCTAATTCTTCTAATGCTAACAATGTTTACCGTCCTCCAGGTTTCAACCAAAGGAAATTCGATGAAGGACCATCCGTAGAGAAGAAACCGGGGCTGGAAGATATGATGATGAAGTTTATGACAAAGATGGATAGCACGGTTGAAGGTTTGGCAAGAACGGTGAGTACAGTGAAAGCCGCAACTGATCAGAACACCGCATCCATCAAGATCCTTGAAAGACAAGTGGGGCAAATTTCTGAAGTCTTACAAAACCGAGTCCCAGGAACGTTTCCGAGTCAGACTGAAAGGAAACTAAGAGAAGAGTGTAATGCCATTCATCTGAGGAGTGGCAAGGAGATGATCAAGGAGGCGAATGTTGGGCGGAAAGATGATCATTCTGGTGGTATGGTTGATCAGGAAAAGCCAAAGGAAAAAGAAGCGACACCTCCATCGAAGCCGGTAGTCAAACCGTTTGTACCACCACTACCATTCCCTAATCGAGTGAAGGCACGTGACGACGAGGAACAATTCAAGAAATTCCTTGACATTTTCAAGAAGTTGCACATCAACATTCCATTTGCAGAAGCACTTGCCCAAATGCCAACATATCTCAAATTCATGAAAGATATCTTATCCAAGAAGAGGGCAGTCGAACACCAAGCTACCATTACACTTACTGAAGAGTGCAGTGCGATCATTCAGAACAAGCTTCCCCCGAAGCATAAGGATCCAGGGAGTTTTTCGATCCCTATTCAAATTGGAAATCTTATTTTTGATAAGGTGTTATGTGATTTAGGAGCCAGTATTAATCTAATGCCTTTATCTGTTTTCAGGAAACTTGGCTTGGGTGAAGTGAAGCCAACATACATGACACTTCAGCTCGCGGATAGATCGATAGTGTATCCATATGGGGTGATAGAGGATGTTCTCATCAAGGTTGACAAGTTCTACTTTCCGGTGGATTTCGTGGTGCTGGACATCGATGAAGATATAGAGGTCCCGCTGATTTTGGGAAGACCCTTTCTGGCCACGAGCAAAGCACTGATTGGGAGGAAGGCGAGATGACATTGAGGGTTGGCGGGGTAACATTCAAGATGTTCAATAATGTACGAGGTCAAGTTGGAAAGGAGCCGGGTAATCACAAAAAGCCTAAGGAGTGATCAGAAGGAAGATCGAGCCACGACCGAAACCAAGGCGCTGGGTGGGAGGCAACCCACCGAGGTTTGCGTTTTCTGTTACTATTTATGTGTTAGAGTGTTCTTTATTTAAAAAAAATCGCAACAGAGACTTACGCGGTTTTGGCCGCGGCCTACAAACCGCGCGCTAAACCGCGGGCGTCTCTGGTTTTTTCGTGAAACAGATACTTACGCGGGATTCCCCGCGGCCTACAAACCGCGCGCTAAACCGCGCGGGTCCCCATGGCTGTTTTGGGTTTCTCGTGTGGTGTCTGTTCTGTTCTTGCGTGTGTCGTTTTTATTTTCTTTGCGTTCTTTTTCCTTTTGCTTTCTTGTGTTTTTGCATGCTCTCTCTCCGTCCCCTCCGATGTCTCTCATCTGGGCGCTCAAATCTTTTCAAGAGAATCTTCTCCGCCCGGTCAAACAGGTATGTTCTAACTTTGTATGTTAACGAGTGGTGTTATATGTTTGTGTCATTATTAGTTAAACGAGATGCAACAAACCTAAGTTTCACTTAGGTTTGGGGTGCCTCACTTTTCAACATCTACACACTCACTTTTAATCTTGTGCAAACCTCGGTTTTACCGAGGTTTGGGGTTGGCTTTAGTTGGCAAACCTAGGCCACGGCCTAGGTTTGGGGTGCCCCTTTTTGAAAAACTTTGGGCCCACTTTTGATATAATAAATTAATGTTTTGCCTTTCCTGCTTGATGACTGTTAAACTGCACAATGAGTTGTGTCGCTTCACCTACAACTTTGCTTACACATTGGGGACAATGTGTGGGTAAGGTTTGGGGTTGCCTAATCGGGCCCATGTTTATGCACGTAGATTTCCTGCACTTCTGAATGGCTAGATCATAGTAGCTAAATTTTTGTTTTGAATGATCGAGACCAACCATTGTGGGAAGAATCCTGTGATAGTAACGTGACCATTAGGGAAGGACCGGGAAAAGACATGACTATGGACATTAGTGGAGACCACCCAATAGTGAGATTTGAGCCTAAATGACGCCTTTCACTTCGAGGGATTTAAACACCAAATTCGTATACACTTTCTCGAATTCCTTGTCGTGATTATAGAATGATCTCGCTATAATACTGCATTGAGTAGCAAAGACGACCATCGAGATATTGGGTAAGGTTGTAGTAGACCATATCGTGTGGACCTTGAGAGATGATTCCAGGCATTGTGTGTATGTTTAACCCATTTTTATCTATCGTTCCTTTCGACCCATTATGTGTGTACCCATAACCCATTTTGCAGCCAAACACTCACCAACTTGTTTATTTCAGACCCACCATTAAACCCTAACCAAAAGCCTTAGCCAACCCTTATCTGAAAGTGTGTCAATCAGAAGCAGTACAGGCCAGTCATGAAAAATATATAGAAAAGAGGGCCAATGCAGCCCCAATCAAATAAAGAGGACCAATGAAGTCCCAACTCGGAAAAAAATATACAAAAAGAAAATAAATACAGTTGTTTAGATAGCTTTACCGCAGAAAATAAGAGAGTCAAAGCGACTCCAGTAGTGACAAATAGGGCCAAGTGATAGAAAGTGAAGTAAAAAAGTCCATAACTGCTAATGATTGACACACCGAGGATTTTGATCCGTTTACCCTTCGTTTCTCAGCCATAACCCTAGCCCCGTTACAACCCTTGTAAAGACCTGGATGATCTTCTGGAAAATGTGATTAGTGTATACGACCACCTTTACCGATAGTCCTTGTCTTGCTACTTGATTCCTCTCTGAGATCGACTTATTGGACATTTGTGCGTCTTTCATTAAAGTTGTCATGTGATTTTCGCGTATTCTTGTATATAACTTCCTTATACATGACAACATGTGCGACAGCCTAGGTTCGAGTGAAATGGGAGTATCCCGTGAGGTAGGGTCGAGGCGAAATGTTTTCCCTAGTATGTTTGGACCTAGTACAACCTTAATGTAATCGGAGCAGTCACGAGTCCAACTCACAATGGAAGGCTATAGATCAAACAGAATAAGGATGAGGCGAGAGTGAGATAGGCATTCACGGGTATGGGAAATCACCAGTGCATTACGTGGTACCGATTGGGAGTTGTGCAGTTATTATTTCACTGATATATGCTTTTATTCTATTTTTATCGCTAATTTTCTTGAGGACAAGCAACGCTCGGTTTGGGGTTGTTGATAACGCCACTTTTTGGCGTTATTTTCGGTCCTCAAACCAATGAGATTGGCTTGTGTTCTAGCAAAAAGGCGGGATTTTATGGTTTATCGAGTGAAATGTGCAGGTAATCTAAAAGGCGGCAATCATCGAGAAAAGAAGCTAAAAAGAGTCCAAAAGAGAGCCAAAACGAAGCCCAACGGAAGCCCAAGCCCAAGCCCGAGATGTCAGCGATGAACTCTTTGTCGCGAAACTTGTCTTCAGGGATTACAAATAACATTGCTTACATATGAAACTATCAACAATCATCAGTGATAAGTGAACAGGCTCAGGTTATCACTGATGGACATTTATCGCTGAGTTTATGAGACTAAAATAGTGGATACCATTACCGATACTGAACAGACTCGGTATATTAATGATGATGGTGAAACACTAATACATACAGATGCTATTTGTAATTTTCACTAAGTTATACAAAGGGTCATCATCAAATCACTGAGAGAGTTTGGATCAACACATACTAAACTCCTACATACTGTTGTTGACTGGATTACATGTGAATTCTCATATTCTCTTAGCTTTTGTCTCAGACCGATAGTACCACTGCTCTGGTCTAAGTACCCTGGGAAACAGACACCACAGGGTGAATCTGTTTTAAATGGATTGTGTCGAACACATGCCTCGACCATCACTTTTTCTGTTGTATTTTTTATTTATTTTTGTAGTTTATTTCTACGATCTTAAAACATATTTCCTAATGTACATTCTGCAGATTTTAGCCAGGGAATATCAAACCAAAATCTAGTTTCTACTTCTGTATTGCCTCGTTTTGGAAACAAAACATAATTTTGGTTTTTTCTTCATTTTCTTACCACAAGCATATGTTGTATTATCTAATTCGAACCATAATATGTTGGTTCTGTTGGTTCTACTTTTGTATTGCCTCGTTTCAGAAACAAAATAGAATTTTGGTTTTTTCTTCTATTTTTTACCACAGACTTCTACTGTTTCATCTCATTCGAAAGAATGTGTGGGTTCTGCTTCTATGTTATTTTTATTTTCTACTACTGCTTCAAACAATTTATTGTGTTTCATAAACAGATCATAAATCTCTTTCTTGCTTCTGTTTTGGATAGTTTTACAATTTTTGAGTTAGATTACTATAATTCATTGCTTCTGTTTTGCTTCAAAGGTATGAGAACTCCACGAACTAAATAAGTTTCTGCATTTTCATTTCTGTTTCATTGGTTACCTTCGTGAACTCCATTAATTTATATATATATATATATATATATATATATATATATATATGTGTGTGTGTGTGTGTGTGTGTGTGTACCAAAGGAAAATATAATTTTGAGTTGGACATATTTGTGTACAGAAACCGGGATTGCAAGTGTTATTATGACTTTGAGCACCGTTGTGACAACAATCCAAATTCTGTCGAGCAATGCTCCTTTTCTTCTGGTGGTTTTGGAGGCATGTCCATGAACCACACGGAAAAACCGGAGAAGTTTGCGGGATTGCATTTCAAATGGTGGAAACAAAAAATGTTCTTTTATTTGACCACCTTGAATTTGGCACGTTACTTAACCGAGGATGCTTCTCAAGTGCGTGAAGGACAAATTTTTATTCATGTGATCATCATTGTGGAAACAGGGAAGCAACATTCTGTACAAAACCAATTCAAAGAATGTTATAAGTTAGGTCCAAGAACTCCAAGTCATGTTGCATGATATCCATGCTGAGGGGATGGTTGTAAGTGAAACTTCCAAGTTATAGCAACCACTGAAAAACTTCCACGGAGTTGGGTAGATTTCAAGAACTATCTCAAACATAAGAGAAAGGAGATGAACGTTAAGGTTCTCTTTGTAAGGGGTTGTTTGTTTGTTTTTTTAAAGCCTCTTAATATCTCTTAAGTTTGAATCGGTCAGACCTATATTGTTTTTTTTTAAAGTTTGCAGACTCTCTTAACTCTAAAATGCATCTGAAATAACAAGTGGTAACCTAGTTTCTTAAAACCTCTTATCGCCCGTCTCTTTCTCTCTAGGAGAAGTTGAAAGTCCTTAGAATGGAAAAATTGTTTGCTAAATTCTCAAAGTGTGAGTTTTGGCTACAAGAATTCAATTCTTGGGTCACGTGGTGTCTATGGTGTCTAAAGACGGGGTGAAGGTGGACCCGACAAAGATTGAGGCAATGATGAATTGGGAACCGCCAATGAGCCCGACGAAGATTAGAAGCTTTTTGGGATTAGCCGGTTACTACAAGAGGTTCATCCAAGACTTCTCGACGATCGCTTCACTGCTTACGATGTTCACAAGGAAGAATGTCAAGTTCTTATGGTCCGAGACTCAAGAGGAATCTTTTAGGACTCTTAAAAGAAATCTTGTGCGAAGCACCAATTCTATCCCTACCTAAGGGATCGGAAGACTATGTAGTATATAGGGATGCCTCCAAGATGGTCTCGGATGTGTGTTGATGCAAAGAAGAGGCAAAGTGATAGCCTACGCATCATTGCAACTCAAAGAACACGAGAAGAATTATCTGACCCATGATTTGGGATTGGCGACGGTGGTCTTCGCGTTAAAGTTGCAGCGGCATCATTTTTATGGGACGAAATGTACCCTTTTCACCGATCATAAAAGTTTAAAGTACATAATTGATCTAAAGGAGCTCAACATGCGTCAAATGAGATGGCTTGAATTGTTGAAGGATTAAGATTTTGAATTACTTTACCATCCCGGTAAAGCCAATGTTGTGGCGGATGCTTTGAGCTGAAAGTGTCTTGGGAGTGGTGCCAAGTTATCTCTCACTAGGATCGACGTGGTGTCAAATTCAGTGGAGAACCTCAAAGCATGTCAAGTTGAGGCACTCCAAGAAGAAAACCTCAAGGCCGAAATTATGATGAAACAACGGGAGTTGCTAACGGAAGATAGTTGTGGCCTTAAACTCTTCCAAGGTCGGATTTGGGTACCAAAGTTAGGAGGAAATCGTGAAGTACTCCTAGAGGAAGCTTATAAGTCTAAATATTTCATACATCCCGGTAGAACGGAAACGTGTAGAGATTTGAAGTTAAATAATTGGTGGTTGGTGATGAAACTTGACATCGCAAGTTATGTCGAAAAATGTGTCACTTGCCTTCAAGTCAAGGCGGAGCATCAAAAACCGTATGGAAGTTTGCAATCCTTGATGATTGCGAAATGGAAATGGGAGCACATCACGATGGATTTCGTGACAAAACTACCAAAGACCTTATGGGGCCATGATATGATTTGGGTAGTGGTGGATCGACTAACTAAGAGTGCACATTTCCTAGCAATTCCGGAAACGTTGTCAATAGACAAGCTAGCTTAACTCTACATTGATGAAGTGGTGTCAAGACATGGTGTACCACTATCTATTGTGTCTTATAGGGATAATTGTTTTACTTCTAAGTTTTAGGATGGTCTACAAAAAGAGTTAGGTACGAAGATCAAGTTAAGCACGGCCTTGTCAAACCGAGAGGACAATTCAAAATCTTAAAGATATGTTGAGGTCGTGTGTCATAGACTTTGGAGGAAATTGGGACTCGCATCTGCCCTTAGTAGAGTTTTGCCTACAACAATAGTTACCATTCAAGTATAGGAATGACACCTTTTAAAGTATTATATGGTCGAAAGTGTAGGACCCGACGTGTTGGCTTGAAGTGTGGGGGAGAAGCAATTCGTCGAACCGAAAATTGTACAAGACACGGCGGATAAGGTAAAGAACGTTCGAGAACGCTTGAAAGTGGCTCAAGATCGACAAAAGAGTTACGCCGACAAGAAACGAACGTCGATTGATTTTCAAGTAGGAGGTCGAGTCGTGTTGGAAGTGTCTCCATGGAAGGGAATCATCCAGTTTGGAAAGCGTGGAAAGTTTAGTCCTCGTTTCCTCGGACCCTTCACAATATTAGAGCGGGTTGGACTTCAAGCGTACAAGTTGGACTTACCACCAGAAATGGATGGAATCCATCACACCTTCCACATTTGTTACCTATGCACATGTTTGGCCAAGGAAGATAGTGTCATACCATTATCGGAAATCCGTGTGGATAACGGTAATTGTTGTATAGGGAACTGGAGGCTATATTAGAAAAGAAGTCCAAGTAATTACGCCATACAGAGGTGACCATGGTCAAGGTTCAATGTAAACACCATTGTGGTGTGAATGTCACTTGGGATGCCGAAAAGGACAAGAAGAGGAAATACCCTCACTTGTTTGCTTAAGACGAGATTTCGATGATGAAATCTTTTCTAAGGTGGGGAGGATTGTAACACCCGAAAATCCAATGGTAAGGTTTCGCTCTCATAATAAAATGAACTTCTTTAACGTGTAGTTATTATTACATACCTTGTGATATTAAGCCTTAATAGGAATGGCACGTTTTAAGATTTAGTATGGAGTTTAAAAGGAACAGGTTTAGGGCCTCAGTACACTCTCAGCAAGAGTGACAGCGAGAATGACAGAGGCATCTTTGCATGTCACAATCGCTGGCTTGGGAGAGGTCTCGGTACCAATGGCGAATAGTGGCAGCAAGAGTGCCAGGGAGGCACATGGCACTCTCGCTTGTCACTCTCGCGGGGGGTGTACCCCTTGCGGTACATTCTTAGCAAGAATGCCAACGATTTTTATGCCCCCGGCATTCTTGCATGGCACTTTCGCATACTTGGTCAGACAGGCTTAAAACCCTTTTTAGTTGATTCCTTTCTCATTAAATGCAAAAATCAGTATTGGGAGCGATTTTCTTGACCTTAGATGCGATTCTCCCACTCTCAAACTCTCTCTAATTTGGTTAGTCCACATCGAAGGAAAGATAATAAATTTGGAAGAAGAGGTAAGCAAAGGAAATGTCTTGCGAGTTTAAAAGAGTTTGTGACAACTTACGTGGTTGTCTTTTTTTGGTTGACCTCTTTCGCTAAAAATCATTTTTTTAATATTAATCATTATATAACTTTATTTATATAAAAAGAACAACCATAAATAATGAGATGACATTGTAAGATTTCAGTATTCTCAAATATTGCATTGTGTTGTAGCTCAATTATCCCACGTTGATGGGAGGTGTAAGATTAGAGAATGAATGTGACTATAAGGGATGATTTTGACAATCAAATTTTAGTTGGCTAAATATATTTTAGCTCACGATTGGAATCCCAGGATCTCGAAGAGAGGGTTGATAATGGCTAATGTTAGTATATTTTAGATAACTTTGAAATGTGGTGAGTTTGGTAATCTCATATTGTAGAGAAAATTATTTTTTTATAAAACATGTGAGTATTCATTAGCAAGAGGATGTCAATTTGTTGCAATTTATAGCGTTAACTAATGTTAGTTGAAACCTTTTTATTGGGAAAAATAATTCAAACATTTCGTAACAACAATAATGATATAGGTGTGCGACATGTTTGATTCTAAATAACATAACAATAAAATGTTTGTCAAACAAAGGGCCTTTGGCCTAGCGGTATCCGAGCCTCTTTCCTCCTAGGGGGTCAGGGGTTCAAGTCTCACCAAAGGTGAGAAGGGTGTGTAAGTTTTTTTGTTGCATTTGCCGTATATAAATATTTTATATACTTAAAAAAATTATTGCCGATACATCTTCAACCTCTTCGTAATAATAAAAGGTTATCAATAAACGAACATGAACCACTTATGGAACTACATTCTTCATTTTAAATTGTATCTCATAAATTATCTTAACTCGATTAAGTACTTACTTAAAATATTTATCACTACCGTATAAGGCACAAGGTCGACACTAGTTTATCATAAAACGAAAACATATCATAGTCATCCTCGTTCCAATCAAGGGCACTCTAAAAAACAATGGTGTTTTACTGTTTTGTAGTCATAAGGAAATGAATGTCTTCTTTAAAGGAAGAAAAAAAAAAGACGATTCAAGGGCACATAACAGAAGTTATAAAACAAGACCGATTCGACAACAATTGACTATTTTTTAATAGGGAAATTGATTCAAATAGCCAAAGCAAGCATTTAAATTGTCTCCTATCCATTCCTTTTCTACTTTTACTTAAATGTCACTACATCCGCAATATCCAGATCCGTAACTTACGAACCTAAACGGCACCAAAAAAGTCGTTTTCCTATATAAAAAAAAGTTTTTTACAGACCTAGGTCCATAATCGCAGATGTGGTGTCCGCAATTGTGGATCTGAGCCAAAATCATTTTTTATGGAAAATTGACTAGATTCGTATTATTTTTTTTCAAGTTTCTGAGCTAGGTCCGCAATTACGGACCTATATATTGCGAAAGTAGTGACATTTGTGCAAAATTAGTAGAGAAATGGCTAAGAGACCAATTTTAATGTTTGTTTTGGCTATTTGAGTCAATTTCCCTTTTAAATATTACTTTTTGGCTATTTCTTTTAAATGCATAATTTAAGACATTCTTGTATTCAGATGCAGAATCATTTTTAAATCTATAGAACATAATTGTATTTAAGAAAACATCATATGTTCTAAATTCAAACTTGAGTTGGACAGAAGGCTTACTTTACACATAAAGATTCTGGATTTGAACAATATAAAGCAGGAAGAAGCTCATGATCATCAGTTATCATCTACCACATATGAAAATACTAATTTTTATCCCCACATTTATAAATTAAAAAAAATACCAAATGGAAGTAAGAAAGAATACCAGTTTTACCCCTGATCACATTCTGACGTATATACATCTTATTCGTCGCTTGCTTCAAATTTCCATTTTAAAAAGCCATCAACTTCAAGAACCTGGGAACCCTTGCCACAAGGGTTGTCGCGTAGTGGTTAAGGCCCTGGAGGATGTGTTGGAATGCCTCATCTGGGTTCGAATCCAGGCGTACACAACAATTGTGGCCACTGAGTTTAATCAGGGTTGATGACTTGCAGTCATAATTTGCTGGACTCACAGGGTGAGAACAAAAGGTGGTGCATCCCTTCGTGGTCCAGCCACGGTTCGATAAACATAAACTTTGTGAGCCTGGCTATCATCGCTACCTTCATCTTTCATTACCTCAACGTTTAGCCGCGGTTTCTCTTTAGCCAACGCCCTGCACCCATTCATCGTCACATTACAAGCCGACATCCACAAGGATCGCATTGACTCATACTTGGTCAAACCCGAAAGCAACGCCGAGTTTCCAAACGGGCAGTCTCGTATCTCAAGCTTTCTCAGTTTCGGGCAGCCTCCTAATACATACTCCATCCCCAAATCACTACTTCCTGCAAAAGCAACAGAAAGTGTTTCCAAGTTTTTTGAGTATTTTCCAATGTACTCGAATGTTCGGTCCGTTAAGAGACCGGAAACAGCGAGCCGCTGAAGTTTGGTACAAGTCTTGACGATGGCACCAAAAGCTTCGTCCATTGGCTCCTTCGTTAGGTAATCTGGTTGACCAGGGTTCATTATGCAGAGGCGGAAGTGGGTGAAATCCGGGCAGTTTTGGGCAATGGTGGCAACGGCAGCATTTGTCATTTGGCGGCAGAAATAGAGTACATAACGGAGTTTTGGGCAGCCACGAGAAACGGAGACGAACCCTGATTCGGTCACGCCAAGAAAGATTTCTTGGTCAAACGGGTCAGCTGGAAAGACTCGTAGCTCTTCAAGTAATGGGCAGCAGGATCCAACTGCTTCTAGACCCTTATCACCTACAGTATCCAGAAGCTGTACCCAAAAAAGTTCTATTAGCTTATCATATGATGGCACATTTAAGGTGCGTTTGGTACAATGGATAGGACGGGAGAGAACAGAACATATATAACTGTCCCACGTTTGGCAGGACTTTTATGTGGAACAGAAAGGAACAAAGTAGAACAGGCCTGCTCCACCCCCATCCCATGGAACAAGCTGGAACAGACTTATGTTTTACCGATATAACTTCAAAATAAAATCAAATTTTCTTCTAAAACATCAGATACGCCTTCTATTTTATATTTTATTCATTTTGTAAATTTTATTTATTGTATTTTATACTTTTTAAATTTTCACTTTACTTTCCTCAAAATATTATTTTTATGTGATTTCTATGTTTTGATTAATTTATGTAAATTATTAAATACTAATAGTAGAAACAAAATATAGAAAAAGTTAGAAAATAAAAATTCAAAACTACACATTTTTTTATTTTGGTCACTTTAATCGTCTTGAAGAAAACTTTCTAATAATCTATTTTGTTATAAAGTTTATTTATTTCATTATAATTTAATAAATTACATAATTAATCAAAATATATAAACAACTTATTAGGGGTAAATTGGTCATGTTATCTGTTCTGTCCGGTTTGTCTTACCAAACGTTGAACAGTTGTTCTTGTTCTGTCATGTATGGTCTGCAAACCAAATGTTCCCTTTATTGAACATAACAGAAAGAACAACTATTAACAATACAATCGGCTTTATAGGATGCCAAAGATATTGAATGTCTTAATAGACTGCTTTATATAACGAAATGACTTACCCAAAGGCGGCGAAGGCCTTTACAATGAGAAAGAAGATTGGCAAGTTCGCCGCTGCACAAGGTTGCATAACTCAGATTCAAAAACGTCAAACGAGCACAAGCGGGATAAATAACCGGGAGATAAAGTGGAGTAGCGTCCCATAAACCCGAAAGAGTGACGAGATTTTTACAGTTACTGAACGTATTTTTGAGCTCAGTGACTGGACCAGAGACGAGTTCTTGCATAAAGGTTCCAGTACCAAGCTCCATCAACTGTGGAGCCTGCAAAAGAAGCTTTTGTAATTGATCCAAACTTACGTTTCGATTAACTTTCAAAACCCTTAAAGATTTGCATCTAGAAACAAGCTTCTCAAGGGCGTCGAAACAAACTTCACTGTTTAAGCTTGCAAAATTAAGAATTTCTAACGAGGATAAGCTTTCTGGAAAGCAACTTAACCAATGGCCACCAAGATCATCGATCCCATTCTCCTGAATATCCAGTTCATTTAAGTTCCTACAAGAATGAATGTTTTCTTCGTTTAGAAATTCACATATGAATCACCACATAAAGTGGAACATAGAGAAATCCAGCTAAATCATCTACAATCTTAAAAAGAAGCAGAATGCAATATGGGTATTTAGCTTTGATTTATAAATCAAGATCAGTTGCCCCAAAAGCTATTCATATTTGCAATGAGTCAAAAAGAGAATTTGGTACTCAAAATGCATACAACCATTAAAATAATAATTAATAAGCAGAACTAAACAAGAAAGACCATATTCACATGTGAAGGTGGGTGAAGAAGAAACAAAATCATTCATTAATTTAGTATATACCTAAAATGAAATTGCAGACTTGACTACCCAATTTATAGATTTTTCTGTAGATAATGACATCAAGAACATGGCGTCCATTAAATAGGTCAAATGTCACAATCAAGAAAGCAACCAAAGAAAAGGCAAAAGAAAAGGAAACCATAAAGTAGTACCATCTCGGTTTCCACTCAAAGACTCTATTGCAATACTCCCAAAACCAAACAAAACTAAAAAAATTAACCATGAAAATTATCCATGGAAACATGAAGGAAAAGCAAATGTAAATCTTTTTTCAGAGCATAAATGGCCAAGTATAAGGCAATCATTTATGGTAATTTGTTCCATATGCAATAAAAATTGTACCTTATCTCCAAAAATGTCGACCCCAAACTGAGCAAAAAGTTGATAGTTTACAACCCAAATCGTACCCGATGTTCTAAAGAGACCCCCATTAATTTTCTGAGCTAAATCAAGCACAAATATATGATCGTTTTTCTTCACAAATCATACCCAATCTTCTAAAGGGACCCCAATTAAATTCCTCAGCCAAATTAGACACCAAGACGTGGTCTTTCCCGAATGAAATCAAACACTACATGCAAATATCTTGCTTTCTTTAACCTGTGATTCATGTCCATTAAATATATTCTACTTTTTTCATGTTGGGTGAGATGACAGAAATAATAATTTTCTTGGCCATATATTTTCATCAATGATTTATTTCTAAAAATGACATCAAATAAGGCTTAATTGGGTAATAAACTCAATCCAGATTCCTAATTTTTCAAACAATTATTAGCAGAATCAAGAATAAAGATTAGAAATAAATTGAACTTTATGGATAACATCTTGAAGTTGATCTGGTTTCTTCATAGTCAAAACAAGATTCAAGTAATCTAAGATCATAAAATATCCAAAATCAAACCCCCAATTTGATGAAATTTAAAAACACAAATTTTGGGCAATTTTGCAAGATGAAATCTTACTTGCAATGAGTAGCAATGGCTTTTAATCCATCAGTACTGAACCCATCACAGCTCAATAGCGACAGAGCTTTAAAACCATGAAAATTCGTCGCTAAAAACTCCAAACTCTCGTCGCTAACAGCCATTCTCTTCAGCCGGAGCTCCTCTAGGAACGGATAAGCCGTCGAGAAAACACTCAGCCATGGATGAACATCGGCTCCCCAATCCTCCGGTACCAAATTAAAATCCGAAAACCTAGGTTTTCCCTTAAGAGTCACGCTCCGTATCCTCGGAAACCTAGCGGCCACAATCTCCGGCGACACCGAGTAGCAGTTTCCGATGAACACGTGGCGCCGGCTCCACCGCTCGGCGTTGTACCAGTCTTTACAAACGAGTGATACCGAGCTGCGGTCCTTGTGGGAGCCAATCAGCGACAGTACCCGTTCTAGGACCTCGTCCGGGAACGGGCACATCTGAGTCGACTCGAACGATTCTACACCGGTGTCCACTGAGTCAACTCGGTCAACCGCTTTGGCTCTCTTCTGATTCGGATCCATACTTTGCTGCAACAGCTTCATTCGACGATGGAAACCATTTCAGTTCTAAGATTCAGAACAAATAGAAATCTTCAAAATATGAATCAACACACCGCTAAAATCCCGTTCTATAAAAATGTTGCAACCTAATAACGCTTAAACTGAAGAGAACAACAAATTTTTCAAATTTTAATAGGATTTGAAATGGTAGAATCTCGAAGGACTTTAGATTCAATGAAATGGGTATCGGAGAGGGCATGGAGAGAAAAAAGGAAACCAAAGCAAATAAGAATACGTACCTGTGGTTATCGAAGGTCTTGATTACATGATGAAAGTAGCCATTAATGGAGCGCTCTCTCTCTCTCTCTCTTCGCTTTCTCTCTCTAAACCACATAAGAAACTAGCAGGTGCTGCCGATTATAAGCCAGGTGAGGGATGAAAAGATAATGTTATAACATTAGTCCCTATACTATAGAATGATTTGCGATATGCCTCATTAGAAAAAAATTAGCCTACATTCAGCCCATTTTGTTCCTTTTTCAACAATAAAGAATCGTTTAAATAGCCTTTGGTACCTAGGCATGATTGGACACAACAAGAGGGTTGAAACTGATAAGATAGAACTGAACGAGAAGGTTGCCTTTATGGTGTTTGGTACGACAAGTATAAGACTAGACAAGTTGTCCTGAAAGTTGTTTGATGTTTTTTATATCATATAATAGTTATAAATGACATATATAAAGTAAAATATTTAATTTATTTATTTTATAAACATGTTTACACAATTTTCATACGTATAAATACATGCATATATAATAGTACGAAATGTGAATGGAGAATTCATATGATTTATGGTAGTTCAAAGAAAATTTTGATTCGTACAAAGAAAAAACTATGTTGATTTGATTCGGAAGATACTTGTGAATTGGCGGAAGCATGGTGAAGTTTGTTGCAGCGACAGGTAGAGGTGGTGATGCCTGTTGGACGTTAGTGGTTGTAGAGAACGTAAAGATGGTGGATAGTGGTGGTGGAGGAGATAGTTTTGGATGGTGTGGAGAAGGTATAGGTGGTGGCGATAGGTGGTGGTGTGCGATGGGGGTTGAGGTAGAGATGGTTGATGATGGTAATAGTGGTGGCGGCGATGGGTGGAAGAGGTTGTTATATTGGAGGAGGTAAAGGTGGTCGACGGTGGTTGGCGACTACCGCTAACCGTCGGTAGTGGTGGCAGTGACGATGGACGGTGGTTACCATTAAAACAAATATCATATTAGGGTTATGTAACACCCCTAAAAATAGAGGTAAATTTAAACCTGGACAATGACGTGAATATGACATCTATATAAAAGGAATCACCCAAAAAGAAGAAACAGTAATAGCGATTAGACCTCAAATGAATGAAAATGATATATAACAACCTACTAATCTAAACTACATTAAGCTTAGATTGTACACGGGTATCACTATCATCTTCCAAAATATTCTATCAAAAGTATGTACGTCAATCCGACCAAAAGTTGTCTATCCTAAAAGTGTCATCTAGCGGCATCCACTCTCCGCTCAAGACTTCGGAGCCCCACCACTAAAAGAACTTGATATACATGTCATTTAAGAAAAAGTGTTAGGCTTTACGCCTAGTGAGAGCAAACAATAACAAGTTCAATAAAATGTAATTAAGTATACAATAAGAGTTTGTCAAAAGTAATGTAAAGTTCATTTCACATAAATTACATGGGAATCATACGGTCCAAAATTCATCTTGCGATAAACGGGGGAGACCCGATTTTCCAAGGATTGTAGCGGAACGCAAACGTAAGCTACTTTCCAAGTTATTGAGCTCATACTAGGATCAATGGCTACGAGCTCTCCGACTCGCACTTTAGATGTGGATATGGGCACCCGATGATTCTATTCATACTCATTCACTAGGATTACATTTACGGTCAATGACCAGTATCCAACTCTACATAACTGTACCAAGTTACCTCTGATGACTCAATGTCTCAACTGGTTACAAACAGAAACTGTCCCAAACAATAATCCGACTCCTATACTTATGGATCCAATAGTATTAGTCTAAGGCTCGTTATTTTCACTTTGTGACCAAACTATAATCACACATATTGTTACAACATCAGTGTTTTCATAAAATGGCTTCCTTGTATAAATAACATTATATGAAGCTAAATCCATATATTAGTGAACCAAATGACCATTTCCAATTCCCAACATAATACGGTCACAAAAAATATTTCCAAAATTTATGAGGTCTAAAAGAACCTTAGTTGGTTCATTGACAAAGCCCCTCCATTTCATTTTCAAAGCCTGTTGGTCCCGAAGGGTTATACAAGGATTAGTTTGTAGAAGGGGGGTTGAATACAAACACATAAGATTTTTATCTTTCTAGATTGTTTATTAATAAATCAAACAATTTACAGTTTGTTGCGGAATAAGACTAAGTACAAGACCTAATCTAAACAAACTATGAGAATCACACAGGTTTCTTGCACTAAGAAATAGAGAGAAAAGAACAAAGAAAATTAAGGATATATTTCTAAGGCACTAAGTAGATTCAGGGATGACCACCTTTGAAATGAAGGTGCATTCCTCCTATTTATACTACATGCATTTAATGCATGTCAGGAGGACTTTACACGTGTCAACATTTGGTTAGGCGCATACTTCTGACTTTTGCAAACATACTTTTGGCCGCATGGTGAACAGTGTAGTGGCTGAGTGGTTTGTACGATTCTGGACAAAGGTATGTTCTTCTGACAAATCGTACAAAAGTCTGCAAGAGGATAAGACAAACATTTCTTGTAGAGCAGGCTTCATGATCAGCGATCGCTGAGTTGATCTTCCATCAGTGAGACCTGGTGTAAGTCGGCTATCGCCGAAGTCTTCTTTCAGAAATGTCGTGTGTGTGGACTTGTCTTGGTTTCATTGATATCCGCATCAGATCATTAGTAGACTTGTCACTTGTTCATTAGCTTTATGTTCGATTCCGCGATGAACTCTTTGTCGCGAAACTTGTCTTCAGATATTACAAATAACATTGTTTACAGATGAACTAATCAGTGATCATCAGGACAGCTGAACAGACTCAGCTATCACTGATGTACATTTATCACTGATAAATAATGAAGAACAATGACTACCATCAGTGATACTGAACAGACTCGGTATATTTATCATTGATGGCAAAACATTAATACATACAGATGTTATTTATAATTTTCACTAAGTAATTTTAAGGGTCATCATCAAATCACTGAAAGGGTTTGGATCAACAAATCCCATTTTTAACACAAGTTCATCCAACACAATAATTGTCATAAATGTGTCAAAAATGGAT
Organism: Saussurea involucrata; assembly: GCA_033807775.1. Lineage (NCBI taxonomy): Eukaryota > Viridiplantae > Streptophyta > Magnoliopsida > Asterales > Asteraceae > Saussurea > Saussurea involucrata. Next base: position 165,208,231 of record CM066320.1, read on the forward strand.
TTTCCAAGTATTCAATCATACATATCATTTAAATCTACATTTTATAACTTCATTTTACACAAAAATGGTAAAAATCCTAAAACTTCCCAAAATACTCAAGTTAGGTCAAGATCCATCAAATGGGAGAACAGGGTGAGGAGGAGTTTAAGTGGTTAAAATAACAAGGTTTTGACATGTATAAAGTTTAAAAAATGTAGAATAACTCACAACTTAGGTTTTGATGAAAACCCTAAAAAAAACCCTAGAAATCCTTGAAAATGAGACGATATAGAGAATCTTTGAGCCAATTCTAGCTTGATGATAAAGGACCACTTTACAATCCAAGAAAATGCCTTGAATGCTTCCAAATCCGACTTTAATGGCGAGGGTTCAGTTTGGGGAGAGGAAGGATGAGGTCGGTGAAAGAGTAAATGAGAGAAAGTTGGGAAAAACGGTTTTAAAGCCCTATGCCCCCCGATCGTGATTATGCCCTGCGATTATTCCTAGGGCATTTCACCATACATATTCGTCTGACTTGTATCGCAGGCACCGACTCTCCCACGACATTACCCTGCGATTGTGCCCAAGGGCCCTCTCGTTGGGCATAGTTGCTTCATGCGTACCGTAGGGTGTCTTCAGCCTGCGACATTGCCACGGCGATAGTGACCATGTCACCATCTTGTGCCAAGGTCACCCCACTCGTACCGAACCATGAAAATCAAATTTTCTCATCGAAGCCTTTCCGACACCCTTAGAGACCAGAAATAAGTCACTCCCTACACAAAAACCTATAATTATAAATCACAAATTGAACACGGTGCAACTTATATTTACCGAAAGTTACGGTTGTTACAGGTTATATATCAAACGTTGGTGGATTTGTTATTTTTTTACTTTGTCTCAATCTTAAAACATGTTGTTCCACCTATTTTCGTATCTCATGACGCACCAAACATGGAAGAATGAGTTTTGTCCCATTTTATCCTTTCATGTCTCATGTACCAAACACAGCCTAATAGTTTATATATAAATGAAGTTTATGAAAATGTTGTTACATTTAATAACAAACGATCAATTTGAACTAAACAAGATTAATTAGTATCAACTATAAATAACGTCTCTAATATATTTTATAAAAAAGATTAAAACAAAGAACTAAAAAATAAAAATTTAATTTATTTTTACTTTAGAAAACCTGTTAAAGATACTATAATTATATCAATGGCATCAAAAAATTATTGTAATCCCCTTATACTAAATTGTACATTTCAAATTTGCAATATGCAAGTCAATAATGCATGGTTTATTTCATATGATGATCAATAATTTAAAGGTGTGGTTATTCATGTAATCTAACCAATTATTTTTGTGAAAGTATTTTGCTTAATTTGTCTTACATTTAAAAACTACAAGGTACAAGTGGATGATGCATGATTCATTTCCCATCAAGGTTCTAAATAGCGCGAGGCGTGGCGTGGCGGCGAGGCCAAGCCTTAAGCTTTAGGAGCCACGGCGAGGTCATGACGTTTATCAAGGCGTGACTTATGGCGACAAATATCTATATCATATATACTATTGTATATAAAAGTATATGTTTTGTACTATTACTCGACGAGTTAATGATAATAAACAAGTTAAATTAGGTTATATATTAAAAATTAGGAAATAAGACATTAAAAACGTAAAAATAAATAAATATCATGTCATAAAAGACCGCACATTAGCCATGGCGTGCCACAGGCATAGCGTGGCGTGAGACTCAAGCCTTAAGTCACGGCGCGCCATGACGGCTGTTGCGGCGAGCCTTTTAGAACAGTGTTTCCCATGATCATCACTAGTCCACAAAGTTAAAGCTCACAGTATTTTGCAGACATGACAACTAAACCCTCTTCACGGTCCATAATGTGATAATCTTAAAAATTACAACCAATCATTTATCGTCGCGTGCAGTGGCGGACCCAGAATTTTGGTCGAGCAGGTGTACATTTAAATTGTATCAAATGTTGGCAAAGCCGCTCGATGTGTTTTTAGCCGAATTCCGCTCTTTGAGGATTTTTTTACGGTTTTTGGTTGATATCGGGAGATTTTTTCGGTTTTTTTGTTGATTTTAAGAACCAGATATGTACCCGCGCGCGATGCGGCGCGAAATATCTCGAATCTAAAACCGAGAAATACAAAAAATAGGTTTGTTTCATGTTCATATTTATTCGTTTTTAAATCGCATATCAAATGTATAAAATTAAAGATCAATATGGTTAATTGGTCAAAAAATGAAAAATATTCGTTCGATAGTGGGGTCTTCAAACCCATAACATTTGTGCTCATTTTGAAGGTTTTGATGAACGGTTATAATGCTATATTTATAAAAAAAGTAAAACATATTTGTTTAATGTATTTTAGTTTATGTATGTTGATATGATAAAGTAAATTAAATAACTAATTATAATGGTATAAAGTGTAATTTAAAAATAAAAAATAATTTTATTTTTAATTATCTTGTTGATCAACGATGGAGGTTTTAAAGCTTTTAAACTCGTACACGATGTATTGAAATTTGTACTTCTTAAAAATTCAAGAATAACCGTAATTGGAATTATTTTTAAAAAAAATATAATAGATAAATATAGATAAGAGCGTAAAATGTACAAGTTTAAAAAATATCTCGGTACGTCATTCTTGAAAAATCTTGATACGTATTTATGATATTTCACAATATTATTAAGTTAAAAAATATTCAATAATAAACTTATTTTGAAATTATTGACGAGAATATTGTAATAATATAATTTGTACAAAAATGCATTTATTAATATGTTTTAGTTAAACTATGATTATGTATTTTTAATATTATAAGGGTGTGAAATGAAAATGAATAATGTAAGAGATATAAAACAAATTAATTCGTACATGTTCATGATATTTAATAATATGATTAAATCCAAAAATATTCAATATTTGGCTCATTTCGAAAGTATTGACGAGACGATTACAACAGTGTAATTTGTAAAAAAAGAAACGTATTTTTTAATGCATTTTAGTTCATATACATTATTTATGTTTATAGGATAAGAGTCTAAAATGAAAAATAAAAAAGTAAGGGATTAAAAGTAAACTAATACCTAATTATAAGGATAGTAAATGTAACGTATAAATTAAAAAAATCAAATTAAGGAGAGATTTAAGGAGGAGTGAATGTGGGTGTGCTAATTGAACTTATAATGTAAACTGCGTTCAGATACATGTTTAGGCGGAAAAATACTGAAGTTGGTTCACCAGAAGTCGACATGTGACATGCTAGTTACTTATTTATTATATGTATAGATTATTTCTTTTATCTAAATATTTAGTTTGAAAATTTTCTATTGTTTTTCTCACTTGATAATCATTTATGATTATATTATCAATAATAGGTTCGAACCGTGTATTACACGGGATAATTTAAAAAAATTAAATCATTACAGGAAACTTATCTTATAGATATGAATGATCATCGAAAGTACGATGCTACTTTTCCAAGTTTTTTTCCCTTCAGAGTTGTTTTTTTGCAGCTAGTTACAAAATGTCCTTGTTTTAGGCAGTTTTCACAAAAGATATTTTGCAAAAAATTAATAAAAATATGAACAAATATTAAGAATTTATAAAACAAAATTTATAATAGAACGTAAATGAAATTATGGAAAAGTATATAGTTAAAATATTAATAAAATAAGAACCACGTATCATAAATTACCAAATACTTCTTTATATACAACATTCTTTGTTATATTTCTAATTATACCTTCATCATCTATAATTAATATTTTTAAACTTTGCCTATTTTTTACTCTAGATAAAACAACATACAACTGACCATGGGTGAAGGCTGGTTGTTTCAGAAACAAACCAACCTTCGATAATGACTGTCTCTAACTTTTATTTATGGTCATGGCAAAACATACAACAATTGGAACTCATATTTTTGAAAAAGGTTCGAGCTCATAATCCAAAAGTCAGTTGATAAGTGATATCTTTTTTTTCAAGTAATTAAATCTCTTATGATAATTCTAAGGGTGTTTCGTTGACATAATGGAATTTGATAGAATTGTAATTCGTCGAAGAAATTCGACTTTGAAGTAAAAATTGATATGAAATTGCAAAAAGAAAATCACGACAATTTAGTGATTATTTGTATCAAATCTCATACTAATTTCAACAAATCTCATACTAATCACGTCACATTAATTCGTATATATTTATGATATTTAATTATATAATTAAATACAAAAATATTAATATTGGGCTCATTTCGAAGGTATTGACGAAGCGATTATAATTGTATAATTTGTAAAAAATAGAAATGTTTTTTAATGCATTTTAGTTCATATACATTATTTATGTTTATATGATAAGAGTCTAAAATGAAAAATAAAAAAGTAAAGAATTAAAAATAAACTACATACCTAATTATAAGGGTAGTAAATGTAACGTATAAATTAAAAAAATTGAATTAAGGAGAGATTTAAGGAGGAGTGAATGTGGGTGTGCTAATTGAACTTATAATGTAAAGTGCGTCAAGATACATGTTTAGGCGGGAAAATACTGAAGTCGGCTCACCAGAAGACGACACGTGGCATGCTAGTTACTTATTTATTATATGTATAGATATTTTTGGTGTTTAGGTTGATTTCGAGATAGTTTTCACGTTTTTCTAGTAAAAACTAATCTAAAGATTCAACAGGGACGAAAACTTAAGCTTCTGTTTGTTTTAATTTTTTAAAAATGGAACCCATACTCTAGATTTTAGACCTAAAATCGGAGGGTTAACCAAAAAAAAATTAATTTTAAAAAAGTAAATAAAACCCGTGGCTCTAAATTTAAAGTTGGAGGATTAACCAAAATTAATAGAGATAAGTAGACGATGAGATTTGAACCCTAGACCTCAACTAAAACTAAAGAGAGCTTTATCACAGACTATCCAGCCAATTGCAACTTTGTGTTATAAATTTAGTTTAAAAATATTTGAGAGCACCCTTAAAATCAAGTTGGTGCACCTACACAACATCTACGTTTTTTCCCTTTACGGTAAGTAAGTGAGCGGGTGCACAGGACCCCTATAAGCTCTTAGTGGGTCTGCCCCTGGCCGCGTGGACATGGTCACATGGATAGAACGAAGAGCCTCACCCCTAGTGGGCTAACATATGTTGTATCGTAGTGTGCATAAAATGCATGTTAGAAGTCTCCCCAGCAAAATAATATTTTCTTCTAATTTTATTGTTGTTCCTCTTCTCGCGGTTATAAATTAAAACTTAAACTAATTACGTCGAGGTTGTCGACATAAGTAAAAAAATGTATCATCGTTTATGCTTACGGTACAAGTGGGTATTGCATGGATCCTTGTGTGAATATTTTGTGTCGAAGTATAATTATCTGTTTAGAGTGAATTATATACTTTTGGCGCTGTGGTGTACATTTTCTTCGTTTTTCCTTGTTTTGGATTAGATAAGGTTTTGTTCACTTTCGTATGCATTTCTGCACAAACATGGTCCCTTCGTCAAAATGGTCATCAAAAGCATATGGTAATTGAGGGATATTCTGGTCTTTTTCCATTTCGTCCCATTTTCTATGAAAAACTAAAAATTAAATTAACACGGTATAATATATAAAGAAAATCAAATAGAAACTATCTATATTTAGAAACTCTATAAACCAATATAGATGACATATAATATTTAACTTTTATAATTATTTTATTAATTATCTTATCAACCATTCCCTTAAAAACCTCATTTTTCTCAAGTGAAATCACCAAATCTTTTTGTTGGTGAAATACATTGTACTCAAAAGAGACCAATCTCATTTGTTGTTTCTTTTGTAAAACAACAATGTGTTGGGGGATTTGTGTTTATCGTGGAGGAGATGAGAAAATGGTGAGACAATTAGTATAACTTGGATATAACCAGAGATAGCTCGCTTTCCGTAAGAGATATTTCGACCCTATTCTGCCTGGGTATCACGAAATTCTCTCAAGGATAATCTCTGACATTTCAGTGTAATCGATCATGGCAGATATCGACTCATATATATATATATATATACACTTTAGAAATGTAACCTACGTTGTATTGATTCAGGAAATAATCATCTCATTAATGGGATTGATTGTGTGTTTATGGACGTCGGTTACAAAATGGAAGAAGCATCAGACTCTCGGCGCCAGTCGCCGCGCCAGTCAACTGGCGCCACAACTGGCGCGGGTAAACATTCCAGAGCTTGGCGCCAGTCTTGGCGCCAGCCAACTGGCGCCACAATCGGCGCGGGCAACATTCCAGTGCTTGGCGCCAGCACTGGCCCCGACGCCCAGCTCATGAAAACACATTGTAACTTCCCAATTTTAACCGTCCAACAATCTCGGGTTCTAGTTAGCTTACACGAGTGTGCACTCCACACCTCCTAACTCGTGTTATAGCTTAGCTATCAACCCCATTATTTCCTTTGTGAATCCAATTACACAAAATGACCGACGATTTCACTAAAATCACCAACATTCCTGCCCCATTTTAGTGCAATCCTTGATTCACAAATAAAATTACAATACATGTAAACAAACTCATGCATAAATGAAAATATCTAAAAGATTGAATTTCCATCTTAGTACATTACACATTTCAAATACTCGAGAATCCGGGTGTCCTAAGGATTGAACCCGTCAACCCATTTGAGTACCAGAAAATAACATACACATGAATTTAAAAATTTCTAAAGTATAAACTTGACACTATACAGGCCATGTGTCCTTATCCATTCATGAGTGCATCAAAGCCAAGTCCAAGCTTCTTGAAGCGGCCACACTTCCCACTCATATAGGTAGTTCTTTTCCTCATGCACCTGCACAAGCATTTTTACAAAAGAACAATTACCTCCTTCACTTGCAGTACCGAGCACACACCTTGGGATGACCGTCTTGTGCTCCAATCTCTTAGAGTGAGCTTCCCCATTGAATTCAACTTCTAACGTTGTATTAGAAGGGAATTGGGTATCTCACCGTTAGAGATTTAGATGGACTTTAATCCCATCCCTATCACCGACTTGTGAACCAAGTCCCTAGCTAACCCCTTCGTCAAGTGGTCCGCTAGATTTTGTTGCGACCGAACAAACTCAACCGAAATCACCCCATTCGTGATTAGCTCACGAATCATGCTATGTCTAACACCTAAGTGTCTAGACTTGCCATTATACATTTGGCTATAAGCTTTAGCCAAGGTAGCCTCACTATCGCAACTGATAGAAATGGGTGATATTGGTTTCGGCCATAATGGAATTTCATGGACCAAATTCCTTAGCCATTCCGCCTCTTTACCGGCAGCGGCTAACGCCACAAATTCCGACTCCATAGTCGAACTCGTGATGCAAGTTTGCTTCTTGGAAGCCCAAGAGATGGCACATCCCCCAAGCAAGTACACCCAACCACTCGTGGAAGAGTGATCTTCCAAATTGGTAATCCAACTTGCATCCGAATATCCCTCCAAAACCGAAGGAAACCCGACATATGACACACCATAATCAATGGTTTTCTTTAAGTATTTGAATACTTGTCTTATCGCTTGCCAATGATGAATACTAGGATTACTAGTATATCTACTCAACTTTCCTATGGCAAATGCGATATCCGGCCTAGTGCTTGTCATGGCATACATCAAGCATCCTATAGCCTTTGAGTACTCGAGTTGTGACATCGCTTTTCCCGAATTGGGCATAAGCTTCACACTCGGATCCCATGGAGTACTCACCGGAGAACAATCAAAGCAATTAAATTTCTTTAATACTTTCTCAATGTAGTGAGATTGCGTAATGGCAATCCCTTTGTTCTCACGCTTGATCCTAATACCAAGGATCACTTCCGCCTCTCCCATATCTTTCATGGAGAAACTCAACGACAAAAATTCTTTGGTTTTCCCAACTTGGTTTTGGTCGGTGCCAAAGATCAACATGTCGTCAACATATAAGCAGATGATTACACCGTTACCGGATGAATCAAATTTGCTATATACACACTTGTCCGCTTGGTTTATCATAAAACCGTTGGACAAGATAACCTCATCAAATTTCTGATGCCATTGTTTGGGTGCTTGTTTCAGCCCATACAATGATTTTACAAGTTTACACACCTTATGCTCCATTCCGGGCATAACAAAACCTTCCGGTTGTTTCATGTAAACTTCCTCCTCCAAGTCACCATTCAAGAATGCCGTTTTGACATCCATTTGGTGAATCACCAAATTGTGAATAGCGGCTAAGGCTATCAACAATCTAATAGTGTAGATTCTTGCAACCGGGGCATATGTATCAAAATAATCGATGCCTTCCCGTTGCCTAAAGCCTTAGATCACTAATCGAGCCTTGAACTTGTCGATTGACCCATCCGCTTTCATCTTCCTTTTAAAGATCCACTTGCAACCCAAAGGTTTACAACCCGGTGGCAATTCCGATAATACCCAAGTATTATTCCCCATAATGGAGTCCATTTCATCATGTATTGCTTCTTTCCAGAAAGCAATATCTTGAGACTTCATAGCCTCATCAAATGATTTTGGATCCTCCTCAACACTATAACAGTAAAGGAATTGGGATCCAATCTCATCTCTTGATCCCTCTACCAAGTACACTTGGAAATCGGGACCAAAGGATTTTTCAATCCTTCCTCTTTTGCTCCTTCGAAGCATCGGAGATTCGGTTGGAACAATTGCTTGTTCTTCAACCTCACTAGTTTCACTAGTATTTGAAACTATGTCCTTAGGCCTCGGCATTGAAGAGAATCTAGTCTCATCAAATATCGCATCTCTCGATTCTATAACGGTGTGAATCGCTATAGAATCATTAGGTTCAATAACATAGAACCTATATGCTTTGGAATGCTCGGCATATCCAACAAAGATGCAGTCAATGCCTTTATCACCCAAAGTCTTCCTTTTGGGTTCGGGTAGTCGAACGACCGCTCGACAGCCCTAAACTCGAATATAACTCAAGTTCGGCCTTTTCTTGAACCAAAGTTCATATGGGGTAATCTTGTTCCTTTTATTGGGAACTCGATTCAGCAAATAACAAGCCGTTAACATGGCTTCACCCCAAAATCCATCACTCAAACCCGAGTAGGATAACATAGAGTTCACCATTTCTTTGAGAACTCTATTTTTCCGTTCCGCCACACCATTTTGCTGTGGTGTATAAGGCGCCGTAGTCTCATGAATGATTCCTACGGATTGGAAAAACATGGGGTCGTAATACTCCCCACCACGATCGGTACGTAAACACTTTATTAAGCCATTCATTTGCAATTCAACCTCCGTTTTAAAAACTTTAAATGTAACCAACGCTTCATCTTTTGAATGTAACAAATAAACATAGCAAAAACGTGAAGCGTCGTCAATAAAAGTGACAACATACTTTTTATTACCAAAAGACGGAGTTGAATGCAAATCACAAAGATCACTATGAATTAAATCAAGCACCGACGAGTCCCTTTTCACGTTAGGAAAAGGTTGTCTAGTGATCTTTGTTAACATGCAAGTTTTACACTTATCAGTCTTAATATCAAAAGCTGGAATAAGACCGTCTTTTGACATTTCAACCATACGTTTAAAATTAACATGACCAAGTCTAGCATGCCATAGATTAGAATCAACACAAACGCTATTTGCAATAAAAACAGAATTTGAAACAACATTCATTTTATTCAAATTCAACATAAACATATGTAGAATCCAGATCCGTGCAACAAATATGAAATCGTAATGATAAGCAATAAAAACAATGATTTCAACTGGTCATCCCTGTCATTCACTTTCAGAGAGAATTTACAATACAGTGTTTGAAAGTAAAAAGGATGATTAGCTTGTTTTTCCAAGCTAATCAACATTAAATACATTGGGCCCGTGATTAACAAGCCCACGGCCCGTTCACTAATAAGCGTTAATTTAAACAAATACAATTTAACCCTTGAACTTTAAATCAACTATAAAACATGCCCTAACAATCCCCCCCTTTGATTTGAAGTTCGAGTTGGCGCTCTAGATCTCTCCAGTTGAAGACATATCTTTTGAGAAACGCGAAGTGTACCTCGAACAATCTGATGGAGCGGCGATAGTCGATGCGATCTTCAATCATTTCCAAGGCATTCCGAGTAGTTACTTCATTCGGATTCGGAACATAAGAATACCTTGGATTTTCAGACTCGTGTTGAATAATCTTTCGAAGAGCATCTCTGACCTTTAGAAGCGTGCCGTCACAAAATCTGTCTACCTGACTGAAACGCATGAATTTCTTCTCCTTTTGCTCATTGAGGTAAACAATCCCGAATTCTGGTTCCAGAAGCATAGCGTTCTCGGGATACATGTTTAACTCAGGTGCTTTCAGATTCGGCTTGATCAGATTTACCTTTTTTGCCTTGTTCTCGATAGCCATTTGGAAGTCCGTTAGATAAGACATCATGATGGTGCGGACCAGGTATCCACGAACAGCTTCGAGCGCCTTTGTAATCTCTAGCGATCGGATGGTTCTTGTACGTAAGTCTTTCAGAATAACCAGAAAGACGAGCGGTCGGAGGTTCTTGAAGTCAGCTTCTGAAAATTTCCATCCGTTCCCATCTTCACGTCGAACAGTGAAAACTGGGTACACGATCCTCATAATGCGTCTTGAATAGATACTGATTACCTCTGTGATCCGAAGTTTGGTTCTGACCTGGTTGACTGGAAGACACCGCTGCATTGTGCTGATATATCGGCGTTGAAATTCTGGGTTAAGGTTGTAGATACCCAGACAGAAGGTCGGCTCGATCGGGCGAAGCTTGTATACGAACAACTTCTTCAAAGATTCCTCCAAGTGAGGGATAAGTACCATGATCTTCTCCCAACGGATTTGTTGCTGTTGAGGAGGGGGAGGAAGATCAGAAGCTGTCGTGGGAGGAGCAGTTGTCGGAAAATCGGAAGTAGTAGACTCGGGTCTTGTTGATGATGTTCCGGCGGGTTGAGCATATTGAACGGGGGATGTTCCATACAAATTTTGGAGCAGGAACTGATCATAATCAATGTTGTCGTCCTCATCAGTGGGGAAGACCAAATTTACCTGGAGATTTACGGCACTGACGGCTTTTTCGTACCTTGCATCTTCGGTCTCCGGGTTGGCTTCACAATCTGGATCTATCATGTCCAGAATCGGTCTGTCTGATGAGTCAAGGTCGATCAGTTCATGTGTTGAACCCTCGGGCTTTTCAACCATCGGGTCTTCATCATCTGATATATCCATATCAATCACCATTTCTGCTAAAGGTAACTCGGCTTCAGGATTTGTTTCGGTTGTAGTAGTCGTAGTTGAAGGTTCCGGTTGAACCACAGTTGTAGTTTCAGCAATGAGGATCTGGGCGGTCTCGGTTAGGCGTTGTCGTTTCTCCCCCTCACGGTGATCAGGATCATCCTGGTCATCGTGCTTACGTTTCAGACCGCCTGCTTGACTCTTACAGGTTTCTTCGAGCGAGCGGACCCTCTCAGACAGCGTGTTGAGCGCTTTATTGTAGTCCTTGAGGGTTGAGTCAATGGCGTCCAAACGGGTGATGATAGATGATGAAGAAGCAGTGACCTGGGATTTCAGAACGGAGATCAGGTCTGCTTCGGTAGAGGCGGTTGTGTCTGATTCCTGGAGCAGTTGGGCCAATAGCATCGTTTTCAGGGTGTCCACCGAATAGATTGGTTGCGGTTGAATCGGTGGAGGTACAGGGGCGGTTTCAATTTCGACGAGGTGGCCTTTGCCTTTGATAGCGCGCATCGCTTTGGCAAGTTCAACGGCTACATGTTGCTGCATATGTTGCTCCATATCCTGGCGGACAACCTTAAGGGTGCTGTCCAGGGACCCTGGTGACACAAAGTTTGGGTTACTAACTCCGGGACCACTTAGGTTACCCGTTGAGACATCTACCGCAGGGGTAGAGCCACCTACATTCACAGTTGGTGTGATAATAGCTGTGGTAGGATTTCCGTCTGATCCTCGCGTTCCGGCAGACAGAGACACTACAGACGTTCCGGTTGGATCACTTAGAGCCGCGACTTGGTGTTGTTCCGCATCAAGTGTCCTAGTCAAAGAATCTTCAATAACAAGTGGATCTAGACTCGATGGTGCACTGAAAGAAGTCGAGACCGGGGGTTGCTGGTCTCTTGTTTCAACACCAGTACTCTCCGAGTGAGAGACCGGTGGAAGTTGTGCTATATCCCCGTGATGTACTGAAACATCCGTCTTTTGAGAGACGGATGAGTGGATGAGGGGGTCGTGCAATTGCTCCGCTGGGTCCACGGAGGCTTCTTCAATATCACATCCCAACGTATGAGGCGGGATAGCAGATGTGGCTACCCGGATATCACGTGGCTGGGTTCGCTCAGGAGCCTCGTTATCTTTACGGCTCAATCTTTCTTGGTTCGCTTTCGACCTTAACTCCCTCCTTCTCACAAGTACTATGTCCCGGGGAAGGTCCCTCCGGCGCTGGCTGGACCATGGGATTCCCTAACTCTCGTCTATATTCTATCTCAGGTAGGGTTTCAGGCATATGCATAGCACGTATATTATCCTGCTCCCCCTCAAAACATACATGGGGATTGACTTGCTCCCCCTCGGCGTGAGAGTGATATCAACACAAGAAAAAATATTTAGACTTTGTAAGAAAAACAGTGTGACACTTCCCCTCGGATTGAGGTTGTTGATCCGCCATGGAATGTCTGTAAAAAGACAAAGCACAGTTAGTAACTGAGACGGATGAACAAGTGTCGGTGCGTACCTTTGCATTAGGAGGCTCAATTTGAGACAAATTGAGGACTGGCAGTGATGAAACAGGTACCGGACTGAAAATAGCAGGGGCATCCGGACATAATAGTGAGATTGCAAGACATTCCGGACAACACAGGTATCCGGACAAAAGGTGTCCGGACGAAAGAGCATACCGGAGAGGATGAAAGTTTCCGGATAAAATAAGCAATCCGGACAAACGAGAATCCGGATGACATTTAAGAGAGACCAAGAGTCCGGATATGGTACCCGGGTTCCCTTCCAATCCGGATAAGGACCCGGTCCGGAAACCTATCCGGAAAGATAGGGTTTCCGGATACCTGTCCGGATACTTCTGGAATTTTCAAGAATTTCCCTGATTCTTGATATTTTGCAAAAATAAAGCTATATGGATTTCAGAAACGGTCCTTCTCTCGCTCCCCCTCAAACGGAGCATGGGGAAGAATTTGCTCCCCCTCAGAATATGCGCGTAGAGTGAAGTGCACACGGGAGTATCCACACACATAACAAAACTTTTCAGCATTTTTAAAAAAAATTGTGTGTGACGCTCCCCCTCAACAGTAGAGTATACTTACCTGATGGCTGATCTTGCTCCCCCTAAACACATGAGCAACTCGTGAAAGTATAGGTATAGGCAAACCTCACGTCTTCTTAGTATTGTTCCTTGTAGATCGTGAGCAGCTCCCTCCTTCCGGTCATGTGTGTGGAGCATCCAGTGTTTAAGTACCACACATGACCGTCCTGCAAAACAAGATTAGCGGACCTTCGGTACCCAGATTTGCCTGGGTCCGGGAGGGTTAGGTTTGGCACCGTTTGGGGAAGCTTGCTTTGTCCCAGCTTTCCCTTTAGGTGTAGGATTTACACCGGTGGAGGGAACTGGTTTTGGCACTTGTTTCCTCTTCGGTGCAGAATTTACACCTTTAGGAGGAACATATTTTGTAGCAGCTTTCCACCTGGGTGCCGGTCTATCCTCAGTAGAAGAAGCCCGTTTTGGAATGGGTTTGGTCTCCCGCTGTGGTTTAACCTCTGATTGGAAACCCCGTTGTTTATAGTATTTTCTTTTGTTATTACGGGGTTTGCGTTTGGGTGTCGAATTATACATGTGATATGACCCAAACCAATCATTGTTGTTAATATCATCAAAGTCATTCCAACCACAACTAGAACAACACAAACAATCGTGCGATAATTGAATCAATTGTTGAGTGGAGTAAATTTTCATTGGAAAATTAACATCTCTTTTAACAAAATTATTCCTATGATTCCATTCGCAATCATGCTTATGCATCCTAGGATAGAAAACAGCGTTAAATGACTTCGATGCCTCTTTCTCAATAGATTCCCTACCTAGCCTCTTTGGTTTATCTTGTTTAGCGCGACCGGTTTTATCTGAAACAACAGGGACAGTGCAGTCAGTGACTTTTGAGGAAACATGAATTTTAGTGTTGGTTGGCAAAGGTCCAGTCTCTTGCCTCGGCTGTGATTGCCTTTTAGAAACTGGTTTAGAAGTTGGTTTTGATTGAGAAATCTTGATCACAGCTGGGGCCTTTGTGTTAGAACATTGACCTTTTTGAAAATCGACCGTATGATTCACCACAAAAGATAAAAAATCAGTGTGACTTGGAAGAGGTTTGTCAAAGGGGAATGACTCAAACTCTTCATCACAGTTACCTTCGGAGTTCATGTACTCTGAAAAATCTATCTTGGGAAGTACTGGACTAGGATCAGGTGAGGAAGGCGAGGAACACTTTGTGCTTTCGGTTGTGTGCTCTGGGGAGTTCGGTGCGGAAGCGTATGAAAAATCAGAATTTAAATTCCTTTTAACACACTCATCTTGAGAAACTTCATTTTCTTGCAAAGAGATATTTCCTATAAAGGCTTTACACGAGGATGTGTCAGATGAGTTAGAGGAAAGTTCAGGTGAAAATTTGCTTCGCAGTTTGGAGCAAGTCAAGTTGCACTTGGAGTTGACTATTTATCATATGCTCTTTCATCGTTTCTCTTGTCACCTCAGACAGTTTTGATGAGAGCGTACTGATTTCCCACTGAAATTTTTCCCTTTCCTCACTTGACACACCGTCGGATTTCTCAGATTTGAGTTTCTCAATCTCAGACATGAGCACTTTCTTTTCGTTTTTAAAAATAGACCTTTCTTTCTCAAACGACTCCTCCAACTCAACAATCTTTGCTTCCAAGATGAGAGGGGGAACATATAGTTTAAACTCATCCGTTTCAGTCTTGGTTGCAGGTGCTAGATCCTCATCCTTTTTGGAGGAATCGTTGGGACTAGCTACCTTGTAGGGGTCGAAGTAGTCATTGGAAAGGTACTTTTTGTCCTTTTGATACGAGTAGTTTAAAGGTTCATAACAAAATGGGAGTTGAATTCCTCGTTTGTGTGAGCGCTTATGTTCCTCGGTGTCCTCCTCTTTTTCGGGTTCAAGAGGACCAGTCCATTGAATTGCGTATTCTGGATACTTTTTATCTAATCCAAAACAAGCAAAATCATACAGAGTGGGTACATGCCATCTTCCCTTTTTCAAATAGTGTGGGTTATCATATCCGATTCCCCACTCTTTGTTAAAGTATGTGAACTCTTTAGGTTTATTCAGAAAGATGGTTTGATCAGTTTGACCCCTTTTGTGGAGTTTGTTTCAAGATCAAGGATTTTAGTCACAAACTCCTTGTGTTGAATTTGAAGAGAAGAACATTGATAAACAATTTCTTCTTTCTCATTCAAGCACTTATCAAACTGAGACTGAAGATCAGATAACTTGGTCCTTAAGTCCTTATGTGCTAATGAAAGATTTTTGCATTTGTCTTTTAGATTAGCATTTTCAGACTTATATTTTTCAGTTATTCTCCTTTGAACATCTAGCTTTTCAGATAGTGATCTAATCTCAAGCAGTTGTTCATTAGAGGTGGCCTTAAAGGAATCTACCCGTTCAGCAAGAGGTTTCATTCGGTCATAATGTTCTGAAAAGATAGGTTCACATACGTGACACGGCTTTGTCATGTCTTCTTCAGCAGGAGACATCTTCAGTTGCACTGGAGTGATCGTTAGACGATTGTTCGATTCAAAGTGGAATAGTATCAAAGATACTTAAATGTCCCCCTCCTGCGACTTAGCACGGGGGTCCGGATAACTTGAGTTGAGCAAGTTACCGGGTGAAGAGCAAGTTACCGGGTCCGGATAACTTGAGTTGTCCGGATAACTTGAGTTGTCCGGATACAATGAAGTTTCCGGGTACAATGGATTGTCCGGATAAGATATGTCCGGAAACACTGGGTTTCCGGATACAAATGTTACCCGGATTGTATAAGGAAAAGTGACTTACCCGGAATCTGTGACTTACCCGGAAAAGTGACGAATTCGGATGGAATAACACAAACGTCCAGACACCTTGAAGCTATCCGGAAACGACAGTTGGTTTATCCGGAAAAGTCGGCTGTTTGCTCAAATCGATCGAATTTTCGATTAGGGTTGCCCAAAATCGATCCTGGAAGATTAGTAACAATGCCAAACACAAAAATAACACTAATCCAATCGATTTCAATGCAAAAACAACAAGTTTTGATGGTTAAAAATCGGATTTTTTATCAAGAACACTACTAAAAACTTTTGATCTTAAATTGCACAATTAAACACTCAAACGATCGAATTGGAATGCGAAAATTTGCAAAATTACTCACAAGTATAATGCTAACACAACCCAATAAGCAAAAACAACTAATTTCGACTGAATCAAATAGTCAAGAATTCAAGAATGGTCAGACGGGTAAAAGTCAAACTAACCAGAAATTGATGAATGAAGCTTTGAATCGAATCCGTCTGTCTGCTCTGATACCAATTGTAGAATCCAGATCCGTGCAACAAATATGAAATCGTAATGGTAAGCAATAAAAACAATGATTTCAACTGGTCATCCCTGTCATTCACTTCCAGAGAGAATTTACAATACAGTGTTTGAAAGTAAAAAGGATGATTAGCTTGTTTTTCCAAGCTAATCAACATTAAATACATTGGGCCCGTGATTAACAAGCCTACGGTTCACTAATAAGCTTTAATTTAAACAAATACAATTTAACCCTTGAACTTTAAATCAACTATAAAACCTGCCCTAACAACATATTATTAAGCAAATAACCAAATCCTACAAAAGAGCCACCCTTTGACAAGATAAACTTGTCCGACTCATAAACTTGCCTATACCCTAACTTATTCAAAATACTACCGAAAACCAAATTCTTTCGAATTCGCGGTACAAACAAAACATTAAAAAGTTCAACTACTTTGCCATAACTAAATTCTAGCCTAACTAAGCCTCTTCCAAGAATGGGAGCCATCGACTCGTTCCCCATGAAAAGCATTGATCCGTCTTCAACCGGTTCCAAAAAAGTGAACCAACGACGATCTTTGCACACATGACCTGTAGCACCCGAGTCGATCCACCAAGCAACATCATCATCCTGCACATAAAATGATTCGGATATCAGTGGCACATAATCCAAATTTGAATTAAAACCAAAGTCAAGAAACTGACCTTGCCGTGGGTTTTGATCCTTGGATCCTTGCCCACTTCCACTCGTGCTTGCTCCACCATTATTCTTGACAACCCGACAATCTCGCTTGAGATGGCCGGTCATCCCACAGGTCCAACAGGTTAAAGTAACCTTTTTATTGGGCCCTTTCTTGGCTTCGTTGAACTTCCGTTTTCCTTTGAATTTGTTAATCTTTCCCTCTTCCACCATGTTCACCGAAGGTGCTGAAACCTCCTTTACTTTAGGTTTCTCAGCCTCTTGCGCCCGAAGAGATTCCTCTATGCGCAAGTGACTACCGAGTTGCACAAGAGACAACTCTTCCTTCTTGTGTTTCAACATGTGTTTAAAGTCTTTCCAAGAGGGAGGCAGTTTATCAATTATGCTCGATACGGAGATGGATTCGTCCATCTTCATATTGTGTTGAGCATATTGGCCTAGAATGCGAAGGAGCTCATTGTATTGCTCCATCACCGGCCTTGAGTCCACCATTTTGTAATTGTTAAAATTACTAACGAGGAACTTCTTACTAGAAGCATCCTCGGCCATGTATTTTGACTCGAGAGAGTCCCATAGCTCTTTGGAGGATTCCACATTTTGATAGATATCGAAGAGGGAGTCACACATACCGTTCAAGATGTGGTCACGACAGATGTAGTCGTCATTCTCCCACTTGCCGCGACGCCGGGTAACCTCCAACGTCTCATTCTCCATCAGCTCCGGTATCGGGGTGCTTAGAACATACACGACCTTCAAAGTTGTCAGCAAGAAATGCATCTTCTTTTGCCATCTACGGAAATCCACGCCTTCAAACTTCTCAAGTTTTGTGAACTTGGAAGTCATGTCTCTCACGGTTTGATCACCCGCCATCTCTCTTCACGATGATAAATATCTCTTACGATTG
Source organism: Saussurea involucrata (assembly GCA_033807775.1). NCBI lineage: Eukaryota > Viridiplantae > Streptophyta > Magnoliopsida > Asterales > Asteraceae > Saussurea > Saussurea involucrata. The sequence goes on from CM066320.1 coordinate 165,226,451, forward strand.
TTGGGGGATTTGTGTTTATCGTGGAGGAGATGAGAAAATGGTGAGACGATTAGTATAACTTGGATATAACCAGAGATCGCGTAGAGCTCGCATTCCGTAAGAGATATTTCGACCCTATTCTGCCTGGGTATCACGAAATTCTCTCGAGGATAATCTCTGATATTTCAGTGTAATCGATCATGGCAGATATCGACTCATATATATACACTTTAGAAATGTAACCTACGTTGTATTGATTCAGGAAATAATCATCTCATTAATGGGATTGATTGTGTGTTTATGGACGCGGTTACAAATTGGAAGAGGCATCAGACTCTCGGCGCCAGTCGTCGCGCCAGTCAACTGGCGCCACAACTGGCGCGGGTAAACATTCCAGAGCTTGGCGCCAGTCTTGGCGCCAGCCAACTGGCGCCACAATCGGCGCGGGCAACATTCCAGTGCTTGGCGCCAGCACTGGCCCCGACGCCCAGCTCATGAAAACACATTGTAACTTCCCAATTTTAACCGTCCAACAATCCCGGGTTCTAGTTAGCTTACACGAGTGTGCACTCCACACCTCCTAACTCGTGTTATAGCTTAGCTATCAACCCCATTATTTTCTTTGTGAATCCAATTACACAAAATGACCGATGATTTCACTAAAATCACCAACACAATGTATTATCAAAACATATTAATCTAATATGTTGTTTCATAAACAACACAGTATAATTAAAGCATATTAACACACATCAACTCATGTGTTGTTTCAGAAACAAAACAAAAGGTGGGTCTTTTTAGAAAATAGTTGATTAGGTGATTAAATCACCTTTAATAAGATAATTATGAAAACTAAAAATATGTGGTCAATATTGGTTCATAGAGTTTCTAATTTATAGAAGGTTTATCCATGATTTTGGGCGTATATATATTGTTGGGTAATCTTGATGGGTTAAGTCGGGTCATGGATCATGGGTTGTCATGGAGCGGGTCAGCGGTTCATGGGTCAGCGGGTCACAAGTGGATAGTCCATGTTTGACCGAGTTTCCAGTAAGTGGAGTTGTTTGAGTTATTCTTTCCTGGTTTCTAGCTTAGTGGGTTAGTAGTTAGTACCCACGTTAGTTGTTTCTAGTTGTTTACTTTCAATTATAAATAGGATAGGTTACAGTTTGTTTGGAATGTAATCAGTTTTCCATTTTAATATAATACACACATTGAAAATCCCATATTGCCGTTTTGATTGGTGTGACCGATCAGTGAGCGGGTTTACGGGTGGGTGTGCATTCGGGTTCAAGGGAGGGACTGATTCCAACATTTGGTATCAGAGCCCAAGGCTCGGTTGAAGGGGTTATAGGTTTCTTTTGATCGGACTTGTTCGGTAATGGCGAGAGACTAACCGGGGTTGCGGAATAAACGGACGGGAAGACATCAAAATAGTTGGATTTTTTGAGTCGGTTCGTTTTGCGGATGACGGAAGACGGTAAAGGCGGGTGTGACCTTGTCTTCTTGATCGGTGGAAAAGGGCTCTCGGAACAAGCTTGATTGAAGGTGGTAGGGGTGATGTTGGTGGTGGCAGGAGGCAAGTAAAAGACGGTGGCATGGGTGGTCGTGGATGACTTCTACAACACCAGTTATCGGACATGAAAAGATGTGCTGTCGTGAGAATGTCTCTTGTTTCCTTTATTTTTAGTCTGTATAATGAATGGTGTGTGTACATCATTGGGGTTTAAAATGCTGGGCTTGAAAGAGTGCTGAATTTTGTTGGAGGTTCAAATCGGAAGGACTTTGGACGTGACTGGGGAAGAGGTCGCGGGTCCGGGAAAGGTCGGGAGGACTTTGCACGTGACCGGGGAAGAGGTATGTGTCCGGGAAAAGTCGGGATGTTGATGAACGTTTTCCAACGGGTCAAGATCATCAAGATTACGGGGGTGAATGTTGGGTAATCTTGATGGGTTAAGTCGGGTCATGGATCATGGGTTGTGATGGAGCGAGTCAGCGGTTCATGGGTCAGCGGGTCACAGGTGGATAGTCTATGTTTGACCGAGTTTCCAGCAAGTGGACTTGTTTGAGTTATTCTTTCCTGTTTTCTAGCTTAGTGGGTTAGTAGTTAGTACCCACGTTAGTTGTTTCTAGTTGTTTACTTTCAATTTTAAATAGGGTAGGTTACAATTTGTTTTGAATGTAATCAGTTTTCCATTTTAATATAATACACACATTGAAAATCCCATATTGCCGTTTTGATTGGTGTGACCGATCAGTGAGCGGGTTTGCGGGTGGGTGTGCATTCGGGTTCAAGGGAGGGACTGATTCCAACATATATCCCCTATCATTGGTTACCATCTCCAGCCTTGTAACATCTCGAATTTTCGTTGTATTATTTTTGTAAATTACAAGTTTTAACTTGGGGTTAAGTTTGTATTTGTTTAAAGTTATTGGTTGAAGTGGATTTTCAATTTGAGGGTTTGTTGTGTCATTTCTTTAAAGTTAGGGATGCATTTGGTAATGTGAGCTATGACTCACTATGTTTAAGTAGGATGTGTCACACAATTAGTCTTAAGTGACTAATTGTGTGTGTGTGAGGTTATTTCGGTAACGAGAGAGAGAGAGATAGAGCCGAGAGATAGAGATAGAAAGAACGAGAAGAAGAAGAGCAAGTGAAGCAAGGATTTTCAGCTAGGTTATGAGATTAATTGAAGAAACAAAGTAAACTGTGGTGGTGAAGACAAGAGTTCCTACGTCTTTAAAAGAAGTGTGACTTCATACCAGGTGAGTTTATTCGACTCTCTTTAAAATTCAGCAATTAATATTGAAATAGATATATAATATGTATGTCTGAACATGTTGTTAAGGACTCGTCTTAATTAGTAATAAGTCCAAATAAATGACTAAAAGTTATGATATGTTGATCCCTGTGCTAAAATGCAATGAGGGGATAGTTAAGAAGTTGAGGTGTCAAAACTATTAATATTCCTTATAAATGTTATATATATAGAATATGTTTTGGAGATGAATATATTGTATGTTATGCACATATGATAATAAGAGTAATAATACTTATGTATTGTGTGGCGATAGCTAGAAATAGGCACCCGGTCATAGTAGGGCACCTGGGTACGGTCTAATGGGAACCGATATACTTGTCATTTGACCAAGGGATGTAATTTCTAGTGAATGAGCGTATCTTGAATCATCGTGAGGGCCCCGGTTGTGTATCGCGATATATTAATCCCATTGGGGTCAGTGATTCTGAGATGGTGAGGACGTGAAATGTGGAATAGGCAGATTGTGATTTGTAATTCCCATTTCGAATGGAAGATCGGATATTTCCATTTTATAAGGAAGATCGGAGATTTCCCGTTGTGAAAGGAAGATTAGAGATAGGCATAAAGTAATTTGTAATCTCTACTTCCGGAGTAAGAAATATGCAGGTTTTGACTTGTAATTTCTTAGCTAAGGGTAATAACTTTGAATCTGGGATGATTCATAGTAAACTCTTGATAGTGATATTATGGCTAGACGAATTAGTCATAAGTATGGGAGTGGGGTAGATTCCCAGTATTGAAAGGAGTTGTTGTACGGTAAGATGGGCGAGAACAGGTTTGTTTTATCTGTTGAGATTTTAATTGTTTAACTTTAATTTGATTTGAATATTCTCATTAGGCGAAAGCCTAATGTTTCAAGTTGAATTTTCTTACCAGGTACAAGCTCCGGGAAGTAAGCGGGAAAGTGTGATGAGAATCTTTTGGAAAGACTTAAACTTAGAGATAACGGAGGATCTAGCCGTTCTTTTGATACTTTTGGGACAAAGGATTAGATAGCTTAATTAATCTGATTGTGATGTATGATTAGATTAATAGGTTATTTAAACTAGTTGTGTTGTATATTAAACCTTTACATTTGATCCTCAGGTTATAGAAGTTTGAAGTTTTATGATCATAACTTGTGGCAATTTTTAAGGTTTAAATTAGCCCTGTTTTTAGGGTGTTACAATATGGTATCAGAGCTGTAGTTTAAGCGAACTAGGTATGATTTTGAGATACTTATACTTAAGCTGTGATGAATTAAGTTATGATCCGTGAGTTATGGGTAGAAGTACTAAGACTGGGTAGTCTTAGAGTCGACAGAAATACGCAAAGTTAGTACTGTAACAATGGTAATGAGAATTCTCATGTATGATATGTTCACAATTTCAATTAGCTACTGATATTATGAATATATTGTTACACAAGCATACTTGTTTCTAAATTGTTACAGTGACTGATTAGCGGTAAAGTACGTATTGTATGTCTAGTTGTATAAACCATTTCTGATAAGTATTCCGTTGTGTTCATTTAGATCAATGGTGAATACACCTCCGAGGTCTCCAAATTCTTCTATGAATAGGAATTGGTTAGACGATACGGGAGAAAGGCAAACTGGAGTAAGCGGAATTCAGGAAACGCCACCAGATTTTCTTTCTTTAGGAGGAATGAGAAATCGGATACATCGAGGGGGTGCCAGTACTGCCGATCAAACACCATCGGATTCAAGTATGGAAGGCCGTATAATGGATAATGTAACCAGATTGATGAATGCATCAATGGAAAGACAAGCTGAAATGATGAACATCAATATGGGAAGACAAGCAGAAATGTTTATGAAAATGTTCAATGATCGGAGTACGGAACCAAGACGAACAGTAGTTGACACTAGTGTGATAAATCCAACTGGTAACCCAGGGTCGGAGACGGAAAGAAGGGTTGAAAGAAACTGCTCCTACAAAACTTTTCTGAGCTGTAAACCTCCGGAATTCAAAGGAGATGATAGTCCAGTGGCTTGCATGAACTGGATAAGAGAAATAGAACAAGCCTTTCGGGCTTGTGAGTGTTATGATGAAAAGTCTAAAGTTAGGTTTGGGTCACAAATGTTACGCGGTAACGCGTTATCCTGGTGGAACGTACTGTCATCTTCTGTGACGGAGGCAGTTCTGAATACCGTGACTTGGGAACAGTTCAAAGCAAAGATTTTGGAGGAGTACTGTAATGAAACAGAAATGGATAGAATCGAGGAAGAGTTCAGGAATCTCAAGAAAGGCAACATGACAGTGAGAAAGTATACCGAATCCTTTATGGAGAAGCTGAACCTAGTGGGGCATGTGGCTCCAGCTGAGAAAGACAAAATTAAAGTTTATCTAAAGGGTTTACCGGCGGATATGATGACCAGGATCCGAAGTTCAAAAGCTACTACTTTAAGGGAGACGATTGAAGAAGCGAAAGTGATAGAAGAGATGTACGCCAAAGATAAAGAAGAGAAAACGCATGTGGGAGAAAAGAGAAAGTGGGAAGGTCGTTCAGAATCTTCTCAGAAAACCAGATTGTTTGGCAAGAATATCGTTATGACTCTCGTAAGGAACCAAGCTGGTGTTCTAAATGTAGAAGCAAACATTTTGTCTTGTGTCGAGTGGGTGGAAATGAATGTTACAAGTGCGGGAAGGCGGGGCATATAGCGGTGAACTGCTCAATGCCGGGATCAGTGTGTTTTGAATGTAAGCAACCGGGCCACTTTCGGAAAGATTGTCCGAAGCTAAAGAAGGAGGGAGATCAGGGAACGAAGTTGGTTATCCCTAAACCAACTGGGCGTGCTTTCCAAATGACTGCTGAAGAAGCGAAAGGATCGAAAGATGTTGTCTCGGGTACATTCCTTATAAACTCCATTCCTGCACATGTGTTATTTGATAGTGGCACAAACTATTCTTTTGTATCCAAGTTGTTCTACTGTAAGCTAGCTATGACTGTCACTACGTTAGGAGATGCCTTAGTAGTTGAGATAGCTAATGGGGTTCGATCTTTGGTTAGCGAAAGTTTGGTCGATTGTAAAATTTTGATAGAGAGAACAGAATTTCCGATTGACTTATTGTTAATGGAAATTGGGGGATTCGATGTTGTTGTGGGGATGGACTGGTTGAGCAATAACCAAGCAGAAATAATGTGTGCAAAGAAGCTGATCCGAATCCCGATGACCGATATAGATGACGTATTCATATTTGGAGAAAAGCAGAAAGGAGATATTCTGTTGATTTCAGTGGCAAAGGCGCGTAAATGTTTATCGAAGGGATGTTGGTCCTATCTAGCTTATGTTATAGATACGAAGTTAGAAAAGAAACAAGTGAAAGATATCAAAGTGGTGTGTGAATTTCCGGATGTATTTCCGGATGATCTTCCAGGTCTACCAGCGGAAAGACAAGTAGAGTTTCGCATCGATCTTATTCCTGGAGCAGCACCGATAGCTCGTGCACCTTACCGCCTAGCGCCAGTTGAGATGACAGAAATGATGTCTCAATTGCAAGAGCTGCTAGACAAGGGTTTTGTTAGACCGAGTTCTTCACCTTGGGGAGCTACGGTATTGTTTGTTAAGAAGAAAGATGGCACTATGAGAATGTGCATAGATTATCGGGAGCTGAATAAGGTGACGATAAAGAATAAGTATCCGCTTCCAAGGATTGATGATCTGTTTGATCAACTCCACGGTGCAGGATGCTTTTCCAAAATTGATCTAAGGTCGGGGTATCACTAAGTGCGGGTAAGAGAGGAAGACGTTCCAAAGACGGCGTTTAGAACGAGATACGGGCATTATGAATTTCTTGTGATGCCGTTTGGGTTGACTAACGCTCCAGCTATATTCATGGATTTGATGAATAGAGTATGTCGACCGTTTTTAGACAAGTCTGTTATCGTTTTCATTGATGACATACTTGTTTATTCGAAGGATGAGAACGACCATGAACGCCATCTTCGGGAGGTTTTAGAAGTGTTACGAAAATAGAAATTGTACGCAAAATTCTCTAAATGTGAATTTTGGTTGAAAGAAGTACAATTTCTGGGACACGTGATTTCTGTGGAAGGCGTGAAAGTAGATCCAGCAAAGATAGAAGCAATGATGAATTGGGAGACTCCGAAAAGCGCGTATGAAATAAGAAGTTTCTTGGGGTTAGCAGGTTATTACCGGAGATTTATTAAAGACTTCTCAAAGATTGCTTCTACTCTGACGATGTTGACTCGTAAGAATATGAAGTATGTTTGGACCGAAAAGCAGGAGTTAGCTTTCAAAACCTTACGGCAGAAGTTGTGTGAAGCTCCTATTCTTGCACTGCCAGAAGGGACTGAAGATTTGGTAGTCTATAGTGACGCGTCGAAAATGGGTTTGGGATGTGTGTTGATGCAACGAGGTAAGGTAAGTGCCTATGCGTCAAGACAGTTGAAAGAGCACGAAAAGAACTATCCTACCCACGATTTAGAATTAGCAGCTGTTGTGTTTGCTTTAAAGCTGTGGCGTCATTATCTCTATGGAACGAAGTGTACACTCTTCACTGATCATAAAAGTTTACAGCATGTTTTTGATCAGAAGGAGTTGAATATGAGGCAAAGACGATGGCTTGAATTGTTGAAGGACTACGATTGTGAATTGCATCACCACCCAGGTAAAGCAAATGTTGTAGCCGATGCTTTGAGTATAAAAGAGTATAATGGGTGTTTGAAAACGACAAACGCCAGAATTGATGTAATGTCAAGTCTGATTGAAAGAATAAAAGCTGCTGAAGTGGAGGCTTTGTTAGAAAGCAACTTGAAGGAAGAAGTGATGAACAAGCAACACCTTCAGCTGACTGAAGATAGACGAGGGATTAAATTGTTCCAAGGCCGTGTTTGGGTACCAAAGATAGGTGGAAACCGGGAGTTGATTCTCGAAGATGCGCATAGATCTAAGTATTCTATACATCCGGGGAGTACCAAGATGTATAGAGATTTGAAGTTACATTATTGGTGGCCGGCTATGAAAGTGGATGTGGCACGAATAATAGAAAAATGCGGAACTTGTTCGTTAGTAAAAGCAGAACACCAAAGACCATACGGAAGTTTTCAATCTTTGGAAATTCCGGAGTGGAAATGGGATAAGATTACCATGGATTTTGTGACAAAGTTACCAAAGACGCAAAGAGGTAACGATACCATCTGGGTAATCGCCGATCGACTGACGAAGAGTGCTCATTTCTTAGCTATGAAAGAAGCATCACCAATAGATAAATTGGCGAAGCTATATATCGATGAAGTGGTGTCAAGACATGGTATACTGGTGTCTATAGTATCAGATCATGATAGTCGGTTTACCTCAAGATTTTGGCAATCACTACAAGAGGAATTAGGTACAAAAGTTAATCTAAGTACTGCTTATCACCCACAGACTGACGGCCAAAGTGAAAGAACCATACAAACTTTGGAAGACATGCTCAGGTCTTGTGTACTGGATTTTGGAGGTAACTGGGATTCTCATTTGCCATTAGTAGAATTTGCTTACAATAACAGTTACCATTCCAGTATTGGAAGAGCACCTTTCGAGGCATTATATGGTAGGAAGTGCAGAACTCCGATGTGCTGGTTAGAAGCCGGAGAGAAACAGTTTGCTGGTCCGGAACTTGTGCAACAAACCGCAGACAAGGTAAAGGAAATTCGGCAGCATATAAAAGCGGCTCAAGATAGACATAAAAGTTACGCTGATCCGAAAAGGAGACCAAAAGAATTTCAAGTTGGGGAGCGTGTAATGCTTAAAGTATCCCCATGGAAAGGTGTGATTCGGTTTGGAAAGCGTGGGAAATTAAGTCCTCGTTTTCTAGGACCATTCACTATTACCAAAAGAGTTGGTCTTCAAGCGTATCAACTGGATCTTCCACCTGAATTGGAAGGAATCCATAATACTTTTCATGTGTGTTATCTTCGGAAATGCTTAGCCGAAGAACAGGATGTGATTCCACTTACTGATGTTAGAGTGGATGAAGGGAGCCGATGTGTAAAAGAACCGGAAGCAATTTTGGAAAGGTCAGTTAAGAGATTACGAAGTGGTAAAGAGATGGTAATGTTAAAAGTTCAATGGAAGCATCATCGAGGTGCTAATGTGACCTTAGAGTCAGAGGAAGATATGAAAGTTAAATATCCTCATTTGTTTAGCTAGATTTGATTTCGGGGACGAAATCATTTTCAAGTTTGGGAGTATTGTAACATCTCGAATTTTCGTTGTATTATTTTTTGTAAATTACAAGTTTTAACTTGGGGTTAAGTTTGTATTTGTTTAAAGTTATTGGTTGAAGTGGATTTTTAATTTGAGGGTTTGTTGTGTCATCTCTTTAAAGTTAGGGGTGCATTTGGTAATGTGAGCTATGACTCACTATGTTTAAGTAGGAGGTGTCACACAATTAGTCTTAAGTGACTAATTGTGTGTGTGTGTGAGGTTATTTCGGTAACGAGAGAGAGAGAGAGATAGAGCCGAGAGACAGGGATAGAAAGAACGAGAAGAAGAAGAGCAAGTGAAGCAAGGATTTTCAGCTAGGTTCTGAGATTAATTGAAGAAACAAAGTAAACTGTGGTGGTGAAGACAGGAGTTCCTACGTCTTTAAAAGAAGTGTGACTTCATACCAGGTGAGTTTATTCGACTCTCTTTAAAATTCAGCAATTAATATTGAAATAGATATATAATATGTATGTCTGAACATGTTGTTAAGGACTCGTCTTAATTAGTAATAAGTCCAAATAAATGACTAAAAGTTATGATATGTTGATCCCTGTGCTAAAATGCAATGAGGGGATAGTTAAGAAGTTGAGGTGTCAAAACTATTAATATTCCTTATAAATGTTATATATATAGAATGTGTTTTTGAGATGAATATATTGTATGTTATGCACATATGATAATAAGAGTAATAATACTTATGTATTGTGTGGAGATTGCTAGAAATAGGCATCCGGTCATAGTAGGGCACCTGGGTACGGTCTAATGGGAACCGATATACTTGTCATTTGACCAAGGGATGTAATTTCTAGTGAATGAGCGTATCTTGAATCATCGTGAGGGCCCCGGTTGTGTATCGCGATATATTAATCCCATTGGGGTTAGTGATTCTGAGATGGTGAGGACGTGAAATGTGGAATAGGCAGATTGTGATTTGTAATTCCCATTTCGAATGGAAGATCGGAGATTTCCATTTTATAGGGAAGATCGGAGATTTCCCGTTGTGAAAGGTAGATTAGAGATAGGCATAAAGTAATTTGTAATCTCTACTTCCGGAGTAAGAAATAGGCAGGTTTTGACTTGTAATTTCTTAGCTAAGGGTAATAACTTTGAATCTGGGATGATTCATAGTAAACTCTTGATAGTGATATTATGGCTAGACGAATTAGTCATAAGTATGGGAGTGGGGTAGATTCCCAGTATTGAAAGGAGTTGTTGTACGGTAAGATGGGCGAGAACATGTTTGTTTTATCTGTTGAGATTTTAATTGTTTAACTTTAATTTGATTTGAATATTCTCATTAGGCGAAAGCCTAATGTTTCAAGTTGAATTTTCTTACCAGGTACAAGCTCCGGGAAGTAAGCGGGAAAGTGTGATGAGAATCTTTTGGAAAGACTTAAACTTAGAGATAACGGAGGATCTAGCCGTTCTTTTGATACTTTTGGGACAAAGGATTAGATAGCTTAATTAATCTGATTGTGATGTATGATTAGATTAATAGGTTATTTAAACTAGTTGTGTTGTATATAAAACCTTTACATTTGATCCTCAGGTTATAGAAGTTTGAAGTTTTATGATCATAACTTGTGGCAATTTTTAAGGTTTAAATTGGCCCTGTTTTTAGGGTGTTACAAGCCTCCCCCACACCCTTCTTGGTTATCAATCTGTCATGACTCATGACAATAGAACTTCAAACAGTCTACCCCAACACCACCCTAATTTGTATAAGCAAATAAACAATTAGACATTGTTCCTATCTACACACACTCCACCCCCCGATCGTAGTTCATGTATTTTCTTTGTGTAGATAAAAGAACCAAACCAAAGAGATAAGATGAAGGAAAAATCACCATCAATCTAAGCAATCTTTGTTTAGGTAGATAATGGGAAACCAATGAATCATTGAAGCCCCTAAAAAATTCATAAGAAACAAATACTTCAGGTCGTCTTCCTCATAAGAACAACACTTACAAGCTTCTGTTTATTCCCTTGATATCATGTATGTTGACAAATACATATTTGTATATATATATATAGGGTTAGGTTCAGGGGAAAACTTCAAATAATTAGAAAACTAAAGAACACCGTTATAAACATTGATTCAACATAATCCGAAGGATATTAAAAATCAGTAATTAAACTAATTATAATTAATGAAAAGGGTATTAAGGTAATTTGAGCACTATATCAGATATGGAAAATACAACAAAGGCACAAATCGTTTCCATATAATTATGGAGATCACAGTTTTTCGGCGAAAACTTGCAGATTCCAGCGAGTTGACGGTTCTCTGGCGAAAACTTGCAGATTCTGGCGAAAACTTGCAGATTCTGGCGAAAACTTGCAGATTCCGGCGAAAACTTGTAGATATGCACAAATACATATATATGCACTTGTGCATATTACCGCCGATGTCTCCACGGCCGCCGGCGATTCAACCACCGCAACCACCGGTTTAGCCGTACGAGCGTCTACATTTCAACCATCGCAACCACCGGTTTAGCCGTACGAGCGTCTACACTTCAACCACCGCAACCACCGGTTTAGCCGACGAAAACTTGTAGATATGCACTTGTGCATATTATGCACTTGTGCATATTACCGCCGATGTCTCCACGGCCGCCGGCCTTCCTGACATGCAGTGTCCCAAACCTGAGCCTTAACCTCCTTGCCTTCGATCTCCATGCTCCGAGTCTGAAACTCAATGCCGATGGTGGCTTTTGAGAATAGAAACAACGAGGACCACGCACAAAACCGAATATGAAACCACGAAGATCTGAGTTTTAAACAAAATCTAGAGTGGTTACGGCTTTCCTTGCCAAAGTCACGCCAACCACCGGTGAAATCGGCTCCAGCCGGCTCCAAACAACTAAACACGATGACTAACGACGAAGGCTAAGGAAGAGATAGTAGGTCGGAGGTGGTGGCGATCGGCGGTGGTGGCGGCGGTAGAGAAAAGAGGACGGTGGTTGGAGGGATGAGGAGAGAGGTCCATTTGAAAACGTAGAGCTCTGCAAAATCACCGTCTTCATCGTTTGCCTTTGAGGTGACAGTGAAATTGGTGTCGATTTCGGCAAGAACTTTGAGGAGACCTTGGAACGCCGCAAAGAGATGAGCGGAGGTGCCACCAATGACCCAAAATTGTTCGTTTCTCCACCAATATTCGATACTCACACCACTCCACCGTAGCTCTAAGATTCCCGTAGCGAAAATGGAGATGAAAAGAAGAATAAACCACATGCTAGCAAAGTTGCTAATCTGTAAGAAAGAACAACCATAACTTAGACCGAGATTTTGCGTCGTCGGAGGATGGAGAGAGAAGAGAGGGTAGGTCGGCGATGGTGGTGGCGGCGGCAGAGAAAAGAGACGGTAGTTCGTAGGTGGTGGCGGTCGGAGGTGGTGGCGGCGGCAGAGAGAGAGAGAGAGAGAGGGAAGGGTTTGAGGTTGTGAAAGGTAGGGTTTGAGGTTGGGAGAATGATACGTAGGGTTTTCTATATCTGACCCCTTAACTTTTTTTTTGCCAATTTTACCCCCAACCTCAAATACTTCTTATGTAATTTACCTTCAGCTTCCTTTTAGTTACAAAACTGCCATTCTAATAATAACCATTAGATTATCTAATCATATGTGTGTAAGGGTGTTCTTTAGTTTTCTAATTATTTAAGGTTTTCCCTTGAATCTCTCTCTCTCTCTCTCTCTCTATATATATATATATATATATATATTGATGAGGTGTAAGAAGCATTACCTGATCTTAGAAGTACTATCGGTCTATGTGCTTCCTCCGGAAACATATGCTAGTAATTGATCCCTTGTTTAAAACCTAGACAAAAGACACAACAAAGAAGAATTCAATGTTTCCTCGTTTTGTTTATCGGTATATTAAGTATTTAACTGTAGGAAATCCGATCATTCAGTCAACCAGGGTGGAACGTAGCCAAAGATCGTGGCGAGGAAGAGGTTCCCATTGTGTTCTTTTTTTGTTATTCGTGGGTTTCTGACCACCTTACACGCATCGACTAGGGCGATGACAAATGATCTAGAGTTATCGCAGGTGAACCACCATGGCCACAAGGGCTTTGGTAACGCTTGAGTTTGAACCTGAGTTGGATACATTATTTTAATTTTTTTAGATGAGGGATATTTTTGTCTTTTTATCTCACTTAACAGACTTATTTAAACATACTTTTGACAATGAGTCCATCTTTGTGTGAAAATACGTATTATTTACTATAGTGACCAAAACCGTAATTAATTCAGATAGGGACGAAAATCAAGGAAAATTGCAAACCATAAGAGCATCTCCAATGGTTGCTTGAATAAGGCTTGAACAAGGCTCGACCATTGGAGACAAAGACTTGAAAATGACTTTACTCATCAAACACTTGATGTTCCTCAAGTTTTTAAAAAAATGAACGTGAGAGGCAAAATAGAGAGAAAGTATAAACATATTTTTTATATATTTTTAATTTTTTCAAGTCTTTCGTAATAGTTTTACCATGATCCCTTAAAGACCAAATTTATAATTCACTCTTATCTTTTTCTCTTAGAAATTTCTGGTTTACCCCTAGACTATTCATATAAGTCATTTTAAACCCTATTAACATGAACATCAACATATTCCACTTCAAGTTTTATTCTTTGTCACGTTTAACACAATAAAGAAAATATTTTGACTGATTCACTTTTCTGCATTAATATGAGACCAGAAAAATATCAATATCATGATTTATAAAAAAATATTTATTTCTTTTCATAATTTAAATACATTTCGTTTTAAATTCATATTTCCCTTTATATTCACGGTTCCAAGTTACTTTTACGATTTTTTAATTGTAATAGAAAAATATTCCTTCTATGTAATTAATGCACGCACGGTGCACCCGTCCATTAATCTCAAAATGACCATTTTTTTTTGAAAGGCAAGCAATATATTAATACCAAAACCATCAAGGAACAAATACAATCCATCAACAGAGGTCAAACAGGTCCTGGGGCAAGCAAAGGTTAATAAGACACAAACCTAAGCAAACAAAAAAGCCCCAACACAACAGAAAAAAAAACAGACCACGAAGCAGTCAAACTGAAGCTAATCAGAAAGGAAACATACATCAAAACGGAACAAACCGCAACCCAAAATACCAAACTGCACCTGCTGCGCAGCACCCATTCGAATTAAACCGAACCGCTACTGAATGATCTTCACACCTACAGGAGCACAAGCCGAAACTTATCGCTGCAACCGAATAAACACAAGGGCTGATTGCTGGACAGTCGTGACTTAACGTGGACAGCCACAACCCCAAAACTCAGCACTGCAACAGGAGTAACAGAATATATAAAAGTATATTATTTTTTGAATAATAGTTTTTTATAATATATTTAATAATAAATAGTTTAAGAATATTAATTGAAGGGAGTATAGTATAAAAATGCCTATTTTAGAAATATGCTTTTAAAATACTTCAAGTTTCATATATACCATGTATAATTTTTTTTGAATACATCACGTTTTAAAACCAAAAACAGATCACTACAAAGATAAGAACTCCAAAAAAACTATGAGATGAATAACTAAGAGCGGAGCACTAGTAGAAAAAAAAAATCCGTCAATGAAAAACCAAAAACAACAATAAGAAGGTTGTAACGATAACATCTACAGAATACATATCTAATTTTTAAATATCACTTAAATGTTAATTGGTTTACTGTCTAGAAACGAAATTTTGACAAATTTAAATATTAAATTATTCATGGAAATTATAAGTTAAACGGCTTAAAATTTTAAAAATAGAATAAATATGTCAATTCAAAAGTGAAATAATCAAAAATATTTAAAATGTATCTCATGATTAATAAAAACTCAAAAACAAAATTTTAAAATTAATATAAATGGACAAATAGCAAATACGAATTTAAATGGGAAATTAATTAAAATGTTAAAAGTCCAAGTCAAACTTACTAAAATGCCACAAATCTCTCCCAGTTTGCAAAAATGCCCCAAATATCCGCGATAGGAGCCCGCGATCGCGGCCAGTGGCATTTTCGTAATTAGTTATCCCGCGATCACGGCGCACAAATACCCCTGCGGTGGACCATTTATGTGTATTTTGATGATTTTTAAATGAAATTTTACACTTTCACCCCTATACTTATTTATAAACTTACTTTATATCTTTTACTTTCATTATTTTAATTTTACATTTAACACATATAATCGTTCATTAACTAAAACACGTTAAAAAATACGTTTTAATTTTAACAAGTTACACCATTATAATCGTCTCTTCGATACGTTCGAAATGAGCTCAATCTTGAATTTTTTTGATTTATATATTTTAATATATATCATATATACTATATAAAAATATTTTTAATATTTACAATTCATACCTTTATAGTTAATTATTTATTTTATGGTACTCTTATAGTTAATGCGATAGAAGTGTAAAACAAAATTGAGAATACGTTAAAAAAATGAATTTTCGCAGATAAAAAATATTTTTTAGGTAGTGTATATGATATATATTAAAATATATAAATCAAAAAAATTCAAGATTGGGCTCATTTCGAACGTATCGAAGGGACGATTATAATGGTGTAACTTGTTAAAATTAAAACGTATTTTTTTAACGTATTTTAGTTAATAAACGATTATATGTGTTAAATGTAAAATTTAAATTATGAAAGTAAAAGGTATAAAGTAAAGTAAGTAAATAAGTATATGGGTTGAAAGTGTAACATTTCAATTTTTCAACAAAAATGTGATTTTGATTTGATATTTACACTTTCACCCCTTATACTTATTTACTTACTTTACTTTATACCTTTTACTTTTATAATTTAAATTTTACATTTAACACATATAATCGTTTATTAACTAAAATACGTTAAAAAAATACGTTTTAATTTTAACAAGTTACACCATTATAATTGTCTCTTAGATACGTTCGAAATGAGCCCAATCTTGAATTTTTTTGATTTATATATTTTAATATATATCATATACACTACCTAAAAAATATTTTTTATCTGCGGAAATTCATTTTTTTAACGTATTCTCAATTTTGTTTTACACTCCTATCGCATTAACTATAAGAGTACCATAAATTAAATAATTAACTATAAAGGTATGAATTGTAAATATTAAAAATATTTTTATGTAGTATATATGATATATATTAAAATATATAAATCAAAAAAATTCAAGATTGAGCTCATTTCGAACGTATCGAAGAGACGATTATAATGATGTAACTTGTTAAAATTAAAACGTATTTTTTAACGTGTTTTAGTTAATAAACGATTATATGTGTTAAATATAAAATTAAAATAATAAAAGTAAAAGGTATAAAGTAAAGTTTATAAATAAGTATAGGGAGTGAAAGTGTAAAATTTCATTTAAAAATCATCAAATACACACAAATGGTCCACCACACAAATGGTCCACCGTGATCGCGGGATAACTAATTACGAAAATGCCACTAGCCTGCGATCGCGGGCTCCTATCGCGGGTATTTGGGGCATTTTTGCAAACTGGGAGATATTTGTGCCATTTTGGTAAGTTTGACTTGGACTTTTGGCATTTTAATTAATTTCCCAATTTAAATCCAAATTTAGTAGAAAAAAATATTTTATTTTTGCAATAAATTAAAAAAAATTGTTATATTAATTTTAAATGATGAAAAGGCACAAAATGGTGTTGTGCATATGCATATGTTAATATAATGAAGATATTATAATTTAATAAACAATTAATTAAATGGTTTAATGATATGGGGATTAGCGACTATTAGCTGTGAAAAATTAGATGCTACAAGTTAATTGGCGCTTACTTCAACCGACTCGTGCGCTCATGGATCAGCTCATGTGACCCATCCCAAAGGTCAATCATGTCATTTACTTCTAATTTATTATGTTTTTTGTCTTTACATGACAAAATACGATATAAATAGAACTAGACAGAATAAGATAGAACAAGATATGATATAACTTATTATCCCATGTTTGCGGGATAGGAGACAAAAATCCAGTATTTCATATTTGGCGTGACATGAGACAAGGTGCAACACGATGGGACAAAAAAAGTATTTTTTGTTCCACCAAAATAGGTGGAACAAGATGGCACAAGGATAACACATAAACTGAAAAATTACTAGTCCACACTTATTGATATAACATAATATGATATTTGTTTTAATGGTCACCGCCCTCTCATCGTCGTCACCACCACCACCACCACCACCACCCATCGTCGACCACCGCTACCTCCTCCTTCTCTACAACAATCTCCTCCACCGTTTCCACAACCACCATCAGCCACCGACCACCATCGCCCATCACCCCCACCACTACCACTGTCAGCTACCTCCAATGATTTGAGTTATAGACAATTTTCTAGGTTATTATCTATTTTTGGTAGGGGTGTTCGCAGTCCGGTTTAGGCGGTTTAACCCCTCAACCCACAAACCAATCCATAATTAGCGGTTTACTAAGTTTTCAAACCGAGCGGTTTGACATCAAGTGCCCATACCGGTCAAACCGGATCGCGGTGTAGGCGGTTTGGTCCGACCGGTTTAGGCGGTTTTGGCCTTTTATGGGCTTTAAAGTTTAAACTTAAAAAACATATATAGTTTTGAATTTTAGACTAAAAACGTAAACAAAGATTGAGTCCATTTGATTTAAACAAAGTCCACAAATAAGTGAACAAAGTTCACAAATAAGTAAACAAAACATCCCAACAAAACTCTAAAAAAAGTAAATGATAATATATATATATATATATATATATATATGTATTTGGCGGTTGATAGGTGGGTTTACACCCCCCTAATCTTACCGCATGTGTACGGGTCGAATCAAGTGATAGTACTAGAAGTATATCGAACCAAGGGAACTAGGAACCGAGTATCACAATTACTATCCTCACTCTTAACTGACTGTCGAAAATGAGATTTGTTGATTGGAAATTATTAATTGCATATAAAAAGACACAAATAAACGAGAAAGTTTTAAAGAGACTTTTTATTAGAGAAGCAGGTTTGAAATCCGATGGTTCTTTCTCTTCAATAAACATCAAACCCGGAACATTTATCAGACGATTAATTCTTAAAAACTCACCGCTGCCCTTTCTCAAGCAACAACGGATCTTATTTTGAGAACACGAGTGTTATCTTTCGATCTCCACCGATGGACTCAAAACACATTAAGATTGGAATTTTTGCAGGACGGAGGGTGATTCAGATATCTCTACCCGAATCTCACCTTCGGCATGTAATTACCATATCTGGTTAGCAATTAATTCTCTCGAACTTAATTGAAAACAAAATAATCATTTGAAGTGGATCAAGCTTACAAACGCATTAAACCTTAAACTACATGCTTCATAGATATCAAAACCAAATAAAACCATGTTCCAGTCATATGTTTATGGAATTCAAACCATAATCAATCCAACCCCAACACCTAAAGATTAGTTCATGTTGGGGGGGGGGAGAGAAACAGGAAAACAAGATGGAAATCAAAGCTGCTAGACATGGGTTTATCAAACGCGAACATATAACAGATTAACCCCCTTCGGTATGATTCTCCGTGCTCTTCGATTCCAATCTCTCGATGGAACTTCTTTCCCCTTCAATCGTTGCTTTTTCTCTGGTCAAATAGCCTATTCTTCTCTGAAAATCGCCTCTCACAAACCCTAGGTCGTAAGTGATAATCCCTTCTTTTTTTCCAAAAATCGCGTAAAAGACAAAACACTGGACAGAGGGTTGCGCGGGCTAGCCCACGGCTTCAAGCCGCGAGGTAAGCCGCGCGTGTCCAACTTTGGTCGTGGCTGAGTTCTGGGCTGGGCCTCTTGCTATGCTACTTGGGCTTCAAAGTTTGGGCCATCATTCTTGCTTTTCCGCTTCTTTTCTCGAGTGTTGCTTACCTCCGGGATCTGTAAATCTCAACTAAAAAAATCGTGAAAGTGCCACTAATTTTCTCTAAAACAAGCCACTCTCTTTGGCTAGCGGTATGAAAATAACACCAAATTTCGGCATTATCAACTGTAACATCCCGATTTTTGGAACTTTTAAGATAAATATGAAAATTAGGATTTTGATTTAAATCCTACATTTTATATTCTTGTTGGATGAAGAATTCAAATACGAGTCCAACAGTTCTTTCCGGAGCAAAAACGGAGCTAAAACGAAGAAGTTATGGCCAAAACAAGTTTCGGTACGCTCTGTGCTATAGTCGCATGTCACAATCGCCGGATGCCAAAAACTCTCGGTACAACCCGTGCGATTGTGCCAGCGATTGTGACCCTGTCACTATCGCATGTCACTATCGCCCGGGGGTTCCAGGACTCTTAAAAACGCGATTTTCAGCACTTTTCTCATTCTAACTTCACCCATTTCGTTTTTCTCTCCCAAGAACCGAAACCCTTCACCCCCAATGTCGATTTTGAGCCTTTTAGACCCCAAGAATCAAGTTTTCAAGTGTCCCTTCTTCATGTATCATGGTTTTGGAAGCTAAAGCAAGAATCCTTTCATTCCATCATCTTCATCAAAGTTTTCTAGGGTTTCATCCAACCCTTTTTCTCCAATTTGAGGATTTGTAGTTTGTGCTTCATTTTGGTAACTCTAGAGGTGTTTGGTTGGTGAATCCAAGTTGTGGTTAAGGTAATCTTCTCTTCTCTTCATTTTGGAAATTAGGGTTTCGATGTATTGGTGATTTTGGGTGTAATATGTTGGGAGAAATAATTCTAAGTGTTTGGGGATAAATATTTATGGTTGGAAATTGTGGATTTAGGTTTTTGGAAGATTTGGAGCTTGAGGATTCGTGTTTCTTCAAAGGAGCTTACGTTTGGGAAAAATCTAGATTTAGCCTAAATCAAGGTGAGTTCAAGTTGATTTGTGAAAACTTTGTACATGCCAAAAATGTTATTTTCCAAATGTTTGTGTGTTTTACTTGAAAATATCAATTGTTGAGTTATTTGACGAGTCTAACTCTTTTGAAGTGTTTATCTTCACAAATATTGTAAAACACTCATATTTGGGATTTTTGGATATTTGATGTGTAGAAATCATAAATATATCCTTAAAAGATTAATTACTCAAAATGATGTTTATTTGGTGGTTTAAGCATATTAGTGTAATTGATTTCATAAACCATTTGAGAAATACACGATTTAGTGTCAAGAGTTATTTTGAGAATTATAAAGGTGGTACTTGTTTACCTAAACAATGTTTAAATGCATTTATGCGATGATGACCGTTATTTATGGGTCTAGCGAGTTTTGAGCTTTTACGCGGTTTTGATTTTGAGAGAGAGTCTTGGGGGACAATTGTCCGGTTTTAAATGGCTCGGTGTGGAGTCTTACTTATGGGTTGCTTTTATTGCACCGTATTGCATTTTAATGCACGTTATTGATATTTACATGCTTGGGTGTTTTAATCATTCTGGGTTGAGCATGTTTGGTAGACTGTGTTGCATTGGATCCATAGGCATGTAACTCAGTCTTTATTTGGATGGTCTATCTCCTTGTGCACGAAGAGTGGACTATTGGAATGCATGGTTATATGCGTTAGACCGTGGGGCCACTAGCGAGTAGGCAATGGGGGACACTGGAGTCCTTGAGGTGTAACTCGTCTAGTCTGGATATGCAATGTGGTCCCTGTAAGTCCTTGAGGTGTAACTCTGCGGAGTAGGCAATAAAGGCAATCTGTTTATGGTTTGAGATTGTGATGTCTTTATGGCATGGGAACTAGGACCGGGACTTGAGGTGTAATCCAGTAACATCATAAGTGACCTAACTTTGTGTGCCCGTCATTTTCGATGGAATCGGGTCTCCCCCGTCACCGAAAGGTGTAGTTTTTGGGTATAAGATTTTATCCATATTTTCGGTGACGCACTTTATTTATATGAAATGTCTTCATGGTTCATTGACAGAGTTCTATGCCTCATCCTATTTGGATGTTTTAAATATTGGAGTTTTGTCCATGTTTATATTTCTTGGGATATTTACGTTCCAATCACGTTTTGAGTGAGTTGGAGTTGGAATTCATTTTGGAAAACGTTTTATACAATTTTGGAGCTTTCCTCATAGATTTTGTGTGAGTTGGAAAATGGGTGATTTGCTTTTAAAGTAAACTCTTTTGAAATCATGACTAAAACTACACCCCTCTCGATTTATGAATTTATATAGTCATGATAAAATGCTTGAACTCACTAGGCGTTAGCCTAACCCTTTTTATTTGTCGGCATGTGCAACAGGCTCGGGTTGGGAGTAGCTTTAGCTACACTGTGAAGTGGCGAGGGCTAGTAGATTGCACGAGAGGTGATTTGTTTTAGTAAAGTCTTCCGCATTTATTTTGGGATTAGCAACTTATACTTGGGTTAAGTAACACCCGGTGTGGTTATTAGTCTTGGTGATAAGACTTAAATTGTTTATTGTTTGAGGTTAACTATATCTTGTAATGTTTGAGGTATTTCACCTATTAAATAATAGGGACAAATTCTATTATTTCGGATGTAATATCAAAAAATTTAATTAGTTGCTCTTTCCAAATTCGAGGGTGTTACATCAACAACCCTAAACCGACCGTTGCTTGTCCTCAAGCAAATCAACGACAAAAAAAGAATAAAGGCAAGCATAATTGAAATTGATAATCGCATGACACCCAAGCGGGCGCGCTTATTGCACATCTATTTACCTATCCTCTGAACGCTTATCTCAACTCTCACTGCATCTTTGTCTTGGCTGACTATCACCTTTCCATTGTGAGTTGAATTCACAACAGCTCCGATCACACTAAGTTAGTACTAGGTTAAAGCATGCTAGCGAAAACATTTCGCCTCGATCCTACCTCACAGGATACTCTCAATACACTCGAACCTAGACTGTCACACATGTTGTCATGTATTTAGAAGTTATGTACAATGATACCCAAGAATTCACATGACAACTAATTATGAAAGACACACCAATATTCAACAAAGTTGATCTCAGAAAAGAATCAAGTAGCAAGACAAGGACTATTAGTAAGAGCAATAGTAAACCTTAATCACATTTTCCAGAAGATCATCCAGGTCTTTTATTGGGTTGTAATGCGGCTAAGGTTTATGGCTACGAAACGAAGGGTAATTTGGATCAAGATCCCATATGTGTCAATCCTCAAGCGGTCCTGAACTGTTTCCACCTCCCTTTCTCACATTTCCTCCCTCTATTTTTTTTGTGAGGCAACATTGGCCCTCTTTTCTGAAACACCCTAAAAATTCGAATAAAGTTAAACCTTAAATAGAAAAAGGTTTACGACAAAATCTTCCGAACATTCATTCATAAATGGAGAAGTTAATAATAAAGGTTCGTAATTACAATCGAAATACCATAAACAACCTACTAATCTAATCTATAGCCGAACAAGTCCAGATCATAAAGGTTGTCTACAGGATCTCCAAAAATCTTCGATTTATAATTAATCTCTCCATTTAATCTTCAAAAGCTATGATCCATGTGCCACTCTTTGCTCATCCCCTCAGTGCCATGCCCGCGTTAGCACATGATAAGGAAATTAGTTTCGAATTGTATATCTAAACAATATATGTAAAAATGACCTTTTCTTCCTTCAATAACATAGATAAAACATCTTTCGATGACGGGAAAACCCGATTCCATGAGTGTAACAAACACATAGTAAATCACACTATCACGTTTAGGAGCGCCACTACGAATCAATGAAGATTCTAGATTTCAGCTCACGCCCAAGAAATTACAATAAATCCATGCCTATTTCTTGGTACAAAAATGAGAGTTACAATTAAATCATGCCTATTCCTCATTTCAACGTACGGAAACGGAAATTGCAATTAAACCATGCCTATTCCACGTTTCAAGATAATTCTTGTGCCTATAGATCCATTACACATATATATATATATTTCCGTGCGACTATTATAAACATACAGTTTTATGCTTAGAATAATATCTTCTCATAACATAAATGAAATCAAGCAAAACCATTAAATTCAATATAATGAAATCCCACCTATACCGTTTTCATCAGAATATCCAAAGGTGTTTTCTCCATATATTATTTTCAATTCTCAAACCTATCGGGAATAAAAGAGTCGGAAACTGTTCAAAGACACACATTACTACAGTCAAAAGGATACCACGTTTGGAACTTACATTTGGAATTTATCCTGAAAACACAAGTTCCGGAGAACCAAATCCGGAGACTAACCGAAAAACATATCCGGAACCCAAGTCCGGAAACAATCCGGAAAACGTATCCGGAAATCATGTCCGGAAACAATCCGGAAAAACGTATCTGCGAATCAAGTCCGGAAACAATCCGCAAAACGCATCCGGAAACTAATGTTTATTCGGACCTTTCCGAAAAACAATCGACTTGTGCATCGGCTTCTCCAAGAAATCCACAAAAATCCAAATTAATTTTCTTACACGACAAGTAACGGTTTCCAACACATTTATAGGTTTAAATCCTTGGAATATTTTCATATGAATACATAGAATTTAAAAGTGAGGATGAACTCACCTGAATCTCAGAGTCCAAAAACGATAACAAAATCAATCGGCCTCAAATCCTTTGCACCAAATTAACTCAGAACCTAAATTGAGTAAGAGATAACGAATTTTGTGAATATCAATCCTGAAATGAATTGATCAAAGAGAAGATGAAACCCTTACCAATTGCACCGAGAACTCGATCTCTCACTTCTTTGCTTAAACCGACTTCAGAAAATCAATATGCTCAGATATTTTTTTAGAAGGACTTATTCTCTCAATTTATACCCCAAGTTTGATTATTCACTTTAACCCCTACACATTCAAATATCACTAACCTTCCCTTCAGATTTATTTTTATACTAAACTCACAATTATGGCCACTTTTTCATAATAAAATTAAAATATACAATAATTACAGAAAGTTTGAGGTGTTACAATTCTCCCCAACTTGAAAATGATTTCGTCCTCGAAATCTGAATTAGGTAAACAAATGAGGATATCTATTCTTCATATCCTCTTCTGTTTCCCAAGTCACGTTGGCACCTCTATGATGTTTCCATTGCACTTTGACCATAAAGACTTCCTTATGTCGTAGCTTCTTGGATTTTCTTTCCAATATTGGTTCAGGTTCTTCGACACAGCGACTTTTCTCATCCACCTTTATTTCGGAGAGTGGTATAACATCTTCCTCATTTGCTAGACATTTTCGAAGATAGCAAACATGGAAAGTATTATGGACCCCTTCCAATTCTGGTGGAAGTTCTAACTGGTAAGCTTGAAGTCCTACTCGCTTGATTATAGTGAAGGGTCTAAGAAAACGAGGACTCAATTTTCCACGCTTCCCAAATCTTATTATACCTTTCCAAGGGGATACCTTTAACATCACCCTCTCCCCAACTTGGAATTCTATAGGTCTCCTTTTCTGATCGGCGTAACTCTTTTGTCGGTCTTGAGCCGCCTTCAAGTGTTTCCGAATTTCCTTAACTTTATCCGCCATTTGTTGAACAATTTCGGGGCCTGCAAACTGCTTTTCTCCTGCTTCCATCCAACATATTGGGGTTCTGCACTTCTGACCATATAAAGCTTCAAAAGGTGCTCTCCCGATGCTTGAGTGATTGATAAGTACTCAGTTTTGAGTACTTAAGGCACTTCTTTATTAGGTTTTTAGATAGGTTTTTCCATTTTAACATCCCAAATTGAGTCATTTTCTACTTTATTTTCCATTTATTAGTTTTGGAGCTAAAATTTATGGTTTACTTGTTTCTATAAAGTAGTAGGCTAATTTGGTTGTCTTTTGGATACTTTTGAGCACAGGGTTACTGCTGCAGCATTGGAGCAGCATGGAGCTGATGGATCTTGAAATGAAGATTTAATGCTTAATAGAGAAAATCTGAATTTTTTGGTGTAAAATCAATCTTTTGTTAATCATTGGACAAAATCTCAGCTAGATTTTATTTTGTAATCAAATAGGGGATGGTCCTTGTACCTTCTAGTTGGCTTTTGTACTTTCTAGTTGGCCATTGTACTTTCTAGTTGCTTTATTATATAGTTTAGTTACAATTTACATTTTCACCCCCTCTCTTTTGTTCTATATATAGAGGGTTAAGGCTAGCTTTTGAAACACACCACCTTAGAACTGATTCACTTCAGTTCTAAATCTCTTTACTTTCCAGAATTAATTCAAGTACTTTTGGGTTTCTTTAATGTGTTCTTCATTTTGTTCTTGTTCTTGAATTCTGCTTATGATTGTTTGTAGCATTGGAACAACATCACACCTGCACCTCACTTTACTTTAATTTCTTTAAACATCTTGCATCTCTAGCCTTGTCATTTACTTTGCATCTTTACTTTTGAGCATTTAATTTCAGTACTTTAAATATGTGTTCTTACATTCCTTCTTACATTATTGTCATTTACTTCCTTGTCTTTTACATTCTTGTTACTTTAAAAGTCATAGTTAGTTATTCTTCTAGTCATTTACCTTTCAAATCTTTCATACATCATGTTTACTTTCCAAGTCTTTTACATTTGTTTTATTTTACTTGTTGTAATGAGTAGCTAATCATATTAGCTTGGGTGTGAGGCAAATGGTGATTATGTTAACCTAAATAAAGTAGGTAATGTGTGGCAATAATGCTGTTTTATTATTCCAACCCAAGTTCTATCAAGATAATACAATCCCTTGACAAATTGATCACTTTGATAGTGTTAAAGTGTCATGGACCTAGAGATAGGCCATTGCATAGCACGTCAATTTGGATGACACAAG
Source organism: Saussurea involucrata (assembly GCA_033807775.1). Classification (NCBI taxonomy): domain Eukaryota; kingdom Viridiplantae; phylum Streptophyta; class Magnoliopsida; order Asterales; family Asteraceae; genus Saussurea; species Saussurea involucrata. The sequence goes on from CM066320.1 coordinate 165,252,247, forward strand.
GGGTAATATCGAGAGAGTTACTTGCAACGAGAGTTGTTACTTTTGTTTTCCAAAATGATTAATTCTTGATAAGTTGTCACTTTTTCAAAGGGTTAAAATGGAGTACACTTAAAGATAAGCTACTTAGGAATACATCAACTTGGGAGATACGAGGGTTATATCGAGAGAGTAACTTTTAACAAAGAGAATTTGTTTTTCCGTATATTTTGAGAACTCCAATCCATCATTCCTTTACCTTAGGTTCTGCTCAGATATGAGATTGCTTACTGCTACTGGAATCATGGGATGGTGAGAGTCCGAGAGGAACGTGTCTCAAAGTAGATAATAAAACTAGTTATTGCCATCATCATGCTGCAACATTCCTATAGCATTCATTGTTGTAGCATTGTTGTTGCATTGGTCTGCTGGAATTTGATTAACATATCACCACAAGTCTTACACCCTTGCTTCTCTTTAAGTATTGTTCATTTAGTTCTGTGATAATCATCAACCAACCAATCAAAGATATTTTCTTCCAAATCATCTTCTGAAATCATTTCTTTCATCATACTTTTACAGCAATTTTAACTCCAATCTCTGTGGGACGATAATCGGTATTTTACCACTTTATTACTTGACAGGCGACATAGTTCTATATAAGTATACTTGCTTATTGGTTCTATTAGCACGTCTGTAGGTGTATTCAAAGCACTGACACACCTCAAGTTTTTGGCGCCGTTGCCAGGGATTGGTAAGCTAAAAGTCTATAAAAGTATTTTCAAAGATTTGATTTTTCTAACACCGTTGGGAATTTTAAGATTTTTGAAAGTGGTGTATGCCAAGAATACAACGTGGGGAACTTTTCGAGTTAGATCCGGATATTGAGAGAACTTTTCATCAAAGAAGAAGAATTCAAAGAACATCAAACTCTCTCAATATGGAGGATGGTCCCCCACCAGGTTTTGAAAATAGACCACCAAGACTACCACTTTTGGAAAATCCCGTCCGGCCACCGTTGGAAAATCCAGTGAGACCACCTTTAGAAAATCCAATCAGGCCGCCAGTTTTTAATCCACCACTTTTTGGTAATCCACCGTTTCATCCATTTCAATACAATCCACCTTTTCAACCAAGTCCACCACTTCATAATAATAACAATGAGGAAGGAGATGATAATGGATCTGTTGGTAATATTGAACCACTTAACATCATTGATCTTGCAAACTCGAAAGATGGAATAATTATGGACTATGCAATCCCTAATTTTGAGCAATTGAACTCGGGGATTGTTAGGCCACAATTAGAAACTTTACATTTTGAACCAAAACCCATCATGTTTCATATGTTGCAAGCCAATGGTCAATTTGCCGGATTACCATCGGAGGATCCCCATTCCCATTTAAAATCTTTTATGGAGATCACCGATGTTTTTCTAATCCCTGGAGTTTCACCGAAAGCCTTAAGGCTTACGTTGTTTCCATTTTCTCTAAGGGATAAGGCAAGAGTATGGTTCAATTCATTAGCACCAGGTTCTGTACCATCTTGAAGTGATATGGCTGAAAAATTTCTGCGAAAATATTTTCCACCTACCCGGAATGCTAAGTCCAGAAACGAAATCTGCATGTTTAAACAAATAGACGATGAAGCAATTCCCGACGCTTAGGAAAGGTTTAAAGAATTATTAAGGAAATGCCCTCACCATGGCATTCCCTACTGTATTCAACTTGAGACGTTTTACAATGGACTCGATTCCAATGCAAAACAAATGCTCGATGCGACTTCAGGAGGGGCCTTTACCTTTAACACCTACAATACCGGGTATGAAATTCTTGAAAAGATTTCTGCAAATAATGGACAATGGGCTGATCCAAGGGCTCAAACTCAAAGGAATACTGTCGGTTGCATGAGGTAGATGCATACACTGCATTGACAGCTCAACTTGCTTCCATGACTAATATGCTTAAAAACATCACTTCCGGTCAAGGAGCACATCCATCTGTCATTAAACCTCCTGCACCTGTCCTTTCTGTGCAATGTGTATGTTGTGGTGAGGAACATTCCTATGAACACTGTCCTCATAATTCTGAATCTGTAAACTATGTTCAAAATAGACCAACTCCTCACTCCAACACATACAATGCCAGTTGGAAGCAACACCCAAACTTCTCTTGGACTAGTCCATGTTTAAACCCACCTGAACAAAAACCACAAGGGAACTCCAATTTTCAAAATCAGGCAGGAAGTTCCCAAAACCATTACAAGGGAAATTTTCAAAACAACCATCATCTGAATAATCGTCAGCAAGGTTTTCAAAACAATCAACCACCATTTCAAAACCAAAATCATGCACATGATGACTTAAATCTTTCTTTGGAAGCAATCATGAAAGGGTTTATGACCCAAACTCAGGCTTCAATCAGAAATCTTGAAACTCAAGTTAGTCAACTTTCTTTAAATCAAAGTACTAGGGCCTCAGGCACTTTGCCTAGTAGCACAGAAATCCCAAAGGCCACAGGAAAGGAACATGTGAAGCCTGTAACTCTTAGGAGTGGGAAAGAATTACCTAAAGTTGTGGAAAAGGAATTTGGCCCTTTAACCAAAACAAATTTTGATAAATTATCCAAAGCCATTCATACTCCAGAAATTCAGGTTATTCCAATACAACCAAGTCAAAAAGAAGACCAAGACCCTAAGATCACAAGTTCAAGTCCACCACTGGCTGAAGCCAAGACCAAAAGCATGTTGGAACCATCTGGCTCAAAACCTTTAAACAAAGTTGTTATCAAACCAGTTCCCCCTTACATCCCTTATCCCCAAAGGACGACGAATGAGAAGGAGGAATTGCAATTTAAAAAGTTTTTAGATGTTTTCAAACAATTGCACATCAACATACCTCTTGTTGAAGCAATTGAGAAGATGCCTAATTATGCTAAGTTCCTTAAAGACATTTTGAGTAAGAAAAAGAAGCTGACTGAGTATGAGACTGTTGCCCTCACTTAAGGTTGCAGTGCTCTGTTTTCCAACAAAATACCCCCTAAGCAAAAAGACCCAGGGAGTTTTACCATTCCTTGTTCCATAGGTGGGAAAGAAGTTGGACAAACCTTGTGTGATTTAGGTGCCAATGTCAACCTTATGCCCTTGTCAATATTCAAAAGCTTAGGCATAGGAGAGGCCAGACCTACCACAGTCACACTCATCTTAGCTGATAAGACCATTGCCTATCCAAAGGGTAAGATTGAAGATGTGCTAGTCCAGGTTGACAAATTCATCTTTTCGGCTGACTTTATCATCTTAGACTTTGAGGCTGACAAAGATATTCCTATTCTTTTAGGAAGACCTTTCTTAGCCACTGGTAGAACTTTGATAGATGTCCAGAAAGGAGAGTTGACCATGAGACTTCAAGACCAAAAAGTCACATTTAATGTTTTCAATTCTTTAAAATACCCTAATGATATGGAATACTGTTCAAGCTTAGGTACCATTGAGTCATTGTGTCATGAGGAAGGAGTCAAACAGACCTGTAGAATAGAAGAGGAGGATGAGGAAGAAACTGAGGAATATGATGATGATGATGATGAAATTTCCATAGAAGAGGAGACTGTCCCTTTGGTTGCTGCAGCATTTGAATTACTGGAAAATAGTGAGCAAAAACTAGCTGTCCCTTCCATAGTCTCACCACCTGACCTAGAGTTGAAACAACTCCCAACCCATTTGAAGTATGCATTTCTAGGAGAAGAAGACAAATTGCCTGCCATTATATCAGCTACCCTAGAATTGCATCAGGAAAAGAAGTTAGTGGATATGTTGAAGTTGCACACCAAATCCATAGGGTGGACCATTGTTGACCTTAGGGGGATTAGTCCTTCCATTTGTCAACATTAGATCATCTTAGAAGAAAAGAACTTCAAGTCCATAGAACCTCAAAGAAGGCTGAACCCTGTCATGAAAGAGGCAGTGAAAAAGAAAATTTTGAAATGGTTAGATGCAGGAATCATTTTCCCAATAACCAGTAGTTCTTGGGTTAGTCCAGTCCAATGTGTTCCAAAGAAAGGAGGATCACTGTCATTTCTAATGACAAAAATGAACTCAATCCCACCAGAATAGTCTCTGGATGGAGAATTTGCATGGACTACCGTAGACTAAACAATGCTACTCAAAAGGACCATTTTCCTTTACCTTTTGTGGATCAAATGTTGGACAGGTTGGCTGGAAAAGAGTTCTACTGCTTCTTGGATGGATACTCAGGTTACAATCAGATAGCCATAGCACCGGAAAACCAAGAGAAGACTACTTTCACTTGTCCTTTTGGCACTTTTGCCTTTAGGAGAATGTCCTTTGGACTTTGCAATGCACCTGCTACCTTCCAAAGATGCATGATGTCCATATTTTCTGACATGCTCGAAAAATCCATTGAAATATTTATGGATGATTTTTCTGTTTATGTTTCATCTTTTGATCATTGTTTGGAAAATCTAAAACAAAGTCTTAAAAGGTGTGAAGAAACTGACTTGGTCCTTAACTGGGAAAAATGTCATTTGATGGTTACAGAAGTAATTGTCCTTGGTCATTTAGTTTCAAAAAGAGGAGTTGAGGTAGATAAATCTAAACTTGAAGTCATTGAAAAACTACATGGACCAACCACTGTTAAAGGAATCAAAAGCTTTCTTGGTCATGCTGGTTTTTATAGACGTTTTATAAAAGACTTTTCAAAGATTTCAAAACCTTTATGTCTATTATTGCAGCAAGACCAAAAATTTGATTTCAATGAGGATTGTAGAAATGCATTCCTCACTTTGAAGAAAGCTTTGGTAACTGCTCCAGTGGTTGTTACTCCTGAATGGGACAAGCCTTTTGAAATCATGTGTGATGCAAGTGATTGGGCTGTGGGTGCGGTTTTGGGTCAAAGAAAGGGAAAGATTTTTCATTCCATCTACTATGCAAGCAAAACCATAAATGAAGCTCAAATTAATTACACAACAACTGAAAAGGAGTTATTAGCAGTGGTTTTTGCATTTGAAAATTTTAGATCATATTTGATGGGAGCCAAAGTCATTGTTCACACTGACCATGCTGCCATTAAATATCTCATTTCAAAGAAAGATGCAAAACCAAGGCTAATAAGATGGGTTTTGTTATTGCAAGAGTTTGACCTGGAAATTGTTGATAGAAAAGGTGTGGAAAACCAAGTGGCTAATCATTTATCTAGGTTAGAAAAGCTAGTTGAAAGTAGGGAAGGAGGAGAAATCATAGAGACCTTCCCTGATGAAAAGATTCTTATGGTGCAATCACAACTTCCTTGGTTTGCTGACATAGCTAATTATTTAGCATGTGGCATCAAACCTTTTGATTATACTCACCATATGCTGAAAAATTTTCTCCATGATTGTAAATTCTACATATGGGATGATCCTTTTCTGTTTAAACTTGGTACAGATCAAATACTGAGAAGGTACATTCCTGAAACAGAAGTGGTAGCAATCCTGCAACATTGACATCAATCAGCTTATGGAGGACATTTTGGAGGCCAAAGAACAGCAGCTAAAGTTTTCAATCTGGTTTCTATTGGACTACTCTCTTCAAAGATGCCCACAATTTTGCACAAAGATGTAATGAATGCCAGAGAAGTGGTTCCATTTCTCAAAGAAATGAAATGCCTTTGAATGGGATATTGGAAGTTGAGTTGTTTGATGTTTGGGGAATTGATTTTATGGGTCCATTCCCACCATCAAACAACTGCCAATACATTCTAGTTGCTGTTGATTATGTGTCAAAATGGGTTGAGGCAATGGCATGTGTTTCAAATGATGCAAAAACTGTTGTTAAGTTTTTACAAAAACAAATTTTTACAAGGTTTGGTATCCCCATGCACTAATCAGTGATAAGGGTACCTATTTATAAACAATTTGTTGAGTAAAGTTCTTGAAAAATACAATGTGAAACACAAATTTGCCACTGCCTATCACCCACAAACAAATGGTTTAGCTGAATTCTCAAACAGGGAAATAAAAGGGATTCTAGAAAAAGTTGTTAAACCAAATAGAAAAGACTGGGCTTTCAAGTTAGATGATGCTTTATGGGCATACAAGACTGCTTTCAAAACACCTTTAGGTATGTCCCCATACAAGTTAGTCTTTGGTAAGGCTTGTCACCTCCCTTTAGAGTTAGAACACAAAGCATACTCGGCTATAAAGGAATTGAACATGAACTTAGATGAAGCTGGTATCAAAAGAAAGTTACAACTCTGTGAACTAGAAGAACATAGGAACATATCCTATGAGAATGCCAAGCTCTATAAAGAGAAAACTAAAAAGTGGCATGACAATAGAATCAGGCACAGAGATTTGAAAGCTGGTCAAAAATGTCTTTTGTTCAATTCTAGGTTGAGATTGTTTCCTGGTAAACTTAAGTCTAGATGGTCAGGACCATTTGTCATTCACAAAGTATATCTATATGGGGCTGTAGACTTAGTCAATCCGGAGAACAATAGTGTGTTCAAAGTTAACGGACAGAGAGTAAAGTTATACCATGATGCTGCAGCATCCCCACAACATTACCCTGTGGAGGTGATTTCTTTATGCTAAAAGCTTCAACCAAAGATGGGAACTATCTAAAAGTTCCAAAACCATTGTAAATATTCTTTTTAGCTTAATGTTATGTTTTTCTATTAGTTATCTTTAATCTGTGTGTTAGTTTGCAGTTTAGATCTGAGAACAAGGAAGAACAGAGGATGATGAGCCAGTGCTGCAGCATCAGAAACTCTAGCTTTTTCCCTACAAAAATGGCAAATATTCTTTGGCATGGAAATGGAATTTGGGAACTGGGATTTAAGGAAAAGTACATCAACAGGAGTCCAAGATGGTTGCTTTGAAAAAAATAGTAGACATGTTATCTACTGTGTGAAAAGCAATCATAAAATCTTCCAAAATCTTCATGAATAGTACCTTTGTGTACCTTCCTTGGACAACCTCTACAAAACCACCATGCTTTTTACTATTTGACCCGTCTTCCTAAAATAGATAAGGACAAGCTAGTGTCAGGTGTCTTTTCAAATTCTCTCCATAAACCCTCTTTCAAACATAATCGTTCCCTCACAATTCTCACCACTCTTCTTCTCTCTTCCACTCAACCGTGAACCACCACTCAAACCCTCATTCTTCTGTCGATTTTCTGAAGTGCCAATGGCTAGAGTCAAGAGAGCTCTACCTTGAGACCCACAAGAAGGCGAGAATCGGCCGAATGTTCGAATAAGCCAAAGAAATTGGGCTGTGGTGCGACCCCCTATTGCGAACCGAGAGCCTGAAATCGTGGAGCTAGAGGATGATTACATCCCTCTTTTAGTGCGAAGATCATCGAAAGCATCCTCCACTGTCCAAAAATCGGATGCTGATTAAAAGATTGGAGAAAAAAGGGAGAGTTCAAAGACCACTGTGGACACCACCATTGATCAGAATCCTCTTGCCATGGTGGTTTACTCAGCCCTTGTTACAACAGATTACACGGTGGAGCACTCCTCATCTCCTTAAGTAACCTCTTCTTCTCCAAAATCTTCTATGGAGAAGCAAATCATTGCTTTCCCTGAAAAATGTAACACCCTAAAAACAGGGCCAATTTAAACCTTAAAAATTACTACAAGTTATGATCATAAAACTTCAAACTTCCATAACCTGAGGATCAAATGTGAAGGTTTTATATGCAATACATCTAATTCAAATAACTTATTAATCTAATCATACATCATAATCAGATTAATTAAGTTATCTAATCATTTGTCCCAAAAGTATCAAAAGAACAGCTAGATCCTCCGTTATCTCTAAGTTGAAGTCTTTCCAAAAATCCTCATCACACTTTCTCGCTTACTTCCCGGAGCCTGTACCTGGTAAGAAAATTCAACTTGAAACATTAGGCTTTCGCCTAGTGAGAATATTCAAATCAAATTAAAGTTTAACAATTAAAATCTCAACAGATACAACAAACCTGTTCTCGCCCATCTTACCGTACCACAACTCCTTTCAACACTGGGAATCTACCCCACTCTCATGCTTATGACTAATTCGTCTAGCCATAATATTACTATCAAGAGTTTACTATAAATCATCCCAGATTCAAAGTCAAAACTCTTAACCAAGAAATTACAAGTCAAAACTTGCCTATTTCTTAATCCGGAAGTAGAGATTACAATTTACTTTATGCCTATCTCTAATCTTCCTTTCACAACGGGAAATCTCCGATCTTCCCTAAAATGGAAATCTCCGATCTTCCATTCGAAATGGGAATTACAAATCAAAATCTGCCTATTCCACATTTCACGTCCTCACCATCTCAGAATCACTGACCCCAATGGGATTAATATATCGCGATACACAACCGGGGCCCTCGCGATGATTCAAGATACGCTCGTTCACTAGAAATTACATCCCTTGGTCAAATGGCAAGTATTTCGGTTCCCATTAGACCGTACCCAGGTGCCCTACTATGACCGGATGCCTATTTCTAGCAATCGCCACACAATACATAAGTATTATTATTCTTACTATTATATGTACATAACATATAATATATCCGTCTCCAAAACATATTCTACATATATAACATTTATAAGGAATATTTATAGTCTTGGTATCTCAACTTCTTAACTATCCCCTCATTGCAATTTAGCACGGGGATCAACATATCATAACTTTTAGTCATCTATTTGGACTCATTACTAATTAAGACGAGTCCTACGTAACATGTTCCGACATACATAATATATATATCTATTTCAATATTAATTGCTGAATTTTAAAGAGAGTTGAATAAACTCACCTGATGCGAAGTCACACTTCCTTTAATTCTTTTAAAGTCGTAGGGACTTCTGTTTTCACCACCACAGTTTACTTTGTTTCTTCAATTAATCTCAGAGCCTAACTGAAATCTTTGCTTCACTTGCCCTTCTCCTTCTCGTTCTTTCTATCTCTATCTCATGACTCTATCTCTCTCTCTCGTTACCGAATACCCAAACACACACACACAATTAGTCACTTAAGACTAATTGTGTGACACCTCCTACTTACACAAGGTAAGTCATACCCAATTTACCATACACACCACTAACTTTAAAGGAATGACACAACAACCCTCAAATTGGAAATTCACTTCAACCAATAACTTTAAACAAATACCAACTTAACCCCAAGTTAAAACTTGTAGTTTACAAAAATAATACAACGAAAATTCGAGATGTTACAAAAAATATCCCTCAAAACCCATTTCTTACATTAACATCGATAAAAAGTTTTTTACTGCCAAATCCCCTGTTGAAAAATTCCTCAACAACATCAATGAAACCACATCTGAGCACATTGAAAATTCCAACATAGAGACTATAGATATGGATGTTGAGGAAAATGCCATTAGGAATGACACACAGAGTGTTGAAACACATACTGTGCACACCGACATTGAATGGCCGAAATGGGTCTCTGATAATCCTAACATTGTTCTTAATGATGAGGATGACCAAGCCTTGAGAGATGGGGATGAGTTGAGAAAGGAAAAGGACCATGATGTTGTGACCAATAGTGAAGAAGGCCCTACTGTTATAACCCTTAAGAGAAAGAAAAAGGGGTTGGGAAAAACTCATGCTACTAAGACCAAGTCCAAAACAGGGGAACCACCCAAAAAGAAAACCAAAAGAGTGCATTTTGAGGGTGAGCCATCTGGAACAAAACCTGGAGAAACAAACTGTTATGCTGCAGCATCTGTGCAGCATGAACAGTCCATCAAGAAAAAGAAGAAGAAGGATAGGGAGATGAGTGTGTTTGAGGACAGACCTGTGAGACCCCACAAAGGTTTTAGCTCCAAGGTTGCTGCCAAGGTATGGCCTAAACACCAGAATAGGGTAGGTTTACCGGATAAGGGATTTGATGATCAAAGCTTAAGAGAGTTTAATTTCATTAAACAAGTTGTTGACACACAAGGCTTAGAGAAGGTGTGTGAGATCCATTCATCCTACAACCTCACCTTAATGAGAGAATTCTATTGTGAGATGTCTGTCACTTCAGCCCCTAAGATCCAAATCAGAGGTGTCACTGTTTCCCTCACTTCTAAGAAGATTAACAGTTTTCTCAACCTCTCTCTACCAAAGAAAACAGAATACCATCATCTGCTTCACCATGCCACACTTGATGATTTAGCTGAAGCTGCTGCTGTGTTGGGTAAGCCCAAGTCTGAATGGGAGTACCACACCAATTTTATGTTAAGAACTTTCAAAGCCCTTCACCTCACTGCTAACTCTAATGTATGGATCAATTTTGTGAGACATTCCATCTCACCAACTACTCCTGACAGTTCCATTACTGTGGAGAGGATGTTCTTGCTTCTTTGTCTTATTACAGGTAGGAGCATCAACTTGGGGAGAATAATGCTTAAAAGCATTAGGGAGTGTGCAACGAGAGCTAGAGGAAAGCTCTATTTTCCTGGAATACTTACAAAGTTGCTTGTGCAAGAGGGTGTGCCACAATACAATGATGACCTAATTGTTAAAGAACAAAGAGAAAAGGGGCAAATAGACATGAAGGATGTTCAAAGGCTAGGGGACAGAAAGGAGAAGGGGATTGGTGCTGCTGACATGGTTGTTATGGTCCAAGATTTCTTTTCCCAAAACAGCACACTCATGGATACCATTCTACTTCAAAGGGGAGCATTCATGGATAAGCTTGAGGAGATGCGGATGGAAATGATGGCTTTGATTGATGACAAGAAAAAGAAAGCTGGAAAGGATGCAGAGGTTGGGAAGAAGATTGCCAGGTTGAAGAGGCTGTTGAAATCCAAAAAGAATAAGATAGCAAGCTTGAGGGAGGAGAACCAGAAGCTGATGACAGAGGGTGATGCCAAAACCAGTGCTGCAGCATCCACCCAGACAGAGGACCTACAGCCTATTCTCACTGAATAGGACAGGTTTAATCATACCCTTTAGCTCCAATTGTTGTTTAATGTTTTTACTTTCTTAAGTTTGGGATTAGTTTTTACATATTTTAGGTTTATTTTCATTGCATTGGGATCATGTTTTGTTATTGTTAAGTTACTTGCATATCCTAAATAATTCTATAAGTCCAATCTCATTTCTAGGAATGATGCATGCTAGAACTAGACTCATAATTACTTGGGACACAATTTGGTCCACATTCTGCACATATCACAAAGATGATCTAGGCTTTTGCTTCTTTTTCATATTTTTAGCCACTTAAAACCAAAGTAAAAAAAACACCCTTTCCTCCAATACAATGAGGACATTGTAAAATTCTTAGTTTGGGGTGGGGGTGCCTAAAAATGGCAAAAGCAAAATTAGCAAGAGCAAAGCTCTACAAAAAAACTCAAAAAATGCCAAGACAATGTGGTTGAAACACCAAAAATACCCCATAGGGGTATGTGTATGTATTCAATAGAAAAAGTGCCAAAATGGAAAAAAAATTCAATGTTGATACATGGAGTGTGAAAAGGCAAAGTGAGAAAAAAATATGCCAAAGAGAGAAACCCATACCAGCCATTAGTGATTTGTGATGTGGAATGTGTTGACCATAACAAAAAGAATATGATGCTAGCTTATGGTTCATGGTCACAATTAGAATGAGATTTTGGTCACTTTGGATTTATAAACGGCTATGTTATGCAACTTTGACATGTTCAATTTCATGATGTGCACTTAATGTCATCCTTTTGCAAATCTTTCAAATTTGAGTCTTTTCTTTTGTCTTTTTATTGCTTGGGGACAAGCAAAGTTCTTAGTTTAGGGTGGTGATAAGTACTCAGTTTTGAGTACTTAAGGCACTTCTTTATTAGGTTTTTAGATAGGTTTTTTCATTTTAACGTCCCAAATTGAGTCATTTTCTACTTTATTTTCCATTTATTAGTTTTGGAGCTAAAAGTTATGGTTTACTTGTTTCTATAAAGTAGTAGGCTAATTTGGTTGTCTTTTGGAAACTTTTGAGCACAGGGTTACTGTTGTAGCATTGGAGCAGCATGGATCTTGAAATGAAGACTTAATGCTTAATAGAGAAAATCCGAATTTTTTGGTGTAAAATCAATCTTTTGTTAATCCTTGGACAAGATCTCAGCTAGATTTTATTTTGTAATCAAATAGGGGATGGCCCTTGTACCTTCTAGTTGGCTTTTGTACCTTCTAGTTGACTTTTGTACTTTCTAGTTGGCCATTGTACTTTCTAGTTGCTTCATTATCTAGTTTAGTTACAATTTACATTTTCACCCCTCTCTTTTGTACTATATATAGAGGGTTAAGGCTAGCTTTTGAAACACACCACCTTAGAACTGATTCACTTCAGTTCTAAATCTCTTTACTTTCCAGAATTAATTCAAGTACTTTTGGGTTTCTTTATTGTGTTCTAAATTTTGTTCTTGTTCTTGAATTCTGCTTATGATTGCTTGTAGCATTGGAACAGCATCGCACCTGCACTTCACTTTACTTTAATTTCTTTAAACATCTTGCATCTCTAGCCTTGTCATTTACTTTGCATCTTTACTTTTAAGCATTTAATTTCAGTACTTTAAATATGTGTTCTTACATTCCTTCTTACATTATTGTCATTTACTTCCTTGTATTTTACATTCTTGTTACTTTAAAATTCATAGTTAGTTATTCTTCTAGTCATTTACCTTTCAAATATTTCATACATCATGTTCACTTTCCAAGTCTTTTACATTTGTTTTATTTTACTTGTTGTAATGAGTAGCTAATCATATTAGCTTGGGTGTGAGGCAAATGGTGATTATGATAACCTAAATAAAGTAGGTAATGTGTGGCAATAATGATGTTTTATTATTTCAACCCAAGTTCTATCAAGATAATACAATCCCTTGACAAATTGATCACTTTGATAGTGTTAAAGTGTCATGGACCTAGAGATAGGCCATTGAATAGCACGTCAATTTGGATGACACAAGGGGTAATATCGAGAGAGTTACTTGCAACGAGAGTTGTTACTTTTGTTTTCCAAAATGATTCATTCTTGATAAGTTGTCACTTTTTCAAAGGGTTAAAATGGAGTAGACTTAGAGATAAGCTACTTAGGAATACATCAACTTGGGAGGTACGGGGGTTATATCGAGAGAGTAACTTTTAACAAAGAGAATTTGTTTTTCCGTATATTTTGAGAACTCCAATCCATCATTCCTTTACCTTAGGTTCTGCTCAGAGATGAGATTGCTTACTGCTACTGGAATCATGGGATGGTGAGAGTCCGAGAGGAATGTGTCTCAAAGTAGATAATAAAACTAGTTATTGTCATCATCATGCTGCAGCATTCCTATATCATTCATTGCTGTAGCATTGTTGTAGCATTGGTCTGCTGGAATTTGGCTAACATATCACCACAAGTCTTACACCCTTGCTTCTCTTTAATTATTGTTCATTTAGTTCTGTGATAATCATCAACCAACCAATCAAAGATATTTTCTTCCAAATCATCTTCTGAAATCATTTCTTTCATCACTGATAGCTATTGTTATAAGCAAATTCCACTAAGGGTAAGTGTGTAACCCAATTACCCCTGAAATCAATCACACATGATCTTAACATGCCTTCCAAAGTTTGAATTGTCCTTTCACTTTTCCCATCCGTCTGTGGGTGGTATGTTGTGCTCAGATTTACCCTCGTTCCCAGTTCCTCTTGCAGGGTTTGCCAAAATCTTGACGCAAATCGACTATCATGGTTGGAGACTATAGATACAGGTGTACCATGTCTTGACACTACTTCATCAATGTATAGATTATCTATCGATGAAGCTTCCCGCATTGGTAGAAAATGAGCACTCTTAGTCCAACGATCTATTATCACCCAAATGGTATCATTACCTCTTGACTTCATTGGTAACTTAGTCACGAAATCCATGGTAATCTTATCCCACTTCCATTCGGGAATTTCCAAGGATTGTAGGCTCCCATAAGGTCGTTGATGTTCAACCTTTACTAACAAACAAGTCACACATTTTTCTACACACCGCGCCACATCTAATTTCATAGCCGGCCACCAATAGTGTAACTTTAAGTCTCTATACATTTTAGTACTTCCAGAGTGCATAGAATATTTGGACTTGTGAGCGTCTTCAAGAAGTAACTCCCGATTCCCCCAATCTTTTGGCACCCATATACGGCCTTGGAAGAGTTTGACCCCTCGACTATCTTCAGTCAATTGAAGATGTTGTTTGACCATAACTTCATTTCTAAGATTTTCTTCCAATAAAGCCTCCGCTTAAGCCACCTTAATCCTTTCAATCAAACTTGACATGACATCAATTCTGGCATTAGTCGCTTTTAGACACCCACTATATTCTTTTCTACTTAAGGCATCAACTACTACATTTGCTTTACCAGTATGGTAATGAAATTCACAATCATAATCCTTAAGTATCTCGAGCCATCGTCTTTGTCTCATATTCAATTCTTTCTGATCAAAGACATGTTTCAAACTTTTATGATCAGTAAAAAGGGTGCACCTTGTTCCATACAAGTAATGCCGCAATAGCTTCAAATCGAATACTACTACTGCCAACTCTAAATCATGGGTAGGATAATTCTTTTCATGCTCCTTGAGTTGTCTTGATGCATAAGCAATCAATTTGCCTCGTTGCATCAATACACAACCCAAACCCATTTTTGATGCATCGTTATTTACCACTAAATCTTATGTTCCTTCTGGTAGTGCAAGAACAGGTGCTTCACACAGTTTCTTCTGTAAAGTTCTAAAAGTTGTTTCTTGCTTTTCAGTCCATACAAACTTTACATTTTTCCTTGTCAGAACTGTTAAGGAAGAGGCAATTTTAGAAAAATCCTTTATAAATCTCCGATAATAACCTTATAGACTTAGAAAGCTTCGAATCTCCGATGAGTTTTTCGGTGGTTCCCAATTCATCATTGCTTCGATTTTCGCTGGATACACCTTAACTCCTTCAGAAGAGATTACATGACCTAGAAATTGCACCTCCTTTAACCAAAATTCACATTTTGAGAATTTGGCGTACAATTTCTCCTTTCTCAGTACATCTAAGACTTCACGAAGATGGCATTCCTGACCAGCTTCATTCTTTGAATAAACAAGTATGTCATCTATGAACACGATGACTGACTTGTCTAAGAAAGGTCGACACACCCTATTTATTAAATCTATGAACACGACAGGGGCATTGGTTAAACCAAAAGGCATTTCAAGAAATTCATAATGCCCATACCACGTTCTAAATGTCGTCTTGGAAACATCTTCACTCCTTACCTTCACTTGGTGATAGCCCGACCGTAAATCAATCTTTGAAAAACATCATGCACCTTAAAGTTGATCAAATAAGTCATCAATCCTTAGGAGTGAATACTTATTCTTAATGGTCACTTTATTCAATTCTTTATAGTCAATGCACATTCTCATAGTGCCATATTTCTTCTTTACAAATAATACCGGAGCTCCCCAGGGTGACGAACTTGGCCTGATAAAACCCTTCTCAAGCAATTCTTGAAGTTGAGACATCATCTCCTTCATTTCAACCGGGGCTAATCTGTAAGGTGCTCGTGCTATCGGTGCTGCTCCTAGAATAAGATCAATTTTGAACTCCACCTGCCGCTCTGGTGGTAGACGTGGAAGATCTTCAGGAAATACGTCTAGAAATTCACATACCACCTTTATCTCATCTATCCGCTTCTTTTCTACTTTAGCATCCAACACATATGCTATATATGATGAACACCCTTTCACTACACATTTGTGCGCTTTAGCTATTGAAATCAACGGGACATCTCCTTTTCTGTTCTCCCTAAAAATGAGTACAACATCATTTTCGGGCATAGGAATCCGAATCAATTTCTTAGCACAAAGTATTTATGCTCGATTATTTACTAACTAATCCATGCCAACGATTACATCAAACTCACCTATCTCCATTAGGATTAAATCAATTAGAAACTCTTTTCCTTTTATCATGACTGTACAACCTTCAAGTCTTTCTTGAACTAAGACTTGACAACCATTAGCTACTTCAATCACTAAGGCATCTTTCAAAGTAGTGACAAACATAACTAACTTTTGAGAGAAAGATTGCGATACAAAAGACAAGTTTGCACCACAATCAAATAAGATACGTGCATGTATAGAATTTACAAGAAGTGTACCCGAAACCACATCTGCAGATTTCTTTGCTTCTTCGGCCATCATGTGAAAAGCTCTACCCGTCGGTCTTGATATGCTTTCTTTCTTCCCTTGATTCCCGCTATTCTTTAACTTCGGGCAATCTCGTCGGAAATGTCTAGGTTTCTTACATTCAAAACACGTTGGTCCTTGAATGGGGCAGTTCCCGATCGTGTGACCACTATTTCCACACTTGAAACATTCATTTGGGTTTACGCGACACAGACCAAAATGTTTACTTTTACACTTCTGGCACCAATTCGGTTCCCGACGAGGTTCAAAATGAGAATTCTTGACAAAAGGTTTTGATCTCTGTGAAGATTCTGACCGACCTTCCCACTTTATTTTCTTCCCTATTTGAGCTTTTTTGGCTTTATCTCTAGCATAAACTTCCTCCATAATCTTAGTTTCTTCAATTGTCTCTCGTAGAGTCGAAGCTTTAGAATTTCGGACCCTAGACATCATGTCAGCCGGCAAGCCTTTCAGATAAGCTTTAATCTTTTCTTTTTCAGTTGGGGCCACATGCCCCACTAAATTAAGCTTTTCCAAGAAAATCTGAGTACATTCCCTTACTGATGAATTCCCTTTTTTAAGTGTTTCGGAATTCTTCTTCAATACGATCTATTTCATTTTCGTTGCAATATTCTTCCAAAATTTTCTTTTTGAACGACTCCCAGTTCATTGCCGCTAAAACTGGAGCCTCAACAGTTGATGTAACAACATTCCACCACGTAAGAGCATTCCCTTTCAGCTTTTGGGATCCAAATCTAACTTTCGACTTTCCGTCACATTCACACAAATGCTTGCTCCATTTCCCTCATCCAGTTCATACACACAATCGGGTTGTCTGATCCCGCAAACTCTGGTGGCTTACAACTCAGGAATGTCTTGTAAGAGCAAACTTTCTCCGCTATCCTATCAGCATTTGCTGTCGGGTTAGTAGTTGAGAATACATTGTCAGCACCTGTCTCTGGTCTCGAACGAGTCTCTCCCTTGATCGGCGATTGCATTCCTCCTGGATCCTATCGTCGGCGCTCATCTAATTCCGCTGCCGTACAGATTTGTATTCGGTAATGCTTCTTTTTGAGGTCCTCAATTGGGGCAGTGAGTCGTCCAATTAGGACGTCGACTTCCCTACAAAAATGTGTTATCAAACAAGGAAAAGGTAGGACGCCGTCAAGATACATAACGACATCGATCAACTCCATCCAAATGATATGGTCGATGTCCATGGAGATTATTCTGGAGCAAAAATAGGACCTCCACTATCTGACTATCAGCAGTGGTGTTATGAGAGGACGGTTTTAGGCTTGCTTTCACAAAGAGCATGAGGAAAGCAAGGTCGGTGTGCAAGTCACTCTTAAGGATGTGCTCATGTGTCTTGTTCCATCCCAATTGACCATTCCGGCGCAGCGAGCCCGCGATAACCGGGCTCAAATTAGTGTGGAATGCCTCATGTCCGGACAATCCGCAGGTCATTCCCAACTCCGGGCGGCGTGGCGCTTGATGATAGACGCAAATGTCATCCGGTGAGATCCGGACTAGCCTGTCACCCATCTTCACCGTATATCGTTCGTGGTAGACCGGGGGGCACATATTCATATAGAAAGTCTTCACCATCTCTTCGTCATACA
Organism: Saussurea involucrata; assembly: GCA_033807775.1. NCBI lineage: Eukaryota > Viridiplantae > Streptophyta > Magnoliopsida > Asterales > Asteraceae > Saussurea > Saussurea involucrata. Next base: position 165,270,025 of record CM066320.1, read on the forward strand.
TGATTGGGGTTCGTATGAAGTGTTCCCATGATTGTTGTCGGACGATGTTCGAAACTCGCGAACCCGTTGGCAGAGTGTCGAGTTGGATACCACGCTCAGCATAGGGCGCACACTTCTTTCGCCGCATCTTTTTGCGTCTTTCTTGCCTATTGAATGCTTTTTCATTTTGGAACTTGTCCCTCATATGATGCTGGATGCGGTAGTAGTCTCCAAAATCGAGTTGCTTGCTTGGGTGGTGCCTCATTTTCCTGCAAGAGATATCCACGATAAGTGATACTTATGCACTTCAAACCTTTCGGGGGCCCCCAAACCTAGGCTTTTGCCTAGGTTGGACGAATGTGGCACCCCAAAAATTGCACCACAACGCCAATTCACACTCAAGACAGGCATTCCCAAAATTACGGAAGGAAAGCAAGGTTATAATCCATAACACATTTCGATTGAAATCCAAACCCCCCAAAAACTTATGCACAACACCAAACCTACTTCCATCTCCAAATGAAATTTCCCAAAAATCTACTAAAACGCATTTTCATGAACAACTCCTCAAGAGCATATACATACTAAATTGCATAAATAATTATTTCTCATGATGTTAAATATATAATTTAAGCATGTACTCATAATCTATGTAGCATGGAGGGGAGTAATTGATAGCATTCAAAGGACCACAAGGAAGTGAAACTAAGAACTTGAAATTTGGAGCAAAAAAATGGAAACCCATACCTTGTTTGCGTAAATGTAGAAAAAAAGGGAGAAGAAATGAGGAACATACTTGGTTTGTTCTTGAATTTGGGAGAGAAATGGCTTCAAAAGGATGTGGAGGTGAAAAGGAACCGTGAGAAGGTGAAGAAATGAGAAAAAAACGGCTAGGGTTACTATAATGTGCAGGTCGCGCCTCTTACGCGGTTTGGCCCGCGGCTTGAAGCCACGTGGTAGCCCGCGCGTGTGGAAGAAGTGGGTTTCAAACAGACTCTTACGCGGTTTGTACCGCGACCTGAGACCGCGGCATACCCCGCTCGTGTCTCTGTTTGTGTGTTTAACCAGTGACTCCCGCGTAGAGATGGCAACGGGCCTGGGGTTACCGGGGTCGCAATCCCCACCCCATCCCCGTCCCCGTCGGGGAACAAAATTCCTTCCCCATCCCCATCCCCATCCCCATCACGGAACGGGGATCCCGCCCGGCGAATCGATTTTTCCCCGTTTAGAAAACTTAATTTTTTTATATAATATCTTTACAAATGTCAATTTCACGATTGAATGACGTATTTTTATAAACTATAGTTAACCAACTTTTAATTTGTTGTGTTTGTAAAATTGTTTTTCGAAAATAAATATATTAACTACAATACATAATAACATATATTTTAAACATCCACATTATATAACTAAAAGTTTCTTTGAAGAATAATACCAATACTATAATATATCTTGAAAGTTTTCTCATAATCGACGATTGACTATATTGATGTGTTATATATACTATATATAATCACTGGATTTATCATTTTTATTATGTTATATATATATACATATATATATATATAAACATACTATATATAAAAACTTATATTAAATATTCGGGGTCGGGTTTGAGAGGTATCCCCATCCCCGACCCCATCCCCGTTTAACAAATTCGGGGATTCCCCATCCCCGTCCCCATCCCCATCCCCGGTCAACTTGGGGATTCCCCGGTCAAACCGGGTTCGGGTGTCAAATCCTCGTCGGGGACGGGGTTTTTTGCCATTCCTACTCCCGCGGCTTGAGACTGCATGGTATATCGCGCAACCCTCTGTTCGTTGACTCTAAACAGAGGCATACGTGGCTTGGCTCGCGGCTTGAGGCCGCGGAGTAGGCCGCACAACTCTCTATTCGTTGCTGCTTCCTCTATAGTGAAATTTCTCCCATCCTAAATGATGACCGAACATACACGCTTGAAAAACCAAACCAAACTCTAAAGAAAAAATAAATAAAATAAAGAAAACAAGCTCGGAACGTCTAACCTTGGTGGGTTGCCTCCCACCCAACGCTTTAGTTAGGGTGGTGGCATGCCCTTCCATCGGGATCACTCCTTGGGCTTTTCTAGAAACATGGTGTCCGCTACCACTATTTCATCTCCATAGTACGGCTTCACTCGCTGGCCATTCACCTTGAATGTCGCTTCATCCTTGCCTTGCAGCTCGATTGCTCCATGAGGGAATACCTCCTTGACCTTGAATGACCCCGACCATTTGCACTTCAGCTTACCTGGGAAAAGACGAAGGCGAGAGTTATATAACAAAACTTGCATGCCCAGAAGTATTACCTTTGGATGAAGTCTTTTGTCATGAAATCGCTTGGTACGTTCCTTGTAGATGGCCGCATTCTCGTACGCATCTTGACGGATCTCTTCTAGCTCATTCAGTTGTAACAGTCGACGTTGTCTGACCGACTTCAAATCCATGTTCAGTTGCTAATTTGCCCAATAGGCCTTATGCTCGAGTTCCACGGGTATGTGGCATGACTTACCAAAGACAAGTCGGTATGGTGAGGTGCCCAACGACGTCTTGAATGCTGTCCGGTAGGCCCAGAGTGCGTAGACGACCAGTCCTTCTGGGAGGCACTCACTGTCTTCTCGAGAGTTTGCTTGAGCTCCCGGTTTGATACCTCCGCCAGCCCGTTAGCCTGTGGGTGGTAGGGTGTGGTGACTTTATGTTTTACCGAGTACTTTTTTAGCACTGCTTCTAAGTAGTGGTTACAAAAGTGGCTACCACCATCGCTTATTATTGCTCGTGGGACTCCAAACCGTGAAAAGATATTCTTCCTCAAAAACTTGATCACTACCTTGGAATCGTTTGTTGGAGTCGCAATAGCTTCCACCCACTTAGAAACGTAGTCCACTGCTACCAAGATGTACTCATTACGAAATGAGTTCGGAAATGGACCCATGAAGTCCACTGTTTCAGGAATGAAGTTATAGCAAAATGATCCAAAAATTAAGCCAAAACTCCAAGAAATCGAACAAACTCCATTGAAACAGTCGACTTTCAAAATCTTCATGAACTCTTCAAAATCTTCACTGAGTTATGCTCTGATACCAATGGTGTTCCATAATTAAGTACAAATCAACAATCAAAACACAATAACAAGATCATGATTGATACCAATAGTCATATCACTAGTTGATTGATAGATAGAATGTTGTTACACTTGAAAGCTTACAATGATACGCAATGTGATATGTCTCTAAGAGATTTATTCTCAAATGAAATAACAAAAGTTATTTATACTCTGGAAAGTCAAACATTTTGACTTTCAAAGCAACTTTCAAGAATTTAAATTTTAAGCTCTTTAAATGTTGAATACAAATTATATTTGCACCTAACAAAGTTCTTCAATCTCAACCCCAAAAATTCACCAACATTCAAAACTAACGAATGCACCATGGGGATTGAAGGGACCCTAATTTCAAGATGATATCAATTAGGTGCCGCTCTTTCACTCGACACACGCGATTGTTTCGTTTTTTAGATTTTGGTGGACAAGAGAGAGTTATATAGAAGATTAAGAACAACAGACAATAGTTGCAATCTATTTCATCGTACTGAAAGAAACATTGAGTGTCTAGAAGAAAAGACGTGTTATCTCTTAGTTAGATTTAAATTTTTCTCTCGTGGGATCAAAACTTGAAGCACATGAAATATCAACTCAGTGTTAACACATCTCATAAGGAATTCCGATCTCTGAGTGGTTTACGGATCTTGATTTTAGTTTGTGATAACTCAATGCACATATTTTGAATACATAGAATTGATTTGCATGCACTTACATAATCACATATTGTGAATTGATCTATTGAAAATTCAATTTCTTTTAATTACATTCATATTTGAATCTGTTATTATGTGCAAATGGAGAATATGCATTTGGTTTTAGTAATGTTGTATCACAAAGTAAATATGAGATTATTGTTTGGTGAGGATAGTTGAAGTGGTCAAGCTTATGGATTAATTGTTTTGTTGATTGAACCAAATGTGAACATAATGTGTAGAGTTTGTTCGTGAACCTCTTGATCAATTCATTTGCTTGCATTAATACAAAAATGGGTAATTCATGATGAACACTCATGAATGAAATGTGAGGTTTATTGTAGAAACGATAAATCAAAGCTTATATATGAATATATTAGTTCTCACATCTAACTGCCATCAGCGTGCTTAATGTCACCGATTACATGTTGTGCACCATAATAAGATGTGTGTATATGTGTTAGTGAGCTCAATAAGTTCTGAAGATTATTGACACATTTGTTGTGATGTTAGTTGAACAATAATGTTTGCGTTGGTGAAAGTGAACATATTGGGATCCATACTTTAACTAAAGGGCCGTTTACAAATCGTAACTACGTAAGCGCTTACCAGGTCACTTACCTTACCGAGTGAGCATGACAAAAACCGAGAATCTTACCCGAAAAGAGACGTAACAAGGACTAAGAATCTTACGCGATAAGTGAGATGCTTACGAACAACGTTACTATGCGATTTTAATTACCTAGTTAGGCAAGTGACACTGGTGACTTTTGTGAGTATTTGACTATTTCACATGTGCTACTGTTTCACTTGTGTACCTTTCATGGATTTACCCAAGTGATCAAAAATCGCTATCATGTGATGTTGAATCTTGGAATTTACTTAAGTGATAAAAAATCACTATTGTTTAAAAACTATTATGTTGGAATTTGATTGGTATGTTTTTGTTTATTCTAGATCTTGAACAAGTAATGTTATGCTTGTTTTTGAAGTATTTGTTTATTTAGATATTTACCAAACATTTATATTTCATTCAAACCTAAATCATACAGAGGTTAAAATGGTAATTTGTTGTCATTCAGATCAGGGGCGGAGCCAGAAACTTATGCGAGGGGAGCACCAATTGAACTTCAACTCTATTTTTCTTCTGTAAAGAATTTTCTTTGAGAAACCTAATTTTTTTCCATATCGTCCGATGTTGTTTTAGTCTAATGCTACCGTTTTGAGAGATTTTAAAAAAAAATTCTTGATTTCAAGGGATTTTTAAGTTCTTTTTATCGATTTCGAGACTTTTTCGGTTTTTTTGGTATACTTCAAGAGTTTTTTTTCCCGGTTTTTTGGTTGATTTCAAGAGTTTTTTTTTTGTTTTTTGGTTGATTACGAGGTATGGTTGCACCTTCTAAAACGATATGGTTGCACATTTCACAAACCTAATTTTTTTACTTTACGGTACATAAATAATAGTATAGGAATTATGGATAAAAGGTTTAGGAAACCCATTATCCAATACATAAAAATAATGGTTTGGGCTTTCAATAGACAAAATAATAATAGTTTAGGAGGCACCTTTCTATATATATATATATATATATTATAAACATAATAGGGATATGTATTAGTTTTTTTTCATAAACATAATAGGGATATTTTTTTCAAAAAAACCCAGGAGGCACCAGTGCCACTTCTGGCATTGGTGTGGCTCCGCCACTGATTCAGATCGTCCATTCAAAACAATTACCAAACAACAATATTTCATTATGCACTATATCATACATAACCTCTTAAGCATTTTAATCACTTAAAACATTTTGCATCAAACCATTCAGCAATTGTCAAACAACCCCTTAGAAAATATGAATCGAAGGAGATGATCGACGATTCCTTTAGGGGCTGTTTGGTTGGATGGAATCTGATGGAATTGGTGGAATTGGAATGGTCAATTCCGTTGACCAGATTCCATTCCGACGTTTGGTTCAAGGTTTGTAATGGAATGGAATGTTTAAAATTCTTTCAATTCCATAAAATGGGTATTTTTCATTCCATCGATCAGGCTTGGGATTGTAAGGAATGGAATTGTAGGAATGGTCAATTCCAAAATTACCCTTGCTCTCTCTTCGTCTTCTCCATTGCACCACCACCACCGCCGCCGCCACCACCACCACCACCGCCGCCACCGCCGCCACCGCCACCGCCACCACCGCCATCGCCACCGCCGCCACCACCACCGCCACCACCACCGCCACCGCCGCCGCCACCACCGCCGCCACCGCCGCCGCCGCCACCACCACCGCCGCCGCCGCCACCACCACCACCGCCGCCGCCGCCACCACCACCACCGCCGCCACCCGCCACCACCGCCGCCGCCACCGCCACCACCACCGCCGCCGCCGCCACCGCCACCACCGCCACCGCCGCCGCCGCCACCACCACCACCGCCACCGCCACCGCCACCGCCGCCACCGCCGCCGCCACCGCCACCACCGCCGCCGCCACCACCACCACCGCCACCGCCACCGCCACCGCCGCCACCGCCGCCGCCACCGCCACCACCGCCGCCGCCACCGCCACCACCACCACCACCACCGCCACCACCACCACGACCGCCGCCACCACCACCACCACCACCGCCGCCGCCACCGCCACCACCACCACCGTCGCCGCCACCGCCACCACCACCACCGCCACCGCCACCACCACCGCCACCACCACCACCGCCACCACCACCACCACCACCGCCACCACCACCACCGCCGCCACCACCGCCACCACCACCATCGGTGGTGGTGGTGGCAGTGGCGACGGTTTTGAAAAAAAAACAAATAAAATTTCATTCCAAAAAAAAACAATTGCTTTTGAAAAAAACAATTAAAATTATCAAAAGGGTATTTTGGTCATTTACCAGATTCCATTCAAATTTCTTTAACAGATTCCATTCCAATTCTGTCAACCAAACAGCTGGTCAAACTTGACAACATTCCATTCCAATTCCTTAAAGTCAAATTCCTTTGACAAATTCCATTACATCCAAAAACATTCCAGCGAACCAAACGCCCCTTAGGGTGATGATTGAAGAATTAAAATTGGGAACAAAAACCCATCATTTAGATAAGTTTTATTAATAGTTTTGGTTTAGTCTCTATAGTTTCAAAATATTCAAAACACACGTCTATTTCTTAAAATTCCATAACAAAAACTAGAATTTAAATGTTTAAACATTAAATATTTGTTAACAAGCCTTAATCCAAATCATCTCACCCACTTTATATTTCTGTTATACATTTAGTTTAAAAATATTTAAGGCCATCCCTTAAAATTAAGCGGGTACACTTTTAAGCCCTTTAATTATTTTTCATGTGTTAATAATCGAGTTAATAGTTGTATGGTACCTTGCTCGGCTCTTAATAGGTTCGCCCCTGTTGTGGAGGAATCTTTAAAGAATCTTTTGGAGCAAAAAATCTGCCCAAAATTTTATCTATTTTAAAAAAATTGTTTGTAATATTCATGGGAGTAAGAAACGATGTTTTATTATTCCATCAATAAAAGTATTGGAAATTCAATGTTCAAGATAAAAAAAAATCTTTTAAAATATTGAATATTTTAATAATACAATTAGTATTGTAGTTTTTAAAATGAAGAATTTGTTAAATTAAAAATAATTTTTGTTAACATATTTTGATATTTGAGTTTCTATTTCAGTAAAATTCTATGATCATCTTCAACAACTATGCTATATTTTCCCCCTAAAAAAGAGTATATCAAAAGTAAAAAAAATAATAAAAAATACTTTCAACTGCAATAACTATTATATTTTAGAGATTGTAGCATTGATTATATTATTAAAATAATCAACATATCAATAGAATGTTATTTCTTTTCCTAAATATTTACTTCAATATCTTGATGGAAAGATTACTATATTTTTTATGAACTTAAAAGGTTTTAGAGATTTCTTCAAATTTAAAGATTTTTATCTTTATATTTTTTCTATTTTAACATACAAGATATCATAATTGATAGAGTAAAAAAATTGTAAATTTGCATTTTTTCTTTATTTTAAAATAACTGTTGAAAATACTTTAAGGCTATGTTTGGCAACTAGCTGATGAAAAAGTTATGTTTGGCAAAACTAGCTTATAAGCATGTAAAATGACAAAAAATGACATCTTCAAAAAATTATCAATTACAATATTTGACTATAAAATTAGAACAAATTTATAGCAATATAATATGTTAACTAATACAAACAATGTAGTAAATAAATAAATAATATAACATGCTAATTAAAAGAATTTAAAATTTATTATTACGTATATACTATAATTTTTGAATTTGTTAAAACAAGTTTTAGAAAAAATATATATTATCTTATTATTTTAGATATCCGTTACATACACTATGAAAAAAAGTTAAATTAAAAAGATTATAGTAACTGATAATTAAAAAATTATGATTAATATTAAAAAAATATATATATAAAAATAATTTATATGATTAACAATAATTCTAAATAATTAAAAATTAATATCCATATATAATTAAAATTTAATTTAATAATTTTCAGTTAATATTTATTATTTACTAATAATTAAATTTAAAAAATTAATATTTATACATAATATATATAATTAATATTAATGAGGGTAATATATTTACAAAAAAACTACTCAAATGCTACTCCAACTAGCGTTTCAAAAAGCTAGCTTATAAGTTAGTTTATAGTGATCCAAATATGTACCAAAAAAATAAGCTAACTTATGCTATATTTTTCTAAAATAGAGTATTAAAAGTCAAAATATCCAAAAAAAAATTGCTTCCAACTCCAACAGCTATTCTATTTTAGAGATTGTAGTATTATTTAAAATATTAAAATAATCAATACATTAATAAAATATTATTTCTCTTTTCTTAACCTTTTAATGCAATGTATTTTATTGGTGGAAAGAATAAAATATTATTTATCTCTCCTTTTTTTCTCTAATTTTAGCATACAAGAAAATTTATTCAAATTTGGAGATTTTTACCTTCTCTTTCTCTCTCTCTCTCTCTCTCTCTTTTTCTTTCTATTTTAGCATACAAGATAACATAGTTGTTGGAGCAAAAAATTGTTAAAATACCTCTTTTTCTATTTTAACATAGCTGTTTGAGATACTAGCTGGGTTTTTTTATCAAACAATGCCTAAATAACCATTGAATGATTGAAGATACCCAAAATTCTGATCCAAGTCAAAAGAAAATTGGACTCTTGCGTTTGGTTCGCGGTATGTTTTAGGATGGAATGAAATCTGTCAAAGGAATTTGACTTTGAGGGAATTGGAATGGAATATTGTTAGGTTTGACCACCTGTTTGGTTGGCAGAATTGGAATGGAATCTGTTAAAGAAATTGAAATTTGTTTGTTTGGTTGACATAATGTAGTGTTGGAATTGGAATGAATTTTTGGTAAATGACCAAAATACCCTTTTAATATAAGTTTAATTTTTTAGAACAAATAAGAATTGGAATGAAAGTTGTTGTAGGACTTCATCATACTCAAGATTCCATTGACCATAATATAATCCATAATGCTTCATAAGTTCATATCAGAAGCAAAACACCCAAGAGGATCCACAGCCATTTCTAATCAACTTCCCACCATCAATTACTACACAGAAAAGCTTTCTTTCAGTAACAATCAACAAGCTCGATTCAAATCGATCAATTTAAACCCTAATCCAAAGGCGGATCATTCTGTAAAAACTTGTCAATGGTTCACGAAAACTCAAGTTCGTCACCATCTGAAACAAATGCAGCCTTCGCCAACAGCAAATGCACCAATCTCAAAGGCTCTTTTCTGCCATTATTCAACAAGTACTTGATCCATCCATCAATCTCTCAACTTCCTTCTTACACTTGGGCCCTTTCACCTGCACAATCTTATCATAAAATTCATCATCTCCAACCTCAGGCATCTCCTCCGGCCGTTTTCCATCGAAATCCGATAACCCTAGAACCCGAATCATCGAATCAATGTCGTCGACGGTGCTGATTTTGGGGAAATTGTTTTTCGAATACTGGAATCGAGGAGGGTTTTTGCGAGGTGGGGAATCGTATAGATCGTTGTGAGAGAGGAATTCTTGAGGGTGATTTTGGAATTATGAAAATATCTAATTCCATTCCATTGAAATACCTTGTCTTTAGGATGGAATGTTAAAAGCCTAATGTATGGAATTTGTTGGAATTCAAATGATTCCATCAACTAAAAAGATTGAACCAAACACTGGAATGAAATCTGGTCAATGAAATGTCACATTCCAATTCCACTAGATTTCATCACTTTCCAGTGAACCAAACGCCATATTAGACTTCTTGGAGGGTTACTTACATTTGACATTAGGGTAATTGGGTCCATTCCTTGTGGGCCATACCAATTGAGTTTTCAAGATGAAACTTCGTGGTGGATTTGAAAGCTTGTCATCGTGTCACTGGCCCATTTTTTCTAAAATTATTTTAATATTTAACCAACTTTTTTCAAAACAATTTTAAAACGAAAATAGTAATTAGGTGGAGTAAATTTTCAAATCTAGATTTATTTATTTTACTAATAATGGTTACATGTTAATAATTATATTAATAAGTTATACAAATTTATTTTAATTTTAATGATTATTAATAAACATTTTAGATATTTAATTGCTACTTATCAAAAGTTAAAATGTTTCTTAGGGGGTGTTTGGGATTGTTTATTTAAAACAACTTATGCTTATTTTTAAAGTGCTTATTAAATTATGTAACTATAAAAAGGAGTTGGGGGTAAATATGTAATTTGAACAAATAAGTTATAAGCACTTTCAAATAGGTTAAAATTGATTAACTTATCAAAAACAACTTATTTGTGGTGGAGAAAAGTCATAAGCACTTTTCTTTTTTTCAATCCAAACACTCAAAATAACTTATTTGTGGTGAGGAAAAGCAATAAGCAAATAAGTCAAAAAAATAAGCAATCTCAAACACCCCCTTAGTCAAGGATGTTGTAAGAACGAAAAGATAAAGGTGTCACACGGTCTAACACCTTTTTTAACAAACTAAAATGCAAATGTGGTTTAAATTTGACATGAAATGACTAAACCGGTCAAATTACACCGTAATTTTGCAGACTGGCTGGACCTCTTTATTTGGGAGTGTAGAAGAAGGATAACTTCAAGGGGATTGTGTAACACCCCTAAATTTGGAAAGAGCAACTAATTTAAAATTTTTGATATTACATCTGAAACAATAAGTAAAATACTTCCAATTACAAATAATGGTTATCTCCAAGCAAAACATACTACTTAAGTCTTAGTACCAAGACTAAACTCGCTTCGGACACCACTTATTCCAAATACAAGTGCTACTTTCCAAGGGTAATTGCGGAACATAACTTAAGCTATTCACCTCTCGTGCACTATACTAGCATTCGCCACTTCACGGTGTAGCTAGAGTTACCCCAACCTGAGCCTGTTGCACATGCCGACAAAATAAAAGAAATAGAAAGTGTTAGGCTTACGCCTAGTGAGTTCAAGCGTTTTATCATGACTATATATAAAACATAAATCGTAAGAGTAAAAGCTATAGTCATGGTTTCAAAAGAGTTTACTTTAAATCCAACCAACCATTTTCAATTTCCACATTTCCACGAGAAAGTCCTCAAAAGTTATAATACGTTTTCCAAACTGTCTTACTTTCACAAATAACTTGAAATACGTGAATAAGTCTAGTTTAGACAAATCATTCAAATACAGTTGATAATATATATATCCAACTCACCAAACATGGAAATCGTCCCTGAAATATAACTCTTTATTAAACATAAAACGAAGCAATACTCACACAACCGTAAAATGTGATAAATATCAAATATCATAAACGGGAAGACACGTATCCGTTGAAGGTGGAGGTAACACAAATACCCAAACATCATATACGGATGAGATATAAAACACACTTACGTACCATGGAAAATAATTCATATAAATAGAACACGTCACCGAAAACATGAGTAGTAACAAATAGCCAAAACAACACCTTTCGGTGACGGGGGAGACCCGTATACATCGCACGTGACGGAACACCAAAGTGGGTCACTTACTATGTAATAAAAACACCCACGTGGCTAATCTCGTAAACTAGGCTCAATCACTCCAGGTCTATTGCCCGCGAGACTAGGGAGCTCCCCAACTTCAACCACTCCAGGTCTATACGTTGGGTCACTCCAAATCCACAACAGCACATTGGGATTACACCTTACTGCCCGTGAGACGACGCCCGACCATGTAGGCCCACGCCTTACTTATCACGGATCCTGATGCCTATCCCGTGCTACATGACTCAATCACTCCAGATCTATTGCCATTACTATGCCTATGGATCCATGGCTAACAAGGTCTAACACATTACACGACTCCAAACATATAAACAAATGCAATTAAACATGCAATTCCCAAATAATATAAATCATAATTCAAAACTCAACTCTGATGCTATCGACACGGACACTTGTTCTCAAGTCGTAATAAAGCCCAATACTGAGCCACAAGCTCAACCAATTCGAAAGATAATTCATAAAAGTCATAAAATGTCATTAAGTACAACAACACACACCGGTTGCCGGTGAGTACTTCAAATCCATGAAAACTCGAAATAAAATCTTGGATCGGGATAACCCTCATTTCCAAAGAGGACTCACACCCTTAATATTCTCAAATGACCCATAACACTAAAAGTGCATTTCACAAATGGTTTATTAAAATCATTTACACAAACTTTATTAAACCATCAAATAATCTTCATTTTGAGCAAATAATCTTTTAAAGACAATTTATGGTTTCTAACCATCTAAACATCCAAAAGTCCCAAATATGGGTGTTTTACACATTTATGAAGATAACATTTTAAAAGAGTTAAATCTACCAAATAATTCAACCATATACATTTTCAAGTAAAATACACACATATTTGTAAAATACTCATTTTGGCATGTACAACGTTTTCGCAAAGTAACTTGAACTCACCTTGCTAGATTTAGCTAAATCTAGAGTTTCTCCAACGTAAGCTCCTTTGATGAAGTTTGCATCCTCAAGCCAAAACTTCCAAAACCTAGATTTATGAAACCCCAACCATCAATATCACAATCCTACCATAAGGTATCATCATCCATCCATAACATACCAAAATACCCATTTCATACCAAACCCTAGTTTTATACATGAAGGGGATAACGATTTTCCCAATCAATCACCACCAAAATCGACCCATAACACTACAATAAGGAAATAAAGTGAAATATAACGATAATCTAACTAGAAATTACCTTAATCACTTGAATCCTCCAAAAGAGAGCTCCAAAACTTCCAACGACTCTAAGCTCCAAAAATGAACATCAATGGTGGAGTGGGTTGGTTCAAGTGGAGAGGATGAAGAGAATATGGGAGGATTTGTGGTTAACTTGGGGTAAGAAACCGATTTGGTGAGAGGGGCGATTTTTAGAGAGAGAGCCGAGAGGGTTTGAGAGTGAGAGTGAAAAATGAGGAAGAAGAAAGAAGAAAAAGGGTTTTAAAACCTTCTGGAGTCCGACGGCGAAAGTGACACGGCGAGAGTGACCATGTCACTCACGCGAGTGTCATACTCGCTGAACCTAAAAAAAAAACCTCGGTACAAAACCAGCGAGAGTGACACAAGTGTCACTTTCGCTGGTCACTTTAGCCGAGATTGTACCGAAAGTTGTTTTGGCCATAACTTCTTCGTTTTAGCTCCGTTTTTGCTCCGGAAAGGCCCGTTGGACTTGTATTTGAATTCTCCATCCAACAAGACTATCAAATCTAGGATTTAACTCCAAATCCTATTTTCCATAATTTTCTTAAAAGATCGATTCCTCACTAAATCGAAGTTGTACTTATCCGAAATTACGGGTGTTACAATCCTCCCAACCTTAGGATGATTTCGTCCTCGAAATCTACATCCTTTACAATCCAAAACCAACCGACTTACTGTCGACCATAATTAATCAATTCCTAACCGAAATCTAAATTCCCCTCACAGTCTTATAAAAGGCAATTCCTCGAATAATTTCTTACCAACGAAATCCCTTCAAGTACACAGTACTTATGTTCGGATAAATATTCCCACCATCGGGAAACTCCCAACCAAACGATTCCGGTCGTCTCCCAACCTTAGGATGTTCCATACTTCCCGGTTTCAGTTTTCGACTCTAATTCATCCCAAGGTTTGTTCACTAACGCATCCAACTGAATCATCAAATTCGATCATTCCTACCATTAACTGCCGATTAACTCCAACAAGTTCTATTGGACTCCAAAATTCATCTCACACGAATCATTATCTGACAGGTTCATTAATCACACCCGAAGGTGAGCATCTTAAGGTTACTACTACCATTGCCCTCATTCCTTTAAAATCGGGCTACAGTCCCCCGAGTACACTAAGGTGCTTGGCCTCAAGCCCAAAAGTCGACACCTAATTATATCACCAAACTCGGAACATACGAGTTCCGTTTACCGAGGGTTTCCACAAAATTAATGTCATCATCAAACGGTTATACCAACCTCGAAAAGCGTTACCGCAAGTCTGCCCTCCAATTACCATCAATACAATTACCTTGCTACCGATATCATTCGGCCCTTAATACCAACACGCGTGGAATACTCAACCTTCCACCGTCGAAGTGTTACACGCACTTACCTTTAACTAGGTTACATACCCTTTCCAAGGTCCTATTGAGTTCAAGGTTTTCAAGCACGTCATTCAATAAATATGTCAATTAAATCAAAACTATTCACAATATATTTTCAACATCAAGATTTTCATCTCAAATACACGTACGCAATAAGACTACTACTATTATCAGTTCGGTAGTTACGTAAAACTGGACACGCTCGTCCCTCATATGAAAATCATGTTGAAAATCATTTCGTTTCAGTTCAATTTACCCACAAAACGCAAAAGCATAATAAACAATTTATTTGAAATGAACCGCCACGGTTCTAGTATGGATTGACTCGCGACGTGCATGTAAAGTGACTGCTCGACCTTTAACAGGTTGCAACACAAGGTGTGCACGTATTTCAGAAGAGGTCCAAACGACATTTGACTCCAAAATTTCCTTGTCAACCATAAAACGGCATGAAGCAAGGTTTACAAACAAAATTTTGCGCGCGTCAGTTTATTACACAAAACGATGGAACGGTTTACCAATATTCTTAGTCAAAACACAAAAGGACTTGTGTAATTTCCTTAGTTAATACAAAAACCCATACGTTTCCATCACACGAAAATATCGACTAAAACATTAAACAACTTCACATTGGGGTAGACATGCAAGCTTGTAACATTACCATTAAAATTTCTTTAAAACGAAATTACATGCATCAAACAGTTCGCGACCAATTTTCGTAAAGAGGAAACTCTTTAAATCAATTTCTCAAAATTTCCCGTCCGGTCCTATAATGCCATTTGAATAAAACGTCTTTGGCAAACTTGCACACAACAGTGCGTTATTCCAAAACATATGAGGAAATAAGTGTTACTAATTTGTTGACACCAAAAGGTTCAACTTATTTTCAAATCCCAAATTGTACCAACGATGCGCGTCAAAGTTCAAAACATAAGAAATTATACGCACCAAAATTTTATACAACAATTTTCTAAAATCTTCATCACGAAGCAATTCCTCAAAGTGTCGTACTTGGAACACAAAACGTCAAAACGTAAATGCTAAAAATGTATTTGTCAAAAATACCCCAAGTACACATTTCCTCCAAACCAAAAGGTTTTCCATTTTCCAAAACAATCGGCAAACCAAAATTAACCAAATGTCGACGACTCAGGCATTTATATTCTCAAAATATAAAGTATTTCAAACTTAAGCATGGTTTTCATAATACCAAAACACCCCTTTGACCGAATGGTCATCATTTATACAATGAGTTACTAAAATAATTTCACTCACGATTTGTTCAACAAGTGACGAGAAATAATGGTTACCAAGCTATGCATACCCCTAAGTCGATATAACGTCTTTTCATGAAATGATACTAAAACATTTAACTGACCAAAAACGCACCAAACAATTTGTTATGAATATTACCAAAATATCCTTTCATGCATCACTTAAGTCATGCATAAATCAATCCATACACTGAACTATATGCAACAACTTACTTAGTAATACAAACTTTTGAAAGAAAAGCTACGCGACACTAAAGTTCCAAACGCCCAACATAACTTATAAACCTTTCACACAAGCACATAGAGTATGCACATTGTAAAATTGTACTCACACGATACAAAATGTCGTACACAAAACTCTATGAAATTCAACGAACTCAATGACTCCAAGTCAACAAAATAGCACTAAACATTGTGCTCTCAAAGTCAAATTGCTAAGAGCAAAATCATGAACGAGACGCCAAAATTTCAAAAATCCTCTTCTAGGACGATACTATATACACAACACCGTTTAACAAACTCATATTAAACAGATTCTCAAAATAGCTTCATAAAGATACCACGGTAGTTAACTTTCCGTCCAAACTTTAACATATGTGGAGGAGATCCGATGTTAAAGTTATGAGCCGTAGTTACTTGTCTACCATCTTAGACAACATAAAACACGAACATCACTATACCCGAAAGAAACGTTGGACAACAACAACATGAAACAAATTCTGACGGAGTTTGCAACCCCCGACATAAGATGGTTCATGTACGTCCAAAACCAAAAATCCAAAATATTGTGTGTGCTAAACATTTGTCAAAATTTGTAACACAATTCTCATAAGAATTTGAACACAAAAAATATTTAATACAATTTATTTCCAAAATAAACTTGGTGCAAAATCTAGTCGGCAGTTAACATTTCAGCTCATACTCCACCAAAATTCTTCTGTCTACTATTGTCATCCGGATAATCAAACTTCTTAAGGCAAGTTAGGTGATACATCAATTAACCTTACGGTTTTTTCCTCAAATCAAAGTCAGCTCAATAAGCCTATGGTTCTAATTCGACCTTCAATTTCGACCCAAAACGGTCAACTTAAAACAAATATCATGCTTATCGTCACTCCAAGTGACAATTACTAGGATCGTCCATCTCTTCCAACGACTACTAGTTTAGAACCTTCTTCACTACCCCAACGATCATCACATGAGAGCAATTCAAGTATGCACATGCACTAGTAGGTTCACCATGACACTGGCCAAGTGTCACTATGAACGCACCGTACATGATTATCCTTGTTACCCTCGATGCGATTCTCGTTTCTAACAACATTCATCGACATCAAAACATCTTATCTTAAAGTGCCTAAAGGTGAATTTCACTCTCATTTACTTAAACAAACACTAGTTTGAGTCTAGGTATCCAAAATCAACACCTAAATCTCTCAAACTTATGCTCTGATACCAACTTGTAACACCCCCAAATTTGAAAAGAGCAACTAATTTAAATTTTTTGATATTACATCTGAAACAATAAGTAAAATACTTCCAATTACAAATAATGGTTATCTCCAAGCAAAACATACTACTTAAGTCTTAGTACAAAGACTAAACTCGCTTCGGACACCGCTTATTCCAAATACAAGTGCTACTTTCCAAGGGTAATTGCGGAACATAACTTAAGCTATTCACCTCTCGTGCACTATACTAGCATTCGCCACTTCACGGTGTAGCTAGAGTTACCCCAACCTGAGCCT
This sequence comes from Saussurea involucrata, assembly GCA_033807775.1. NCBI lineage: Eukaryota > Viridiplantae > Streptophyta > Magnoliopsida > Asterales > Asteraceae > Saussurea > Saussurea involucrata. The sequence goes on from CM066320.1 coordinate 165,287,539, forward strand.
GTTGCACATGCCGACAAAATAAAAGAAATAGAAAGTGTTAGGCTTACGCCTAGTGAGTTCAAGCGTTTTATCATGACTATATATAAAACATAAATCGTAAGAGTAAAAGCTATAGTCATGATTTCAAAAGAGTTTACTTTAAATCCAACCAACCATTTTCAATTTCCACATTTCCACGAGAAAGTCCTCAAAAGTTATAATACGTTTTCCAAACTGTCTTACTTTCACAAATAACTTGAAATACGTGAATAAGTCTAGTTTAGACAAATCCTTCAAATACAGTTGATAATATATATATATATATCCAACTCACCAAACATGGAAATCGTCCCTGAAATATAACTCTTTATTAAACATAAAACGAAGCAATACTCACACAACCGTAAAATGTGATAAATATCAAATATCATAAACGGGAAGACACGTATCCGTTGAAGGTGGAGGTAACACAAATACCCAAACATCATATACGGATGAGATATAAAACACACTTACGTACCATGGAAAATAATTCATATAAATAGAACACGTCACCGAAAACATGAGTAGTAACAAATACCCAAAACAACACCTTTCGGTGACGGGGGAGACCCGTATACATCGCACGTGACAGAACACCAAAGTGGGTCACTTACTATGTAATAAAAACACCCACGTGGCTAATCTCGTAAACTAGGCTCAATCACTCCAGGTCTATTGCCCGCGAGACTAGTGAGCTCCCCAACTTCAACCACTCCAGGTCTATACGTTGGGTCACTCCAAATCCACAACAGCACATTGGGATTACACCTTACTGCCCGTGAGACGACGCCCGACCATGTAGGCCCACGCCTTACTTATCACGGATCCTGATGCCTATCCCGTGCTACATGACTCAATCACTCCAGATCTATTGCCATTACTATGCCTATGGATCCATGGCTAACAAGGTCTAACACATTACACGACTCCAAACATATAAACAAATGCAATTAAACATGCAATTCCCAAATAATATAAATCATAATTCAAAACTCAACTCTGATGCTATCGACACGGACACTTGTTCTCAAGTCGTAATAAAGCCCAATACTGAGCCACAAGCTCAACCAATTCGAAAGATAATTCATAAAAGTCATAAAATGTCATTAAGTACAACAACACACACCGGTTGCCGGTGAGTACTTCAAATCCATGAAAACTCGAAATAAAATCTTGGATCGGGATAACCCTCATTTCCAAAGAGGACTCACACCCTTAATATTCTCAAATGACCCATAACACTAAAAGTGCATTTCACAAATGGTTTATTAAAATCATTTACACAAACTTTATTAAACCATCAAATAATCTTCATTTTGAGCAAATAATCTTTTAAAGACAATTTATGGTTTCTAACCATCTAAACATCCAAAAGTCCCAAATATGGGTGTTTTACACATTTATGAAGATAACATTTTAAAAGAGTTAAATCTACCAAATAATTCAACCATATACATTTTCAAGTAAAATACACACATATTTGTAAAATACTCATTTTGGCATGTACAACGTTTTCGCAAAGTAACTTGAACTCACCTTGCTAGATTTAGCTAAATCTAGAGTTTCTCCAACGTAAGCTCCTTTGATGAAGTTTGCATCCTCAAGCCAAAACTTCCAAAACCTAGATTTATGAAACCCCAACCATCAATATCACAATCCTACCATAAGGTATCATCATCCATCCATAACATACCAAAATACCCATTTCATACCAAACCCTAGTTTTATACATGAAGGGGATAACGATTTTCCCAATCAATCACCACCAAAATCGACCCATAACACTACAATAAGGAAATAAAGTGAAATATAACGATAATCTAACTAGAAATTACCTTAATCACTTGAATCCTCCAAAAGAGAGCTCCAAAACTTCCAACGACTCTAAGCTCCAAAAATGAACATCAATGGTGGAGTGGGTTGGTTCAAGTGGAGAGGATGAAGAGGAGATGGGAGGATTTGTGGTTAACTTGGGGTAAGAAACCGATTTGGTGAGAGGGGCGATTTTTAGAGAGAGAGCCGAGAGGGTTTGAGAGTGAGAGTGAAAAATGAGGAAGAAGAAAGAAGAAAAAGGGTTTTAAAACCTTCTGGAGTCCGACGGCGAAAGTGACACGGCGAGAGTGACCATGTCACTCTCGCGAGTGTCATACTCGCTGAACCTCAAAAAAAACCCTCGGTACAAAACCAGCGAGAGTGACACGGCGAGAGTGACACAAGTGTCACTTTCGCTGGTCACTTTAGCCGAGATTGTACCGAAAGTTGTTTTGGCCATAACTTCTTTGTTTTAGCTCCGTTTTTGCTCCGGAAAGGCCCGTTGGACTTGTATTTGAATTCTCCATCCAACAAGACTATCAAATCTAGGATTTAACTCCAAATCCTATTTTCCATAATTTTCTTAAAAGATCGATTCCTCACTAAATCGAAGTTGTACTTATCCGAAATTACGGGTGTTACAGATTGGTAGTTTCATCTACATGGTATGATTTTTCCTCCTTATTTCCCAATTTGTGGTTAGTTTGATTGATGGTTTAGAGTTTTGTTAAACCATGAGATTTTGAGTTATAATCAATGGAAAAAGGAAACAAAATAGTTTGTGATTGATTTCCTCCTGAGTTTTGGTTAAACCATGGAGAAACTTCATCTTCTTGCTTAGTAATCTCCATTCTTGTCAAGGAGTGAGTTTTTGAGTTTTTGCGTTTGAAATCATGAACCAATGGATGAGTTTTGAATGGGTTTCATTGGATTAAATGATGTTTTAATGTTTGGAAATTGAAGGGAAAAGTTTAGAACATCAATTATCTCGTTTTGGAGGCTTAAAATCGATTGAGGATGAGTTGGGATTGAGAAAGGGTTAGTTTTCGGCTGAAAAACGAGTGTAGGAGCTCCGCGCGGGTCAACCTGTGCGAGCATCAGCGCCAAAGTCTGTCCAGTGCTCCGTACGGGTCTTGGCGCAGGTGTACCAGCGCAGGCATCAGCGCCAAGCCCTGTCGCGTGTTTTGGCTCTTGTTTCACGTACTGTTTAAGACTAGGATTGTGGCATCGTCTAAGGGTTGTCTTGGGGTCTATTAGGGATATTTTGGGATGTAATTAGATGGTTTAACACCACTTTTATGACGTCCAATTTAGGTGTTCGGTTTGAGCTAAAGTGAGTTTCGGAGCGTGTGTCTAATTGCTAAAGCTCAGGTGAGTTCCCTTAACTCTTTTGTGCAAATGAAATGTTTTGCTAAAGTTTTCATAACTAAATATGGTATTGAGCATGATGACATGATTAAACACTTTGAAAAGCTTTATTATTACATGATGTGGAAATGTTTATTAATGCATGCAAGTTGTTTATATGTTCTTTATTAAGTGGTATGTTGATTTGGAGTCGGGTTGCACAGTGGGATTAGTGTACCTTGGGATCGTTTACATCCCTTGGGAGTTTAGTTGTGATGTGTGCTTTGAATCCGTTTCATGTGCACACGGGATTGGCATCTACTGGGGGCATGGGGATCTACTGGGGGCCCCGATTGCGGACATCACAGTAAGGTGATGGGTGGATATGAACACTAGGGGTGAGCATTCGGTCGGGTCGGACGGGTCGGGGCCCAAAACCCACCACCCGATCGGGTTTCGGGGGGGTATGGCCACATCCGAACCCATCCAATTAAAGTTCGGGTATCTCGGGTTTCGGGGGGTTCGAGTTTCGGGGGGAATCGGGTCGATTTAGTCGGGTTTCGGGTTGGGCCTGCAGCTTGGGCCATTGCCAAATTTCATGGGCCATACAAATTCATTGTTAAACTTAAGGTTAGAACTTAGAAATACCAAAATTGATCTGTTTAAATTTATAATTTGTTAGAATCAACAGGTATAAGGTATATATATATTTTAAATTTATTAAATAAAATTAATTTTTTTAAAAAGTTCGGATATTCGGGTCGGATCGGGTGGGAAAACCCAAACCCAACCCGATCCCATTTTACCCGCTTAAAAATTCGGATCGGGGCATTCGGGTTCGGGGAATTCGGGTTCGGGGAATTCGGGTGCGGGGATTTGGTGCAATTTTCGGGTCGGGTTCGGTCGGGTTCTTCGGGTCGGTCGGGTTTTGCTCACCCCTAATGAACACTGTGCAAATACCCAAGTGATGTTGATTGGTTGAAATGATTTTTTTGATGGGCCTTTAGGGCGGTTTGTATAATGTTAAATGTGGTTTGTTAAACTGTTTTTTCGAGGGAATTCACAAGACCTCAAGGTCTAACCCTCGTTTTTCCAAAACTAAAACCATTTTCAGGTAAGAGTTTTGTTTGGGGTTTCATCTGAAGAATATGGAAAGAGGTGACGATGTAGAAGAGGTATAGTCCTAGTGGAGGCTAGTAGTTCACCGTCGGGCTTCCTGTAGCATCTCAGTTGTGAATGTGTTTATCCGTTGCGTACCTAGAATTAGAATGGATGTAATTTGTATACTTTGTGACCGATTTTGGTTGTAATGATGAGAATATTGTTTTATTGAATTTGGGTTGTTACAAATGGTATCAGAGCCATGGTTTAAGGGATTTAGGTGACCGGGTGGGCCTAAACTTAAAATGTGAAGTAAAGGAGACACAACTGAGATATAGGAAGCCAATAGGAAATACCTTAATCATAGAGAATCTGACAATGGGAGTGAGGACCCTCATGTAAGGTAAATTCAAAATAGCATATGGCTAGTGTTATTATGAATTTACAGGTGCATGGGTGTACTCAACCTCTATTGTTGGAATGATTGGTGAGTGTGACAGTATTTAGAAAGTTCTAACCTTGCAATTGATTGCAAAGGACTGGCGTGTCATGGGAGATCGCTTATGATGTGGTGTTTATACTTTTTAGAAGAAGTGTTGTTCCGTATGTTAATGAGCCGACTGGGGGTATAAATTATTGGGATTCAAAAGGGATGGATGATTGGTTAGGGGCAAACTCCTAGTTTCTAGTGAGTCTCATTTTTGGAATTGAGGTGTCGATAAGTTGGGATAGGAAGTAAGGGCTATGTTGGGATCTTGAAAGATTCAATCCAAGATCGAGTGAAGGAATCTAGCTTTTGACTCTTAGTCAAGCCGTTTAGTGGCAAGGTAATGAAGGAAAGATATCAATGTTTGATTGAAGTATGCCTAGGAGTAGAAAGTGAGGTAATTGGTCATTTATCGAACTGAGGAAGTCAAAGCTTGGAAACCGTGTAGAGTGGTCGAACAGGTGGGCTGTGAAACACATGTATAGCAAGTTGTTGCAAGGGAGAGAAAGCGACCGTTGGTCAAAGTAGAGTGTCGATGATAAGTTGTTGTGAGTATAACGGTTGACCTTGTTAGAGTAAATAGCCTTCAACTGCATATTGAGTTTCATGCATTATGTCATTAAATGTGTTACATGAGTCCTTTCACGTTAAAAGTATATACGTGCATAATGAATTTCTTATTTTGGAAATGAGACGATGTGTGTAAGTGTGTGTTTAAGGAAAAAGACAAACTCGTTTACGTTGCACGATAAAATTTTGAAATTAGTGATTTGCGAATTATTTCACCCTTTTTTTCATGTTGAGAGAGCCTTCGTTGCAAAAATCATGGAAATGTTTGACTGCAAAAGTTTTATAACCAAAATGAGTATTGACACGTTATTATCATATAAATGAGTAAGGGAGTTGACTGACTCACTTTGTGTAAGTTATGGCGTTCAAAACTTTTTTAGTCGTACTGGAAAAGTTTCATTTTGTGGTACCAACATCGATTTGGGTGGACAAGGTTGTGAATTATCGCGGGGTTTCATGTGAGCGATCCTTGCGATCGCTGTGTTTTACTATTCAGATAGTGTGGTGTAGTGTCATGCATACTCGAGCTTGTTTGTGATATTGTATCTATTGAATTTTCAAAGGTGTAAAATGATTTTAATCATTGTGTCATCATGCATGAAGGCTATGAACTCGCTAGGTCGGGGATGGTATTACAATTGAGGTTAAGGAAAGGTTCAGGGAGTTGAAATTGTCGGTTGAGTAGAATTTGGTCGGGTTATGACCTTCGTGTTTCCGTTAGAGGAGGCCAGTGAATAGCGGGAGTCTCGGGCAAGGAATTCAGAAGTGTTAGTATGTTTGTAGTTTAGACTCTTGTTTGGTTATTTGAGATTGGTTGTGTTCGGGGTGAAGTTTGAAGTTGTTGAAGTGCTTCTATTAGTAGCATGTTAATAAGTAGCGTTACGATACTTGTTGAAATATTATCGGCTTTGAGCCTGAGTATTGATGGTCTTGTAATTAGATTTGCGCTGAGAAAGTCTTGTGTTTTCCTCAAGTGGAAACGGTGGGGTATAAAGCTGGAAACATCTTCATGTTGTCTATTGATATTGAAGTCTGTGACTGTTTAGAATATCCCCAGTTGAAGGCATTGTCAGGAGATTGAAACAGAGAAATAACTCTGTTTGTTTGGATGTAAGATGTCGTTCGGGGAAAGGAGTATCTTGGCATGATGATGGACCACCTCGTATGGGCGCTAGGAAAGCGGAGGATCACCAGTGTGGATAGGTGATATCCTAGGAGGTTTTGATGATTCGTTTATGCGTGAAGCGTTTAGCACAACGGAAGTAGATCGTGATGAGACGACGAGAAAAGAGAACTTATTTGAGTGAATTAGATGATAGTGATTTTATGGTTCATCTGGATTCGAGAAAGACAAAGTCACTATATGACCTTATTTCAAATATATTTGTGTTATAGTTGGTATGAAGGAAGCGTTATCTTTTATGAGAGTAAAGGGATCATGAAAAGTTGGTTTGCAATGTGGTATCAGGGGAATGTGTAAGTCAAAGATGTAATGATGGTTTGCCGTTTTGCTGAGTGGTGATATTGTGTTGTAATATGGGTTAAGAGTAGGTGTAAAAACTTGGTTTGGAGATTTATGGAGTGGTATTGAAAGGTGGCAAGTATGCGGGAGTGAGGTGTATCGGTTTCAAGCGATGTTACGTTAATGCTATTTTGAGAGCAGGAGGTTGAGTTGTACTTGGTAACTGACTAAAAGAAGAACCCGTGTTCTTTTCGGTTCTGTTGAATTTTGAGCAAGTTTATCTCACTCCGATTGAATGTCGAAGAGAATGTGGTATGCAATAAGATGTGATGCCTTGTTGTGAACTTTAGCTGAGAGTGTTGAATTATTCCTTGGGTGTAAATGAATATATCGGATAGGTCGACTATGTGAAGGAGTCAGAAAAATTCATGGTAGCTCTCAGCGTTGAGTATTCCTTGTGAGCACTTGGCTAAAGGTCTTGACTGAGGATTGTGGTGAGACGGTCCGGTTGGGCGCATAACAACGTGTGTTGGGTGCTTCGTGCAAGCACGAGAGGAAGTGTAGATGGTATGTCATAGCAAATGGTTAATCTGAAGGTGAGAGGATGCCAGGAGACATAGAAGAGTGGGATTATGATTAAAGACTTGTTATTGAAGGGCATGAAGGATCATTGTGTATGTCATGGTTAAAGAGTTGGGAAAACTAATCTTGTGCGGTTGGTCTAAAGCTTGCACATGTTAGTGAGCCGTTCTTTGAAAGCATCTTTGATGTTTCCAAGAAGGAGTGGAAACACGTGGTCGAACGTAGCATTCTGGATGAAAGACCATTAGAGTAGACTCGGTTTTGTCGGGGAAAATGTTCCGTTTGGACTTGGCGTTCAATATTCTATCATTTGGAATAGTTTGAGTGAGTATGGTCGTCCCTCCTTGTGAGGCAAGTGAATTTTGGAGGTTATTTCGAATTAATGGGACCATTTAGTGGATGCTGGGAGAAAATGAAATGTGTGTCATTCGGATCAGATCGGCTTGGGGGAGTAAAATTGTTCAGGTATTAGTCTGCAAAAGTCTTCTTCATATAATTATGTATGAAAGCAGGTAGTGGCGTGATGGTTGATGGGTGTATAGATCATTTGTTTTGATGGCCATTGATGCGTGTATGCTCAATGTGGTCATTAAAGTGCTATTATGTCGGGTGTACGCTATATTGGAGGGATGTAAATTCTCGAAGTGGATTTGTCCGATGAAGGAACTCATGTTTGCGAGTTTAAAGTGACGATCCAAGGATGGCCCTGTGTTATGTTGACGATTTGAGTGGTTATTCTTTTGTCGGGGATTTGTGTTGTTGTAGTGTTGACCTCGGTAAGATTCTTTCTTTAGAAAAGTAAAGTGGTGCGTGAAACCCTTGAATTAGACGCGTTTTAAAACTGTGAGTCCAGGTGTGGACAAAGCGGTCGATACCTGGTACGTTTAGTATGGGTGGTCGAGGATTTTTTTTATTTTGCAATTTACCGACTTAAGAATGTTGTGGTTAATCGAGGGGAGATTTCGAAGGATATCGTACGTTGTTAACTTCAATCAAAGATGTTTGAGTAATTTCATGGAACTAAGCTGATTAGATTGAAAACATGAGTCTTTGAATCTCAATCGGGGGACAGTTGGATGCGGAAGACATCCCCATAGAATGGAGTAGCGTGTTTCGAGAGGAAATGGAAGTTGGGCCACATTTTGTTGGGTCAATGACACTTATCGAAAGAGTTGGAGGGATAATGTATGAATTGAATGTACTCGATGAAGTTATGGAAATTTCATAGTATGTTTCACATCTCTATTTTAGAGAGTGTTGGTTGGAAGTCAGTATGGAGTTACCTTTGCAAACAATGTGAATGGATAAGGAGTTGGATTTTTTCGTAGGGTTGGAAAACGATAATTCAACCGGAAAGTCGAGAAGTTGAAATACAAAGAATATGGTCTTGTAGAGATGCAATTGCAACTCCTTAAGAGTTATTAGGCAATGTAAGAATTGGAATCAGAAGTTAATTCCAAATACCAGCATGTGTTCTGCAATGGAATTCCGAGGACGGAATTCTTTTAAGGGGGAGGTATTGTAACACCCCAAGTCCATAAAATCTGAACCTTTTGGAATTTTGGGGCTAAAGTGTGAAGTGTGCAACTTTAAGGATAAAATGGGGTAAAACCCCTAAAATCCCTTCATTCTTCATCATGGACGGATGGAGCATTGGGGAAGTGGGAGGTTGAGATGAAGAACCCTAATTGGGAGTGTAGAAGAAGGATAACTTCAAGGGGATTGGTAGTTTCATCTACATGGTATGATTTCTCCTCCTTATTTCCCAATTTGTGGTTAGTTTGATTGATGGTTTAGAGTTTTGTTAAACCATGAGATTTTGAGTTATAATCAATGGAAAAAGGAAACAAAATAGTTTGTAATTGATTTCCTCATGAGTTTTGGTTAAACCATGGAGAAACTTCATCTTCTTGCTTGGTAATCTCCATTCTTGTCAAGGAGCGAGTTTTTGAGTTTTTGGGTTTGAAATCATGAACCAATGGATGAGTTTTGAATGGGTTTCATTGGATTAAATGATGTTTTAATGTTTGGAAATTGAAGGGAAACGTTTAGAAAATCAATTATCTCGTTTTGGAGGCTTAAAATCGATTGAGGATGAGTTGGGATTAAGAAAGGGTGAGTTTTCAGCTGAAAAATGAGTGCAGGAGTTTCGTGCGGATCTCGGCGCGGGTCAACCTGCGCGAGCATCAGCGCCAAAGTCTGTCCAGTGCTCCACGCGGGTCTTGGCGAGGGTGTACCAGCGCAGGCATCAGCGCCAAGCCCTGTCGCGTGTTTTGGCTCTTGTTTCGCGTACTGTTTAAGGCTAGGATTGTGGCATCGTCTAAGGGTTGTCTTCGGGTCTATTAGGGATGTTTTGTGATGTAATTAGATGGTTTAACACCACTTTTATGACGTCCAATTCGGGTGTTCGGTTTGAGCTAAAGTGAGTTTCGGAGCGTGTGTCGAAATGCTAAAGCTCAGGTGAGTTCCCTTAACTCTTTTGTGCAAATGAAATGTTTTTCTAAAGTTTTCATAACTGAATATGGTATTGAGCATGATGGCATGATTAAACACTTTGAAAAGCTTTATTATTACATGATGTGGAAATGTTTATTAATGCATGCAAGTTGTTTATATGTTCTTTATTAAGTGGTATGTTGATTTGGAGTCGGGTTGCACAGTGGGATCGTTTACATCCCTTGGGAGTTTAGTTGTGATGTGTTCCTTGAATCCGTATCATGTGCACATGGGATTGGCATCTACTGCGGGCCATGGGGATCTACTGGGTGCCCCGATTGCGGACATCACGGTGAGGTGATGGGTGGCTATGAACACTGTGCAAATACCCAAGTGATGTTGATTGGTTGAAATAATTTTTTGATGGGCCTTTATGGCGGTTTGTATAATGTTAAATGTGGTTTGTTAAACTGTTTTCGAGAGGGGATTCACTAGATGTCAAGGTCTAACCCTCGCTTTTCCAAAACTAAAACCATTTTCAGGTAAGAGTTTTGTTTGGGGTTTCATCTGAAGAATATGGAAAGAGGTGACGCTGTAGAAGAGGTATAGTCCTAGTGGAGGCTAGTAGTTCACCGTCGGGCTTCCTGTATCATCTTAGTTGTGAAGGTGTTTATCCGTTGCGTACCTAGAATTAGAATGAATGTAATTTGTATAATTTGGGACCGATTTTGGTTGTAATGTTGAGAATATTGTTTTATTGAATTTGGGTTGTTACATTATGGAACTTAAACTTTTGGGTCGTTTACCAAACGCTTACTGTATAAGCGCTTATCAAGTCAAACTACCTTACCGGATATGACAAGAACCATGAATCTTACCCGGTAAGAGCTAAGATTAGGACATAGAGTCTTACCCAGTTAGTAAGGGCAAGGACTCTTACCACCGTTAGCTATTACCGAGAAAATTGTTGCATACGATACCGTTTTTGTGGACTAAAATCTTATCTATTAAGTCAGTGATAGTATTGAATTTTACCGGTAAGTTACCTGAGTAAGCGTTTGGTAAACGACACCTGTCATATTAAATCTTTGTAGCTCATTATAATTTGTAACATTATATCTTAGTATTAAAATCATATAAAATTCGTAGGACTTCACAATGATGCAATTAAAAACCTTATGGAAAGCTAATATATGAATCTACATATTTCATGCTCTGAAATTTTTGAATTTAAAGAATCTTTACTAGTATTAGTCCAAGTCAAACCTAGAGTGAAACTGTAAAAGCTCAATACAATATAAAACCACACGTGAAGTTATATTTTTTTTTAACATGTTACATGATCCTTGTTGTTTTAGATGTGAATCAATATATTTTCACATGTATTACTTCGGTTTTAACCTTTGACATTGTTTCAGATCCTCGCTCCTGTGTGAACATCATCAGTTGTTATTCTTGTTTCCTGTTCAGATCTAATTCTTGCTTCCCTCCTTCGTTATCCCACACCTCATTTGAAAACTTCCCTTTTATGTGGTGTTATTTTTTTATTGATTAAAACATTTAGTTAGTAGAGTTTAGGGTAACTTTAGATCTATTTTGTTTTCAAATAAAATCAAAACTTGTTTGTATTATAAAAAGTATATAAACAAAAAGAAAATTGTTTCCAAATGAGCCAATATTTTCAATCATTGTATTTTTGTTTTTGTTAGAACTAATTATTATACGTTTCTCATTTTCCCCTAATTTATAGCCTTATCATTCAGCAACGACCATTTTGCCTATAAAAAGAAACTCATGATAAGAGTTAACCTAACATCTATTTGTAGCGAGATACATTTTTGTAAACCTTAAAACTATTGCTAACGTTTGCTTTGGGTAAGTAGCTAACCTTTATATGTAGACAAAAGTCTTTACATTTATGTATGTATATATAAGGTTGTTTTAATTTACATCCTACTAAAAGATTATAACCCCGTGTCAACCTCATCTAAATCATTTATTTAGCTAATTTATTATGTAGACACTAGATTGATTACTGGATTGCATCAATGATTACTGGTTTCATTCAATAATCTTACCTGTCATGCATAGTATTTCATTAAATGTCATGGAATGCATACTGTTTCATGAAACTACCACATTTATCCGATATATCGCATGAACCGTTATGTCATCGACATATTTTGCAGAAATTCGACGAATCAAGTAAATTTATTTAGAGAAACAATGAGAATCAAAATGCAATGAACGGCTTAGATGAAAGTTGCACGGGTTGTAACCTTTAGTGGGTTGCAAAATAATCGTGGCATATATATATATATATATAAGAAGAATCATGCGAGAAGTTATACATTTTGCGAGAAGGCGTGAAGTCGTGAAGTCTCAATATTATATATGATTACAATTTTTTTAGGTGTGTTTAATCATATGTGATTAAGCGTCTATGTGTTGTCAATGCATCATGTGTCTAATCAGTATACGATTAAACTTGTGTATAATCCGTGTAATGATGTATGATACTAAGACTTCTCTCATTCTAGTAAAAGATTTAGCTTCTTTGTTGAACTTGTCCTTATATATATATATATATAATAAATAAGTAACTAGCATGCCACGTGTCGTCTTTTGGTGAGTCGACTTCAGTATTTTCCCGCCTAAACATGTATCTGGACGCAGTTTACATCATAAGTTCAATTAGCACACCCACATTCACTCCTCCTTAAATCTCTCCTTAATTCATTTTTTTATTTATACGTTACATTTACTACCCTTATAATTAGGTATGTAGTTTACTTTTAATCCCTTACTTTTTTATTTTTCATTTTAGACTCTTATCATATTAACATAAATAATGTATATGAACTAAAATGCATTAAAAACATTTCTATTTTTTTTTCAAATTATACCATTGTAATCGCTTCGTCAATACCTTTGAAATGAGCCCAATATTGAATATTTTTGAACTTAATTATATTATTAAATATCATAAATATATACGAATTAATGTGTCGTGATTAGTTAGAGATTTGATACAAATAATCACTAAATTGTCGTGATTTTCTTTTTGCAATTTCATATCAATTTTTACTTTAAAGTCGAATTCCTTCGATGAATTACAATTCTATCAAATTCCATTCTGTCAACGAAACACCCTTAGAATTATCATAAGAGATTTAATTACTTGGAAAAAGAATCTATTATCAACTGACTTTTGGATTGTGAGTTCGAACCTTTTTCAAAAATATAAATATGCAAATATTTTAGTATAGTATATTTAATCATTTATACTTTCTTAATCATGATTATATTATTTTCTCTAACTTTAGTTGAACTACATAATATCAGTTATCAACAGATGGTTAGTTAATGATATTTTTAAAGTCAAATTGTTATCTTTCCCGTCAATTCACTTTAAATTAATCTTTCATAATAGTTGATACATTTTCTGGCATGATTTAATTTTTTTAAATTACCCCGTGTAATACACGGTTCGAACCTAGTATATATATATATATATATATAGCCATAGGTTCAAATGAGAAATGCTAAGTGTGTGAGAAATAAAGAAGTAATCCTAGCCATTCTTCCAGTCAAGATTGACTTTGACTCGTCAAGAATTGCGGCTTTGACTGGTCAAAAGTTGTGGCTATTTCAAAAATAGAAGGACAATTTCGTAAATTTTACAAATACGCGGGACGAGTTTATATATGAATTTGAGTGATTCACATATGAATCATATGTTCATATGTGAACCTGTGTAATTCACATTTGAACTCGTTTTAATTGATTCATTTATAAACCTTTGTGATTCATATATGAATTAATTAACTGATTCACATATGAACTAATTAACTATAGGTTTATATGTGAATCGGTTGATTACATATGAATCTTTCTTATTCACATATGAACTGATTAACTGATTCTCATATGAACTAATTAACTGATTCACATATGAACGTATTGTTCATTTGTGAATCACACATGTTCACATATAAACTCGTCCCGCGTATTTTACGAAACTTGTAACAAGCCACACCAAACGAACATGCCAGGAACCACTACTTTAAATATAAACGCCAAAATGGCCCAACATAAATCTCACATTTGAGATTACAAAACTAAGGTTCGCGGAAAAATAACCCTAATTACAGCCGAGAGATGTATCTAAAATAGTAGAAAGAAAAGTCTTCTTGTTCCACTAGACGCAAGCTCCAACTTACATCTTACCCATGTCCTTACTCGAGCCCTCGACTACCTGCTTTCCTGAAAAGGGGTTTTACATTTTGAAAAACGAGGGTTAGACCACGAGGTCTAGTGAGATCCCTCAAGATATCAATATCACACCACACATGTCCAATGAAAGAGTTTATAAGAAATTATGAATAGTTACGCCCTTATCAGTTTTAAACAAATACCCACATGTTGATGATCCACACTTTGGTCACGAACACACTTGTGACAACGTGTTAGGGCACACACCCGCCCTTAGTAGTTATATGAAACATGTTCATATATTTCGTATGGGACACATTCCCCATATGGCATCATAATAAACCACCCCTAGTCCCGACCCAATGCATACCACAGTATAAATAACACACCTTCAACTTTCATAATTTAAACCACATGAAAACATGCAATACAATATAAAATGTACGAGCAATAAAAGCAAGTATCGTCAGAACTTCGGTTTAGAAAGACTCACCTGGCGTCCACGCTAAAACGTCATCACTTGAGAATACTTCACTCTAACCGCACACCTACATAATCACCTGACACGCAAGAGTGAATAAGCCACTCCACAATTCACTCAGAGCCAACACTCACGAGACACTCCCTAAAACACCCCGACAACACAAAGTCCCGGACACTGACAGTCCGGATTTCGGACTCTGCCTTTCGATCCTCCCCCTTTTCCGGACAAATAATCCGGACTTTCCCAGATTCTTGCCTTTCCCGGAATTGGCTTCCGGTACCGACTTCCGGATTCTATCCGAATTTCCCAAAGGTTTCCGGACGAAACATCCGGAATCGACTTCCGGTAAACTGATTCCCGAGTACGTCTCTCGGACAACTAATCGGATTCCGATAACTTCTGAAGTTCTTCCTGATTCGGAAAACCCTTAAGACGACTTTCCGAATACACACAGCCGCAACACAACCAAAAACCCTCTAATCCCATTATTAACCAATAGAGATGGAATTTGAGTCTATAAGTGATTAAACCAATCAACTCTAATCAATTCCCACACTGATTAAATTAGGTTATCACACACACAGACCACATTTCACTTCTTCTTGAGAGATACCGATCAAGTAGTCTCCCAATAAAAACCTCAACAACAAGGTCCACAATAAGCTTCCAAACATCACACAAAACTTAAGGGATTAAGAAGAAGGAAGTTACCTTGATGACGATGATTCACACCCTTAAGCTCCCAATCACAAGCTTTCCCTTCCAAATGCAATGCTCTTCACACACAAAACTCTCAGCCGCCCTTAAAAAATGAGGAGTAGCAATGAATGGTTTTGGGGTTTTAACCCTATTTCTCATATTTACACCAAGGTCCTCCAAGTTTCATCTTTTACACCCTAGCCACCATCTTTACTTTATTCCTCTCACTAATCACACCACTTCTTTAATTATTTCAAAAAGAGTCCGGTTATTACAAAACTACCCCTCTATCTTCTGCAGACCACGCGAGGAATTATCCGGTGTTTCACAGTCAAAGCCGCAAATGTTGACCAGATGAAACGCTAGGATCATTTCTCTATTTCTCACACACTTAGCATTTCTCATTTGAACCTCTCCCTATATATATATATATATATATGGTTGGGTTCGCGTGAGACCACATTTTTACACTTGAAACTTCATAGCAAAACACTGTGAAGGTAAAAAAATATATAAACCTTCACGACAAATACATTGTGAAGGATACCTGATTACCTTCACAGTGTTTTGCTATGAAGTTTCAAATGTAAAAATGTGGTCTCACGAAATAGCTTGGTCTCACATGATCCCAAGTCTTTCTCTCTCTCTCTCTCTATATATATATATATATATATATATATATATATATATATATATATATATACATATATATATATATATACATATATATATAGAGAGAGGTAGGTTCAAACGAGAACGATAACTATTTACGAGAACTACGAGAACGGCCGCCCATGTACAAAATCACTGGTGATTAAAATTCTGGGACACGCGCGATTTGGGCCGCGGTTTGGCAAGTCGCGCGCATTAACATTGATTTTGTACGTGGATCACCAGTGATTTTGTACATGGGCGGCCGTTCTCGTAGTTCTCGTAAATAGTTATCGTTCTCGTTTGAACCCACCTCTATATATATATATGGGTTCAAACGAGAACACTAACTATTTAAGAAAACACGGGAACGACCGTTAATGTACCAAATCATAAATGAATCATGTACAAAATCATATATGATTCAGGTGACTTTGCCCCGCGACCAAAGTCGCCGCGTCCATTTTTTGCCTTTAATATAAAATCACATATGATTTTGTACATGATTTACTGTTTTCGTGTTTTCTTAAATAGTTAGCGTTCTCGTTTAAACATTTCTCTCTCTCTCTCTCTCTCTCTCTATATATATATATATATTCCCTTTTATTAACTATAGTGTCCCGACCAACTTGTGCACGTCGACTAATCCCAAGACCGTCAAGAACAACTTATCCGATCTGATCAATAATCTATAATCATTAATCAATAATCAATAATCTTCACTAATCATTTCACATATCCAAAATTATTATTGATATTATATTTGACATAACAACTACAAGAAAGAGTGACTAAAAATTAGTGAGATATTCGAGATTTCAATGCAAAGCGATAAAAATGTTTCTAATTTAGTTTATCAAAAAAATTGATTTGTTGAGATACTTAGAATTTTAAATATTTTAATTTGTTTAAAAATAAAATATGCATTTTTATACTTAAATAATTCAATTATAAGTTGTTAGGTTTTGATAATTGTTCTATTTAAAGTGCCAAACTAAACCCGAATTACACAATGTGAATTGCCAAATTACAAAATTAATCTCTTTTTCAACTTTCTGATTCACTTCACAGTTCATATTTCAATTGACAGCTTTCTGGAACAACCATCCTCGCCCAAACATGTTTTAAGTGAAACTTGTATGAGAATAATTGAGCATATTAACCAATAATCAAACAAGTACACACTAATTATCATCTTTTTTGTTTGAAGTATACTCTCTACATAATTTTATTTGTATTTCTTGAGTCTTGATAAGCTTACTTTGTCACATGGGTTACATGATGTGTATAACATATATATTAACAATAACGAGTCACATGCCTTTTAAGTACTAAATTTATTAATAATTGTATTACTATACACACGTTCTTTGACTACTTATGAACCATATCGTCATATCTCAAGACATCCATATAATATCTCAATACGTTTCTCATCATAGCCGTACCAAATCATCCATCATCCGTTCTTGATACAAACTAATAACAACCCAACATCATATCTATGATCCGTATTTGAAAACCCTAATGCTTCTATCATGTTATTTACGGTAAATTTAATCAACCTAATATCAAATTGTCATCTACAAGAACTAATATGATTTAAAGATCAAGTAGGCAAGCAATCACAAATAGGAACTTAAGATTGTATCTATATTTCATATACTTTTAATATACAAGATATGTATCATGTCATAGTAAACCTATCCGATTCAGAATCATTTTGTCATTAGCCAATTAGATGATAAGGATGAGATGTGGGGATATATAGATGAAACATAGCATAATGACATAAAATTTCCATGGAGGGTTGATTAGTAATAAAGTAGTTGGTGATTGGATTAGACACCCTTAAGACTTTTGTCCCCTAGACTTTAAGAACCCCATGTTCTTTCTTTCATTGTACCAACCAATCCTTTTCCTCCATCATTGTCCAACCAATGTGTGTCTTTTTTTTTTTCTTTTCAATGGGGACTGATTTCCAATTAGTGGCCTATTGTGGGGTTTTGACACGTGGCAAATGACTTGATTGACTAGTTTGTAATTTCATCTTCTACCCTTTGTATGGGTCAATTCTTTGATATAATGTAGATAAGATAAGTCAAATAATTTTCATACTAGTGTTGGTATCGCGGGTTGCGCGATGACGATATATAATTTAGAGAAATAATGGAGTAAGTCAAGATTTATCGTAATTTAGAGAAATATTAGAGAAATATTGAAATTTTATATAATACAATGTAAAACAATGAATACATTTTATACATGAGACATTCTTCCTTAAAAAGAGTTAGGAGGAGATTAAGTGGGCCGATCTCCTACGTATCAGATATTAGACTAATAAGCACAAATACTTCACTTGATCTTAGTCAATAGATTGATAAGGTATGTTAGTTCCATTGTTGACGGTTGACCATACTTTTTGTACCCACTTCCTTCTTACCTCTCTCATTATCTCATCCGATGTGTGGAAAAACTATAAAGACATATAAACCTACTTTCATATACCTATCATCAACTGTCAAAATTTCATCTCTCCATCAATATGAGATACAGAAAACTCAACTTTCATTCAAGAAACATAGAATACTCAAATCTTAGGTTGTCACTTGTGGATCTTACTTTGATGTATATAAAAATATAAAGATAAAGATTTTCATGTAGGTTAATTTTTGTTTTACAAAAAGACGGTTGGGCAAAATGAACCAACCTCATGAGATTGGAATGTTAGCTAACATGACTTTAGAGTTATATTGATTCATATTGATATATTTATATTGATTTAATATTTTTTTTGATTTATAAGCATTGTTATCTTACCACCAAAATAAAAATAATTAGGTTTATATAATGATTGTTTAATTTATATATTGATGTTAAAATCATTAAACTTGGGATAACATCATTTTAAAATAAACAAAAAAAATACTAATCCAATTTGGGTTTAGCTATCTTTAACCAAACATCATTTCACATTTTTTCAACAACACCCATCAACCCTTTTTATACACATCTTCATTTCCAATTGTCCATCTTTCTACCAATGTAGGACAACCTAAACAACACTAAGGCTAACCATTTTTAAAAAATTAAAATTCTAAGAAAAAAGATAAATAGCAATGGAGGCTTCTCATTTATTTGATGAGTTTTCCCTTTGTATATTTATATTGATGATATTGATATTGATATTGATTGGGATAACATCATTTTAAAATAAACAAAAAAGTACTAATCCAATTTGGGTTTAGGTATCTTTAACCAAACACCATTTCACATTTTTTCAACAACACCCATCAACCATTTTTATACACTTCTTCATTTTTCCAATTGTCCATCTTTCTACCAATGTGGGACAACATAAACAGCACTAAGGCTAACCTTTAAAAAAATTAAAATTCTAAGAAAAAAAATAAATAACAATGGAGGTCTCTCATTGTTTGGGTTTTCTACCGCATGTTGCGCGGTGATGAAATATGTTTTGTTACAAAATATGTAACAAAGTTAGGATGAAACGTAATTTGTTAACTAACAATTAATAAAACGCAATCTCCTCTAACCTGATGTGGTTCAAACAACTAACATTCTCTAGTCAAATGGATATACACACCTAGCTATTGTTTGGGTAAAAAATCACACCCTCGACCGACTTGGGAAATTCCCTCGACATGACCCGTGGACCTTGATTACCCTAATACCTACAAAAGTCATACCCCCGACCGACAAGGGTAATACCCATTATTTCCATATCCTCGACATACGATAGTTGGTTATTAAACGACATCCTGTGTCAATAGTCACTCAGGATAGTGACTTTACATCTCATGATCGCTCGACACGCATCGCATGTCACACGTGTCGCGTGTTACATGTCGCAAGTCAAACGTTACTAGTCTTACGTCGCTAGTCTTATGTCGTCAGTTACGACCCGTCGGTCTTACGTCAACAGTCTCCTATCGTCGATCTTATATCATCCTGGTCCTGCGACCTGGTCTTACGACATTGTCATAAGACTATTCTTATATTAAAATAAGGTCTTACAAGACGTTCACAGTCATATACATGATCTTGTATGTCGGCGACGGTCGTATGCTCCATAAGACCGACGTCCAGAAACTAAGACGGTCTTACGATTACACTAACTATCAATGGTCGACAGCCGTTTCTTTTGTTCATTAATGCAGATCTACAAGCCATTATGGTACAACGGTCAATAACGGTCGAGCTCTTAATGACATTAAAGACTCGACAGCGGTTACAAAGCCAATCATCAAAGCGCATTTAATGTCGGCAGCGGTTACAAGACCAACCATTAAAGCACATTAATGACTGGTGAAACCTATATAAAGGCATGTTCCAACCTCGAGCAAGGGGACGAGTTCATCTAAATATACAACTGCATTCTCATCTACTTCTACATTTTCTCTCTCGCATTCGAGCACACGTCGCTAACGCAAGTACCGCACGACAACAGTTCAAACCGCATGACAACAGTTCAAGCCGCACGACAACAGCTTGTTTCACACGTTTAACACACGACGCACACCTTTTACACACGACTAAGTGTATTTTTACTTCATTTGTAACCTATTGTACACAAATCACCTGTTACAAAAGGACTTTCGCCCCTGTTTGGCGAACCATAGTGCACTGTCGACTCTCACATAGTCGACCGCGGTTTTTTCCCTCGTTTTGGGGTTTTCCGCGTCATCAAATCTCTCGTCTTATTTACTTTTTCCTCGCAATTGTGTTATTTGGCTTGAGATACGTTTCTTTAGTTGTTAAATGTCCACATCGACCTTAAGTTGTACTTTGGTGCGATTTTTGGCATTAACAGTTTGACGCCATCCGTGGGACCCCATCTAGAGAAAATCTCAAGCAAACACACACCGCTCTAACGATCTTGTAAAGTTTTTCTCAGGTATATGGCAAATTGTCAAGCCCCTGATTCAACTTCAATCGGAATCGAATACGGCTCGAAACTAGATTCAAGCCCTGATAAAAAAAATGCTCTGTCAAAAGTATCGCATGTATCGCATCATCCAAGGGACTCAGGGGCTTTGAACACCCTTCACAAACTGAAAAATACCACATTTGATTTCAAAAGTCCTCGGAAAAGGCGCTTATCGACTCCATGTTACGGTAACTGTGACGTCCCACTTAGAACAACTCTATATATATACTCTAAGTATATTCTCCTCGTTTAATTTTTTGATCTAATATATGATCGTTGATTCAAGCATCAAAAGATCATTGGTCAAAACCAACGACCACCCCCGATTTTACATTATAGGCTCGCAAGATCATATGAATATAGGTCTTACGATTTACATCGTGAGAAACCAAAGTCTCTACGACTTAAAAACGCAGGTCTATAATATATAATCGTCGGTGTTAATGCCAAAAATCGCACCAAAGGGACAACTTAAGGTCGATGTGGACTTTAACAACTAAAGAAAGGAATCGTTCGACAAAGGCGTGCGACAAAGACAAAAATGTAAATGAGACAGAGGATTTGATGACGCAGGAAAAACCTCAACGAGGAAAAAACCTCAAAGAGGAAAAAACCTGCGGACGACAGTGGATGTCGTCGCTGCACTATGGTCGCCAATCAGGGGCGATGTCCTTGGTGTTCCGGGTGTCGATCGTACAGAGATTACAATACAAATAAAGGGAAAGACTTCGAAATGTAAAGTACAAGTGTTTGGAATGTAAAAACAGTGTGCGTCGTGTGTGAAAACAATATGTGAACTGTTGGTCGAGAGTGAAAGTCTTACGTCGAGAGCGATCTTCTATGAATGATCTCTTTGCTTTGAATGAATATTCTTCGAGTGTTTGTGTTTGCTTCTGTTGTTCGATGCTCTTGTTCTATCTTTCTTCCTGTGTCATTCGATCTCCTGAAATTGAGGATTGAACCTGGGATTTATAGTCTTCAGATGATTTTAAATGAATCATTAAGATCTTTGATGATTGTTGTAACGGTCGTCGTCTTCAATGTGGGATTAGATGCTCATAACTGATTTCGTCGGTTATAGCCGTTGTCCATTAATGACTTTTGACTCCTGCATTAAACACTGAACAAACATAACAGTCGTATATCGTGTTAGTTGGTCGAGGTCGCATGGTTTTATGCGACGGTCGTGCGGAACGGGTGATGTCGAGGTCGAGTGTCGTGAGGAACTCTCGACTTACCTTTTAGGAGGGATGACAGAGGTTTTTTAGGTCTTTGTCGGGACCTTATCTTAATACAAGATATAGCTCATAACATGTGTCTTACCTTTTCTTGTCGTGGTCAAGACCTGTGAATTTTTGCCCAAACAGTCGGTAAAAGACGACTTACATTTTTTCTTTCAATCGCCAGTCAAGGCAAACGCAGGTCGCAATTTATAGTCCTCAGTAAAAGATGACTCACATTTTCTTATGATCGTCAGTCATGACAAACGCAGATTAAAAATTGTTGGTCGCCAATAAAAGCGACTCGCACAATCGCTAGTCATGACGTATGTCGTCAATAAAGATGACTTGTACATTGAATCTCACAATCACCAGTCATGGTAAGACGCATGTCAAAACGCAAAAGTCGCCAATAAGTACCACTCGCATATTTTAATCTCATGATTGCCAATAAAGGCAAGTCGCAAGATTAACCGTATAATCACAAGCAAGAGTCTTTCAAGAAGGCGATTACGTCCTCCCACGAGTGTTCCAAAGCACTCAAGAGCTTAATGCAGGTAAACTTTCTACCAAGTGGGAAGGTCCTTATCGTATCTCAGAAGTCGTGGGTAAAGGTGCCTATCGGCTCCAAACCCTCGACGGGCGAAATATCCCACGCAGCTGGAATGCAACACATCTGAAAAGGTATTTCTTCTAAATCCTTTTCCTTCTTTCATACGTTTTTTTATTCATCACGACGATTACTGACTTAAGCATCGGAGGGTCGTTGGCTAGCCAACGACCAACCTCTAACATTGCTTTATCGCAGGATCGCACGACATAAGTTACTAAGTCTATCATGCGACTTCAGTAAAATCGTACGGTATAAACAATCAGTTTTATTAGACGACTCGATTGTATATAACTACAGGAACACATGATTCATGTCCATCGTATGATCAAATCACACGATCGTCAGGTCTAGCGACCCCACAAGCTAAGTTCTTTAACTTAGAAAAATTTCATGTTCTGAATGAATGCTTTGATCGCATGCGCTTATGTTTGCTTATACGATTCAAAAAGTCTTATGACTTACGTTCTAATCGTTGTATTACAATGGATGCCCAAGTCGCACGACTTCTTTTTCATTTTTGTACTTAATGAATTTTTACAGTTGACATTACATTTGTCCATGACATGTATAAGTCGACATAATACTCAGGTTCAATAGAAAGGTAATTTTTTTTTACCGATTATCGCTAAAGCAAAACTTACACAACGTAACATAGGTCTCTAACGACCGTATCGGCTCGGAACGCCAGATCGTAGGTCTCTAACGACCGTATCGGCTCGGAACGCCAGATCGTAGGTCTCCAACGACCGTATCGGCTATGAATGCCAGATCAAAGGTTTCTAACTACCGTATCGGCTGTAAATGCCAGATCTTAGGTCTCTAACGACCGTATCGGCTGTAAACGCCAGATCCTAGGTCTCTAGCGACCGTATCGGCTGTAAATGCCAGATCATAGGTCTCTAACGACCCTATCGGCTCTAAACGCCAGATCAAAAGTCTATAACAACCGTATCAGCTCGGAACGCCAGAACATAAGTCTTTAACGACTGTATCACAAGATTCTTAGATTTTATCTTGGTTCGATAATCTTATGATCGCCGCCAAGCATTATTTCGGCCCAATCGTCTTACGATTGTCTCCCGTCCCATACGTCTCATTTTGATAAAGATCGTCTTACGATCATCGTCAATTCCTTATATTTTAAGGTCGTCTTACGATCGTCGTTAAATTTTTCATCCTTCACATTAGTGGATGAATGCCACAAGTACCTCGCGTATTAAAGATCATCTTTCGATCATCGCAACTTACTTAACACTATCGACTGGTCTCATGATTTTAGCTGACCAAGTCGGTTAATGATCCAATTAGTAGAAATGACACGACTCATCATTTTACTTTGGTGCGAGATCTGAAATTCCAATGGCTTTGAAATTCAGATCTCGGGGGGCTAACTGTTTGGGTAAAAAATCACACCCTCGACCGACTTGGGAAATTCCCTCGACATGACCCGTGGACCTTGATTACCCTAATACCTACAAAAGTCATACCCCCGACCGACAAGGGTAATACACATTATTGCCATATCTCCGACATACGATAGTTGGTTATTAAACGACATCCTGTGTCAATAGTCACTCAGGATAGTGACTTTACATCTCATGATCGCTCGACACACATCGCATGTCACACGTGTCGCATGTTACATGTCTCAAGTCAAACGTTACTAGTCTTACATCGCTAGTCTTATGTCGCTAGTCTTATGTCGCCAGTCTTATGTCGCCAGTTACAACCCGTCGATCTTACGTCAACAGTCTCATGTCGTCGATCTTATATCATCCTGGTCCTGTGACCTGGTCTTACGACATTGTCATAAGACTATTCTTATATTAAAATAAGGTCTTACAAGACGTTCACAGTCATATACATGATCTTGTATGTCGGCGACGGTCGTATGCTCCATAAGACCGACGTCCAGAAACTAAGACGGTCTTACGATTACACTAACTATCAATGGTCGACCATCGTTTCTTTTGTTCATTAATGCAGGTCTACAAGTAATTATGGTACAACGGTCGAGCTCTTAATGACATTAAAGACTCGACAGCGGTTACAAAGCCAATCATCAAAACGCATTTAATGTCGGCAGCGGTTACAAGACCAACCATTAAAGCACATTAATGACCGGTGAAACCTATATAAAGGCATGTTCCAACCTCGAGCAAGGGGACGAGTGCATCTAAATATACAACTGCATTCTCATCTACTTCTACATTTTCTCTCTCGCATTCGAGCAGACGTCGCTAACGCAAGTACCGCACGACAATAGTTCAAACCGCACGACAACAGTTCAAGCCGTACGACAACAGTTTGTTTCACACGTTTAACACACGACGCACACCTTTTACACACGACTAAGTGTATTTTTACTTCATTTGTAACCTATTGTACACAAATCACCTGTTACAAAAGGACTTTCGCCCCTGTTTGGCGAACCATAGTGCACTGTCGACTCTCACAGAGTCGACCGCGGTTTTTTCCAACGTTTTGGGGTTTTCCGCGTCATCAAATCCCTCGTCTTATTTACTTTTTCCTCGCAATTGTGTTATTTGGCTTGAGATACGTTTCTTTAGTTGTTAAATGTCCACATCGACCTTAAGTTGTACTTTGGTGCGATTTTTGGCATTAACAGCTATTGTGCTATTTGTTTACCTCAATAAGAAGTCTACTTTTGAATATAAATTATTTCTTATTTATAATTTAATTCTATATTGTTTTGATTAACAAAGAGACTTTCATGTTTTTTTTAATATATTTTTGTTACAATAATATTGTTATGATGTTGAATTTAAAATTTATAAAAATTGTTAGTAATATTAAACATTACGTCGAATGTATATAAAGTTAATCTTCTCATAACTTATAAAAGTTGCTTTACAATGTAATTCATTAACATAATAAGTCGATTCAATTCAGTGGATGCAAATAGATGTATCCTATTTACATTATTTTTTTGAATTAATGACGACTTTTAATCGAGGTGTAACCTCGATATTACTTACAAATGTGGTTGTTGATATAAATATAATCATGGAACAAAACAAAACATTTTCCTATGGGGAAAAATTAAGCAACAATTCCTTGAAATTGCCAACCGCTTCAAATAAAAAAACAAAAACCAAATATTAAGAAACCAAAAATGACATAAAATATAACAAATCTCATTATTTAAAGTTTAGTTCAAACTACATCAGATTGATACAACTCAAATGGTAGAATTCCGAAAAGGTCCAACATAAGTAAAAAATCCTTAGGGAAATGTCGATGAAGAACTTTAGGTACGTGTTGATAAAGAAGATTGAGGTCATGAAATATAGCCATACTTCGTAACAATTGCGTTTAACCTGGGAAAGAAACAACATAAATAATTACGATATATGGTTGTTTTAAATGGAATTCATGAGATCCACAACAATACTGGAAAATGTTTGAAAATTGAAAGAAAAAAAGAGTTGTTCAAACAATATTGTTTACCGTTGTAACACCTCAAAAATTACATTGTCTTTGTAATGTATTTTGAAAGTTAAGAGTTTGAAGTTAAGGGATCAAATATTTTAATTTGTGATTGTTGGAGTTAAAATCTGATTATGGATAAGTTGAGGGTCAAATTTGAAATTGTGAAATTGATATTTAAGTGTTGGGTCGGCAAATGAATTGGGATAATATCTCATTTGGGTTTCCTGTGAAGTCGGTTTCAGACAATCAAGAGAGAGAAGAAGAAATCAAGAAAATTGGTTCTTTTTGGTAAGGGTTTATAATCATCTTCTCTACTGAATTTCTGAAATGATTGGTAATTGTAAGTTCAAAATCATCTTTCAATAGGTTATCGATTCAGTGGAGAGAAGAAATTGATTTCTGGATTTTGGTTGCGTTTATCGACCTAAGGTGAGTTCATATTATTTTTCTAAATAAATTGAAGTTGAAATTTGTAACATCCCAGGTAACCGTATCAGATATTGTCCGCTTTGTCCATATCTGGACTCACGGTTTTAAAACGCGCCTGATAGGGGAGGTATCAAGTCTCTCTTATAAGGCAACATTTGTTCCCCTCCCCAACCAATGTGGGATCTTACAATCCACCCCCCTTGGGAGCCCAGCATCCTCGCTGGCACACCAGTCCGGTTCCCGACTCTGATACCAACTTGTAACACCCTCAAAATCTGGAAAGAGCAACTAAATAAAATTTTCAATAACACATCCAAAAGAATAGAATTTCTTCTTATAAGTCAATACGGGAGAGTTTTATCATGACCATATAATTCATAAAACGAGAGAGATGCAATTTAAGTCATGAGTTCAAAAGAATTTACTTCAGATGCAAATCACCCATTTTCCAACTCACACAAATCCCGTGCTGAAAGCTTTAATATAAAATGATTCTCAAAATGGACTCATCCCAAAAACCCACTTGAAAAGTGAAATAGTATTTGATTTCTAAAATGATTGAAATCACGAATAAATAGCTATTATTCAAAACATCCCAAACACGGATGAGGCATAACACACAACTCGCGTACCATGGAAAACAATCCATATACATATAACACATCACCGAAAACATGGATAGAAATAAATACCCAAAGCAACACCTTTCGGTGACGGGGGAGGCCCGTTTACATCGCACGTGATGGGACACAAAAGTGGGTCACATAACCATGTAATAAAACAAACACGTGGACTATTCTCACAATATAACGAGCTCAATCACTCCAGATCTATTGCCTGTGGAGACTAGGGAGCCCCCAACTTCAACCACTCCAGGTCTATACATTAGGTCACTCCAAATCCACAAAACAAGTACATTGGGATTACACCTTACTGTCCATGGGACGTTGCCCGACCATATAGGCCCACACCTTACTTACCATGGAACCCGATGCCTATCTCGTGCCAAACACATCTAGAATTACACCTTACTGCCCATGGGACAATGCCCGACCATATAGGCCTACATCTTACTTACCATGGAACCCGATGCCTATTCCGTGCTACAATAAGAGAAACTAGCGTCTCATCATTGAACGTAAAAACTCAAGTGCCTATGGATCCATAGCAAATAAGGTCTAAAACATTACACGACCCCAAACGAATGAACAAACGCATTCAAACATGTAATTCCCCCAATAACCATAAACCACGTCCAAAACCTAACTTTAAGTTATTAAAACTAGACAAATGTCCCCAAGACTGAACAAAATCCATTACCGAGCCATAAGCTCGACTAACTCAAAAGATCAATCGTGAAAAGTCATAAAATGAAATTAAACGTAGCAACACACACACTTTTGCCAATAAATATTTCGAATCCATGAAAAACCCGAAACGAGACCTTGGGTTGGGACAACCCTCTTTTCCAAAGGGACTCACCCGTTACATTTTCAAATCGTCCCATAACGTACTAAATGCATATTTCCAAAATATACACAAAATGCATTTTCATATCAAGTAGACTCCATATATAAAATGAATCATCAACACATTTTCTTTTATGATTTATCTATCAAATTTCCCAAAAAATTCCAAATGTAGGTGTTTTACAATATTTCCAACAATAAATACTTCAAAAAGTCAAAACCCACCAAATAACTCAACCTTTGATAATTTTCATGTAAAACACATAAGTACTTGGAAAAATAACATTTTTGGCATGTACAAAGTTTTCACAAAGCAACTTGAACTCACCTTGCTAGATTTAGGCTAAATCTAGATTTTTCCCAAACGTAAGCTCCTTTGAAGAAACATGAATCCTCAAGCCAAATCTTCCAAAAACCTAGATCCACAAGTTTCCAACCATAAATATTCATCCCCAAACATTTAGAATCATTTCCCCAACATAAGACATCAAAATCCCAACTTATACCAAAACCCTAACTTTCATAGATGAAGAAAAAGAGAATATTACCTTAACCACAACTTGAATCCACCAACCAAAATAATTCTAGAATCACCAAAATGAACCACACATTCCAAATCTTCAAAATGGAGAAGAGGGTTGGATGAAACCCTAAAAACTTGATGAAGAAGATGAAGTGAAAGGGTTCTATGAAGGTTAAGATACATAAAAATGGTGAGGGGTTTGATTTGGGGAAGAAGGATGAAGAGAAGATGAAGGATTTAGGGTTTGGTAGGAGAAAAATCGGTTTTAGAGAGAGAGAGATCTGATTTGGGGTTTTGAAAATGAAATGAGGGAAGAGAGAGGGAAAAGTCTTAAAAGCAAACAAAATATCTCATCAGACACATCGCGGACGTTCGGCTGGAGGCTATGCGGACGTCCGGCTTGCCTTGGCCGAAACCCCAATTTCTCTGTTGCTTCCGCGGACGACCCATGGACTTCCGTGCATCGCGGACGTCCGACCTTGTACCCATGCAGACGTCCGCATATCCAAAATTCCGTTTTTCCTAAAATTTCAGGATGTTACAATCCTCCCAACCTTAGAATGATTTCGTCCTCGAAATCTAGATCCCTTACAAACAAAGGCTATCCAATTCAACACCTTGCATGTTCCATTAGCTTCCAACTGAAATCCAAACTCTTTCACGTAGAACTGTTAAGACAGACTTCATGCGAACCCTTACCAACAATGCCCGGGAAAGAGTGTGTGTGTTAAACTGCCTTTCAAAAAAAATGTCCACTTAGGTACATTATTCTCATGTCTGGGTGAACGCGCCACCTACTATAGTAACTCCCAGGTGACTTCGGTTGCCTCCCAACCTTAAGTGTTCCATACTTCACCAAAGACAGATCCCAACTCCTAGACAATCCATTTCCACATGTTCTTAAACTTTCTTTCCAAATCAGTCCAAGATTTGATTCCTATCGATATCGACCAAGTCTCCAAGTCCAGTTGTCCTCGATGCTGAACTGTTACTTAATTCTACTGAGTTCCATTAGACTCCAAAGCGGAAGGTCGCCCACGACCCACCGATTATACGACTCCACGAATACGCCGTTTACCATTCATCAAATCGACATATTCTTTTACCACTAAAGGATGGTCATCCAATTAAATCTACTTATCACAGTTGAAATTCTTAAGGCCACATAACCGATATCACTATCCTTTGAAATTGGACTACCACCCTCCAAATACACCAACGGTTCTTGACTTCGAACCCAAAAAGTTGACACCTAATCATACCCCCAAGCTTTGACTCCCAACATAACTCTTCACACGAGTTCCATCCGTCGAGCATTCCCACAAAACCAAGGTTATCAATATGGTGTCTAAAGGGTCCTATACGTCCTCTATGCGAACATTGACCAAGACCCAAAACAAAGTTGCCGACAAGAACGGTTACCACCAACCTCAATATAAGATACCGCAAATCTAACCCTTCAGTTACAAAAGTACATCGACCCTGCAACCGATACCATTTGCCCTACAGTACCATCACCTTCCACTATCGAAGTTCTACACACACTTACTCTTAACCAGAGTCACTTACTCTATCCAAGGTTCTAATGAGTTCAAGGTTTTCAAATGAATTACTAAACAAATATGTCAATCAAAACTTTTATAGAAATTTTCAACACAAAGGTTTTCATATCAAATTAATCGTACGCATAAAAGCTACTACTATCTACTCGGTAGTTGTGCAAGAATGGACATTCTCGTCCCAAATATGAAAATCATCTTGAAAACCCTTCCATCGTAATTTAAGTTATTAACAAAACACAAAAGCATAATAAACGACTTCCTTGAAATGAACCGCTACGGTACTAGCACGGATTTATTTATGTCATGCATGTATTGTAATTTTCTACTTTAAATAGTGTGCAGCAAAAGGTTTGTACGGACTTTAAAAAGGAGTTTAAGCGACATCCGACTCCCAAAAATTCCCTTTTAACCATATAATGACATTGGACAAAATTCACCAACAAAGTTCGCGCACGTCGGTTTATTTCACAAAACGGTGAAACGATCCATAACTACACTTTTCGTTCAAACATAAAATGATTTGTGTCAGTTCCAAGTTTAAAGACAAAAATCAGTACGTTTTCATCCTTTGAAGATATCGACTAAAAGATCATGAGGGAATCTAAAATTGGAGTATGCATGCAAACTTGTAACACTTTCCTAGTGGTTTTCCGTAAATAAAATTACATGCATTAGGCAGTCCATACTAGATTTTCGAAATAGAAAATTTCATAAATTCAAGTTTCAAAATTTTCTCATTTAGTCATATAATGACATAAGAGTAAAACCTCTTTGACAAGACTCACATACATTAATGTGTTTTCTCAAAACTTAGGAGAATACTAGGTGATTGTAAACGGTTGACACCAAAAAGGGTTTGAATCGACTTCAAATTTCGAATCATACAAACAGTGTGCATTAATTTTCTAAAAACTTAAATAACTCCACAAACCTCTAGGTTAAGACAAAGAGTTTTCCAAAATCCCCATCACGGAGCATCTACACCGAAAGTTTTACCCTTGTAATATAAATTGTTAAAATGTCAATACTATTTACTCATCAAAATACTCAAGATACATCTTTTCTCCAAAACCAAAAAGGTTTACATTTCCAAAATGTTCATTAAGCCCAATTTGACCAAATTTCAACGACTCACACATTCATATTTTCAAATCGCACCAAGTCGTAAACCATGCATGAACTCCACAATTCTAAAACGTATTTTGGCCAAATGATCTCCATTTATGCACTAACTCATTAAAACACACTATTTATTTATCAAAGTGTCGAGGGTTAGTGTCTACCGAGTTATGCATATCCCTAGGTCAGTATAATGCACTTGCGTGAAATGATAATAAAATAGTCATTTAATCAAAAGCGTATAAAGCAAATCGTTAAAAAATACAATCAGGATGTTTTTCATGCATTACTCATGCCACGTATAAATCAATACGTACATTGAACAAGTTACGACGAAATGTACTAACACAATCTTCAAAAGAAAAATTATGCGACACCAAAATACCAAAAACCATTCCTTTTGGTCGCCTTACGGCATAAAATAATATTTCTCAATAAAACCCGCATGAGACAAAATGCTCAATATAACCCATAAATTCTCACATAATAAAGGAAGTATGCACATTACGAAATTGCACTCACGCGACACAAAACGTCGTAAAACAAAACTCCATGAACTAAATGGGGCTCAATGGCCTCAAATCAACAAAATGGCACCAAACCCTTCGCTTCCAAAATCGAATTGCAATAAGCAAAATCATGACTAAAATGTCAAAATTCCAAAAATTCTCTTTTTGTTGTAATTCACTATAAACAACACTTTTCAATAAATCATGCATTAAATAAACTTTCCAATAAAGTTCGACATAGACATAATGGAAGATAACTTTCCGTCCAAACCTTAACATATGTGGAGGAGATCCAATGTTAAAGTCATAAGCCGTAGTTACTTGTCCAACACCTTAAACAACATTAAAATATGGATATCACTGTATCCGAAAGTAACGTTGGACAATCAACAAAATAAAACAAGTTCCGACCGAGTTTGCAACTCTCGCAATAAAATAATTTCATGCATGTTCAAAACCATGATTTAAAATCTTGTGTGTGTTAAACGTTTTCCGAGATTTTGTAACACAATCCACAAGAGGATTTGAAACATAAGAAACAACTGATACAATTTATTTAAAAAAAATAAATTTTGTGCATGAATTTAGTCGGCACTCAACGTCTCAAACCACACTACTCCAAATTCCTCCGGTCACACTATCGTCATCCGGATGCTCAAACATCTTAAGACAAATTGAAAGTTACATCGATTAACCTTACGATTTCTCCTCGAATTAAGGTCGATTCAATAAGCCTATGGTTCTAATCCAATCATCAACTTCGACCCATAATGGTCCACTTAATACAATTGTCAGCTTATTGTCACTCCAAGTGACTAATGCTAGAATCGTCCATCTACTTCAACGACTACTTGCTTAGAAACCTCTTCACTACCCCAACGGTCATCACATTAAAGTAGTTCAAGTATGCACATGTAACTAGTAGGTTCACCATAACACTAGCCATGTGTAATTATGAACGTACCGTACATGATTATCCTTGCTACTCTCGACGTGATTCTTGTTTCTAGCAACTCCATCAACCTCAAATCATCCTATCTTAATATGCCTAATGGTGAATTTCACTTTCATTTACTTAAAAGAACGCTAGTTTGAGTCTAGGCATCCAAAATCAACACCTAATTCTCTCAAACTTAAGCTCTGATACCAACTGTAACATCCCAGGCAACCGTATCAGATATTGTCCGCTTTGTCTATACCTGGACTCATGGTTTTAAAACGCGTCTGATAGGGGAGGTATCAAGTCCCTCTTATAAGGCAACCTTTGTTCCCCTCCCCAACCAATGTGAGATCTTACAAAATTGGATGAGATATATGTTTGTAAACTGTCTAAATGTTTTAGAACTATTGGAGTAATATGTATGAGATTGGGAATTGTGTTATGGAGGAAATCGATGGTGAAAATAGAACACAGTCGAAGTTACCGGATAAAAGTGCAGTATCTGGTAAACTCATGTGCGATGGTGTCCGGACAAGGTGTAGTATCCGGTAATTTTTCTTTCCTGTAGTACCCGGTAAAGATCTAGTTTCCGGATAGATAGGTTACTGGATGTTACCCGATGACTTTGGTATCCGGACGTCATCCGGATTGTATGTGTCCGGTAAGTTGTGTTTTCCAGATACGAGTTCCGGACATTTTGACTGGATAGTCTTGGTGTCTGGAAAGTTGTGATGTCCGGATAGTCTTGGTGTCCGGAAAGTTCTGATGTCCGGTAAGTTATGATGTTCTGGATACTTCTGAGTTTCCGGTAACTAAGAGCTTTTGAGTTCTTCTATTCAGAGAATGATTAATTATGGTAATTCAATCTTAGCAATATGAACATACTTATAACTTGATGTTAGTATGTTACGCTTTGATGTATGATTTGGTTTGATACCAAGCACGTATGCTAGGAAGTGTAATGGATCCATAGGCACTAGGGGTGCTCACGGGTTGGGCTGATCGGGTTGAAGGCATTTCGACACATCAACCCAATGTTGGCGGTTTGAAAAATTTTCAACCCAACCCAACCCAAACAAAGGTACAACCCAACCCAACCCAACCCGTTCGGGTTGATCGGGTTGGTCGGGTTGTGTTTAAACAAGGTAAAATCAAAATTAAAAACATAAAAATAAAGGAAACATGTCTTTAAAATACAACCGATAATTCACACAACATATAGATACTACATATAAAAATGTCTAAACCAAATATGATCAAATAACTTGACGTCTCCAATTTGCATATTTCTTAAATCTTAAATATATCATCATCAACTGTTTTTTATCAATTTGCATATATATGTTAGCATTTACTATATATATATATACATGTGTGTGTGAAGGAGTTATATAGAGATAGATACGAGATTGAATATATATATATATATATATATATATATATATATATATATGTCGGGTTCATCGGGTTCGGTTGGATTGATCGGTTTGATCGGGTTTTTGAGCACCCCTAATAGGCACTAGCATCGATAAGAAACGTGGAATAGACATAAAGTAAATTGTAATTCCCGTTGACCTGAAATGAGGAATAGGCATAAAGTAACTTGTAATTCCCATTTCGTAAGGTGATGAGAAATGAGGAATATGCATAAAGTAAATTGTAATTCCCATTTTGTAGTATAATGTGAAACGTGGAATAGGCATAAAGTAACTTGTAATTCCCGTTGACGTGAAATGAGGAATAGGCATAAAGTAAATTGTAATTCCCATTTCGTATTGTGATGAGAAATCTAGGAATAAGCGAGAGTTAATCGTAATTCCTGATTTCTATGGGAAGGTAAGAGATAGGCATAAAGTAAATTGTAATCTCTACTTCCACTCCAAAAATAGGCATAAAGTAAATTGTAATTTCTTGGACATGAGCAATGATCTTGAATCTGTAATTATTCGTAGTAGGCTCTCGAACGTGATGATATGACTTACTGAGTGTTAGTCATATTCATGGAATCGGGTATGTTCCCGTCATCGTAAGATGTTTAGATGTACGATAAGAATGATGGCAAACCAGGTTTGTTTATACGCTTTGTTTACTTGGGTTTCCAAAGCTGATAAAGTTTTAATTTGAAAATGGATGTTCTCACTAGGCGTAAGCCTAATTATTTCAAATTAAATTTTCTTACCAGGTACGAGCTCGGGGAAGTAACGGGAAGAGGGATGAGTGATTCCTGATACTCAACTTTTGGTGATGATTGGAGAAGTTAGCATATACGAGGACGTTTTGGAGAATGGTCTAAACAACTAGTATAATCTGATCTTAATGTTCAGGATTAGATTAGTAAGTTGTTTTGATAAGCACAATTTATACTTATGTGAACCCTCGTAGCTAATTCTCCATTTATGTATAAAAGTTTGGATAATATTTTGGTTAACTTTGATAAATTTTAAGGTTTAAAATTGTCATGGTTTTTGGACGTTTCAGTATGGTATCAGAGCTGTAGTTTAAGTGAACTAGGTATGATCATGAGATACCTAGACTTAAACTGAGATGAATTAAGTTATGATTTTTGAGATATGGGTTGAAGTACTAAGACGGGATAGTCTTAGAGTCGACGGAAATACGTGAATTAAGCAATGTAATGATGGTAACGAGGATTCTCATGTATAATATGTTCACAATTTCAATTAGCTACTGTTATTATGAATATATTGTTACACAAGCATACTTGTTTCTAAATTGTTACAATGGCTAATGAACGATAAAGTACGTTTCTTGTGTTTGGATACGTGTAACCATTTCTTATGGTTATCTCTTTGTGCTATCTCAGAATACGATGGTGAATACACCAACCAGATCCCCTAATTCTTCGGAAGATAGGGCAGTAAATGATTGGGTGGTGGAGAAGCAACCGGAAATGGGTGGAACTTACGAAAGTCCACCGAGGCCACCTATAATAGGAGGAGGAGAAAGTCAAACACGAAGGACGACTGCTGGTACTTCTAATCCGGTGACGACCGAATCTACAATGGAATCTCGCATGATGGTAAATATGATGCGAGCAATGAATGCGGCTCTGGCTCAACAATCAGAGATGTTTATGAACGTGTTAAACGATAGAAGTGCTGAGTCACGAAGACCGGAGACGGGTACTGGTGTTGTAACTCCACCTGTTATTCTTGTGGTAAACGTTAACAGGAGAGTGGAAAGAGTTTGCTCTTACAAAACGTTTATGAGCTGCAAACCACCAGAGTTTGCTAAAGCAGATAATCCGATAGCATGCATGAAGTGGATTAGGGAGATGGAACAAGCTTTTCGAGCTTATGAATGCGACGGGGAATCGAAGGTCAGGTTCAGTTCTCAATTGTTAAGAGGCAACGCTTTAACCTGGTGGAATATCGTGACATCGACAGTGACGCCTCCAGTCTTGGCTGCTATGACGTGGGAGTCGTTCAAAAGAAAGATTCTAGAAGAATATTGTAACGAGAATGAAATGGACCGAACTGAAGAAGAGTTCCGGACTCTTAAGAAGGGTACTTCGTCTGTTCGGGAGTACACTCGATTATTCATGGAAAAGCTGAATTTAGTGGGGCATGTGGCTCCAACTGAGAAAGAGAAGATTAAAGCCTATCTGAAGGGCTTACCGGTTGACATGATGTCCCGGGTACGAAATTCTAAAGCCTTGACGTTGAGGGAAACGATAGTAGAAGCTAAAGTAATAGAAGAGGTATATGTTAGAGATAAAGAAGAAAAGACGCAAGGGGGAGAGAAACGGAAATGGGAAGGTCGGTCGGAATCTTCTTAGAAATGTAAATCGTTTGGCAAAAATGTTCGTTTCAAGCCTCGTCGGGAACCGAACTGGTACCAGACGTGCCGAAGTAAACATTTTGGCCCGTGCCGAGTGGTAGGAAGTGAATGTTTCAAATGTGGGAAGCCTGGTCATCAAGCTGCAAGCTGTCCTATTCAAGGGTTGACCTGTTTTTAGTGTAAACAACCCGGTCACTTCAGAAAGGACTGCCCAAAGCTAAGGAAGGGTGGAGATCAGGGAAGGAAACCAAATGCTCCTAAGCCAACAGGTCAGGCATTTCATATGACGGTTGATGAGGCAAAGGAATCTAAAGATGTTGTTTCTGGTACATTTCTCGTTAATTCTATTCCCGCACGAATATTATTTGATTGTGGCGCCAATCTGTCTTTCGTATCAAAGTCGTTTTATCAAAAGTTAGCTATGCATGTCACTACCTTGGAAGATGCCTTAGTAGTCGAGATAGCTAACGGGGGTCAAGTCTTAGTTCGTGAAAGACTTGAGGGTTGTTTGATTATGATAGAGGAAAAGAAATTTCTGATTGACTTGATGTTGATGGAAATTGGGGGGTTTGATTTAGTTGTGGGTATGGATTGGCTGTCGATAAATCAGGCAGAAATTCTATGTGCTAAGAAATTAATTCAGATTCCTATGCGTGACAATGATGATGTATTCATCTTTGGGGAAAAGAGAAAAGGGGAAGTCCCGCTAATTTCTGTTGCAAAGGCGCATAAATGTCTAGTAAAAGGATGTTCATCCTACTTAGCACATGTTCTGGATGTTAAGGCAGAAAAGAAACAAGTGGAAGACATAAGGGTAGTACGTGAATTCCCAGATGTATTCCCTGATGATCTTCCAGGTTTACCGCCAGAACGACAAGTAGAGTTTCGAATTGATCTTATCCCTGGAGCGGCACCGATAGCGCGTGCACCGTACCGTTTAGCACCAGCTGAAATGAAAGAGATGATGTCCCAGCTACAAGAACTACTCGACAAGGGATTTGTTAGGCCGAGTTCTTCACCTTGGGGAGCTCCGGTATTATTTGTTAAGAAAAAGGATGGCACTATGAGAATGTGCATCGACTATAGGGGACTGAATAAGGTGACTATTAAGAATAAGTACCTGCTTCCAAGGATTTATGATTTGTTTGATCAAATCCAAGGTGCGGGATGCTTATCAAAGATTGATCTGAGGTCGGGCTATCATCAATTATGAATAAGGGATGAAGATGTTATCAAGACGGCGTTCAGAACGAGGTATGGGCATTATGAATTTCTTGTGATGCCATTTGGGTTGACAAACGCTCCTGCTATGTTCATGGATCTGATGAACAGAGTGTGTCGACCATTCTTAGACAAGTCTGTCATTGTATTCATTGATGACATACTTGTTTATTCAAAGAATGAAGTCGATCATGAGTGTCACCTTCGTGAAGTCTTAGATGTACTGAGAAAGGAGAAATTGTACGCAAAATTCTCCAAGTGTGAATTTTGGTTAAAAGAAGTACAATTTCTTGGTCATGTGATTACTTCTGAAGGGGTCAAAGTAGATCCGGCGAAGATAGAGGCAATGACGAACTGGGAAACACCAAAGAGCGCATCAGAGATAAGGAGTTTCTTGGGTCTAGCAGGTTATTATCGGAGGTTTATAAAAGATTTCTCAAAGATCGCTTCTACCTTGACCATTCTGACTCGGAAGAATGTAAAGTTTGTATGGACTGAAAAGCAAGAGTCGGCTTTCAAGACATTACGACAGAAGTTGTGTGAAGCTCCTATTCTTGCACTACCGGAAGATGGGTTTGGGGTGTGTGTTGATGCAACACGGAAAGGTGATTGCTTATGCATCAAGACAACTCAAAGAACATGAGAAGAATTACCCTACCCATGACTTAGAACTTGCAGCGGTAGTGTTTGCATTAAAATTGTGGCGACGTTGTCTGTATGGAACGAAATTCACTCTCTTCACTGATCATAAGAGCTTGAAGCATGTCTTTGATCAGAAAGAGTTGAACATGAGGCAACGACGTTGGTTAGAATTATTTAAAGACTATGATTGTGAATTGCATTACCATCCCGGTAAAGCAAATGTTGTGGCTGATGCTTTAAGTAGAAAGGAATATAGTGGGTGCTTGAAACCAACTAACGCCAGAATTGATTTGACGTCGAGTCTGATTGAAAGAATAAAAGTGGCACAAGCGGAAGCCTTATTGGAAGAAAATATGAAAGAGGAAGTCATGATTAAACAACGTCTTCAACTGACTGAAGATAGTCGTGGGGTCAAACTGTTCCAAGTCCGCGTTTGGGTGCCAAAATTGGGAGGAAATCGGGAGTTTATTCTCGAAGACGCCCACAAGTCTAAGTATTCTATACATCCTGGAAGTACTAAGATGTATAGGGATCTGAAGCTATATTATTGGTGGCCAACTATGAAGTTAAATGTGGCACAATGTGTAGAAAAGTGTGTGACATGTTTGTTAGTGAAGGCTGAACATCAAAGGCCCTACGGAAGTCTACAATCTTTAGAGAGTCCTGAATGGAAGTGGGATAAGATTACCATAGATTTTGTGACAAAGTTACCGAGAACGTTAAACGGTAACGATACCATATGGGTAATCTTGGATCGGTTGATCAAAAGTGCTCACTTCTTGGCAATGAAAGAAGCTTCACCAATTGATAAGTTAGCCAAGATTTATATTGATGAAGTAGTGTCAAGACATGGTATACCGGTGTCTATAGTTTCTGACCGTGACAGCCGATTTACTTCAAGGTTTTGGTAGTCACTACAAGAAGAACTGGGTACAAGAGTAAATTTGAGCACTGCTTACCATCCACAAACGGACAAGCAAAGTGAAAGAACTATTCAGACTTTGGAAGACATGCTTAGGTCATGTGTGATTGACTTTGGAGGTAACTGGGATACGCATTTACCTTTAGTGGAGTTTGCGTACAACAATAGTTATCATTCCAGTATTGGAAGAGCAACTTTCGAAGCATTGTATGGGAGGAAATGTAGAACTCCATTGTGTTGGTTAGAAGCAGAAGAAAAACAAATTGCTGATCCAGAAATTTTTCAACAAACGGCTGATAAAGTGAAAGAGATTCAGAAGCACATGAAGGCGGCTCAAGATCGACAAAAGAGTTACGCCGATCCAAAAAGAAGGCTGAAAGAATTCCAAGTTGGGGAGCGTGTGATGCTTAAAGTATCCCCATGGAAAGGTGTGATAAGGTTTGGAAAACGTGGAAAGCTGAGTCCTCGTTTTCAAGGACCTTTCACTATAACCAAGCGAGTATGGCTACAAGCCTATCAGTTGGATCTTCCACCTGAATCGGAGGAATCCACAATACATTCCATGTCTGTTATCTTCGGAAATGTTTAGCCGAAGAGGATGATGTTATTCCACTTTCGGAAATAAGAGTGGATGCAAAGAGTTGGTGTGTGGAAAAACCGGAAGCAGTTTTAGAAAGAACGACCAAGAAGCTACGACATAAGGAAGTGATTATGGTGAAAGTACAATGGAAACATCACAGAGGTGCTAACGTGACGTGGGAAGCTGAAGAGGATATGAAGAATAGATATCCTCAGCTATTTACCTAGCTTTGATTTCTGGGACGAAATCATTTTCAAGTTGGGGAGATTTGTAACACTGATAACACCACTTTTTGGCGTTATTTTCAGTTCTCAAACCAATGAGATTGGCTTGTATTCAAGTAAAAAGGCGTGTATTTTACGGTTTATCTAGTGATTTACACAGGTTATCTAAAAGGAGGCATTCCTCGAGAAAAGAAGCTAAAAAGAGCCCAAAACGAGTCCAAACGAAGCCTAACGAAAGCCCAAAAGTCAAGCCCAAGACCCGCGACCGAACCAGGACCCGAACCGCGAACCAGAAATCGACCCACGCAGCAAAAATGACACGCGCGACTTGCCACGCGACTTGCAAGTCGCGCAACAAGTCGCGTAACCCACTGTTTCGTGTTTTTCAGCTACAAAATCCGATTTTAGGTCATTCGTTCGGGAGCCAACTTTCGGCAGACGACCAGGGGTGATTTTGGGGCGATTTCCGGTGACTTTTTGGAGCTTTCGGAGTCACGTTAGAGGGCCGATCACGGAGACAATCATCACGGAACGTAGATACAAGCACGATTGAAGGGAGTTCATCACGTTATTTTTCATGTTTTTAATCTTTCGCGTTACCATGTTTACATACGTAGTTTCATCTTTCTCTCTTGTGTTTGAATCCACCACCGACATGAACTAACCGGTTCGTGTTGGGGGTTGGAATGAATTCGGTTTATAAAGCATGTAACCAGATGATTTGAACTTTTATTGGTTTTTCCTTGATTAATGAAGCATGTGATTTTGTGTTTAATGCCTTTGAAAGTCTAGCTAGCTTTTAATTGATTTATTATTTTCAGTTGAGTTCGAGAGAATTAACTGTTAAATAGAACTAGGAATTGCATGCCTAAGACAATAAATCAGTGATAGAGATATACTGAATAAGTCTTAGTCCCAATTAACCCGTTAGGTTGATTTCGAGAGAAAATCTAGCCAAGTTAAATATAAATCGAGTACTTAATGTGTTTTGAGATCCATAGGTGAGATCGAGAGATTAAACTTATCCTTTTCAAAATAAAACCCGTTGTGGCTTGAAAGAGAACAACGGTGACTTTGAAGATTTGGGAATCATTAAGGGGATAAACTGGTAATTGTTTGAGTTGTTTGTGTGCATGTGTAGAACCGGAGGATTTCCAACCCTCAACTTTTCTCTCTATCGAAGTTCCTAATTTGTTCTTTGCTTTGTTTGCGTTTAAGTTGTGATTTGCTAGAATTTAGTTTAAACCCATCTTCCAAATTCGACAGTCTAGTTAATAAAGCTTATAGTAATTGTGATACTTAGTTCCTAGTTCCCCGTGATTCGATACTCGTACTTTCCAAGTACTATTACTTGACTTCGACCCGTACACTTGCGGTAAGATTCGCGGGGTGTGTAAAAATGTCGTGTCAAGTTTTTGGCGCCGTTGCCGGGGAACTAGTTGTAATTAATAGCACTACCATCTATAAGAGCTGTTAGATTGGACATTTTTTTTTATTTCGTTGTTTCACTCTGTAATAACCAGGTATTTTATTTAAATTAAAATATGAAAATTTTATAAGTCTTTATGTTAATATTTTATGGAATTAGGAGATAAGGGGTAAGTTTTAATTGTTACTTGGAAGTTGGGGGTAAGTTATGCCAAAAGAGTAAAGTTTAGGGTTTAAGTGGTCTTTTTGCTAACCTTGTCTACCACAACCGACTTCAACAAGAGAAATTGAGAATGATGTCTTCTCTTTTAGCCATTCAAAGTATAGTCTAGTGTTAGTGTGTGAGTGTGTGTACGGTTGTGAGAAAAAGAGAGAGAGATCGAAGGAAACAAGAAGAAGAAGGAACTCAAAGGTTGCTACAGAGATTTAAGTACTTAACTGCAGTAATTCAAGGTAATTAATCCATACCTTTATGTGTTTTAATTCTCTAAAGTGTTCTTGAGGTTTATATTTAAGTTCTTGGTGGGTTATGTTATTTTTAGAAGGTATATGAATTCTGGGTTTGGAATAGTGTTCTAATAGTAGTATAAAACATATCTGCAAAGTTACATAAACATGCATAGTATAAATCTGCAAAAATCTGGGTTTTAGGATGAAACAGTAGGCTGAGATATTCATCGAAATCGCAGTAGGCTTATATTCATCGAAGTCGCAGTAGGAAAATATTCATCGAAGTCGCAATAGACGACTGCGACATTCAACGAAGTCGCAACAGTTGGTTGCGACTTGGCATTGAAGTCGCAATGGTCGTTTGCGACTTGGCTTGAAATCGCAGTAGTTGATTGCGATTCAAGTTTGGAATCGCAATAGTTGGTTGCGATTCCAGGGTGGAATCGCAGTAGTTGGTTGCGACTCCAGGGTGGAATCGCAATAGTGAATTGCGACTCCAGGGTGGAATCGCAATAAGGGGTTGCGACTTCGGGGGTGAAATCGCGATAGGAGACTGCGACTTGAGTACTGTTCATTGCGATTTCAGTTGGGAATTTTGTAAGTTTAAGTATTAAAAGAGATATTTGGTATTTTATCCGATTTCAGATTTTGTGAAGAATCGACCTACGTGATTGATCTTGGAAGAGTTTTTGTGATAAACACAAGAGGTGAGTTTTTAATTGAAATGTTTTCAAAATGGAATACATATATGTGATTAAATGTAATATGGTGCATAAAGTGTTTATATGAATATTACATTGTATGAGTACAAGTTGGCCGGGCTTAGGACCGGTGAAAGTTGGCTGTACAAGGGACAGTGGTGTTGGCTGTATTTAGTACAGCGGTGTAAATAAATTAATTGGCTTGCTACCAATTAATATGGCCAAGGAAAAGAAAAGAGAAAGAGATGGAAAGATACATGATGCATGAGTCGTAATTGGTATTCTTATGTGAATTACGTGAATGATTATGTGCAAATGTTTCCTTTAACTAACGGGGATTTTCTCACTAGACCTCAAGGTCTAACCCTCATTTTTGTTTTAAAATATGTATTCCAGGTCATGGAGCAAACAAGAGACAATGATAGGATTTATCATGTTAGCTTTTGTGGATGTTGAATGATTATGAAGATTTCAGTTATAATTAGTAGTTGTTATGTATTTTACTTTATTCGAAAAAGTTTGTACCGAAAGACCTAATTGTAGAATTTAAGGGACCATTTTTGGATTATGATATGTTATTTTGTGGTGAATTATATGGAACTTGTATGTTGGGATTAAGGGGCGTTACAAATGGTATCAGAGCCTTAGTTTAAGAGATTTAGGTATTAGTATATGTACCTAGACTTAAACTGCATGCGAAGTAGGATGTCCTTGTTATTTTAGAACCTTGGGATGATAAATATAAAAAGGTAGAAGGAACATCATGTAAGGTAATTTCAGATTACACCTGGCCAGTGTAATTATGATCTTACAGGTACATGTTTGAACCAGAATACTTTATTATATGGGGTATGTGCTTATGTGTATATTAACCTTGTTTGAATCAACAGAATGGCAAGTGGAACGAGACAAACAGCCGGAGGAAGGGGAAGAGGGGGAGAAAGAGGCAGAGGTAGGACAGGGAGCAGTGTACAGGGGTGAGGCACAGAGTTTGTTACAAGAGACGATCTAGCGGTTGAAATGGGAAGACTTCAGGCAAATATTCAAGCCATGTTTAACCAGACTCATCATTCGGAAACAGAAATACCAGACCCTACCCTTGGAAACGAAGTACCTATCGCGCCTATTGTCACATCAGTACCAAGAAAGTGTGATTATAAAATGTTTTTAAGCTGTAAACCACCCACGTATGGAGGGGACAGAGATCCAGTAAAAGCAATGAGATGGCTGAAGGAAGTTGAAGCTGTATTTAAGACCAGTAAATGCGCGGAAGAAGATAAAGTGTTATATGGAACAGCAATGTTGAAAGCGGACGCCTTGTATTGGTGGGAGGCCCTTATTGACTCTGAAGGACCTGAGGTATATTCAACTTTTACTTGGGGCGAATTCTCGAGAGCATTTAAGGAACAGTTTTGCCCGCAAGCCACAGTAAGACAGTTGGAAGAGGAATTCCTGAGCCTACAGCAAGGAAATTTATCGGTAAGAGACTACACTGCTCGTTTCTTGGAAAAGTCGCGTTTCGGAGAATATTATGTTGCCACCGAAAAGATGAAGATGGAAAGGTATGTATTCGGATTGAATTCGGAGATCAGAAAGTTGGTAACTGCAGCGAGACCTAATACGTTTTCAGAAGCAGTCAATGTTGCGGAAAATGTGGAGCGAGACAATAAGAGGGATGTTGGGGATAAAAGTGCGGGAAAGAGAAAATGGGAAGGACCGCCACATGATATGAAGAAGTCTGGGTTTCAGAGATCTGATAATCGTCCACCTTTTCGAGCAGCTGAAAGACCTTGCCCAAAGTGCCACCGTTTCCACCAGGGAAGCTGTCAAGTAGATCCTAGAAACTGTTATAAGTGCGGGAAGTTTGGTCACATTGCTAAAGATTGTCGGGTGGTTAGATTTTGTTATTCATGCAATTCTCCAGATCATCTTCAATCGGATTGTCCACTGGGAAGAATACCATCGGGAGGCACGTCGACAAGAGCAACGGGTGTTAGACCAACAATACCGAGGTCAGAGCCAACAAGAGCAAGAGGCCGTTCATTTCAGATGACAACAAAAGAAGCGGAGGAAACTCCGGACGTGGTTACAGGTACATTCTTAATAAATTCTACACGTGCTAAGGTGTTATTTGATTCCGGTGCAAACCGATCGTTTGTGTCTCCTTCATTTGCTACTCATATGCGTTTAAAGCCGAAAGTGTTAGATCATGCTTTAAAGGTAGA
The DNA here is from genome assembly GCA_033807775.1 of Saussurea involucrata. Lineage (NCBI taxonomy): Eukaryota > Viridiplantae > Streptophyta > Magnoliopsida > Asterales > Asteraceae > Saussurea > Saussurea involucrata. Next base: position 165,332,388 of record CM066320.1, read on the forward strand.
TACGGCAAATGAAAATCAAGTATCAGTTAAAGAAGTATTTGATGGTTGTGTAATAGATATAGAAGGGTGCGGGGTACCGATTCAGTTATTTCCAATAGCCCTGGTTGAGTTTGATGTGGTAGTAGGAATGGACTGGTTAGCCGAGAATCAAGCTAATATAAATTGTGATAAGAAGTTAATAAACGTTGTGTTACCTGAAAAAGGCCCGGTAGTGATCTATGGCGATCATAGGAATCACCAGTATAATCTTATTTCTATGATAAAAGCCCGTAAGTGTGTTAATAAAGGTTGTCAGAGTTACTTAGCTTACGTAATAGATACTAAGCTAGAGAAGAGTAAGTTAGAAGACATCCCAATTGTTAGTGATTTTCCAGAAGTGTTTCCTGAAGACTTGAACAGTCTTCCGCCCGTTAGACAGGTAGAATTCGGTATAGATCTAATTCCTGGAGCCAACCCTATAGCCCGTGCACCGTATCGTTTGGCGCCTCCGGAAATGAAAGAAATGATGGCACAGCTGCAAGATCTATCCGATAAGGGTTTCATCAGACCAAGTACTTCGCCATGGGGAGCACCAGTTTTGTTTGTGAAGAAGAAAGATGGTTCGATGAGAATGTGTATCGACTACAGAGAATTGAATAAGCGCACGATCAAAAATAAGTATCCCCTACCTAGAATTGATGACCTCTTCGATCAATTAGTCGGAGCTTGTTGTTTCTCCAAGATTGATTTAAGATCCGGTTATCATCAGTTGAAGGTCAAGGAAGAAGACGTTTTGAAAACTGCTTTTCGCACCAGGTACGGTCACTATGAGTTTCTAGTAATGCCATTTGGATTGACGAACGCTCCAGCCGCTTTTATGGATTTAATGAATCGGGTATGTAAGCCGTATCTTGATAAATTCGTTATTGTGTTTATTGATGATATACTTATCTATTCCCGATCCAAGGAAGAGCACGCGCAACACCTACGTTTGATTTTAGAACTCTTGAAGAAAGAAAAGTTATACGCGAAATTTTCAAAGTGTGAATTCTGGTTACGGGAAGTTCAGTTTCTGGGGCATATAGTTTCTGAAAAGGGTATACAAGTCGATCCAATAAAAGTGGAAGCAGTTGAAAAGTGGGAACCACCAAAGACAGCAACAGAAGTACGAAGTTTTCTGGGTTTGGCCGGCTACTACCGAAAGTTCATAAAAGATTTCTCTCGTATTGCCACACCGTTGACGAAACTGACTCGGGAGAATTTGAAGTTCGAATGGAAGGCAGAACAGGACGAAGCATTCAGGATATTAAAGGAGAAACTCTGCAGCGCGCCGATATTAGCATTGCCAGAAGGTTCGGATGATTTTGTGGTCTACAGTGATGCTTCTAAGTTAGGTTTGGGATGTGTACTCATGCAACGTGGAAAAGTAATTGCCTACGCTTCTCGTCAATTAAAGGATCATGAAAGGCAATATCCTACCCATGATATGGAACTTGCAGCGGTTGTCTTTGCATTGAAGATTTGGAGACATTATCTGTATGGTTCCAAATGTCAAATTTTTACTGATCATAAGAGTCTTCAACATCTTTTTTATCAAAAGGAACTGAATATGAGGCAAAGAAGGTGGCTAGAGTTAGTGAATGATTATGATTGTGAAATCCTTTATCACCCAGGAAAAGCGAACGTGGTGGCAGATGCACTAAGTCGACAAGAAAGAAGTGGAACGATAAAGGCGATATCTTTAAGAGCGGAACTGCTTCCAAACATTTTTGACGAATTACTGAAGTGCCAATTAGATGCTTATCAAGAAGAAAGTTTGAAATCTGAACGGTTGGTTGGGATATCAGCATTGCTTGGGAAAGATAACCGTGGGTTGTTGTGTTTGGAGAATAGGATTTGGGTACCTCGTTTGGGTGGATTACGTGATCGTGTACTACAAGAAGCTCATCAATCTCGATTCTCCATTCATCCAGGTACAAATAAGATGTATAGAGATCTGAAGCCATTTTACTGGTGGCCGGGGATGAAAAGAAGCATTGCAAAGTATGTGGAGGAATGTACTACTTGCAAGAAGGTGAAGATTGAACATCAAAAACCGTTTGGTCAACTGCAACGATTAGAAATTCCAGTGTGGAAATGGGATCAGATCACAACTGATTTCATTACCAAGTTACCAAGAACTTCAAAGGGATTCGATTCTATTTGGGTGATTGTGGATAGGTTGACAAAGTCTGCTCATTTCTTGCCGATAAAAGAAACCGATTCTTTGGAACGTTTGGCCAAACTGTACATTAATGAAATAGTAACTCGACATGGAGTACCAATTTCGATTATTTCTGATCGAGATAGTCGTTTTACTTCTAGATTTTGGAGAAGCTTTCAAAAAGAGATGGGAATGCAGATAAAGTTAAGTACAGCATATCATCCTCAAACTGATGGCCAGAGTGAAAGAACGATTCAGACCTTAGAAGATATGCTCCGGGCTTGTATAGTTGATTTTGGGGGATCGTGGGATACACATTTACCTTTGATAGAGTTCGCTTACAATAACAGTTATCATTCTAGTATTCAGGCGGCACCGTTTGAAGTATTGTATGGTAGGAAATGCCGAACGCCTTTGTGTTGGAATGAAGTGGGGGAAAAACAGTTAGCAGGGCCAGAAATAGTACAGTTAACAGCAGATAAGATTACTCAGATCCGGGATGGATTGAAAACGGCACAAGACAGACAGAAAAGTTATGCAGATCGACGCCGGAAACCGTTAGAATTTCAGGTTGGGGAATTTGTGATGTTAAAAGTTTCACCTTGGAAAGGAGTCATACGTTTTGGGAAGCAAGGTAAACTCAGTCCGCGGTATATTGGGCCATTTGAAATTACAGAAAGAATTGGTGAAGTAGCATAAAGATTGGATCTTCCGCCGGAGTTGAACAGGATTCGCAACGCGTTTCATGTGTCGAATTTTCGAAAGTGTTTGGTATCACCAGATCAGGCAGTATCTCTACCGGATATACAAGTGGATGAAAAGTTGAACTATGTGGAGGAACCGGAAGCGATAGTTGATCACAAGGTTAAAGTATTGAGGAATAAGGAGATCAGGCAGGTAAAGGTTCAATGGAAACATCATAGGGGTCAGGATGCGACATGGGAATCAGAGTCGGAGATGAGAGCCAAATGCCCTCATCTGTTCACTTGACTGAATTCCGGGACGGAATTCTTTTAAGGGGGAGATGTTGTAATAACCAGGTATTTTATTTAAATTAAAATATGAAAATTTTATAAGTCTTTATGTTAATATTTTATGGAATTAGGAGATAAGGGGTAAGTTTTAATTGTTACTTGGAAGTTGGGGGTAAGTTATGCCAAAAGAGTAAAGTTTAGGGTTTAAGTGGTCTTTTTGCTAACCTTGTCTACCACAACCGACTTCAACAAGAGAAATTGAGAATGATGTCTTCTCTTTTAGCCATTCAAAGTATAGTCTAGTGTTAGTGTGTGAGTGTGTGTACGGTTGTGAGAAAAAGAGAGAGAGATCGAAGGAAACAAGAAGAAGAAGGAACTCAAAGGTTGCTACAGAGATTTAAGTACTTAACTGCAGTAATTCAAGGTAATTAATCCATACCTTTATGTGTTTTAATTCTCTAAAGTGTTCTTGAGGTTTATATTTAAGTTCTTGGTGGGTTATGTTATTTTTAGAAGGTATATGAATTCTGGGTTTGGAATAGTGTTCTAATAGTAGTATAAAACATATCTGCAAAGTTACATAAACATGCATAGTATAAATCTGCAAAAATCTGGGTTTTAGGATGAAACAGTAGGCTGAGATATTCATCGAAATCGCAGTAGGCTTATATTCATCGAAGTCGCAGTAGGCAAATATTCATCGAAGTCGCAATAGACGACTGCGACATTCAACGAAGTCGCAACAGTTGGTTGCGACTTGGCATTGAAGTCGCAATGGTCGTTTGCGACTTGGCTTGAAATCGCAGTAGTTGATTGCGATTCAAGTTTGGAATCGCAATAGTTGGTTGCGATTCCAGGGTGGAATCGTAGTAGTTGGTTGCGACTCCAGGGTGGAATCGCAATAGTGAATTGCGACTCCAGGGTGGAATCGCAATAAGGGGTTGCGACTTCGGGGGTGAAATCGCGATAGGAGACTGCGACTTGAGTACTGTTCATTGCGATTTCAGTTGGGAATTTTGTAAGTTTAAGTATTAAAAGAGATATTTGGTATTTTATCTGATTTCAGATTTTGTGAAGAATCGACCTACGTGATTGATCTTGGAAGAGTTTTTGTGATAAACACAAGAGGTGAGTTTTTAATTGAAATGTTTTCAAAATGGAATACATATATGTGATTAAATGTAATATGGTGCATAAAGTGTTTATATGAATATTACATTGTATGAGTACAAGTTGGCCGGGCTTAGGACCGGTGAAAGTTGGCTGTACAAGGGACAGTGGTGTTGGCTGTATTTAGTACAGCGGTGTAAATAAATTAATTGGCTTGCTACCAATTAATATGGCCAAGGAAAAGAAAAGAGAAAGAGATGGAAAGATACATGATGCATGAGTCGTAATTGGTATTCTTATGTGAATTACGTGAATGATTATGTGCAAATGTTTCCTTTAACTAACGGGGATTTTCTCACTAGACCTCAAGGTCTAACCCTCATTTTTGTTTTAAAATATGTATTCCAGGTCATGGAGCAAACAAGAGACAATGATAGGATTTATCATGTTAGCTTTTGTGGATGTTGAATGATTAAGAAGATTTCAGTTATAATTAGTAGTTGTTATGTATTTTACTTTATTCGAAAAAGTTTGTACCGAAAGACCTAATTGTAGAATTTAAGGGACCATTTTTGGATTATGATATGTTATTTTGTGGTGAATTATATGGAACTTGTATGTTGGGATTAAGGGGCGTTACACACTCCATCACTTTCAGTTTTTGGATTACTGACTTTGTTTTTCTTTCTTTTCAGGTACCACTTGGTTTATGCCAAGAACAACACGAGGGAAAGAAATTGAAGAACTTGATCCAGAAATAGAGAGAACTGCTCGTCACCTACGTAAAGAATCGAAAGCTAGAAAACAATTGAATATGGGTGACGAGAGACCGCCTCCGCGCAACGATCCTCCACCGCTTCGCAACAATCCACCGCCACCTCCTGAAAGAGTCCCTATGCGGTCGTTTGCCGACCCAAATGTGGCAGCGGCCCGCATAGGTATTCAACCACCTACCACTGCGGCTAACTACTTTGAGATAAAGCCGAGTACCATCGTAATGGTACAACAGAATCAGTTCGGGGGAGCACCAACTGAAGACCCCCACGCGCATCTACGAGCCTTCGAACGGATATGCAACACGTTTAAGATCAACGGAATGGAGGAGAACGCAATCAAGCTAAGGCTCTTCAGCTTTTCATTAAAGGGTAGAGCTGAAATCTGGATAGAGGGTCTATCGTCAGATCTTATCACAACTTGGGCAAACTTGAAAGCAACTTTCCTTCAAAAGTTTTTCCCACCGGGAAGAACTGCTCAACTGATGGCCGACATTACGCACTTTGCGCAATGGGATCAAGAGACGTTATATGAAGCTTGGGAGCGCTATAAGGAGATGTTGAAGAAGTGCCCGCATCACGGATTGCATGGCTGGGTGATAATCCAAACGTTCTTTGGAGGCCTTCACCCACAATTCAAGAATGATATTACGGCTGCAGCGGGGGGAGCTCTTATGAACAAGACCTATGAAGAAGCAGTCGAGTTAATCGAGAATCTAGCCGAGCATAGCTACTCCACACCACGATCGTCCGTTGCACGAGTAGCGAGTGTTCGGGAATCAGACGAACTCAAAGAGATAAAAACCCAACTAGCAGCGATTACGAGCCATTTGCAAGCCGACAACCTTCAAGAACCTGATCAAGTCCATTTTGTGTCAAACCGGAGCCAACCGAGAAACGATCCTTTCTCTAACACTTATAATGAGGGGTGGAAAAGACATCCCAATCTTTCATGGAATCAGTCCGGTCAACCACAATCAGGTAATTTTTCTAACTCTTCTAATTTTGCTCAAACTAATAATGTGTACCGTCTTCCAGGTTTTAAGCAAAGGAGCGAAGGACCATCCGGAGAAAAGAAACCGGGGCTGGAAGAGATGATGATGAAGTTCATGTCGAAAATGGACAGCACGGTCGGAGAGCTAGCGAGCACGGTGAATACGGTAAAAGCTGCAACTGAGCAGAACACCGCCTCCATTAAGATCCTCGAGAGGCAAGTGGGGAAAATCTTTGAAGCCCTACAAAACCGACCTCCCGGTACTTTCCCAAGTCAACCCGAAAAGAGGAACCAAGAACATTGCAATGCCATCTATCTGAGAAATGGCAAAGAACTGAATGGGAAGCCAGCAAGGGAAGTCGAGCCTGAGGAAAAAGAGGTTGAGAAGGTGAAGGAAGTTGAAGCTGAAGAAAGCGAGGAAAGTGAACCGAAGAAGAAAGAAGTGACACCACCCGTCAAGCATGCAGCACCAAGAGTACCCTACCCGAGCAGATTGAAAGCGCAAAAGGATGATGTTAATTTTTCAAAATTTCTTGATGTTTTCAAAAAGCTAACTATCAACATCCCTTTTGCAGATGCGCTTACACAAATGCCCTCTTACGCTAAGTTCATGAAGGAGATTATATCGAAGAAGAGGACACTTGATCACCAGGCCACCGTTGCACTCACTGAAGAGTGCAGCGTGATTTTTCAGAATAAGCCTCCCTTGAAGCTTAAAGATCCAGGGAGTTTTTCTATCCCTATTTAGATTGGGGAGTTTACTTTTAATAAGGTTTTATGTGATTTAGGGGCTAGTATTAATCTGATGCCTCTTTCTATTTTCAGGAAACTTGGCCTGGGTGAGGTAAGCCCGACATACATGACTCTGAAGCTCGCGGATAGATCAATCCGATACCCGTATGGAGTGGTCGAGGACGTGCTCATCAAAGTAGGTAAGTTCTATTTTCCCGTCGACTTCGTAGTCATAGATATAGACGAAGACGAAGAGGTCCCGTTAATTCTGGGGAGATCCTTCCTGGCTACGAGCCGAGCTTTGATTGACATGGAAGAAGGCGAGATAACCTTCCGAGTCGGCGGCCAAAGCGAAATCTTCAAGATGTTCGAGAAGGTAAGAGTTGGAAGATATGAAGGATCTGAAGCTGGTCATGGAGGGCCAAAAGTAAAAGAGTCCGCGAAGAACCGTATGTGTGGGCGATCCAATTCCGCGGATACTAAACCGAGCTGAAACCACATAGTCGTGCCACGAATTTAAATACGACGCTGGGTGGGAGGCAACCCACCAAGGTTTGTTTTCCTTGTTATTTGCGTGCTTAGTTTTATTTTTATTTTTGAGTGTGTTTAAATAATAAAAAGAGCCAAAAAAATCGAAAAATCGAAAAAGTCAAAAATAGCTGAAACAGGGACATACGTGACTTGTCACGCGGTTTACATACCGCGCAGCAAGTCGCGGGGCCCTCTGTTGGTTTTCTGAAACAGAGGGTTACGCGGTTTGCCGCGCGACTTGCAAGTCGCGGGCTAAACCGCGGGCTAAACCGCGGGAGTCCCATTTGCCTCGTTTTTCGTGCAGTTTTTATTCCTTTCTTGCTTTGTGTGTTTCTGCTTTCTTGTTTTTCTTCCGTCGTTTGTTTGTTTCTTTTGTGTGTGCGTGCTCTCCCCTCCTTCGCCAAATGCTAAATATTTCAAGAATCTCCTCTGGCCGGGCAAAACAGGTATGTTCTAATCATTTCTCTGCTAAAAGAGTGGTGTTTGATGTGTTGTTCTATTTTAATTGCACGAGATGCAACAAACCTAAGTTTCACTTAGGTTTGGGGTGCCTCATTTTTGAACCATCTACATCCTCACATTAGACCCTGTGCAAACCTCGGTTTTACCGAGGTTTGGGGTTGCCTTTTATTTGGCAAACCTAGGCCACGACCTAGGTTTGGGGTGCCTATTTTTGGAAACTTTGGGTTGTCTTTTTATGCTTTGCTATATGATGCCTTGCCTGCTCTTCTTAATAACTGCACAATGACTGCGTCGCATCGCCTGCGATTTTACTTGCACATTGGGGACAATGTGTGGGTAAGGTTTGGGGTTGCCCAATCGGGCCCAAGTTATGCACGTAGAATTCCTACACTTCTGAGTGTCGAGATCAAAGTAGCTAAAATTTTTGTTTTGAATGATTGAGACCGACCATTGTGGGAAGAATCTTGTGATAGTGACGTGACCGTTAGGGAAGGACCGGGAAAGGACATGAATAGGGACATTAGTGGAGACCACCCAATAGTGAGTTCTGAGCCTTGAAAAGACGTTTTTCATTTCGAGGGATTCATACACCAAATTCATATACACTTTTTCGAATTCCTTGTCATGAATGTAGAATGATCTCGCTACATTATTGCATTGAGTAGCAAAGACGAACATCGGGGTATTAGGTAAGGGTATAGTAGACCATATCGTGTGGACCTTAAGATATGATTCCAGGCATTGTGTGTTTTATTTAACCTGTTTTTAGCTATCGTACCTTTTACCCTTCTGCGTGTACCCTTAGCCCCTTTACAGCCAAACACTCACCTTTTCGTTTCTAAACCCATCATTAAACCCTTAGCCATAAGCGTTAGCCAACCCAATCCGAAAGTGTGTCAATCGGAAGAAGTAATGAACTTAGAGAGATAGAGCGGAAAAGAAAGAAATCAGGCCAGTCAAGAAATAGAAAAGAGGGCCAATGATGCCCCAATCAAATAAAGAGGACCAATGAAGTCCCATTATAAAAAAATAAAAAAAATACCGTTAGTTAGATAGTCTCTAGTAGAGCTGCATAATAAGTGAGTCAAAGCGACTCCAATAGTGACGAGAAAGGACCAAGTGAGCGAATGTGAGGCAACGAGAGTTCAGAATTGCAAATGATTGACACGCCGAGGATTTTTGATCCTTTTACCCTTCGTTTCTTAGCCTTAACCTTAGCCCCGTTACAACCGTTATAAAGACCTGGATGATCTTCTGGAAAACGTGATTAGAGTCTATGACCACCTTTACCGATATTCCTTGTCTTGTTATTTGATTCCTCCTAAGATCAAAAGTTTGGACATTTGTGCGTCTTTCTTTAGAGTTGTCATGTAATATTTCGAGTATTATTGTACATAACATCTATAAACATGACAACACGAGCGATAACCTAGGTTCGAGCGAAATGAGAGTATCCCGTGAGGTAGGGTCGAGGCGAAATGTTTTCCCTAGTATATTCGGACTTAGTCTAACCCTAATGTAATCGGAACGGTCACGAGTTCAACTCACAATGGAAGGTCATAGGTCAAACGAAATGAGAATGAGGCGAGAGTGAGATAGATATTCACGGGTATGGGAAATCCCCGATGCATCACTTGGTACCGATTGGGAATTGCGCAGTTATTGTTATTTCACTGTGTGCTTTTATTCTATTTTATCGCGAAATTGCTTGGGGACAAGCAACGCTCGGTTTGGGGTTGTTGATAACGCCACTTTTTGGCGTTATTTTCAGTTCTCAAACCAATGAGATTGGCTTGTATTCAAGTAAAAAGGCGTGTATTTTACGGTTTATCTAGTGATTTACACAGGTTATCTAAAAGGAGGCATTCCTCGAGAAAAGAAGCTAAAAAGAGCCCAAAACGAGTCCAAACGAAGCCTAACGAAAGCCCAAAAGTCAAGCCCAAGACCCGCGACCGAACCAGGACCCGAACCGCGAACCAGAAATCGACCCACGCAGCAAAAATGACACGCGCGACTTGCCACGCGACTTGCAAGTCGCGTAACAAGTCGTGTAACCCACTGTTTCGCGTTTTTCAGCTACAAAATCCGATTTTAGGTCATTCGTTCGGGAGCCAACTTTCGGCAGACGACCAGGGGCGATTTTGGGGCGATTTCCGGCGACTTTTTGGAGCTTTCGGAGTCACGTTAGAGGGCCGATCACGAAGACAATCATCACGGAACGTAGATACAAGCACGATTGAAGGGAGTTCATCACGTTATTTTTCATGTTTTTAATCTTTCGCGTTACCATGTTTACATACGTAGTTTCATCTTTCTCTCTTGTGTTTGAATCCACCACCGACATGAACTAACCGGTTTGTGTTGGGGGTTGGAATGAATTCGGTTTATAAAGCATGTAACCAGATGATTTGAACTTTTATTGGTTTTTCCTTGATTAATGAAGCATGTGATTTTGTGTTTAATGCCTTTGAAAGTCTAGCTAGCTTTTAATTGATTTATTATTTTCAGTTGAGTTCGAGAGAATTAACTGTTAAATAGAACTAGGAATTGCATGCCTAAGACGATAAATCAGTGATAGAGATATACTGAATAAGTCTTAGTCCCAATTAACCCGTTAGGTTGATTTCGAGAGAAAATCTAGCCAAGTTAAATATAAATCGAGTACTTAATGTGTTTTGAGATCCATAGGTGAGATCGAGAGATTAAACTTATCCTTTTCAAAATAAAACCCGTTGTGGCTTGAAAGAGAACAACGGTGACTTTAGAAGATTTGTGAATCATTAAGGGGATAAACTGGTAATTGTTTGAGTTGTTTGTGTGCATGTGTAGAACCGGAGGATTTCCAACCCTCAACTTTTCTCTCTATCGAAGTTCCTAATTTGTTCTTTGCTTTGTTTGCGTTTAAGTTGTGATTTGCTAGAATTTAGTTTAAAACCCATCTTCCAAATTCGACAGTCTAGTTAATAAAGCTTATAGTAATTGTGATACTTGGTTCCTAGTTCCCCGTGATTCGATACTCGTACTTTCCTAGTACTATTACTTGACTTTGACCCGTACACTTGCGGTAAGATTCGCGGGGTGTGTAAAAATGCCGTGTCAAACACCTCAAAAATTACATTGTCTTTGTAATTTATTTTGAAAGTTAAGAGTTTGAAGTTAAGGGATCAAATATTTTAATTTGTGATTGTTGGAGTTAAAATCTGATTATGGATAAGTTGAGGGTCAAATTTAAAATTGTGAAATTGATATTTAAGTGTTGGGTCGGAAAATGAATTGGGATAATATCTCATTTGGGTTTCCTGTGAAGTCGGTTTCAGACAATCAAGAGAGAGAAGAAGAATCAAGGAAATTGGTTCTTTTTGGTAAGGGTTTATAATCATCTTCTCTACTGAATTTCTGAAAGGATTGGTAATTGTAACTTCAAAATCATCTTTCAATAGGTTATCGATTCAGTGGAGAGAAGAAATTGATTTCTGGATTTTGGTTGCGTTTATCGACCTAAGGTGAGTTAATCTTCTTTTTCTAAATAATTGAAGTTGAAATTGGATGAGATATATGTTTGTAAATTGTCTAAATGTTTTAGAACTATTGGAGTAATATGTATGAGATTGGGAATTGTGTTTTGGAGGAAATCGATGGTGAAAATAGAACACAGTCGAAGTTATCGGATAAAAGTGCAGTATCCGGTAAACTCCTGTGCGATGGTGTCCGGACAAGGTGTAGTATCCGGTAAGTTTTCTTTCCTGTAGTACCTGGTAAAGATCTAGTTTCCGGATAGATAGGTTATCGGATGTTACCCGATGACTTTGGTATCCGGACGTCATCCGGATTGTATGTGTCCGGTAAGTTGTGTTTTCCGGATACAAGTTCCGGGCATTTTGACTGGATAGTCTTTGTGTCCGGAAAGTTGTGATGTCCGGATAGTCTTGGTGTCCGGAAAGTTCTGATGTCCGGTAAGTTATGATGTTCTGGATAGTTCTGAGTTTCCAGTAACTAAGAGCTTTTAAGTTCTTCTGTTCAGAGAATGATTAATTATGGTAATTCAATCTTAGCAATATGAACATACTTATAACTTGATGTTAGTATGTTACGCTTTGATGTATGATTTGGTTTGATACCAAGCACGTATGCTAGGAAGTGTAATGGATCAATGGGAACTAGCATCGATAAGAAACGTGGAATATACATAAAGTAAATTGTAATTTCCGTTGACCTGAAATGAGGAATAGGTATAAAGTAACTTGTAATTCCCATTTCATATGGTGATGAGAAGTGAGGAATAGACATAAAGTAAATTGTAATTCTCATTTCGTAGTATAATGTGAAACGTGGAATAGGCATAAAGTAACTTGTAATTCCCGTTGACGTGAAATGAGGAATAGGCATAAAGTAAATTGTAAGTCCCATTTCGTATTGTGATGAGAAATCTAGGAATAAGCGAGAGTTAATCATAATTCCTGATTTCTATGGGAAGGTAAGAGATAGGCATAAAGTAAATTGTAATCTCTACTTCCACTCTAAGAAATAGGCATAAAGTAAATTGTAATTTCTTGGACATGAGCAATGATCTAGAATCTGTAATGATTCGTAGTAGGCTCTCGAACGTGATGATATGACTTACTGAGTGTTAGTCATATTCATGGAATTGGGTATGTTCCCGTCATCGTAAGATGTTTAGATGTACGGTAAGAATGATGACAAACCAGGTTTGTTTATACGCTTTGTTTACTTGGGTTTCCAAAGCTGATAAAGTTTTAATTTGAAAATGGATGTTCTCACTAGGTGTAAGCCTAATTGTTTCAAATTAAATTTTCTTACCAGGTACGAGCTCGGGGAAGTAACGGGAAGAGGGACGAGTGATTTCTGATACTCAACTTTTGGTGATGATTGGAGAAGTTAGCATATACGAGGATGTTTTGGAGAATGGTCTAAACAACTAGTATAATCTGATCTTAATGTTCAGGATTAGATTAGTAGGTTGTTTTGATAAGCACAATTTGTACTTATGTGAACCCTCATAGCTAATTCTCCATTTATGTATAAAAGTTTGGATGATATTTTGGTTAACTTTGATAAATTTTAAGGTTTAAAATTGTCATGGTTTTTGGACGTTTCAACCGTTAATCAAAAGTGTTTGAGCAACCAATAGATAACTCACTAAGATTCCAACAGAACAAAAACACATCATGAACATAAAAAGTAAAACCCGGTAGATAAGAATAGAGAAGCAAGAACTCTAGAGGAGGTACCAAGAGAAGATGGATAGGTTGTAGATTAACCCTATACATACAAAATATATGCAAAATTACCAAAAAAAATCCACTAACAGTTACATTTAGATTTTTTGTATATGACAATGGTCCTCATAGCCACACTTGCGAGGGTTTATACGTTAATATCGTTTCTTTGATGAAAGTGGGTAGTTCTTTTCTCCTCCGTCATTTATGATTTCCTTGCTAGGAAAAGAACACAAAGTTTAGCATAATACACATTTACATATTACACTTTCAATCAAATATAAACGATAAAGCAATAAAAATAGAAATTAACGATAATACAAAAAATAAGTAGAGATCGAGGGAAAGAAAGTATGAGGTACACCACTAAAAAGTAAACATGAAAGGAGATGAATAGAGAGAAAGATTTATAAGTGATGGAGAGAGTTGGATAGTTGGATGTTGAACATAGTTTTGCAAATAATAATACCAAAACAACAACCAAATTATATTGAAATATGCATTTTTCATAAAGGGCAAAAATGTGTATTAAATATTTATAAAAAGTAATGAAAAATTATACCTTACAATTGTTTCAAGTGCAATTTGACAAAAAAAACACATGTACCAAGCAATCCTAAAATGACAACACAATTCTTGAGCCCTATATATTGATTATAATAAATACTCATTTATATATATTAATGATTCATAATTGAAAAAGATGAAACGTTTTTTGAATTCATGAATGGCTTTAATTCTTGAAAATAATTAATATATACCGTACATTTCATTAACTAATATATTTTTTTTAAAATAAAATATCTTTTTTTATACATGCATACTATTTGATTTAATAAGTTTTTTTTATATTTATGTATATAATAAAAAACTGAAAAGTTTGTTCATTTTTTCTTTCGTTTTCATAAATAAAATAATCAAACAAAATTTATTAATGAATTAAGAGTGTTATCATTTATCATAGATGAAAAAATGAAAAGGGTAAAATGAATGTCTCTAAGAAATTTGTTAGTTTGGAGTTTAAATCTTGTTAAACAGAAAGTCAAATTACCAAATAAGGTTTTTTATAACGAAAATACATAAGTTTTATTAAAAGGTACTTATTTAATAATTTAAAATTTTGAAAGGATGAAGAAAATATATAGAGAATTTTATTCTAACAATATGTCCCAACTTCCATCATTCTTTGTACGGTTTTATTTTTATATATCAATTTTAATAAGTTTTTTTAATTGTATATAAATTTCTAATTTTATTTATTTTCATTTTTATGTATATAAATAAAAAAGGAAGAGTTTTGTTCATTTTACTTTAATTTTCTTTTTTATTTTTCATAAATAAATAAAATAAATAAAATAAATAAAATTTATTAATGAATAAGAGTATTATCATTTAATATTTAAAACATTCAAAACCTAAAGAGAAAATGAAAGGTTTGCTTGTTCAATAACAAATTTTATTAAAAATAATTAAAAATAATGATAAAATAGAAAACTATGAATGAAGCTCTTTCAACATGCCACATCATCTCTCCATGATTCTACTTTATATATAGATATAGAATAAGAGTGTTATCATTTAATATTTAAAACATTCAAAACCTAAAGAGAAAAGGAAAGGTTTGCTTGTTCAATAACAAATTTTATTAAAAATAATTCAAAATAATGAGAAAATAAAAAACTATGAATGAAGCTCTCTCAACATGCCACATCATCTCTCCATGATTCTACTTTATATATAGATATAGATTGGATTGGGCTAAAAGATATCATGACCCATCTTAATTATTTATAAATATGTTGATCTAATCAGTAGGGGTGTACATAAAACCGTCAACCCGCGAAAACCGCCCAACCCGCTAACAACCCAATTAAACCCAACCCGCCAACCCGCAAAACGCGAAACCGTAAACCGCCAATTAAGAGGGTTGAAATTTGGTTAGACCTAACTCAACCCGTCCAACCCGCCAACCCGTGGCTACTATATATTTTTTATAAAATTATATATATATATATGTGTGTGTGTGTGTGTGTGTGTGTGTGTGTGTCATTATTCCTACTTCTACAGCTATAGGTTTACATTTTTACCCAATATGGGAAACATTATTCATTCAATGGATATAATATAAGAATAAAAAAAGATACCAGTCTATTTTGTTTTTGTAACATTTTATTCGATTAGTTAAATAAACGAATATGAAAAACGGTCTCGTTCGTTTATTTACGTACGTGAACGTTCGTTCATTTATATTTGTTTACGTTCGTTCATTTATATTTAATTAAATTATGTTCGTTCGTTTAACATCTTAACGTACGAACATAAAGGAACACTAACGTAAATGAACACGATCAAACACGTTTTCGTTAACAAACGAACATGAGCAAGAAAAAAAATTGTTTATTTACCGTTCGTGTTTGTTCGTTTGTTGGGTAAAGTTAAATGAATGAACACAAACAAATCTTCGTTCTTGTTGGTTTGCTTTGTTTATATCCCTAACGGTCATACTTGATTGATCATTTGGGTGGCCTGGACATCTATTATTCAAACTTTTGAAGTATTTGATTGATGATTTGAAGTACTTGATTCTAAGACTTAAGAATTTAACTATATATTTGGATGATTGTAACAACTAATAACTTCGTTTTGTATATTTTTAGTAGTATTTGTCGTATTTCATTTCTCAATTTTATGTTTACAACGAAACCGCTCAACCTGCCACAACCCGCAAGGGTTGGGTTATACTTTTGAATGAGTTTGGTTGGGTTGATATTTTTCCAAACCGTCATAATTGGATTGGGTTGTAAAAACGTCTCAAACCGTCCAAACCAACCCGTATACACCCCTACTAATCAGTGACCCAATGTAATATTATATATATATATAGGGGCTTAATCAAATGAGAACTGTTTAGTTTGTGATAACCGTGAGATCCAATATGAGCCACACATTTAAAATAATTAATATAAATTTTAAATAAAAAAAAGGGTGTTTTAGTAGATTCCCAAATCTAATTAAATCATTAAATCCTAAAATATCTCCCCTATATTTGTTATACGTCTCCCCCCCCCCCCCCCCGGCGTCTCTCTCTCTATCTCTCTCTTACCTAACCCTAAATCATTCTCCGGTTGCCGTCATGGAAACAAGAAGACCTGATTTGTACCGCACACATTTTCGACGACGGATTCTGCAACCATGACTTTGGTTCGCCGGCGGATTATGCTCTACAACCGCCGCCGCCGACAGATTTTGCTCTACAACCACTCGACGATTCGAACTGATTAGGCCTCGATCGTTGAGAAGATTATGCAACCACGACCACGACCACTCCCACCGTCAACATCGTCGGCACCTGTGATTTTTCTGGGTTTGTGGCGGTGGTGTCTATGATGGAGACGATGGAGACGATGGAACTCATACTCACACACTTTCATATAGAGGTGATACACATAACCTCTATGCATGGTCAAGAAAATTCAGAGGTTGATTCATAGAAGATCAGAAGCAGATCACAGAGCTTCTTATTTTTTTTGATCTGGAATGCAACCTAAAGAAGTTCAAGGCAGAAGCAGAGGCCACCTAGATCCTGACAAGTGCAAAACTTAATCACAGTATTCCAACCAGTTCAAAGATGCTCTTTGTGCAAAACTCAATCAGAGGCTCTCTGTGATCAAATCGTCAGAGGTAAGAGCAATGACCAGAAAGGACCAGAGGTTGACCAAAGGATGTCTATCAGAGGTCGATGGTCCAGAAATCAAAATAAGCCAAAAGCCCGGAGCCCGAAAATTTTCAGATTGTTTGACAGTTTTGCGCTGTTTCAGAAACACGCGCACAACTTTTTACTCGGTGCTCCAATTGACACGAGTCCAGTTGCATTGGAAATATAATTCACAGACACACGACTTTGATGTTTTGAGTTTTCTCAAATTATGTGACCTGATATGCCAAAATCATCTTCAAAGTCTGCTGTAAGGTGCTGGACCAAAAGCATTGCATTTTACTCGTGCGCTTTCCGCTTTCAAGAACGGTGTTCTCTCGACGTTTCTTCATGGTTTCATGATGCTATTGTGACACATTAATTGTCACTCCCTCCTCTGTTATTCATGTTTA
The DNA here is from genome assembly GCA_033807775.1 of Saussurea involucrata. Taxonomy (NCBI): domain Eukaryota; kingdom Viridiplantae; phylum Streptophyta; class Magnoliopsida; order Asterales; family Asteraceae; genus Saussurea; species Saussurea involucrata. Next base: position 165,349,490 of record CM066320.1, read on the forward strand.
AATCTCGGTGCTGAATGCTTACTCAACGGGAACTTATGAGTCGAATTTTCTGTTTTGACGACCGTTCTGCGCAACTGAGGGAAAACTTGCACAACTCACACATTTTTCATCCAAAATGGATGAATAAAAGCTCGTTGGAAAGCTAAGAGGCTGGAGTCAATGTGCATGTTTCATGTTTTCTCTCAAAAAGGCTCTTTGATGGTCTAAAACAGCGGTGAAGTTGAGTCATGAAAGCTGGACAAAATGGAGACCCACCCGATCCCACCCGACCGACCCAAAACCCGAACAGGCCGAGAAAGTGTCACCCGATTCACCCGAAACCGATTCACCCGAACCCGTTTAAAAATCTCGGGTATTTCGGATCGAGGTGGGTCTCCATTACCCACACCCGAACCTGTCTGAAACCCGAACTTATTTATAAAAAAATAAATTGTTAATATATATATATATATATGTGTGTGTGTGTGTGTGTGTGTGTGTGTATGAGAATTAACTCCATGGTATAACAAAATGGTATATGTCTCTTCCCTTTTCCAAGTAGAGAACATGGCAGCAATGGTTCTTCCTCGTGAACTACAAATTGCTTTAACATATTTACATTGAACCATGTTTTTGATCAAACAACCCCAAATTCTTTTAAGGTTTCATTATAATAATTAAACTGAAGTTAATATATTGTTGTTAATTTTTAATATATTGTAGTTTACTGAAAAATATGATCGAAAAACAGGCAAAAAAAACACATAAAACTAGGTTGAAACAGGCCTGAAAGTGGGCTGGAATCAGGCCCAACCCGAACAGACCCGATCCGACCACCCGAAACCCGATCCCACCCGAAACCCGATCCCCGAACTTAAGTTTGGACGGGTTTCGGGTTCCACATGTCCCGACCCGAAACCCGATCGGGTTATGGTTTTTAGGCCACATGATTATGGTTTGATTTTGATTTTAGGGTTTGGGTGTAACATAAGGGTATCACAGTGCATTTTCAAAGGCAAAGGGTATCACAGTGCATTTTCAAAGGGTATCACAGGCAAAGGGTATCACATGCAAAGGGTATCACAGTGCATTTTCAAGGGACATCTTGGTGTCACCGGAGGCCGGAGGTATGAGGCCGGAGACCGGAGGCAAGAGGCCGGAGAGATGAGAGAGGAGATTTTAAAAATACCTAAAATGCCCTTTTATTTAAATTTCAAACAAAATTACCAAAATTAATAATTTCCTAATTTATTGGCTCACATTGGATCTCACAGTTACCACAAAATAACTAGTTCTCCCTTGAATGACCCCCTATATATATGGGGGAGGTTTAAACGAGAACGCCAACTATTTAAGAAACCAAAAACACAAACAAAACATGTGCAAAATCACATGTGATTTTACACTACTGCAAAAACTGGAGGCAGACGACTTTGGCCGCGACTTCACTAGTGAGCCAAAGTCGCGTGAATCATGTATGATTTTGTACATTAACGTCGTTTTCTTGTTTTCTTAAATAGTTACGTTCCCATATAAACCTACCTATACACACACACACACACACACACACACACACATATATATATATATATATATATATAGGGAAGGGTTCATTAGAGAAGTCCAAATATTTAGAGAAATAGAGAAGTAATCTTGGCCATTTATTCGGTCAAGATCGGCGGCTTTGACCGAGAAGCAGCGGATAATTACTCACGTGGTCTGAACAAGATAGAGGGGTAGTTTCGTAAAAAATACACGAGCTGAGTTCATATATGAATCTGTGTGATTCACATATGAACTATACGTTCATATATGAACCTTTGTAATTCACATATAAACTCTTTTTAACTAATTCATATATGAACCTTTGTGATTCATATATGAACCTTTGTGATTCATATATGAATCAGTTAATTTGTTCATATGAGAAGTAGTTTAAAAAAATTCATATATGAATCACAAAGATTCATATATGAACACAAAGGTTCATATATGAATTAGTTAAAAAAATTCATATATGAATCACAAAGGTTCATATATGAACACAAAGATTCATATATGAATCAATTAATTGATTCAACTGATTTATATATGAACCTACAGTTAATTAGTTTTATATATGAACCTACAGTTAATTAGTTTTATATATGAAACACAAAGAGTTATATATGCATCACAAGATTCATATATCAATTAGTTATAAAGAGTTCATATGTGAATTACAAAGGTTCATATATGAACATATAGTTCATATGTGAATCACACAGATTCATATATGAACTCAGCCCGTATTTTTTGTAAAAGTTACGAAGTTGCCCTTCTATTTTTGGAACAACCGCAACTTTTGACCAGTCAAAGCCGCAATTTTTGACCAGTCAAAGCCACAACTTTTGACCAATTATAACCGATCTTGACCGAATAAATGACCAAGATCACTTCTCTGTTTCTCTAAATATTTGGACTTCTCTATTGAACCTAAGGCTATATATATATATATATATATATATATATATGTATGTATATATATATCTACAAGATTCACATATTAACGGTAGAATAGGAAAGTATTCACTTATTCTTCAAAAGTGAACACTTATTTTGAGATGGAGAAATATTATTAGAGTAGATAGGTGGTTAAGATTGGTTTGTATATGAAACCTTGTATGTGTGTTTGCCATCACATGCATTTGTTGTATTTTCAAAATAATGTATAAATAGCAAGTCTTCGCGTATTAGAAAAATAAAGGATAGGTGGATATCATTGTGTCCCAAATAGATGAAAGGGGTTGGGTAGCAATGAGAAGTTGAGGTTAACGTAAGAAACATGAGAAGTGGTTATCAACTGTTGGATGAGACCATCAGCAACCGTGATTTCTTGATAATTAACTAATTAGATGACTTAGTGGTTTGGGTGATGAATCAAAGGAATTAAACCTGGAGGGACTTTTGGATCTTGTATAATTATTTTTCATAAGTAATATTTCGACCCAATGAAAGCATCAATTACATTAAGTTGACTTTGGGATAATCCTTCCTAAATACGAGAGTAAAATCACAGAAATCTCGTTTTGTTTGTATATAAATGAAAACTTCTCCTAAAAGTAGAGGTCTATTGACAATTAGTTACCAGCAGTTATCGGGTACTTGTCCGTTGTTACATAGCAATTATGAACAAAAACATTAGGGACAAATCTAACTGATTTGATTAGATAGAAGTATAATACAATGGAATATCTTAGCACACACACATATTCTAGGGCTCAGGTAAAACTAGGTGTAAAGTAAAGCCGGGGAGGGTATGATGTTTGTACCTATTATTCATAGCAAAAGTTTTAACCAAATATAAACATGAATTTGGTAAAAATATGGATCAAGAAACAAAACAAAACTTGTTGTACGTACACGGTGGCATTACGATAACCAGAAAAGTTGAGACCTTTTGGATGGTTTATATAGAGGGAGGTTCAGGGGAAAACCTAAAAAAACGGAAAACTAAGGAATCCTGGTGGCCTTTCATCCGGACGGTACGTACTTGTGCATACAGGTAAAAGTAAGTTGTTTTTTTTGTGCATTATGCATTTGTGCATATACACGTGTGCATGTTACAAATTGCTTGTATGCACAAGTGCAGTCCAGATGAAAGGCTACCATGTTCCTCAGTTTTCCGTTTTTTTTAGGTTTTCCCCATAACCTGACCCTATAGTATGCAGAGATCAACGGATCATATTTGACTCGAATCCCTCCCAAAGATGAAGCGTCGCACCCAGTCTGACACCACCAATGACCTTGTACGCCAACTCACCTGCTTGCTGTACATGTTCATCCAAACAAATATAAATATATATACAAGGTCAAACTATTGGTCAACTCCTTTCTAATATGGGGTGGGATGGGGTGGTTTACCTTGCATACACAGAGTACCAAAGCCACTGAGAACTTTGGCCAATGGACACCCAATCTCCTGGGAGTTGTGCTGCTGTTTGCTCTCCTCCTAATGGAGCAAATTGACCAAGATGCTTGTACCTACAAAAGTAAATCATCAGGGTTTAGGTTTTGACTTTTAAGAGTCAAACATTGCAAGTACTAGAAATTTCAGGGCAAAATCTCATTTAGTTAATTAAAAAGTGTAATAATCGCGTACCTGAAGGGACGGAACCTATGTCGGCCTGATTCTCTAAAACGCAAAGGACCTTCTGGATATTTCGTGCACTCTTCCATGCGGTTGAAACAATCAGCAAGATACGAACCTTGCTGAGCTGCAACCTGCAAAGCCGATATTAAACCACATGAGAAAACAAAAGAAAATTGATTAATTTAGAGCAGAATCTAATGTTTTCTGATATTATACTTGAGCTGTTGCTGGAAGATTCTTCATTTGAGAATCTACTTGAGATAGAGCTGATTTAAATTCTTCAACATTCAGTTCAATGGATTCTTTTGCAACATCTCCCTTGGATTCGGTGAGTAGATCAACAAGACTGCTCATCTGTTTATTCTTCAGATAAAGTTGCACCTGTGGATATCTGTCGCATATGTCGTCAAGCGCTTCTTGGAACTCTTTGACAGCAAGTGTTCCTGAGTTGTCCTTGTCTGCCTTTTGAAATATAGCTGAAATATCCTCCTGGAGATGAAAGGGATACATGAATGAGTTTCATGTATGATTTTTGAACCAGAATGATATATACGTTAATTGTGATATATGATTTTTGAGGGTGTATTTGTAACGCGCACCATGACTTTACGCTGGTTAATTGTGGCACAATCTCCAAGTGCATATATACTATTGGTCCCTTCAACTCGAAGCCATTCATCAGTAGCTAATACGCGTCTATTTGCCTATAGAGAAACAAACAAAAATCGTGTCACAATATAAGCATGAAGTTGTAAACAGAAAATGACGATGGAAAATACCTGCCCAATCTGTTTCATGAAATCCATTATGACAGGACGAGTTGCAATACCCGTTGACCAGACTGCCATTCCGTAGGGTATAGTAGAAACCTCCCCAGTTTTAATCACTTTGGTTGAAATTTCTTTTTCTGAGACTTTCACAACCATCTCCCCTGTTTTCAAATCTATACCATCTCTGTGGAACTTTTCTTCTGCAAAAGTCGTGATTCGTTTGTCAAACCTGCACAACATTAGCAGCTCATTGTGTAAGCATAAACAATAATATAGATGCTCATGATCATTGTTAAACTTCTCAAAATAGTACTCTCATTATGGTTTTCTAAGGGGCTGTTGGGCAGATGCTGAATGATTTGGTGCAAAATGATTATTTGGTCAGAATGGAATCATTAAGAGTTAAACAGGAGCAATTGCAATGGTTGTTATAACACCAACAGACGCATACATGTTCAAGATGTGGTCGGTTGCCTCAAGAAGCGTTATCTTAACCAAATCTTTAACAGATGGGTACAACTTCACCAAATCCTCGGACACAAAATCATGAAGCTCAGCTGCAAACTCCACTCCGGTTGGCCCACCACCAACAACAACAAACTGAAGAACTCTTTTCTTCTCATCTTCACTCAAATTAGGCAAGCTTGCCCTTTCAAAGCAGTCTATTACTGTCCTCCGGATCTTCTGAGCATCTTCGACTTCCTGAAATGGAAATGGTCAAATAATTAGAAATATACTCAAGATACTTCAATGTAATTGAATGAAGTTGCTTCCTATTTTTATCATGTGAACTGAATTAAACAGACATTTGAGCTTGATCCAAAATAGATTTGGATTATAGTCATGCATTTTGGGTCATTGGTCCACGAGGGTGCGTTTGGTATGCAGACATGCTAGGACATAACTAAACATGACTAACAGTTGTTCAACGTTTGATAAGACAGAACTGGACAGAATAGACCACATAACATTGACCAATTTACCCTTAATAAGTTGTTTATTTATTTTATATATTTTGATTAATTACGTAATTTATTAAATTATAATGAAATAAATATTTTTTATAACAAAATAAATTATTAGAGAGTTTTCTTCAAGATGATTAAAAAGACACCAAAGTAAAAAAATTATGTAGTTTCCAATTTACATTTTCTAACTTTTTCTATTTTTTTATATGTGTATTTAATATTTTATATAAATTAATCAAACCATAGAAACCATATAAAAATAATATTTTGAGGAAAGTACAGTGAAAGTTTAAAGAACATAAAATACAATAAATAAAATTTAAAGAATGAATAAAATATAAAATAGAACGCATATTTGATGTTTTGGAAGAGAATTAGATTTTATTTTGAGGTTATATTGGTAAATCATAAGTCTGTTCCACCTTGTTCCATGGGGTGGGGGTGGGGGTGGAACAGGACTGTTCCACTTTGTTCCTGTCTGTCCCACATAAAAGTCCTGCCAAACGTGAGACGGCGATCTCCGTTCTGCCCTGTCCAGTGTACCAAGCGCACCCTGATTGATCTTATTTTTGTCCAGCTACTTGAAATCATTAAGATCTAAGATGAAACAACAAGATTTGATGAGTGAATTACCTTCAAGTAGTGGCAGTTTTCTTCTACACCAGGAGTGTTAAACGTATTAACACGGGCTCCCATTGCAACTACCAGGTAATCATAATCTACAACAAATTCTTGTTTATCATCTTGACTTGAACGACAGTAAATTTTTTTATTTTTTGCATCAATCCTGTAGCATTCAGCTTCCCAGTAATCAACACTTACATTCTTCTGTAAAAGTAACAAGCATTGGTCAGTAACTAAACTTTTAAGAACTATAACTGTTAAAGTTGTTGAATGTTTGGGATATATAAACTTTGTTCTGTGTTAAGCCACTGCAATTACCTTCTTGACAATGTTGCGAATCGGTTCAACAACACTGCGAGCTTCCACTGTGCCAACAGTTACACTTGGTAGTAAAGGCGTGAATGCAAAGTAATTCCTTGGCGATATCACCTGGACGTCATACGACGGATTCTTGAGATTTTTCAAGAAACTTGTACCAGCCCAACCAGTTCCAAGTACCACCACCCTCTTTTTCTCATTACCTGGCTCAGGTAACTCATCAATCTTCCCAGCAGTTTGTATGTTTGCCTCAGAATAAGCCACAAGACCCCCACCACTAAAAATTTATATTAGATAAATAACTGAAAGTGGATAAAAGCTATACGAATGCCATATATTCACAAGAAAACAGGATTCGGTACTAAAATGAATGGAAATTTTTGCAAAGTCAAGCATATTTTTCTCAACATCAACATACGAGAAAGTGAAGCCAACAATATCCTGATGGATGCACTCTCTTGCAAGGGTAGGACCCACTAATTTAATAATATAATACTATTACTTTTATAAAATTGGTTTATTTATATTATAATAAATCATATTTAGTATTAAAATATGTAAATTAGAAAGACGTTTGGTCTTGCATTGATGTAGGGTATGTTATTGCAAAGATGATGTGGCACTTTAGAAATGATTTTGGTCTTGCATTAATGTGGATGGTCTTATGTTCCAAGAAGACAAAGCGATCATATAGCAAAATGAAATGTTTAATATTGAAGATTAAGTAGTTCCGAGAAAACTGTAGATACCCTAGACACAAATATACCTTGATTTTCATTGCAAACACCTCACAATCAATGATCAAAAAAGAGAAAACTGCATTTTCAAGCAATTCAATGACAAAACTGAAACAGAGTTTTCAGATAACATAAACTAAACGACCTGTAAGATCAAACCAAAATCTACATAATTTTGATGATCTAACAGCTAAAAAGGGATCAAACTCAACTTACAATAATCACCACAAAATTGAACAAGCCTGTAACAATCATCAATATATTACCAAATCTCGGCTAACACTTCCAAATATCTACTTCTAATCTGCTCAATATATCATTAAACCATATATCCATAACGATCGTATCCACTTTTCACTACAATCTAGATCTGATTTACTTCAGAACGTCCTAAAACTCCCAATTACAAGACACGCAACGATTTTCAGCAAATTTAGATCAATAACAATCAAAATCATCTAAGTAATTAAGCTGAATTAGACGGTGTACCTGACGGCAAAAACAACGAGAAATCTCGAGAGCGAAGGATTTTCACGGAACGTTCTGGAAACTCTTTCGTAGAAATTCAAACTCTTCATTTCTGCTTCAAAATCTCAGAATTTCAGATCTAGATACTTTGCCTGCTTGACCGATCACAACAACAACATGATCAATCGTATATACATATATATATACACACATGAAAACAGAGAGAGAAAAGCTTCTTATTACCTTACAGAGAGAAAGAGTGATGAGTTGATCTGGTTGAAGGTTTTGTTGTCTTTGTACAACTAATCTTCGCGGTTTCGTCGGAAGGAGGGGAATCTTGGTCACTACCGGCTGGTGTGGGGCTGACGTGGAGAGCAATAGAGTTGGACACGTGGATATCGGTGGCGGTGAACGGAAAAATTGGAGGCCTATGACCCTATCTCTCTGGAGGTCAATAATTACAAGTTCGAGAACGTGCCACGTGGTCGGCGCCTTTGGTTAAATTATTTTCACGTTCGCCTTTGCGTTCAAACGCCAAAAAGGTCCCCCACTTTTTTTATTTTAGTTTCATTCAACATTTTTGATAAATAATTTCTGAAGCAATTTAATTCTAGGGAAATTAATTAAAATATCTTAAGTTAAACCATGTTTTACTGAAATACCATAAATCTCGCCATGTTACAAAAATACCCCAAAAATCCGCGATGGAGCCCGCGATCGCGGGCCCCAGGCCACGTGTCACCAAAGTTTGACCCGTGGCCGCGTTGGTCCCTCAATAAATGCCCGCGGTCCAGCTTTCCCCCCTCAATAATGCCCGCGTGTGCAGTTTTGGTCCCTGCCCGCGTTTGACTCTCGTTGACCCCCGCGATCGCGGGCTACACGTGTCACCAAGTTTGCCCACTTTGCCCGCGTTGGTCCCTCAAGAATGCCTGCGGTCCAGCTTTCCCCCCTCAAGAATGCCCGCGTGTGCAGTTTTGGTCCCTGCCCACGTTTGACTTTCTTTGACCCCCCGCGATCGCGGGCAAAAGTGTCACGTGTCGGCACAGGGTTAACCCTAAAATCCCTTTGACGAACCAAACCCTAAAAAATGTTTTCTTAGGTCGCACTATATAAGGGGGGGGGACCAAAAACCGGCCACTCTCATTTTTTTAATAACTCTCTCAATTTTTAATCAAACTCTCTCAATTTTCTCACACTCTCTCAATTTTGTCGTGTGGAATACGCGTTCGGGTTTTGTGAAGATGTCTCGTATTACCTCTATGGTATGTTTCCTTATGTTTTTTGTTATTTTTTGTATGTTATTTTAAGTTAAGATATATGATTTGTAGGTTGCTATAGGGTTTATAACTTATGTTTGAATATCTTCTATGCTTAACATGATATGTATGGTTTTATGTTTGAATGTGATATTTGTATGTTATAATGTGTATGTTGTTATAGTGTGTTTTTTTATAAAAAAATTGTTAAGAGTGTTTTTTTATAAAAAAATTGTTAAGAGTGTGTTATTATAAAAAAATTGTTAAAAATGTGTTTTTTTTAAATCACACTCTTAACAATTTTTTTATAAAAACACACCCTTAACAATTTTTTATAAAAACAGTTTTTTATAAAATATTGTTAACAGTGTGTTTTTATAAAAAAATTGTTATAGTTTTATGGTTTTATGTTTGAATGTGATATTTGTATGTTATAATGTGTATGTTGTTATAGTGTTTTTTTTCATAAAAAAATTGTTAAGAGTGTTTTTTTATAAAAAATTGTTAAAAATGTGTTTTTTTATAAAAACACACTCTTAACAATTTTTTTATAAAAACACACCCTTAACAATTTTTTATAAAAAATCTTTTTTTATAAAAAATTGTTAAGAGTGTGTTTTTATAAAAACACACTTTTAACAATTTTTTTATAAAAATACACTCTTAACAATTTTTATATGAAAAAACACACTATAACAACATACACATTATAACATACAAATATCACATTCAAACATAAAACCATAAAACTATAACAATTTTTTTATAAAAACACACTCTTAACAATTTTTTATAAAAAAACTGTTTTTATAAAAAAATTGTTAAGAATGTGTTTTTTAAGAATGACAACTTAGGTCCCTACGGTTTTAAGAATGACAACTTAGGTCCCTAAACTTTTAAGAATGCCAATTAGGTCCTAAACTTTTAAGAATGATAACTAGGGTCCCTAAACCGCACTTTATCTATATATAACAATATGATACGTTGAAATAAAATAAACCGCACTTTATCTATATATAACACTATTATACGTTGAAATAAAATACCACCGCACTTTATTTATATATAACAATATGATACGTTGAAATAAAATAAACCGCACTTTATCTATATATAACACTATTATAAGTTGAAATAAAATACCACCGCACTTTATCTATATATAACAATATGATACGTTGAAATAAAATAAACCGCACTTTATCTATATATAACACTATTATACGTTGAAATAAAATACCACCGCACTTTATCTATATATAACAATATGATACGTTGAAATAAAATAAACCACACTTTATCTATATATAACACTATTATAAGTTGAAATAAAATACCACCGCACTTTATCTATATATAACAATATGATACGTTGAAATAAAATAAACCGCACTTTATCTATATATAACACTATTATACGTTGAAATAAAATACCACCACACTTTATCTATATATAACACTATTATACGTTGAAATAAAATACCACCGCACTTTATCTATATATAACAATATGATACGTTGAAATAAAATAAACCGCAACATCTATATAAAATAAAATAAACCGCAGCATCTATATATAACACTAACTATAACAGCTGTGAATGACTATGTAGAAGGATTTCTTTAACATCGACTTGACGCTAAGGTGCAAAGTTTCCTACATAGATGAATTAGGAGCGCTCTTTAGGGGATTAGGTGATCGCGCGGATACCCTTGAGACCATCTATAGAGGGACACCGTTCGGGCCATGGATGGATGTGTCTTACTCTGGTGGCGACCCTACGCTAGTACACATGTTTCTACAGTTGGAGGTCGAGGACGCCAACGCTGAGCCGGAGGAGATGCATTTTGATTTCTTCGGCTCTCAATTGCATTTTGGGCGTCGTCAGTTCTGTCTAATTACAGGACTACGTTTTGGAGAGGCTCCCCCCTTCCTCCCTTAGAAGACTGCTCCTTCGTTCCTAGGGTTTGGGGCATTTCAGCATCTCGTTTGAAGCTGAAGGCATCCCGGGACATGATGAAAGAGGGCCTTAGTGCCCTAACCGACGACGATGTTGTCCGTGTATGCTTGGTGGTGATCGTGGATATGGGCTTCCTGGGCCGTGAGTATAGCCAGTATGCTTCCGAGACGGTCCTTAGGGCCGTCGAGGACCTTGAGCTGTTTAACAGCTACCCGTGGGGTAGCCATATCTGGACACATTGCTACTCTATTCTGCACCGAGCCATAGCCAGACGCGTTGATCCACATGCAAAGATGAATCTTTGTGGTTTTACATACGCCTTCAAGGTTAGATACGTAGTATAACAATTGTTAATAATACATACAAACTGTTTGGATTTTCTTTTTACGTACTTGCTCTTCTTGTCTAATTCCAGATATGGATCTTGGAGATGTTTCCCGCATCAATCCGATATTTCGTCAAGCGCGACGATCGAGTACTTAGGGAACCCGTTGGGACAAGCGTGTTACCCTAAGTAGGTCGCTTTGGTTTCAGTTCTTCAATGCGTCTAGAAATGTAAGTTCTTTTACTATGTTTACAATTTGCATACGTTAGTCCCGCTTATTAATTTCTTTTATGTTTTATCATATATTTAGCAGCCACTCTTGCCGTTCGATCGCCTTGTGCCTACTGTCGACGAGATGGGCACAGATTGGTACAGAGACAGCGTGGCCTTTAATGACGCAGAGGCGGAAAGGGCTCGACGTCCCCCTACTTCCGAAGATGAGGAAGACGACGACAGGCCCCCTTCCGGTGGATACCAGCCGCCCCCTTCCTCCTCCTACCAGCCGGCCCGTTCCTCCTCCTACCAGCCGCCCCATTCCTCCTCCTACAATCCATATGAGGCGGCCCCTTCCTACGAGCCACATCGTGGCTCTCATGAGCACCTGTGGGACTACGTCCACGGGCCGCTAGAGTCACGTGTACAGCTTCTGGAGGGATTCTACAGACAGTTTAGCGCTGTCAATGTTAGTGTTTAACTTAATTTGTTGGCTACGTTTATTTAGTTTGTATATTAATATTACGTTCTAAATTTGTTTTAGCTGTCGAGTACGACACCGATCCCCGCTCCGTTCGGACAGGGGGCACAAGCGACGTTTGCCACCACATCCTATCCGTCATTCCCTGAAAATGTAAGTGACATTGAGTAACCATTATAGTTATATGTTTGTTCCTAAGTTTGTAACTCTTATAATGATCAATGTCACGCAGGCCGGGATGTCGGGGGCCGGGATGTCCCAAACGCCGTTCGCCACCACATCCTATTCTACTATCCCGGAGAGTGTAAGTGACACTGAGTAACCATTATAGTTATATGTTTGTTCCTAATTTTGTAACTATTTTAATGATCAATGTCACGCAGGCCGGGATGTCGGGGGCATACACCTCGCAGATGCCGCCGCCGTTCGCCACCACATCATATTCTACTATCCCGGAGAGTGTTAGTGACACTGAGTAACCATTATAGTTATATATCGATAATCCTAATTTTGTAACTATTTTAATGATCAATGTCACGCAGGCCGGGATGTCGGGGGCACAGCACATGCCGTCGTTCGCCACCACAACAATCACAAACATCTTTGGCGGTTCGGCCGATGACTATTACAGGCCGGAAATGCATACTGTAAGTTATTTTGGTAGTTTTGGTTTAATTGTGAACATTTCCTAAATTATACTTAAAACATTGAGTAACGTAATTTTCAGACGGGGTCTCCTATTATCCAGGATCACTTCTCGGAGCACTTCTCGGAGCCTGATGATGACTCGATGGATGTTGTAGATCCACCACCACAGGTGACCCCGCTCCCTCAAAAGCGGTCGCATAAAATTTCACAATGGTTTCGTCACCCGTTTGGCCAACAAGGATCTACGACACCACCGGCCGCTAAAAAACAAGCAAAGAAAGCGGGGGGAAAGAAGGGAGGAAAGAAAAAGGGAAAGGTGTCTTCACCGGAGCCTCAACCGGCATCAGAAATATTGAGGATGTGCCGGACTGGTCGCCTCCCCCCCTTGATCTTCATCCCTCACTTGAACTTGGAAATCACCCCCTCGTTTTTCAATGTATTGCTGGCCGTTGACCCTTTGGAGTCTGACTTACTGGATGTGGTTAGTATGAAGTTTAATTATAGTCATATAATCAAATATATTTATTTTACATGTCTAACCATCTATTTTTTTATGTATAGCACATCGATTGTTGGGTCTCGCTGTTGCAAAGACATCGTGGAACAGACACGAGGTGGACCATGATGTTCAGTATGTTCGTTCATTACTTGTTAATTGAGCATCTAGGTCCCGCCTCCGTGGATAATTCATGCAATGGCATGGAAGGGACCTCTTGGGCTCTCCTCGATGTGGTATGTAAATCGTTTTACTCTTATTTTATTTAACTTGTTTTGTTGCTAACTAAGTTGTCTAATATTGTAATATTTCAGGTGTACATCCCAATATGCATTAATCCCAACATTGGCTGCTTGGAGTGTTTGAACTTGACGCTATGACCTTGACCATATATGATAGCGACAGTGCCAATCTCTTCAGACAACAATTGGAAGAGCAAATGACAAAGTTTAAAGCTGTGCTATATGACTTCTTTTGCCGGGTCAAGGATGTTAGACGTCGCGAAATGACAGGTGCCTTTCGCTATAAGTTCGCCAAGAATGCACCCCAGCAGGCCGGGATAACTGCAGATTGCGGTGTCTGGGTATGCCGTAATGTCCAAATGTTGATAAATAAAAATGAGGTATGGGTACACCCTGACGAGGCCGAGGTTGTTGCCAAAGATTTCCGCATACATATGGCGGAGTCTATTTATGAGCATTGTCAAATAGGGCCACGTTAGGTTGTTTATGTAACATTATATAATTGTTATTTTTAGTATTAACTTATTTTGTTAAAGTATTGTGATTGACTTACTGTTTACTTCATTTAGTTTTTGTTAATTTCATCCATTTACTCAACTTTGAGTATCGATATTTCTTTCACACATACTCCATTTTGGACGCATTATATATCATTTCGAAGCTCTCATATAGGAGAACATAAACCTACTAAAAGTTAGTTATATATAACACATATATATAAATTTAAATGCGTCCAAAGTTTAGTAAAACCCATATTTCCAACACCTAGTAAGTAGGTTTATGAAACTTGCGATAATCCTAATACAGAGATTATTGGATGAACAAGCATTTATTTCTTGATTATTGGTGTATTGGTTCTTGTTGTCTGGAAGTGATTCATATGATGCAAAAATTGGTATCATGTAATGTAGAACAGTATCTATATTATAGAAACTTGCATTTGACAGTACCATATAAATCTGATCTAAATTCTCATTAATTAGCTATGTTTGACTACTTAAAGACTAATTTTCTGCCTAATGAAAGACCTTTATTCAAGAGCAGACGAATATTGCAGTTACTTTTTCAGTGGAATCTTACAGGCTCTTTTCAAACGAATCTTGCAGTGAACTATTCAGACGAATCATGCAGTGAACTTTTTCAGACGAAATCTTTGACCATATCTGATGAAGAACATACATTTTCACGACTATAAGTAGATGGCATGATGAAGTAGTAATTCACAACTTCCTATCTATCTTTTATACAAACACACTCTCGCTTTTTTTAACACAATGGATGGAGGTTCAAGATCAAGGGGGAACAGGTCGGCGAATGTGGCTGGAACTTCACGTTCGGGAGCCTACCAACCACTGAACGACGGAGCTCGCCGGAGTACCTGGAAGGTACCGAAAACAGACGAGGAGTGGACAAACTGTGGGCGAACTGCAGCCGATTTTCCATTCACGCCTGAGGAGGAAGCAGACTGGGAGATGGCATCCGACAATTACTACTTCGATAATGGCATGAGAACCCCACCAATGTATGATTTTATGCCGACGGGTCTTCGACAAAGTCAACGAATTACTCCCGCAGTGCAAAAAGCCATTGATGAGGCGAACGCCGGTATCGAAAAGGTAAAGGGTATGTGGAACCATAACAGGGGGATTCAGCAGGGGGAAATGGAGTATCTAGCGGAGAAGAAATGAGAACTGGCCATGACTAGGGCTCACGTTCGGCACCTTGTAACACCTTAGGCATATCCCACATCGGCCGTGGACAGGAGAGATGCTGGGTATATTAGTAAACCTTGGCCTTACCAGACACAACGCGTTTTGGGGCCACAAGCATGCGGGTTCCTTGGGAACTCTGTGGTTAAGCGTGCTTGGGTGGGAGTAGTACCAGGATGGGTGACCTCCTGGGAAGTCCTTGCGAAGTCCTTGCCAGGTCGCCAAGAACAAAGCCGTGAGCCAGTGGGGCAAAAGCGGACAATATTGTGTCGTGGTAAGCGGGGTGTTACAAATGGTATCAGAGCCACTCCTGTGCCGTTCGGGATGGTGGGGCAAACCTCATCGAGGACGATGAGTCACTAAGGGGGGTGTGTGTAACACCTTAGGCATATCCCACATCGGCCGTGGACAGGAGAGATGCTGGGTATATTAGTAAACCTTGGCCTTACCAGACACAACGCGTTTTGGGGCCACAAGCATGCGGGTTCCTTGGGAACTCTGTGGTTAAGCGTGCTTGGGTGGGAGTAGTACCAGGATGGGTGACCTCCTGGGAAGTCCTTGCGAAGTCCTTGCCAGGTCGCCAAGAACAAAGCCGTGAGCCAGTGGGGCAAAAGCGGACAATATTGTGTCGTGGTAAGCGGGGTGTTACACACCTGCAACGAGAGATTAAGGAAGCTGAAGAGGAACTAGAAGAACTCGAATCGGACTACATAGGAATGGAGGACGTGATCAAGGAAAAGGTTAACTTCATCACAGGACTCCAGGACGCCTTCCAGTAATAGATTTATTTGTTTACATGCACTGTATCCGTTTCGGTTGGGAAGATGATTTGCAATAATTTTTATATGATGTTGTTAATTAATTTCCTTGTTAAATAACTTAAGTGAATTTCTATATTAAAAACATTAAAATGGAAAGAAAACAATACATTAAAAACCACAAATTAAATAATTAACTATAAGGGTATGAATTTTAAATATAAAAAATATTTTTTTTATGTAGTGTATAACTGTATATGATATATATTAAAATAAATAAATCCAAAAAAATTCAAGATTGGGCCCATTTCGAACGTATCGAAGAGACGATTATAATGGTGTAATTTGTTAAAATTAAAACGTATTTTAGTTAATAAACGATTATATGTGTTAAATGTAAAATTAAAATAATGAAAGTAAAAGGTATAAAGTAAATTTAGTAAATAAGTATAGGGGTTGAAAGTGTAACATTTCATTTTAAATTCGTAAAAATGGACGAAAGCGGGGTGAACAGTGTCAAAAATACCAAAATTTTCATAAATGGTCCCTGGAATTTTTCAAAAATGGTCCCTTGCAATTGAAAAGTCACAAAAATAGTCCCATCGCGGGATTAGCCCGCGATCGCGGGATTTCATTTTTCAAAAATGGTCCCTGCAAGTTTAAAAAGTGTCAGAAAGGTCCCTGGCCCGCGATCGCGGGCTTCCATCGCGGATTTTTAGGGTATTTTTGCAAAGTGGGAGAGATTTGGGGTATTTTGGTAATACATGGTCAAACTTAGGGTATTTTAATTAATTTCCCTAATTCTATAACAACAAATATATACTTCTTTCGTCTTAAAATAATTGTTTATAATAAAAAAGACATATAGCTTTAAGAATTTGTAATTATTACATCTTTTAGTTGACTAAAATATAATTTATTCTTTATTTTGGAGAGAGAAAATTTTCTGTAGAATAGAAAAGTGCATATTTAATTTTGAAAATAGACACTTATTTTAGGACAAACAAAATTAGTAATATAGACACTTAATCTTGGACGGATAGAGTACAATTTTAGAAATATATAATTATTATATTTTTTAATCGATGAAAAAATAATTTTATTCTTAATTATGAAAAGGTATTTTAAGAACTGTTTATATACATAAATATTAATTTCTTTTAATTTTCAAGATATCTAAGTCCATATATACATGTATTTAATAATTTTATAAAGTATTGAAATTGGTAGTTTGAAAACCATTTAATGATCGTATTTGATCTGGTGACCACTTAAAAGGGGTGTGCTATTTGCATCAAAAAGGTGTTAATGGCACCAAAAATGATTGCATTGTTTCATAAACAATCATTTTTTGATTTAAATATATATATAATATATATATATTTATATAAGGGAAATTAATTAAAATACCCAAAGTCAAACCTACTGTTACCAAAATACTCTAAAATTTTTCAATTTTGCAAAAATACCCAAAATACCCGCGATGGGGTCCCGCGATCGCGGGATACGCTGACGTGACACGTATTTTGGGCACAAATGCCCCGCGAAGCCCCTAAACTTTGGCCGCGGTGCACTTTTGGTCCCTGCCCGCGATCGCAGCCCGCGATGGGCCAAAATTTACAGTTTTGGTCCCTGAAATTTTCAACTTTTGGTCCCTGAAAATTTACACTTTCAGCCCCTATACTTAGACGAATCTTGATGCTTTTACTGTTTTTTTCCACAATTATTGCAATTTAAAGACCGATTTGTGGTTAAAATTCAATTGCATGTTTCAATCAATGTTAAATCAATGTTTTTGGAATATCAGTTTGTGGATGAAATGAGAGATTGGTTTTCTGATATGTTGGTTGTTTCATTCATAAATAGACGTAAAATTCAAGCCATAATTCTCACACAACGATTTCATTGTTGCAATATTTCTTTCTGCAATATTTTGTGTTTGAGATACTACTGAAAAAATGAGTTCATCTGTTGCAAAAGCTAAGCTATATTTCTGTTTTGATGGTGAATGGGTGCAAGATAACAATGAGTGGAATTTTGCTTATAAATCTAAGCATGGTGTAAAAGTGTCAGGAAACTATACTTATCAGAAGTTTGTTGCATACGCCATGCAAAAATGTGGAATTAACTCTTCTGATATTTGCAAGTTAGTGTTTAAAAATGGCGATGGGTCATTTGTGGATTTATCCAACGATGGGGATATCTCTACTTTTCTACACCTTGCAGTCGATTCAGAAAGACCCCCATTACTCTTTGTGTATCCCGGCGTATCCGACGGTGACGACGACGGTGACGAGGAGGGTGACGACGACGAAGACCTCCAAATAGAGCAGCCTGATTCTCAACAACAACAACCACCACCACCACCACCATCACCACAACCACACGAATGGCGTACTGCTGGAGTTGCTGATGACGAAACCCACGTTTTCAGAACGGGTAATTCTGAAATAGACAGATCAGACACAGATAAATGACTTTTTTGATATGCCCCCTATTCTTCCAGACTCCCATACCCAGACACAAAGCTACGAACCTACACCTTATATTCGTAGCGAAAGTTTAACAGCAGGTCAGATATTCGATTCGAAGGATCTCTTAGCAAGTCAGATCGGACTCAAGTTCTTGGAAGAGGGTTTCCAAAGTCGCGTGCGGGCATCTGACAAAATCAAATACGTAGTTGAATGTGCTAGAGAAAAGTGTGAGTGGAGGTTGTACGCGATTCACACGGGTCCCAAAGGAGGGGCGATAATGATTAGAAAGTTGCACGACGTACACACTTGTACGAGGACGCAACTTAATCCCCACCACAAACAAGCCGGCAAAAAGACTTTGGGTGCGATCCTGAAAAACAAATTTCTTGATGTTAGCAGGTCATTTCGTCCAAAGGACATCGTCCACGACGTTCACCGGCAGTTCGGCGTCACGATTGATTACCACCAAGCGTGGCGTGCGCGCTGCCATGCACTGTTTATGGTGAGAGGCACGTTCGAGGAGTCGTATGAACGACTCCCGACATATTTATATAATTTGCAGATGCAGAACCCTGGTACTGTCACGCAGCTACGGACCGATTCACGTGGACGGTTTGAGATGTGTTTCGTAGCCCTTGGACCCGCGGTACGTATTTTAACACGTCATATGTTTACACATTATAAACTATAACATTTACACATTATAAACTATAACATTTTAACCTATGTTTTTGCAGATCCGCACATTTCTGGAAAATCTACGTCGTGTCCTGATAATAGACGCAACCCATTTAAAGGGCCGTTACTTGGGTATGATGTTCCTGGCGGTTGCCATGGACGGGGATAACTCCATCGTTCCAGTAGCTTTCGGCGTAGGCAAGTCCGAAACCGGGGACGAGTGGACTTGGTTTCTGTCCATGTTGAGACAAGCTATCGGAGACCCGCAAGGGTTGGTGTTTATGTCTGACAGGGCTCCTTCCATAAGCGCCGCAATCTCTGCCATGTACCCAAACGCCCCTCACGCCATATGCTGTCGACATTTGGAGATGAACGCCAAATCCAAGGACAAACGTATTACCACCTACAAGGATGTCTATTGGGCGGCATGCAGAGCATATACAGATCGGGAGTTTAACAAGTACATAAATATGCTACGATACAGTGTCAAGGAAGCAGCCAAAGTCTTTGACGATGCTGGACCGGAGAGGTGGTCCGCGGCCCATTTTCCTGGACAACGGTATGACATTCTGACCTCGAATAGTGCAGAGTCTGTGAATGCACTCTCCCGTTTTGCGCGTAGATGTCCGATTGTTAATCTTATGGACTACTTTCGGGCATTTCAACAAGAGTGGTACCAAATTCGACGCCTAAAAGGAGCTAAGATACAAAATGCACTCGCACCAACGGCGGAGAATATCGTTCAGTACAGGGCGCGTCGTGCGGCGACATGGCCGGTAAGAGCAATCGGGTATGGGAAGTACGAGGTGCATGATGACTATATTCACGCGATTGTGAATATGGAAGACCACCTTTGTTCGTGTCGCGAATGGGATAAATCTGGGTTACCGTGCGACCATGCCATCGCTGCAGCAACATATATGGGTCGTACAGATTGCAGCGACTTGGCTGTACCTTTCTTCACGTCCGAATATTACCGGAAAACATACGTGGAGGTAATAAACCCAGCTGGACCCCCTGCAGCATGGGTGTATCCACCCGACCCGCTTCCACCATGCTATCCACCTTTAATAAATAAGAACAGGGCCGGGAGACCGAGAAAGAACGACCGACGTCCATCACGTGGTGAAAGTTCGATACAACGAAGATGTACTCGGTGCCAATGCGTAGGACACACTCGTGGAGAGTGTCCAAATCCCGCCCCTTCAACCGTGCCAAGGATACATTCTGTCAGTCACACCCCGGGCCCGTCACAGCTTGAACCATATGGAACAAACCCATATGATACTGTTGATCTAAACACTGATTTGTAAATGATATATATACACACATACATATGCTTCTAAATGAACATTGATAACACATCTAGTTTGTAAATGATATATATATATATATATATATATATATATATATATTCGTATTATATATTTACACACATAAAGAAAATAGGAGACCTTCAATTTTTCTTAGTATTTTCTTGACCTTGTTCTTGCATCCATGGCAGTGAATGTTAACTCTGAGTACACATGTCTGTTTATATATTCATATTAGATACGTTTTAATTTTAACAAATTACACCATTATAGTTAATTATTTAATTTATGGTACATCTCATTATTTTTTTTCAATTTTGTTTTACACTCCTATCGCATTAACATAATAATCATATATTAACTAATTCATTAAATCGTTTTAAATTATTATTATTTGAATGTGTTAATAGATATCGTGAATGGCAATAGGAGAAGGTAGAATTGTTTATAAATGGGGTTTTGACAAGTTGGTATCACTGGACTCATTTAAGAATTGTGAAAATGGGTATTTGGCGAATGATGATTCATGTGTGTTTAAAACACTTCAGCTCCAAACACACATGAATCATCATTCGTCAAATACCCATTTTCACAATTCTTAAATGAGTCCAGTGATACCAACTTGTCAAAACCCCATTTCATATTATATATATACACACACATACATATGCTTCTAAATGAACATTGATAACACAGCTAGTTTGTATTCCATCCAACAAGCTCTTCATCTTCAATATTTCTGACCCTTCTTCAACGACTTCTGCTTTTGCAACCACGTATGGCCATTGTGTACCACAACCCGCACACACTTTAGCAAATGAGTTGAGGGTTGTCATATATTCTACAAGAGGAGTAGGCCCACGAATGAGGTAACCTCTGACTTGACCTTGCATGATGTATCCAACCTAACCGTGGTTCAGCGGCTTAAAAACTACTTTTCAGAGAAATTAACAACAACAAAAAATACAAAACAACAACACAGTAAAAAAAATACAAATAACAACACAATAAAAAAATACAAAACAAAAAAAAATATAACTACCACCTACTTAAAAATTGATTTAGTTTCATCAATCCAAGCTTGCTTCTCGTTTACCTTCGCTTGAATAATTGCGAAGTCTTGCAGAATATGGTGAATTGCTTCTTGTTCTCGACGAACACGAGCCTCCCGAGCTTTTATATCCCCTTTCATCCTTTTGATCTCCCTGTCTTCCTCTTCGATCTTTCTCAAAAGGACTGCCTTCCTGTCCATCATTTTTTTCCACTCTTCTGTTAGTTCATCTATCTCCTTTTCCTTTTTTGCTATGGCGACCTCGATTTGAGGTGGCATTTTTTCAGGAGTAGACTTAGGGTTTGATGACGATGCCATTTGTGGATGAAATGAGAGAAGAGAGAAATCAATTCAAAGAAAGAAAGCAAGAGAGAAATCAAGAAAGAAAGCAAAAGGAAGTGTGAATTGTGAATTGGATACTACTGATATTTATGGATGAAATCTCAAACATGCAAATGAATTTCAACCACAAATCGGTCTTCAAAGTACAATAATTGTGGAAAAAAACAGTAAAAGCATGCAAGATTCGTCTAAGTACAGGGGCTGAAAGTGTAAATTTTCAGGGACCAAAAGTGTAAATTTTCAGGGACCAAAAGTGTAAATTTAGGTCCATCGCGGGCCATCGCGGGCTGCGATCGCGGGCAGGGACCAAAAGTGCACCGCGGCCAAAGTTGAGGGGCTTCGCGGGGCATTTGGGGCCAAAATACGTGCCACGTCAGCCCTAGCCCGCGATCGCGGGTATTTTGGGTATTTTTGCAAAATGAAATTTTTTTTGGGTATTTTGGTAACAGTTGGTCAAACTTTGGGTATTTTAATTAATTTCCCTTTATATAATATATATATATATATATATATATATATATATATATATATTATTTGACATATATATATATTATTTGTCATATATATATATATATATATATTATTTATTTGTTTTATATATATATATATATATATATATATATATATATATATTAGAATTATAGAAATATATATATTATTATTCTTTTTGTTTATATATATATATGGGTGTCAATTTTATACCGAGATAAACCAACCAATTCTCATACCAACCGTACCATTTAGTTGGTACCGACCTAATTGGTTGGTATATCGTACCAACTATTTAAACTTGGTTGGTACGTGGTATGAGAGCCACAGAGGGATTCAAAAACAACTAATGAAGCTTTATGTACCACTTTTAATGCTAATTATTTGATTAATACTTATCTCTAACAACCTTTAAATTCTTAAATCGTGGACTCTTATTAATTAATCATTATCTTTACCCACTTTCAAATCCTCAAATCAATGAACTCCTCAAAAACGTCATTTTTTAAACAAAATTATAAAAAAAAATTGACTGTTTTCTCAAAACCACACATTAAAATAAATTAGAAAGTTAAAATCAAGATATATCACGCTGCATTGCGCGAGTAGACTTCTAGTTATAATAAATGAATATTCAATATTTCCAAAACATCTTATTTAATTGATTTATATGAATAATATTACTTTTATTTAAAACCTGCTAGACTCCTATAAGGATCGTTCATATTATAATCATTCTTTTTTATTTCTTTTCATGTATAAAGTAAGACCGAGTCAAGAAAACTACAAACACTCGTGATACATAGCTTACATAGCTAGGCCTTTTCGACAAGAATTGTGATTTTGATTTGATATTTACACTTTCAACCCCTATACTTATTTACTTACTTTACTTTATACCTTTTACTTTCATAATTTAAATTTTACATTTAACCCATATAATCGTTTATTAACTAAAATACGTTAAAAAAATACGTTTTAATTTTAACAAGTTACACCATTATAATCGTCTCTTCGATACGGTCGAAATGAGCCTAATATTGAATTTTTTTGATTTATATATTTTAATATATATCATATACACTACATAAAAATATTTTTTATATTTAAAATTCATTTTTTAACGTATTCTCAATTTTGTTTTACACTTCTATCGCTTTAACTATAAGAGTACCATAAATTAAATAATTAACTATAAGAATATGAATTTTAAATATAAATTTTAACTATAAGAATATGAATTTTAAATATAAATTTTAACTATAAGAATATGAATTTTAAACATCGTCATCGCATAACACACTTCAAACAATTGTGTGGTTTCGTTTCACATTATGCATTAAACATAATATTCCAAGAGTATGAGCGAGCTCAATCTGTTGGCTTATTTTCTGAAAATTGTAGTTGTCTACTACGTACAAGTTATGGGTTGCCATGTGCGCACGAACAAATGCAATACTTGAACAAATGTCATCCTATCCCAATTGATTCAATTGATGTATTTTGGACGACGCTTGATTTATCATCGTGCCAATCTTTACAAGATGATGACGTAGGTTGTGAAGCTGAAGTCTAAATGTTTACTGAGGAATTTAACAACCACCGAGACACAGTTCTTTCATGGGCAAAAACTATAATGTACATCCATACATTAATCAATTTCCAAAGATGTTTCACCCTTACATTACGCATGTACATGATGTGAGAGGTGATAGAAATTGTGGATTCCGAGCAATAGCTGTCTGTCTGGATCTTCATGAAGATACATGGCCCACAATTCGGTCTAACTTGATGGAAGAGTTAGATACACACAAGACAGAATACTGGAACGCTTTTGGAGGTCAATATTGGAATATTGTTTACAACACTTCAAACTTTTTTCAATCAGATGGAGGTGCACCAGTTGAACACTGGATGACAATGCCTGAAATAGGTGTCTTGATTGCTTCAAAGTATAATGTGATATTACACGTTATAAATATGGCAGGCTGTATGACGTACTTGCCGCTTAGGTCCACTCCGCCAGCGTGGTATCAACATGTAGCTTTTACAATTGGGTACGTTAATGGTAACCATTATGTGAAATTAGATATGGCAGAAGGATACCCGTTCCCTACTATAACTCAACATTTTTTCCACTTCCGTTATCCGTGTGCTGCAGGATGGGCTACCCCGTATTCAGATCGAATACAGAAGTACCATCAACTTTTACGTGTTAATTGTACTACGAATAATGTTATTTTAGAATAATCGAATGTAATATAGATTATTTTATGTTCTATTTATATGTTAAATCGCAATGTTTATGTTTTATTTTTATAATTATATAATTGACACCCCTATATATATAAACAAAAAGAATAATAATATATATATATTTCTATATTTCTAATATATATATATAAAACAAATAAATAATAATATATATATATATATATATGTCAAATAATATATATATATATATATTATATAAATATATATATATATATATTTAAATCAAAAAATGATTGATTATGAAAACAATGCAATCAACATCATACTTTTTTGGTGCCATTAGCCTTTTTTTGGTGCCATTAGCCTCCCCCCACTTAAAAACGTACTCAAAATCTTACGAGTTAAATTGTCTTTCAAATATTTAGTTTTTAATATAAAGCATTTATAGACACTGTTAAATAGTGCACTCTGAGGTGTTGTTCGGCTTATTCGTTTAGACGGCTGTCTCGTTACGCAGGTCTGTTCGGGCTCAGCAGGCGGGGTTTGTGGAGTTCGAGTTGCGCTGCGATGAGGGGGTTGATCGTCGTTTTTTCCCGAGTTCAGTCGCCTGTTGCGTGGCTTCTGTCGGGGCCTGTTTGCTGCTCGCAAACTGCTCGACAGTGGGGTAGGTTTTTGGTTCGTTCCCTCTTGTTGTTGTGTATGTTTGCTCCCTGTTTTGGTTTGGTCGTGTACTGCTAATGTTGTTGTTTCCCTTGGTGGTGTTTGTTGGTTTTTGTTTTAATTTGATGATGCCTTTCAAAAAAAAAGACACTGCTAAAGTTTTGAAAATTATTTTTTTATAAAATATGTATCGACTTCACATAATCCTTATAAGTTGTAACGGTTTAGAATCTAACATCAATCAATCAATCAATCAATCAATATATCAATATATATCTATAAATGAAAACTTTAACATGACGACATGACACAATGAGAGGCATCCATTGCCATTTTTCTAATTTCTCATAATTTTGATTTTTTTAATGGTTAGCCTTGGTGAAGAGAAGATTAGTAATGTTTAGGATGTTCCACATTGGTAGGAAGATGAAAACTTAGGAAATGAAGATGTGTATATAAAGGGTTTGCTTGATGTTGTTGATAAGTGTGAAATGGTGTTTAGCTAAATATAGCTGAACCCAAATTTAATAATTAAGTTAAATTTATATTATTCTTTATTTATTTATTTTAAAATGATCTCAACCAAAGTTTGATGGTTCGAAGATTTCATGTAATAGTTACTTTTTCTTAAATGGCAAAACATGTCATGTAGTAGTTAAATATTTTATTTTCATTTTATATAAACTAAATTTATATGGAAAATCAATCTATATCTATATACATATATAAAGCAGAATCTTTTATATTTGACGTGGCAGCTCTACGTTTGAGAATTGCTCCTTCCTTTTTTTCTCAGGTTTTTTAATTTTCTTTTTAACAGTTTAGGGTTTAACTCCATTCATCTCCTCTCATTCACACGTTCTATCCGATTCATCTTCTCAGCCTCCCCATTTTCAATTCGAGTACTGCATTCGCATTCCACTTATCGGGTTTGGTTGCATTTAGATCAGTAATCGTTGTTCTCCTTTCCAATCTTCAGGCATCTTATCTTCTTGGACAAGGATGGTTTATGGATTTACCGGTGGATGGCACTCAACTCTGCAGATATCCTTTCCTTTTTTTGAAGTAAAAATAGCTATCATCTTATTTTTCATATTACCTCCTGATTCATATTCCATTGCATTCTTATAAACAGTCTACATATATAAAATAGAATCAAATTGAATAAGATGATAAGCAATCTCATCTACATTACAAAAAAAAAATCCCAGTTTTCCCAAAAAAATTCCAGTTATCCCATGTTTCTTTGACCTGTTCTTGGTTGCAAATGTCGTGATGATAATGCCTTAATCTGACGATACTGGGTTTTCGTTCGCAGATTTCTTTACCTCTGTTTTCTTTGTTTTTCTTGATTGTTTTCTCGACTTGAAATGAAATCGATAAACGAAACACTCCATCGTTCAAAATCAGATTCTTTGATCAGCACTAGAAGTCGGTTCATGATCGCTTGACGATTAAAAGATCTTTATAAAGAAAAAATTTATATAAAACTTTTTCTTGAAAAACTCTTAAAATGTATGAAATACACTATAGAAAAACTTTTTTTTTAACAAGTCAGAAACTCGCAAGCAACGGTTGCGAAAAATGAGAAATTCGCAAGCAACGGTTGCGAGAAATGAGGATTTCACAAGTAATGGTTGCGAAAAGTAGACTTGGGCAGAAACTTGAAAGCTGAAAGATCACTTTTCGCAAAGGAAGCTTGCGAAAAGTTTGAAAATTCGGGTCAGTGGGTTGCGAAAAGTAAGAATTTCGGGTCAGTGGGTTGCGAAAAGCTGTAAAATTCGGGTCTTAAGGATGCGAAAAGCTATGCGAGATGTAGACTTGAACTCAGATCGATGAACCTTGCGAAAAGAAAGATGAATGTTGCGAAAAGTTTGGATCTTGCGAGATATTCCAAAAAACGTCAAATAACCTCTGAAAATCCAAAACTTCTGAAATCAAACTTCACAGACCTCTTCGAAATAAGGATTCGAACACCTCTTCTTCGTAAACAGACCTCTGAAAACCTCTGAATCACAAAATTTGAAGATCAAACAGTGAACTTCACGAACCGAACAAAAACTCAGAAAATCACAAAATTGATCTTGAAATCCTTCGAATTAGTTCTCGATTCTTGAATAAGAATTATTCTCCACACAAAAACGAATCCAAAGAACCAATTCACGAACGAATTCGATCAAAAATCAACAAAATTTGATAAAATCTCAAGAAAACGAGATTTTCTTGAAAAATCAAGAAAATCAAACAAATCTTCTTGAAAAATCCTCAAATTCTACTGATTGATCAACAAAATTCTTCTCTGAATCTTGATCCTGCTCTGATACCAATTGTTAAACCAAGATCTACAATAACGTGCTCTGATACCAATTGTTAATCCAAGATCTTCAATAACGTGCTCTGATACCAATTGTTAATCCCTAAAGATCAATCAAGATAGAGAAGATGTGAATTTGTCATCTCATTGCACTCAAGAACACATTACAAGATATGAGTTTTGCCCTTTCTCTCTCTAAGATATGAGTTATGTGAATTATGAGAATGTTTCTAAGAGTCCCCCCAACTAATACACAACAAAACCTATTTATACTAAACACATTACAAGGTGTAAACAACACAATACAACTCAATACATTGACTTTGACCTTTCTAAATTTAAACCTTGAAGACATATTGCACTAACAGTGTTAGCTTCACAGGGTTTAATTTGCCTCAAATGAAAGTGAGGTACACAGTGGCTATGGTAATCCACATGTATAATCATTTCTTCTTGGTTGTTTTAATTCATATTTGTTTCTGATATGTTAGTTTCACGGGTTTAATTTTCCCTAAATGAAAATGAGGGACACAGTGGCTATGGTAATCCACATGTATAGTCGTTGCATACATTATTGGTTTATTATATTTCAGCTTTTGTTTTCAATTGTAAATAGCTATCATCTTACTTTTCATATTTGGTTGGTCTGTTTGATCTGATCCTATAAAGCAAAATCATTTATAGTTTTGTAATTTTAATAACTTATTTAAAGTTCTAATTTATTTCCTTTCTTTCCCTTTCCTTCCACATTTAGGAGGAAACTTGTCATTTTTTTCTTCGGTCTCCTTTTCTTTCTCTGCTAAAAGACCTCCGAGAACACGAGATTTTTTTTATTTTTCTCCTCTTTCTCTTCGTTAAAAAGGTTTTGATTGAGAACACAGGATAAGAAGATTGTAGGATTTCTAACAAATTACAATTGATAAACTTCATGGTTCAAACTCCACGACATCCATTTTGTGACGGAGATACTGAAACAACTCATACCAACTAACAAGCCACACGTCCAAAATTTAAATAAATTAAATGCCAAAACGGCCCCACAATTGTCACGCACAAATCTTGAAATAAGAATTGAGTTCGCGGAGTTAACCCTATTACAACTGAGAATTTGTATCTAAGACTAACAAAAAGAAAATGTCCTCTACTTCTTCTACACACAAGCCCCGACTCACATCTCTCTCTTGCCCTTACTCGAGCCCTCACCCACCTGCTTACCTGATAAGGGTTTTACATTTTTGAAAAGCGAGGGTTAGACCATGAGGTCTAGTGAGATCCCTCAAAATAACGTCGCACCACACATATCAATTAAAAAGAGTTTAAATGCAATAATGAACAATTACACCCTTATCAGTTTAAACAATCACACGTATGTTGATGTTTCACACTTGGTCACGTACACACTTGTGACATCGTGTTAGGGCACACACCCGCCCTTAATAACTATATAGAATCTATTCATTTATTCTGTATGGGACACACTCCCCATATCAATCATAATATTACCTCTTTAGCATGCATAGTTAAGCCACGTACAAACATGCAGGTTCAATATATAAATGAACAAGTAATAAAATCAAGTATCGCCAAATCTTCGGTTTAGAAAGACTCACCTGATGTCCACGCTAAGTGTTCTCACTTGAAACTGCTATCCTCTATCCGTACCTACATTTACACCAACACACAAGAGTGGATAGATCACTCAATTACTCACGTAGCGTCCCAACCCTCTAGACACTCTCAAAAATTGCTACTGACAACCAGAGTCCCGGACACAGAGTCCCGGATTCCGGATTTACCTTCCGGACATGACACTTCTCGGACCCCTTCCGGATTGCGGTACAATTCGGACTTCTTTCGGATTCCCCATTACAACAAACTGCTCGACTCACGCTTGATTTTAAGTCTCGACCTACAAGGGGTCATCAATACTCATGATTTAGCGATATACATTCGATTTCCCATACCAATTGGGTTGGGACAAAACACCCAGTTTGCATTCTCACATTCTTGAGGAGATACCAATAACGAAATCCCAAAACCCCAGCATAAAATCCACACTAATATACCAAAATTACCCAACAGATTAATGAGTTAAGGAAAAGGAATTTACCTCCAAGAAAGTGGTGATTCACACCTCCAAGCTTTAATTCTCCAACTTCTTCTTCAAGATAGCCAAGTCCGCTCCACACAAATTTGCACACAGTAGCCGCACTCAAGAAATGAGGAAGGAAATTGAGGGTTTAAGGTTTTAACCCTACTTTCCAAATTTACAAGAAGGCCACCAAACTTTTCAGCCTTCACAACTTATACACCATTTTATTATTTGCTTCAAAAATAACCCGGTTATTACAGATAATCAACAAAAGGTTGCCACAAGGCATGCAAGTTCTCAAGGTTTTGCTCTTCACCACCAGGTATTAGTAGTAATTAAATAATGTAATTACTGTATGAACTTTAAGTATCACACTCTTTCATTGTGGAATCTACAAAAATGCATGTATCTGTAGGACCTTATTGATAATATTAAATTATAGACATCAATTATTAAGTGTGGTGATGATTGACCAGATGTTTCCTAAGACTGTCAATAAAAGAGAGTATTGTGCTTCCATTTGATGTTTAAACTTACAACCATGGGTGAAAGATTAGGTTACACAGAGCAACTAAAACTCTCTCCAACTCTATAGTTATATTGACATATCAGAGCACCTGAAAAGACTTGAAGCATCATAATAGTTTATGGATCTTTTCTCCAATTTATATGGTCTCTTCACAATTCAGGGCTTTGTGGTTTCCTATTATACCAGTTTTCTTTCAGGTTATATCTATCTACATGTGTCTTTAGGTTGATTCTAATCATCAACGAGGATTCATTTTAGCTTCTTTCTAACTTATATTTTGATGTTGTTTTTGGTACAAAGGTTGCTATAGCTTTTCAAAGCGAGGTTCGTTACTTTTCTTAGCTTTACTTTGTGTTTTTCTTAAGGTATGCTCTATTTGTTTGTTATCTGTTGTTTAACTCAACACAGAATCTCTGTGTGTTTGCCTTTGATATCATGTTAAATTTGGCTGAAATGCACAAATAAACACCCCCTCTTTATTACACATATCAGAGCACCTAATGAAGTATTTTATTCCGGTGTTAGTTCTAACACCTGGTATTATACCGTTTATATGTGAAAAGACTCTGACTTTTGTTTCCTGTGATTCGTCTTAGCAAACATCTTGGGGCCTACTATGACAAAAGCTAGAGAAATCTCAACCCTTTTTCTTTTTTCGCTAGGTACCCAAGTTACAAAGTATTAGAAGTTTGATATTAATGTAAGAATTTAACATTGTGATATCAGTTAAAGTTGTATGTGATCTTAGTTAAAGTTTTGACCCAAGTCATCACTGGTTTTATTTTGTCTCAATCGTTATTACTATTCTTTGTGTAAATAATGGTAAACAACATTATGGTATAAAATAGGAGAATTTTGGTAAATACAAATGTTTTCATTTATGATAAGGAGGTAGATAAGGGTCATTTGTTTTGAGTTTTTCTTTTGAACAACTCCTGAAAAATCATTGTTCGTATTTAGAAAGTGTTTTGAGTTTTGTGCTTGGTTTGGTTGTGCATAAGACAAAGAGCTTACCATATAATTATTGTATGTGGCAGTTTCACATCGTAATGGAAGTTAATCTTTAGACATGACACCCGATATTTTCCATATTGGTTTCTACACTATATCTTATCTTTTTATAAATAGCTTTCTTTATTCTTATAGTAATAAAAACCATTATTACTTTTCATCTTTGGTCAAATATAATTTGTAAAGTTTTGCAAATAAAATTAAAATAGACAAACACATTTTTTATATAATAACATTATAAACTATTTTGATCTATGACACTAAATCTTTCATAAACTCTATTGTTAGTTATGAACTTTACTTATAGTCACATATATTAAAAGATCCAGGATCAATACTCAACTTTATTTCAAAAAATTCTATTTTCGTAGATACAATTTTTCGATGTTCTTTCATTAATATCTTTCACACACCGCACAAAGCACGATAAGGTTACCTAGTTGTTATAAGTTTCTTGATTTATATTAACATAATGAATGAAACACTTATGGATGAAGCAGGAATAAGTGTTTTTCACTATAATATTCAAAAACGCACATTTGACTTTGATGAGTTTGTATACCAAAATGTGAGTTTTTTAAATTATAGATCTGTTAGTCGTTGATTATGAAAACATATATTTTTTCCAAAGTTTCCAATGATGTAAGGTGTGACGTGACGACAAGGTCAGACTTCAAGTCTTACGAGTTATGGTAAGGTCACAATGTTTTTTAAAGCGTGTCTTAAAGCGGTTGAGAGAACATGTAGGAAGTGATTTAATCCACACCCTTGATTATCTAAATGTATGGTTGAGGTTGGCTTGTAGAGTTTGTAAGAACTACATGATTTGCAAATGAAACGGACCCTGGATAGATAACCTAATGAATGAAACACTTATGGATGAAACACCTATTTATGCAATGGAATTTCACTGTATTTATGGAATTAACAAAAATAAGTTCATCATCCAAATCTACCCCCGAAGATCATAATTGTTTAATCAACCCCATCATCTTCGTCTTCTTATGAACTTATTTATCTCTACTTTCGTATGTTGGTTCGACATCTTCACTCCCATCGTCTTCATCATTATCGTTCATAAACGCATCTTCATCATAATTCATTGGTTCAAACTGCTGTAAGATGAATACGATTAGAAAGTTGGCACAAATCATTGTAATTGTTGTTGTGATCGTGTGTAGGATAAATCTCTTCATAACCAATATGTATATGCCTTTGTGCTTAAGCTCTTCATTTTTTGCTTGATGCAGATTGAGATGATCTAAGATTATGGTCGAGAGGATCAAAACTAGAAGTAATACAAACTCCATGGCAATAAATCAAAGTTAGAACCAAACTTTACAATAACTTGTAACTGTTATGAATGTACTATCTAGTTTCTATAAAAAAAATCAACAATATCCATTTGGAATGTACACAAATGTTGCAACATTTACATTTAGACCAAGTTTCAAAACCAAAACTACCTATTAGACAATTTTTATGATTAAAACTTATGCGTTTTGATCCACATGCAATAAAAATACATTGCATCTATAAGAGAACGATGATGATTGCTTAGTGTAATAACCGAGTTTCTTGGAAAAAATGTAAGATGGTGTGGGTAGTGTGAAGAATAAAAGTTCGGTGGCTCTAGTGTAAATAAAAGAACTAGGGTTAAAACCCCTAAATCCTCATTTCTATTCCTCATTTTTGGATGCGGCTGAGAGTGTGTTTTGTGTGTGAAGAAACTTCGTTATTTGGAAGAAGAACTTGGATATTGAAGCTGAGAGGTGTGAATCACCATTTTCTTCAAGGTAAATTCCTTCTCCTTAACCATTAATCTATTGAGTAATGTTTGGTATCTTATTGTGGATTTTGGATACTGGGGTTTTGGGTCTTCGGGATTGTTTGATCGACATCTCCTCAGGAATGTGAGAATGCGAGCTGTGTGTTTTGCCTTAACCAAATCAGAGGAAATCGAATGGAATAGCTTGCTCAATCATTTAGTAATGTATCTCCTTGATTGTTGTGACTTAATATCGATTGTGAGTCGAATCGTTTGATGTAATGAAGTTTAGCAGTGCGATAAAACCACATTTGTCCGGAACCTGCTAAAAAAGTACCGGAATCCGGAAGTGAGTCCGGAAGTACTGGAATCCGGAAGTGAGTCCGGAAGTTACCAGAATCCGGAAGTGAGTCCAGGAAAGTACCGGAATCCGGAATCCGAAATGTCGGTGCCCGAGATTTTGTGTTGTCGGAGTGTTTTAGGGAGTATCTCGTGAGTGTTGGCTCTGAATGAACTGTGGAGTGGCTTATTCACTCTTGCGTGTCGGTTATGTAGGTGTGCGGTTAGAGTGAAGTATTCTCAAGTGAGGACGTTTTAGCGTGGACGCCAGGTGAGTCATTCTAAACTGAAACTTTATCGATACTCGAATTCATTACTTGTGCCGATAAAATGAATTGCTTGTTGCATGTTGTTCTAAATATGCATGATCAAGGCATGTTAATTATATTTCGGGTATGTGTGGGGCGGAAAATGCGATGCTTAATAAGGATATATGGGGAGTGTGACCCATGCATGATATATGAATTCGTTTCATATGTGTACTAAGGGCGGGTGTATGCCCTAACATGTTGTCACAAGTGTGTACGTGACCAAAGCATGAGCCATCAACAGGTGTTGTGTGCGTACTTAAACTGACAAAGGTGTAACTGTATATAAATGCTTATAAACTCTTTTTATTTGATAAATGTGGCGTGGTGTTGGTAGTAAGAGGGATCTCACTAGACCTTGTGGTCTAACCCTCATTTTTCAAAACTAAAACCTTTTCAGGAAAGCAGGTAGTCGAGGGCTCGTTTAGCGAAAAGGGAAAGATGTGAATTGGAGCTTGCGTTTAGAAGAATTAGAAGATTTTCCTTTTACTGTTTATTTAGATTTCTCAGCTATAAATTAGGGTTATTTTCGCAAACCTAGTTTTGTAATTTCAAAAGTGTGATTTGTTGGGGCCGTTTTGGCGTTTATGTTTGAGAGTGGTAGTTTTTGGCATGTTTGTTGGTGTGGGCTGTTACAATTGGTATCAAAGCCATTTAAGGGATTTAGGTGACCGGATGGGCCTAAATATAAACTGTGGAGTAGGAGGACACAACTAAGATATAGGAAGCCTTTAGGGAAGACCTTGATCACCGAGAGTTCAGGACGATGGTAGTGAGCACTCTCATGTAAGGTAAATTCAAGTCACATCTGGCCAATGTCATTATAAATTTACAAGTGCATGGGTATGCTTGATTACTGTTGTTCAAATGATTGATGGAGGTGGTAGTCTGTAGAGGGTGGTGGTAGTGTGTAGAGAGTTCTAACCCTGCCATGATGGCAATGGTTTAGTGTATGGTGCGAGATCGTTCGTGGTGTAAATGTGTGACACCTTCTAGAAGGAGTATTGTTTGAGTTGTTGGTGGCCCGATGTGGGGTAGAACCTCTTGGGTTCATAGTGGAAGAATAACTGATTGGAAGTGAGCTCCAAGTTTCTAGTAAGTCTCTACTCTGGGAGTTTATTATGTCGATCAATTGGGATCTTGAGAGTTTCAACTCAAGAATCGAGTAGTAGAGACGAGCCTTTTGATTCTCTAGTCATTGGAAGGGTGGCAAGGGTGGTTGAGAAATGATAGTCATGTTGATTGGTAATATGGGGCAAGGATAGGATGAAAAAAGGGCTATTGTTGGTTAACCGATTTGGGGTCAAAGTGAAGTCGCATATTTTGCAAATCAGTTGTCAAGGTGGTAACTATGTAGTTGGTACATGCAAGTATGTGGAGAATCACTGGTACCAAAGGTTGTTGCAAATGTGAGAAACCTGGGGGTGTGGTCGGAAGTAGGGCGCCGATGTTGAATTGTTGGGAATGCAAACAGCTGACCTTACTAGAGCGAATAGCCTTCAATGTAAAATGAGCCATGCATTGTGTTTTCAAACAAGTTACATGAACCCTTCATGTCAAATGTATGTGTGTGTGTGTGTGTGTATATGCCTGTTATGTTTCTGGTTTTGAAAATGAGTTGGCACGTGCAAGCGTGTGTTTGAAGGGAAAAGACAAATTTATTTACGTTGTGTGATAAACTTTGAACATGGAGAAATAGCGAATTCTTTCACCACTTTTACGAGTGAGTTAACCTTTACTATAATAATCATAAAAACATTTGATCGCATGGTTTTATAAGCGAAATTAGTATGGACACGTTGTTGTCATATCAACGAGTGTGAGAGTCGACCGACTCGCTCAGTGTAAGTAATTTTGCCGTATTTTAAAGTTGCACGAAAGGAGTTTTAGCGAATGCATTTTCGATTGCTGGACAATGTGGTGAGATATCATGGGTTGCGTGTGAGCGGTTCTCGAGATCGATGTGTGTGTGTGGATATTCTTTATGGCGGTGTCGTGTCATGCATATCTAACCTTATTTCACAGTGTAATTCCAAATGTGCATGATGATTTAAATCATCGTGTCGTCATGCATGAAGGCTATGAACTCGCTAGGTAGTGAGAGGTATCGTATTTAAGGATAAGGGAAAGTTTCGAGAGTGGAAATGTGTGGTTGAGTCGTCAATGGTCGATTCGTGACCTTGGTGGTTCCTTTTAGGGAGGCCGGCGAATAATTGAAGTCTCAGTCTCAGTCTTTGACTTTAGAGATGTTTGTATAATGGTAGTCTTTGCTCTTGTTTGGTAATTTGAGGCGTGGCTGGCGGCAGGGGGGGTGTCCTGGGTGATTTCAAAGTGGACAAGATACTTCTAAAAGTGGCGTGGTAGTATGTTGATAAAATGGTATCGTAGAGGAGCTGGAGTTGGTGGTGGCCTCGTATTTAGGCTAATTGCCGGGTAAGTCTTGTGCCTATTTAATGGGAGGATTGTTGGGCACAAAGTTAGTTACGATGTGCGGGATGAAGCAGATTATGTTGGGAGTCCTCGCTTGTCGGAGACACCGTGGAAGCATCATCATGTCGGCCGTTGACGTTGAAGTCAACGACCATTCGTTAAGGCCGTTGTCGGGAGGCTGGAATTGGAAAAGGGAAACTCTGGTGTGCTTATTTTGTCGGGGTTTATACACGAATATAAGGGGTCGGTTGAGGAAAGGTGTGTATCTGACAGGGTGCTGGACCACCTTATGTGAGTGTTATAAAAGTGGAGAATCGCTGGCTGGGTATGTGATTTCCCTATGTGATTGATGTTTTGTTTATGAATGAAATAGTTAGCACAACTTATGCGGGACACGTGGATTATGTTGATCCGTAAGGGAGCGTTGATAGGCGGGTTTACACCCCTCTAATCTAACCGCAAGTGTACGGGTCGAATCAAGTAATAGTACGGTAAGTACGAGTATCGAACCAAGGGAACTAGGAACTAAGTATCACAATGACTACAAGTTCTATTAACTGAACGATCGAAATTTTGTTTTGTGGTTTAGAAATTGTTTAGAACTAAGTAAAACTAAAATTGAGTAAAGGAAGAGTTGGAAAAGACTTTGATAGAGAAAATGTTGAGGGTTGGACTTCCTATGGTTATAATATCGATGAACGAAAACCCGAACAATGATTACCGATTATTTCTATAAACCCTAGTTTTGAAATTCACCGTTATTCTTTATCAAGCAATAACGGATTTTATCTTAAAACTCACTAGTTTTATCTCTCGATTTCCGCTGGTGGCTTTAAAACACATTAGGTTAAACTTTACAGAGCAAAAAGGTGATTCGGCTATCTCTACCTGAATCTCCTTCCCGACATCTGATTATCTGATCTAGTTGTTAATTAATTCTCTCGAACTTAATCAAAAACCATGAAAGTCAATTGAAGGTGATCAAGCTACAATTGTATTAAAAAAACTGAAATCAAATGCTTCATAGATCAAATCGATAAAATCCTTCGGTTACACGTCATCTCTACTAAAAACCATAGTTATTCCAACCCCCAACATCTAAAGATTAGTTCATGCTGGGGGTGGACAAAAACACAAGAAAAGGGTAGAAAATAGTGTGTGATAACATCGTGATCATGAACGTGAAAGTTGTACTGATGAAATCCCTTCTCTCGGCTCTAATCCGCTTCTCGTGATGAACTCCTCTCCAATCAGCTCTCTATCGTGGCTCAAAAGTGGTGGAAAAAACTCTGAAAATCGCCACCAATCTCTCTCCCGTCGCACGTGAATGAATGATGACCTAATTCCGAGAAATCGCCAAACAAAAGCAGCAAACAGAGGGTTGTGCGGCCTGGCCCGCGGCCTCACGCTGCGGCGCAAGCCGCACGGTTTTCTGATAGGCTCGGGTCTAGGTCTGGACTTGGGCTTCCTCTTGGACTTCGTTTTGGGCTTTCTTTTGGACTCTTTTTTGGCCTTTTTCCGCTTTGTTTCTAGATGATCGTCTTCTTTCGGATTACCTGTGCATTTTCCTCGAAAACCATAAAATTGTCGCCTCTTTGCCTCAAAACACGCCACTCTCAGTGGTTTGTGGCCCGGAAATAACGCAAAAAATTGGCGTTATCAACAACCCCAGACCGAGCGTTGCTTGTCCTCAAGCAAATTAGCGATAAAAAGAGTAAAATCATAAATTAAAGAAATGATAACTGCACAATTCCCAATCGGTAACACGTATTACATGTCTGATTTCCCATACCCGTGAATGCTTATCTCACCCTCGCCTCATCCTTATCCTGTTTGATCTATGGCCTTCCATTGTGAGTTGAACTCATGACTGCTCCGATTGCACTAAGGTCGTACTAGGTCCAAGCATGCTAGGGAAAACATTTCGCCTCGACCCTACCTCACGGAATGCTCTCAATTCACTCGAACCTAGGCTGTCGCACATGTTGTCATGTATAAGGAGGTTATGTACAAAGATACCCAAAAATTCACATGATAACTCTAATGAAAGACGCACTAATGTCCAAAAATTCTGATCTCAGGAAGGAATCAAGTAGCAAGACAGGGACTATTGGTAAAGGTGGTCGTATACCCTAATCAAATTTTCCATAAGATCATCCAAGTCTTTTACAAAGGTTGTAACGGGGCTAGGGAACGAAGGGTAAGCGGATCAAAAATCCTCGGTGTGTCAATCTTTAGCAGTTCTGAACTTTCCTTGCTTCATTTTCTGTCACTTGGCTCTTTTTGTCATCACTGGAGTCGCTTTGACTATCTTATTTATCTGCTGTAGATGACTGTCTAATTTGTTTTGGGGCATCATTGGCCCTCTTTATTTGGTTGGGGCTACAGTGGCCCTTTTTTCTATCTCTTGGGTTAGAATGACCCAATTTATCTTCATGACTGGCCTGTACTTTTCTTTCTGCTTTATCTTCCGCTGTTCATTCCCACTCATGATTGACACACTTTCGGATAGGGGTTGGCTGAGGCTTTTGGCTAGGGTTTAAAGGTGGGTCCAAAATGAAAAGTTGGTGAGTGTTTGGCTGCAAAAGCGGTTTTGGGTACACACATAATAGGTCAAGGGGGCGGTAGATAAAATACGGGGTTAAAACTTCACACAATGCCTGGAATCATCTCTTAAGGTCCACACGATACGGTTACTATACCCTTACCTAATATCTAATATCTCGATGGTCGTCTTTGCTACCCAACGCAACATTATAGCGAGATCAATCTATAATCACGACAAGGAATTTGAAAAAGTGTATCAGATTTTGTGTTTAATTCCCTCGCAATGAAAGTACGTCAATTTAGGCTCGAATCTCACTATTGGGTGGTCTCCACTAATGTCCCTAGTCATACCTTTTCCCGGTCTTCCCTTAATGGTCACGTTGCTATCACAAGATTCTTCCCTCAATGGTTGGTTTCAATCATCCAAAACAAGAAATTAGCTTACACGATCTAGACATTCAAAAGTGCGGGAAATATAAGTGCATTAGTGGGCCCGATTGGGCCACTACAAACCTAACCCACACATTGTCCCCAATGTGTGAGTATCGACTTGGGCGATACAATAGTGTTACGAGTATAGTTGTGCAGTTATTACAGTTATCCGACAAGAAAGACAAATCAGTACAATACATCACAAAGATCAGAACAGAGATGGTAAAATCAAACCCATGACTACCGGCGTGAAGAAGATGATGCTCCCCCGGACTGCCGACCTCGTACTCGTCTTCAGCCTTAATGGTTGTGCGGGTGGTTCTGGAAATCCGACCTGAGTGAGGCGTGTGTTGAAGCCTTCTAGCCGCTGGTTTACGCCAAGGAATCCGACCTCCATCTGCTGGGTCAACCTCCGGATGTACGGAGGTGTGTCGCCGGAGTGCTCGGTGGTGTATGCCGGAGGTGCATCTGGGTCAAAATCTGGATCGCTATCTGATGCACTCTCTGATGAATCCTCGACTGGTGGTGCGGGTCCTTCCGCCGTCTAGCTTCTAGCTCCTTAGCCGCCTTGATCTGGTAGTCGTATTGATTTTTCTTGAAGTCCTCCCTCGATGCGGTGAGACGTCCGATTG
This sequence comes from Saussurea involucrata, assembly GCA_033807775.1. Lineage (NCBI taxonomy): Eukaryota > Viridiplantae > Streptophyta > Magnoliopsida > Asterales > Asteraceae > Saussurea > Saussurea involucrata. Next base: position 165,389,198 of record CM066320.1, read on the forward strand.
GGACGCCGGCTTCCCTGCAAAAATGTGTAATAAGGCAAGGGAACAGTAAAATACCGTCGAGAGTCATACCAGCGTCGAGCAGCTCCATCCAAATGATATGCCCGATATCCATCGGGAGATTAGGTTGGAGCGAGTAAAGGACCTCCATGACTTGACTATCCACTGTGGTATTGTGGGACGACGGCTTCAAGGTAGCCTTCACAAAGAGCATAAGGAATGCTAGATCGGTGTGGAGATTTCTCTTTAGGATGTGCTGGTCCATCTTGTCCCACCCGATATGCCCATTTCGCCGTAGTGAGTCGGCGATGGTCGGACTAAGGCGGGCTCAGAATGCCTCATGTGGTGTCAGCCCGTAAGACGCACTCAACTCTGGGCGACGAGGAGCGTGGTAATACCTGCAGATGTCATCCGAAGTGATCTGGACAATCCTGTCTCCCATCCACACCACGCACCGATCATGATAGACTGCGGGGATCATGCAACCATAGAACTCTTTGACCACTTCTGTGTCATACATGGGTGGGGTTTGAATAAATCTTTCCCATGAGTGTTGGCGGATAATGACCGGTACCAAAGAGCCGACCGGTAATGTCTCAAGCCGGATGCCCCACTCGCCGAAAGGTTGGCACTTCTTCTCCTCCATTTTCGCTATCTGAGCGGCCTTGTCGGGGTATTTGCGGTCGAACATCTCCAACCAGAGGTGTGGGTGGACGCACTCATATTCCGTGAAAGAGATATACCTGCTCGGGTGATGCCTCATTGTTTGCAAAAAAAAACCCACGTGAGTCATCTCGTTCATAGCCACCCCAAACCTAGGCCGTGGCCTTGGTTGGTCAAATAAGGCACCCCAAACCTCGGTAAAACCGAGGTTTGCAATGGGGTATATGCATGTGTGTGGATGTTAAAACATAAGGCACCCCAAACCTAAGTGAAACTTAGGTTTGTTGAGTCTCCTTTAATTTACATGAACATAAAACATCACCTACTAACTCACATGCATGCAGAGTTGCCAATAAAATAGACTTTTTCATACAAGCAACTTGTTCAGAAATCACATAGCCAAATAAACCCCCTAGTGCATGCATCTAAAAATTATCGCTGGTTTGCACCATTGGACAATGAATCGACGAACCCAAAGCCTAAGTGAAACTTAGGTTTAGTGATGCATGCACTATTAATCGACCATTAACAACGTGAAAACTTATGTTTACCCAAAAAGTCCAAAATTTCCCAGTAGGCATACGATTATGACAACCCCAAAAACCATATATCCCCCATGTTTCTTCCCTACAGTTCCCATTTACACATTTCACGAACAAATTCTCACAGAAAGCAGGCATACTAGATTGCATCCAAACTGAAAAATCTCATAAAACACAATAAAAGTTCATGCATTGACAATCTACGCCTTTTTAAAGCAAATAAGTACTATCATTTGCAGGAATTGAACATATTAAAGAGCATCATGTGAAATTGGGTGTTACCATGAATACAAATAGGGAAGCATGAAATGGAGGAAACAGAAGCATACTTACACCAAATAGTAGCCATGAAGATTAAGAGAAGCAAGAGTGAGAACACATACCGTAGATCGTGAAGAAATGGAGAATAATCCTTTGAAATGGTGTAGAGAGAGAGAGAAATTCGAGAGGAGAGAGAGTAGAGAGAAAAGAAAGCAAAAAGAAGAAGAAGGGAAGAGGAATGAAAGAACCAAGAAGAAGAAGTGAAATGACAGCAGCAAAAAGCAAAAAAGAGAAACAAGGACTGCACACGAAACCCTAAACTCAACAGGGGGCCACGCGGCTTGGGTCGCGGCCTGAGCTCGCGGGATACTTTGCGCGAGTGGTAAAACCAAATGACAAACAGTAGTGTGCGCGACTTGGTTCGTGGGTTAAGGTCGCGACCTAGCCCGCGTAACCCTCTGTTGTCTAAACCAAACAGTAGGGTGCGCGGCTTGGCCCGCGGCCTAGCCCGCGTAACCCACTTTTCCATTTTTTTGTAAATAAAAAACACACTCACATAACGTAAATTAAAACGGAAAACAAACCTCGGTGGGTTGCCTCCCACCTAGTGCCTTGGTTTCGGTCGTGGCTCGACCTTCCGTCTTCTCATTCCTTTAGATCTTCCAGAAGTGTGGCGTCGGATACCACCGTTTCTCCTCCATAATAAGGCTTCACCCTCTGTCCATTGACTTTGAACGTTGAACCATCCTTTCCTTGCAGCTCGACAGTGCCGTATGGGAAAACTTCCCTTACGGTGAATGGCCCGGACCACTTAGATTTCAGGTTACCTGGAAACAAACGAAGACGATAATTAAATAACAAAACTTGCATTCCAGGAACAATTACCTTTGGTTGAAGACCCTTGTCGTGGAACTGCTTCGTTCTCTCCTTGTATATAGTTTCATTCTCGTATGCGTCTCGTCTGATCTCCTCAAGCTCGTTCAGTTGCAAACACCGGCGTTGCCCGGCTGCCTTCAAATCCATATTGAGCTTCTTGATTGCCCAATAAGCTCTATGCTCAAGCTCGACAGGTAGGTGGCATGATTTCCCGAACACGAGCCGATACGGTGTGGTGCAATCGATGTCTTAAATGCGGTTCGGTAAGCCCACAATGCATCGTCTAACTTGATTGACCAGTCTTCCCATGATGCATTCACAGTCTTCTCGAGAATTTGCTTTAGCTTCCGGTTAGACACATTGGCTAAGCCATTGGCTTGTGGGTGGTAGGGTGTCGTCACTTTGTGTTTTACCGAATACTTCTTGAGGACCGCTTCCAAGTATCGGTTGCAGAAATGGCTACCACCGTCGCTTATTAGTGCCTTTGGAACCCCAAATCTCGAGAAGATGTTCTTCTGCAAGAAGTTGATTACCACTTTGGAATCGTTCGTGGGGCTTGCGATTGCCTCCACCCACTTGGAGACGTAATCGACCGCTAGCAAGATGTATTCATTGCGGTGGGAGTTTGGGAATGGACCCACGAAATCGATCCCCAAATATCAAATAACTCGACCTCCATGAAGATTCTCTTGGGCATTTCATCTCTCTTGGATATGTTCCCCGTTCTTTGGCCCCGATCACACTTGGAGATAAAGTCTCGAGTCTCCTTTAACATAGACGGCCAAAAGAAACCCGATTGTAGAACCTTTGCCACTGTTCTGTCGGTGCTGAAGTGGCCCCGCATTCTAAGGTATGACAGTGGTTTAGAATGTCGGCCTTCTCTTCGTCCGGTACACATCTCCGGATCATGCCGTCGGCGCATAGCTTGTAGAGATACGACTCATCCCAATAATATATTTTGGCTTCGAAGAAGAATCTTTTCTTTTGGTGGGAGTTCATTTGATAAGGCACTACTTCTCCCACCAAATAATTCACCAAGTCTACATACCAAGGTTCTGAGTGACTAACCTTGAAGAGTTGTTCATCCGGAAAAGAATCGTTGATGAGGGTCTTGTCTTTGCTTTGATCTTCACCTCCCTCAAGTCTCGAGAGGTGGTCCACCACAATATTTTCGGAACCCTTCTTGTCTAGAATCTCCAAATTGAATTCTTGGAGTAATAGTACCCAACGGATGAGTCTCGGCTTAGCATCTTTCTTGGCCATTAGATACTTCAAAGCAGAATGGTCGGTGTACACAATCACCTTGGTCCCAACTAGATAGGATCGAAACTTTTCGCAAGCATAAACGACTGCTAGTAATTCCTTCTCGGTAGTCGCATAGTTGATTTGAGCATCATCCAACGTCTTACTCGCATAATATATCACATGTATCCGCTTCTCTTTCCTTTGGCCCAACACCGCTCCAACAGCGGTATCACTCGCATCACACATGAGCATAAACGGAAGATTCCAATCTGGGACCGTGAGGATGGGTGCTGAAATCAATTCCTTCTTTAACCTGTCAAAAGAAAGGATACAATCATTAGTGAACTCAAATTTAGCATCTTTAAGCAGTAAGGAACACAAAGGTTTAGTAATTTTGGAAAAGTACTTTATAAACCGCCGGTAAAACCCGACATGTCCCAAAAAGCTTCGGACTCCCTTGACGGAATTTGGATACGGAAGATTCTCGATCACCGCCACCTTTGCCTTGTCCACCTCAATACTAGCCTTTGACACCTTGTGGCCGAGTACAATCCCTTCGGTCACCATGAAGTGACACTTCTCCCAATTCAATACGAGATTCGTTTCCTTGCACCTTTGTAACACGGCTTCCAAATGCTCTAAACATGTGTCGAAAGAAGGACCAAACACCGAAAATTCGTCCACGAAGATCTCGATGGTCCGTTCCACCATATCTGAGAATATTGCCATCATTCATCGCTGGAAGGTGGCCGAAGCATTACACAAGCCGAAAGGCATACGACGGTATGCGAATATGCAGTACGGACAAGTGAATGTAGTCTTATCTTGGTCCTCGGGTGCGATAGGAATCTAGTTGTACCCGGAATATCCGTCTAGAAAACAGTAGTACTCGTGTCCGAATAATCGTTCTAACATCTGATCAATAAATGGAAGAGGAAAATGATCTTTCTTGGTTGCATCATTCAGCTTCCGGTAGTCTATACACACCCTCCAACCGGTAACTGTCCGAGAAGGGATTAGTTTGTTGTTGTTGTCTCGGATCACTGTATTTCCGCCCTTCTTGGGTACTACTTGAATTGGGCTCACCCACGGACTGTCAGGAACTGGATAGATAATTCCAACATCAAGGAGTTTCAATACCTCCTTACGGACCACTTTTGTCATATTTGGGTTTAACCGGCGTTGGTGTTGGACAACCGGTCGATGCCCGTCTTCAAGATTTATGCGATGTGAGCAAAACGTGGGGCTTAAACCCTTTAGGTCAGATATCGTCCATCCAATAGCGGTTTTATGCTCTCTAAGAACCCGTAGTAGCTTCTCTTTATTTTCAGGACTCAACTTGGACGATATGATTACCGGGAGTATGTCTTTTCTCCCAAGTATGCATACTCGAGATGATCGAGAAATGATTTGAGCTCAAGCTTTGGCGGTGTCTTCGATGAAGGTTCGGACTTGGGAATTGGTTCTCCTAAATCCTCAATGATGGGTCGTCTCGGGCCTTTGTAAGATGGTAATGCGTTGAATTGCAACACCAACTCACTTTCTTGATCGGTATCAATTTCCACTAATGCCTTCATGAGATGATCGTCTGATACTTGATGGTTGTACATTTCTTGAGGCATCGATTCCATTACCTCTATCTGATAACACTCATTCGGTCCCATGCCTTGCTTGGCTATTCGGAAAACATTGAAGATGGCCTTCTTCGTTGCCCACTCTCAATGTGAGCTTTCCCCCTTTCACATCGATTGGTGCTCTTCCCGTGGCCAAAAATGGTCGGCCAAGAATCAATGGTATCTTTTTGTATTCATCCATATCGAGGACCATGAAGTCAACCGGAAAATAGAACTTATCCACCTTGATCAATACGTCTTCAATCACACCGTAAGGATACTTGATCGATCTGTCGGCGAGTTGCAAAGTCACGTTAGTTGGTTGCACTTCTCCAAGTCCGAGTTTCCTGAAAATAGATAAAGGCATCAAGTTAATTCTAGCTCCAAGATCACATAAAGCTTTGCTAAATTCAGATTTTCCAATATGAACACGGATAGTAAAACTCCCTGGATCCTTAAGCTTCAGGGGAAGCTTATGTTGGATGATCGCGCTGCACTCCTCAGTAAGTGCAACTGTTGCATGCTCCTCAATCTTCCTCTTGTTGGAAAGGATGTCTTTCAAGAACTTCACGTATGAGGGCATTTGTGCCAATGCATCTGCAAAAGGGATGTTAATATGCAATTTCTTAAAAATTTCAAGAAATTTAGAAAAGTTTAGATCATCCCGGTGGGCCTTGAGCCTAGTCGGATATGGCACTTTTGGAGCTACCGGTTTAACCGGTGGTTGCTTTGGAACATTTGGTTGTTCTTGCTTTTTCTCTTCACTCTACGGGTTTTTCTCCATCCCACTCTCTTCATCGGCTTCCATCTCATCCACTTCTATGATCTCAATGTCTTGCCCCTTAGGCTCGGTTCCCTTTGGTGATGATTCTCGAGTAGGGTCTCTACTCAACTCCTTACCACTTCTCAAGTGAATGGATTTTCAATCTTCCCGGGGTTTCCTTTCGGGTTGACTAGGAAACTGTCCGGGTGCTCGATTTTGTAGGGTCTCGGATATTTGCCTCACTTGCCTTTCAAGAAGTTTTATAGAGGTCGTATTATGATCGGTAGCCGCTTTAACCGTGCTTACCGTACCGGCTAGTCCCTCAACCGTGCTATCCATCTTGGACATGAATTTCATCATCATGTCCTCTAGCCCCAACTTCTTCTCCCCGGATTGTCCTTCATCGAATTTCCTTTGGTTGTAACCTGGAGGACGATAAACATTGTTAGAATGAGAAGAATTGGAAAAGTTGGAATTGTTACCGTATTGCTGCTGTTGTTGCTAGGCCATGGTTTCCTTCGGTTGGCCTTGCGGTTTACTCCACGAGAAATTTGGGTGTCTTTTCCAGCCTTCATTGTATGTATTAGAGAATGGGTCGTTTCGTGGCCGGTTGTTCCGATTCTGTAAGAATTGGACTTATTCAGGTTCGTTCACCGGTGGAGCCATCTCTGGCATACCTTCTTCTACCATAAATGTTGGTTGGATAGAAGACCCTTTCAATTGGTTGGTAAGTGCGACCAACAGAGCCTTGATGGCTTTCAACTCCTCATTCTCTTTTACGCTAGCAATACGTCTAACTGATGATCTCGGAGTGGCATAGCTGTGTTCGGCTAGGTTGTCGATCAAATCACATGCTTCCTCATATGACTTATCCATTAGAGCTCCACCCACTGCAGCCGTAATATCGTTTTTGAACTGCGGGTGAAGTCCACTAAAGAACGTCTAGATAACGACCCAGCTGTGTAACCCATGATGAGGGCATTTCTTTAACATGTCCTTGTACCTCTCCCATGCTTCATATAACGTCTCTTGGTCCCATTGAGCAAAATGGGTAAACTCGGCCATAAGTTGGGCGGTCCCACTCGGTGGGAAGAATTTCTGGAGGAAGGCGACCTTCAATTCTGCCCAGGTGGTGATCTGATCCGGTTGTACACTTTCTGTCCAGGTTTCTGCTCTGCCCTTGAGTGAAAACCTGAACAATCGCAACCTGATTGCATCATCATTCACTCTGTTGATTTTGAAGGTATTGTATATCCTTTCAAATGCACGGAGGTGTGCATGAGAATCTTCTGTTGGTGCTCCTCCAAACTGGTTCTGTTATACCATCACGATAGTACTCGGTTTGATTTCGAAGTAGTTTGCCCCAGTAGTGGGAGGTTGGATGCCTATACGTGCGGCTGCCACATTCAGATTGGCAAACGACCGCATAGGACGTCTCTCCGGAGGAGCTTCGTCGCCCATTTTCATTTGTCTTTTAGCTTTAGATGCTTTTCGTAGTATACGGGAGGTTCTTTCGATTTCTGGGTCGATCGATTCTATGTCTTTGTAGATCCCAGATTGACAGGTAACAATAGAATCAATAAGCAATAACAAGAACAATTGTTGATTTCAAGTTGTCATCCATCTCATAATCATTCAAAGTATCAATCGTTCAGAGAGTATTACAATTCAACGTAGGGAACGATTGTAGATCTCTCTAAGCTCTAACCTAAAACTAGGTTAATACTAAACCTTATATACTTAGGCCTTAGACAAACACGACCCAAGCCCATTAGGCTAAACTAAGCCCAATTAACACAATTAAGGGCTTTTACAATAATTATATAAACACTATAATTCTTTATATAACTTTCTATTTTATAAGACATTTATGGTCCTAACAATCTCCCCCTAAAGTTATATAAAGAAAAACCGGTCTTGAAATCTTGAAGTCTTGATCTTCTCTTCCTTTTGAATCATTGAAACACTTTGGTGTTGCTTGTCTTCATGTCTTTCAACGCTCCCCATTGAATAAAGCTCTTGTCTTCAGTTTCAACTTTGTAATCAGATTCAACGAACAATAACCTCGACTGAGTGCACGAAAAACAACTTTCAACTGTAGGAACTCAACACATCGGATAAGCACACAAGAATGATAATGTGCGAGTTACGTGACATTTCACAGTGCATCTTCAGTCTTCAATCAAGAATCTGTCTTTGAACCGCAAGTTGAATTGACTTTGAAAAACTTCAGAACTTGTCAAACACTTGAAGGAGAAACTAATAACTTGTAGCGAACACCACTTGATAAGGAATGCGAAGAATTAATCACTTGTAAAATTTCTTCGAACAGTTACTCCCCCTTTGCTTTTGCTAACTCCCCCTCAACTTGATATCCGGTGTCTTTGAATCTGTACCCTTTCCCCCCCTCATGATGAGTAGGAGCATCCAGAGCATCATGTACGTTCAAAGACAATAGTGACGAGTAGCAAAAATTCCAGATCAAAACATTAAGAAACCAGAATGGGGTAAATATCTAACACATAAACACAAAAGTAACTGTTATCACAACAATTAAAATAATTGTGTGGCCCATGTTCAGAGTTGGCATTGGGTATCTCTGATAGGACTTCCAGTTATCAATGAAGTAAAATGTTAAAAATTACTTCTCAAACTGTTCCGGCAATATCACGAAGATATGCGATTGGAATCATAAAGACTCGTGCATGTGTGAAAGAAATAATTCATATCGATTTGGCTCAAAAAATTGATTTAACTTGGGACTCAAGTTAGAAATCAATAGACTCAGTGATTAGAATATGAAGTTCAGAGACCGGAGCTGATATCTTCCTTTTTCAATATCTAAGACCTCCGAGTGAGGAATAGATAGATTATGTGCTAAATCTCCGTGAATATATGAAACAAGCATCTGTTGTGAGATACTTGAGTGGCTAGGTGGGGTGACACAAGTTATCGACACTGGGTCCATGTTTGTTTCAATATTCATCTCCAAAGAATGAGAATGAATAGATTGTGTGGTTACCCGGATAATTGACTCAGTTTGGTAAGGACCAATAATTCTTTTAAGTCATGTCACATCCTCACCAAATTCTTTTCACTCCAAACTTATCTATCAATCTAGACCCCTTACTGATGTCTATAATTGGATGTGTTTCTTGGGTAGGTCCTTCCGGATCTGGATAGACCATAGAAACAATATATTTCCTCACACTCCTTTCATGCATCGAGTAGAACAGTTTAGTAAAACAGTGAAGAACGAGTTCTAAACTGAAATGTTTAGAAGTCAAACTTTTAAGAACGAGTTCGGAACTGAATTATTCAGAAGTCATAAAAGTTATTTGAAATATAGAATTTCAAGAAACAAAATCAGGTGCTAAACAGAATGACTCAATAAGTACATTATGTTCAAAAAATGAAACAATGATTAGAAAGTTTAATTGTGAAGAACATGTCACAATTAATATATCAGAAAAGAATTGAATCATTTACAAGAAATAGCGAACTTGGAAAACAACTAGGAATTCAAAAGAGTGTATTTCCATCGAAAAATCAACGAATATGTGAGACATGGAAATAACTAAGTCAAGAAAACACTAGTTGGCTACCCGCGCAATGCGGCGGGGTGAATCACAATTTTAAAGCATTAACGTGTCTTACAAATAACACACAGCCATTTTTAATAGAAACATATTATACCCGCACAATGCTATGCAATATTCAAATAAATGTAAACATAAACATATTTTTTAAAAATAAAACACATTAGTGAATTCCATCTTACATTGTGCGAAAATGGGTAGGAAAAAAATGGTTATGGTCATCAAAGTCATTTTTCCTTATTTAACAATGCTTATTAGACTTCATTTACACACTTATGATTGTCCAAAATAGTCATTTCCGATCTCATTTCTTCTTATAGCCGTTTTTTAACAGCCAAGATTTCACAAGTAACCTTTTATTGTGAAATATACTTTAACAAGTTGGTAAGTAAAATTAAGCAAACAGTGTAAATGACACTATCCTCTTAGCATTTCACAAAACGTTTCCATAACTAACATCCTTCTCAGTTTGTAACAACAACGTTTCAAGGAGACTGATATAAGTTTACGAGGTTCAATTTTTTTTGTAAAAAAACGAAATAGTATATTTAACAATGAATATAAAATATATTTAATAATACAAAGACAGGGTGCGTGGGTACACGATCACGTAACCCGACCCCATCCCTTTTCCTCCTAAGAAAATATCAATCTCTTCTCATCTTTTTTTCTCACCGTCACTTTTAACAACTCCCTTCTTGCTATCTTTGGGCAATCGGTTGCTCTGAAGTAAATCCATACAAAATTATTTCCAAGAGTATATGTACGCATTACATAAGAGAGAGATCGCCAAAAAGAATCGACATTGGTGGCGCAACTAAGACGATCACCACTTTCATCAAATTAAATTGGTTCCTCTCTAAAGCCTACAAAATAATTCATTCAACAAAATCTATCATTTAAACAAAAACGCCATTTATATTAAACCATAACCAAAAATCACTTGAAGAGAGAGAGCATATCAGTATAGTTGAAGAGGATAAGTACAGTAGGACATGGATGGAAAGCACAAGCAACAATGAAGTTAAATGGAGAAGTAAGCACTCTTGACACATGCATTGAAGAGGAGTGACAAAGGGATTGGGGAGAAAGAAGCCTAAAAATACATGTGTCCAAAGGAAAAGAAAATACATTTCTTATTTGGATACCCTGATTTATATTTTTATTAAACAGTAATTTAGAACAGATGCATTTTTTCTGGACTGCTTCTACCCCATATCATATCCTCCCAATCAATTGGTAAAGTAATAACACACCAAAGGGTCATACCTAGTTACAAGTAGAGCCCAACCTCCTATAAGGTCAGGGGTTCAAACCTCACCAAAGGTGAAGAGCGTGTGTGAGTATATGATATACACAAATACTATATATTTTAAACCGAAATTGCTAACCGTGCAACCAAAAAAGTGAATGAAAGTAATTCCGTCTATATCCCAAAAATTACCCCCAAGTATTCCATAACAAGATGCCTTGAAGAACAAATACATACAAAAGTACCCCAAAATTTATCCTGTTAGGCTTCCAAAACTTGAATGGCAGAAACAGAAAAAAAAGTATACCAAATTACCAACACAGTCATATAAAGGATGAACAAACTGATAAGAATACACAGTCATATAAAGAATACACACTTAAGGGGAAAGATGTGTAAAGCCCAAGGGGAAAGAAAGATATAGAAAAGATGAAATTACTAACCTGTCCAAATTTTGAATAGCGATATGCAAGATCACACAAAGCATGCAATAATTGTACCCCACCTATTATACTAATTATCTGAAATGTTGCAGGTCTCCTTTAAATGATAGAAGCTTGGTAATCAGGTGCAAAGCAAGATATCTTGCTAGACTTTCCAGATTTATCTAAAAACATCAACGTTTATCACATTGAGATAGAGACAATCAACAGGCAAGAGCAGATGTGAAAACTTCAATGAATAAATAATTGATGATTGTAAAATCTACCAACCTCAAAAGATGAACCATCGACTTTAGTCCATCAAATGGTACCATTTTCAGGGACCCAAATTAGTTTGCTAAGATCCAGAGGAACTTAATGCAACTCGGTGACACCTGAAACCAAATCAATAGCCTGCATATCAAAGCACTCCAAATATCCAAATCGATTAAACCCAATCAGAAACAAATCGATGGTGAAACCCAAATAGATTAAAACATAAATACAAACAGAAACAAGGAGACATGTGAAAAGTACCTGAGATGGTGAAACCCTGAGAAAAAACCGTAAAGCCGTGAATCGATTTGAAACCATGAACCTCGCTGATGGTGAAACTCTGAGATGAGAATGGATTTGCAGAGTATGAAAAACCCTACATTGGTTTTATAACAAAACTCTAACAAAGATAGTGTTTTTTCATACCAAAAATATTTATGTTCTCACTTGAACGTTCCCATGAGGGACATTGAAATATAACAAAACGTTAAAAAAGATAGTGATTTTTCGTACCAAAAATTGTCGGGAATCAAGCCAAGCCGATCGGTTAAAATGCTTCACCACTTGATTCTCAAAGTTCCCTTTATAAACGACATTTGGAGTCTTCTCACCGTGCTCAGAAACAACAAAACCAGTAATTGCATTTTTAAGTTGTTCAAGGGTGAGCTCTTTAAATACAGGCAAGTTACCAACTTCCTCTTCATTCCCTATAACATGATGTTGATATTGTAAAGAAACCAAAAATAACTTTAGGTTTTTTTACTGATTACAGTAGAACACATAAAAACCAACCTGATTTAACATACACAAAGTCAATCTTTGAAGCAAAAAAGACAAAACCCCAAAAAAGGAAAACAAAAATTGGCGTAAAAATCTTACCATTAAAGACAAAATTCGTTACGATAGAGAGGTCAAACCTGGTAAGCAAAGGTGAAACACAAAAATGTAATCGAGAACCCTAAAAACAAGGTTGAATCGAGAACGATGTAAAAAGATGCTTTACCAAATGAATTCGATTTTTAATCGAGAACAAGCTTACTAACCAAATGAATTCAACCAAACCAAAAATCGAACAGAAGGGTGAACCAAAATCGAAGGAATGCAAGTTTTTTTAAGCAAAAATGTGAAGGAATGCTAACCAGTGCATCGAACTTTGGTTGGTACTCTGGAGTTGTTTTGTCTACAGACTTGGGGATTTCAACACCTGTATAGAAAGAGGGGAGTAATCAACCAAATTGTGAAACCAGATCTCAAACATAAAAATCGAAGCTTACTAATCAGGAAATCGAGACTACAACAAGATAAAAATGATGAAAACAGAGATAAACAACATCTACCTGTGAATAAACCGTGAAGAAATCTTACCTGAGAAGAAATATTGAAGACGCCGGCGATACGAATTGGGAGGATGAATCGTCATGTTTGAATTGTCGCTGAGGTTATTGGAGGTTGTATACTCATCCTGTCTTGGAGAAGAAGAAGCGTGCCTGTCTTGGAAGATTACCCAGGCGTGCCTCTATCTTGGGAAAAACAATAATCTGATAATCTGATTAGAGGGATGGAAGCATGGTCTCAAAAGCAAACTGACATTTCCGGGTTTTGATGGTTGGTGTATTGAAGAGTTGTATCTAATGCATTCAAATTTGTAATTAAGAGTTTTTTCAAATTTATGCTTTAAAGTGTGGTACATTGTGCTTTTAGGATTAAAATTATTAAAAGATAAAAGAAAATGTTTTAAGACTTTAAGACTTTAAGACAAAAGTCTTACATGCTTTATAAGGTAGTATATATAACACGTGGAAATCATGGAAGTTAAAATTGGAGAATAACAAACACAAGTGAGTTATTCAGAATGAATTACCACGGTTTTTGAATTCAGTTAAAGTTCACTTACCTTTCATAAAATAGTACCCCCCCTCAAAATTGGCATAACCTTTGAATGTTCGTCATGTGATGTGAATAATATGAATTAAAACGCACATGACATTCCTGCAAAACAGACTAGAAGGAGTTTGGTATCCATCCTTTGATGGATCCTTGACGGTTAGATGACCTATTATAGTGAGGACCTAGGATACTATAAGTTCCGTACCAACTATTTGCGTACCTTGGTTTCACAAAGTCATTCTTCCCACAATTAGTACAACGGATCTTTCCTCGGCTCAGACTGATTAGCTTTGCTGTAGAATAAACATGAATAGTGTTAATGCCAAAAATCGTCCAGAAGGATAACTTAAATTTTGATTGTGGAGCTTAACAAGTAAAGAAAGGAATCGTTCGACAAAACAGTGCGTTAAAGACAAAGAATGTAAAAGAGACAGAGATTTTGGTGACGCGGGAAAAACCTCAACAAGGAAAAAACCCGCGGACGACTATGGAAGTCGTCGCTGCACTATGATCGCCAAACATGGGAGATATCCTTTGTTTCTGGTGTCGAGAGTACAGTGATTATAATACAAAAGACTTGAAATGTAAAAATAACAAGTGTATCGAATGTAAAAACAAGTGTGTCGTGTGTAAAAAACTATAGGTCGAGCGTATAAATCGTGCATCGTGCGTCGTGAGCGATAACTTGAGAGAGAGTTTTTTGAGTATTTTCCCTGTATATTCCTTGTTCTTGAAATCAGATGTTCGAAAGTGAGGCTGGGATCTTCGTATTTATAGTCTTCGTGGCTTTAATTGCTCTTCATGAGTGCAGGAGTAACGGTCGCAACGGTCACAACGGTCATCATCGTTAATGCTCATGATTGCTTCTGTTGGTTTCATCTGTTTGCCATAAATGACGTTGACCCTGCATTAAATGACGAAAACATAACCGAAAATGTCATACGTTAGTTGGTCGAGGTCGTGTGATTCCACACGACGGTCGAGGTGGAGAGGTACTCTTGACTTCGGCTTTGGTCAAAGGACAAAATTTTTATGGTTTTGACTTTGTTACAAAAGAAATGTAATAAATGTTCTTAGTGTCTTGGTCATGGTCGAGACTGGTGAAATTTTGCCCAAACAGTTTGCCCCCAAAATTTAAAATGAGAAAACCATTTCGAATTTTGAATTTTGAATGTTAGTTGGACGTCTAGGGTTGTAACACGTGTCAAAAAATCTTTTCAGTTGCTTTGGAACTGAATCGGTTCAATTCCAACTAAAGAGGAAGTCGAAAAGAGGATAACGCCATGAAGTCATGCTGACGCACGATCGTGCATAACAGTTGTAAACGCCAGGTGTCGATAATATGTCGAGTATTCGAAAAGGCAGGGGCACATGTCGACTATCGAGAGGCTCGACCTGACACGATCATTAGCATAAATAGAGACCTTCGACAGATCTTTTCCTTTTACGATTTCAGAGAGTTTTTAAGAGAGATTTTCCCTGATTTCTTTGCTGTTGTTCGCCGAATCTATTCCAAATCTGCAAGAGATCTTCGACTTGTTAGAGATTTCGAGGTTTTAGGCACCTATATAAGGTACGATTTCTTGGTCCTTCACAAGTCTATTACTAGAAAACTTTAAGAAACTTTTAGTTTTAGAAATGTCGATAGAACCTATTAGTTCCATTGAAGATCTCGACGATCTTAGGAGTCTGGCTAAGATCCCTGCGGGGATTTCATTGGTTAAAGCAGGTAAAATCCGACCTGATACATGTCCCGATAAGTTCGTAGTTATCTACGAATATCCTTTTAAGATAGGTTTTGAATGGCCTTACTCGCCTTTGGCCAAGGCTTTTATGACCGAGTTCGACTTAGCACCAGTCCAGTTAATGCCCCAATTCTGGAGGGTAATACAGGTGATCGAGCGCCTCACTGAACAATGGGAATCTCCCATGAATGTGCGTGATCTTCTCTTGGCTTATCAAGTCAAGAAAGATATATGTCATCGCTATAGCCTGTTTTCTAAATATAAGGGTGATCGTACGTTAGTCTTACAGACCGCTGTAAACGATCGTAAGTGGAAAACTAAGTATGTGCTTGTGCGTAAGTCGACTCTCGACTCTAAGAGCAACTGGATTAGGGCTGGCTGGAATACGTCGGGTGAGATTTTATAGTTTCATTGTCGTACGTCGTTTATAATTTTTAACTGATTTCTAACCTGTTTTTATGTGTCAACAGCTATAAAATTCGAAGACGTGAATCCTTACGCTAACTCTCAAGCAAAGGTTGACACATTTTTAGAGTTTAGTACTGTCGAGCGATCATTTGTCACGCGACATTTAGCGAACGACGACGAAGATCTGGTATACCTAGGAGAGAATCGGGGAGAGAAAGCGGAGGAAGAAGAGGAGACAGAGAATGAAGAGTCGAGGGGAGAAGAAGAGATGACTGGTAAGTGTACCTTCTAATTGCTCGACTATGATCCCTTTATGTTCGTTGTGTAACTTTTGTCTCTTATCTGCTTCTAGGCGAATCTCAGATGAAGGTACCGACGATCTCGGCTAAAAGAGCAGCTCAACTCGAGTTCACCCGCAAGGGCAAGGATGACGATCCCGAGGGAACCGTCTTCGAAGGTTGACGACTCGTCGAGAGTCGTTATGCCTGAGAAGGCGAAGTTCGCATCGCATATGAAGACGAAGACGTCTTCTAGTGCGATTGCTGCGACACCCGTTAGTTCTGCGCCACCGGAGAAAACGGGGAAGTCTTCCTCTACTACGTCGATCCCTTCGTCGACCGACAAGGACAAGGAGCATGCGACGGGAGGGGATAAAGTCACGAAGGTTAACTTTACGCTGCCTTCGGACTTTATGGTCGATAACGTCCAATCCGGGACGGATTTATTTCCTCATCTGGGGAAATATTTGCTTCCTTCTTTCAGGGAGTGTTTCGAGGGTTTCCCTATCGAGGAGACGGGATCCCATGTTGTCGGACTGGCGTTTCTTGTAAGTTTTTCTTTCAAAACTTACGTTTCGATGTTTTCTTATCTTTTGTCGAATGTTTATCAACAGTTTCCTTTGTGTTTTACAGGCGTTTCAATCTTCTCTTGCCCTGCGTGCGGAGACGGAGAATATCAAGGGTTTCGTGTCTTCCGCCCATGAGAGGGGGAACGCAACGTTGGACCGGGAGAAGGTCGCTTTGGAACGCGAAGAGGCTATGTCCAAACAGCTCGACGAGGCCCAAAAAGAGTTGAAGGTCGTCGGTCATGCGAAGGACGATGCGAACCGTCGTCTAGAGCAGTCCTTGTCGATGATCGATGGTCAAAGGGAGGAGCTGAACAAGATGAGGGAATCTTTGGTCATGAAGGAGATGGAAGTTAAGGATTCCCAGGCCAAGGTGGTCAGTCTGGAGAAGGAGGTGGGGAAGTTAAAAGACGAGGTTGCGTCTACCTTTGCCTTGGCTCGACTGACCGCTCGTGCTGCCATAATGAGGCAACACTTGTCGAAAAAAACCCTCTGGCCCTGGCGTCGGATGAGCTTGCCTACTTTTTGATAGAGGTCGGGTCTGCAAGAGATCTCGACTCCGATGACGAGAAGGAAGCCGAAGAGGAAGAAGTAGATGAAAGTTCTAAGGTCGAGGCCTTGGGCAGAGATGCAACCGACACTCCTCCTCAGCCTTAGGATAAATGTTCCTTTTATGAATTTTGTTTTTCATGTTCGATCGTTGGTGATCGAGTCATCTAATGTAGTAGTCGATTCGATGAATGGAATTTTTATTTCTCATATCATTCTGTTTTACACGTCTTATAAGTAAACACAACGGTTAATTGCGAATTTCAAGCGTGAAAGAAAACATGCGATTTAGGCATCCATTGAAATATAATGACTAAGACATAAGTCGTACATTTGAATCACATTGACAAACACAAACATATGCAATTGATGTGTTCATTCAGAACATACAACTTTTTCTAGGTCTAGAAACTTAGACCAAGGGGACGTTTAGACCATACGATCGTATAATTAGATCGTACGACGCTCTTGGATCGTGTGTCCCTGCGATAGAGTAGTCAGGTTATTGACCTGATTACTTAGGTTTTGTGGTTTTGCGAGATTAAAGTCGTCTAATAGACTTTACGATGTCGTGCGATCTGTGATAAAACAATGTCAGAGGTTGGTCGTTGGCTAGCCAACGACCCTCCGATGCTTAAGTTAGTAATCGTCGTAGTAACAAATCGTGTGAGGAAAGGAAAAAGACTTAAAAGAAATACCTTTTCAAATGTGTTGCATTGCAGCTACGTGGGACATCTTGATTGTCGAGGGTTTGGAGCCGATAGGCGCCTTTGCCCACGACCTCGGAGATACGATAAAGACCTTCTGTTTGGGCAAAATTTCACCAGTCTCGACCACGACCAAGGTAAGGAAAATACTTATTCCATTCTCCATAACGAAGGTAAAATCATAGTACTTTCTCTCTCTTGATTAAAGATAAAACCGAAAGTCTTTTTACTCCACGACACTCGACCTCGACGTCGCCTACTTCGCACGACCGTCGCGTAGAATCATGCGGCCTAGACCGACTAACGCGTTATACGACCGTTATGTTTGGTCAATGATTAATGCAGGAGTCAAAGTCATTAATGGACAACGACTATAACCGACGAAACCAGTTATGAGCATCTAATCCCACATTGAAGACGACGACCGTTACAACAATCATCAAAGATCTTAATGATTCAATTAAAGTGCCCGAAGACTATAAATTCCAAGCTCAATCCTCAGTTCAAGGGACAGCGAACAACACATAGAGAGAGAACAAGAACATCGAACAACAGGCACAAGTACTCGCACTCTGAAGAACACTCATTCGAAGCAAAGGAATCACCCATAGAAGATCGTTCTCGACACGCGGTTTAAACACACGGCGCACATTGTTTTACCTTAGAAAACACTTGTAACTTTACATTTCGAAGTCTTTCCTTCATCTGTATTGTAATCTCTGTACGATCGACACCTGGAACACCAAGGACATCGCCCCTGATTGGCGACCATAGTGCAGCGACGACATCCACTGTCGTCCGCAGGTTTTTTCCTTTTTGAGGTTTTTCCTGCGTCATCAAATTCTCTGTCTCGTTTATATTTTTGTCTTTGTCGCACGCCTTTGTCGAACGATTCCTTTCTTTAGTTGTTAAAGTCCACATCGACTAAGTTGTCCCTTTGGTGCGATTTTTGGCATTAACAGTTTGGCGCCATCCTTGGGACCCCATCTAGAGAAAATCTTCGACAAACGTGCGTCCTACTGACATTTTCTCGCAGTTTCTTCTCTTCTCTGCTTCAGGAAAATGGCGAATAATGGAAACTCCGAACAAGCCGCTGTCCCAGCACATGAGAGGCTCGAAAATGCACAAGATGAACTTGAAGCAGTCAACGATTATCGCCTGGAGGAAGTCGTTCTAGATTCAAGCAAGCCTGACCAAAAAGTCTTTATCGGGTCGTCTCTCAATCCTTGCCTCAGAGAAAAGTTAATATCTTTTTTTCAGGAACATGCTGATTGTTTCGCCTGGTCGCATGAAGATATGGTCGATATAGATCCTGACTTCATCTCCCACAAGCTCAACGTCGACCCATCATTCAAACCTATCAAGCAGAAGCGACGGAAATTTGCTCCTGAAAGGAATAAGGTGATAAATGACGAAGTTGACAACCTTCTCAAGACAGGGAAGATTCGAGAGGTAAAATACCCCGATTGGCTTGCTAACGTCGTGGTTGTAGCGAAGAAGAATGGAAAGTGGAGGGTCTGTATCGACTTCACAGACCTCAATAAAGCTTGTCCAAAAGATCCTTTTCCATTACCTCACATTGACGCGACAGTAGGGCACGAACTACTGACGTTCATGGATGCCTATTCCGGATACAATCAAATCTTAATGCACGTCGAGGACCAAGAAAAAACCGCATTTATGACGGACCGAAGTATTTATTGTTATAAGGTTATGCGTTTCGGACTAAAAAATGCAGGATCTACTTACCAGCGCCTCGTGAACAAGATGTTCAAAGGCCGTCTTGGCGACGCGATGGAAGTGTACATCGACGATATGTTGGTCAAGTTGAAGCAAGCTATCGACCACGCCGAGCATTTGAAACAATCGTTCGACATCCTTCGGGAATACAACATGAAGCTTAACCCGACGAAATGTTCCTTCGGTGTCAGTGCTGGGAAATTCCTGGGATACATGGTCACTCGTCGAGGAATCGAGGCTAATCCAGACCAGATCAAAGCGATTATCGAAATTAAATCTCCTAGAAATTTCAAAGAAGTCCAGAAGCTCACTGGTCGAGTAGCTGCACTGAACAGGTTTATCTCTCGATCCTCAGATAAATGTCATCTGTTTTACAATGTCCTCAGGAAAAATAGAGGCTTCAATTGGACCGACGGCCATGAGCAGGCATTGCAAAAGCTTAAAGAATACATGACGTCGCCTCCCCTATTGTCGAAACCTCGCGATCATGAAGTCTTGCAACTATACCTGCCTGTTAGCCCAAACGCGGTAAGCGCCATCCTAACACGAGAAGATGAAAATCAGCAACTACCGATCTACTATGTAAGTAAATATCTTCTGGACGCAGAAACCATGTATTCCTCTATGGAAAAATTTGTCTTGTCGCTAGTCACAACTACTAAAAGATTGCGACACTATATTGAGTCGCATCCCATTACTGTCGTAACTAACTTTCCTCTTAAGTCTATCTTAAGAAAACCTGAGTTGACAGGTCACCTGGCAAAATGGAGTATATATCTCAGCAGTTATGACATCGACTTCAAGCCCAGGACCGCGATCAAGTCGCAATCCTTGGTAGACTTCATTGCTGATTTCAGCCCAGAATTGGAGAAAGAAGCAGAACTTGAAGTATCAACTGTGGTTCTTATATGTCGATGGTTCATCCAACGTTAGAGGTTCAGTACTAGGCGTCGTCCTAAAGTCGCCACAGGGGGGCAAGATGGTATACTCGATCCGATGCGATTTCAAAATCACCAACAACGAAGCTGAATATGAAGCCCTGATCATAGGAATGAATATGGCCTACGAATCGGGGGCAACTGCGTTACATGTCAAAAGCGACTCTCTCCTGGTGGTGAACCAGGTCAATGGGGAGTTCGCGGCCAAAGATCCAAAAATGACAGCATACCTGAAGGTAGCAAAAGAAAAGGCCGAAAAATTCAAAACATTTTCTATCGAACAAATCCCTAGAGACCAGAATACTCAGGCCGACACTTTAGCAAATCTCGGGTCTGCTCTGGTCGAACCTATATTCGACGCCATTCCCATGATTCATCTGGCGACATCATCCATCGAGAACATTGATGTCGTCCAGATCGAAGAAGAGGAAGATGATTGGTCGTGCGACATCCGAAATCTCCTCGTGCACGACCAACTCCCAGAAGACAAGATGGAAGCCCGCAAGACTAGATTCAAGGCATCTAAATATGTCATGATTGGGGATAAGCTTTATCGACGATCATCAACAGGTTTAAACTTAAGATGCGTCATTAGCAAGAGCCAGGTCCAGAAAATCCTTCAAGAGATGCACGATGGTGAATGTGGCAATCATTCAGGGGGGGCGTAGTTTGGCTAATCGTATCTCTCTACAAGGGTATTTTTGGCCAACACTGCGACAAGACGCCGTCAAGTATGTCCAGAATTGTGACCCTTGTCAACGACATGCAGGTATGTCACATAAACCCTCTGAACCCTTGCATTCGACACTTATCCCATGCCCCTTCATGAGGTGGGGAATGGATATTGTCGGCAAGCTACCCCCGGCCCCGGGGCAAAAGTGACAGGACCCAACAATTCTGCGAAGACAGGAGCATCAAGTTGATAACCTCGACTCCCAGATACCCTCAGGCGAACGGACTTGCTGAATCAAGTAATAAGACCGTTATTGCTTCGATCAAGAAAAGGCTAAAAGCTGCAAAGGGAAAGTGGGTCGAAGAACTCCCTTCGGTCCTGTGGGCAAATCGTACAACACCCCGCATGTCCACAGGACAAACCCCTTTCTCTCTCGTCTACGGTTGCGAAGCAGTTTTGCCGGTCGAGGTCCAGCTCCCAACCTCGAGGCATACATCCGTCGACCATAACTTGGTCGATTTAGGATACGACCTCGATGCCCTCGAAGAACTTAGAGAATCAGCCTTGATTAGGATGGCATCGCAAAAGCAAGCAGTCGAACGACATTTCAATAAAAACATCAAAATCAAAGTCTTTCAAGAAGGCGACTACGTCCTCCGTCGAGTATTCCAAAATACTCAGGAGATCAATGCAGGTAAACTTTCTATCAAGTGGGAAGGTCCTTATCGCATATCTGAAGTCGTGGGTAAAGGGGCCTATCGACTCCAAACCCTCGACAACCAAGAGATCCCACGCAGCTGGAATGCAACACATCTAAAGAGGTATTTCTTTTAAATCCTTTTTCATACGATTTTTTATTTTTCACCTCGACGGTAACTAACTTAAGCATCGGAGGGTCGTTGGTTAACCAACGACCAACCTCTGACAATATTTTATCGCAGGATCGCACGACCGAAGTTAGTCATACGGCTTTCCAATGATCGCATAACGTAAGTCTAATACACGACTCGTTATGCGACCTAAGGTCATCACGCGATTCGAATATGCAATCGGCTTACAATCTGAATATGTCGACTTAAAAAGGCTTCATGTTCTGAACAAATGCTCTAGACGCATGTATACTTGTTTTTACACGACTAATGTTATCATCGTTATCTTATAATGAAAAGCCTCAGTCGCACGTACCTACGGTTGTATTCAATTTATAAGAATGTTTATATGATTGAACATTACTTTCGACAATTGCCTGCAATATATAATGAAAAAGCTCACGAAATTTCATTTATACTTAAACGTATTTACATTAGACAACCCGATCACCAACGACCGAATATGAAAGACATAGTTCATGGAACCAAAGTTTATCCTAAAACTAGGGAATAGTGTCGACAGCATACTCTGCCCAGAGTCTCGACCTTCGAATCCTCGTCACATAAAGGAGCTTATGCAAGGATCAAACGAGTATGACAGGGCCATTTCCCAACACACTATGCCACGACATGTTATGAATAAAAGCCCACAACATTTTTGAGAATGTGGCTCTTAAGATTAATGTTAAGGTTGGAGGAAGGAATAAGACGCTTTCGACGATCGACTTCTGGTCCAACGACTTCTCTGTCTTCGCGTATCGAACGAGCAGAGACCGAAACATCTGTCACAACGAATATGTCAAACTAAGAAAAACATCGAAAACATGGGTTTTGAAAGAAAAACTTACAACGAACGCCTGTGTGGCTATATGTGGTCCCGTTTTTACAACGGAGATCCCTCGGAAACACTCCTCGAAAGATAGGAGATGATATTTCCCCTGAAACAGAAGCGACTTCATCCCGTCAAGGACACAGTCAGTCAGGAAGACCGACAGCGGCGTAAAGCTGATCGTCATAACGTCCTCCTCGCCCTCTCCCGTCTTTGCACCCTTGCCCTTGACGGCTGACAAAAGGGTTGACGTGGTTATAGAGGACATCGTCGCCAGATGCGCAGATTCCACGGATATCGAGTCAACCGCGATCAACGCCTTCGCCTTTTCCGGCATAATGACTCTCGATAAGTCATTAACCTTTGCAAGCATCCCTTTCAGAATTACCACCCTCGTCTTCAGTAAAACCCCGACGCAGCGAACAAAGCCTCTTTGCATCTTTCCTTCGCGGATACTCTCAAGTCGTGCCATTCTCCTAGCAGAAATGGTTGGCACCTGTTGGGTCACTTAAAGATTTGAAGATGACCTCAGTCTCTCAATTTTACACAGTTCATACTTAGAATAATTTTAGGTTCTTTACAAGCAGCTTAATTATATAAAAATGTTCGGTGAAGTCGAAGATCAACCGAAGAAACAAAGTAGAAGTATATCTTCAAAGAGGATTGAAGATAGACTTCTCAACCAAAGATTAAGCTGCTACTTGAAGACTTTTCCTAAAGTCTTAGGCCAGTTCACTTGAAGTTTTTGAAGAAGATGAAATGTTAGGCAAAGTTAGGCAAGACTTTGAAGAACATGAAATGTTAGGCAAAGTTAGGCAAGATTTTGAAGAAGATGAAATGTTAGGCAAGATTTTGAAGAAGCAAAATTTTGAAGAAGATGAAATGTTAGGCAAGATTTTGAAGAAGCAAAATTTTGAAGAAGATGAAATGTTAGGCAAGATTTTGAAGAAACAAAATTTTGAAGAAGATGAAATGTCAGGCAAGATTTTGAAGAAGCAAAACTTTGAAGAAGATCAAAATCTTGAAGACATGTTAGGCATATCTTCGGCAAGATCTTTGAAGAAGATAACATGTATCCTTGAAGACCATATCTTCGGCAAGATCTTTGAAGAAGATAACATGTTAGGCAAATTCCTTGAAGACATGTTAGGAACATCTTCGGCAAAGAAATTTTAGCAGGTATATTAACTTTATCTGCAGAATATATTCAGGATATCTTGCATTGACAGAGACATCATCCTAAGATCATAAAAAGGTTCTTTGGACTTCTTATCTTCTTCAAGAAACATCAGCTTCAACAAGCAGGTCAACGCTTGAAGACAAAAGTGAAAAGACAAAATCACTTTTCAGAAGACTGCTTCCGTTCTGCCTTCCAAGCCCTCCTTGACAAGTGTCCATTGCATTTATTGCATGAGGCACTATAAAAGGAGATCATCTTCATCCTTTCAACTCACCAGTTTACAGACTCTCAAAAAGCTTTCAAGTGTTGGCATTACTCTCTCTCTCTCAGAAGTTCATTTGTGTTCTAAGTGTTTTACAATTGTTCTTCATTCTCTGTGTGTCTGTGTGTAAGATTGTTTGAACTGATTTATCTATTCTGTTCCGCAACAATCTTTAAGTTTTCTATGTGTAATTCTTATTTGAAGTTTTCAATAAAAGAATTAAATTAAGTGAAAAATTTTGTGTATTGTATTCAACCCCCCTTCTACAATACTTGTTTACCATTGCTATTCCATAGCTGGGACCAACAAGTGGTATAAGAGCAGGACAGTTTAATCTAATAAACTTGATTTGCTATGGCTTCATCTTCTTCTTTAAACAATGTTTCTTCTCAAAACTCTAATGCTGGATCATATGACAATGGCTCCATAGCCAAACCACCAAAGTTTAACCACAATAACTTCTCTTTGTGGAAAAGTCGTATGATGCTCTTCCTTGAAGGAGTTGACAGCAGATATCCTACCATACTCAATGAAGGACCTCTTGTCCCAAGAGTTTGGGATCGTTATAATGCCAAGAATAAACATGAGGATGGTGATGAGTCTTCTTCTGAGGAAGAACGAACACCTGCTACTGGGAGATACATTGTAAAGGACCCCAGTAAGTACAATGATAAAGATAAACGTCTTGTAGCTCTTGACACTAAAGTCAGAGCCATCATTGCCCTCTCTTTGCCTAATGAGGTTTATCATTCTCTTGTAAATTTTTCTACTGCTAAGGAAATGTGGTCTACACTGTGTGTTCTTTATGAAGGTACGCCTGAAGTGAAAAAGAGCAAAAAGATTGCTCTTGTTAGAAAATATGAACTCTTCTCTTATGAAAAAGGAGAATCTCTTTCAGGCTACTATAATCGCTTTAACAGTCTTCTCAATGATCTTAAATTGTTGGGTCGCATGTATGATAATGAGGAAGTCCTGTGCAAGTTTATGGATTGTCTTCCTGATTTTTGGGAAAACATATGTACTTGTATAAAGACAACCAATGATCATGATCACATGCCTCTCACTGCTCTTTATGGAACTCTCTTCAACTATGAGCAGACTAAGCTGCAAAGGAAGTCTGTCATCACAGATATAAAGAGCTCTTCCCTAGCTCTCTTAAGTGACTCTTCCAAAAGAACTATGTGTACTCCAAGAATCACCTACCCATCTGACTCTGACCATAATAGTCAAGGAGATTACAATGAGCATTCAGAAGCATATCTTAGTGATGCTGATGATGAATGTGAGGAAACTTCAGTTGACAAATTATTAGATGAAATGGCCAGGATGGATGGGTATTCTAAATCCAAATCTCACTTTTCTTCTGAAAAATCTAAGTTTAGTCGAAAACCCTCATCTTCTCTCTCCAAACACTCCTCCTCAGACAAATCAAATGAGGAATGTTTTAACTGTGGTAAAAAGGGTCATTTTCCTCTGAGTGCAGGAGTAAACGTTTTGAAAAACCCAGAACTTCTTTCTCAGGCCGATATTCTTCAAAACCGGGAAGATCCAAATATGATTCTGACCGGGCTGAAAGATACAAAGAAAAATACAAGAGAGAAAAGGAAAGATATGAAAGGCTAGTCAGAAAGGCAAAGGGTCTGCCTGATAAAACTCATGATTTGGCAGATGAACCCACATCTGAAAGCGAGAAGGACATCTCAAACGTGTGCTTCATGGCCAGATAAATGACAAGGATGATCCAAAAGGTCACACCCTCTCAACTGCTCTAGTACCAGCTAAGTGCTTCTCATCTTCTTCACAGATGTCTTTACTTCTAATCCTCACCCTTCTTGTTCCATTCAAACACTCTACCTCCATTTTCTTAAAAAACACCCTTCCCATTATTACCTGCTAGTTCAATCTCCCTCACCTTCTCTCAACCCTTATCACTACCCTTCTTAACTATACACTCTAACCCTCTCACCTTTCTACCTGACCTCTCACTATCATTTCCTAAGTCTATCTTTTCTTCATATATCTTACATCTCCACAAGTCCATACTGAACATCAAAGCTCCTCTGATGATGACTCCTCTTCAAGTCTACCACCTTCTGGAAATCCTATCATTAACATACTGCCATCATCCCCTCCTACATCTTTCAGGTATCTTCCTCATCCTAACTTCTTTCTTGCCTACCGACTTTGCCTACAGACTTTTCTCTCCTATTCTTCTCTTTTCCCATACCTTTTACCAACTTCCCTAACTTCCCATCATACCTTCCACCCTACCTCCCTCCTCCATCCCACTAAATATTCACGCTCACCAAATATTCCCTTCTCTCCCTTCTATGTGAATCTTTTGTCTTTTATAAAACCCAAAGAAATTTGAAGAAGGCTTGGCCGATCCATGTTGGGTCACTGTAATGAAAGAAGAACTCTCTCAATTTGAAAGAGGTCTATGTGAAACAACCTCCTGGTCTTGAAGATCACTCTTGAAGATGCTTGAAGATCTACTTGAAGATGCCTTGAAGATCTACACTTGAAAATGGCTTGAAGATCTATATTTGAAGACTACACTTGAAGATTGAAGATGACTTCAAGATTTCTCCCACAATCTTCAGAAGATAAATCGTTTCCATCATCTTCAAAAAAAAAAAAAAAAAAACACTTGTGTACTTGCCGATTTCCCAATTTTTTTCTTAGTGTTTTTCAACGTTGGCCACTGAGGGGGAGAATTAATCTGAGGGGGAGCAACATCAATCCTACTACTCATATCCAGCGTCCAACTCGAAAATAAGGAAATCGGCGGACCAGTTAAGGGGGAGCACATCAGTTCGGGCGGATCTTACTGAGGGGGAGGAACACAAAGATCAGCTGGACTAACTGAGGGGGGGCAAAACAAAGACAAGGATGATGATGCTGAATGAAGAGCTGAAGGTGCCAAGAGAAAGAAAGAAGAGGCAAGAGATGGACAGAATGGGTTTGTCTCCCAACACATCAACGGGTTGCTGATCAAAATGAAGAATCCTCAAGCCAGATACAAGTTTCAACTCGCCCATGCAAGTACATATTTGTTTTGTTCATATTGTTTATAATTCTTTCCTTTTTCTTTCATTTGTTTGTACAGTATACTTTACCATTTTTTTTACTTGTAAATGTCGGATACAATAAATAAAAAAAAAGAACAAAAAGAATGGACTATGTGAAAAGAACCCAAAAAGAGTAAAGAAGGGTCAAAACGAATTATTCAGTATTTACTCATTAGATTCTAAGTATGGATGTCATCCTCAAATAGGGGGAGATTGTTGGGTCACTTACAGATTTGAAGATGACCTCAGTCTCTCAATTTTACACAGTTCATACTTAGAATAATTTTAGGTTCTTTACAAGCAGCTTAATTATATAAAAATGTTCGTGAAGTCGAAGATCAACCGAAGAAACAAAGTAGAAGTATATCTTCAAAGCGGATTGAAGATAGACTTCTCAACCAAAGATTAAGCTGCTACTTGAAGACTTTTCCTAAAGTCTTAGGCCAGTTCACTTGAAGTTTTTGAAGAATATGAAATGTTAGGCAAAGTTAGGCAAGACTTTGAAGAACATGAAATGTTAGGCAAAGTTAGGCAAGATTTTGAAGAAGATGAAATGTTAGGCAAGATTTTGAAGAAGCAAAATTTTGAAGAAGATGAAATGTTAGGCAAGATTTTGAAGAAGCAAAATTTTGAAGAAGATGAAATGTTAGGCAAGATTTTGAAGAAACAAAATTTTGAAGAAGATGAAATGTCAGGCAAGATTTTGAAGAAGCAAAACTTTGAAGAAGATCAAAATCTTGAAGACATGTTAGGCATATCTTCGGCAAGATCTTTGAAGAAGATAACATGTATCCTTGAAGACCATATCTTCGGCAAGATCTTTGAAGAAGATAACATGTTAGGCAAATTCCTTGAAGACATGTTAGGAACATCTTCGGCAAAGAAGTCTTCGGCAAAGAAATTTTAGCAGGTATATTAACTTTATCTGCAGAATATATTCAGGATATCTTGCATTGACAGAGACATCATCCTAAGATCAGAAAAAGGTTCTTTGGACTTCTTATCTTCTTCAAGAAACATCAGCTTCAACAAGCAGGTCAACGCTTGAAGACAAAAGTGAAAAGACAGAATCACTTTTCAGAAGACTGCTTCCGTTCTGCCTTCCAAGCCCTCCTTGACAAGTGTCCATTGCATTTATTGCATGAGGCACTATAAAAGGAGATCATCTTCATCCTTGCAACTCACCAGTTTACAGACTCTCAAAAATCTTTCAAGTGCTGGCATTACTCTCTCTCAGAAGTTCATTTGTGTTCTAAGTGTTTTACAATTGTTCTTCATTCTCTGTGTGTCTGTGTGTAAGATTGTTTGAACTGATTTATCTGTTCTGTTCCGCAACAATCTTTAAGTTTTCTATGTGTAATTCTTATTTGAAGTTTTCAATAAAAGAATTAAATTAAGTGAAAAATTTTGTGTATTGTATTCAACCCCCCTTCTACAATACTTGTTTACCATTGCTATTCCATAGCTGGGACCAACAGCACCTTTCAACGATCTTCCTAAGAACGTACAAAAGAGGAACATCACACAACAAATTTAAAAGCGATGAACTCAGAGCACGAACACCTTAGTCAAAGATGAATGAAGGGCAAGAAGCTATGCCATATATAAGTGCTCAAAAACTTCGAAATTTCAGGCAATATCAGAAAAACGAATCTCACTCTAAAAACTTTCCAAAACTATAAAAGGAAATGATTCATCAAGATCTCTATTTATACAAGAAAACGTGACAGGTCGGGTCCTTTGATGATCGCCACGCGTCCCCGTCTTTTCGTATGACTACACGGATCATCGACACCTGTCATCGACAGCTGGTAAGCACCATCGCGTGTCGGCATGACGTCACGACTTTATCCACTCTTCGACTTCCCTCTCTAGTTCGAATTGAACCGATTCATTTCCAAGACAACCAAGGTAATTTTCGACACATGTCACGACCCTGAGTACCCGACAAGCAAAATTTAAAATTCGAATTTGCCATCCTACTTTCAAATTTCGGGGGCAAACTGTTTGGGCAAAATTTCACCAGTCTCGACCACGACCAAGGTAAGGAAAATACTTATTCCCTTCTCCGTAACGAAGGTAAAATCATAGTACTTTCTCTCTCTTGATTAAAGATAAAACCGAAAGTCTTTTTACTCCACGACACTCGACCTCGACGTCGCCTACTTCGCACGACCGTCGCGTAGAATCATGCGACCTCGACCGACTAACGCGTTATACGACTGTTATGTTTGTTCAATGATTAATGCAGGAGTCAAAGTCATTAATGGACAACGGCTATAACCGACGAAACCAGTTATGAGCATCTAATCCCACATTGAAGACGACGACCGTTACAACAATCATCAAAGATCTTAATGATTCAATTAAAGTGCCTGAAGACTATAAATTTCAAGCTCAATCCTCAGTTCAAGGGACAACGAACAACACAGAGAGAGAGAACAAGAACATCGAACAACAGGCACAAGTACTCGCACTCTGAAGAACACTCATTCGAAGCAAAGGAATCACCCATAGAAGATCGTTCTCGACACACAGTTTAAACACACGACGCACAATGTTTTACATTAGAAAACACTTGTAACTTTACATTTCGAAGTCTTTCCTTCATCTGTATTGTAATCTCTGTACGATCGACACCTGGAACACCAAGGACATCGCCCCTGATTGGCGACCATAGTGCAGCGACGACATCCACTGTCGTCCGCAGGTTTTTTCCTCGTTGATGTTTTTCCTGCATCATCAAATTCTTTGTCTCGTTTATATTTTTGTCTTTGTCGCACGCCTTTGTCGAACGATTCCTTTCTTTAGTTGTTAAAGTCCACATCGACCTTAAGTTGTCCCTTTGGTGCGATTTTTGGCATTAACACCTTCCCATTTAGTGGAGAGTTTACTGGCATTGAGCTCTTGAGTGCTTTGGAACACTCGTCGGAGGACGTAGTCGCCTACTTGAAAGACTTTTGTAACATCTCGAATTTTCGTTGTATTAATTTGTGAAGAATATTAACTATAAGGGTTAAGTTTGTAATTTGGTTAAAGTAAAGTTAATTGGAGATATTAACTTTAGGGTTCATTATGTCATTTCTTTAAAGTAGGAGGGTATTTGGGAAATGAGTTATGACTCATCTGATTTTAAAAGGATGAGGTGTCACACAATTAGTCATTTAATGACTAATTGTGTGTTTGTGGGAGGATTTCGGTAAGCAGATAAAGAGATCGAGAGAAAGAACGAAAGGGAGGAAGAAGAGAAAGAAGGATTATTGAAATTGTGGTAAGAAATTCTGTTTTATACCACTGAATTCTTCTTATGGATAGAAATTAAGCTTGCATTTCATCTATTCAGAAATGGTTTAAGCTGAGAAAGTGAAGTTGGTGAATAGCACAGTGTTCAGAAAACATCCAGGTGAGTTATTCAACTCTCTTTAAAATTAAGCCATTGAAGTTGAAATAGATGGTTAAATATGTGTCTGAATGCTTTAGTATGACTTAATTGATTAATAGTAGGCTTATTTAAGAGTATTTGTGAACTGGATAAATGAAGAAGACGATGAACAGTACTGCGAAAGAGATAAAATTCGCAAGCATGGCTTGCGAATTTTGGAGAAACTCGCAACAGTGGGTTGCGAGAATTAAGAAATTCGCAGCTTTGGCTTGCGAGAATTGAGAAATTCGCAGCTTTGGCTTGCGAAAATTGTAGCTTTTCGCTACAGTGGCGTGCGATTTTTGTGGACTTTCAGTAGCAGTTTGAGGCTTTTATGTGGAATGCAATCTGATATTTATATGCTATTTGTTATATGATTATAACTTAGATTTTGATATGAAAGCCATGTTATGAAAAATTGTAAGGGACTTATTTGTGAGTCCGATCATGTAGTTTACATTTGAGATATTGATCCACGTGCTAAATAGCAAAGAGGGGATAGTTGAGAAGTCGAGGTGTCGAGATTAATATTTTTATAGATGTATATAGAATATGTTACGGGATATAGTATATAGTATTGTATATACTTATGATAGAGTATAATGGATCCATAGGCTCTAGCTTATATGAACACATGGAATTGACGTGAGTAATCGTAATTCCAATGTGTGTATGTTGAATGTGGAATTGACGTGAGTAATCGTAATTCCAGTATATATGATAAATGTGGAATTGATGTGAGTAATCGTAATTCCTATTTTGCATTTTTGGGAAATCATGGGATTGATGTGAGTAATCGTAATTCCTGATTTCTAAAGAGGAATAAAGATTGACATGAGTAATTGTAATCTCTACTTCCTTTCTAATAAATAGGCATGTGTAATTGCTATTTATTAGATTTGAGCATTGATCTAGAATCTGGGATTGATTCGTAGCTGGCTCTGGTTTGTGGTAATATGACTTACTGAAGGTTAGTCATAGTTTTGAGTTTGGGTAGGTTCCCGTTGTTGAGATTGAGCACGTGTACGGTAAGATGGTTGAGAACATGTTTGATTTATCTATTGATGATATTTTGATTGTTAAATTTTAATTTGATTTGAATATTCTCACTAGGCAAAAGCCTAATGTTTCAAGTTGAATTTTCTTACCAGGTACAAGTTCCGGGAAGTAAGCGGGGATGTGTGATGAGGACTTTTGGAAAGATTCAAACTTAGAGATGACGGAGGATCTAGCTATTCTTTTGATATTTTTGGGACGAAGGATTAGATAACCTAGTTAATCTGATTATGATGTAATGATTAGATTAAAAGGTTATTTAAGTTAGTTGTTTATGTATATAAAACCTTACTATTGATCCTCTTGTTATATAAGTTTGACGTTATTTGATCATAACTTGTGAAATTTTAAGGTTTAAATTAGCCCTGTTTTTAGGGTGTTACAACTTTAACTTTAACATTTTTGTTGAAGTGTCGTTCGACCACTTGCTTCTGTGATGCCATCTTGATCAGTGCTGATTCTCTGAGTTCCTCGAGGGCATCGAGGTCATAACTTAGATCAACTAGATTGTGGTCGACGAAATTATGTCTTGAGGTAGGGAGTTGAACCTCGACTGGCAGAACTGCTTCACAGCCATAGACTAAGGAAAAGGGAGTTTGTCCTGTGGACGTGCGAGGCGTCGTGCGATTCGCCCACAGGACCGAAGGGAGTTCTTCGACACCACCTTCCCTTTGCGGCTTGTAACCTCTTCTTAATTGAAGCAATGATGGTCTTGTTGCTTGACTCAGCAAGTCCATTTGCCTGGGGATATCTGGGCGTCGAGGTCGTCAGCTTGATGTTGTGGTCTTTACAGAATTGTCGAGTCCGGTTACTTATGAATTGGGATCCATTGTCACAGACAATTTCGGATGGAATCCCAAACCTGCATATGATGTTAGTCTGGATAAAAGACACGACTTCCTTGTCCCGGACTTGGGAAAAGGCAGCTGCTTCTACCCATTTGGAGAAGTAATCTGTAAGTACAAGGAGAAATACCTTTTGCCCAGGGGCAGGTGGTAATTTGCCGACAATATCCATACCCCATCTCATGAAGGGCCATGGGATCAGTGTCGAATGTAAAGGTTCAGATGGTTTATGGGACATACCTGAATGTCGTTGACAAGGATCACAGTTATGCACGTACCTGACGGCGTCTTGTCATAGTGTCGGCCAAAAGTAGCCTTGCCGAGAGATACGATTAGCCAGACTGCAACTTCCGGAGTGATTGCCACACTCCCCATCGTGCATTTCTTGGAGGATCTTCTGATATTGATTCTTACTAACGACGTATCTCAGGTTTAATCCTATCGATGATCGTCGATATAGTCTATCTCCAATCACGACATATCTGGATGCCTTGAATCTGATCTTTCGAGCTTCCATCTTGTCCTCTGGGAGTTGGTCATGTACAAGAAAGTTTTGAATGTCGCACGACCAATCATCTTCTTGCTCTTCGATCTGTACGACATCGTCATGCTCGATGGACGACGTTGCTAGATGGATTAGAGGAATACTGTCGAATATTGGTTCGACTAGAGCTGACCCAAGGTTTGCTAGAGCGTCGGCTTGAGTATTCTGATCCCTTGGGATTTGTTCAATGGAAAATGATTTGAATTTTTCAGATTTTTCTTTTGCTATTTTTAGGTATGCTGTCATTTTTGAATCCTTGGCTGCGAATTCACCATTCATTTGATTCACGACCAGAAGAGAATCGCTTTTGACATGTAGCGAGGTTGCCCCCCGAGTCGTGGGCCATATCCATCCCTACGATAAGGGCGTCGTACTCAGCTTCGTTGTTGGTGGCTTTGAAGTCGCATCGCACGGAATACACTATCTTGCCCCCTGTGGCGACTTCAAGACGACGCCAAGTCCTGAACCTCTGATGTTGGACGACCCGTCGACGTGTAAGGTCCAAGGTACGTCGTCATGAGTCGCCACAGTAGACACTTCGAGCTCAACTTCTTTCCCCAATTCAGGACTAAAGTCGGCGATAAAATCAGCTAGTGCTTGCGATTTGATCGTTGTTCTGGGTTTGAAGTCGATGTCGTAGCTGCTGAGATATACACTCCATTTCGCCAATCGACCTGTCAACTCAGGTTTTCTGAAGACAGACTTAAGGGGATAGTTAGTAACGACAGTAATCGGGTGTGATTCGAAATAATGTCGCAATTTCTTTGCGGCTGTAACAAGCGACAAAAGTAGTTTTTCCATTGAGGAATACCTCGTTTCGGCGTCCAAAAGGGATTTACTTACATAGTAGATCAGTAATTGTTGCTTTTCATCTTCTCGCGTCAGGACGACACTTACTGCATTTGGACTGATAGCTAAATACAGCTGCAAGGTTTCATGATCGTGAGGCTTCGACAACAAGGGTGGTGACGTCATGTACTCTTTTAATTTTTGGAGTGCTCGCTCGTGATCGTCGGTACAATCGAAGCCTTTGTTTTTCTTTATGACATTGTAAAACAAATGGCATCTGTCTGAGGATCGAGAGATAAACCTGTTCAGAGCCGCCACTCGACCAGTGAGCTTTTGGACCTCTTTGAAATTTCTTGGAGATTTGATCTCGACAATGGCCTTGATTTGGTCGTGATTGGCTTCGATTCCCCGACGAGTGACCATGTAGCCTAAGAACTTTCCAACGCTAACACCGAAGGAGCATTTCGTCGGGTTGAGCTTCATGCTATATTTTCGAAGGATGTCGAACGACTGCTTCAGATGCTCGATGTGGTCGACTGCTTGCTTCGACTTGACGAGCATGTCGTCGATATAAACCTCCATCGTGTCGCCGAGGTGATCTTTGAACATCTTGTTAACCAAGCGCTTGTAGGTCGAACCTGCATTTTTTAGTCCGAAAGGCATAACCTTATAACAGTAAATACCTCGATCTGTCATGAACGCAGTTTTCTCCTAGTCCTCGACGTGCATCAGGATCTGGTTGTATCCAGAATAAGCATCCATGAACGTTAATAGTTCATGCCCAGCTGTCGCGTCGACCATGGCATCGATATGTGGCAATGGGAAAGGGTCTTTAGGACAGGCTTTGTTGAGATCTGTAAAATCGATACAGGCCCTCCATTTACCATTTTTCTTTGCCACGACCACGACATTAGCAAGCCAGTCGGGGTACTTTACTTCTCTTGAATTTTTCCCGTCTTGAGGAGGTTGTCGACCTCGTCGTTTATCACCTTATTCCTCTCGGGAGCGAATTTCCGCCGCTTTTGCTTGATTGGTTTGAATGACGGGTCAATATTGAGCTTATGGGAAATGACGCCAGGATCGATACCGACCATGTCTTCATGTGACCAGGCAAAACAATCGGCATGTTCCTGCAAGAAAGATATTAGCTCATATTTAATGCAGGGATCGAAAGACGATCTTATAAAGACTTTTTGATCAGGCTTGCTTTGATCTAGTACGATTTCCTCCAGGCGATAATCGTCGGCTGCTGCAGGAACATCCTGTGCATCCTCAAGCTTGCCAGGCATCTGGGTAACGATTTGTTCTTGGTTTCTATTACCTGCCATTTTCCTGAAAAAGAAAAGAAGGGAAACTCCAAGAAAACGTTAGTAGGACGCACGTTTGTCAAAGATTTTCTCTAGATAGGGTCCCACGGATGGCGCCAAACTGTTAATGCCAAAAATCGTCCAGAAGGATAACTTAAGGTTGATTGTGGAGCTTAACAACCAAAGAAAGGAATCGTTCGATAAAACAGTGCGTTAAAGACAAATAATGTAAAAGAGACGGAGATTTTGGTGACGCGGGAAAAACCTCAACGAGGAAAAAACCCGCGGACGACTATGGAAGTCGTCGCTGCACTACGATCGCCAAACAGGGGTGATATCCTTTGTTTCTGGTGTCGAGAGTACAGTGATTACAATACAAAAGACTTGAAATGTAAAAATAACAAGTGTATCGAATGTAAAAACAAGTGTGTCATGTGTAAAAAAAACTGTAGGTTGAGCGTATAAATCGTGCGTCGTGCGTCGAGAGCGATCACTTGAGAGAGAGTTTTATGAGTATTTTCCCTGTGTATTCCTTGTTCTTGAAATCAGATGTCCGAAAGTGAGGCTGGGATCTTCGTATTTATAGTCTTCGTGGTTTTAATTGCTCTTCATGAGTGCAGGAGTAACGGTCGCAACGGTCATCATCGTTAATGCTCATGATTGCTTCTGTCGGTTTCATCTGTTTGCCATAAATGACGTTGACCCTGCATTAAATGGCGAAAACATAACCGAAAATGTCATACGTTAGTTGGTCGAGGTCGTGTGATTCCACACGACGGTCGAGATCGAGAGGTACTCTTGACTTCGGCTTTGGTCAAAGGACAAAATGTTTATGGTTTTGACATTGTTACAAAAGAAGTGTAATAAATGTTCTTAGTGTCTTGGTCGTGGTCGAGACTGGTGAAATTTTGCCCAAACAAATAGGTGAATCAGTCTAGGAAATAAATGACTTTGTATCAACCACAGGAGATTTATAAGACGTGTTTCCATCACTGTCTTCTGTAGTTGACTTCCTTTTCCAAACCATTTTAACTTTTCGAAACAGTTGATTATCTTTATTATCAACACGAGAATTATAGAAAAGATTGGAAGGTCGAATCTGATCCTTTGAAAACTCATTTGATTTGATAAACCTCTTTGAAGAACGATTTGAAAAAATTGAACTTGAAGCATAAGAAGGTTGAACACCTTTGAACTTGCTTTCTTCAAGTTTCTTGACTTTAACGAATAAAGTATTTCGTTCTTCGAGAATTAAACCAATTTTCTTTTGTAGATCAGATTTAACCATTTGTTCCTTCAAAATCTCGGTTGCTAGCCCAGATAATTTCTGTGTAAGCTTATGAATTTCTGTTTCAAAAATGGTTCTTTCGCATTCAAAATCTTTTTCAATCGTGTTGCGTTTGTCAGATATTTCTTTGAAAAACGCAACGTTTATCTTTTCAAGCTCCTTCTTTTCACTTTTAAAGGATTTTCTTTGATTCTGAAAATTTTCTCGCTCAAGCACTAAAACCTGTTCAAAATCAGAAATCTGTTTAGAAAGTTTAGCATTTTTAAGCTCAAATTCTTTTCTTTCCTCGAAAATCCTTTTTGAAAGATCAAGAATTTTTCTTTCAAAATTCTTCTTCTCATTTGAGAAGCCACTCTTTTCTTTTTCAAAAACAGGAATCTGTTTTTCAAGAACAGATATTCTTTTCTTCAACTCAAGATTTGCACGATCTAAGGTCTTTCCCTTTTCTTCAAGTGCCTTTATGTCTTCTTGTGATGGCAATTCAGAAATCTTCCTTTTCAGCTCAGTGTTCTCAGTTTATAAGATCGTTGCCTTTTCTTCAGATTTAGCAAGCTTCTCAGAACTATTCCAGAATTGATATTTTTGTTCCTTCAGTTCTTTGATGTACTTGCTGCACAATTCATCTGCTTGCTTGATATTCTTTTCATATAGTCTTTGATGTGCTGAACATTCCCGATTAAAGCAATACGCCATTGTTACCTGAAAATTTTGATCGTTGATCGGTGTTACTTTGAAGAATCAAAATTGCGGAAAAAAATCAAAATTAAATCAGAAAACAAATCTAAAAAATAAATTCGTTTTAAAATTTAAAATCTGATTATGGACTCTAAACGAACAGAATCAAGCTTCGAGAATGAAACCTGCAAGAAAACAAACCAAGTTAGATCAAAGACGTCAACTAAAATCACATAAAATGATAATAGTCGCTAATAATTGCAAATCGTCGCAAATAATCTCAAACCGTTACTAAAACTCAAAAACATGAACCATGCAAACTCATGCAAATCGTCGCTAAAAACTTCTCCAAACGTCACAAAAAAATTGCAAATCGATCGTTAAGAAAAATTGCAACTTTCGTTAAAACTCTCAATCACGAGACGCGCGGTAACTCGGGTACCGATCAGATTTGAGCGAAAAACTTACAAGAATTGGTCAAATGGGTTACTAATCAAAACATACCAACCAAAAACTTACCGGATGAATGATTTTACCGGATAAAACTTGTTTACCGGATGGATGACATGAATAATCCGGACGAATAACTTTCCGCACAAAAGAACACTTACCGGATGAAGTTGGTTTACCGGATAAAGGGTGATTCCCGGTAAAAACTATTTACCGGATAAAATGGACTTACCGGATGAACTCGAAAAAACTGTTGTAACGGTGAGGTGCGGTGAACTTGGATGCGTTAAACTTGAGTACCGATCGAAGCTATGCGATAAGGATTAATGGATGGTGAATAATGCACGATGATTAAACAATAAAACCAAAAAAAACTTCATGCAAGACATGTATGTATGCAAAGGATTAATAGTAGGAAGAAGAATTCATGCAAGTCTTTATGCCGGAAGTGATGAAAAAAATTTGCAAGATGTATGAATGGATGGTATGCATGTAACGATGAAGTATGAGAATCAAAACTCAAAAATTAATGTATGAATGTGAATGGATGTATGCACTAGAACATGTATATATGATATGTATGGATATGAAATCGTGAAGAAACAAGATGGAAAAATAAATTAGCATGTGGGATGTGTATGTGTGTATGCAATGATGTAAGGTGGTCAACGCTATAAATAAAAAAAGTCAACAATGGGGGCTTTATTGTGAGGTATCCGGACAAAAAAAATCTCATCCGGGAAGAGAAATACGCTTTTCCGATAAGAAATGGGTTTCCGGGAGTAGAGAGTCCGAAAGAGTTAATTTCACCGGAAAGTGGGTCTTATTCAGACAAAATTGATGGCATCCGGGAACTAAGAAATTTATCCGGAAAGATTGGATTTTCAAAGCTTATCCGGGAAGAATTGAGTGTCCGAGAGAAATTTTATCCGGGAACCAGAAACAATCCGGATGGATTTATCCGGATAGTGGTGAGAAATAGAAAACTTACCCGGAAAAGTTAGGAACTTCTGGATACGACGGCTGTGCTTGCAATTCGGATCTTCGCTAGACTCGGGTTGCTGGATTTCACTCCTGAAAGGTTAGAAATCAACCAAAACACAAAAACAAACATACCCAAATCGATTTCTAAGCAAAATATATCCAATTTTTCAATAATCACCACAAAAAATATCTAAGAACACCAAAACTCAAGAACTGATTTTTAAATTGAAAAATTGATACCTTTGAGAATTGATATAAATGCAGATAAAAACCATATTAAAACGATTAAACAATCGATATCTAACAAAAAATTATTAAATCAACGAAAAGCTTTGCAAACCCGATTGATGATCGATTCACCCCAACCAAAAAACTGCAGTAAGTCGAAAATAATAAGGGTGCCTTCTGGACCTCAAACGACAATCTCCACCGTTCAGAATGTAGAACAGAATGTCGTGAAGCTACTGTCCAAAACTCGTGACGATCCGACGGTTCAAACTCCGGGAATAAGCAAAACGGCACGGTTGCGTTTTCCAGAAATTTTAATACGATTTTTTATGCTTTTTCTCGCTTTCGTTCGATTTCTTCTATATCTTCAAATCACCGATTCAGCTCTGATACCACGTGTAGATCCCAGATTGACAGGTAACAATAGAATCAATAAGCAATAACAAGAACAAGAACAATTGTTGATTTCAAGTTGTCATCCATCTCATAATCGTTCAAAGTATCAATCGTTCAGAGAGTATTACAATTAAACGTAGGGAACGATTGTGGATCTCTCTAAACTCTAACCTAAAACTAGGTTAATACTAAACCTTATATACTTAAGCCTTAGACAAACACGGCCCAAGCCCATTAGGCTAAACTAAGCCCAATTAACACAATTAAGGGTTTTTACAATAATTAATTAAACGTTATAATTCTTTATATAACTTTCTATTTTATAGGACATTTATGGTCCTAACAGTCTTTCCCTCGGGTTGTTCTTGGCATAAACCAGTTAGTACCTGAAAAGAAAGATAATTCAAAATTAGTAATCCAGAAATCGAAAGTAATAAAACGAAATAACAAAAGTAAAAAAAATGTTTAATGTAATAGCGCTTATAGCTGGTAGTGTTATCAGTTGCAACTAGTTCCCCGACAACGGCGCCAAAAACTTGATAGGTGAGTTTACACCCCCCCCCTAATCTAACCGCAAGTGTACGGATCGAATCAAGTAATAGTACGGTAAGTACGAGTATCGAACCAAGGGAACTAGGAACTAAGTATCACAATGACTACAAGTTTTATTAACCGAACGATCGAAATTTTGTTTTGTGGTTTAGAAATTGTTTAGAACTAAGTAAAACTAAAATTGAGTAACGGAAGAGTTGGAAAAGACTTTGATAGAGAAAAGGTTGAGGGTTGGACTTCCTATGGTTATAATATCGATGAACGAAAACCCGAACAATGATTATCGATTATTTCTATGAACCCTAGTTTTGAAATTCACCGTTATTCTTTCTCAAGCAATAACGGATTTTATCTTAAAACTCACTAGTTTTATCTCTCGATTTCCGCTGGTGGCTTTAAAACACATTAGGTTGAACTTTATAGAGCAAAAAGGTGATTCGGCTATCTCTACTTGAATCTCCTTCCCGGCACGATCTAGTTGTTAATTAATTCTCTCGAACTTAATCAAAAACCATTAAAGTCAATTGAAGGTGATCAAGCTACAATTGTATTAAAAAACTGAAATCAAATCGATAAAATCCTTCGGTTACACGTCATCTCTACTAAAAACCATAGTTATTCCACCCCCCAACATCTAAAGATTAGTTCATGCTGGGGGTGGACAAAAACACAAGAAAAGGGTAGAAAATAGTGTGTGAAAACATCGTGATCATGAATGTGAAAGTTGTACTGATGAAATCCCTTCTCTCGGCTCTAATCCGCTTCTCGTGATGAACTCCTCTCCAATCGGCTCTCTATCGTGGCTCAAAAATGGTGGAAAAACCTCTGAAAATCGCCTCCAATCTCTCTCCCATCACACGTGAGAGTTCTAGATTAGTGCATACAATCAGTAGAAATCAATAGGATAGAAACAATCAGTAAGATTTCAACTGGTCATCCATATATTGCTTAATGCTTTCAGAGAATTACAATATGATAATATGAATGATAATGACGATTAGCCTAAATTCTAAGGCTAACAAAACATTATATACTTAGGGCCTACACTAGCAAGCCTATGGCTCATTTACACATTTAAGCCCAAATTACACCTTTTACAAAATAAACCTTGAACTTCTATTCAACATGATTTTATCCCTAACAATCTCCCCCTTTGAATTGAAGTTCGAGTTCGCGCCAGTTTTCAACGTATCTCTTTCGGAGCGCAAAGTGGATCTCGAAACTTTGGATGGCTTGGCGGTAGTCGATGCGGTCTTCAATCACTTCTAAGGATTCTTGAGCGTTTATCTCGTTTGAGTTGGAGACAAACGATGACTTTCGATTTTCGGATTCTTTGGTGATGATGTTTCGAAGAGCATCTCTGACTTTCAGTAGCGTACCATCGCAGAATCTGTCGACCTGGCTGAAGCGGAGAAACCTCTTTTCTTTCTGTTCATTGAGGTAAACGATCCCAAATTCTGGTTCTAGAAGTAGTGAGTTCTTAGGATACATC
The DNA here is from genome assembly GCA_033807775.1 of Saussurea involucrata. Taxonomy (NCBI): domain Eukaryota; kingdom Viridiplantae; phylum Streptophyta; class Magnoliopsida; order Asterales; family Asteraceae; genus Saussurea; species Saussurea involucrata. The sequence continues at coordinate 165,430,436 of CM066320.1, forward strand.
TTCAGCTCGGGTGCTTTCAGGTTCGGTTTCAACAGGTTGATCTTCTTTGTTCTGTGCTCGACTCCCATCTGGAAATCTGTGATGTAAGAAATCATGACTTTGTGGAGCAGGAATCGACGGACAGCCTCAAGCGCTTTGGTAACGTGAAGTGGTCGGATGGTTCTGGTTCGGAGATCTTTCAGTATAGCATGAAAGTCAAACATTCTGAGGTTCTTGAAGTCAGCTTTGGAGAATCTCCATTCATTTCCGTCTTCGCGTCGGACGGTGAATACTGGAAACATGACACTAAGAATTCGGCCGGTTTGGATGTTGAGCACTTCAGTGATTTTGTGCTTAGTTCGGACTTGGCTAACTGGAAGACACTGCTTCATTACCTTTATGTACTGGCTTTGGTATTCCTTGTCAGACATGGAAATCCCAAGGCAGAAAGTCGGCTCGATCAGGCGTAACCTGTGAACATATAGCTTCTTCAGTGATTCCTCCAGATGAGGAATAAGGATCATGATCTTCTCCCAACGGATTTGTTGCGGTGGTGGAGGAGGTTAATTCGAAGCTGTCGGTTGCTGAGGAGATGTCGAAGGTATAGTAGTAGAAGTCTCGGGGGCTTGTGAAGTGTGGGCAGGTGTGCCGTAAAGATTTTGCAGCAGGAACTGGTCGTAGTCGATATCGTCGTCGGCATCGGTGGGAAATACAAGATTTACCTCGAAGTTCATCGCACTGGTGGCTTTTTGGTACCATGCGTTCTCAGTCTCTGGATCAATCTCTAAGTCGGGATCTATCACGTTAAGAGCATCCCCTTCCGGTGCAGTGTATACGATCATCGCCTGTGAGTCTCCCTCGGGCTTTTCAACCATCGGGTCTTCGTCGTCTGAGATATCCATGTTGATTTCCATCTCAGCTAGGCTCAACTAGGCTTCAGGTTGGTCTTCGGTTGCGGTTTGTGCCACAGTTGATGGTTCCGGTTGAACCGTTGATGTAGTTTCAGTGATGATGGGCTCAGACCCAGACAGTCGTTGTCTCTTGTTCTCCCCCTCACAGTGATCACGATCGTTCTGGTCATCGTGTCGTCGCTTGAGTCCGCCAGCCTGACTCTTGCATGTGTCTTCGAGTGAGGTGACTCTTTCGGACAGAATGTTTAAGGCTTTCTGAACGTCCTTAAGAGTCGAATCAAGCTGGTCCAATCGACTATTCATGGATGAGGTTGGAGCAGATATTTGTGAGCGTAGAACGGATATCAGGTCTGCTTCTGTCGAGGCGTATGTGTCAGTGTGTTGGAGCAGTTGTGCAAGAAGCATCATCTTGAGAGTATCCACCGAGAAAGATGGCTGAACAGGAGCTGGTGGAGGTGTTGGTGCGGTTTCGGTTTCGACGATCTTCTCCTTCCCTTTGATCAAGCTCTTTATTTTGTCGAGCTCGTTGGTGAACTGCCGCTCCATTGCCTCGCGGAAAGCCTTTAGGGCGCCGTCCAGATATTCCCTTGACAAAATGTCGAGTAACTTAACTCCGGGATCACTTAGATTACCCGTTGAGGTATCTACTATAGAGGTAGTACCACCTACGTTCACGGGTGGCAATGGTGTGGCCGTGGTAGGATTTCCTTCCGATCCTCGCATTTCGCCCAATGGCAGAGATACTACGGAAGTTCTGATCGGGTCACTAAGAGCACCGATTTGTGGAGTCTCGTCCTGTGTCCTAGCCGAAGAATGTATAATATCAAGTGGCTCTAGACTCGAAAGTGCATCGAAAGAAGTCGAGACCAGGGGAGGCTGGTCTCTTGTTTCAATACCAATACTCTCCGAGTGAGAGTATTGGTATTGAAACACCCATCTGTTGAGAGACGGGTGAGTGTCTAGGGAGGTTGTGCAATTGCGCCGCTAGGTCCACGACGGCTTCTTCAATACCTTGTCCCAACGGATGAGACAAGATAGCAGATGTGGCAACCTGGCTGACGCTGGATTGGGTTCGCTCACGAGCTTTTCTAGTTCTTATGCTCGTTCTCTCTTGATTTTGTTTTGATCTCCATTCTCTCCGACTCGCCTGTTCAAGATTTTCAACTAATACTCCCTCCTCTCTCCTTATGTCTCTCATAATAGGCTCGGATGTTGGGATGGTGGAGGGCGTGGGTGAGTCAGAAGGAGATCCTTCGGTCAGCGGAGGTCGACGTCCGATACGGGGTGGAATGAGTGTTGGACGGATGGTTTGGTCCGTATTGGTGTCAGTGTTGTCGGATTCGACAGTTTCAACCTGGGTCGTCCTGTGTCCTAGCCGAAGAATGTATAATATCAAGTGGCTCTAGACTCGAAAGTGCATCGAAAGAAGTCGAGACCAGGGGAGGCTGGTCTCTTGTTTCAATACCAATACTCTCCGAGTGAGAGTATTGGTATTGAAACACCCATCTGTTGAGAGACGGGTGAGTGTCTAGGGAGGTTGTGCAATTGCGCCGCTAGGTCCACGACGGCTTCTTCAATACCTTGTCCCAACGGATGAGACAAGATAGCAGATGTGGCAACCTGGCTGACGCTGGATTGGGTTCGCTCACGAGCTTCTCTAGTTCTTATGCTCGTTCTCTCTTGATTTTGTTTTGATCTCCATTCTCTCCGACTCGCCTGTTCAAGATTTTCAACTAATACTCCCTCCTCTCTCCTTATGTCTCTCATAATAGGCTCGGATGTTGGGATGGTGGAGGGCGTGGGTGAGTCAGAAGGAGATCCTTCGGTCAGCGGAGGTCGACGTTCGATACGGGGTGGAATGAGTGTTGGACGGATGGTTTGGTCCGTATTGGTGTCAGTGTTGTCGGATTCGACAGTTTCAACCTGGGTGAATGGCGAAATCGGCTATGTTGTGTCAGTACCGGGGTCCTCTTCGAGTATAGGGGCAGTGACAACCGGGACCTCGTGTAAGCTAGTCGAAGGTCCGGCGTAAGTCGTGGTTCGGGTGGAATGTATGTGGGGTTGTTGGCTGGATCCGGGTTGGCTGGAATGGGTAGTACTGGCATGCGTATCCAATGCACCGCCCGCGCCTGTTCCCCTCCCACGATATACTCTCAACACACCCCGTCCGGGAGCCCCAACTACACGGACTCTACCTCCACGAGTTCTAGGACCCTCACGCCTCTCAGGTCTATCTCCCTGGGGAGGTTCCTCCGGCTCTGGCTGGACCACAGGAGCACCTATCGCTTGTCTATAGTCTAATACACTCGGTGCATTGGGGTCCGCATGTGCCAGTAAGGCTTCAGGTAAGGGCATTGGTTGGGCGTTGGACGGGTTTCGAATCACTAAATAGCGTAAGTGAAAAGGAGGACATACCGGATGGTTAATGCGTCGCGGTATCCCTGGAATCGCGTCCATCTGCTGACGAACAGCCAGCGAGAGGAATCATGGGTATGGTAGGAACTTTTTCTGCTTTGCCCCATCGATCTGCCTGATGGCTTGAACTAATTCGCGCCAGATCACCATTGCATAGTCGATGTGGCGGTTGTAGCAGACGGCATGGAATAGTCGAAGGAAGTCGCCAGTGCATTGATCTATTCCCTTCCATCTGGATGAAAGACACATGTTTAGAATTGTGAACAACGTGTACCAGATGGGCGCCAGGTATTTTCAGTTGAATCCTGATGGGCGGTCGAGTGCGTGGTTGTAGCCGAGTGCTCGGATCTCGGCGCATAGAGTCGTGTCATTGACCACGGGGTCGTAGGATGCATGCGCGTCGACGGTGGCTTCAGGAAACGATAGAAGACGTCGGAACGAGTCAGGTGTGAGTGTGAACGGGTGATTGTCGATCCGCGCCATGATTGTCTGAGAATTGGCAGCCATGACAACTTGAGCGGACAGCCAGACTTGATAGACATATAGAACAGGAACGTCGGTCGTTGTTGTGAGTGCCTCATGAATCGGGTGGCAGAGAAGAATGTCCACGACCACACGATGTTGTGGTCGGAACTCTGCAGCGTCTAAATAGTGGTTGTTGGCTTCAATTTCAATGCCGTGGTCGGCAGGGACCAAAGCATTGTCCTCCTCTTCATTGATGAATTCCTCTTGAGGAGGAATATTCTCTTGCGGTGGTTGTTCTTGATCCGCCATTTTTACCTGAAAGACACAGTGTTAGTGAGTGGACGGATCAAATTACAGTCGATGCGTACCTTAGCGAAGTATCGGCTCAATCTGGAACAGATTGAGGATTGGCAGTGAAAAACAGGGTACTGGATTGTTGGAAGTTTCCGAACAAAATGCATCCGGAAAGCAAAGGTTACCGGACAAAGGAAGTGTTCGGACAAAGTGAATCATCCGGACAAACCGAGGTTTCCGGATAAAATTGAGATACCGGATACATAAGTTACCGGATAAGAGTTAACCGGACAAATCGAATGGTTTTCAGACAACTATGAGTTACCGGATGAAAATGGTTACCGGACACCAATCACAACCCGGATAGTTGAACTTACCGGAAACCCTAAGGTTTCCGGACAACTAGGGTTACCGGGTGTTACAAGTGTCCGGATAAAATATCTATTACATGTGAGTGTCTGGTAAGCGATGAATGTGTCCGGATAGATCGAGACTTTACGGACGACATCCGATATTATCTAATCAACTAGTAAACAACCCAATCCGCAGATCTAAGCATTTAAATCGATTCTATACACTGGGATAAGCAAAACAACACATAAAATCGGGCCTAATGGTGAGAAATGAGCCCGAATTGGAAACGACGCACAAGTGGGTTTCGACAATCCCCAATCTGATTGATCATGGGTCAATTTCACGGTGGATATGTGCGTGTGTTAGATCGAAAACCAGTAGTAATCGACATGGGAAACATACCTTTGATTCTGAAGATGAAATCGAACAAAGTGTGTTTATTCCGGTAGTTTCCGAACGAGAGTATTCGAGAGGGTTTTTCGAGGGTTTTGAGATATCCGGGGAGAATGAATAGAGATGAGTCCGGATGGCTATATATAAGGAAGGCTTTCCGGGTGGGTCTTACCCGGATACCCATCCGGTCCGGATAGGTGTCCGGTCCGGAAACCTATCCGGATAGATGGGTTTCTGGGAACCTGTCCGGACACTTTTGGGATTTTTGATAACAATTCCCATGTACTTTCAAATTTCCTAAAAATTTATCTTTTTGGCTATGAAAGATAGTTTTGCCGCTCCCCCTCGAACTTAGCATGGGGATTTCTCTGCTCCCCCTTGGATCGTGCATGTGAGTGAGTTTAAAGAACGACCACACATAAAAAAAACTTTGACACATTTAGAGAAAAACTGTGTGTCGCTCCCCCTCAACGAATGAACAAGTAGAGAGTTGCTCCCCTTCGAACTGTGCAAGTAGTGTGGTTTGAAGGACACTTGTGAGTGGTCACACACAACAAGATTTGGAAGTTAAAAACATTGTGTGACTCTCCCCCTCAAAAATTAAGAATACGTACCTGATACGCGGATGTGCTCCCCCTGAACACATGAATAACTTGTGAAAGCACATATATAGCTAATAATGACATAGACGATAGTGAATGAACATAAAAGGAAACACGCGTTAAAACAAATCAAACAGACGAAATCTACCTAATGAATACAGAGATTTAACCGAAAAGTGTATACGATACAAGTAGAATACAAATGCGAGAAAGTGTGTACTCAATCATCTGGAGTGTAGACAACAGATGATGAATAGACACTTTCTCGCATTTGTATTCTACTTGTATCGTATACATGTATGGAACTTGTATCGGGCGCACGATCTGATCAAATCTTCAGATTTATCATACCTAACCTGGACACAAGATAATTAAAGCGTTTTTCATCCAGGGGTTTTGTAAACAGGTCTGTTAACTGATATTCTGTATTCATAAAGTAGAGTTCAACTGTACCTCTTTCGACGTGATCCTTGATAAAGTGGTACCGAACATCTATGTGCTTCGTCTTTGTATGCTGGACCGGATTGCTTGATATGGCAATGGCGCTCTTCGAGTCGCAGTAGATGGACACCTTGGTGCGCATCCAGATGACTTGTGAACAGCAGCTTGCGGCAGCTACGTATTCCGCCTCGGCTGTCGACGTAGAGACGCACTGCTGCTTCTTGGATGCCCAACTTACCAAATTGTCGCCCAAGAACTGAACATGTCCCGATGTGCTCTTCCGATCCATCATGCTTCCCGCGTGGTCCGCGTCGGAATACGCTGAAAGCTCAAAACCTGTCTCTTTTGGGTACCACAAGCCAAGATCAGCAGTACCTATCAAGTAACGAAAAATTCGTTTAACAGCAATTAAGTGAGACTCTTTAAGTTTTGACTGAAACCAGGCGCAAAGAAATGTAGAAAACATGATGTCCGGTCTACTGGCAGTTAAGTACATTAAAGAACCAATCATTCCCCGGTACGTTTTTGTGTCCACATCCTTTCCGTTAGGATCGGCGTGTAACTTTATACCGGGTGCCATGGGAGTTTTCATTGGTAAGGACTGTTCCATCTGGAACTTTCGAAAAATATCCCGGATGTACTTAGCCTGATTTATGAATATCCCGGTCGACAGTTGTTTAACTTGAAGACCAAGGAAGAAATTCATCTCACACAACATACTCATTCGAAAATATTCACCCATTAAAGTGGCAAAGTTCTTACAATACAGGGGTTTAGTAGAACCTAAAATTATGTCGTCAACATACACTTGAACCAACATAATATGACCGTTTTCGTTTTTAATAAATAGGATTGTATCGATTTTACCATATAGGCTTGCTTCAAACCATATAACGCCTTGTCTAGAATGTAGACTTGATTAGGCTTCTTTTCTTCCACGAACCCATCCGGTTGCGATACGTATACCTCTTCCTTGATCTCGCCATTGAGAAATGGGGTCTTCACATCCATTTGGAAGACCGTGAAGTTTTTGTGTGCGGCGTATGCAAGGAACATACGTATGGCTTCGATTCTTGCAACCGGAGCGTATGTCTCGTCGTAGTCTATCCCTTCTTGTTGGCGGTATCCCTTGGCCACGAGACGCACCTTGTTCCGCACGACGATACCATCTTCGTCCTTCTTATTCTTGAAGATCCATTTTATGCCGATCACCGTCTTGTGAGATGGACGTGGGACAATTCGCCCTACTTTGAGGGCCTTAAATTGATTGAGTTCCTCTTGCATGGCCATGACTCAGTCCGGATCATCTAGTGCTTCAGAGACGGTTGTGGGCTCGATCTTGCTTAGAAATCCAGAGAAGAGGCAAAAGTTGGCCAATGCGCCTCGCGTTTGGACTGAAGTAGAGGGATCACCGATGATTTGGTGTAGGGGATGAGCCTTGGTCCATTTGGTGGTGTGTGGAAGCGGTTGTTGAGTAGAGTGCGAGGTGTCCGGATCCACATAACCACCCGTTGGAAGGTCTTGAACAGCTTCAAGTGTTGCTGGTCGGTTTCTTGGAGGAGACTTTGCAGGATTCGTCGAAGGTTGAGCAACTTCTGGTTCCGGAGAATTCAGAGGTTGATCAATTAGCATTGTGGAGGACGAATCTTCAGGAGCGATCACCGGGTCTTGTACAGGTTCCTCCGGGGTAATTGCCGTATCAATTGATGATGTGGCATTTGAGGGCTGAGGTGTCTCCAAAGTGATCGTTGGAGTGCTCGTCGAAAGCGGCGGACTAGAAAGATTCGCCGAGTCCTCGATTTGAGCAGCTTCAATTCTTGGTTGCACCGAGACACGAGGGGTAGATACATTAAATAAATCATCATAAAAATATTGAAATAGTAAATCAAAGTCAGATAGATGTGCATTCGACGTAGATGCATGATTTGGATCTACTGTGGTTTGTGTAGATCCCGAATGTGAAAGTTCGGAAGCTAACACTCCAGTTAAACCGGGTTCTGAACTGAGTTGTTCAGAAGCCAAATCTGCGGCTTCGTCAAATGTCACGTTTACACTCTCGATAACGGTTTTGGTCCGTTTGTTGTAAACACGATACGCCTTAGCCTGCATGGGGTATCCTATGAAAACTCCTTCGTCTGCCTTTAGACTGAATTTCCCGAGATCATCCTTGTCGTTTAAGACGTAGCATGTGCATCCGAACGCGTGGAAGTATTTGATGTTCGGGATGCGGTTGTTAATGATCTCGTATGTCATCTTGTTGAACCGCTTGTTGATGATGGAGCGGTTTTGCATGTAGCAGGCAGTTGACACCGCTTCAGCCCAGAGAAATAGAGGCAGCTTTGATTGCGACAGCATTGTGCGAGCGGCTTTGACAAGGGTACGGTTGCATCTCTCCACCACTCTGTTTTGCTGAGGAGTGCGTGCGGCCGAGAAGGTTTGAGAGATACCGACGAATGTTAGGTATTCGTTCACCGTTTGATTCTTAAACTCCGTGCCGTTGTCGGTCCTGGTGGTCTGAACTTGTTGTTGAAGGTTCAGTTGGATGGTCTTTAAATGGTTGATTATCAGCTCCGGGGTTTCTTCCTTCGAGTGCAGGAACTTTACCCAGGTGTAGCGAGAGAAGTCATCAACCATCACCAGGACGTACTTTCGTTTGTTGATGCTTTGAACACGCATCGGTCCGCACAAATCCATATGGATAAGTTCGAGGGACCGGGACGTGCTCAAAGCGGCCTTCGGCTTGTGTGTCGCTCGCTTCATCTTCCCCATCTCGCATGCCCCGCAGATTCGATCCTTCACAAATTGAAATTCGGGCATGCCTTTTACGTGTCCGCCTAACACCAGTTTGTTGATACTTTTGAGGTTGAGGTGCGAGAGACATCGGTGCCAAATCCATGCTTGCTGAGAATTGGCCTTTAACATCAGACAGACAGAGTCATCGGTCTTCAGAGCAGAGAGATCGATGGTGTAGAGGTTGGTCTTTCGCGTTCCAACCATCAGTTTAGTTCCGTCGTCAGTGCGGACACTACACCTTTTGGCTTTGAATCTGACCTCTAGATCTTTATCGAAGAATTGGCCGATGCTGAACAAGTTGTGTCCCAATCCCGCGATGTATGATACCTTCTTTATTGTGATCTTGTCTTGGACAATGTCGTCGTAGCCCAATATCGGTGTCTTGTCATCGTTCTCGAATCTCACGTCTCCGCAGTATTTTTCGGTGTAGTTCGTGAGTAGCTCCCTCCTCCCGGTCATGTGCTTGGAGCATCCAGAATCTAAGTACCACACATGAGTCCTGCAAAAACGAGATTAACGGACTTTATGTACCCATTTGAAAATGGGTCCTGGAGGGTTAGGTTTGACACCTGTCTGAGCAACCTGTTTTGAAGTAGGTTTCCTCTTGGGTGTAGGTTTAACCTCTGTTTGAGGAACCCGTTTTGAAATGGGTTTCCTTTCTTGTTTAGGTTTAACCTCTGATTGGGAACCCGTTTAGAAATAGGCTTCTTTTTGTATTTATGGGGTTTGCGTGTTGGTTTAGAATTATAGACATGATAAGAACCAAACCAATCAGTTGAATTTCTAATGTCATCAAAGTCATTCCAACCACAACTAGAACAACACAAGCAATCATGTGATAATTGAATCAATTGCTGAATAGAATAAAGTTTAATCGGAAAATTAACATCTTGTTCAACAAAATCAATCTTGTGATTCAAAGCACAATCATTCTTGTTCATTCTAGGATAAAAGACAGTATTAAATGACTTCGATGCTGCATTTTTCTCGAATAGATTCCTTGGCTACCCACATTGGTTTGTCTTGTTTAGCCCGACCATTTTTATCTGAAACAGCATTAACGGTTTGGTCAGTAGAGTGTGAGTAGACAGGATGTTTATCAGTCGATCGACCGGTCTTTTGCCGCAGCTGTGATTGTTTTTTAGAACAAGAATCAGTTTTAGGAACCTTGATCATAGCCGGGGTCATAGGTTTTGTAGAGCATTCGCCTTTTTGAAAATTGATCGGACGATTTACCGCTGGCGAAAGAAAGTCGGTATGACTTGGAAGAGGTTTGTCAAATGGAAATGATTCAAACTCTTCATCTGAACTACCCTCGGAATTCATGAATTTAGAAAAATCGATATCCGGAATCGATGGACTAGGATTGGTCGAGGGAGGTGAGGAACACTTTGTGTTTGTGTGCTTAGGTGAATCTGGTGCAGAAGCTAAGAAAAAGTCAGAGTTGAGATTCTTTAAAACACACTTATCTTGAGACTCTTTACCGTTTAAAGAAGATGTTTTGCCAATGAAAGCTTTGCACGAAGACGTATCAGATGAGTCCGAAGAAAGTTCGGGTGAAATCAGCTTTTCGTTCTAGAGTAGGTCAACCTTCTCTTGGAGTTGACCATTTCTCGCGTGCTCCTTCATCGCTTATGTTGCCAAGGTAGACAGTTTTGATGTGAGACGATTGATTTCACACCGAAGGATTTCCTGACCTTCATCCGACACAGATTTGGTTTTTACTGATTTGAGATTCTCAAGTTCTGTGAGAAGCGCTTGCTTTTCCTTTTGAAAACATGATCTTCCCTTCTCGAGTAACTCCTCTAATTCAACTATTTTTGCTTCCAAAATGAGAGGAGGAACATAGAGTTTAAACTCGTCCGTCTCAGTTTTGGGTTCAGGTGCTTGAGCCTCATCCTTTTTGGAGGAACCATTGGGCGTCGTAACCTTATAGCCGTCAAAGTAGTCATTTGAGAGGTATTTCTTTGGATTTTTCTTGTACATGTAGTTCATTGGTTCGTAGCAAAAAGGAAGTTGCATCTTAGTGGTGTGTTTGCGCTTGTATTCCTCAATTTCCTCTTCTTTCTCAGGTTCAAGAGGACCAGTCCATTTTATCTTATATTCATGATACTTTTTGTCCAGGCCGAGAAAACCAAAGTGATAAAGTGTCGGTCTTTTGGCCAAAATCTTTTTCAAGTACTGAGGGTTATCTTATTCGATTCCCCATTCCTTGTTGAAGTATGTGAATTCCTTGGATTTATTCATGTGAATGGTCTGGTTTGTTTGACCTCTTTTGTGGAGTTTGGTTTCAAGATCAGTTATTTTGGAAACCATTTCTTTGTGCTGAATTTGAAGAGAATAGCATTGATAAACAATCTCTGTGTTTTCATTCTTACACTGATCCAACTGTGAATTCAGTTCAGATATTTTGGCCCTTAAGTCCTTAGGTGCTATTGAAAGATTTGTACATTTTTCTTTTAAATTAGCATTTTTGGACTTGTACTTTTCAGTTATGCGCTTTTAAACATCTAGCTTTTCAGTTAACGATTTGATTTCAAGCAGTTGTTCATTAGTGGTGGCCTTATAAGAATCTATTCGTTCAACTAGAGGTTCCAACTGTTTGATTAAGCCTTGATGAATAGGTTCGCATACCTGACACAACTTTGCGTGTTCTTCTGGAGGAGAATGGTATCCCATGAAAGCATCCGCATCTTCAGAATCGCTTTCACTATCTGAACGAGCCAGCCAGTGGTCATCTTCAACAAATAGTGCTTCTCCTGCCTCTTTCTGTTCTGATAGAAGAAGTTTAGCCTTGTAGTAGTGTGCATTCTTCACGACAGGCTTCCTATAATCCTTTGCAAAGTGACCCAACTTCCCGCAGTTGTAGCAAGTGACGGGTTCGTTCTTCTTCTTTGTTTCGGGCTTGCGGTCTTTTTTCTCACTCTTCTCCTTCTTGTCAGGCTGCTTGTGCTCGTCTGTCTTTTTCTTGCCTTTGTATTTATTTTGATAATCATGGCGCTTGTTGGAGGAAGTGGAGTAGCGCTGATTATTGGATGTAGGCTTCTTGAAGAATTTCTTCTGCTGGAAAGATCTGGAGAGCAGGGCCATTGCTTTTTTTACAGCTCTCAATTCAGGATCTGAATTGCTTTCTTCTTTTTCCTCAGATTCTGGTTCAGATTCACTTGGCTCTTGGGCTCGTTTGGAACGACGGCCGGAAGATTTGCCTCATTTTGAAGAAACAAGCTAGTGGATCAGCAGGTGACTTGGGAGCGGACTTCTTGTTGCTCAGAATCTCCATTACTTCATCTTCATCCTGGAGAAGCATCTCATAGAGTTCGTGAATAGGGACGTCCTCTATCAAGTGGTTGTGTTTGACATGAGAAGCAAACACTTTCCATTCAGGTAGGAGGTTGTTCAGGAACTTGAGCGCATTCTCCGTATTTGAACGATTGATCTTATTCATGTGGAGCTCGTTCAGTAGGAGACAAAACCGTTCATAAGTCTGGGAGAGAGATTCGCCGGAGCGCTGCTTGAAGATGTCAAACTTGGTTATACATCTGTTGATCTTTAATTGATTTCCGACTTTGCTCCCACTCATCATCTTCTCCACCTGATCCCACATGCCCTTTGTTGTGTCCTTGTAGCTATCTATGGCTGTGTAGATCGGATTCGGTAGAGCCTGAACAAGATACCTATTGGCATGCTTTTCACCATCATACATGCCCTTTTTGTCCTCGCTCATCTCCAAGTATTTCTTGGCCTCCCTTCGAGGTTGACCACCTTCTTCAGGTGCTGGAATAATATTGACGGGTTCAGGTTGTGGGCCATCAGTCAGAGCACGCCAGATGTACTCGTAGTTATCCTTTGACTCGATGAATATGATGAATCTGTCTCGCCATTGGCTATATTCTCCCTGGTAGAGGGTCGGCGGTTTGGAGTCGGTGCCGATAGCAAGAGCGTCACGAGACATCTTTGTTGATTGCACTAATGTGATCGTCAGACGATTGTTCGATTCAAAATGTAACCTAACGCAAGGCACTAAGAGTGATGTCCTAACACAGGTTCTAAGAGTGATGTAGACTAAAACTGGTAAGAAGCTAGCTAATCAGAACTTACCGGATAGGAATCTGGATGAAATAGTGTCTGATCTGGAAGTGTCCGGATCAGATGTGTGTGAAATTGTTCAGATAGCAGAAGTGTCCGGGTAATAGAAGAATCCGGATAAACTAAGGTTACCGGATAATAGGGTGTTACTGGATACAATAAGTTTACCGGATAGGAATAATCTTACCGGATAACTTGGTTACCGGATAGAACTATTGAAAGATAAACTTACCGAATGAATAAACTTCCTTACCGGATGATTGTACTTACCAGATAGCTAGGTGTCCGGTAAGAATTGGATTTCCGGATAGAATTGTGTACGGAAAGAAACAATTAACCGGAAACTTTTGAGTTACCCGAAAAATGAGATTTATCGGGAACTTTTGGTTACCGGATGAATTGTGTCCGGTAAGTTGCGAGAAAATAAGACTTACCCGGGAAGTGATGAGATGTTCCAGAAACTGCTGCTGTGTATCCGGAAACAGCGGTTGTGTCTAAGAGGTTCGATTGGAATGCGATTAGGGTTGCCAAAAACTTTCCTGAAAGATTAGAAACCTTCCAAAATAACAAAATAACACTACCCTAATTGATTTTCAAGCAAAACATCAAGATTTTGAATGAAAAATTGGATTTTTTGCAAGAACAGAGACCAAAACTTATGGAACTTGATTTGGCTTAAAAACTAATCAGATGATCGAATTATAGACGAAAAATTGCAGAAGCGTTTATGATGATGATGTGAATCGAATGCAATAAACGAAAACGAGCAATTTTACCAGAATCAAAATATGAAATATATACCCAAGAACACAGTCGACTTTTAAGAACACAATAAATCTTACCAGAAAGCTTTGAATCACCTTGAATCGAATCGTCTGTATGCTCTGATACCAATTGAGAGTTCCAGATTAGTGCATACAATCAGTAGAAATCAATAGAATAGAAACAATTAGTAAGATTTCAACTGGTCATCCATATATTGCTTAATGCTTTCAGAGAATTACAATATGATAATATGAATGATAATGACGATTAGCCTAATATCTAAGGCTAACAAAACATTATATACTTAGGGCCTAAACTAGCAAGCCCATGGCCCATTTACACATTTAAGCCCAAATTACACCTTTTACAAAATAAACCTTGAACTTCTATTCAACATGATTTTATCCCTAACAGCACGTGAATGAATGATTACCTAATTCTGAGAAATCGCCAAACAAAAGCAGTAAACAGAGGGTTGCACGACCTGGCCCGCGGCCTCAGGCCGCGGAGCAAGCCGCGCGGTTTTTTGATAGGCTCGGGTCTAGGTGTGGTCTCAGGCTCGGGTCTGGACTTGGGCTTCCTCTTGGACTTCAATTTGGGCTTTCTTTTGGACTCTTTTCTGGCCTTTTTCAGCTTTGTTTCTCGATGATCGTATTCTTTCAGATTACCTGCGCATTTTCCTCGAAAACTCTAAAAGTGTCGCCTCTTTGCCTCAAAACACGCCAATCTCAGTGGTTTGTGGCCCGGAAATAACGCCAAAAATTGGCGTTATCAAGCGTCTTATCGTTTGGTTTATTTGAGCGTGTTTCGTGTAGATTCCAAAGAGCCGGCTGGGGATAAAGACTTGATCGAGTGAAGTAGACAGTCATAATTTATGGTTCACCTAGATTGAAGAAAGACAAAGTTGCGAGATAACTTTATTTCTAATGTATGTGTTACGGTTGGTATGGAGAGGTCAAGGCCTATTGTGTGTACTAATGATCGTGAGGATTTTGCCTCTAGTGTGATGTTGTGGTGTGGTGGTTGTGTGGATAACTTAGTGGTAACTTATGCATAGCAGACGTGCAAGTCATTTGTGTGGTTATGTCTAATGAGTTGCTGTGAGGTGAAGTGGTGGGGCTGGTGTTATTTATATGGGATGAGTGTAAGTGGGAACCCTTGCTCGGATGTTGCTGTTAAGTTATTCAAATGTGGGAAATTTGTGTGTTGAGATGCATGGATGTTTGGTGCGTGTGATGGTATCGTTAATTTAAGAATAAAATAATGGAGTGGTAGTTGGTGGCTACCTAAGAGAAAAACTGTGTGCTCATAGGTTGCGATGGGATGATAGGTGAGTTGTCTTGTGCCATTGGCATGTTTACGAAGATGTTGGATTGGTTAGTTTATGATGTTTCACAGTTGATACGAAATCTTTGGGAATGTTGAGTTATTCCTTGTGTGTAAAGAAATTCTCATGAGTGGGTTAACCCCGTTTGTGAAACAAGATGTGTGTGGTGGCTTCGGACATTGGGTGTTAGTTCTGGATGACTTGATTAAATCCTCGAGTGAGTCTTGTGGTGAAACCGTTTGGTTGAGCATAGTAATGTAAATGTATTATCAATGCAATTAGATTGGATGGAAAATGGAATGGACAATGTTCTATACTAGCCTGAGGGGTGGAGATGGTATGTTGAAATAAGGGGGTAAACCGAAAGTGGAAGGTTTGGGCAAGTAACGCAGAAAATAGGACGCAACGTTTTGAGGGTGTCATTGTTGGGTACCTGAACTCCTAGTGGGTGTATGAGAAAGATAATTTGCGTGTATGTTATGGTTTGAGAGTCGAGGAAAGCTAGCTTGTATGGTTGGTCGAAAGTGTGCACCTTCTAGTGAGTCATTCTTTGGAAACTTGTTTAATGTTTTGAGAAGGAAGTGGAAGGAGGTAGTCGAATGAACTGCTCGGGGTGAAAGATTAGTGGTTTAGACTTGGTTTAGTGAGGGAAATAGACCAAGTTAGTATGTCGTTTGGTGTTAAGCTAATGGGAATAGTTTTGTGTTAGCATGGTCACTCCTTCCTGTCGAGCGGGTGAAACTTGAATTTATTTCATATGTGGATGGACGATTGTTGGATGCAGTGAGAATTTGATTGTTTGTCTTCAGGATTGGTTCGACTTAGATTAGTGGCTGTTTCAGGTGTTGGAGTGTGGAAGTTCCTACTTTTAGCTATGTATAGTGTGGGGGTGATGATGTGGTGAGAAGTATGCATTAATTAACCTTGATCAATTGTAGTCAATGCAATTAGGGAAAGAAAGTGTTATCCGCATTAGACGTATATCGTATTGAGAGAAGTGATTTTTTAGAATTGCGCGTTATCTGGTGAAGAAACTCATAATGTGAGTTTATGGTGATATTCAAGGTTGACCTTGTGTTGAATTGGAGTATAAGTGTTCGCTATTTTAATAAGGGATTCAAGTTGTGGTGGAATTAACTTCGGTCAAAAGGAAGTGAAGTTGCGTGTGAAACTCTTATTTGGCACGTTTTGAAACCGCGAGTCATGTGAGTGGACGGTATTTTCGTACAGTGGACATGAGGCATTATTAATATGTTTCACGAGTTATTTGGGGTAAGAGTTGTAGTTAATCGGAAGAGTGATAATTTGTTGGTATACGCCCTATTGTTGAAGAATTATACAAGTGGGAGAAAAAGCATCCTTACAGAGAAGCAAAGTGGTTGGCATATGTAGTTATCAGAGGATCTTCCAAGAGTAAAAAAAATGTATCGTGGGAGAGAGGTAGTTGGTGGGACCGAAGGTCGTGCAGTTGATCGCCGATAAAATCAACCAGATTTGCGAGAAGTTAAAAAAGGTGGCTCAAGACCGCCAAAGGATGTGTGCGAACAAAATAAGGAAAACCAATGGAATTACAAGGAGGAGACGGCGTGATTCCTAAAGTCTCGCCTTTGAAGGGCGTTGTCTGTGTTGGAAGAAAGAAAAGCTAAGGCCTAAGTATGTCGGGCCGTTTGCCATAAGAAAATGTGTGGGTGAGGTGGCGTATAATTGGAGTTGCCCGAGGAGCTTCGGGGAATCCATTCTACTTTTCACGTGTCGAATCTAAGGAAGTGCCTTGTCGAGGCAAGTATGCTCGTGCCATTAGAAGACTTTCGCGTGGTAGAAAACTTGAATTATGTCGAGGAGCCGTTGGCGATCGTAGATCGCAAGATCAAAAAGTTGAGAACTAAAGAGATTTCTCTTGTGAAGGTTCAGTGGTGCTTCCATAAGGGTTAGGAGGTGACTTGCAAAGTGAAGTCGGGCATGAGGTCCCGTTACCCTCAATTGTTCGAAGATGGAATTCCGGGGACATAATTCTTTTGAGGGGAGGATGTTGTAATAACCGGGTTTCTTGGAAAGTTAAATGTAAGATGGTGTGGGTAGTGTGAAGAATAAAAGTTCGGTGGCTCTAGTGTAAATAAAATAAATAGGGTTAAAACCCCTAAATCCTCATTTCTATTCCTCATTTTTGGATGCGACTGAGAGTGTGTTTTGTGTGTGAAGAAACTTCACTATTTGGAAGAAGAACTTGGAGATTGAAGCTTAGAGGTGTGAATCACCATTTTCTTCAAGGTAAATTCTTTCTCCTTAACCCATCAATTTATTGAGTAATCTTTGGTATCTTATTGTGGATTTTGGATACTGGGGTTTTGGGACATCTCCTCAGGAATGTGAGAATGTGAGTTGTGTGTTTTGCCTTAACCAAATCGGGGGAAATCGAATGGAATAGCTTGCTTAATCGTTTAGTAATGTATCTCCTTGATTGTTGTGACTTAATATCGATTGTGAGTCACATCGTTTGATGTAATGAAGTTTAGCAGTGCGATAAACCCCATTTGTACGGAAGCTGTGGAAGAAGTACCGAAATCCGGAAGTGAGTCCGGAAGTACCGAAATTCGGAAGTGAGTCCGGAAGTTACCAGAATCCAAAGGTGAGTCCGAGAAAGTACCGGAATCCGGAATCCGGACTGTCGGTGCCCGAGATTTTGTGATGTCGGAGTGTTTTAGGGAGTGTCTCATGAGTGTTGGCTCTGAATGAATTGTGGAGTGGCTTATTCACTCTTGCGTATCGGGTGATTATGTAGGTGTGCGGCTAGAGTGAAGTATTCTCAAGTGAGGACGTTTTAGCATGGACGCTAGGTGAGTCTTTCTAAACTGAAGCTTTATTGATACTCGAATTCATTACTTGTGCCGATAAAATGAATTGCTTGTTGTATGTTGTTCTAAATATGCATGATCAAGGCGTGTTAATTATATTTCGGGTGTGGGGCGGAAAATGCGATGCTTAATATGGATATATGGGGAGTGTGTGTAACACCCTCAAAATTTGGAACGAGCAACTAACTTTAATTTCAATAAAATAACCAAAAGAGGATAAAATCATTTCTACAGATCATTCCTGAAAATACCTCGGAATTTAAACATCATAGTTTCCACAATTAATACTTAAGACGGGCGTTACTTAACACAACACAAGTTGTTAATCCCAAACAAGTGCGGAAGACTTCTCTAAGCGAAATCACTTCTCGTGCACTCTACTAGCACTCATCACTTCACAGTGTAGTTAAAGCTATTCCCAACTTGAGCCTGTTGCACATGCCGACAAATTAAAAGGGTTAGGCTAACGCCTAGTGAGTTCAAGAGTTTTATCATGACCATATAAATCCATAAATCGAGAGAGATGCAATTTAAGTCATGAGTTCAAAAGAATTTACTTTAGATGCAAATCACCCATTTTCTAACTCACACAAATTCCGTGTTGAAAACTTTAATATAAAATGATTCCCAAAATGGACTCATCCCCAAAACCAACGTGGAAGGTGAAATAGCATTTGATTCTCAAAACGATTGAATTCATAAATAAATCGCCATTATTCCAAACATCCCACACACGGGTGAAGCATAACCCTTAACTCACATAACGTGGAAAACAATTCATTTAAACATGATACGTCACCGAAAACATGGATAAAAACAAATATCCAAAGCAACACCTTTCGGTGACGGGGGAGGCCCGTTTACATTGCACGTGACGGAACACAAAAGTGGGTCACATACCATGCAATAAAACAACACGTGGATTACTCTCGTAAACTGAGCTCATATACTCCAGATCTATTGCCCGCGAGACTTGGGAGCCCCCAATTTCAACCACTCCAAGTCTATACATTGGGTCACTCCAAATCCACAAACAAGCACATTTGGGATTACACCTTACTGCCCATGAGACGACGCCCGACCGTATAGGCCCACGCCTTACTTATCATGGAACCCGATGCCTATCCCGTGCCAAGCACATATGGAATTACACCTTACTGTCCATGAGACGACGCCCGACCATATAGGCCCACGCCTTACTTATCATGGAACCCGATGCCTATTCTGTGTTACAAAAAGAAACTAGCGTCTCGTAAATTGAGCTCAATCACTCTAGATCTATTGCCCGCGAGACTTGGGAAACTCAAGTGCCTATGGATCCATAGCTAATAAGGTCTAAAACATTACACGACCCCAAATGAATAAACAAGTGCATTCAAAGCATGCAATTCCCCAATAACGTAAATCATGATCAAAACTCGACTTTGAGCTATCAAAACTGGACAATTGTCCTCAAGACTTAACAAAATCCAATACTGAGCCATAAGCTCAACTGACTCAAAAGATAATTCATGAAAAGTCATCAAATGAGATTAAACGTAGCAACACACACTTTTGCCAATAAATATTTCAAATCCTTGAAAACTCACAACAATACATTGGTTAGGACACCCCTTTTTTCCAAGGAACTCACACCGTTACATTTCAAAATCGTCTCATATCGTACTATATGCATATTTCCAAGATATACGTAAAAATGCATTTCCATAACAAATAGACCCCATTTATAAAATAAATCATCAACACATTTCCATTTATGATTTATCTACCAATTTTCCCAAAAATTCCAATTATAGATGTTTTACAATATTCACAACAATAAATACTTCAAAAGGTTAAAACCCACCAAATAATTCAACCATTGATAATTTTCATGTAAAACACATAAGTACTTGGAAAAATAACATTTTGGCATGTACAAAGTTTTCACAAAGCAACTTGAACTCACCTTGCTAGATTTAGGCTAAATCTAGATTTTCCCAAACGTAAGCTCCTTTGAAGAGACGTGGATCCTTAAGCCAAATCCTCCAAAAACCTAGATCCATAAGTTTCCAACCGTCAATACCCAGATCTAACCATGTAGAATCATTCCCCAAACATAACACATCAAAAACCCAACTTATACCAAAACCCTAGTTCTTATAGATGAAGAAAAATAAGGTTTCCTTAATCAATCACCACCAAAATCACACCAATAAAGCCCACAATGGAATAGAAGATGAAAACAACAAAACCCTAGCTTTTGGGTAGAGGAATATTACCTTTATCACTTGAATCTCCAAGCAAAAGCTCCTAATCACCCACAAAAGCTTTAAGCTTCTATATCATCAACAATGGTGGAAAGGGGTTTAGTTTGAGTGGAGAAGATGAAGAAGATAGGAAGAGTTTAGGGTTCTTCTTGAGGAGAAATCGTTCAAGAGAGAGAGAGAAAAGGTTAGGTTGGGGTTTGGAAATGAAATGAGGGAAGAGAGAAGGGAAAGATCTTATAAATACCAAAATATCACATCAGATGCATCGAGGACGTCCGCCTTGCACCTTTGCGGGCGTCCGACTTGCCTTGGACGAAATCCCTCGTTTTTCTCTGTTGCTTCCACGGACGATCCGCGGACTTCCGCGCCTCACGGACGTCTGGCCTTGCCCATGCGGACGTCCGCAACTCAAAAGTCACAATCCTGATTTTCGGGGTGTTACAGTGTGTCCCATGCATGATATATGAATTTGTTTCATATGTGTACTAAGGGCGGGTGTGTGTCCTAACACGTTGTCACAAGTGTGTACGTGACCAA
The DNA here is from genome assembly GCA_033807775.1 of Saussurea involucrata. Lineage (NCBI taxonomy): Eukaryota > Viridiplantae > Streptophyta > Magnoliopsida > Asterales > Asteraceae > Saussurea > Saussurea involucrata. Next base: position 165,450,899 of record CM066320.1, read on the forward strand.
AGCGTGAGCCATCAACAGGTGTTGTGTGTGTACTTAAAATGACAATGGTGTAACTGTTTATAAATGCTTATAAACTCTTTTTATTTGATAAATGTGGCGTGGTGTTGGTAGTAAGAGGAATCTCACTAGATCTCATGGTCTAACCTTCGCTTTTCAAAACTAAAACCTTTTTAGGAAAACAGGTAGTCAAGGGCTCGTTTAGCGAAAAGGGAAAGATGTGAATTGGAGCTTGCGTTTAGAAGAATTAGAAGATTTTCCTTTTACTGTTTAGTTAGATTTCTCAACTGTAAATTAGGGTTATTTTCGCAAACCCAGTTTTGTAATTTCAAAAGTGTAATTTGTTGGGGCCGTTTTGGCGTTTATGTTTGAGAGTGGTAGTTTTTGGCATGTTTGTTGGTGTGGGTTGTTACAGTTGGTATCAGAGCCAGGCTTAAGGGATTTAGGTGACCGTATGGTCCTAAACTTAAACTGTGGAATAGGAGGACACAACTGAGATATAGGAAGCCTTTAGGGAAGACCTTGATCACCGAGAGTTCATGATGATGGTAGTGAGCACTCTCATGTAAGGTAAATTCAAATCACATCTGGCCAATGTCATTATGAATTTACAAGTGCATAGGTGTGCTTGATTACTGTTGTTCAGATGATTGATGGAGGTGGTAGTGTGTAGAGGGTGGTGGTAGTGTGTAGAGAGTTCTAACCATGCCATGATGGTAATGGTTTAGTGTGTGGTGCGAGATCGTTCGTGGTGTAAATGGTGACACCTTCTAGAAGGAGTATTGTTTGAGTTGTTGGTGGCCCGATGTGGGTAGAACCTTTTGGGTTCATAGTGGAAGAATAACTGATTGGAAGTGAGCTCCAAGTTTCTAGTAAGTCTCTACTCTAGGAGCTTATTATGTCGATCAATTGGGATCTTGAGAGCTTCAACTCAAGAATCGAGTAGTAGAGACGAGCCTTTTGATTCTCTAGTCATTGGAAGGGTGGCAAGGGTGGTTGAGAAATGATAGTCATGTTGATTGGTAATATGGGGCAAGGATAGGATGGGAAAAGGGCTATTGTTGGTTAACCGATTTGGGGTCGAAGTGAAGTCGCATATTTTGCAAATCAGTTGTCAAGGTGGTAATTGTGTAGTTGGTACATGCAAGTATGTGGAGAAGCACTGGTACCAAAAGTTGTTGCAAATGTGAGAAACCTGGGGGTTTGGTCGAAAGTAGGGCGTCGGTGTTGAATTGTTGGGAATGCAAACAGTTGACCTTGCTAGAGCGAATAGCCTTCAATGTAAAATGAGTCATGCATTGTGTTTTCAAACAAGTTACATGAACCATTCATGTCAAATGTATGTGTGTGTGTGTGTGTGTGCCTGGTAAGTTTATGGTTTTGAAAATGAGTTGGCGCGTGCAAGCGTGTGTTTGAAGGGAAAAGACAAATTTATTTACGTTATGTGATAAACTTTGAACTTGGAGAAATAGCGAATTATTTCACCTCTTTTACGAGTGAGTTAACCTTTACTATAAAAATCATAACAACATTTGATCGCATGGTTTTATAAGCGAAATTAGTATGGACACGTTGTTGTCATATCAACGAGTATGAGAGTGGACCGACTCGCTCAGTGTGAGTAATTTTGCCGTATTTTAAAATTGCACGAAAGGAGTTTCAGTGAATGCATTTTTGATTGCTAGACAAGGTGGTGAGATATCATGGGTTGCGTGTGAGCGATTCTCGAGATCGATGTGTGTGTGTGTGTGGATATTCTTTATGGCAATGTCGTGTCATGCATATCTAACCTTATTTAACGGTGTAATTCCAAATGTGCATAACGATTTAAATCATCGTGTCGTCATGCATGAAGGCTATGAACTCGCTAGGTAGTGAGAGGTATCGTATTTAAGGATAAGGGAAAGTTTCGAGAGTGGAAATGTGTGGTTGAGTCGTCAATGGTCGATTCGTGACCTTGGTGGTTCCTTTTAGGGAGGTCGGCGAATAATTGAAGTCTCAGTCTTTGACTTTAGAGATTTTTGTATAACGGTAGTCTTTGCTCTTGTTTAGTAATTGGAGGCGTGGCTGGCGGCAGGGGGTGTGTCCCGGGTGATTTCGAAGTGGACAAGATACTTCTAAAAGTGGCGTGGTAGTATGTTGATAAAATGGTATCGTAGAGGAGCCGGAGTGGGTGGTGGCCTCGTATTTAGGCTAATTGTCGGGTAAGTCTGGTGCCTATTTAATGGGAGGATTGTGGGGCACAAAGTTAGTTACGATGTGCGGGATGAAGCAGATTATGTTCGGAGTCCTCGTTTGTCGGAGACACCGTGGAAGCATAATCATGTCGGTCGTTGACGTTGAAGTCAACGACCGTTCGTTAAGGCCGTTGTCGGGAGGCTAGAAGTGGAAAAGGGAAACTCTGGTGTGCTTATTTTGTTGGGGTTTATACACGAATATAAGGGGTCGGTTGAGGAAAGGTGTGTATCTGACAGGGTGCTGGACCGCCTTATGTGAGTGTTATGAAAGTGGAGAATCGTTGGCTGGGTAGGTGATTTCCCTATGTGGTTGATGTTTTGTTTATGAATGAAGTAGTTAGCACAACTCATGCGGAACACGTGGATTATGTTGATATGCAAGGGAGCGTCTTATCGTTTGGTTTATTTGAGCGTGTTTCGTGTGGATTCCGAAGAGTGGAGATAAAGACTTGATCGAGTGAAGTAGACAGTCATAATTTGTGGTTCACCTAGATTGGAGAAAGACAAAGTTGTGAGATAACTTTATTTCTAATGTATGTGTTATGGTTGGTATGGAGAGGTCAAGGCCTATTGTGTGTACTAATGATCGTGAGGATTTTGCCTCTAGTGTGATGTTGTGGTGTGGTGGTTGTATGGATAAGTTAGTGGTAACTTGTGCATAGTAGACGTGCAAGTCATTGGTGTGGTTATGTCTAATGAGTTGCTGTTAGGTGAAGTGGTGGGGCTGGTGTTGTTGATATGGGATGAGTGTAAGTGGGAACCCTTGCTCGGAGATTGCTGTTAAGTTATTCAAATGTGGGAAATTTGTGTGTTGAGATGCATGGATGTGTTTGGTGGGTGTGATGGTATCGTTAATTTGATAATAAAAGAATGGAGTGGTAGTTGGTGGCTACCTAAGAGAAAAACCGTGTGCTCATAGGTTGCGATGGGATGAGAGGTGAGTTGTCTTGTGCCATTGGCATGTTTACGAAGATGTTGGATTGGTTAGTTTATGATATTTCGCAGTTGATACGAAATCTTTGGGAATGTTGAGTTATTCCTTGTGTGTAAAGAAATTATCATGAGTGGGCTAACCCCGTTTGTGAAACAAGATGTGTGTGGTGGCTTCGGACATTGGGTGTTAGTTCTGGATGACTTGATTAAATCCTCGAGTGGGTCTTGTGGTGAAACCGTTTGGTTGAGCATAGTAATGTGAATGTGTTATCCACGCAATTAGATTGGATGGAAAATGGAATGGACAATGATTTATACTAGCCTGAGGGGTGGAGATGGTATGTTGAAATAATGGGGTAAACCGGAAGTGGAAGGTTTGGGCAAGTAACGCAGAAAATGGGAAGCAATGTTTTCAGGGTGTCATTTTTGGGTACCTGAACTCCTAGTGGGAGTATGAGAAAGAGAATTTGCGTGTATGTGATGGTTTGAGAGTCGAGGAAAGCTAGCTTGTGTGGTTGGTCGAAAGTGTGCACCTTCTAGTGAGTCATTCTTTGGAAACTTGTTTAATGTTTTGAGAAGGAAGTGGAAGGAGGTAGTCGAATGAACTGCTCGGGGTGAAAGACCAGTGGTTTAGACTTGGTTTAGTGTGGGAAATAGAACAAGTCAGTATGTCGTTCGGTGTTAAGCTAATGGGAATAGTTTTGTGTGAGCATGGTCACTCCTTCCTGTCGAGCGGGTGAAACTTGAATTTATTTCATATGTGGATGGACGATTGTTGGATGCAGTGAGAATTTGATTGTGTGTCGTCAGGATTGGTTCGACTTGGATTAGTGCCTGTTTCAGGTGTTGGAGTGTGGAAGTTCCTACTTTTAGCTATGTATAGTGTGGGGTGATGATGTGGTGAGAAGTATGCATTAATTAACCTTGATCAATTGTAGTCAATGCAATTAGGGAAAGAAAGTGTTATCCGCGTTAGACGTATATCCTGTTGAGAGAAGAGATTTTTTAGAATTGCGCGTTATCTGGTGAAGAAACTCATACTGTGAGTTTATGGTGATATTTAAGGTTGACCTTGTGTTGAATTGGAGAATTGAGTGTTCGCTATTTTAATAAGGGATTCAAGTTGTGGTCGCATTAACTTCGGTCAAAAGGAAGTGAAGTTGCGTGTGAAACTCTTATTTGGCGCATTTTGAAACCGCGAGCCATGTGTGTGGATGGTATTTTCGTACAGTGGACATGAGACATTATTAATATGTTACGCGAGTTATTTGGGGTAAGAGTTGTAGTTAATCGGAAGTGTGATAATTTGTTGGTTTACGCCCTATTGTTGAAGAAATATACAAGTGGGAGGAAAAGGATTCTTACAGAGAAGCAAAGAGGTTGGCATATGTAGTTATCAGAGGATCTTCCAAGAGTAAAAAAAATGTATCGTGGGAGAGAGGTAGTTGGTAGAACCGGAGGTCGCACAGTTGACCGCCGATAAAATCACCAGATTCGCGAGAAGTTAAAGGTGGCTCAAGACTGCCAAAGGATGTATGCGAACAAAATAAGGAAAACCAATGGAATTCCAAGGAGGAGACGGCGTGATGCCTAAAGTATCGCCTTGGAAGAGCGTTGTCCGTGTTGGAAGAAAGGAAAGCTAAGGCCTAAGTAAGTCGGGTCGTTTGCCAAAAACAAATGTGTGGGCGAGGTGGCGTATAATTGGAGTTGCCCGAGGAGCTTCGGGCAATCCATTCTACTTTTCACGTGTCGAATCTAAGGAAGTTCCTTGTCGAGGCAAGTATGCCCGTGCCATTAGAAGACTTTCGCATGGATGAAAAGTTGAATTATGTCGAGGAGCCGTTGGCGATCGTGGATCGCAAGATCAGAAAGTTGAGAGCTAAAGAGATTTCTCTAGTGAAGGTTTAGTGGTGCTTCCATAAGGGTCAGGAGGTGACTTGGGAAATGAAGTCGGGCATGAGGTGCCGTTACCCTCAATTATTCGAATATGGAATTCCGAGGACATAATTCTTTTGAGGGGGGATGTTGTAATAATCGGGTTTCTTGGAAATTTAAATGTAAGATGGTGTGGGTAGTGTGAAGAATAAAAGTTCGGTGGCTCTAGTGTAAATAAAATAAATATGGTTAAAACCCCTAAATCCTCATTTCTATTCCTCATTTTTTGATGCGGCTGAGAGTGTGTTTTGTGTGTGAAGAAACTTTGCTATTTGGAAGAAGAACTTGGAGATTGAAGCTGAGAGGTGTGAATCACCATTTTCTTCAAGGTAAATTCCTTCTCCTTAACCCATCTATTGAGTAATGTTTGGTATCTTATTGTGGATTTTGGGTACTGGGGTTTTGGGTCTTGGGGATTGTTTGATCGACATCTCCTCAGGAATGTGAGAATGTGAGCTGTGTGTTTTGCCTTAACCAAATCAGGGGAAATCGAATGGAATAGCTTGCTCAATCGTTTAGTAATGTATCTCCTTGATTGTTGTGACTTAATATCGATTGTGAGTCGAATCGTTTGATGTAATGAAGTTTAGCAGTGCGATAAAACCACATTTGTCCGGAACCTGCAGAAGAAGTACCGGAATCCGGAAGTGAGTCCAGGAAAGTACCGGAATCCGGACTGTCGGTGCCTGAGATTTTGTGTTGTCGGAGTGTTTTAGGGAGTGTCTCGTGAGTGTTGGCTCTGAATGAATTGTGGAGTGGCTTATTCACTCTTGCGTGTCGGGTGATTATGTAGGTGTGCGGTTAGAGTGAAATATTCTCAAGTGAGGACGTTTTAGCGTGGACGCCAGCTGAGTCTTTCTAAACTGAAGCTTTATCGATACTCGAATTCATTACTTGTGCCGATAAAATGAATTGCATGTTGCATGTTATTCTAAATATGCATGATCAATGCGTGTTAATTATATTTCGGGTATGTGTGGGGAGGAAAATGTGATGCTTAATATGGATATATGGGGAGTGTGTCCCATGCATGATATATGAATTCATTTCATATGTGTACTAAGGGTGGGTGTGTGCCTAACACGTTGTCACAAGTGTGTACGTGACCAAAGCGTGAGCCATCAACAGTGTTGTGTGTGTACTTAAACTGACAAAGGTGTAACTGTTTATAAATGCTTATAAACTCTTTTTATTTGATAAATGTGGCGTGGTGTTGGTAGTAAGAGGGATCTCACTAGACCTCATGGTCTAACCCTCGCTTTTCAAAACTAAAACGTTTTCAGGAAAGTAGGTAGTCGAGGGCTCGTTTAGCGAAAAGGGAAAGATGTGAATTGGAGCTTGCGTTTAGAAGAATTAGAAGATTTTCCTTTTACTGTTTAGTTAGATTTCTCAGCTGTAAATTAGGGTTATTTCCGCAAACCCAGTTTTGTAATTTCGAAACTGTGATTTGTTGGGGCCGTTTTGGCGTTTATGCTTGAGAGCGGTAGTTTTTGGCATGTTTGTTGGTGTGGGTTGTTACACTTAGATTGAACGAGGAATTGGAACCAAGAAGCTAAAACATTTATGTCACCGTTAATCTAAAAACTAGGGGTAGCAATGGGTTAGGTTGGGTTGTGTTCGGGTTCAATCCATTTATTAATTCGGTTGAAAATCTCAACCCAACCCAACATGTTTAACTAAATAGGTTAAGAATTTCAACCCAACCCAACCTCGTACTTAAATGGGTTGATAGCGGGTTGACCTGTTTATTAATTTCTCAACCCAACATATTAAATAAATGGGTTGAATCTGGGTTGACCCATTTATTTTATAATTTTAAATAAAATAAAAAAGAATTACACTACTTATTTTCATGACAAATATACAACCACAAAATCAAATAAATTGTTCAAACTTTCAATAAAACACAACCATAAAGTCAAATAAATTGTTCAAAGTTTCAATAACACAACCACAAAAGTCAAATAAATAAGTTTCTAAGTAACTCGACTTCCACTTTCACCGACTCCAATTTTCTAAGGAACGTAGGAATAGCCTGAAGAAACGACCACCGTGAACCCCGAAGGGCGTCGTGGACTGTGGTCGGCATGAACAAACGACCACTGTGAACTGTGGTCGACTAGTCGACGTGAACAAACTAGGGTTTTCAGTGCACTTTACTCTTGAGGAGGAAAAATGGAAAATAGGTCTTACCACGTCTAGGTAGCTATAAGCATATGTTTATTTTCAATTAATTTTTTAATCATTAAAAATAAAAAAGATATTAAATTTAATTTAATTAATTAATTAGTAGTATTAATGGGTTGAAAACATGTTACAAATGGGTTGAAATCAGGTTGGAAATAGATCGAAAATTTCAACCCAATCCAACCCAATTACATAAGTGGGTTAGGCGGGTTGACCCATTTAACTTAAATGGGTTGAAAATCTCAACCCAACCTGCTAATTTTGGATTGGGTTGACGGGTTGGATCACTTTTTGCCACCCCTACTAAAAACCACAATGTTAAAATTTCTGAAATCGAAGTTGAGTTTTTGGACCCGAGCAGCAACATCAAATATACATAATCTCAATCCAAATATTTGCATAAGAAAAAAAATAGAGGAATTCAAGCAGAGGAATGAACCTATTAAAAGTAGAGATAGCTATAACACCACCTTTGTCAAAATTAACCCCAATCACGCGACAATATCGATTATCGGTAGACTTATCAAGTAAAATCAATGCATCATCATACTTGCTCCAATCACAAGACAATGTTGTTTGTTTATAGACACATGAAATAGCAAGAAGACCGATTTTAGAAGTCGTATTAGACAGAAATCGATAATCACTGAAGAACCACTAACAAAAATCGATATTCTTCTAAATTGCTAACCTGTTTGAGCAATAGATGCAGACGACAAGGAGTTTTAATTTGAGCGATGGCAAGATATTCGACCGATGAGAATGATTTGAACGACCCAAAAACATTTGGGGCTCTTTCATAGTATGTGATTGAGCGACCAAATTGATATGTTGTTTATTTTATATATTATAATTATATTGGTTATATATTATTGATTTTGTTAAATAAATCTTTAGATACACTTTTGAAGGTGTAATTAATCCTTTTATTTAATTTTAAAAAAAATAATTTTTTTTATCTAAGAAGCTTAAAAAAGGGTTACTCAAATTCGATGTGACTTTTTAGAGAGCTTAAAGTTTCTATAAAACTTTTAACGACATTTCTTATTCCGTATGCTTTTTTTTAAAAGCAACATATAATTTTATTCCAAACCAATAGTAATCCCACAAGGTTTATGTAAGTACAACATTACAGTAATAATGCCAAAACACACATCTACTTTATAGCCCCATGCATGGTACAGTTACAACAATCCATACCAATGCATGAACCAAGAAAACATGACCAAGATGAATATTAACCATGACCCAGAAGAATATTAACCACCAGATGAATATTAACCCATGACCAAAGATGGGTATTAAACCATGACCAAAGGCAAGCTTGCGAGAGTTAAACTCATGGACGGACCTGCAGGTGGGCACACGGTGGCACGTGCCACCATATTAATTCTCCGACGAAGGGTAAAAATTTTCGTTTTTGTGAAGGTGCCACCGTATCTGTAATAACCGAGACCAAAGTGGAAGAGTTTTAAGTCTTGTGGATAAATTAATAAAGCTGAAAGTTGAGGGGCTAGATTGTAATAAGGGTTAAGGTATAAAAACCCAATGATTGGCACAAAACCCTAGTTTTGCAATCATTTTGGGTGGGTTGCGGCTAGGGGTGAGCAAAACCCGACCGACCCGAACAACCCGACCGACCCGAACCCGAAATGGCCCGAACTTGAGTCACCCGATTCACCCGAACCCGAAATGGCCCGAACCCGAAAGTATATATCGGGTATTTCGGTTCGGTTTGGGTTGGGTTTTCCCAAACCCGAATCCGACCGAAACCCGAACTTTTAAAAAAAATTTCTTCAATAAATCGTAAACTGAGTATGTATGCTGTGTGTGTGTTTAATCTGAGTATGTGTTGCTATGTGTGTGTGTTTAAGCTGAGTATCAGAGTATGTGTGCTCTGTGTGTGCGCGTTGTATGTATGTGTGTGTGATGTCACTGTTGTGTGTGTGTGTGCTGTATGTATGTGTGTTGTGTGTGTGTGTGTGTGTGTTTAAGCTGTGTGTGTGTGTGTGTGTGTGTGTTTAATTGTTTAAGATGTGTGTGTGAGGTGTGTGTTTAAGTTAAGTTGTGTGTATGTGTGATGTGTGCTGTGTGTATGTGTGCTGTGTGCTGTGTGTGTATGTGCTGTATGTATGTGTGCTGTGTGTGTGTGTGTGTGTTTTTAATTGTTTAAGATGTACGTGTGTGTGAGGTGTGTGTGTGTGTGTGTTTAAGTTAAGCTGTGTGTGTGTGTGTGTGTGTGTTTAAGACTTTAAGTTAAGTTGTGTGTGTGATCAAGTGATCAACGGTTTCGCATGCAAACAATACATAGAACTCGCAACAATGTATTTTATACCCCAACCCGCCCAACCCGACCGCCCAACCCGAACCCGAATTGACCCGAAACCCGAATTATACTTTGGGCGGGTTTCGGGGCCTGTACCCCCCACCCGAAACCCGATCGGGTTTCAACTTTTTTGGCCCGACCCGCCCGATTGCTCACCCCTAGTTGCGGCTGAGCAAAGGAAAAGAGAAAGACAGAAAGAGCAAGAAGGAAGAAAGAGAGAAAGAGCAAGAAGGAAGAAAGAGTCTTCCATTTTATTTGGAGAAAGAGAAAGATTTCATCATTCTCAAGTTTTCAGGTAATCTCTCCTCTACATCCTTAATCTGTGTTTTTCGCTGCTGAACTAGGTATTTTTAGAGGTTTTGGTTAAAAGTTGGGTTTGAAGCTTAATGGAAGAGATTAGGTGTCATATTGTGTTTTTGCAACTAAGATTTCAGTACTAAATGAGCTTAGTAATCAGAGTTCTGTTGCTAATATAAGATTCTTTGGATTATGAGCTTATCAGTGTTTTTCGGTCCCAAATGGGTTCTGAGTCGGCGTCCGGAAAGCCCTGTGGATGTCCGGACATGATGACCCATTTGTGGGAGGTTTCTGGATGAGGTGACTGTCCGGATAAGAAAGCTACCCGGGTGGGAAAGAGGTCCGGTAAGTGTTAGTTATCCGGTAAGTGTTAATTGTCCGGTAAGTAAAAGTTGTCCGGTAAGTGTTAATTGTCCGGTAAGTAAAAGTTGTCCGGTAAGTGTTAGTTGTCCGGTAAGTATGAATTGTCCGGAAAGTAGTACCCGGAAAGTAACAGGTATCCGGTAAGTGGAATCCGGATGGTGTCTGGACTGTTGGTTTAGGCATCTAAGTAGTTCATATTTCATCTGTTTCTCAGGTGGATCAATTGAAAATCAGAAGCAAAGTAAGAAAAGATCTTAAACGCAACAGGTGAGTTTTTCTGACTAAAATACGTGACTTTTAACGTGTTTTCTAAAGTAAGTACATGATGAGAAATGCCATGTTTTATTCCTATGCTTTTAACTACGTGAAAGTTTATTTAAAGTTTTATATGAGATGTATGCATACATTGTGGTAGACGTAAATTGGCTAAGTCGAGGGGAGGTTCCGCTAGTACTCACGTCGGGGGGAGGTTCCGTTTATGCCATGGAAGAGAGTATCCAGTAAGGCAGCGTGAGACTGACTCGTTGTCACTTTCGAGTGACTTCAAGGTGCCATTTACGGGAGCGGATTTATCCGTGAAAGTTTTATGTAAAGTTATATGATAGTTTCATAAAAAGTTATGTGAAAGTTTTATGCAAGGATATTTGAAAGTGATGAACTGCTTTTAAATGATTTTGATAACTGTCAGGAGGGAACTCACTAGACCTCATGGTCTAACCCTCGCATTTTCCAAACTAAACCTTTTCAGGTAAGCAGATAATATGAGGCTCCGGTAAGCGAGCAAGAGCAGGATAGAGTACGGATGCAGTTAGAGACAGTGCCACTCATACTTTTAGTGGTAGTTATTCTCAGTTGTGTATAGGTTGTTTCCGCCAACCTAAGTTATTTAGACAGCTGTAATGAAATTTTATGGACCCAGTTTGTAATTATTTAAAAATAAATGCTAAGTATGCTTTATTTAGACTGGGTTGTTACAGTATCGATTTAGGAGGCGCTACCGTATTATTTTGGAAACTACAAGGGGTGCACCTAAACTGAAAAAAATGCCCAAATCTTATACCCATTCAACCAAAAAATCTTTTGAAGTCGGCAAAAAGTACCGAAAAATCTCTCGAAATCGATAAAAAAAAAACTTAAAAATCCCCAGAAATCAAGCAAAAAACGTTAAAAATATCTCAAAACGCCGGAATTTTGCTAAAAACACATCGGACGATATTGAACGTTGATAAAAAGATGAAAGACACTTCGATAAAACCGTATGTAAAATATATGATGCCACAGTATGAAAATATTTCTAGGTCCGTTCCGGGTTAAACTCCCCTCGGATCGACGTACTACCCCGTTACCCGTCCACCAAAAAGCCCAGCCTTAGATTTTGATCCAACGAGCAGCTAGGGGTGCTCACGGGTTGGGTTGGTCGGGTTGAAGGCACTTTGACAACCCAACCCGATCATTGCGGTTTGAAAAATCTCAACCTAACCCAACCCAATCAAAAGTGCAACCCAACCCAACCCAACCCAAACCGTTCGGGTTGGGTTGGGTTGGGTTGGTCGGGTTGAAACTTTTATCGATCATTTCACTATTTTACTAAGTTGTCTTGTCTAAACAAATTACTAAATGTTTCTAAATATTTAAATGTTCAACCGTTTTCTAAATCGTCTAATAAAAGATTTCTTATAAATATTTTGTTTATAAATGCGATATCAAGAATCAATAACAAGAATACTAAAGTAACAAGTGACCAACAATTGTCTATTTATAAATTTTCAATAGTAACATTGCTTCGACAGTAACAAAATGACGGTAACAAGAATCTAAAATTAGATTTAAATGTTTTTCACGGGTTGGCGGGTTGGGTCGGTTTGGCTTGGGGTTAACCCGTTATCAACCCAATATATGTGGGTTGGTGAAAAATAGTATCGATTATACATCGGGTTGGATCGGTTTGAGTTTTTTTGCCTCGGGTTGGGTTGGGTTGGCCGGGTTGGTCGGGTTGGTTAGAAATTTGAGCACCCCTACGAGCAGCCACCAATTTGATCGACCAGCAGAACACGATCAAAACTACCACCAGCTCGCAGTACACCAGCCCTACTGCATTGCTCGGTGTGGTTCTATCAGCCACACGGACCATGTTAGAGACTTGCCCCTGATCTTTCTCGATAGCCACTTGTAGCAACGACGTTGGAACTCCATGAATTTGTCCTCCAGCTTGCTTTTATCGTCCTTGAATACCATTTGGTTATGGTGCGACCAAATAAAGTATGAGAAGCACCATACCGAATGCTTGCCTATAAAACTTTTTTTAAATATATTTTTAGATACACTTTTGAAAACCTCTCTAAAAGTTTCTTGTTTAAAACTCTTTCCTTTTGTAGTGATATAAAATTACAATAAATTTATGCAAACATATCCAAAAAAGGTTATTTTAGAGGCTTCACCACATTATTACCTTTATTTCTTGCACTTAGTTTTTCTTAGAGCATCTTAACAGCATCGCTAAAATAGAAAAAATGAGTTTTTGTTTGTTATTCTTCTCCAACAGCATTGTTATCTTGTTTGTTAAAATAGAGATTAATGGGAAAATATCTAAATATAGAGAACTCTCTATAATTTTCTATATGAGAAAGAGAAATGATTATTTTATTCAACCTACCAATAACATAAATCTTTTTTCATTTTCTATTAAGTTTTTCTTTTAAAATGTATTGGGAATCTAAATTAAAGAATACTATATTAATATAATTTGTGTTAAAATCTCTAAAATAGCAAAGTTGTTGGAGATGAATGTAACTTTTTTTTAGAGATTTTTATATTTGATTCTTTATTTTAAAAAAAATTATACAAAACCTGATGGAGATGCTGTTACATCTTATCGTTCATCTCTGGTTTTTGTTATTTGATTTTAAACCACGCCTCGATCAAATTTAAAGTGCATATTTTGGATCATTAATTAAAATATATGTTTTAATTCTCTACCAAAAAAATTAAATTATGATAGTTAGGTGTTCGGTATCATCCTCACAACATAACAAACTTTATTTTGTTTGTAATCGTTGTTTTCTATATTTTTTTTATTTATTTATCAATATTAAACAAAGGGAAATTAATTAAAATACCCTAAGTTTGACCATCAGTTACCAAAATGCCACAAATCTCTCCCATCTTACAAAAATGCCCCAAAAATCCACGATGGAGCCCGCGATCGCGGGCCCCAGGCCACGTGTCACCAAACTTTGTCCACTTTGCCCGCGTTGGTCCCTCAAGAATGCCCGCGGTCCAGCTTTCCCCCCTCAAGAATGCCCGTGTTGGCAGTTTTGGTCCCTGCCCGCGTTGGGCCCCCGCGATCGCGGGCTAACCCGCTACTTTTCGAATTTACAGTTTGGTCCATGAAGTTTGTTGCAAATTTAAAAAAACATTAATGGTCCCTATAGTTTTTAGGTTATCATTTTATGTGGTTTTTAATGTATTGTTTCCTTTCCATTTTAATGTTTTTAATATAGAAATTCACTTAAGTTATGTAACAAGGAAATTAATTAACAACATCATATAAAAATTATTGCAAATCATCTTCCCAACCGAAACGGATACAGTGCATGTAAACAAAGAAATCTATTACTGGAAGGCGTTCTGGAGTCCTGTGATCAAGTTAACATTTTCCTTGATCACGTCCTCCATTCCTATGTAGTCCGATTCGAGTTCTTCTAGTTCCTCTTCAGCTTCCTTAATCTCTCGTTGCAGCTGCCGAACGTGAGCCCTAGTCATGGCCAGTTCTCGTTTCTTCTCCGCTAGATACTCCATTTTCCCCTGCTGAATCACCCTGTTATGGTTCCACATACCCTTTACCTTTTTGATATCGGCGTTCGCCTCATCAATGGCTTTTTGCACTGCGGGAGTAATTCGTTGACTTTGTCGAAGACCCGTCGGCATAAAATCATACATTGGTGGGGTTCTCATGCCATTATCGAAGTAGTAATTGTCGGATGCCATCTCCCAGTCTGCTTCCTCCTCGGGCGTGAATGGAAAATCGGCTGCAGTTCGCCCACAGTTTGTCCACTCCCCGTCTGTTTCCGGTACCTTCCAGGTACTCCGGCGAGCTCCGTCGTTCAGTGGTTGGTAGGCTCCCGAACGTGAAGTTCCAGCCACATTCGCCGACCTGTTCCCCCTTGATCTTGAACCTCCATCCATTGTGTTAAGAAAAGCGAGAGTGTGTTTGTATAAAAGATAGATAGGAAGTTGTGATTCGTCTGAATAGTTCACTGCAAGATTCGTTTGAAAAGAGCCTGTAAGATTCGACTGAAAAAGTAACTGCAATATTCGTCTGCTCTTGATTAAAGGTCTTTAAGTAGTCAAACATAGCTAATTAATGAGAATTTAGATCAGATTTATATGGTATTGTCAAATGCACGTTTCTATAATATATATACTGTTCTACATTACATGATACCAATTTTTGCATCATATGAATCACTTCCAGACAACAAGAACCAATACACCAATAATCAAGAAATAAATGCTTGTTCATCCAATAATCTCTGTATTAGGATTATCGCAAGTTTCATAAACCTACTTACTAGGTGTTGGAAATATGGGTTTTACTAAACTTTGGACGCATTTAAATTTATATATATGTGTTATATATAACTAACTTTTAGTAGGTTTATGTTCTCCTATATGAGAGCTTCGAAATGATATATAATGCGTCCAAAATGGAGTATGTGTGAAAGAGATATCGATACTCAAAGTTGAGTAAATGGATGAAATTAGCAAAAACCAAATGAAGTAAACAGTAAGTCAATCACAATACTTTAACAAAATAAGTTAATACTAAAAATAACAATTATTTAATGTTACATAAACAACCTAACGTGGCCCTATTTGACAATGCTCATAAATAGACTCCGCCATATGTATGCGAAAATCTTTGGCAACATCCTCGGCCTCGTCAGGGTGTACCCATACCTCATTGTTATTTATCAACATTTGGGCATTACGGCATACCCAGACACCGCAATCCGCATTTATCCCGGCCTGCTGGGGTACATTCTTGGCGAACTTATAGCGAAATACACCTGTCATATCGCGACGTCTATCATCCTTGACCCGACAAAAGAAGTCAAATAGCACAGCTTTAAACTTTGTCATTTGCTCTTCCAATTGCTGTCTGAAGAGACTGGCACTGTCGCTATCATATATGGTCATGGTCATAGCGTCAAGTTCAAACACTCCAAGCAGCCAATGTTGGGGATTAAGGCATATAGGGATGTACACCTGAAATATTACAATATTAGACAACTTAGTTAGCAACAAAACAAGTTAAATAAAATAAGAGTAAAACGATTTACATACCACATCGAGGAGAGCCCAAGAGGTCCCTTCCAAGCCATTGCATGATCTAACCACGGAGGCGGGACCTAGATGCTCAATCAACAAGTAATGAAAGAACATATTGAACATCATGGTCCACCTCGTGTCTGTTCCACGATGTCTTTGCAACAGCAAGACCCAACAATCGATGTGCTATACATAAAAAATAGATGGTTAGACATGTAAAATAAATATATTTGATTATATGACTATAATTAAACTTCATACTAACCACATCCAGTAAGTCAAACTCCAAAGGGTCAACGGCCAGCAATACATTGAAAAACGAGGGGGTGATTTCCAAGTTCAAGTGAGGGATGAAGATCAAGGGGGGGAGGCGACCAGT
This sequence comes from Saussurea involucrata, assembly GCA_033807775.1. Classification (NCBI taxonomy): domain Eukaryota; kingdom Viridiplantae; phylum Streptophyta; class Magnoliopsida; order Asterales; family Asteraceae; genus Saussurea; species Saussurea involucrata. The sequence goes on from CM066320.1 coordinate 165,466,884, forward strand.
CCGACACATCCTCAATATTTCCGATGCCAGTTGAGGCTCCGGTGAAGACACCTTTCCCTTTCTCTTTCCTCCCTTCTTTCCCCCCGCTTTCTTTGCTTGCTTTTTAGCGGCCGGTGGTGTCGTAGATCCTTGTTGGCCAAATGGGTGACGAAACCATTGTGAAATTTTATGCGACCGCTTTTGAGGGAGCGGGGTCACCTGTGGTGGTGGATCTACAACCTCCATCGGGTCATCTTCCGGCTCCGAGAAGTGCTCCGAGAAGTGATCCTGGATAATAGGAGACCCCGTCTGAAAATTAAGTTATTAGATGTTTTAAGTACAATTTAGGAAATGTTCACAATTAAACCAAAACTACCAAAATAACTTACAGTATGCATTTCCGGGCTGTAATAGTCTCCGGCCGAACCGCCAAAGATGTCCGTGATTGCTGTGGTGGCGAACGGCGGCATCTGCGAGGTGTATGCCCCCGACATCCCGGCCTGCGTGACATTGATCATTAAAAGAGTTACAAACTTAGGAACATACATATAACTATAATGGTTACTCAGTGTCACTTACACTCTCCGGGATAGTAGAATAGGATGTGGTGGCGAACGTCGTTTCGGCCCCCGACATCCCGGCCTGCGTGACATTGATCATTATAAGAGTTACAAACTTAGGAACAAACATATAACTATAATGGTTACTCAGTGTCACTTACATTTTCAGGGAATGACGGATAGGATGTGGTGGCAAACGTCGCCTGTGCCCCCTGTACGAACGGAGCGGGGATCGGTGTCGTACTCGACAGCTAAAACAAATTTAGAACGTAATATTAATATACAAACTAAATAAACGTGGCCAACAAATTAAGTTAAACACTAACATGGACAGCGCTAAATTGTCTGTAGACTCCCTCCAGAAACTCTACACGTGACTCTAGCGGCCCGTGGACGTAGTCCCACAGGTACTCATGACAGCCACGCTGTGGCTCGTAGGAAGGGGCCGCCTGATATGGATCGTAAGGGGGCGGCTGGTAGGAGGAGGAAGGGGGCCGCGGATAGGAGGAGGTAGGGGCGGCGGATAGGAGGAGGTAGGGGCGGCGGATAGGAGGAGGAAGGGGGCTGCTGATATCCACCGGAAGGGGGCATGTCGTCGCCTTCCTCATCTTCGTCAGATGTGGAAGGAGAGGGACGTCGAGCCCTTGCCGCCTCTGCGTCAATAAAAGCCACGCTGTCTCTGTACCAATCCGTGTCCATCTCGGCGGCAGTAGGCTCAAGGCGAGCGAAAGGCAAGAGTGGTTGCTAAATATATGATAAAACATAAAAAAATAATAAGCGGGACTAACGTAAGCAAATTGTAAACATATTAAAAGAACTTACATGTCTAGATTCATTGAAGAACTGAACCCAAAGCGACCTACTTAGGGTAACACGCTTGTCCCAACGGGTTCCCCTAAGTACTCGGTCGTCGCGCTTGACGAAATATCGGATTGATGCGGGAAACATCTCCAAGATCCATATCTGGAATTAGACAAGAAGAGCAAGTACGTAAAAAGAAAAGCCAAACAGTTTGTATGTATTATTAACAATTGTTATACTACGTATCTAACCTTGACGGCGTATGTAAAACCACAAAGGTTCATCTTTGCATGTCGATCGGAGTCGCGTCTGGCTATGGCTCGGTGCAAGATTGAGTAGCAATATGTCCAGATATGGCTACCCCACGGGTAGCTGTTAAACAGCTCAAGGTCCTCGACGGCCCTAAGGACCGTCGAAGAAGCATACTGGCTATACTCACGGCCCATGAAGCCCATATCCACGATCACCGCCAAGCATACACGGACAGCATCGGTGTCGCTTAGGGCACTAAGGCCCTCTTTCATCATGTCCCGGGCTGCCTTCAGCTTCAAACGAGATGCTGAAATGCCCCAAACCCTAGGAACGAAGGAGCAGTCTGCTAAGGGAGGAAGGGGGGAGCCTCTCCAAAACGTAGTCCTGTAATTAGACAGAACTCACGACGCCCAAAATGCAATCGATCGCCGAAGAAATCAAAATGCATCTCCTCCGGCTCAGCGTTGGCGTCCTCGACCTCCAACTGTAGAAACATGTGTACTAGCGTAGGGTCGCCAGCAGAGTAAGACACATCCATCAATGGCCCGAACGGTGTCCCTCTAAAGATAACCTCAAGGGTATCCGCGCGATCACCTAATCCCCAAAGCGGTTTCTTAAGTCCTCGATGTAGGCAACTTTGCACTTTAGTGTCAAGTCGATGTTAAAGAAATCCCTCTACATAGTCATTCACAGATGTTATAGTTAGTGTTATATATAGATGTTGCGGTTTATTTTATTTCAACGTATAATAGTGTTATATATAGATGTTGCGGTTTATTTTATTTCAACGTATCATATTGTTATATATAGATGTTGCGGTTTATTTTATTTCAACGTATCATAGTGTTATATATAGATAAAGTGCGGTTTATTTTATTTCAACGTATAATAGTGTTATATATAGATAAAGTGCGGTTTATTTTATTTCAACGTATAATATTGTTATATATAGATGTTGCGGTTTATTTTATTTCAACGTATCATATTGTTATATATAGATGTTGCGGTTTATTTTATTTCAACGTATCATAGTGTTATATATAGATAAAGTGCGGTTTATTTTATTTCAACATATAATAGTGTTATATATAGATAACGTGCGGTTTATTTTATTTCAACGTATAATAGTGTTATATATAGATGTTGCGGTTTATTTTATTTCAACGTATCATATTGTTATATATAGATAAAGTGTGGTTTATTTTATTTCAACGTATCATAGTGTTATATATAGATAAAGTGCGGTTTATTTTATTTCAACGTATAATAGTGTTATATATAGATGTTGCGGTTTATTTTATTTCAACGTATAATAGTGTTATATATAGATGTTGCGGTTTATTTTATTTCAACGTATCATATTGTTATATATAGATGTTGCGGTTTATTTTATTTCAACGTATAATAGTGTTATATATAGATAAAGTGCGGTTTATTTTATTTCAACGTATAATAGTGTTATATATAGATGTTGCGATTTATTTTATTTCAACGTATCATAGTGTTATATATAGATGTTGCGGTTTATTTTATTTCAACGTATAATAGTGTTATATATAGATGTTGCAGTTTATTTTATTTCAACGTATCATATTGTTATATATAGATGTTGCGGTTTAGGGACCCTAGTTGTCATTCTTAAAAGTTTAGGGACCTAATTGGCATTCTTAAAAGTTTAGGGACCTAAATTGTCATTCTTAAAAGTTTAGGGACCTAAGTTGTCATTCTTAAAACCGTAGGGACCTAAGTTGTCATTCTTAAAAGTTTAGGGACCTAATTGCCATTCTTAAAAGTTTAGGGACCTAAATTGTCATTCTTAAAAGTTTAGGGACCTAAATTGTCATTCTTAAAAGTTTAGGGACCTAAGTTGTCATTTTTAAAACCGTAGGGACCTAAGTTGTCATTCTTAAAAGTTTAGGGACCTAATTGGCATTCTTAAAAGTTTAAGGACCTAAATTGTCATTCTTAAAAGTTTAGGGACCTAAGTTGTCATTCTTAAAACCGTAGGGACCTAAGTTAACATTTTTTTATAAAAAAACAAATTCTTAACAATTTTTTTATAAAAACACACTCTTAACAATTTTTATAAAAAAACACATTCTTAACAATTTTTTTATAAAAACACTCTTAACAATTTTTTTTATAAAAACACATTCTTAAGTGTGAGTAACCGAAGTTATGTTATATGACTGGATGCTTGTGGCAAGCAGCGAGAAATTAATGAGCCTTCAGGATAAGTGCAATTCGGATAGGTGAGCACTCTAATAAGGAATTATAGAGGTTTCCTACTATTAGACACGCTAAGTGTGAAATGATGAAGTGGTGAGAATGTACGAATTAGTTGTCGAGTTGTAGCCGATGTGAATCGGGAAGGTAGTATGATCTACATAGACGAATGTCGGTTGGAAGAAGTAACCTAGAAATTTCAGGTATACCGAGGAGGGGACTTCTGGGGGTGAGCTTGTCAGGATAAACAAGGTTGGCCTTATGCCAAGTTGTCAGTGAGGGAGTTTTCCTGGTGGAAGATTCTCGTTGTTGTGGCGGGAATTCCCGCCAAGTTCTTTCTCTTAAGGAAGTATAAATGTATGAGAGACCTTATTTATACGTGATTAAAACCGTGAGTCCCGATGTGTGGACGGAGGCGAGCAAATGGAGGCGCGGTTGGCCTTGGTTTTATCAGGTAGTTTTAAGCGAGTATAGCGATCGAAGAGGGTACAAGTAAGTAGTGCAAGATGGAACGATTTAGCAAGTGGTGTCTCGCCGAGGGCGGCTTCAAAGTATGGGGTGTGGTTATGTTTCCCATCTGAACGGTCTGAGGCAACCGAGTAGAACTGAGTGGTTACAATTGAAAAACATAAGGCTTTGAGCTTTGAAGTTTGAGAGAGAGGTAAGGTAGACTAAGTCTGCGGATTTCGTCGAAGCATGAAAGTTGAATAGATAGTGCGCGATCTTGAGGTACTCGATGTGAATTTGAGAAGAAATCCATAGTGTGATGCACGTCTCTTTTGTGGAGAGCCGATGTGAGAAGTGAGATGATGGCGACCTTGCAAGAGATGCAGGCGATAAGAAGTTGACCTTGTCATTAGTAAGCAAGTTAGAGCAGCAGCATACAAGTTAGACTGGTCAGAAGAATTAAAGAGTGTTCATCCGACATGTCATGTCTCAGGTTTAAAGAAGTGTTTGTCAAAGGTCGTTGTGGCTGTTCCTTTGAGGAGACTTCAGTATAGATGAGAGGTTGACTTACGTAGAAGAACCGATAGAAATCGTGAGCGGTAAGGTTTGCTAAACGAGGAACATAGAAGTTTGACTAGTAAAAATTTAGTGGAGATATCATAGGGGACGAGAGACAACGTGGGAAGTAGAATCAGATATGATGTCCAGATACCACACCTTTTCGAAAACGGAATTCCGGGGACGGAATTCTTTTGAGGGGGGAATGTTGTAACGACCCCGACCTTTTTCGAAGTGTTTTGCGTTTGGTGTGGAGTTCTTAATAAAGAACTAAAGTTGAGGGGCTAGTTTGTAAGATGGGTCAAGGTATAAAAACCCAAATGATTGGCACAAAACCCTAGTTTTGGTCAATCAATTGGTGGTTGTCGGCTGAGGTATTTGAGAGAAAAGAAGAAAAAGGGGGTTTTGGAGTTCTTGTGCAAGTAAAGAGGAAGACCACCAATCAGTAAGGAATCAGAAAGAAAGGGTGTGTTAGGATTCGTTTTCTATAAGGAATCCTCCAGGTAATTCCTAATCTAAAATCTCATCTAAGTGTTTGATGATTGTTGGGAATTTGTGAGTTTCTTACTAAAGTCATTTTAAGACCCTTAAAGGAGATTTAAACACCTTTACATCGAGTTTAATCAGTAAAGTTTATGGAGAAATGATTAAAGATGCTTAAGTAAGTGATTTGTCGCATTATCTTACTGATTTCGGAGTGTTTAGCAAGTTTTTGAACCATTAAGCTCACCCAGCAGTCGTCCGGAAACCTTCAAGCATGAAGGTGTCCGGGTGAGTGTCCGGGAAGCTTCTTGGTCATGTTGTAGAAGGTGTCCGGATAAGTTTAGTCGTCCGGAGAACCTGTGTTGTCCGGATAAGAGTTGTTGTCCGGGTACTATGCGGTATCCGGAAAAGCGGGGTTACCCGGTAACCTGTCCGGAAAAGCGGGGATTACCCGGTAACCTGTCCGGAAAAGTAGGGTGGCTAGTGAGAAGTGTCCGGATAGTTCTAGTCAGCTTATAAATATGTCCCTTCGTTCAGGTAGACAATTTGGAAGTAAAGAGCAGAGTAGGGAAAAGCAAGCAAACGTACCAGGTGAGTTTTCTAACTAAAATACGTGATTTTAAAGTGTCTTTCTAAAGTGAATACATGATGAGAAATGCCATGTTTTGTTCTTATGCTTTTATTGCATGAAAGTTGTTTAAAGTTTTATGTGAGATGTATGCATACATTGTGTAGACGTAAATTGGCTAAGTCGGGGGGAGGTTCCGCCAGTACTCACGTCGGGGGAGGTTCTGTTTATGCCATGGGAATGAGTCCCAGTAAGGCAGCGTGATACTGACTCGTTGTCACCCTCGGGTGACTTCAGGGTGCCATTTACGGGAGCGGATTTATCCGTGAAAGATTTTGCTGTTCAGCTATGTGAAAGTTTATTATTGAAAGTCTTGTATACATTTGAAAGTTATGAAAAGTTTTTAAATGATTTTGAGAACTGTCAGGAGGGACTCACTAGACCTCATGGTCTAACCCTCGCTCTTTTCAAATTAAAACCCTTTTCAGGAAAGCAGGTAGCGAAAGGCTCTAGTAGGTGAACAGAGCAGTTAGAAGATAGAAGTAGTAGAACCAGTGACACTATTATCTTTTAGTCCTAGCAATTCTCAGTTGTGTAATAGGTTGTTTCCGCCAACCTAAGTTATTTAGACAGATGTAATGAAATTTTGGCACCCGTTTTTGGGATGTTTCATTTATATGAATTGCATGCTTTTTTTAGACCGGGTTGTTACAATTGGTATCAGAGCCATAGTTTAAGGGATTTAGGTGACCGGACGGGCCTAAACTTAAACTTGGGAGTATAAATCACAACTGAGAATCAGGAAATGCGTTAGGAGGGCACTATTGTAAATACAGGAAATGCGTTAGGAGGACACTATTATAGAGATAGGACTAATAGGGTACTGAGGACTGTCATGTAAGGTAAGTTTGAGATTCCACCTGGCCAGTGTAATTGCGAACTTACAGGTACATGTATGTGCTTAACCTGCCTTATTATTCCGAAGTGGTAGTTAGAAGCTAGTGTTTATGTCGTGTTCCAGTACTTTAGAATATCAGTAAGATCCCTGAGGTGTCGGTTGAGACCCATTGTTGGGGAAGTATCGTGAGAAATCATTTATGAGGTGATGTATGTATACGTCATAGAGAAGAAATGATGTATAGAATGTTATGAGTCTTCTAGAGGTAGATCTTCGTGGATTCGAAGAGGATGAATGATTGATTTTGAGTAAGACTCCTGTTTCTGGAGAGTCCCAGTTCTAGAGATCGTGGGGTAGATCCGTTGTAAGGGTAAGGTAGGACAGTGTCGAGATCTTGGAGGTGTCAATTCAAGAGCGAGCAGAGGATTAGAGCTCTGACCCTTTAGTCGAGTTGTTCAGTGGCAGGATCTGTGAAGAGAGATTTCTGTAGAGGACTGAAAGCGTGTAGAGGTATAATATGAGATGATTTGATCGAGACGAAAATAGTATGAAATGGTTGAGTAAGTGGACCGTTGAATGTATGTATAGCAAATCGTTGCAAGGCCGAGTGGGCGACCACTGGTCGAAGTAGAGTGTCAATGATAAGTTGCGTGAGTAAAGCGATTGACCTTGTTTGAGTGAGTAGCCTTCAATTGCAAGTAGAGTTTCATGCATTGAGTTCGTATATGTGTACATGAGATTTTTCATAAGAAAAGTATAAACGTGTAAGTATCAAATTTGATCGGATATGAGTCGGCGTGTGCAAGCGTATGTTTAAAGAAAAAAAAATACAAATCCATTTACATCGTACAATGAAGTCTTAAGGTTTACGATTTGCAAAATATTTCACTCTTTTCATGATAAGCCAAGAAAACGTTTGAATGCACAACTTTTATAACCAAAATGAGTATTGACATGTCGAAGTTATATAAGTGAGTGTGAGGACCGACTAGTTTACTTCGTGTCGGTAAATTTTCTTTCAAAATTTTGTCGTATGGGAAGATTTTCACCCAATATTTTATTTCTGTCGTAACAACATATTTTTGGTTGAGTAAGATTAAGTTTTACGGAAAGATTGCATGCAAACGATCCTCAAGATCGTTGCGCAGGGCATTGGAGTTATGAGAATGTTGGGGTCGTGTGTACCCAAGTTGTTTTCAAGTGTTGTTTCTTTAAAATGATTAAAAGTGTGAAATGATTCATTTATCGCGTTGTCAGGCATGAAGGCTATGAACTCAATAGGTCGTGGAGTATTACATTTTAGGCTAAGGAAGAACTCCTAGAGTGGAGAGGTGTTGAACAAATCAGGGGAGAATGTTTGTAGCTTTGGTAATTGCGTTCTAGAGGAGAGGTGAGCAGTGGAAGAGTCGGAAGTGGACTTTAATGTCGGTTGTATGAGGGTTTGTACCCTCGTGCGGTGAGTGGAAATACAGTTGCCGAGGGACGGTTGTGTTCAGAGGAAGGACTAGAAGTCATCAAGGTGTTGGTATTAGCAACTCGTTATGAGTAGTGTGGTGAAGTAGGAATGAAATATCCTCGACGCCGAATAAGAGTTTTAAAGTGATCTTGTAATATTGACGTTTCACGAGTGAGTTTGAAATGAGGACGACGGGGTATGAATTTGATTATGATATGTTAGAAGGATTAGGTTCAGTAAGGGACCCTTGTTGAAGAATAGGTTAAGGAAGTATCAACAGGTCAACTATTGACGTTAAAGTCGGCAGTTGTGTAAGGTGTATGAGACCGAAGACTTGAATCAGAAGGTTGAAAGTTGAAGGACCACTTTGTAGGGGTGTTAAGATAGTGAAAGACTGCTGTTTTAGATAAGCATTTTACCTACAAGATGGATGGTTCGTAAAGAATGAAGTATTTAGCACAAACGAAGTGAGGGTATAGATTATGTCGATCGGTGAGAATGGTTTGGTATTGCAAAGAGCTAGCAAGAAGCGAGTATGTTAGAATTAATCAGAAACTCGGGTGTTGTGGTTCAACTAGAGCTGGGGAGAGACAATGTAGTGAGATAGACTCGGTTATTTATGCGTGAGGTCTTGAAGATAAGTTTGAGTTGTGTATGAATGGCCATGAGAGTTTTGGTCTGCAGTGTGATGTTATGAGTGAGGAATGTACAGTTATGTAGTGGAAATAATTGCCATGTTAAATGTGTCAGCTAGCGTCGTAGTGATGTGATGTTAGAGAAAGAGGAAGCATCAGATAGAAGCCATTTGGGGGTTTCGGATGAGGTGTTCGAGTGTTAACCAGGTTGCTGGAGCACGTAGGGTGTAAGTTGACGTGGTGATATGATTATGTTCGGGATAGCATCACGGAGTGGTGGTGGGTAGTTACCCAAAGGAGAAACCAAGTGTTTTTAGTTGTAAGAGTCGCTAAGTAAGTATATTTTGGAATCATTGGAAGTTTAAAGAAGATGATGGATGTATTAGTCAAAATGTGGTGGAATAGATGTGAAATCCTTAAAGAATGTGAGTTGTTGCTTATGTGTGAACGAATTGTCTGAGAAAGTAAAAGTTGGAGTTTAAAGAATGTATAGTGACGTCGAACTCTGGTGTCAGTTCGAGGCGATTTAGTCGAAAGCCTTAAGTTAGAATTTTAGTGCAACCGTTTGGTTATGTATAGTAATGAGACAGCATTTGCAGCTTGAGAATTGTCGGAAGAGAGGGGCGAGTAATGTTGGTGGGCAGTGCTCCACGCTAACATGGAGAGGTGAAGACAATATGCTGGAATAAGTAAGTAAATCGGAAGTAGTAAACTTGACAGTAATGCCGATAGGCGCAGTGTTGTGTAGTTTGTCCTTGATAAGTGTGCGAACTTTTGGAAAGAGTATTGAGGAAGGAAATTGTGTATGATTTTGTGCAGGAAAGGAGTGGATAAGACAACTGAATGAGTTAAGTTAGTGACTTTGTGAGAAACGTTCAAACGAACTGATCGTTCAGTGTAAGCTATTGAGAATAGTAGGGCGTGATCGTGGTTACCCCTCCTAGTTGAGTGAGAGTAACCGAAGTTATGTTATATGACTGGACGCTTGTGGCAAGCAGCGAGAAATTTATGAGCCTTCAGGATAAGTGCAATTCGGATAGGTGAGCACTCTAATAAGGAATTATAGAGGTTTCCTACTGATAAGTGCCAATTTCATATACATTTATACGTCAATTTCCCCATCATTTTGGAAGAATTGATACTCGAAGAACCCCATTTTGTTAAGTTTGTTATTTTATTACTTGTAATTGCGTTTATTTGTATAAATATGTTTTATAGGTGTTTTTAGGAGAAAAGGATGCATACGTCGAAAAGTGGGATCGCGAAACAGAGAAACGAGCGAAAAACGGCAAAACGTTGCAAAACGAATAGAAGCCGGCGCCGATGCATCGGCGCGGAGCAATCGGCGCCGAGCACCTGTGTGAACGCAGAATGAAAGACAGATTTAAATGACTGCGGGGCTTTTCTTTCTGCAAAAGGGAGGCCGACTTACACTGTTGTTGGAGCTGATTATCCCTGCAATTGAGGCATACTTTCCCCTTCTAATGATGATTCTTGGGCCATTCATTAGATATTGAGTTGTAGTTTTAGATAATATCTCATCTCTTCCTATATAATCTCTAAGTAAGTTCTAGGGATGGACATAATTTCTGACTGGTGAATAGAGTTTTTGGAGAGAAAAAGTAGAGCAATTTCTTCCAGCCTTGTATCTTTCATTTTGGTAATCTCTTTTCAAGTTTATATTAATCAAGTTTACATTAGTTATAAGTAGCTAAAACTTTCTGCCCTAGTGATGAGATTGCAACTATTTCTTTGTATGATTATTGTTGAGGTTTGATATACCTTTGTTATCTATCTAATTTCATTTATGCAAACCTTGTCTAAAAGCATGTTCTTCATTTGTTAGGTTTTTTATTTAAGAATGATCACTTAAATCTTACATCTAATCTTGAATAGCTAGTTTAGATTTGGAATACGTAATCGTTCTTAATCTCATTTTAGTAGCAAGATAGTACACCAATTGTGTTAGTCAATTGGTTTGTATTATGGGGTTGTATAATCTAACTTTAATGATTGGGCTTCCGATCATTAGTTAGGATTGGTGTTTGTTTGATCATATTGCAATTGACAAGATAAATTTGAGTTCGTAACCAAATCAACCTTAGTCAATTAGGAACTACATCGAGCTTCTCATGTTAGTTTATTCTTAAGACAAACGGAGTGTGTGACGCTTGTCAAACACTTACGACCAATCTGAAATTATTGGTAACAAATGTACTTCTATTCAAATCAATGATATAAGATTTCAACAAAGAATTGGTTATACTCATCACTAGGACCTTTCTCATTATTATCACATCTTATTTCAATTCCGTGTTTAGTATTAATCAACAACTTAAACCCCCCCCCCCCCCCCCATTTGGTATCTTATATGAATATGTTTTGGTTCTACAATTAACAACGAGTCCCTGAGGAAACGACCTTACTTATCATTATCGCAATTTATTGTGTTTAAGAGATAATAGGCTAATCATATAAACTACTTATTATTTGTCGGATTCGACACCCGTCAAATTTTTTGGCGCCGTTGCCGGGGACTCGACAAGTTTAATCGTTTTATGCCAAGATCTATTCATACAGGTTCACCGATCCCAATCGATCTAGAAATTGAGAAAACCGCCAAGAGATTAAGAAAGCAAGCTAAGCTTAAAAAGAAGCAAGGCGAGTCAACTTCTTCAACGCAGCCCAACTTTTGGGAAGATATCGAACTATCAACGGAATCAGAAAGTGAAAAGAAGGAGAAACCTCTTTCTGAAAAAGAAGAATCGGTCACCGAGACCGAAGGAGAGGAAGAAGAAGACATGGCGAATCCCGAGCGTACTCTAAGGGAATGGGCAGCACCCAATGTTGATGAGCAACCTCTATGTATCACATACCCAACGGAAGAGGTAAGTACCGAACTCAAAACAGGTTTAATTCACTTATTACCTCATTTTCATGGTTTAGCCAACGAAGACCCGTACAAGCACATGACAGAATTCCATATGGTGTGTTTGGGAATGAAGCCAAAAGACATCACAGTTGAGAACTTAAAGCTAAAGGAATTCCCTTTTTCCCTAGTCGACGCGGCTAGGGAGTGGCTTTTCTACCTACCACCAGGTTCTATCACCACGTGGACGCAAATGGCGAGGGCTTTCTTAGACAAATACTTCCCCGCGTCTAAAGCCGCCGGGTTAAGGAGGGAGATTTGTGGAATCAAACAAAGGGACATGGAGTCTCTATACGAATATTGGGAGCGCTTCAAGCGCCTTTGTGTAAGTTGTCCTCAACATGGTATTTCCGAACAACTTCTAATCCAATATTTTTATGAAGGTTTATTACCAATGGAGAGGAAAATGATGGATGCGGCAAGCGGAGGGGCAATCGTAAACAAAACACCGACTCAAGCAAGATCTTTAATCGACACCATGGCAGAAAACTCCAAGCAATTTGGAGCTCGTAGTGATGTTGGTCGAGGAGCTAGTGAGTTACATGTAAAATCTTTAGAAACTAAGATTTCTGATTTGACTGACCTTGTTAAGCAGCTTGCTGTGGGGAACATGCCTCAAGTCAAGTCATGCGGATTTTGCTCATCTGTAGCTCATCCCACCGACGCATGCCCCACACTACATGAAGAGGAAGAACAGGTGAATGCCATGGGAGGTAACAATTTTCAAGGCTCAAATAATCGGGCGTTTAACCCATTTTCAAATACCTATAACCCCGGTTGGAAACAACATCCCAATTTGAGTTATGTCCCTAAGCAAGAACAAGGACAAGCTCAAAGTCAACAATACCAACCAAGAACTCCTTACCAAAGACCTCAACAGTATCAACAAAATCAGCAATACCAAGCACCACCAGGATTTCAACAACAATCCAATCAACCATCCAACTTTCAGCAACAAAGACCACCCTTTCAACCACAACAACAAGCATCGTCTCAACTCCCTAGCGGAACAGGTATGTCCCTTGAGGATATTGTAAAATCTTTAACTACTAACATGGTTAAACTTCAGCAAGATTCTCAAAACACACAAGCAAGCATACAAGAGCTTCGAAACTCCGTAGGGCAGTTAGTAAACAAAGGGAAATTGCCTTCCCAAACAGAGACCAACCCAAACGCAAATCTAAGTGCAGTAACTTTGAGAAGTGGGAAGGAAATCCAAGAGATTGGCCAACAATGTGATTTGTCGGATTCGTCAAATTAGTCAAATTACTAATGCGTGTCTAATAGTAGGAACCCCATCATAGGGTTTGTTCTTCAATTTTTGTGTGTTCTTAGTGATTTTGTTTACCATATAGAGATTGGCCAACAATGTGATAGTGTTCTTCCACTTAGGGTTTGAATGTGAAGAAAGTGTTAGAGAAAGCTTTATCAAAAATTTTGTTAAGCACTTTCTATATTTGTGTATTGTAGAGAGCATAAACTCCCTAAGGGTTGAAATTGTTGGTAACATCTTGTTGTTGGTATGCTAAAATTTGTATACTTTTAGAAGTGCTTAATGACAGTGCTTAATGATTAAGTCACTAATTTTTTGTGTATCTAAAAGGTTGTCTTAACTCTGCCAAAGTTTGAAATATGATTCTTATCCTTTGATATGAACATGAGTTAAACCACAAATCTAGTCTTTGGCTATGTTTTGGGGTAGTTTGTCTTAATCATTCATAACTAATTAACTCATTTAAATTTTTGCAGAATCATGGTACATACTCGACCTGATCTTCCAGAGAGGTGGACAAAATATTATCAATTAAACACGGCACAAAGACGTCAATTGTCAAGGGCACCAAACCGGGATTATGAACAACGGATCGTGAAAAACAGGAGCAGAAAAATTCATCCCGAACAAGGGATGAATATTGATGAAATGAACAACCAACGATTACGCGATATTGCAAATTTTCAAGGATGGGAGCATTTCATCAGAGAACCTGAGCCATATGATCCCGATTTGGTTAAAGAATTCTATGCCGCAATGGTACCACCCGCATTTGGCGAGTGGTCCATAGTCGTCGTAAGAGGCGTAAGAGTACAAATTTCAATGGACGATATATGTCGTCATTACAATGTGCCTCGACGCACAAATCTTGACCGTACATATGGAATTCCACCAATCCCAAATGTTGCTCAAGACGAGCAATACAGTCCAATCATTGCAGCAACTTTAAGGCGAAGTGGTCGTGACGATTGGGTCCCTAAACAGGACATGATAAAGAAGACGGAACTTCGGCCAGAAATTGCCATGTGGTTGAGATTTGTCAAGTGCCGTCTAGCACCTTCAACGCACTACTCAACAGTCGATTGGTATGTAGCGCGCATCCTATTTTACCTACAGAATGGCATGCTCCTAGATATCGGGCACATCATCGTCCTCCATATGATGGACACCGCGGCCGAGCGGTCTGCAGGTATACTTCCTTTCCCAAGCTTAATAACTAACCTATGCAGGGACGCGGGAGTGAGGATTGGACCAACAATTCCCCCACCACCACCATTTGATCGAGCGACATATCGTGCGCACATAAGGGCCGTTAATAAGTTCGACGGACAAGGGGTGGTGAAGAAGAGGAGAATGTTTTGATGTTTGACGAGGAGGGTGCTGACGTGGAGTACGACCCAGCTGAGGATGCAGAAGAGGAGCCCGAGGACCCTCGGATACTTGCTCGCATAAACATGCTTGAGGCCAATATGAATCGAGGGTTTTACAACCTCTCTTTGTTGATTAGGAGACGACCGGTGCCGGATGACGCATTCCCGGCACCTGATGATGTAGGTCCATCTAACCCAAGACCCGCACGGCAGCAGAGAAGAAGAAGGAATGAATGACAGTAAGCTCGGAAAAACCTTGATACATCAAACTCCAACGATCCATACATTCGAGGACATTTCACCAAACAAGGGGAGTTTACTGTTTTCCCTCAATTATTAACTGTTTTGAATGTCCTTTGCTTTATAAATACACACATTGAGGACAATGTTGGATCAAAGTGTGGGGGTAGGATAATTTCGACTTTTTAATGTCATTTGCATGATTTGGGCCTGTTTTGGGTTATAAATGCTTTTTGGGGGTAAATTTTTCCAAACATTTTGTGCTTAAATGTAGATTGTTGTCTGTTTTGGAAATCTGTTAGCATGTTTTAATGAGCTTAAATAATTGATGATGATGAGTTTTGACGCATGTATAGCATGATTGAGTTTGATTGATAGCACTTAGAGTCAATTAGTGGTGTATACCGGTCAAAAGTAGACTATTGCTAATCTCTTGAACTATCTTAACCCCGTGAGACTCGAGCCTATTAGACTAAACATCTTATGCTAGTCTCTAATTCATTTCTTGTGTGATTACGTCATGCCTACTTACGCACCTCTAGAACTTGATTTGTCTCTCCTTAAGATTACAGGATATTACATGCTAATAAAGATGATAAAGGCCATCGTTTGCTCATTTTGTTAGCCAATTAAGCCTTAAGCCTACCCTATATGTTATTACTACCTTTTTGTACGCCACTTTGAGCCTTAGCCTATTTCTTTTGTCACCTACATCATGAACCAATCCAAACACGACCCACCCGACCAATCACCAATGGAGTATTTTCGGTATCCCTATGTGCTCGGAAGTAGTACTTATATGTTGGGAAAGAAAAAGAAAGCAAAAAAATGAAGAAAGAGAAAAATCAAAAAGAAACATTTAAAAAAATAATAATAAATAAATAACGACGACGGAAACGATGATATGGTTGTTTATAAAAGTTTCATCTTTATTCCCTATCATCCAAAGGGAAATGTGCTTCAAAGATAAAGATGTTAAGCCCCTTGTTGAAAGAAAGTCAATTGTTTGTATAACCGGGTTTCCATTGGTGTACGGTCCTTCACCACTTTTCCCAAATAAATCCCTACCTTAACCAAAGCCTTAGTTCATTACGCCCGAAAAGTCCTTTTGATTTATATGCATGTAATTTATCCGAGTAGTGGAGAGTGAGAGATTTTTCAAGCTTATGGTAGGTGCATGCTAGCGTAGTGACGGTTTGAGCGATACACTTTTAACCCCGAGGAGTGAATTGAGTTTTATCTTGATTATCCCATTTGTGAGAGTTCTCGTGATTAGCTTGTGTCTACTTGGTTGTGTGTGCTAAATTTTTTATGCTTGATTGCAAATCTCAATCTCATGATATGCTATACGTATTGACATTCTCGTTTGATTCGTTTTTATCACGACGTGCTAACTCAAGACATTGCCGAGACGGCCAATGATCTAAGTGTGGGGGTATTTGATAAGTGCCAATTTCATATACATTTATACGTCAATTTCCCCATCATTTTGGAAGAATTGATACTCGAAGATCCCCATTTCGTTAAGTTTGTTATTTTATTACTTGTAATTGCGTTTATTTGTATAAATATGTTTTATAGGTGTTTTTAGGAGAAAAGGATGCATACGTCATTAGGAGAAAAGGATGCATAGAGGTTTCCTACTATTAGACACGCTAAGTGTGAAATGATGAAGTGGTGAGAATGTACGAATTAGTTGTCGAGTTGTAGCCGATGTGAATCGGGAAGGTAGTATGATCTACATAGACGAATGTCGGTTGGAAGAAGTAACCTAGAAATTTCAGGTATACCGAGGAGGGGACTCCTGGGGGTGAGCTTGTCAGGATAAACAAGGTTGGCCTTATGCCAAGTTGTCAGTGAGGGAGTTTTCCTGGTGGAAGATTCTCGTTGTTGTGGCGGGAATTCCCGCCAAGTTCTTTCTCTTAAGGAAGTATAAATGTATGAGAGACCTTATTTAGACGTGATTAAAACCGTGAGTCCCGATGTGTGGACGGAGGCGAGCAAATGGAGGCGCGGTTGGCCTTGGTTTTATCAGGTAGTTTTAAGCGAGTATAGCGATCGAAGAGGGTACAAGTAAGTAGTGCAAGATGGAACGATTTAGCAAGTGGTGTCTCGCTGAGGGCGGCTTCAAAGTATGGGGTGTGGTTATGTTTCCCATCTGAACGGTCTGAGGCAACCGAGTAGAACTGAGTGGTTACAATTGAAAAACATAAGGCTTTGAGCTTTGAAGTTTGAGAGAGAGGTAAGGTAGACTAAGTCTGCGGATTTCGTCGAAGCATGAAAGTTGAATAGATAGTGCGCGATCTTGAGGTACCCGATGTGAATTTGAGAAGAAATTCATAGTGTGATGCACGTCTCTTTTGTGGAGAGCCGATGTGAGAAGTGAGATGATGGCGACCTTGCAAAAGATGCAGGCGATAAGAAGTTGACCTTGTCATTAGTAAGCAAGTTAGAGCAGCAGCATACAAGTTAGACTGGTCAGAAGAATTAAAGAGTGTTCATCCGACATGTCATGTCTCAGATTTAAAGAAGTGTTTGTCAAAGGTCGTTGTGGCTGTTCCTTTGAGGAGACTTCAGTATAGATGAGAGGTTGACTTACGTAGAAGAACCGATAGAAATCGTGAGCGGTAAGGTTTGCTAAACGAGGAACATAGAAGTTTGACTAGTAAAAATTCAGTGGAGATATCATAGGGGACGAGAGACAACGTGGGAAGTAGAATCAGATATGATGTCCAGATACCACACCTTTTCGAAAACGGAATTCCGGGGACGGAATTCTTTTGAGGGGGGAATGTTGTAACGACCCCGACCATTTTCGAAGTGTTTTGCGTTTGGTGTAGAGTTCTTAATAAAGAACTAAAGTTGAGGGGCTAGTTTGTAAGATGGGTCAAGGTATAAAAACCCAAATGATTGGCACAAAACCCTAGTTTTGGTCAATCAATTGGTGGTTGTCGGCTGAGGTATTTGAGAGAAAAGAAGAAAAAGGGGGTTTTGGAGTTCTTGTGCAAGTAAAGAGGAAGACCACCAATCAGTAAGGAATCAGAAAGAAAGGGTGTGTTAGGATTCGTTTTCTATAAGGAATCCTCCAGGTAATTCCTAATCTAAAATCTCATCTAAGTGTTTGATGATTGTTGGGAATTTGTGAGTTTCTTACTAAAGTCATTTTAAGACCCTTAAAGGAGATTTAAACACCTTTACATCGAGTTTAATCAGTAAAGCTTATGGAGAAATGATTAAAGATGCTTAAGTAAGTGATTTGTCGCATTATCTTACTGATTTCGGAGTGTTTAGCAAGTTTTCGAACCATTAAGCTCACCCAGCAGTCGTCCGGAAACCTTCAAGCATGAAGGTGTCCGGGTGAGTGTCCGGGAAGCTTCTTGGTCATGTTGTAGAAGGTGTCCGGATATGTTTAGTCGTCCGGAGAACCTGTGTTGTCCGGATAAGAGTTGTTGTCCGGGTACTATGCGGTATCCGGAAAAGCGGGGTTACCCGGTAACCTGTCCGGAAAAGCGGGGATTACCCGGTAACCTGTCCGGAAATGTAGGGTGGCTAGTGAGAAGTGTCCGGATAGTTCTAGTCAGCTTATAAATCTGTCCCTTCGTTCAGGTAGACAATTTGGAAGTAAAGAGCAGAGTAGGGAAAAGCAAGCAAACGTACCAGGTGAGTTTTCTAACTAAAATACGTGATTTTAAAGTGTCTTTCTAAAGTGATACATGATGAGAAATGCCATGTTTTGTTCTTATGCTTTTATTGCATGAAAGTTGTTTAAAGTTTTATGTGAGATGTATGCATACATTGTGTAGACGTAAATTGGCTAAGTCGGGGGGAGGTTCCGCCAGTACTCACGTCGGGGGGAGGTTCCGTTTATGCCATGGGAATGAGTCCCAGTAAGGCAGCGTGATACTGACTCGTTGTCACCCTCGGGTGACTTCAGGGTGCCATTTACGGGAGCGGATTTATCCGTGAAAGATTTTGCTGTTCAGCTATGTGAAAGTTAATTATTGAAAGTCTTGTATACATTTGAAAGTTATGAAAAGTTTTTAAATGATTTTGAGAACTGTCAGGAGGGACTCACTAGACCTCATGGTCTAACCCTCGCTCTTTTCAAATTAAAACCCTTTTCAGGAAAGCATGTAGCGAAAGGCTCTAGCAGGTGAACAGAGCAGTTAGAAGATAGAAGTAGTAGAACCAGTGACACTATTATCTTTTAGTCCTAGCAATTCTCAGTTGTGTAATAGATTGTTTCCGCCAACCTAAGTTATTTAGACAGATGTAATGAAATTTTGGGACCCGTTTTTGGGATGTTTCATTTATATGAATTGCATGCTTTATTTTTAGACTGGGTTGTTACAGCAGGGACTAAACCTGCCAACACGGGCATTCTTGAGGGGGGAAAGCTGGGCCGCGGGCATTCTTGAGGGACCAACGCGGGCAAAGTGGGCAAACCTGGGTGACACATGGGCCGACGCGTGGCGGGTTAGCCCGCGATCGCGGGCTCTCAACGCGGGCAGGGACTAAAACTGCCAACACGGGCATTCTTGAGGGGGGAAAGTTGGGCCGCGGGCATTCTTGAGGGACCAACGCGGGCAAAGTGGGCAAACCTGGGTGACACGTGGGCCTGGGGCCCGCGATCGCGGGGCCCACCGCGGATTTTTGGGGCATTTTGGTAAGATGAGAGAGATTTGTGGCATTTCAGTAACAAGATGTTTGACTTAGGGTATTTTAATTAATTTCCCTTAAACAAAACTGTCATTAATTATTCTAGTCCCACCAAGTGAGGAGTGTTTGTGAAAGATGAGGATTTGTTTCACTACTTGTGCTTGTTGTCAACAATGACGGGTTTTTGAATCTCAACATTATTTATTTCGGCATTGTTTGGCAAAAAAAACTAGCTTATAAGCTAGCTTATTTTTGGGGTACATGTTTGGATGACCATAAGCTAGTTTATAAGTTGGTTATTTGAAAAGCTACTTGGAGTAGCTTAGAGCATCTCCAACAGTATTGCTAAAATAGAAAAAATGGGTTTTTGTTTGCTATTCTTCTTTAACAGTATTGCTATCTTGTTTGTTAAAATAGAGATTAATGGGAAAATCTCTAAATATAGAGAACTCTCTATCATTCTCTAAATATGAGAGAGAAATAATTATTTTATTCAACTCACCAATAACATAAATCTTTTATCATTTTATGTCAAGTTTTTCTTTTAAAGTGTATTGGGAATATAAATTAGAGAATATTATATTAATATAATTTGTGTTAAAATCTCTAAAATAGCAAAGTTGTTGGAGATGAATGTAACTCTTTTTAGAGGTTTTAACATTTGATTCTTTATTTTAGAAAAATTATAGAAAACTTGTTGGAGATGCTCTTATGAGTAGCTTTTTGTAAATATTCCAATTATGCTAGTTTATGACTTATAAGTTAGCTGATAGCTGATAAGCTAGTTGTTGACTGATAAGCTAGCTGGTAGCTGATAAGCTAGTTGATGAAAAAGTCATGTTTGGCAAAAAGTATTATTTATTTCGGCATTGTTTGGCAAAAAAAACTAGCTTATAAACTAGCTTATTTTTTTGGTACATTTTTGGATGACCATAAGTTAGCTTATAAGCCAGTTTTTTGAAAAGCTACTTGGAGTAGTTTATGAGTAGTTTTTTGTAAATATTCCAATTATGCTCTCATTAATATTAATTATTATTTATTAACTATTTTTTTAATATGTTCTTTTTTGTCATTTAAATGCTTATAAGCTACTTTTTGTCAAACGTGACTTTTTCATCAGCTAGCTTATCAGCTATCATCTAGTTTATCAGTCAACAGCTAACTTATAAGTCATAAGCTAGCTTACCAATTAACTTATAAGTCATAAGCTAGCTTACCAGCTAACTTATAAATCGTATTAGTAATCAATTATATCATTTATATAAATTGCATTAAATAAATGGAATCTACTTCATTTTGGTTTCTGTTGTCATTTTATAAATTACACCTAATTTAATTCAACAGTTTAAATTATTAATATTTATTTTTGAAAAGATGTAACAAACATGTACTTTTAGTGTCCAATGAAAAACATACTTTCGATCGTCTAAGGCCATCAGTATTCCATCCAGGAATCTTTCAAAGATTCCAGCTCCACATCAGCGTCATATCAGCTTTTCTCCTATCCCTCACTCAATCCCTAAGGCCTTCCGTACTCGAGCGGGTAAGGACTCGGGTTGGGCTGAGGTGGCATCAGCGGGTTGGCGGGTAAGGGGTACACAACCAGCGGGTTCAACGGGTGTTTGGTGCGGGCTCGAGCAATCGGGTTCTAGAACCCGTGGAAGCAAAAGCGAAGCCGCAATGAAAGGTTGCAAAATTTAATGATTTTTAATTCAAATTTACACTTTCAACCCCTATACTTATTTACTAAATTTACTTTATACCTTTTAGTTTCATTATTTTAATTTTACATTTAACACATATAATCGTTTATTAACTAAAATACGTTAAAAAATACGTTTTAATTTTAACAAATTACACCATTATAATCGTCTCTTCGATACGTTCGAAATGAGCCCAATCTTGAATTTTTTTAGATTTATATATTTTAATATATATCATATACAGTTATACACAACATAAAAAAATATTTTTTATATTTAAAATTCATACCCTTATAGTTAATTATTTAATTTATGTTACATCTCTTATTTTTTTTTTCAATTTTTTTTTATATTTAAAATCTCATACCCTTTTTAGTGTTTTGTATTTTGTAATTTTTAATTTTTTAATGAATGATATGAATTTTTATTTTTATTTTTATTATTTATCTTATTTTTATTTATTATGAATGTTATGATTTTTTATTAAAAAATTAGATGAGGTGGCATGTGGGTTCAAGAGGTTCAAAAGGTTGGGGTACGGGATTTATGGGTTCAAAAAGGTTCAAGAGAGTTCAAAGTGGAAAACTGATGTGGCGCTGATGTGGCGCTGAGGGTTCAACAGGTTGTGAACCTGGGGTACGGATGGCCTAACAATCCCTAAGGCCATCAGTACCTCATGAGAGAATCTTTCAAAGATTCCAGCTCCACATCAGCGCCACATCAGCTTTTCTCTCATCCCTCACTCAATCCCTAACAATCCCTAAACACCCTTACCTCATTCCCTCAAACCCTTTTGCCACCTCATTTATTTTAATTCTTTTATTTATACATTTAATTATTTAACAAAATAAAAATATTTATATATTTTTTAATAAATAAAAATAAGATAAATAATAAAAATAAAAATTCATATCATTCATTAAAAATAAAAATTACAAAATACAAAACACTACCAATTATGAAATTTTTGAATTTGCTCTTTTCTCGCTAAAGTAACCCTCAAAGCGTTACCACCGCTTTGTGCGTTACCGACCACGGGGTCCTCCGAAACGTCAACCCACGCCGACACTAACGCGAGTTCCTCGGCTTTACTCCACGTTTGTTTGGCGGCTTTCGTTGGTCTCGGATTTGATGGTTTCGGGTTAGATTGTTGTGTCGGGATAGATTGTGGTGTGTTCGGGGTAGAAGGTTGGGTTTCCGGAACAATGTCGTCGTCGAGATTGAAGTTGGCCGGAGTAAAACCTTGTTCAATCAACCCGGGACGTGTAAATTGGTAAGGAAATTGTTGGTGAAATTGTTGGTGAAATTGTTGGGGAAATTGTTGCGGATATTGTGGTGGATTTTGTTGCGACCATTGTGGCGGAATTTGTTGCGAAAATTGCGGATGATAACCTTGTTGTGTAAACGCTTGGAAACCAAGCTCTTGATCTTCTTGCGATTGTGGTGTATTCGGTCGGTTACGACGGGATGTAGGTGTTGTGTTTGGATTCATGATGAGAGAGGTGTGAAAAATAAGAGGTTGAGAGAATTTGAGAGAGTTTGAGAGGTGTGAGAAATAAGAGGTTGAGAGAATTTGAGAGGTGTGAAAAATAAGAGGTTGAGAGGTGTGAGAAATAAGAGGTTGAGAGGTGTGAGAAATAAGAGGTTGAGGGTTAAATATATAGTGGGATTAAATTGAGATTTTTTTTTACAAAGAGCCGTTGAACGGCTTGATTTTTAAAAATTAAATTAAAATTTTTTTTAAAAACCCTTCGGGATGAACCGGGATGGGGAGCCCGGATTCCATCCCGCCCCGCTGAACCCGCACCCGCCGTAGCCCATACCGAGCCATCCCGCAGCCATCCCGAGCCCCATCCCGAATGGGGTACGGATGGCCTAAACACCCTTAAGCCATTCCCTCAAACCCTTTTGCCACCTCATTTATTTTAATTCTTTTATTTATACATTTAATTATTTAACAAAATAAAAATATTTATATATTTTTTAATAAATAAAAATAAGATAAATAATAAAAATTAAAATTCATATCATTCATTAAAAATAAAAATTACAAAATAAATTTAAAAATCTACTTGTCGTCATTGTTGGGAACTTGGATACGCCAAATATGTTCGACCAAATCCGACCGAAGGTTATTATGAGTGTCCCGGTTTATGACTTCTCGAACATTTGCCGCGCGTTGTGTCTCACTGATTTGTCGGGTGCTCATGATCACCTATCATGAATTGACCTCGCCATGCATTCGGACAATTTGCCCACGCCCAATGAGTACAGTCTATGTTGCCGAGCATGCCGGGAAATCCGTGTTTAGCTTCATGCGCGGCGTACAACTTCTGAATATCAATAAAAGTAGGCTTGCGTAAATATTTTTGACCATACAGTTCAATAATACATGTGCAGAATTTGTACAGACAATCTCGTGACGTTTTCTCTCCCATACGGATGTACTCGTCAAGTGCGTCAGCAGTTACTCCATACGCCAATTGCCGAATAGCGGAAATACACTTTTGTATCGGAGAAAAACCTTGTTTGCCTAACCCGTCAAACCGAAGTCTAAAATACCGATACCCTACTTCTAAATCTTCAACTATTCGTTCGAATAGATGTCTGCTCATCCTGAACCGCCGCCTAAACATATCCGGTGTATAAATCGGGTTGACACCAAAGTAGTCCCGCATAAGCCGCTCGTTTGTAGTTACTCGACCTCTTTCAATGTTTGCGGCCCTCTCTCTTGTTGACGATGAGGCGGTGCTACCATACAGCGATTGTGCAGTCTGTCGAAAAATTTCCCTTTGTAGATTCAACAACTCGTCGGTGTCTACGGATGATGATGATGCGGTTGGTGAACCGGGTTGTGGCGAATCCATATTGTTTAAAATATAGAGAATGGAAGAGTGTTTGAGAGAGTTTGAGAGGTGTGAGAAATAAGACGTTGAGAGAATTTGAGAGAGTTTGAGAGGTGTGAAAAATAAGAGGTTGAGAGAATTTTAGAGAGTTTGAGAGGTGTGAGAAATAAGAGGTTGAGGGTTAAATATATAGTGGAATTAAATTGAGAAATTTTTATTTTTTTTACAAAGAGCCGTTCAACGGCATTATTTTTAAAAATTAAATAATTTTTTTTAATAAACCTTCGGGATGAATCGGGATCCCGAACCCGGAATCCATCCCGCACCCCGCATCCCGCTGAGCCCGTAGCCCATTCCCGCTGAGCCCGAACCCATCCCGAGCCCCATCCCGCGCCGGCTACGGATGGCCTAAAGATTGGAAATATCTATTATTGAGAATAGTACAACGCAACAAAATTTGATTTAATTGTTTTAGTGTAAAGAATATTTTTTTTAATCTTAATAAGTTTTTAAAAATTCTTAGTTAATGTAACAAGTTTTAAAATTTCATGGTTATTGTAATAAAGTTTCAAAATTTAATTTCAAAATGAGTAATATATTGGAAATTTTGAAGCTTTTTTAACATTAAATAAAATTTTGTTAGGTTGATTGAAAAAAAAATCGTTACACTAAAAAAGAACTAAAGCAAATTCGTTGTATTTTAATACATTGCCATATTAAAAACATACTTCCAAAGACATGTCAAATATCATGAATAGATATGTTTTAAACTGTAGATTGACCATTAGACGAAAGATCGTATGAGAAGTTGAGATTAACGTGAGAAGCATGAAAAGTGTATTTGAACCGTTGATCACTTTTAATCAAATGTCCTCACATAAATTACGATTTAGAAAAGAATTTATCCGATGCATCTCAGTGCATCTCATCCTAGTGTACTGTGCATTTAGGGTGCGTTTGGTACGCAGACAGAATAAGACAGGACAAAGTGGGACAGGACAGAACAGAACAAGACAGAACAACGGTTCCACGTTTGGTAAGACAAAACTTGACAGAACAGAACAGATAACATCGACCAATTTACCCTTCTAAAATTTAAAGAATAAATAAAATATGAAATAGAAGGTTTATTTGATGTTTTAGAAGAGAATTAGATTTTATTTTGAGACTATATTGATAAAACATAAGTCTGTTCCACCTTGTTTCAGCTTGTTCCATGGGGTGGGGGTGGAACAAGCCTGTTCCACCTTGTTCCAGCCTGTTCTACATAAAAGTCATGCCAAACATGAGACAGTGGACCATGTTCTGTTATGTTCTGTTCTGTCCAGTGTACCAAACGCACCCTTATTTCTCATCTAACAGTTGATAACCACTTATCACACTTATCACGTTAACCTCAAATTTTCACTGTAATCCAACAATTGACCATTAAATACAATTGAATGAATAGATATGTGTTAATAAATGTGCTTTTTGAAAGTATTGTCTCCAAAATTTCAATTGAATGAAAGCATTTTCTTTAAATACATGTTGTTCTTCATCCACTAACTTGGCAAAGCTATTACTTTTTTAGCAATGGTCTTTGACCAAATTGATATTTAGCCGGGTTTATATACTCAATGCAAGGGATTTAAAACTCGTCGTTACCACGGTATATGAACGTTTTATTTGTTTTTAGACTTTAGTTAGGGGTCGTTTACAAAACTCTTACTCGGGTAAGTGCTTACCAAGTTATATTAGCTTACTGGATGAATATAACAAGGACCAAAAATCTTACCCGGTAAGAGCGGAAGCAAAGACCGAGAGTCGAAAGCAAGGACCGAAAGTCTTACCCAGTAAGTCAGTCCTGATTAAACCTCAGTGGCCATAATTATTGTGTACGCCTAGATTAGAACCTTGGACAGATGGAATATTCCACCACATCTCCCAGGGTCTTAACCAATACGAAACACACTTTTGTTGTATGTATATTATTCGGTGACCTTTTATCTTATTTTGTTACTGAAATCAATTATTTGACAATTGGACGTTATGTACTGCCAATTTTCGCCCATTTGTGTCTTTTACAATGACAAAACATCGTCTAATTAATAGTTTGTCTCCATCAAAATGATATCACATTTAAAGCTTATTATAAACAAATAGATTAATAAAACTTAATTACCAATTTAATTAAAAAAAGTGATAAAGTTTTGAACCAATGCACTTGTCTTTTTGTTGCAAGTCCGGCTATTGTTATTGTTAAATAACATGAACACACAACAACGTGCACAAATAAATGTCTATAGATGAATTATTAAAAAGTAAAGGCCAAAAACTGATCATCATGCATGATAGCTTCTATCAATAATCTTTCATATTGCAAAGTGTAGTCATTTGTTGTCATTCATATTATCATATATAAAAAAATGATAATGATAATGTTTGTAACATAATACTAAGTACAATAGTTCAATGTCTTACTACCTTTGCCAAAACTCAAGTGTTCCCTAAAAAGAAGTTTGCAAGTTTATCATAGTTAACTATACCTATATCCCTTAGCCTCGTAGGGGCAAAGTCTCCACTTGGAAATTCAGTATATTTTCGGAAATATGTCAATTTCAATCAAACTATCTTCCTCCGCGTGAAAAAATTCAATACTTCTCTTCCCATGACGATCTAACGAAATCTCAATAAGTTCTTCCCTCTCTTCCTCTTCCCATTTGAACAACACACTCTCATGTGTTTCCCAATTTTCGTTCATTGAGAAATCGCCATCTGATGAGCTATCTGTCTCACTTTCTGGGTAATACATCGATAAAGATGGATATTTTTCACAACCAATTACCTGTTTATCACCGTAAGCATCATCGTTTTCATTACTCTTTTCATCGTCTTCTTCTTCTCCTTCTCCTTCATATATGATCTCCAACGGTGTTCTCATGTTCCATTCAAGAAACTTCATTGTGACATCCACTTGGTTCGTATCCGTTTCCATTGTTGATTTTTCTTCTTTCGTCACGTGTGATGATTCCATGAAATTGGTTTCTAGTGATTCCCATTTATGATGGTCATCTTGGGAACTAGATTCCATGCATAAATCATGCTGAAACTCTATGTTGCTTTGATTGCATTCCTTTTTCAAGCCAGAACTCGGCTCAAACTCTAAATGAGCTTGATAAGATACATTATGATCGAATTCTACGTGGGTTTGATTAGATTCATGGCCTAACCCTATTTTAGGCTCGAATTCTACGTGGGTTTGACTTTGGTCTACAGAGTCGAGAAATTTTGACTCTTTATAACTACATTCCAATGCCAAACCTGAATACTGGTTTCCCCCTTTAACTGGCAACCATTTGTCTTTACGATCAAGAACTCTTGATTCCAAATAACTGGATTCCTTTTTCAACCTCTTATCGACTTCATAATCAAGAATTTCCGATTCTTGATTACTTAGTTCTGTATTCGACCTCTCATCGGCGCCTAACCTGAGAAGGAAGAGAAGTATGATTCCAGTGGAATTGACAACAGGAGAAAGAGTTATTCTTAGGAAAAAAGATGGAGCGTATAGGATAATTAAAGTGTATAAAACTACCATCGTGGAGAAGAGAGGATGTGATGAAAATTTGGAGAAGAAATCATGAAGGAAATGAAAGAAGGGAATAGAATTGAATTCCATTGGTTTGATAGGAATTTAAGACAAGAAAGGAAAGCAATCAATTGTGGGAGAAGATTAGCAAGTGATGGTGTAGGAAAAGTGAGTATATATACATACATGTGAGATAAAGAGAGCTTTTGAGGAGTGCGTAAAAGCAAGGCATGTAATATTAAAGTTATGCTCTCTTAGGGTAGAATAGTAATTTTGGCATACTTTATTTACTTATCTATATTGAGAATAAAATTTACTATTACATATTTAATGTTTATAATAATACCACCAATGTTCTTAAATTCAATTTTATTTATAGGAATAATAAAGTATATAATTTTGAATGTTAAGTTATTCAACTATTTTTTTGAAACAAAAAACCCTTAAAATTTTCTTAAACTGATTGAATACATTATTATAACTTGTAAAAACAAGTTGATATGATAAAATTTTAAGAAAAATCTTAAAAACCTTAGAAAATTATCTGATTTTGAATGATTAAGTTCCTAAATTTTTTAACAAATAAATTTCTGAACTTTTTTCTAAATTTTTTTACCAAATAAATCTTTGAACTTTTTTAAAGAATAAATCCCAAAGTTTTTCTAAAGAAACAAATGTGCCGTTTGGTTCGCAGAATGTTTTTGGATGGAATGGAATCTATCAAAGGAATTTGACTTTGAAGGAATTGGAATGGAATGTTGTCAGGTTTGACCACATGTTTGGTTGACAGAATTGGAATGAAATCTGTTAAAGGAATTGGAATTTGTCTGTTTGGTTCACAGAATGTAGCTTTGGAATTGGAATGAATTTATTATAAATGACCAAAATACCCTTTTTGATAAGTTTTAATTTTTTAAAACAAATAATAAAATAATCATTGAATATATTTTTTTCACTAAAAATACTTTAATAAAATAATTTTTAAATACTTTAACGCGCAAAAAAAATATAATATACACAACCCAGATAAAATATATCGTCAAACAAACAAAATTATATTTTGAAGAAATAAAATATATTTCGAGAAAATAAAAAATGTATTAAATTATATTATATAAAATTAAAATTAAAATAAAAATAAAAAATATAAAAATAAAATATGAATATAAATATAAATATAAATATAAAATCAAAATATTAAATATTAAATATTAAATATTAAATATTAAATAAAAACCTAAAGTATGAAATTAAATTATGTTATATTTAAGTTAAAGGATATATTTGGAATTATGAAAATACAACATTCCATCAATTCCAATTCCATCAAAATCCTTCAAGATTGCTAAGGAATTTCAAATTCACTTATTTATGGAATCTGGTGGAATTGGACATTCCTTTCCGTCGAAAAGAATGAACCAAACGAAGGAATAGAATTCGGTCAATGAAATTCGACATTCCAATTCCATCAGATTCCATCAAAATCCGTGAACCAAACGCCCCCAAAATCATGAATTTAATTTTGAACACAAATTTCCAATTTTTTTAACAAAATTATGAACAAAAAAAATATATACAATTCATTTCACCGACAGAAAAAGTAAAATGAACCAATTAAACAGCGAAAAAATCATATTATTTATTTATTTACGTTACAAAATTGAAAGCATTCAAAAGTTATACATAAAGAATAAATAGATACATACAAAAAGTATACTCATCATTTTCACAAAATAAACAAAAAAAACGTCAATCATCACAATATATACCAAAAATGTCCATTTCTCCCAAATATACAAAAAAATTGCCCAAAAGATATGTTCACCCCGCTAGCAGGAATATACCAAACGTTTAATTTAAAGTAAGAGTTTCATCAACTAAATGAATGAAACACATACATGCAAAGGAAATAACGTTTGGTATATTCCTATTAGTGGGATAAACATACTTTTGGGTAATTTTTGGTATGTTTATCAAAGAATTGACCTTTTTTCTATCTTTGTGAAATGATGAACGTTCTTTTTGGTATATTTTGTGAAGGGATGAGTATAGTTTTTGTATATACGTATTTATGTTTTATGCATAACTTATGAATGCTTCGAAATTAGTAATGCAAATAGTACAATTTTCTTTGTTTAATTGTTTAATTTTACTTTGTTTAATTGTTTAATTGTTTAACTTTACTTTGTTGTTGGCGAGAGCAATTGTATATACTTTTGCTCATGATTTTGAAAAAAGTTTTGGATTTATTTGTTCAAAAATAAGTTCATGATTTTGTTACCATGAAAGAACTTTGGGATTTATTTCTTCAAAAAAAAGTTCAAGAATGTATTTGGTAAAAAGATTTAGGGAAAGTTTAAACATGTATTTATTAAAACAATTTAGGGACTTAATAGATTAAAATCAGATAGTTTGTTGGTTTTTTTAGACTTTTTCTTAAATTTGTATCATTTTATCTTGTTTTTACAGGTTATAAGAATGTATTTAACCGGGTTTAGAGACTTAATAGATTAAAATCAAATAGTTTGTTGGTTTTTTTAGACTTTTTTTCTTTCTAAATTTGTATCAATTTATCTTGTTTTTACAGGTAATAAGAATGTATTTAACCGGGTTTGGAATTTTAAGAGTCTTATATTATTTAAAAAGATAGTATAAGTTCTTAATCATTTAAAATTAGATAATTTATTAAGTTTTCTTTAGATTTTTCTCTTATCTATATTATATTCCCAATTGCATTATTTTTTGGATTTTAATTGAAAAAATATAAACATCAAACAAGAAAAAAAAACAAAATATATCTGATTAAACCACTAGCATCGACAAGGGCCACCATCTTTGTCTTTAAAATAAGAGATAGAAAAGTCATTGACTCTCAAAAATATTATTGGATGATTTAAAATATATCTGATTAATTTATTTACGTGGAATTTTTGTGGGTGCTCGTAAAAAATAGCAGTTAATTAAGAATTTAAATTCTTCTGTAAAGCTAAAATTAGTTCATGATTATAATACATGAAGTTTAATGAAGTTTACTAAAATGTTGTTAAGTGGTGACACTATTTAATTATAAGAAACAAATATAGGATTTTTTTTACAGAATTATTGTTGGTCTGTTAGTTAGTTCATTATTTTTCATATGTTAGGTTATGTGTTCAAGTCTTTTATTACAGTTTTTTTTCCAGAAACATAATAAATTTGAATCTAAAAGTTCAAAACTAAGAAAATAACACTAATGGGATTCAACTTGGGTCTAGGGTGGAAGAAAAGGGAAACTAATTAAAATGCCACAAGTCAAACATTGCATTATCAAAATGGCACAAATCTCTCCCATTTTGCAAAAATGGCACAAATACCCGCGATGAGAGCCCGCGATCGCGGGCAGTGACATTTTGGTAATTAATTTCACCCGCGATCGAGCCGGCGGTGGGTACGAATTCTTCAAAGTTTGTGAATTTTGATTTTATATTTACATTTTCACCCCCTATACTTATTTACTAAATTTACTTTATATCTTTTACTTTCATAATTTAATTTTACATTTAACACGTATAATCGTTTATTAACTAAAATACGTTAAAAAATACGTTTTAATTTTAACAAATTACACCATTATAATCGTCTCTTCGATACGTTCGAAATGAGCCAAATCTTGAATTTTTTTGGATTTATATATTTTAATATATATCATATACACTACATAAAAAAAATTATATTTAAAATTCATACCCTTATAGTTAATTATTTAATTTATGGTACTCTTAGGTAGCGTTTGGTACGCATACAAGATGGGACGGGACTGAACTGGACGGGACTAAACTCGATGGGACAGGACGGGACTGAACTGGAGAAGATAATTTTAATCTAAGTTACGTTGGAAATACATCGATTCTTTTGTGCATACTCTATAACTGCAAATACTTCAGCTCCAAACACACATGAATCATCATTCGCCAAATACCCATTTTCACAATTCTTAAATGAGTCCAGTGATACCAACTTGTCAAAACCCCATTTCACATTCTTCTCATGAAATCTTCTTCTATTGCCATCTCCTATTGCCATTCACGATATCTATAAACACATTCAAATAATAATAATTTTAAACGATTTAATGAATTAGTTAATATATGATTATTATGTTAATGCGATAGGAGTGTAAAACAAAATTGAAAAAAAAAGATGTACCATAAATTAAATAATTAACTATAAGGGTAGGAATTTTAAATATAAAAAATATTTTTTACGTAGTGTATAAGATATATATTAAAATATATAAATCCAAAAAAATTCAAGATTGGGCTCATTTCGAACGTATCGAATAGACGATTATAATGGTGTAACTTGTTAAAATTAAAACATATTTTTTAACGTATTTTCGTTAATAAACGATTATATGTGTTAAATGTAAAATTTAAAAATGTAAAATTTAAATTATGAAAGTAAAAGGTATAAAGTAAAATAAGTAAATAAGTATAGGGGTTGAAAGTTTAAATTTCAATTCGAAATTGTGATTTTTATTTGATATTTACACTTTCAACCCCTATACTTATTTACTAACTTTACTTTATACCTTTTACTTTCATAATTTAATTTTACATTTAACACATATAATCGTTTATTAACTAAAATACGTTAAAAAAATACGTTTTACTTTTAACAAGTTACATCATTAGAATCGTCTCTTCGATACGTTCGAAATGAGCCCAATCTTGAATTTTTTTGAATTTATATATTTTAATATATATCATATACACTACATAAAAAATATTTTTTATATTTAAAATTCATATCTTTCTAGTGAAAGTTTGTTCTATTGCCATTCACGATATCTATAAACACATACAAATAATAATAATTTAAAATGATTTAATGAATTAGTTAATATATGATTATTATGATAATGCGATAAGAGTGTAAAACAAAATTGAAAAAAAAAGATGTATCATAAATTAAATAATTAACTATAAGGATATGAATTTTAAATATAAAAAATATTTTTATGTAGTGTATATGATATATATTAAAATATATAAATTCAAAAAAATTCAAGATTGGGCTCATTTCGAACGTATCGAAGAGACGATTATAATAGTGTAATTTGTTAAAATTAAAACGTATTTTTTTAACGTATTTTCGTTAATAAACGATTATACGTGTTAAATGTAAAATTAAATTATGAAAGTAAAAGGTATAAAGTAAATTTAGTAAATAAGTATAGGGGGTGAAAATGTAAATATAAAATCAAAATTCATCGTACCCACCGCGGGCTCCACCCCGTGATCGTGGGTGAAATTAATTACCAAAATGCCACTGCCCGCGATCGCGGGCTCCCATCGCGGGTATTTGTGGCATTTTTGCAAAATGAGAGAGATTTGTGGCATTTTGGTAATGCAATGTTTGACTTGTGGCATTTTAATTAATTTCCCGGAAGAAAATTCTTGCAAACCAACTTTACCAAAGAAAACTTATATTTTTATTGTAGTTTCAAAATATATATGGTGACACGACATTGATACGCTGAAACTTTTCACAACCCTATAAATTTTTACACTATGACGGAGGAATGAAGCAGTGGTCCGTGCCATCGTATCCAATACATTGGGTTCGTCCTTGCTTACCAGATAAGAATATGGTCGTGAAAAATGGTATAGTAAGATTGTTGGTTAATACTTTTCACCCGATAAACACTAACCACGTAACAGTTGTTGAAACTTAGTTTGAGATTGAACCTCTTGAAACCCTGTCCCACATAGATACCAAGTTAACGGTATATTCACTTAATAAAGTCTTTCATTTAGGGGTGTTTGGATCGCAGGATTCCGACGGAATTGGAATGATCAATTCCATTTACCAAATTTCATTCAGGCGTTTGGTTACCTTTGGAATGGAATTGATTTCCACACATTCCACCATTCATGGATTTGGTCATTCTATAATAAATGAGAAGGAATTCAATTTCATTCCACCATATTTTCTTAAAAAGACAAAACTATCCTTATCTTTCCTACTTGATTTACCTAGACCTATATGAACCATCGTCAACCACCGATCTGACCACCACCGACCACCACCCATATGAACCATCGGCGACCACCACCATTCTGAACCACTGCCAACTATCACCCATCTGAACCACCGTCGACCGCCACCATTTTGAACCATCGTCGGCCACCACCGATCCGAACCACCGTCGGCCACCACCGTCGACCACAACTGATCCAAACCACCGTCGACCACCACCGATCCAAACCATCGTCGATCACCACCACCGACCACCATCGTTCTGAACCACCGTCAACCACCACTGATCTGAGCCACCGTCGACCACCACCCTTCTGAACCACCGTCAACCACCACCCATATGAACCACCGCCGACCATCAACCTTCTGATCTGATCCACCACCGTCGATAATCACCGATGGTTCAGATTTTCAAAAAGGGTATTTTGGTCATTTACTAATATTTAATTCCAATTCCAAAGCTAAATTATGTGAACAAGACAGACAAATTCCAATTACTTTAACATATTCCATTCCAATGTATGTCAACTAAACAGGTGGTCAAACATGATAACATTCTATTCCAATTCCTTCAAAGTCAAATTTCTTTGACAGATTCCATTCCATCAAAAAACATTCTGTGAACCAAACGCCCCCTTAGGATCGAAACGAATAAAGCATGAATTCAAATGGACTTGGACTTAGAGTATTAATGTGGGTTATGCCAAGGATATGATGTATACATATGAAATGTACACACCAAGATAAAGATCTCAAAGTTAGATCTTATGAGAACATTTTTGTACCAAAATAGTGTTTTATGCAGGTTGCCATGCGACTTAATTTGCCAGGCTAGTCGTGTGCATCACTTGAGAACGCGGGGTCAATAAAAGGCTCAAATTTCATGCATTTTTTTGGGTTATCTCCTTCAATTTCCATCACCAAACATAAGTTTGATTTGCTAGTTTCAAATTCACACTTAGAACTTGATTGTTGTATCTTTCAGAAAGAATGTTATACTGATAGGGGCGAAGATAGTAGGGGGTGCACGACCCCCTCTTAATAGTCCCATCGTAATGGAATTTTTTCCAGGTAGTAACTAGGCACCCATTTAATTTTGAAGTATTCTCTTATATGTTTCTGAAACCGAACTTGAAATAAAAGTTTGAAGTTATTGGAGTGGTTAGGATGCTACTTGCCTTCTTAAAGGTCATGGGTTTGATTCTTGTTGACAACAAATTATAGTTTTTCATGTTTTAAATTTCAGTTACTAAAAATGGGAATCAAATATGCTACTGAAAGTATTGAATTCAAGACCTCAACCATAAAATAACAAAGACTTACCAATCAACTACCACTATTTTTTATGTACGATCTTACTTTTATTCCTTTTTTTAAAATTCCTTCCAATTTACCCATTAATTTTAAATTTGCTTTTCCGTCTTGGTCTAATAACAACACATGTTTATCCGAAATAAATTGAAAATGAAATTTAATTAATCTCATTTATTTCAGTTTTTACTTATATTATTTTAATACTTGAGAATCGGTTATTATTCATTTTTGTATGTGTAATACCCCAGTTTGGAGTGTAGGAAATAAAATGAAGTTTAGTGACCAAAGTGTGATAAGCAAAAGTTTAGTGCTCAAGTGTGATGGATATAAATAAGGGCAAAACCCTATTAACCCTGATTTCATAAAAATCAGTATGTGCGGCTGCTGTGCGAAATTGGGAGAAACCTTGTTCTTGAAGAAAGCATTGGAGAAACAAAGCTGGGAAGAAGAATCATCACTCTAGTTGAGGTAAATTCTTTCTCCTTAACCTATTAATCGGTAGTGTAATGTTGGAATCTTGGTGTGGACTTTGAACTATGGAGTTTAGAGTTTTAGAGACCTGTTGGCTATTATCTCCTCAAGGATGTGAGGAATCGAGCTGAGTGTTTTGTCCCAACCAAATTCGGTATGGGAGATTTATCGTTATTAGTCGCTAATCATTGGTAGTGATGGCTTCTTGTTTATGTTGATGTTAGCTCCAATCTTTATGTTTATAAAAGTATTGAAAAATAGGCTAAGTATAGAAGTCTTCGACAGAGGCTCTGCCGAGTCACCGAGAAGACCGAAGTGAAGAATCGCAAGAAGACTCTTCTCAGCGGACAAGGCCACAGAGCCTCTGTCATACTTGACAGAGCCTCTGTGGTATAAAGACTAAAGATCTATACAAGGACAATTGTGCTTCTCACGATTTCTGCTGTACGAAGATCCTGAAGATCATTCTTACAAGGCGTGACCTGACAACTCCACGTGTCAAACTCTGATGGGTCTCAGTCTTAGCAGAAGTCGGCGCATTTAATTAACGTTGTACTAACAACAGTACCAGAATAGTGTTTTAGTACCTTCAGTCCTTGTTGTCTAGAACTTGTCCCCTTTAGAAGTAGTATAAATAGAAGACTCATGTTGAGTTCTTCTATTAAGCTTTGCACAACACACACACCATTAGAACAGAATTCTTGTTATATCATCGGTGTTCTTGATGTTCTATTTATATCAATATACAGTGGGTTATTGAGTTAGAACTTGTGTTATTTATACTTCACGTATTTGATATTGTGTGTTCTTCTACCTTATTATATCTTTTAGTTCGTTAAAAACGCTTCTGCACTATATCTTGTTTGAACTATTAGATAGAATCATCATTGTTAAGCAAAACAGGAACCAACAGTTGATTTTTGAGTCGATCTGGTTGGGGTAATGGGAATGCTCATTGTGATGAAACCCCATCTGTCCAGACCTCGCTCAATCTGGAATCCTCGAAAATCCGGAAGCGGGGTGTTGTCCGAAAGAGTACCGGATCCGGAAGTATGCCGGAATCTGGAATTGGATCCGGAATCCGGAATGTAGTCCGGAATTTGTACCGAAAATCGGAATAGAGCCCGGGAGTGCCGAATCCGGAATTTAGTCCGGAATGTGAACCCGGAACCCGAATTTCCAATGTCCGGGACTTTCAGTTGTCAGTAGAATTCGAGAGTGCTGAGATACTTATCTAGTCTTGTGTGTTGGGTGCAAATGTAGGTGCGGGTAGAGGATAATCGGTTGCAAGTAAGAATTCCTAGCGGGGACTTCAGGTGAGTCTTTCTAAACCAAAGTTAATGGTACTTGATTTGATTACTTGTACATTCATGCTTTGAATTGTGTGTTTATATGCGGTTTAATTATAAATGCTAAAGAGGTAATATTATGATGGTTACGGGGAGTGTGTCCCATATGAAATAAATGAATAGATTCCGTTTAGTCCTTAGGACGGGTGTGTGCCCTAATATTATGTCACAGGTGTGGGCGTGATGAAGCGTGGAACATTGATATGTGTGTATTTATCTTAACTATCAATAGTAGTACTGTTTGCTAATTCTTCTGAACTCTTATAAAATGTTATGCGTGTTGTGAACGTTGTTTTGAGGGATCTTACTAGACCTTGTGGTCTAATCCTCATTTTTCAAAATTTAAACCCCTTTTCAGGTAGGCTGGCATTAGAGGGATCGGCTAAGGGAAAAGGGAAGATGTGATCTGGAGCTTGCGTCTTGTGGATCTAGAAGACTATCCCTTTATTTATTTCTTGCATTGAATTCTCAGTTGTAATTAGGGTTAATTCCGCGAACCCAAGTTTTGAAATTTGATATTGTTACTGTGTGGGCCAGGTTTGGCAATTTTGATATAACTAATGGAAGTATATTTTGGTTAGTTTGGTGTGGGTTGTTACAGTATGATGTTGTCATACATGTTTATGTAAGAATGTTATAAAATTATATTTTGTTACTGCAGTTGCTACCAATTACAAAATCAATCAAAAAACCCAAAAAGCCCCCCCCCCCCCCCCCCCCGGTGGAATTAATCGGAAACACGCCAAGCGTAAAACGTAGTCTTGTTTCTTGCTAAAAAAATCAAAATCCATTTCTTTTGTAAAAATGTATTGTATCAAATCGACACAATGGAATTATCCTCGGGTCAAATTGTGTTGATTTTTCCTTAGGTTAAACAATAACTTTGTTGGCCTTTCATTGATCTTAAAGATGCACCCGTTAGAGAGTTCTTGGGTTTGAAACTATATACTGACGAAGTTTTTGTCTTAGGACATTGTATGAGTGCATGTCTCGATCGTCTGTCAATTACTACAAAAATATACTTACTCAAAGTAAAAGTTTTCAACCTCTATGAATAGTTTTGTTATTTATATGTTGGTACATTATGATGCGTTTGGTACGCAGACAAGACATGATAGAACATGCAGAATGTGACAGGACATAACAGAACAAGACAAGTAGTCAGCATCTGGTAAATAACTAAACTGGACATGACAAAACAAAAATGATTAAATGACCAATTTACCCCATTATGTTTTACCAAATAATCAATCTAAATTAAAATTAACAAGTAACTTTTTACCAAGCCACAGTCTCCACCTCCATCTAAAAACCATAATAACTAAGTTGAAATATACTAAGTTTAATGGAAAACCATAACCATAGACTTCATCTAAAAATCAATTTTGAAGAACTCAGGTTTTCAAATGTTGAAGAAATAGTAAATCGATTGAAGAAACAACAAGTCAGATGTTGAAGAAGCAACAAATCGGATGTTGAAGAAATAGCAAATCGATTTTCTAAAAATTGATGTTGAAGGTGTGGGTTTTTTCAGTAGGAATAATAGATGATGGAGGCATGGGTTTTTTCTGAAACAGAAATCGATAGAGTAATCGATTTTCAGATGGATGATCTCGATGTGGATAAGGTCTCAATCTGGGACTGGAAGCTCTCGTTGTGGATGGAGGTGTGGCCTTCTAGTTCCAGGGGACGATGGTGAGAAAGAAATCAGATGAGGGAGGCGACGTGAGAAAGTAATCATATCAAGGGTAAATTGGACATAATGGCCTTGTTCTATCTAGTTCAGAGGGGGAACACACGTGTTCCATGTTTGTCCAAGCTAGTTCATGTTTGTTCCACGTAAAGACATGTTAAACATAGGACATGCCTATTATGTTCTGTGTTGTTCCATTATGTTCTACGTACCAAAGGCACCCTTAGATTTATAAAAGATTTTTGTTTTATATATTTTGTTTGACATATATACACATATTTTATTTGAGGAAAGTTCAAAAGAGAACGCTAACTATTTAAGAAAACATGAGAACAACAAATAATGTGCAAAATCACATGTGATTTTACATTAACGGCAAAAATTGGATGCGGGCGACTTTGGATACGTGAATCATGTATGATTTTGTACATTGACGACCGTTCTCGTGCTTTGTTAAATTAGTTATCGTTCTCGTTTGAACCCGTCTCTACTTTATTTAGTGATTGATTGCTCCTAATTAACAATAGTCATCACTATTATTTAATGAGTAAAATTCTTTGTCATTATCATGACTTATTATCGGGTATGATTCTTGATCATTCTCCTGTTTACTCGATAAAGTAAGTGATCTTATAATTGTTTACCTGTTTAGCATGTCTTAAACTGCTCTAGCTAAATGATACGATTAATTTATTTTGGGAATGTTAAATTTTAATACATTTTGAAAGTTTTAAAAGATTTATTTAAAAGTATTCATGATAATGAATTTAAAATCCAACAATATCTTTGTTGGCACCTCTAAAAATAACAACAAATTGTTGGTCTTTACCAAAGGAAAAAACAATGGGCGAAAAAAAAGGTGATTCAATTAGAACACCTATCTATTTATTAATTAAACACTTATCTACCGATCATAATAACTTAATAATTTTTTGTCTTTTTCAATTTTATCTAAGATTTTACTTATAATTTTTCAATCATAATGACTTAAACACCTTTTAAGGGTACATTTGCTTAGGAATGACATGTGTTTATGAATTTTTGACAAGCCTATTTATCTAATTGAAAAATAATATATATTTATTTTTATTTTATATATTTTATTTGTTTATAAGTTAAGTTATTTTTTTTGTAAATAACAATTATTTTAAAATTTTAACGTCATTTTTACTTTTCAATAAGTTAAGTTAAGTTAATTTATTTTACATATTATATTTGTTTATAAATCAAATTGAAAAAGTTGATTTATATCATTTTTATTTAAAATATAGGAAATATTTTTTTTAATATTATATATTATTTTGTGAAAAAGGTAAGATTTTTTATTTTTAATAACATAAAGTATCGAAAGTTAATAAATAAAACATTACATTTATATAAAATTAACGATCAAGTTAAATACAAAATTATTTAAAAAGAATTATGAATCATCAGTTAAATTTTATTAATAGTTACATAAATTATATTAACAGTCACTATATTTAATAATATTAATTATTTATATATAAAATAAAATAATTTAAACAATATCAACAAAATAAAATAAAAAAATAATTTAAAAATACTGTTATAAATGAAAATTAAAAAGTGAAAAACCTAATTTTTATGATTATTAAAAAATTAAAAAAATAATAATATTATGATTACAATTAATATATATGTATAGTTTATTCACAATTTCCAAAACTCTTCAAATTTGAGTGAACAATTAATTATATAGAGCCTATAGTTATAGATAGGTGTCTCTATAGCAACACCAAAAAAACCCTATTCATGTTAGGATCACAACTCATTAACTTTCAATTTAACAATTTTAATATATATATATATATATATATATATGACGATAATCAAATGAGAACCACAAATATGTTACAAACTTGTGAGAACTAATAAAAAAATAATTTTTACATGATTGTTTTTCATCAAAACCTATGATTTCAGATATTGTCTCACATATGTTCGTGTTCACCTTGTGAAAAGATTACATGTGAAAAATAAAATTTGATTAACCCAGTGAAATGCAAAAATACACGTAAAAGTATTCACATGGTTAAATGAATCGATGTGAAACTATCATATTATGAAACAAATATATGTGAAACAAAATATATCTTAAATCCTAGCATTTTATGAGAAAATATCATGTATAAATATATTATTATGTCGGTTCTCAGGGGTTTGTAACATATTTATGTTCTCAGGGGTTTGTAACATATTTATGGTTCTCATTTTATTTAACCCCTATATATATATATATATATAGAGAGAGAGAGAGAGGGATATTCTTTCGTAAACCATCCTAAACTTGTAATACATCTAAACCGTCGATTTCATTGGTTAAATTAATGAAATTGTTTCATGAAATTGCTTATTTTGATGAAATTGTTTCATATCATTCGTTTCTTGATGAAATTGTTTCATATATTTGTGTTTTTTATGTAAAAACGAAAATATATGAAACAGTTTCA
Source organism: Saussurea involucrata (assembly GCA_033807775.1). NCBI lineage: Eukaryota > Viridiplantae > Streptophyta > Magnoliopsida > Asterales > Asteraceae > Saussurea > Saussurea involucrata. The sequence continues at coordinate 165,507,657 of CM066320.1, forward strand.
TAAGATTGAAAAAAAACATGAAACTACATAAAAACACAAATATATGAAACAATTTCATCAAGAAATGAATGATATGAAACAATTTAATCAAAATAAACAATTTCATTAATTTAACCAATGAAATCGGCTGTTTACACGGTTTACAAGTTTGTGATGATTTACAAGAGAGAGAGAGAGAGAGGGAGAAAGAGAGAGAGAGAGAGAGAGAGAGAGAGAGAGAGATGTGAGTTCAAACGAGAACGTTAATATTTAAGAAAACACGAGAACGATTGTTAATGTACTAAATCATACATGATTCACGTACGAAATCATATATGATTCACGCGACTTTGTTTCGCGGCCAAAGTCGTCTGCGTCTAGTTTTTTGCCGTTAATGTAAAATCACATGTGATTTTGCACATGATTTATTGTTCTCATGTTTTCTTAAATAGTTAGTGTTATCGTTTGAACATTTCTCTCTCTCTCTCTCTCTATTTATATATAGGGTTCAGGTTCAGGGGAAAATCTCAAATAAACCGAAAACTAAGGAACATTGTGATAGCCCTTCATCTGTGATAGCCCTTCATCTGGATGGTATGCAGTGCATACAGGTAATTTGTAACATGCACACGTTCATATGCACAAGTGCATAAAAACAAAAAAAATAACATAATTCACCTGTATGCACAAGTGCATACCGTCTAGATGAAAAGCCTCCAGGGAGTTTAGTTTTCCGTTTTTTTTGAGGTTTTCCCCTAAACCTGACCCTATATATATATATATATGGATAATAAATTGTAAACCTCTAAATGCGTGTAAACTTTGTAAACTTTCGATTTCATAGGTTTTCTTGATGAAATATTTTCATGAAATTGTTTATTTTGATGAAAGTGTTTCATATCATTCGTTTCATGATGAAATTCTTTCATATATTTGTGTTTTTTATGTAAAAACGACAAAGTTTCATCAAACTGAGAAATATATGAAACAATTTCATAGGAATGAAAAAAATATATGAAACTACATAAAAAACACAAATATATGAAACAATTTCATCAAGAAATGAATGATATGAAACAATTTCATCAAAATAAAGAATTTCATGAAACAATTTCATCAAGAAAACTTATGAAATCCAAAGTTTACACGAAAAAAAGTTTACAAAATAGTAGGCCTATATATATATATATATATATATATATATATATGGGCTTAATCAAATGAGAACTGATTAGTTTGTGATAACCGTGAGATCCAATATAGACCACTCATTTAAGAAATTTATTTTTATTACTCCCTCCGTCCCAAAATAAATGTCCACAATAAAAAATGCACACAGTTTTAGGAGTGTGCAATTATTACACTTTTTAATTAACCAAAGTACAATTTTACCCTTAGTTATAGAGAGAGAAAATTTATCCATCACATAATTAAGGATAGAATGGGAAAGTGAAATTATACTTTTGAAAGTGGACACTTATTTTGGGACAAACAAAAATAGTAATGTAGACACTTATATTGGGACGGAGGGAGTATTAATTAAACACTAAAGGGTAATTTAGTAACTTAAATGTTTTGACAACTCATGAATATCTCTCAATATCTTTCCATATCTCACGCCCCTCTTATTAATCAACCCTAAAAACTAGTTTCTCTCTTTTCTTCTCCCTCAATCTCACAGCCGCCACCACCACCGTACCACCAAAACCCACCATCAATTGAAGTCGTCACCGCCACACACTCCGATGAGCCAGCATCGTCGCCGCCACACACTCCAATACCATGGCCAAGAAGAAGCCGACATTGTCACTGTCGCACCCCGCCGGTGTTCTCAAACCAGTCACGTCATCGAAAAACCCATATCTTCTTCTCCATCGAAACAAGGTATGAAAACTCCAGATCTCTATCCCCATCGAAGCCGTCGACCGTTCTTGAGTCTCCATCTCCATCAAACTCGGTTCTGAAAACCCAAGATCTCCCTCTCCATTGAAACTAGTTCTATAAACTTGAGATCTCAACCTCCATCGAAGCCGACAAACGGTGATGAGACTCCATCTCCATCGTACCTAGAACATAAAACCATATATCTCCATTAAACCTCGATTCAAATCTTGATGTGGTATCACAGTTGGTATCGTTGTGGGTTTGATTTTGATTTTTAGGTTTGGGTGTATCACATAAGTATCACCAATATCATAGTGATATCACACTGGGGATAAATGTCTGTATTTTGTATGTATTTTTGGGTATCACATTGGTATCACAGAAGTTCTTGGGTATTACCAAAGTAATGAATGTGATGATGAATTGGATGGCAGTAGGTATCACAATAGGTATCAAAGTGGTATCACAAAAGTTCTTGGGTATCACAATAGTAACGAACGTGATTATGAAATGGATGGTAGTATGCATCACAATGGGTATCACAGTGGTATCACAAAAGTTCTTGGTGTTCGCCGGAATAAGTTTGCCGGAGACCGGAGAGGAGAGAGGAGAGATGATATTTTGCAATACCTAAAATGCCCCTTAATTAAAATCTAAAGTCAAAAATACCAAAATTAATAATTTCCTAATTTATAGGTTGATTTGTGGTTGAGATTGGATCTCACGGTTACCACAAACTAACTAGTTCTCCTTTGAATGGCCCATATATGTATTTTACCACAAATACAAGAAAATCTTTGTGCCTCCAAATTGTTTAATCCATAATTACAATTAAAAGTAAAAAGTAAATAATTAAGATAATAATGTGGTTTTGTATTTATCTATTCCATAGCCAAAATATTATCCATAAAATCATGTATAGATAATATATTTTTGGATCAAAATATATCATAATGTACATTTCACAACATTATCATATTATTGTTACAGCAAAATCATATGATTGTGGATGTTATCCTTACTAGTTTTTTATTATCACAACAATATATCATTATCACAACAAAATCACCAAACAATCACATCAATATCATAGCAAAATTATAATAAGAAGTGTTTGATTTTCAAAGCATTATCACATCAAATAATAGCAAGATAATGTAATTATCACATAATAAGAAATTTTTGATTTGTCAAATATCATATTATTATGACAACAAAATCAGATAATTATTACATCATTATTAATAATAGACGCACCGACATAAAAAATGTTTGACGATAATAACAACATTTGAGGGTTAAAGTTAAGATAACATAAAATTGTTAATAAATATTAATTATTTTTCATTTATTTTAAAATTTTATGGTATTAAATAATTTGAAGGCCTAGAAATATTCTCGTATTTTCGTAAAGTATGGGTGTTCTCGTTTAAACCTTTGCCTATGTGCGTGTGTGTGTATATATATGGTTGGGTTCCGTTGAGAAGTTGTGTTAATGTGAGAAGCATGGGAATTGGTTATAAAACCGTTAGATACACAATAGGATGAGATATACCGAGATAAGATGCACCGAGATGCAACCCTGTATCAAGCGCAATTCATGGGTAGTTTGAGATTAAGGATGATCAAAGGTTCGGATGCACTTCTCACACTTCTCATGTTAACTCAACTTCTCACACGATCCTTCACCGATATATATAGGGTACGTTTGTACGGATTTCTTGTTTTGCAAATGAAACACACCATATATATATATATATATAAGGTTGGGTTCCGGTGAGAAGGCGCGTTATGGTGAGAAGCGTAAGAAGGGATTTGGACACTTGGATCAATTCTAATTGAAGATCAACACTAATGAGATATACCGGATCAACTCCTGTGAGAAGCACAATTCATGGGTGGGTGCGAGATTAAAAGTGATCAAGGGTTCAGATCTTTTTTACGCTTCTCACTTTAACTCTTTTTCTCACATGATCTTTCGTCTCTCTCTCTCTCTCTCTCTCTCTATATATATATATATATAGGGGTGGTATCGGATACAAACCAGTTAGTTTGTACAAACTCGTACAAACCATACCTAGCTTCATGATTTTGTAAATTTGGCTTCATGAATTTATACATATATATTTTGGCTTCATGAATATATCATTTGACATTTTTAACTAATTTTTTTACAAAAATAAGGGTATTTTAGGGTATTTTGTAAAAAAATTAGTTAAAAATGCCAAATGATATATTCATGAAGCCAAATTATATATTCATGAAGCCAAAATATATATGTATATATTCATGAAGCCAAATTTACAAAATCATGAAGCTAGGTATGGTTTGTACGAGTTTGTACAAACTAACTGGTTTGTATTTGATACCCAGCCTATATATATATATATATATATATATATATATATATATATATATATATATATATATATATATATAGGGTTGGGTTCCGTGAGAAGAAAAGTTATGGTGAGAAACGTAAGAAAGGGACATTTTGGTGAAAAGAGAGAGGATTTTCTAGAAGACCAATTGGTTTCTTAGTCATTCATCTCTCTGGTTTTGCATAAATGTCACTACTTCGGCAATTTTTTTAGAAGGAAAATCAATCATATTCGTATTTTTTAGTGTTTTTGAGTTAGGTCCGCATTTACAGACCTATATATTACGGATATAGTGACATTATGGTGAAAAGAGAGAGGATTTGCTAGAAGACCAATTTGTTTGGATAAAATGGCTATTTGAGTCAATTTCACCTGAAATAAACTATTTGAAGGTAGATAGTTTAAAACAAATCACTCTTAGAAAACATGCCACCAAATAGGACAACCGGAAAATATCTTAGATGTAACATTTCAAACACTTTGTTCAAAGGATGTTATATGAAATAGAAATTAGACCAAATTGCATTGCATTTCATGCATTCTTATATCTAAATCATGTAGTTAAATATATAAGATATCACATTTGAGATATAGGAATGTTTTGAAAGTATGTTATACAAAAGAGGAATTATATCAAAATGCATTTTGCCCTCGATACATATCAAACCATAATTCTCTAAAGAGATATCTTTCAAGACCTTTAAACGTACATTGTGAAAGTATATTTGAAATAATATCTTACATAAGACTTTAAACATTAGTTGGTTAGATCAGTCACAATGTTTTTAAAAGCCGATTGATCACTTTATGAATATTAGGTATCGAAAAAGAATTAGAGAGAGAGAGAGAGTGTGTAATACAACATTATTTTAAATTAAAAGTCATTTTTAAGTTTCAAGAATGATATGAATAGTTTTGAAGTTTCCACATTATTGATTTGAAATTTTGGACCATTTGATATGGATGATATTGATTTATGCAAGTGTGAAGAACAATGGGTCATGTGCTAGTGGGGTGGGGGTGGGGATGTCATTGCCATATGACCACCATTTCCATTGATCATGTACAATTCACATCTATTGATGATCCAACTTTGTGATAGAAAAAAAGTTGTCTTTCCATTTGTGGGTTTCATTGACATTGACCACTCAATCTCCTAATTACTTTTATAAAAACAGCAACTCATTTCTATAATAAATATTCAACTAAGATTTAATGTATATAATTATTATGTAATTTAAACGGTTTTTAAATATCAAAAATAATAATAATAACAATAATAAAAACTTGTTGTCTTACATATTATGCGTCATGCGACATTAGACAGAGACAATACATTATTGAGTGGAACAAAAATGCATATTTTTTTGTCCCACCAAAATATCTAACAAAAATGAGGGAAATGAAACAAAATTGATAAATTACTAAAGTACTCATGTCAAATTAACGTTAAAACTTTTAGCAGTTTTTTCACCCCCTACTTCAATCTTGTTTCACCTAGATACCAAATGTAACCCATAAGCGACATTCAAAAATATGTAAGGCCATCCGTACCCGGCTCAGGATGGGATGCGGGATGGGCGGGGTCGATGCGGGATGGGCTACGGCCCGGGCGGGGTTGGCGGGGCGGGATGGGATCCCGATCCATCCCGAAGGTTTTTAAAAAAAAAAAAATTTTTAATTAAATTTTTAAAAAAATATATCCGTTGAACGGCTCTTTCTAAAAAAAAAAAATTCTCAATTTAATCCCACTATATATTTAACCCTCAACCTCTTATTTCTCACACCTCTCAACCTCTTATTTTTCACACTATCAAATTCTCTCAATCTCACACCTCTCAAACTCTCTCAAATTCTCTCAACCTCTTATTTTTCACACCTCTCTCATCATGAATTCAAACAGAACACCTACATCCCGTCGTAACCGACCGAATACACCACAATCGCAAGAAGATCAACAGCTTGGTTTCCAAGCGTTTACACAACAAGGTTATCATCCGCAATTCTCGCAACAAATTCCGCCACAATGGTCGCAACAAAATCCGCCACAATATCCGCAACAATTTCCCCAACAATTTCACCAACAAATTCCTTACCAATTTACACGTCCCGGGTTGATTGAACAAGGTTTTACTCCGGCCAACTTCAATCTCGACGACGACATTGTTCCGGAAACCCAACCTTCTACCCCGAACTCACCACAATATATCCCGACACAACAATCTAACCCGGAACCATCAAATCCGAGACCAAAGAAAGCCGCCAAACAAACGTGGACAAGAGCCGAGGAACTCGCGTTGGTGTCGGCGTGGGTTGACGTTTCGGAGGACCCCGTGGTCGGTAACGCACAAAGCGGTGGTAATTATTTTTATTGTTGTTATTATTATTATTATTATTATTATTATTATTATTATTATTATTATTATTATTATTATTATTCTTATACTTAATTTTACATAAATGTAGGAAATTTTTGGGGCCGAATCGGGGATGTGTTCTTTACTCGCATGGGTCGTGAACCAGGTTATAGATCAACCCATCAACTCAATAGCAAGTTCAACGACCTCAATAAAAGAGTTAATTCGTTTGGCGGCATCTACAACAACTTGCTCAATAATAGATCAAGCGGGATGAGTGAGGCCGATATATCCCGAACGGCACACGAACGGTATGTAGCACGCCATAAAGTTGCTTTCACTCACGAACAAGTTTGGGACGTTCTAAAAAAATGTCCGAAATGGGGAGCCGTTCCAACGATGACGACAACTTCATCGCGGGGTTCAAAACGTACCCAACCTTCCGATGATGACGATGACGAGCAAATTCAACGACCCATCGGGAGAAACAAGGCAAAAAAATCATCAACGAGTAATACGTCCGGGGCGAATACGGACGAAAGTGTTACTCAGTTGTTGACGACGTTCAACAACAAGATTGATGATACAATGGAATACAAAATGAAAAAACTCGATCTCGAAATCGAAATCGAACGCTCAAACCGATTTGAGAAAGACTTCGAGTTTTTCATAAGCCCGCATGATCACCTTACGGGAAACGCTTTGAGGGCTACTTTAGCGAGAAAAAAGCAACTCCAAAAATTTCATAATTGGTATGAATGATATTTTGTAATTTTTATTTTTAATGAATGATATGAATTTTAATTTTTATTATTTATCTTATTTTTATTTATTAAAAAATATATAAATATTTTTATTTTGTTAAATAATTAAATGTATAAATAAAAGAATTAAAATAAATGAGGTGGCAAAGGGGTTTGAGGGAATGGGGTACGGATGTTTAGGGATCGTGAGGGATGGAGTGAGGGATGGAAGAAAAGCTGATGTGGCGATGATGTGGAGGGGAATCATTGAAAGATTCCCCCCCCTGGGGTACTGATGGCCTAAGATAATCTTTTGCTATCTAGTTTTGTTGATGTATATCTATAAATGAATTAATATCATATTTGATTGATGCCATTTTTAATAAGCAAGTAATTTGGGCCATCCCATACCCAAAACTTAAGCATACAAGCACATGATGTGTTGCAAGAAGTCACGTAACCCCACCAAAAAGTCCAAGACATCCTTTTGTAGGGGACTAACCCCACAAAACAAACGAAAGGAGGTTTTAGACACAATTGTCAAAAAGAAGTTAGGTGTTTTTTTAAAGGGAAATTAATTAAAATACTCTAAGTTTGATTTTTTCTTACAAAACTACTGTTTCTCTCTCCCATGTTGCAAAAATACCCTATAAACCCGTGATTTGGGCCGCGATCGCAGACCTGCCCATGTGGCCTGCGATATTGGTCCGCGATCCACACATTTGTCCTCGATTTTTTAATTTTGATTTAAATGTTACATTTCACACCCTTATACTTATTTAGTTAATTACTTTATACCTTTTAGTTTTCTATTTTTCATTTTACACGTTTATTATATTAACATATATAATCGTATATTAACTAAAGTACGTTAAAAAAGTATTTTTTAATTTAAACAAGTTACACCATTATAATCGTCTCGTCGATACCTTCGAAATGAGCCCGATATAGAATATTTTTTGATTTAATTATATTATACTTACTTAGTAATTTACTTTATAACTTTTAGTTTTTTATTTTTCATTTTACACTTTCATGATCCCAATATCGAATTGTTTTTACTTTATTTCAAATCAATAACTTTACTTTATTTTAAATCAAATTATTAAACGAATAACGTTCGATATATATATATATATATATATATATATATATATATATATATATATATATCTAATTCCTTAACGTATTTTAACGTAATTATGTATGTTAATGTGATATGTTAAAACGTATTTTTTAACATATTTTAGTTAATATAAGATTATTATGTTAATGTGATAAGAGTGTAAAACGAAAATTGAAAAGGAAAGAGATGTACCATAAATTAAATAATTAACTATAAGGGTATGAATTGTAAATATTAAAAATATTTTTATGTAGTATATATGATATATAATAAAATAATTAAATCAAAAAATATTCTATATTAGGCTCATTTCGAAGGTATCGACAAGACGATTATAATGGTATAACTTGTTAAAATTAAAAAGTATTTTTAATGTATTTTAGTTAATATACGATTATATGTGTTAATATAATAAAAGTGTAAAATGAAAAATAGAAAACTAAAAGGTATAAAGAAAATTAACTAAATAAGTATAAGGGTGTGAAATGTAATATTTAAATCAAAAAATTAAAAATTGAGGTCAAATGTGTGGATCGCGGACCAATATCGCGGGCCATATGGGCAGGTCCGCGATCGCGGCCCAAATCGCGGAATAACGTGGTATTATTGCAAAACGCGAGGGAGAAGAAGCATGTATGCAAGTCAAAGTCAAACTTAGGGTATTTTAATTAATTTCCCTTTTTTAATTGTAGGGGTCACGGTTGATTTATGTATATTTCAATTAATTCTAGGAGTTTTAGAGAATAGTTAGGAAAAATTTAGTGGCTTTGAGAAGAATATTCAAAAGCCGAAACTTTATTATCAGTTAAGTTTAGGGGTGTCAATTTTGTACCAAGACAAACCAATCAATTGTCATACCAACAGTACCAATTTAGTTGGAATCGACATAGTTGGTTGATAGTACTGTACCAACTATCTAAACTTGGTTGGTACGTGGTATTAGAAGATATATACCATGGTAATACCATACCGTACCGACTTATTGATTTATGAATTAATGTTTAATTAATAATACAACATATTTTGATTTAAGATTTTAAATTGTCTTGTTTTATATTTTGCTAAATTATAATACGGATGGATATATATATATATATAGAGAGAGAGAGAGAGAGTCCCACTATTTTGTAAACTTTTTTTCCTGTAAACTTTGGATTTCATAGGTTTTCTTGATGAAATTGTTTCATGAAATTGTTTATTTTGATGAAATTGTTTCATATCATTCATTTATTGATGAAATTGTTTCATATATTTGTGTTTTTATGTAGTTTCATATATTTTTTTTCATTCCTATGAAATTGTTTCATATATTTTCTTAGTTTGATGGAACTTTGTCGTTTTTACATAAAAAACACAAATGTATGAAACAATTTCATCATGAAACGAATGATATGAAACACTTTCATCAAAATAAACAATTTCATAAAACAATTTTATCAAGAAAACCTATGAAATCCAAAGTTTACACACATTTAGAGGTTTACAATTTATTATCCCTCTATATATATATAGGTGGTTTCAAACGAGAACGCTAACTATTTACGAGAAGCACGAGAACGGCCGTCCATGTACAAAATCACATGTGATTCACAGTACAAAATCACATGTGATCCTCGTGGCTTGCCACGCGACATGCAAACCGCGGCCCAAACCACGCGGATCCAGAATTCTAATCACATATGATTTTGTATGTGAATCACATTTGATTTTGTACATGGGCGGCCGTTCTCGTGCTTCTCGTAAATAGTTAGCGTTCTCGTTTGAACCTTTCTCTCTCTCTCTCTCTCTATACATTCGCCTAAACCTAACAACCTTAGGTTGTCCACACCTCCACGGTCCATCGACGGTCCTCAATGGCCGCTTGTAGTAGATTATTAGTGAATTCTTATATTATATGAAGATTATTCGAATACTTTTATGTAGTGATAAGTGGTACAACACATAACAAATTATCAACCTGTTATGTGAATGGTCGAGAGTTTTTGATTTAGATCTAGTTGGTAAAGATTAATGTATAATTAAAATTTAATTAATAATTTTCACTTACTATTAGTAATATTTAATTGTAATTCAAATTTATTTATAATTAATGGTTGATAAATAATAATTAATATTAATAAGGATATAATTGAAAAAGTCATAAAAGGCTCTTCATAAGTATAGAATTTTATAAATCAGAGATTGAAGTTCTCTGTATATTTTCTTGTAATAAAAAAGAAGTACAGAGACATTATTTATAGACGAGAGCAATAACAACCAACATTTATTCTAGGAATTATAAACATCCTTATCACCCTAACAAACTAATAACAAACTAACAGTAGTGATTTACTGGAGATAAGGATTTCCAGCAACCGACTGACTTTTGACTTTCCACACTCCCCCTCAAGCTGGGCTATGAATGTCGATCATACACAGCTCGGGCCGCAACTCTTCGAACCCACATCGAGGTAGAGCCTTTGTAAGAATATTTGTCGTCTACTGTTTTGATGGCACAAACTTCAACTGAACTTCTCTCCGGTCTATCTTGTCTTTTATGAAGTGTCGATCAAGTTCCACATGCTTAGTTCGTTCATGATGCACTGGATTCTTTGCGATATCAATCGCATATTTATTGTCACAAAGTAGAGTGATAGGACCATTCATTGTTACTTTCAGCTCTGACATAAGTCATCTTAGCAATATTCCTTCGCAGATTCCGTGACACGTGGCTCTAAATTCAGCTTCAACGCTGCTTCGAGCAACAACAACCTGTTTTTTGTTTCTCCAGGTTACAAGGTTTCCCCAAACATAAGAACAGTAACATGTAGTAGATCTTCCATCAGTTCGTGATCCTCCCCAATCAGCATCTGTGAAAACTCTTACTTGTTGATCGGCTGTCTTGCTAAAGAACAGTCCTTGTCCAGGGTTTTGTTTCAGGTATTGCAGAATTTGAACTACGGCTTCTTGATGATCTTATGTTGGTCGGTTCATGTATCTGCTGACCATCCCAACAGCGAAACTGATGTCGGGTCTGGTATGTGATAAGTAAATTAGTTTTCCAACTAATCTTTGATACCTTCCCTTATCGGTTAGTTTCCCATCTTCAATTTGATACTTTCCTTGCGGATCCATAGGTATCGATACTGGTTTGCAACCCAACATCCCTGTCTCCTTTAGAAGGTCTAGAGTATACTTTCTTTGTGTTACAGAGATTCCTTTGTGGGATCTTGCAACCTCCATTCCAAGAAAGTATTTGAGTTTTCCTAGGTCTTTCACCTCAAATTCCTTTGCAAGCACATCCTTTAGATGCTTAAGATCCTCCACGTCGTCACCAGTCAGAATTATATCATCCACACACACGATCATGATGGCTTTCTTGCCTATTGATTAACTTTTGATGAACATATTGTGATCGGTTTGACATTGAATGAATCCATGGTGTTTCACAACTTGAGTCAGCCTCTCAAACCAAGCTCTAGGTGACTGTTTGAGCCCATAAAGTGACTTTTTCAGCCTACAAACCTTTTCGAAGGATTATTTTGTAACGATTCCCGGTGGCACATCCATGTACACTTCTTCCTTTAGCTCTCCATTAAGGAAAGCATTCTTTATATCAAGTTGTTGTAGTGGCCAGTCTAGGTTTGTTGCAAGAGAAAGCAATACCTTTATAGCGTTTAACTTAGCGACAGGTGCGAACGTTTCCCCATAGTCAACTCCATATGCTTGTGTAAATCCCTTTGCCACCAGTCTCGCTTTGAATTTAGTAATAGTTCCATCGGCATTGTACTTCACGATGAAAACCCATTTACAACCAACCGTTTGTTTCCTGGTTGGTAAACTTGAGTACTCCCAAGTGTTCTTTTTCAATAGAGCATTCATTTCTTCATCAACAGGTGCCTTCCATTGGGGATGTTGTAAAGCCTCTTGTACACACTTTGGAATTTGTATGGAGTCTAGGGAACTTGCAAACGCCCTATGATTGGCAGATATGCCTTGGTGTGTCATGAAATTACTTACTGGATGTGTTGTACATGATCGTTTTCCTTTCCTCAATGCTATAGGAACATTAAGATCCTCCTGTTCATCACTAACCTTATCAGTTTCTAAAGTATTACATTGGGAATTCATACATTTGTAAGATTCCAGGTTTGGCTCGTGATTTGGATCAGCCTCATGGTAGTGGTGTGTGTCTTCCTCTTCATTCCCTCTGACTTTTAGTCTTCTAGAATATACCCAACACTTCTCTTAACGCTTCTTGATTGGGTAAGGTGTGATTTTGTTCAAAAGGCGTTGTATTTAGGCTGCAATCGGGTTCCATAGAGGCTGGAGGAAAGAAAGTAGATTGAGGAACAAGTTGAGATGGGGCAACAGGGACAACAATGATGTGGTTTGAAATTTCATCCCAAATATGATATTATTGAGAATCTTTCTCCCCCTGAATATCTAATTTGGGATAAAATGGTTGGTTTTCGAAAAAAGTAACATCCATTGTATTGTAGAACCTTTTTGTGACAGGAGAATAACACTGGTAACCACTTTGGTTGTTAGAATAACCTAGAAATATACACTTGAGGGATTTGGGTTCAAGTTTACTACGATTTTGGGAAGAAATATGAATGAAGGATGTGCATCCGAAGACTTTGAGTGGAATCTTTGACAAGAACCTAATGTGAGGATAGGTGACCATAAGGGTTTGGTGAGGTGTTTGAAACTTAAGAACTCTAGATGGCATTCGACTGATTAGGTAAGTTGCTGATAGGACAACATCTTCCCAAAATAGTGATGGAACATTCGTAGTGAACAAAAGTGAGCGTGCAGCCTCGAGGATATGTCTGTTCTTTCTCTCAGCAACCCCGTTTTGTTGTGGTGTAACACCCTAAAAATCAGGGCAAATTTAAACCTGAACTAAAAGGGTTTACATATCTAAAACCATAATATATTCATTCATAATGATTGGAAATAGTGACAAAATTCAGATTACATTAAAGGATCACTAAAAGACAACTTATTAATCTAAACCATTCGTACATGATTCTAGATTATCCGAGTTGTCTAAAGGATCTCCAAAAGACTATCGGATCTTCAAAAGATATTTACATCAAAACTTGTCACCACCATATACTCTCCACTCATCCCGTTACTTCCCCGAACTCGTACCTGGTAAGAAATTTAATTTGAAACAATTAGACTAACGCCTAGTGAGAACATTCAGTTTTAGAAATAAATGTAAACAATGCATAACAAACCTGATTTACCATCATTCTTACCATACATATAAACATCTTGCGATGACGGGATTATACCCGATTCCATGAATATGACAAACACTGAGTCAGTCATGACATCACATTTATGAGCCCACTACGAATCTCCACGGATTCTAGATCATTGCTTATATCCAATAAATTACAGTTAGTCTGTTTGGGTAAAATTTCACCAGCCTCGACCACGACCAAAGTAAGGGAAACATTTATTACACTTTTTCCATAATAAGGTGAAATCACAATACTTTATCTTTTAACCAAAGTTGAAATCAAAAATTATTTACCTCACAACACTCGACCATGACGTCGTCTAGCTCACACGACCGTCGTATGAAACCTTGCGACCTCGACCGACTAACATGCGATATTTCTGTTATGTTTTCAGTGTTTAAATGCAGGAATCAATGTCATTGATGATCAACGGACATAACCGACAATGTCAGTTATGAGCATTCAATCCAGCAGTCGTTACGTTAGTTATCGAAGCATTTAAGGAATCAATTAAAGCACCCGAAGACTATAAATACCAAGCTCAAATCATCATTTCGGGGGGCATCACACATCATATCTTACATCTGAAAACATCCGAACTCTGAAGAACACTCGAAACAAAGAATTCTCTCTCAAAGGATCGCTCACGACGCACGACTTTCTCGCACGACACATTGTTTTTACACACGACGCACCAGTTTTTACATTTGATACACTCGTTACTTTACATTTAAAGTCTTTCTTTCATTTGTATTGTAATCTCTGTACTCTCGACACCCTAAACATAAGGATATAGCCCCTGTTTGGCGATCATAGTGCAGCGACGACCTCCACTGTTGTCCGCGGGTTTTTTCCTCGTTGAGGTTTTTCCCACGTCACCAAATCTCTGTCTCATTTATGCTTTTTATCTTTGTCGTATGGTTTGTCGAAAGATTTCTATTCTTTAGTTGTTAAGCTCCACAATCAACCTTAAGTTATCCTTCTTGACGATTTTAGGCATTAACAGTTTGGCGCCCACCGTGGGGCCTGATAGGTGGGTTCACACCCCCCTAAATCTTACCGCAAGTGTACGGGTCAAAATCAAGTAATAGTACTAGAAAGTACGAGTATCGAACACAGGGAACTAGGAACTAAGTATCACAATTACTATAAGATCTATTAACTGAACGTCGCAATGTTGAGTTGTTGGTATAACTAATTAATTGCAAGCAAAATAAATCTAACACAAAACAGTAGACAGCTTAAGAAACTTCAGATAGAGAAAACAGTTGAGGGTTGGAAATCCTAAGACTTTCACGTACAAACATTTGACTTAAAACAGTTACCGGTTATTCCCTTTAACGAATGCCCAATCTTTAAAGTCACCGTTGTTCTTTCTCAAGCAACAACGGGTTTTATTCTGGAAACACAAGTTTTATCTCTCGATCGCAACTTATGAAACTCAAAACACATTAAAAACAAGATTTAATGAGACTAAGGTTTAATTTGATATCTCTATCCAAATTTCTAACCTTAGGCATGCAATTTCTAGTTCTAGATTAACAATTAATTCTCTCGAACTTAATTGCTCACAACAAATCAATTGTAAATTGGCCAAATTCACAAAAGAAATAAAATCCAAATCACATGCTTCATTAAAATAGGAAAAACTGATAAAAGTCTCAAGTTACATGTTCATATGCTTAAATCAAATTCATTCCAACCCCCAACATCTAGAAATTAGTTCATGTTGGTGGTGGATTCAAACATAAAGAAAGAAGATGGAGAAACGTGTGTAAACATAATGATAATAAACGTGACAAGTGTAATGGTGGACTCCCTTCTCTCATGCTCGAATCTACTTGCATGGTGAACGTCTCCTCGATTGATCCTCTACCGTGGCTCCAAAACCTCCGACAAACCTCTGGAAATTGCCCCTCCGCTGCTCTCGGTCGTCGTGTGTGAGATATCCCAAGAATGACCTAAAATCCGGAAAAACGTCACAATAATAGGCTGGAACAGAGACATCCGCGACTTGTGCCGCGACTTGCAAGTCGCGGCGTAAGTCGCGCGTTTTTCTGATGTTGTTTGGGTCAGCTTCGGGTCCTGGTTCGGGCGCGGGTCTTGGGCTTGGATCTCGGGCTTCCGTTGGGCTTCGTTTTGGCTCTTTTTGGGCTCTTTTCAGCTTCTTTTCGCCTTTTATATAACCTGCACATTTCACTCGATAAACCATAAAATCCCGCTTCTTTGCTATCGACACAGGCCAATCTCATTGGTTTGAGAACCGAAAATAACGCCAAAAAGTGGCGTTATCAACAACCCCAAACCGAGCGTTGCTTGTCATCAAGCAAATTAGCGATAAAAATAGAATAAAAGCATATATCAGTGAAATATAATAACTGCACAACTCCCAATTGGTACCATGTAATGCACTGGTGATTTCCCATACCCGTGAATTGCTTATCTCACTCTCGCCTCATTCTTATTATGTTTGATCTATGGCCTTCCATTGTAAGCTGAACTCGTGACTGCTCCGTTTCCATTAAGGTCGTACTAGGTCTAAACATACTAGGTAAAACATTTCGCCTCGACCCTACCTCACGGAATTCTCTCATTTCGCTCGAAACTAGGTTGTCGCACATGTTGTCATGTATAGGAGGTTATGTACAAGAATACTCGAAATTTACATGACAACTCTAATGAAAGACGCACAAATGTCCAAAAGGTCGATCTCAGAAAGGAATCAAGTAGCAAGACAGCGAATAATGGTAAAAGTGGTAGCATACCGTATTCATATTTTCCAGAAGATCATCCAGGTCTTTACAAAGGTTGTAACGGGGCTAAGGTACCGGTTAAGAAACGAAGGGTAAAATGGTTCAAAGATCCTTGGTGTATCAATCATTAGCAGTTCTGAACTTATTGACTTTACTTACTATCACTTGGTCCTTTCGTCATTGCTGGAGTCGCTTTGACTCTCTTATTTTTCAGCTGTAGATAGCTGTCTAACTAACTGTTTTTTTTTCGTGGGGCATCATTGGCTCTCTTTTCTATTTATTTTCATGACTGGCCTGTATTCTTTCTTTTCTGCTCTATCTTTCGTAGTCCATTACATCCTCTGTTTGACACACTTTCGGATAAGGGTTGGCTAAGGCTTTTGGCTAGGGTTTAATGGTGGGTTTGAAATGAAGAAGGTGAGTGTTTGGCTACAAAACGGGTTATGGGTACACACAAATGGGTAAAAAGGTACGATAGCTAAAAACAGGGTTAAACATACACACAATGCCTGGAATCATCTCTTAAGGTCCACATGATATGGTCTACTACACCCTTACCCAATATCCCGATGGTTGTCTTTGCTACTCAATGCAATAACATAGCGAGATCATTCTATATTCACGACAAGGAACTCGAAAAAGTGTATATGAATTAAGTGTTTAAATCCCTCGAAATGAAAAGACGTCTTTTAGGCTCAAATCTCGCTAATGGGTGGTCTCCACTAATGTCCCTAGTCATGTCCTTTCCCGGTCCTTCCCTAATGGTCGCGTCACTATCACGAGATTCTCCCCACAATGGTCGGTCTCAATCATTCAAAACAGAAATTTTGGCTAATGTGATCTAAGCGTGCAGAGGTGCGGGAAATCTATGTGCATAAACGTGGGCCCGATTGGGCAACCCCAAACCTTACCCACACATTGTCCCCAATGTGCAAGTGTCGGCGTAGGCGATACTAAAAACAAGTATCGTTGTGCGGTTATTACAGATATCAGACAGGCAAGGCATAACATTAAAGCACAACATCAAAGAGCCATCTCATTAAAATTTGGCCACCCCAAACCTAGGCCGTGGCCTAGGTTTGTCAACTAAAGCCAACCCCAAACCTCGGTGAAACCGAGGTTAGCACATGATTAAAAGTGAGTGTGTAGATGTTTGAAAAGTGAGGCACCCCAAACCTAAGTGAAACTTAGGTTTGTTGCATCTCGTTTAACTAATAAGAAAACAAAGCATAATACACCACTCGTTACATACAGATTAGGAACATACCTGGTTGCCCGGACGGAGGAGATTCTCTTGAAAGGGTTGAGCGTCCACGATTGAGAAAACATCGGAGACGATGGAGAAGGGAACACGGAAAAACAAAGCAAACAAAACAAAAGACGAAAGGAAACAAAGAAAAAGGAGAACAAAAAGCAAGAGAGGAAACAAACTGCAAAGAATAACGAACCCAGAAGCAACAGGGGAGCCACGCGGTTTGGCGCACCGTTTGGAAACCGCGGCATAAGCCGCGGGACACTCTGTTCCCCAAAACTTCCAGTGACTTACACGGTTTGGCACGCGGTTTGGAAACCGCGACATAGACCGCGTAGGTCTCTGTTCCAGGAATTGTTATTTATTTTTTTATTTTTTTTGTAAATCAAATCACTCAAAAACATAAATTAAACATAACACAAACCTCGGTGGGTTGCCTACTACCCAACGCCTTGGTTTCGGTCGTGGCTCGACCTTCCTCCCGATCACTCCTTCGGCTTTCCTTGATCATCCTGTTTCTCTTCACTTTTGCCTCTTTCCCTCTCGAACATCTTGAATACCGCTCTCTCGCCACCAACCCTTAGGGTCATTTCGCCTTCTTCCATGTCGATCAGTGCTCGACTCGTGGCCAAAAATGATCTTCCCAATATCAGCGGGACTTTTTCATCTTCATCTATGTCGATCACAACGAAGTCTACCGGAAAGTAGAACTTGTCTACTTTGATGAGCACATCTTCTACTACTCCATATGGGTAGATGATTGATCTGTCAGCGAGTTGGAGGGTCATGTACGTTGGCTTCACTTCTCCCAAGTCAAGTTTCCTGAAAACAGATAAAGGCATTAGATTGATACTAGCTCCTAAATCACATAATACCTTATTAAAATTAAGATTCCCAATTTGAATAGGGATAAAAAAACTCCCTGGATCCTTAAGCTTCGGGGGAAGCTTGTTCTGAATAATCGCGTTGCACTCCTCAGTAAGTGCAATGGTGGACTGGTGTTCGATTGCCCTCTTCTTTGATACGATCTCTTTCATGAACTTGAGATACGTTGGCATTTGGGTAAGCGCTTCTGCGAAAGGGATATTGATGTGAAGCTTCTTGAAGATGTCGAGGAATTTCTTGAACTGTTCCTCATCTTTATGTGCTTTCACCCGGTTCAGAAATGGTAGTGGTTGTACGAACGGTTTGACTGATGGTTGCCTCTTATTCTCTTCACTCTTCTTGTCCTCTTCAATCACTATATCTTTCTCGGCCCCCAACTCATTCACTTTTATGATCTCGATGTCTTGCTCTTCGGGATTGGTATCTTTTGATGACGGTTCTCGTGCAGGCTCCTTGATCAGCTCCTTGCCACTTCTTAGATAAATGGCATTGCATTCTTCTCTTGGTTTCCTTTCAGTCACGCACGGGAATGTTCCGGGAGCTCGGTTTTGTAGGGCTTCAGAAATTTGCCCCACTTGCCTTTCAAGGAGCTTTATGGATGTCGTGTTCTGATCAGTCGCCGCTTTGACCGTGTTAACCGTGCTTGCTAGCTCTCCAACCGTGCTATCCATCTTGGTCATGAACTTCATCATCATATCCTCCAGCCCCGGTTTCTTCTCCCCAGATTGTCCCTCATTGAAATTCCTTTGGTTGAAACCTGTAGGACGGTAAACATTGTTAGCATTAGAAGAATTAGAAAAGTTGGAGTTATTACCTTGTGGTGGTTGACCGGGTTGACTCCATGAGAAGTTAGGGTGTTTCTTCCACCCCTCATTATAGGTATTCGATAAAGGATCATTCCTCGGTTGGTTGTTCCGGTTTTGAAGAAATTGAACCTGTTCGGGTTCTTCCGGGCTACCTCCCTTCAAATGGTTCGTGATCGCAGCTAGTTGAGCTTTGATTACCTTCAGCTCGTCATTCTCTTGAACACTCGCTACCCGTTTGATGGAAGATCGTGGAGTGGCATAGCTATGCTCGGCTAGGTTCTCGATCAAGTCGACGACTTCTTCATATGTTTTGTTCATGAGAGCTCCACCCGCTGCAGCAGTGATTTCATTCTTGAACTGCGGGTGCAGTCCTCCAAAGAAAGTTTGAATAATCACCCAACCGTGTAACCCATGATGAGGGCACTTCTTCAACATGTCTTTATACCTTTCCCATGCCTCATATAGAGTCTCTTTGTCCCATTGTGCGAAGTGAGTAATGTCGGCCATCAATTGAGCTGTTCTTCCTGGTGGGAAGAATTTCTGGAGGAATGCGGCCTTCAGGTCTGCCCAGGTGGTGATCTGATCCACTGGTAAACCCTCTATCCAGATTTCAGCTCTTCCCTTGAGTGAGAAGCTGAACAGTCTTAGCTTGATGGCATCCTCGTTCACCCCATTGATTTTGAACGTGTTGCATATCCTCTCAAATGCACGAAGATGTGCATGAGGATCTTCTGTCGGGGCCCCTCCGAACTGGTTTTGCTGTACCATGACAATGGTACTTGGTTTAATCTCGAAGTAGTTCGCCCCAGTAGTGGGCGGTTGGATGCCTATGCGTGCGGCTGCCACGTTTGGATTGACAAATGACCGCATCGGAACTCTCGCCGGAGGAGGCGGAGGTGGGTTGTTAACAGGTCTCTCGTTGCCCATCTTTAATTACCTTTGGGCTTTAGATGCTTTACGTATCTGGCGGGCGGTTCTTTCGATCTCCGGATCAAGTGGTTCGATTTCCTTCCCTCGGGTCTTCCTTGGCATAAACCAATTAGTACCTGAAAAGAAAGTAGGCGAAGTTAGCAATCCAGAAATTGAAAGTGATGGAACAAAGTAAATAAAAAAAATGTTCAATGTAATAGCGTTATAGCTGGTAGTGCTATCAGTTGCAACTAGTTCCCCGGCAATGGCGCCAAAAACTTGATAGGCGGGTTCACACCCCTTAAATCTTACCGCAAGTGTACGGGTCGAAATCAAGTAATAGTACTAGAAAGTACGAGTATCGAACACAGGGAACTAGGAACTAAGTATCACAATTACTATAAGATCTATTAACTGAACGTCGCAATGTTGAGTTGTTGGTATAACTAATTAATTGCAAGCAAAATAAATCAAACACAAAACAGTAGACAGCTTAAGAAACTTCAGATAGAGAAAACAGTTGAGGGTTGGAAATCCTAAGACTTTCACGTACAAACATTTGACTTAAAACAGTTACCAGTTATTCCCTTTAACGAATGCCCAATCTTTAAAGTCACCATTGTTCTTTCTCAAGCAACAACGGGTTTTATTCTGGAAACACAAGTTTTATCTCTCGATCGCAACTTATGAAACTCAAAACACATTAAAAACAAGATTTAATGATACTAAGGTTTAATTTGATATCTCTATCCAAATTTCTAACCTTAGGCATGCAATTTCTAGTTCTAGATTAACAATTAATTCTCTCGAACTTAATTGTTCACAACAAATCAATTGTAAATTGGCCAAATTCACAAAAGCATTAAAATCCAAATCACATGCTTTACTAAAATAGGAAAAACTGATAAAAGTCTCAAGTTACATGTTCATATGCTTAAATCAAATTCATTCCAACCCCCAACATCTAGAAATTAGTTCATGTTGGTGGTGGATTCAAACATAAAGAAAGAAGATGGAGAAACGTGTGCAAACATAATGATAATGAATGTGACAAGTGTAATGATGGACTCCCTTCTCTCGTGCTCGAATCTACTTGCGTGGTGAATGTCTCCTCGATTGATCCTCTACCGTGGCTCCAAAACCTCCGAAAAACCTCTGGAAATCGCCTCTCTGCTGCTCTCGGTCGTCGTGTGTGAGATATCCCAAGAATGACCTAAAATCCGGAAAAACGTCACAATAATAGGATGGAACAGGGACATCCGCGACTTGTGCCGCGACTTGCAAGTCGCGGCGTAAGTCGCGCGTTTTTCTGATGTTGTTTGGGTCAGCTTCGGGTCCTGGTTCGGGCGCGGGTCTTGGGCTTGGATCTCGGGCTTCCGTTGGGCTTCGTTTTGGCTCTTTTTGGGCTCTTTTCATCTTCTTTTCTCGATGATCACTGCCTTTTATATAACTTTCACATTTCACTCGATAAACCATAAAATCCCGCTTCTTTGCTATCAACACAAGCCAATCTCATTGGTTTGAGAACCGAAAATAACGCCAAAAAGTGGCGTTATCAGGGCCCCTTTTAGAGAAAATCTTCGACAAACGTGCGTCTTACTAACAGTTTCTTGGAGTTTCCTCTTTTTTCTCTTTCAGAAAAATGGCAGTCCCTGGAAATAAAGAGCACCTCATTGCCCAGATGTATCAGGAGTTGGAAGTAGCACGAAATCAAATCAATGTCATGGCTGAGCAAAGTCGAAGTGCAGCTGAGGAAATCGCGCGGCTGAGGAATCCATTCGGACCGCAGAACGGTCCAAGACCATTCGTTCAGAATCCAGGTCAAGTATCGTTCGGTCATAATCCAGGATCCGCTCCATTCGTTCATTCGTTCAGAATCCAGGACCAGGACCGTTCGGTCAAAATCAGCAATCAGGTCAATTCATGCAGAACCAGCAGCCGGGATCATTCATCCCAATCCCCAATTCGGGACAGTTCCTCCTCAGCATTTGAGACCTCCACCCATGAATAATGGGTCTCAACCATTCTTTGTCCCTTTCAACGGGGACGCCAATGGCTCGTCGTATGGAAATGGCACCAGTTCGGGGATTAACCCTCCAACGATCCTGATCCTAATGATCCTGTCGCTCAGCGGTTAAAGATGGTGGAGGACTAGAATGAGCGTGTCCTGTCCTTACTCGCTAAGCTATTGGGGGCAGCCGTACCCATCGACGTCGAGCCTCGATCGGGGTACCAAGTGTCGCCCTTCATTGACACGATAGCGACCATCGATGTCCCGAAGAAGTATAATATTCCCTCTTTCCCGCCCAAGTATTCGGGGATAACCGATCCGACGGAGCATATCGCGCAATATAAGAAGCTAATGTGGACGGTCTCGATCCCACATATGTATCAAGAAGTATGTATGTGCAAGAGTTTCGGGGCGACCCTCACAGGTCCTGCCCTCCAGTGGTTGATTAACCTCAAACCCAAATCCATCGGGTCGTTCGCTGAGTTAGTCAACCAATTCTCCCAGCAATTCGCCAGTAGTCGCAAGATGGAGAAGCAGACCAGCGATCTGTATTACGTCATTCAGAAGACCGGTGAATCCATCCGGAGTTATTTCAACAGGTTTAACGCTGAGATGATCAGTGTCCGCAACTGCGATGTCAAGACCGCGATCGAAGCCTACAAGCGTGGTCTAGACGAGAGTTCAGGTTTATACACTGATCTGGCCAAGTATCCCCCAGAGAATTTCGAAGATGTCCGAGCCAGAACCCTTGCTTATATGAGGGTAGAAGACGACGCTGCCTTTCGCCGAAAGCATGCCGACGACAAAAGGTCGTTAGGTGTAAGGAAGCCAGAGTTCAAGACGAAGGTAGTACCTAAGCTAGAGCCTGCGCGACAAATCTCGAACGTACGATTCAAGACAAAAGTAGAATCCAAAACTGCGACCAAATTTCCTCAGTACTCCTACGGATTCAAAGGGACTATTAAGGACTTGGTTGAAGCTCTAAAGACCGTCCAGGCGACCATCCGGTGGCCAAAGAAGTCCGACCAAGACGACGGTAAGAAAGACAAATCGAAATGGTGCGACTTCCATGTCGACCATGGTCATACGACAGATGATTGCATAGCTCTCAAAAAGGAACTGGCATATCATGTCCCAAAGGGCAATCTCAAAAACATCATCGATGACGTTGTTACTCCAGCTAACGACGATCGACCGCCAACTCCCGATCATGCAAAGGTCGTCAACTGCATAACTGGTGGTTCTGATGTGTGCGGTCTGACGTATTCTGCAGCCAAACGTCACGCCAGCCAACGATCGGCCTATCCCGCGCTCATATAGACCCAAAGGAGATCTGGAGTTAGAAGCCATGAAGATTTCATTCGACCAGGACGACCTCGGCGATTCGTATCGCAAGCATCATGACGGGTTGATCATTCAACTCACGATTGGTAATTGTTTAACCCGGCGAGTCTTGGTCGATGGAGGCAGCTCAGCGAACATCATCTTCCTTGATACCATCAAGGCCATGGGAATCGATAGATCGGAAATCACTCGACGCTCGACAACCTTGGTCGGTTTCAATGGAGAAGCGACGAGTACCTTTGGGGAGATCACCTTGCCCGTCTATGCAGGAGGAATCAACAAGCAGACCAAATTCAGTGTCATTGATTGTTCATAGGCCTATAACCTCATCTTGGGTCGACCGTGGATCCATGAAATGAAAGTCGTTCCCTTGACGTATCATCAGATTATGAAGTTCCCTACGCAGTGGGGAATCCAAGAAATCAAAAGTGAGCCGAAAGTCGCCCGTGACTGCTATAAAACCACTCTGAAGCCGCAAAAATAAGTCGTCTAGCAGTTACGGGTCGAGGAGGTCATCCTGGACCAGAGCAAGCCCGACCAGAAGGTCTTGACAGGTTCGTCTCTCTATCCCTATCTTAGAGATAAACTAATGTCTTTCTTGCAGGAATATGCCAATTGCTTTGCCTGGTCGCGCGAAAACAAGAAATTTGCTCCTGAAAGGAATAAGGTAATAAATGACGAGGTTGACAACCCCCCCCCCCTCGAGACAAGGAAAATTCGAGACTGACTAGCTAATATCGTGGTCAGTGGAAAGGTCCTAGTCGTATCTCAGAAGTCGCGGGTAAAGGTGCCTATCGGCTCCAAACCCTCGACAATCGAAATATCCCACGTATCTGGAATACAATGCATCTGAAAAGGTAACTCTCCTAAGTCCCTTTCTTTCTTTCATACGATTTTTTTACCTCGACGATTACTGATTTAAGCATCAGAGGGTCGTTGGTTAGCCAACGACCAACCTCTGACATTGTTTTATCGCATGATCGCACGATATCAGTTGCTAAGTCTACTATGCGATTTTAGTCTCGTAGGATCGCACGACATAAGTGATCGGGTTTTGTGACTTGATTATCCTTTCGCAAGGACACATGAATCAAGATCATCGAACAATCTAGTTGTACGATCATGAGGTCTAGCGACCCCTCGATCTAAGCTCCTAACTTAGAAGAATCTCATGTTCTGAATGAATGCTTTGATCGCATGTACTTACGTTTGCTCATATGAACTAAAAGTATAAAAGTCTTACGACTTATGTTATAATCGTTGTATTACAGTGGATGCCTAAGTCGCATGTCTTCTTGCTCATTTTTTTGAATTTTACAATTGATAACATATTTGCTTATGAAATATAATGATACGCAAGTTCAAAAGAAAGATAAATTCATTTATCAAATTGTCAATTACATTAGACGACTCGACCACCAACGGTCGAGTGATAAGAGCAAAACCAAGAAAAATCTTCTAAGTCTGAGAGGGATCGTCTGTCACGTCCTTGCCCGAGGCTTCGTCCTGAAGACCCTCGTCCACCTCTTCATCCTCGACCTCCTTCTGATCATCCGAGTCGAGGTCTCTTGCAGATCCGACTTTGCTCAGGTAGAAGGCAAGCTCTTCCGACGCCAAGGCAAGAGGATTTTCCCCGACAGGTGTCGTCGCATGATCGCCGCTCGCGCAGTAAAACGAGCAAAAGCGAAGACGGACTTAACCTCGTCCTTCAGCTCCTCGACCTCCTTCTTCAGACTCGACACCTTGGACTTAGACTCCTCGGCTTCTTTTTCCTTCGTAGCCAAGGCCTCCTTTGTCCTGTCTAGCTCCTCCCTTTGGTCAGCAAGCAAAGACAAGGATTGCTTCAGACGAAAGTTCGCCTCGTCCTTGGTAAGACACGTGTTAGTCAACATTTGGCAAAGTTAAACAACGATAAAATAATCTAAGTCTTGAAAAATAGACTTACCATGAACGCCAGTCCGACAACGTGTGCTACCGTATCCTCGACAGAGACCCCTCGAAAACGCTCCTCGAAAGATGGGAGCTGATACTTCCCCAGATGCGGAAACAATTTCGTCCCGTCTAGGACGTTGTCAGCTAAGAAGTCCGACGGCAATGTAAAATTAACTGTCGTGACCTCCTTATCCTTGGTCGCGTGACCCTTGCCCTTGTCGGCCGTTGTACGGGTCGACGTCGCAGACGCATGCATCGTCTTTGTCGCCTGAAGCGCCGAATCGACCAACGTTGCGTCAATCACGTCGGAAGACATCTTCGTCTTCTCAGAAGTCGCGATAGCCGCCTTCGCCTTCTCCGAACTAACGACTCTCAACGAGTCGCTTACCTTCGAAGACGGTTCCATCAGGACCGTCGTCCTTGTCCTCTTTAGGACCCCCGACCCAGTTGTCGAGGCCTCTTTTCTCTTTAAAACTCCCGACCCAGTTGTCGGGGCCTCCATCCTCTTTTCTCTCGCCTTACGAGCCAATTCGGCTTGGGCCGCCCTCTTGGCCATCACAGACGACGTTTTCGGCCGGGATTCTCCTGTAAAACAAGAAAGGAAGAACGATCAAACAACCGAAGTATTGGAAAGAGCAAGTCAAGCAGAGTAGGGTACACTTACCAGTCATCTCTACCTCCTCTTCTTTCTCCTCTTCCTCTTCTTTTTCCTCTTCCTCCTCTGTCTTCTCTTCCTCCTCCTCTTCCTCTCGACTCTCCTGAAGTCTCTCACTCAAGAAGACTAAGTCGTCGTCTTTGTCTACCAGATGACGTGTGACAAACGATCGATCGTCGGTACTGATCTCAAGGAACCTCTCGATCTTGGCCTTGGAGTCGTCATTAGGCATCACCTTGTCGAAATTAATGTCTGAAAATATAGAGGAAGAAGATTAGTCGAGACACAAAGCAATACAAGTAATAAAAACGTTCAACCAGAGTTAGAAACTCACCCGCCATATTCTAACCAGACCTGATCCAATCACTTTCGGGGTCCAGCGTCGCTACCCGCACGAGTACATACCTGGTCTTCCATTTGCGGTCATTGACCGCAGTTTTTAGAACCAAGGTACGATCGCCCTTGTGTTTGGAGAACAGGCTGTAGCGACGGTACGTATCCTTCTTGACCTGGTAGGCCGTAAGCAGGTCCGTCACATTCATCGGTGACTCCTAATGTGAGGTAAGTCGCTCGATGACCTGGATAACGCGCCAGAATTGGGGCATCAGTTGCCCTGGCGACAAGTCAAACTCACACATAAACGCCTTAGCTAAAGGTGAATATGGCCATTGGAATCCTATCTTAAATGGGTACTCGTATATCACGACCTACCCCTCGGGACACATTTCCGGTCGAATTTGACCGGCATTGCTCACTGTAATCCCCGCGGGGATTTTGGCCAAACTCCTAAAGTTATCGAGATCATCTTGATCTCGAATGGTGCTCCTAGGTTCTATCGACATCGATAATCCCGTTAACCAAGTTTGTCGATCAGAGAAACCCAAAATATCCCAATTCTTCTTAGGCTTCCTAGCTATCGACTTACGACACATACAAAGGATGATAGTCGTACCTTATATAGGCGCTCTAAACCTCGAAAATCCTAAGAAGCTCAAAGATTCTTGCAGATTTGGAAAAGATTGGACGAAGAACAGCAATAAATCGTGAAAGAATCTCTCTCTTAAAACTCTCTGAAATCGTAAAAAGGAAAAGATCCATCGTGGGTCGCTATTTATGTAATTAATCGTGTCAGGTCGAGTCCCTCGATGATCGACACGTGCCCTTGCCTTTTCGTATGCACACACGGATCGTCGACACCTGGCAATGACAGCTGCTAAGCATGATCGTCCGTCAGCGTGACGTCACGACCTTATCCCCTTTTCGACTTCTCCTTTAGTTAGAATTGAACCGATCCAGTTCCAAGGCAACTGAAGTAACTTTCGACACGTGTCACGACCCCAGACGTCCGACTGACAAAATTTGAAATTCGAATTTGCCACTCTATTTTCAAATTTTGGGGGCAAACTGTTTGACTAAAATTTCACCAGCCTCGACCACGACCAAAGTAAGGGAAACATTTATTACACTTTTTCCATAATAAGGTGAAATCACAATACTTTATCTTTTGACCAAAGTTGAAATCAAAAGTTATTTACCTCACGACACTCGACCATGATGTCGTCTAGCTCACACGACCGTCGTATGAAACCTTGCGACCTCGACCGACTAACATGGGATATTTCTGTTACGTTTCCAGTGTTTAAATGCAGGAATCAATGTCATTGATGATCAACGGACATAACCGACAAGGTCAGTTATGAGCATTCAATCCAGTAACCGTTACGTCAGTTATCGAAGCATTTAAGGAATCAATTAAAGCACCCGAAGACTATAAATACCAAGCTCAAATCATCATTTCAGGGGCATCACACATCATCTCTTACATCTGAAAACATCCGAACTCTGAAGAACACTCGAAACAAAGAATTCTCTCTCAAAGGATCGCTCACGACGCACGACTTTCTCGCACGACACATTGTTTTTACACACGACGCACCAGTTTTTACATTTGATACACCCGTTACTTTACATTTAAAGTCTTTCTTTCATTTGTATTGTAATCTCTGTACTCTCGACACCCTAAACATAAGGATATCGCCCCTGTTTGGCGATCATAGTGTAGCGACGACCTCCACTGTCGTCCGCGGGTTTTTTCCTCGTTGAGCTTTTTCCCGCGTCACCAAATCTCTGTCTCATTTACGCTTTTTATCTTTGTCGTATGGTTTGTCGAAAGATTTCTATTCTTTAGTTGTTAAGCTCCACAATCAACCTTAAGTTATCCTTCTGGACGATTTTTGGCATTAACATAGTCCATGCCTATTTCTTGGAAAGGAAGTAGAGATTACAATTAAGCCATGTCTATCTCTTTCCTTCCTATAGTAATCGGGAATTACGATTAATCCACGCCTATCCCACGATTTCTCAACTCAATATGAAATGGGAATTACGATTAGTCCACGCCTATTCCACGTTTATCAAACACACGGGAATTACGATTAGTCCACACCTATTCCACGTGTTCATATAATACTAGTGCCTATGGATCCATTACACATATTCGTACTCGTGCATGTTATTGCTTAATATAATTCATTTTCAAATAACGTGAATGAAATTAAGCAAAACCATTAATTCAAGGACAATCTCATTTCGTACAATTATTCATCAAAATTTATCTGGGAAACATTCCATCATAAAATGTACCATACCATAATTTAAATACGTTTTTAAAAGGTAAGGTAAGAATGAACTCACCTGGTAGCAACAACGTCACTCTTACTTCACTTCTTAAAAGTTGTAAGGATTTCCTCCACCAAACTCCACAAAGTCTGAAATAACCAAATACATATTGTACTTGTATCAATCTACTAAATAGGACTCTTTAAAGACTAAGAATCCTAAATAACCCAAAATTCCATCACTTATCGCAACCCACTATTTGCGACAACACTTGTCGCAATCCACTTCTTGTGACAATCATGTTTGTCGCAACTAACTACTTGCGACATCCTGACTTGTCTCAACTCAAAGAACCTCAAAGCCACTTTGTCGCAACCCAAAGCTTGCGACAATCTCATTTATCGCAACCAACTGTTGCGACATACCCATTTATCGCAACCAGCAGTTGCGACAATCATTCTTATCACAACCAACGTGTTGCGACAATCATACTTATCTCAACTAACAGGAATCGTAATTAAGCCAAAAATGATACTTTTAAGACTATAAACTTGCAGATATGATTAAGACTACTAGCAGAAGAGACTTATAAACTCATATTTCTCATATCTTTCAGAAACACCATAACCCAATTTTTAAACCAATAGAAAGCTTTATATACATAAGAGGAGTAATTTATGTGAAGAACATACATTTGTTTTCACCAAATTGTACCCTAAATTGTTTTTTTTGCTGCTACAAAATCTGTTTTCTTCTTCTTCTATTGCTGCCGTAAGGTAACCCACAAGAACCAAAGAAATGAAAAAATATCTTCTATCCACTCATATGAATAAAGTGAGGCGGTGGTGATGAATTAAATTTCATCACCTTAACAAAACCAACCCTACACTTCCATCAAATGGCAAACTACACCCTCCAACTTACAACTTAAAATTAAAGCTTACCCCTTAGTTTAATAACTCCGAAAAACAAATAACAAAACTTACTCGGGGGTAAACTCTAAAATTAATCTATCAAATAATTATACTCAATTTATCAATAAAACCAATCGTAACACTTTATATAAAAATCGAGGTGTTACATGTGGGTACCAACACATGAACTCAGATGGATGATTCCATGATCATGGAGATATGACCCTAGAGTTGACTCAAAGAATTCAGTCCCATTATCAGATTTCAAGACTTGGATTTTAGTTTGAAAATTGATTTTCATTCATTTTATGAAAGACTTGGAATATATTTCGTACCTCTGATTTTTCTTTCATAAGATAGACCCATGTGACACGAGTATGGTCATCGATGAAGGTGATGAACCATCTAGCTCCAGTAATATTTTTTATTCTGGATGGTCCCCACACATCACTGTGAATTAGGTGGAATAGATGAGACATCTTATATGGTTGGGCTGGATATGAACTGCGAGTGTGTTTTGACAATTGACAAATTTCGCATTGAAAAGGAACTAGACTTTTATTGATTAAAGCTGGAAATAAACGTTTCAAATACAAGAAATTTGGGTGACCTAATCTACGATGCCAAAGATGAAGAGA
This sequence comes from Saussurea involucrata, assembly GCA_033807775.1. Taxonomy (NCBI): domain Eukaryota; kingdom Viridiplantae; phylum Streptophyta; class Magnoliopsida; order Asterales; family Asteraceae; genus Saussurea; species Saussurea involucrata. Next base: position 165,538,082 of record CM066320.1, read on the forward strand.
CTATTTGGTTTGACTGGAATCTGAAATGGCACTGATTGAGCTTCTTGGTCGTTTTACCAGGAATTCAGTCTTCAGGAAGAAAAGGTTTCCACACACTTTAGCACTGCCAATCGTCCTCCCCGACTTCAAGTCCTGGAATTCACACAAGGTTGGAGATAGTTTAGTAATACACTTCTGATCATTCATAAGTTTGATGATAGACACCAAGTTATATGTAAGGTTAGGAACATAAAGAACTGAATTAAGAGTAATATCCTTTGAAATAATCACCGAACCTATACCCTTCACGTCTGATAACATACCATCATCTGTTCGGACTGTGGCTCTAGTAGTGTTGGGTTGCAGTTCATCGAACAGATTAATATTCTCGGTCATATGATCAGTCGCTCCTGAGTCGACGATCCAGTCACCTGCATTTAACCTTGCATTTAGGGCAGTAGGTATGTGATCACTTTGAGCCATGGCAACCATGTTACTTCCCCCCATGGCTGACTGAATTGATGACCGCAACATCCTTTGCAGTGCTTCCATTTGCTCATGGTTAAACGGATTGCTTACAGTTGTTGCTACATGACCATAGGATCTGATAGGTTGTCGGATTTGGGGTTTCCCATATAGTTTCCAACATATCTCTTTAGTATGACCTGGGATTTTGCAGTGATCACACCAAGGGCAGTTGGTTGATCTTTGGCCGTTTGTTGGAGAGTCATTGTTGTGTGGACCTCCCTGTGGTTGTCTCGAACCGTAACTCCCCCGATATGCACTCGAGGTTTGTCTCTTGGTTTCTAGGTTGATCCTTCGGTCTTTGGTTGAGTATCCGAAGAACCCAACATGACTTTCCTCCTTGTTTCTTCTCGATGAACCTCCGAGAATGCTTCTCAAACACTGGGCAGCGGATTGCAACTTAGGATTCACCCTCGAACTTCATCGAGGTTTTGGTTTAAACCATGTAAGAACTTATAGATCCTTTCTCTTTCTTGGATTCTTTTGTATTGGTTCCTATCTTGAGCACAATTCCATGTAACATCATCCAACATATCTAGTTGTTGCCAGTAGCGTGTTAGCAAGTTGAAGTAGTCGGTGACAGATTGTTCTTCTTGGAGTAGATCATGTAGCACTCCTTTTATTTCAAAGATTGTCGAGGCATAGTATTATTTGGAGTATGTGTCTCGAACTGCTTCCCATATTTCTTTGGCAGTCTTGTAGTACATAAAGTTCTCACAAGTTTCGTTAGTCATGAGTTTAAGAGCCAAGACATTACCATATTGTACTCCGTCTTCCATTTTCGAAATTCTGGACTATCTTCTACCGGTTGCGAGGCTGCTCCTGTCAGGTAATCTTCTTTGCCTTCTCCACTTACGAAAATCATCACATAGTGTAACCATTGGTTGAAGTTGTGACATGTGAGTTTGTGTCTAGTAATCGGAATGATCACCTTCTGAAAAGGTGGGTGTAACATTAGACATCGCGGATGATTGGCCAGGAGGAGTGCCACTCTCTGCCTCACTGACCATCGCAGTATTGGCGTATTTTGTCATCAAGATTTCGGATGCATTGAAGGGAGGGAATGGGTCAGAAATGCTCTGATACCATATAGAATTTTATAAATCAGAGATTGAAGTTCTCTGTATATTTTCTTGTAATAAAAAAGAAGTACAAAGACATTATTCATAGGCCAGAGCACTAACAACCAACCTTTATTCTAGGAATTATAAACATCCTTATCACCCTAACAAATTAATAACAAACTAACAGGGAGACAAGGATTTCCAGCAACCGACTGACTTTTCACTTTCCACAATAAGCCACTCCAAGTAGCTTATCAATAAGCTAGCTTATGTCCATTCAAACGTGTACTCAAAAAATAAGTTAGCTTATAAGCTAGCTTATTTTTGTCAAACAACGCCTAAGTATCACTACTAAATAAAGGGGTTTCACCTACGGACCGATCTGTCGGAAAAAGGATCATCGCTAGATCTCATTGTCGGAGAAAACGTGGCCGGTGATCGTGATTACCAGCAACCATATCTGCTGGTAATTAGTGATTGGCAGAAATTTTCCGGCAGAAAAAAATCGTCAAAAAATTCCGTCGGTTAAACCTTTTTTGTCTAGTCATGAATAAATAATATAGTTTCATTAAAATTGACGTACAAAGGGCTTTTGCAACATCTAAGTACTTTTTTTACCATTTCTCCTATTGTTACCAAAAAAATGCAAAAAAACAAAAATTAAAACTTACAACTTATAATATCACATATAATAACACTACCGATAAGGTAGTGACTACGACCATGTTTTTGTTAATATAGGGGGCACATATCAATTTAAAATAAGTATATATACCCTTAAGACCCTTAAAAACTCCATTAGATTTAGGGCCTGTTTGTTTTTGGCTTAATGAGCTTAATGGCCTGTATGGCTTATTCGGTCAGCCATACAGGGGTGTTTGGTAGTGGCTTAATGAAAAAAGAAGTGACTTAGCGATTAAGTTGTAAGGAGATCCCTTTATGTGGTCAGACATGATTATTCCAATTTTACCCCCAACTCTTTTCATCTAGCGCCTCCCACCAAGAAATTCTCCCTGCACATCCTTCTTGCAGCTGCCACTTCTTCCAGCCGGAGCTTCCAGCCGGCGATTCCACCGGCGCTTCCAGTCGGCGTTTCCACGTTCTTCTCCAGCCAAGAAACCCCATCTTCTTCCACATCGTTCCACCTGCTTACCTCTTGATGAATTGGTGGTTTTCTGTTTCTTTTCATCTTGTCCATTTATTATGTTCTCTGAACTATCCCCAAATTCATCACCATTCCACAATAACAAAATCAATTTTTTTCTTTTCCATTGATTGTTGGGTTATAAACAAGAAAGCAAAAACACACACACACACACACAGTAAGATCTGTGAAAAAGGAAGAACCCCCAATTCCACAGTTAAATCAAGGAATTATTGTAACACCCTCAAATTTGGAACGAGCAACTAACTTTAAAATTCAATAAAATAACCAAATTAGATATAATCACTTCTACAATTCATTCCTTAAAATACCTCGGAATTTAAAACATTATAAGTCCACGATAAAATAACTTAATCGGGTGCTACATAACACAACACAAGTTGCTAGTCCAAACAATTGCGGAAGACTTCACTAATTAAGTCACCTCTCGTGCACTCTACTAGCACTCGCCACTTCATAATGTAGCTAGAGCTACCCCAACCTGAGCCTGTTGCACATGCCGACAAATAAAAAGGGTTAGGCTTACGCCTAGTGAGTTCAAGCATTTTATCATGACTAAATAAAATCATAAATCGGAAGTTAGTAGTTTTAGTCATGATTCAAATAAATCTTTAAATAAAAGTTTGCAACAAGATTATCATTTCCAAAAGGGTTTCCCAAGCGGGCGTAAATGACTCATTTTCCAACGCACTCAAATTCCATGGAAACCATTCCCGAAAAAGTGTAAAGCGTTTTCCAAAATGAGATACGAATCCCAACCCACTCAAATACGTGAATAAATCTAGTTTTAGGCAAAACCTTCAAATATGGTTGACAATACATACTCAACCCGTAAAGCATGGAAACCATCCATTTAAATATGATCTTTCATTGGAAACATAATACGAAGCAAAACTCACGCAAACGTAAAATGTATTAAAATCCAAATACCATAAAATAAAACTCCAACAGTTAAAACATCCAATAAGAATGTAACATAAATCCGTCCATCAATCATGGAAAACAATCCATATGCATGTATTATAACCTCAACAATGTGAATAGATAAAATACCCGAAATCAATACCCTTCGGTGACGGGGGAGACCCGATCTCATCGAATGTGGCAAACACATAAATTAAACCACGATTAAATAAATGCAAGTAAGCTTATTGGATGTGGAAAACGGATGACATCAACCATACTAGGTCTTTAGTCAATCCTCGGCATCAATCATACTAGATCTTTAGCCCATCTTAGACATCAACCATACTAGGTCTTTAGTCCATCTCAGACATCAACCATACTAGGTCTTTAGTCCGTCTTCGACATCAACCATACTAGGTCTTTAGCCCCTCTTAGACATCAACCATACTAGGTCTTTAGTCCATTTAAAGCCACCAAGTTCAACCATACTAGGTCTTTACCTTGGCAAACCCACCATCCAAAACAAGCTTACTTAACTTAAAAATTTATACATGACCTCAAAAGAATAACCAATGCATTCAAATCATGTAAACCTCAGATATGATGCAACTCATGCAATGCAAACCCCAAGCTCACGTCGAGCTTATTAAAACCGGGCGAATGCCCTCAAGACTCAATCGAGTCCAAAACCGAGCCCTCTGCTCAAAGATCTAATGATCATTTATCAATGTCAAATCGTGCAAATGAGATGCAATTAAGAATATAACACATCCTAGACTCCACCCTGAGCATGTAAATATCAACAACGTGCAATAATATGCAACACGGTGCAATAAAGCAACCCGTAAATAAGACTCCACATCGATCCATTTAAACCGGACAAATGTCCCAAGACTATCTCAAAGTCAAAACCGAGCAAAGTGCTCCAAGCTTGCTAGACCCATAATGTCGGTCATCATCGCATAAAACGCGTTTAAACATTGTTTAAGAAAACACGTATCTCGAAATCATCATTAACCCCAAAACTCAACACGGGTTAAACAAAAGGGTTTTCCCAAAGGACTCACACCCTTAATATTCTCAAAATGACTCATAACACTAAAAGTGCTTTTTCCCAAATGGTTTATTAAAATCATTTACACTAACATGATTAAACCATCAAACAAACCTCATTTTGAGCAATTAATCTTTTAAAGACAATTTATGGTTTCTAACCATCCAAATATTCAAAAGCCCCAAATACGGGTGTTTTACACATTTATGAAGATAAACACTTAAAAAGAGTTAAACCATTCAAATAACTCAACCTCATACATTTTCAAGTAAAACACGCATATTTGTAAAATACTCATTTTGGCATGTACAACGTTTTCGCAAAGTAACTTGAACTCACCTTGCTAGATTAGGCTAATCTAGATTTTCCCAAACGTAAGCTCCTTTGAAGAACTCCGAACCTTCAAGTCCAAATCTTCCAAAAACCTAAATTCATAAATTCCTATCATGAATATTCATATTCAACCACTTTAAAACCATTCCCCAAACATCTCATATTGAAATCTCCATTTTGACCAAAACCCCAATATTAACCTAATTTCTCCAAAATCATCCAAACCCAAATTGGAGAAACAAAACGCTAGGAGATCATCAATGGAACATTTATAACTCATATGAAAGTATAGAAGCTAGGAGGATGAACTCACCACTTAGGTTTTGATGAAAACCTAGAAAACCCCAAAAATCTCTAAGATGTTGTGGATGAAACTTGCTCTTGCATCTATAGATGAAATCAATAGCATAAAATGGGTAAGGAACGCATCAATCTCCAAGAGAAACCCCAAAATCGGTTAGGGTTTTGTGAGGGAGAAAAGGGAAAACGATTTGGGAGAGAAAGGAAGGAGATTCGAGACTTACCCCCACCAAACACCCTTGAATCTTCCAATGATCTTCCAAACTCTTTCTAGATCCTTGAAGAGCTCTCAAAAACGGAACCATAGCAAGTTGAATCATCAAAATCGGAGTTGAAATGAGAGAGATATGAAGAAATGAAGTTTGAGGGATGAAATTCGCGTCTTTAAGCTGATCCAGAGCTCTGCGCGCCTCTCCGCGCGTGTGAAGTCGCGCCACCAGATGCGCTGGGCACTGGTCGCCCGGTTTCCCCTTAAACACTGTTTTGGCCATAACTTCTTCGTTATAGCTCCGTTTTCGCTCCGGAAAGAACCGTTGGACTCGTATTCGAATTCCTCATCCAATAAGACCATACAATCTAGGATTTAATCCAAAATCCTATTTTTCATATTTTTCTTAAGAGATCGATTCCACACTGATTCCAAGTTGTACTTATCCAAAAATTACGGGTGTTACAATTATAATGTTTGAAAAAAGTGGGGTTTGACCAAAAAATGAGATTAACAGCTTGCAAGAGTAGTGAAAGAAATTAATAATCTTGATTTGGAAGGTATACAGTAGAGAAAGAAATGGAAGTTGAGTTAAGGTTTGGAAGGTTATGAAGAAGATGAAGGGCAAATCATCACATGAAAATTGTAGTTTGTGTTTGTGTTTAAGGTGGATTGAATGCCGGGATGTTTTCAATATCTTCATTTGTTTACGGGTTTTTATTGTATGTTTTCATTAGATATAGTTCATTCTTCTGAATGATTGAAATTTTGTTGTGATTATCTTATTGAATTCATGTAATTATGTTTTATGAAGTTTTTTCATTTTAAAAAATGTTTAATTGATAATATTTATTGTTAAGAATAAACCATTCAGCACATTTACCAAACAGTTATGTTAATTAGTGCTTAATACACAATGAGGGTAAAATAGTCATTTCTGATGTTAGAATTGATGAGGGATTCGACCGATACGTAGATGAGAGACTTGAGAGAGATGTGGCTGAATCGGCCGAAGCTTTTCATATATTGGAGAACAATTACAAAACAAAGATTAACCTAATAATGAAACCTAAGAGATCTATATATACAAGATAAGTTACAGGTAATTACAGAATAGACCCTGAACTATAGATATTTACGATAAGACTCTAACACCCCCCCTCAAACTCAAGTAGGGGAAGAATGAGCCAAGTTGAGTTTGGAAACAAGATCCCGAAAACGCCCTGGAAGATGAGCTTTGGTGAAGATGTATGCGGTCTGATCAATGGTTGAGATTGGAAGAAGTTTAACCGTCTTGCGAAGAACATGTTGACGAGTGAAATGACAGTCAATCTCGATGTGCTTTGTACGCTCATGAAATACATCATTGTGAGCAATCTGGATAGCACTGTTGTTATCACACCACAATGGTGTTGGGGAAAACTGATGAGCACCCATATCAGATAGTAACCAGCGTAGCCATACAAGTTCTTGTGTAGTGTCAGCTAAGGCACGACATTCAACTTCAGTACTAGACCGAGCCGTCAGAGATTGTTTCTTGCTGCGCTAGGAAATAAGAGAGTCCCCAAGGAAGAAACAATATCCGGTGGTCGAACGACGGTCTGTTATGTCTCCATCCCAGTCAGCATCTGAGAAAGCACGAAGAGTTAAAGATGATGTGGATGAGAAGTGAAGCCCATGAAACATTGTCCCTTTGAGGTACCGAAGGATACGAAGAACCGTCGCATAGTGATCGGAGCATGGAGCAGACATGAACTGGCTGACTATATGAACTGCATATGCAAGATCCGGTCGAGTAACAGTCAGGTAGACCAGAGATCCAACTAGTTGACGGTACCGTGTAGGATCCCGCAGAGGGGTTCCGGCATTGGGAGCAAGATGCAGATTTTGCTCAATGGGTGTAGGTGCAACTTTGTTGTCCGTAATCCCAGCTTTGGACAATAGATCTGAAATGTACTTGGCTTGACAGAGATAGATGCCGGAAGAGTCTGACAGAACTTCAAGACCAAACAAATAGTGGAGCTTACCAAGATCTTTCATCTCAAAACATGAGCTGAGAGAATGTTTGCGCTGGGTAATACCTGTAGAGTCACTGCCAGTGATGATCATATCATCAACATACAATAAGAGTAGGATAGTACATGTGTTAGTGGTCCGAGTAAATAGGCCAGAATCATAATTACTCGGAGAAAACCCCAATGAAATGACAATAGTGCTAAAATTTTCAAACCAAGCACGAGGAGCTTGTTTGAGACCATATAGGGCTTTATGAAGTCCGCATACATGACCCTGTCGAGAGGTCACACCTGGAGGGAGTCGCATGTAGGCTTCCTCTGAGAGATCACCATTTAGAAAGGCATTCTTGACATCCATCTCGTAAAGTGGCCATCTTTTGGTGGCAGCTATGGCGAGAAGACTACGAACAGAGGTGACCCGAGCCACAGGAGCAAACGTTTCCTCGTAATCAATGCCATATTCTTGATTGAAGCCTTTTGCCACAAGACGTGCTTTATATCGATCAATGGATCCATCCGACTTCGTTTTGATTTTGAAGACCCATTTGCAACCAATGGGTGACTTGCCCGGTGGGAGAGGTATAAACTCCCATGTATTGGCTTTGTCAATAGCCTGAAGTTCCTCAGTCATAGCTTGCTGCCAAACAGGGTTAGAAGCAGCTTCCTTGTAGGAAGTGGGTTCATGGTTGGACAGCAAGGTGGCATAACAATGATAATCACGAAGGTGAGAAGGAACTTGTCTTACCCGGTCTGAGCGTCATACTTCTTCTTGTGGTTGAGAGGAGCTAGGATCCATAGACTCAGCAGATGACTCAGAAGTAGTCCTTGGAGGTGGTGCAGATGATTGATCATGATCAGATGGCACAAGTGAAGGCTCAGGTTGAGAAGAGACGGAAGGAGGTGGAACAGATGGTGAGGTGAGTATGGGATCTAATTGGAGTGAGTCCAATGAGATAGATGTATCTGTGAAGAAAGAAGTAGAGGGAGTGGGTGTGTCCTGAAATTTGGACACCGTTGAGAAGGGTAGATGTTCCCAGAATGTGACATGACGGGATATACGAAGTCTCTTAGATACTGGATCCCAACAATGATAACCTTTATGTTCAATGCCATAGCCAAGAAAGCAACATAATCGAGAACGAGGTTCGAGTTTGGTGTGTTCATGAGATTGCAACTGAACAAAGCAGGCACAACCCCACACTTTGAGGAGTTCATATGCTGGGGAGACTCCATAGAGTACCTCATAAGGGGACGTTTGATTGAGGATGGGAGTCGGGTGTCGATTGATGGTGTAGACAGCCGTGAAGGCAGCTTCACCCCAAAAACGTTCTGGATACTTGGCTGAGATTAATAGAGTACGAACGGTATCAAGGATGTGACGATGTTTACGTTCTGCACGACCATTTTGTGGAGAGGTGCTAGGACAGGAGTACTGAGAAATAGTACCCTGAGATTGAAGAAAAGAGAGAAGAGAAGATTCCTTGTATTCCATAGCATTATCTGCTCGAAGAATCTTTATGGGCTTGGAAAACTGGGTTAGAATCATACGGGCAAAGTTAATATATATATTTGAGGTGGCTCTGAGCGGTGTTTCATGAGGTATATCCATGTAAAACGAGTGTGATCATCAATAAAAATGACAAAATATCGAGCGCCTCCCATAGATGGGTGCGGTGCTGGTCCCCATACATCAAAATGAATAAGAGCAAAGGGAGAAGCAGATTTAAATTAATTAATTTGAAAAGGTAAAGCATGATGTTTGCCAAGTTGACAAGATAAACAAGAAACATTTTCAGAAGAAGTGTTTCCTCACAATCCTGAACTAGCTAACACTTTTATTCTAGCTAATGATAAATGTCCTAGGCGCGCATGCCATAGTTCAAATGAAGGAGTATTGGAAACTGAAGCAACAAAATTTGATGAAGGTAAGGGAAGACGGAGGTAGACCACTTCAATCATCTGCCCAACTTTACGGCCTACTCCAAGGATCTGCTTGGTCTTTGGATCCTTCACAACACAACCAGAAAGATGAAACAGAACGATTAGACCGGCTTCCATAAGTTGAGTGATTGAAATCAGGCTCAGAGATAAGTTAGGAATATGTAGCACATCAGGTAATTGAATATTGGGGGTAGATACAGTCCCACTGAAGGATATAGGTAAACTAGTATCATCAGCAGTACGGACTAATGAGAACATTCTGGAAGTTTGCTTAGAGACAAACCCGTCAGCCTTAGGTGTCATGTTATTACAACATCCAGAGTCAAATAGCCAAGGATTACCTGATGCAGAGGTATTGCACTAAGAATTCATACCCATAGAACCTGTCATGAGTTGCTCCATAAGCTCTTGGTTTCAGCGCATGAGTTCCATAAGATCAGGCGATGAGTTGTTGCAATGCTGTGTCGGAACTGCTGACGCAAGGGAATCTTGAGTAATCGAGCCAGCAACTGATTGAGTTCGGGACTGTTGCCTTTGGTTACTTGAGTTCCTTGGATGTTTTGGACAATCAGACCCATAGTGACGTGGCTGTGTGATCCCACACCAGCGACATTTTCGGACTGGGCAGTTGAGGAGAATATGAGAAGTAGAGTGACAGAAGGTGCATTCACTATTGTTCCCCTTGCCCGCAGATCTAGACTACTCATTGTTGTTCCACTTACCTTTTGGCTTACCAGAGTTCGAAGTGTAGAGCACAGTGTCCGAAGGCAGAGGGAAGCGCTGTTGAAGACGAGTTTCTTCACTTAGAAGCTCCGTGATGGCCTCATCAAGAGTAGGCAAGGGATGCCTGTGTAGTATAGAGGCTCTAACGTTCTCAAACCGATCAGTAAGACCCATTAGAATAGTAACAAAATGCAGTGGGCTAAAATAAGAAGTAAACTTCTGAGATGTGTCATCAAAGATTTGAGGCGCACCCAAGTTCAAATGATCTCTAAGAGCTTGCATCTCAGAGATGTACGAGTTGATAGACTGATCAGGCAGTTGTCTTTTGTTCTGAAAAGTAGTCCACAACTGATATTGATGTGATAAGCCTGTAGAAGTGTACCTTTGTGCAAGAAAATCCCACAGTCCTTTTGCTGTTGTATAGCCGAGGAATTGTTGATTGATCTCAGTAGTAGTAGAAGCATTTATGAATCCGAGGATGCGAGCATTCGCGATATCCCAATCATTCATGCGTTTTGCAAAGTCGACTGCACTTTCCTTTTCTTCTTGAACGGGAATTTTAGAAGTACCAGTGACATAGGTATATAGTCCATGAGACTTGAGAAGAATAGACATGTGATGATGCCACAGAATGTAGTTATTCCCGTTGAGAACAACTGAGATGGGATTGGAGTGACTGGAATTGAGAGCCATCTGAAAAGAGAGTTCCGGAGTTGAGAGTTCCTGAATTGAGAGAGAAATAAAACAGGTTCCAGAATTAGAGAACAGGTTCTGGTAGTAAGGAAACAGGTTTCGGAATTTAGAGCAAAGTGGTTCCGGTATTCGAAGGAAACTGTTCCGGAATTTAGAGAAAACGTTTCCGGTATTAAGGAAACTGTTCCGGAATTGGGACAGAAGTAGAGTGATCCGGAATCAAGAGTGATCCGGAATTAGGTTCCGGAGTGTGAGAGTTGTACCGAAAATCAAGATAAATCAGTACCGTAAGGGACAGTTCCGGAGTGTAGTTCCGGAAGCAAAACAGAAGCAGTACCGGAAGTAAGGCAAATTGAGTACCGGTGTAACATCCCGCAAAACGAAACATACATATAACATACATTCCATAACATATTTACAACAAATTACTTCATCATTCACATTTGGTCCCATCTAAAGTCTGAACATAAAAATTCATTACAACTTGATCCACTTTGAATTACATAGTGATAACAAAATTATAACTACAAAAGCATCCGTAGCATCATGATGATAATCTTCTCCAAAGCTAGCCAACAAGTATTCTAATTACTTGTTCTTACTGGAATCACCACCTGGAATACATAATTTTTAAAACAGAAAATGAGGGTTAGACCTAAGGGTCTAGTGAGTAAATCCCTGACATTTGTAATTCATTCAAAACTCATTTATATAAAACACTATTTATATAAATACAAATACCACACACGTAAGATAATACCAACTAACAATTATTCATCATACCTGTCTCATTCCACCTTATCCCTCCACCAATGGCCAAATCAATTGGTTGCGAGCCAATTTATCACACCGGTCCAAAGCCCGGCCACGTATTATATTATCATATAATACTCACGTAATTATAATATCTCGATATATTATAATCACCCACGTATGACATATTCATACCACATATCAAATATTTGTTATTCACATAATGAATTCCAGTAAAATACTTTTTAAAGTAAAACTCACCTGATCTTTTAAGCAAAGGTCCTTCAAACTTTCCTCAAATTAGATTATCTTTTAACCCAGATCCTTAGTATCTGAAACAAATTAAAGTATACATACTCTTTAACACATAAACAGGAAAACCCAACTTTTCGCAACCCACTATTACGAAAAGTTTACTTTTCGCAACCTACAGTTGCGAGTTCCTCACTTTTCGCAACCAACAGATGCGAAAACCTCACTTCTCGCAAACCACGGTTGCGAGTTCCCTACTTTTCGCAACCAACAGATGCGAAAACCTCACTTCTCGCAAACCACGGTTGCGAGTTCCCTACTTTTCGTAACCAACAAATACGAAAACTTAACTATGCGCTTTAGCTGCTTGCGAAAAGTGGACTTTTCGCAACCAAGGCTTGCGAATTCCTACTTTTCGCAAGAACACTGTTCATCGTCTTTTTCAGAAAAGTTCAGTTCATTTTCAGGAAATCCAACTTTTACCCAGATTGCACAGAATCGTTCTAAACTCCATTTAACATCCTAAATTGTAACTAAAATTCACCAATTCATCTAAAATTACCTAAACCCACTTCAAAGTTCAAAAGAAACCTAATTCTCATAAAAGAGGGAAATTTGTATAGATTCTTACCTTTGATTCTTCAGTCGATGTAACAAAACCCAGCAGCAAATCAGTAGCTTTCACTTCTTTTAGTTTCTCCTTAAATTCCTTTCTCTCTCTCTCTCTCTGCCGAAAATAACTCACACATACACACTTTTACTTCTAAATTGTTAATTAAGTCTAAGAAGAGGACACCTCCTCAAACAGAAGTGAATAAGGCGGTGATGGCAATGAGATATTTTCAAAAATACTAAATAAACCCTAACTCTTCTTATTTGGCAAAACTTACCCCTTTAACTTCTAATTCCTCAAATACTATAATAAAGATTTATAAAATTTCGATTTTAATTTAGATAAAAATACCTGGTTATTACAACATCTCCCCCTTAAAAGAATTCCGTCCCGAAATTCAGTTAAGAGAACAGATGAGGGTATTTGGCTCTCATCTCCGAATCTGATTCCCATGTTGCATCCTGACCTCGATGATGTTTCCACTGAACCTTTACCTGTCTGATCTCTTTGTTCCTCAATACTTTGACTTTGTGATCAACTATAGCTTCCGGTTCCTCCACATAGTTCAGCTTTTCATCAACCTGGATATCCGGTAGAGAGACTGCCTGGTCTGAAGTCACCAAACATTTCCTAAAATTTGATACATGGAACGCGTTGTGAATCCTGCTTAATTCTGGAGGTAAATCTAGTCGGTAAGCCACTTCCCCAATTCTTTCTGTAACTGCAAATGGACACCTCGGACTGAGTTTACCTTGCTTCCCAAAACGTATGACTCCTTTCCAGGGCGATACTTTCAACATTACAAAATCCCCAACCTGAAACTCTAACGGTTTCCGACGTCGATCAGCATAGCTTTTCTGTCTGTCTTGAGCTGTTCTTAATTTATCCCGAATCTGGGTAATCTTATCTGCTGTTAACTGTACTATTTCTGGCCCTGCCAATTGCTTCTCCCCCACTTCATTCCAACATAGAGGCGTTCTGCATTTTCTACCATACAATACTTCAAACGGTGCCGCTTGGATGCTAGAATGATAACTGTTGTTGTAGGCGAATTCTATCAAAGGTAAATGTTTATCCCATGATCCCCCAAAATCCACTATACAAGCCCGGAGCATATCTTCTAAAGTTTGGATTGTTCTTTCACTCTGCCCGTCTGTCTGTGGATGATATGTTGTGCTCAACTTTATCTGCGTTCCCATCTCTTTTTGAAAGCTTCTCCAAAATCTAGAAGTAAAACGACTATCTCGATCGGAAATAATCGAGATTGGAATTCCATGCCGAGTTACTATTTCATTAATGTACAATTTAGCTAGACGTTCCAAGGAATCAGTTTCTTTTATCGGCAAGAAGTGAGCAGACTTCGTCAATCTATCCACAATCACCCAAATCGAATCGAATCCCTTTGAAGTTCTAGGCAACTTGGTAATAAAATCAGTAGTGATCTGATCCCATTTCCACATTGGTATATCTAGTCGTTGTAACTGGCCAAACGGTTTCTGATGCTCAATTTTTACTTTCTTGCAGGTAGTACAATCTTCCACATACTTAGCAACACTTCTCTTCATTCCCGACCACCAATAGAATTGTTTCAAATCTCTATACATTTTATTTGTACCTGGGTGAATAGAAAATCGAGATTGATGAGCCTCTTGTAGTACACGATCACGTAATCCACCCAAACGAGGTACCCAAATTCTGTTTCCCATACACAACAACCCACGGTCATCTTTCCCAAGCAGTGCTGATATCCCAACCAACCGTTCTGACTTCAAACTTTCTTCTTGATAAGCATCTATTTTGCATTTCAATAATTCGTCAAAAATATTTGGGAGCAGTTCAGCTCGAAGAGATATTGCTTTTATCGTTCCACTCCTTTCTTGACGACTTAGCGCATCTGCCACCACGTTCGCCTTCCCGGGGTGATAAAGGATTTCACAATCATAATCATTTACCAATTCCAACCACCTTCTTTGCCTCATATTCAGTTCCTTCTGATCAAAAAGATGTTGGAGACTCTTATGGTCAGTGAAAATTTGACATTTAGAACCATAAAGATAATGTCTCCAAATCTTCAAGGCAAAAACAACTGCTGCTAGTTCCATATCATGAGTAGGATATTGTCTTTCATGATCCTTCAGTTGACGAGAAGCATAAGCAATCACCTTTCCACGTTGCATAAGTACACATCCCAAACCCAGCTTAGAAGCATCACTGTAGACCACAAAATCATCTGAACCTTCTGGCAATGCTAATATCGGCGCGCTGCAGAGTTTCTCCTTCAATATTCTGAATGCCTCATCCTGTTCTGCCTTCCATTCAAACTTTAAATTCTTCCGAGTCAGCTTGGTTAATGGTGTCGCGATTCGAGAAAAGTCTTTTATAAATTTCCGGTAATATCCAGCTAGACCCAGAAAACTACGTACTTCGGTTGCTGTCTTCGGCGGTTCCCATCTTTCAATTGCTTCCACTTTCGCTGGATCGACTTGTATACCCTTCTCTGAAACTACGTGACCCAAAAACTGAACTTCCCGCAACCAGAATTCACATTTAGAGAACTTAGCGTACAACTTTTCTTTCTTCAATAACTCCAAAATCAAACGAAGATGTTGCGCATGATCCTCTTGGGATCGGGAATAAATAAGTATATCATCGATAAACACAATGACAAATTTATCGAGATAAGGCTTACATACCCGATTCATTAGATCCATAAAAGCGGCTGGAGCGTTCGTCAATCCGAAAGGCATTACTAAAAATTCGTAGTGGCCGTATCTTGTGCGAAATGCAGTCTTTAAAACATCCTCTTCCTTAACCTTCAACTGATGGTAGCCAGATCTGAGATCAATCTTGGAGAAGTAACAAGCTCCAACTAATTGATCGAAAAGATCATCAATTCTTGGAAGTGGATACTTGTTCTTGATCGTGCGCTTGTTCAACTCCCGATAATCGATACACATTCTCATTGCACCGTCTTTCTTCTTCACAAATAAAACTGGTGCACCCCATGGCGATGAGCTGGGTCTGATGAAGCCCTTATCAGATAAATCTTGAAGCTGTGACATCATTTCTTTCATTTCTGGTGGTGCTAATCTGTACGGCGCACGAGCGATGGGATCGGCTCCAGGTACCAGGTCTATTCCAAATTCTACTTGCCTAACAGGAGGAAGACTATTCAAGTCTTCAGGAAAAACCTCTGGGTATTCACTAACAATGGAAATATCTTCCAGCTTACACTTTTCAGGCCTACTATCTATCACATAGGCTAGATAGCTAGAGCAACCCTTATTAACACATTTACGGGCTTTTACCATAGATATAAGATTGGACTGATGATTCTTTCGATCTCCATAAATTACTACTGATCTCTTATCGGGTAAAACGACATGGATTATTTTCTTATCACAAACTATGTTGGCCTGATTCTCAGCTAGCCAATCCATTCCTACTACCACATCAAATTCAATCAAGGCTATTGGGAACAGTTGTATCGGTACTCCACACCCCTCTATGTCTATCATACAACAATCATAAATCTCTTTAACTGCCACTTGCTTATCATTTGCAGTATCTACTAATAAGGCATGTTTTAACATTTTAGGCTCTAAATGCATGTGAGCAGCAAAAGATGGAGACACAAAATATCGGTTTGCACCAGAATCAAATAACACTTTAGCACGCGTGGAGTTTATGAAAAATGTACCTGTGACCACATCTGGAGTTTCCTCCGCCTCTTTCGCTGTCATTTGAAATGTACGACCCCTCGTTCTGGGCGGTTCTATTCTTGGAACCACTGGTCTAGTAATGGCTGGCTTCCCCGATGTACCCCCGGATTGTATTCTACCCCGCGGACAATCTGATTGAAGGTGATCCGGAGAATTGCACAAAAAGCAAAATCGTGTTACTCGACAATCCTTTACAACATGCCCAGTTTTCCCACATTTAAAACAAACCCGCGATTCCACTTGACAATTTCCCTGATGGTAGCGATTACATTTCGGACATGGTCTTTCCGCTGGTCGGAACGACGGACGGTTATCAAACCTCTGGAATCTAGACCTCTTTGGATCCTGTGGCGGTCCTTCCCATTTCCTTTTCCCCAAGCTCTTATCACCGGCATCCCTTTTATTATCTCTTTCCACATTCTCGGCAGCATCCACCGCAGCTGTAAAAGTATCTGGCCTTGTTGCAGTCACCAATCTTCGAACTTCTGAATTTAACCCATAAATAAACCTCTCCATTTTCATCTTTTCTGTAGCAACATAATATCCTGCAAAACGAGACTTCTCCAAAAATCGTGCAGTATAATCTCTAACCGACAGATTTCCTTGTTGTAGATTCATGAATTCTTCTTCTAACTGTCTGACAGCAGCTTGTGGGCAGAAGTGCGTTGTGAAAGCTAACACAAATTCCTCCCATGCAAAAGTAGTGTAAACATCTGTTCCTTTTGATTCTATATGAGCCTCCCACCAATACAGAGCATCCCCTTTCAGCATCGCAGCTCCATAAAGCACTTTGTCTTCTTCAGCACACTTACATGTCTTGAAGATGGCCTCTAGTTCTTTCAGCCACCTCATCGCCTTCACTGGATCTCGGTCTTCTGAGTATGTAGGGGGCTTACAACTAAGAAACATTTTATAGTCACACCTTTTCATCATCGGTAAGATAGTAGAAGTAAGTGGTATTTCAACTTCGTGTTCCGGATTTGATCTTTCAGTTTCATTGTGGCGATTATGTTCAAACATAGCTTGTATGTTATCTTGTAACCTTCCCATTTCTGCCATCAAATCGTCCCATGTAACAAACTCTGTGCCCTGTGGTTGTGTTCTTCCTGCAGTTCGGCCCCCAGTTCCCCTTCCGGTACTGCCTCTACCACGATCTCCTCCTCTTCCCCCTGTTCCTATTGGTGGATTCCCTCCACCCGAATTCCTTCCTCCTCTTTGATTCCTTTGTCTAGTGCCACTTGCCATTCTGTAGATTCAAACAAAGTTAATATACACATAAGCACATACCCTATATAACAAGGTATTCCAGTTCAAACATGCACCTGTAAAATCATAATTACACTGGCCTGGTGTAATTTGAAATTACCTTACATGATGTTCCTTCCACCTTTTATACTTAGCATCCCCAGGTTCTAAAATAATAGGGACATCCTACTTCACATGCAGTTTAAGTCTAGGTACGGATACTAATACCTAAATCCCTTAAACTAGGGCTCTGATACCATCTGTAACATCCCGCAAAACGAAACATGCATATATCATACATTCCATAACATATTTACAACAAATTACTTCATCATTCACATTTGGTCCCATCTAAAGTCTGAACATAAAAATTCATTACAACTTGATCCACTTTGAATTACATAGTGATAACAAAATTATAACTACAAAAGCATCCGTAGCATCATGATGATAATCTTCTCCAAAGCTAGCCAACAAGTATTCTAATTACTTGTTCTTACTGGAATCACCACCTGGAATACATAATTTTTAAAACAGAAAATGAGGGTTAGACCTAAGGGTCTAGTGAGTAAATCCCTGACATTTGTAATTCATTCAAAACTCATTTATATAAACACTATTTATATAAATACAAATACCACACACGTAAGATAATACCAACTAACAATTATTCATCATACCTGTCTCATTCCACCTTATCCCTCCACCAAAGGCCAAATCAATTGGTTACGAGCCAATTTATCACACCGGTCCAAAGCCCGGCCACGTATTATATTATCATATAATACTCACGTAATTATAATATCTCGATATATTATAATCACCCACGTATGACATATTCATACCACATATCAAATATTTGTTATTCACATAATGAATTCCAGTAAAATACTTTTTAAAGTAAAACTCACCTGATCTTTTAAGCAAAGGTTCTTCAAACTTTCCTCAAATTAGATTATCTTTTAACCCAGATCCTTAGTATCTGAAACAAATTAAAGTATACATACTCTTTAACACATAAACAGGAAAACCCAACTTTTCGCAACCCACTATTACGAAAAGTTTACTTTTCGCAACCTACAGTTGCGAGTTCCTCACTTTTCGCAACCAACAGATGCGAAAACCTCACTTCTCGCAAACCACGGTTGCGAGTTCCCTACTTTTCGCAACCAACAGATGCGAAAACCTCACTTCTCGCAAACCACGGTTGCGAGTTCCCTACTTTTCGTAACCAACAGATACGAAAACTTAACTATGCGCTTTAGCTGCTTGCGAAAAGTGGACTTTTCGCAACCAAGGCTTGCGAATTCCTACTTTTCGCAAGAACACTGTTCATCGTCTTTTTCAGAAAAGTTCAGTTCATTTTCATGAAATCCAACTTTTACCCAGATTGCACAGAATCGTTCTAAACTCCATTTAACATCCTAAATTGTAACTAAAATTCACCAATTCATCTAAAATTACCTAAACCCACTTCAAAGTTCAAAAGAAACCTAATTCTCATAAAAGAGGGAAATTTGTATAGATTCTTACCTTTGATTCTTCAGTCGATGTAACAAAACCCAGCAGCAAATCAGTAGCTTTCACTTCTTCTAGTTTCTCCTTAAATTCCTTTCTCTCTCTCTCTCTGCCGAAAATAACTCACACATACACACTTTTACTTCTAAATTGTTAATTAAGTCTAAGAAGAGGACACCTCCTCAAACAGAAGTGAATAAGGCGGTGATGGCAATGAGATATTTTAAAAAATACTAAATAAACCCTAACTCTTCTTATTTGGCAAAACTTACCCCTTTAACTTCTAATTCCTCAAATACTATAATAAAGATTTATAAAATTTCGATTTTAATTTAGATAAAAATACATGGTTATTACAACCGGAAGTGTATGTTCCGGAAGGTAGAGATTCGGAGTTTGATCCGCGAAAACAGGGTTTGAGAACAACGACGAATAACGAGACTAAAATCGACCAATGTAAAGCAGAAATCGAACAATCAGAAATGTAGGTGAGACGTACCTAAAGCTCTGATACCATGTTAGAATTGATGAGGGATTCGATCGATAGGTAGATGAGAGACTTGAGAGAGATGTGGCTGAATCGGCCGAAGCTTTTCATATATTGGAGAACAATTACAAAAGAAAGATTAACCTAATAATGAAACCTAAGAGATATATATATACAAGATAAGTTACATGTAATTACAGAATAGACCCTGAACTATACATATTTACGATAAGACTAACATCTGACGTTCAGCTCGTTTGTTCAGCCCGACAAACAAACAGCAAGATATCAGAATCCAGACAGACATACAAATCCAGACAGACATCTATATCAACACATGAATTAATGAAAAACCAACCAAACAACCCCTTAGATTGGGACGGTAGAGTGGTTCTTTGTAGGTCGTTCACCCTCGCCAACATATGTGTGTCTTATATAAATTGTTAGCACAAAGTTATGTCAAAGGTTAAGTTAGACAACATAACATGATTATCACAAAAGAAATAAATTGTCTTATTAACAAGCGTTTTATGAAACATTTTCAAAAGGAATCCTATAAAACATATGACGTTTTACTTCTTAATATCAGGTTATATGATTTTATTCTGACAATCAATGATGACATTTATTAAGTCATCTAACTTTATCTTAACAACTTATAAAACATAAACCGTATGGTTAAAAAGTTATATTAAATAGAGTTTTTAATTGAAATTATTAATTAAGGTGATTAGAAATAAAAAATAAAGATAATTTCAATCTTACGCCTATCATATTTGACTTTTTATTTTCTTTTTTAATTAAAATTTTTTACCTCCTTAAATTTAAAATAAATTATCTTAAAAATTACTAATATTTTAATCAAACAAATTACATAAAAAAAAAGAATTCCGTGCTCTTCGATATGGCATCCATCTAGATATAGTTTTTTTTGTTTTAACCGTGTTTTACATTAAGTGTTATATATGTTCTATATTCATTATGAATATTAATATAAGTTCAAATGTGTACCACACCTCGACATCGTGAGTCCGTAACTCGACATCACATTTTTCAACACTTTCTTCAACGTCGTAAGACATTATTCATCATCGTAACCCAGCCCATTGAGTTTCGGTTGTGAACCGGGGAACAAAAGAGGGCGTGTCACGTGTCTACACTTTCACAAGTCATTCATGTATTATTCATCATAAATGTATCATTCAGGATGAATAGTACAACATTCAAGGTGAATAATACACTATTGTGTTTTATTCATCCCGAATGTTGTATCATGAATAGTGAATGAACGTTCACCTTTATTATTCATATTGAATGTGGACACCCGGGGATGTGCATACATATTCATAATGAATAAAACAAAATTTCGGCTATGAATCGGGAAACAAAAAGAGCGCGCGATGTGCCCACACCTTCACCGTCATTCATTTATTGTTCATTATGAATAATGTATCATTTAGGATGAATAATACAACATTCATGGTGAATAATACACGATTCATGATGAATAATACATGAATCATGAATTCATGTATTAATCATCCTGAATGTTGTATTATTCACAATGAATACTTTATTATTCATACTGAATACTGTATTATTCATCATGAATAGTGAATGCGCGTTCACCTTTATTATTCATACTGAATGTGGACACTCAGGGACGTGCATACATATTCATAATAAATATAACACATATATGACATTTCACGTAAAAAACGGTTAAATTAAAAAAAACTATATCAAGATGAATGTCATATCGAAGAGCACGAAATTCTTGTTTTTTTGATGTAATTTGTTTAATTAAAATATTATTAATTTTTAAGATAATCTATTTTAAAATTTAAGGGGGTAAAAATTTTTAATTAAAAAATAAAATAAAAAGTCAAATAAGGTAGACGCATATTCAAATTTTCAATTTTGTCTCTAATCACTTCTTAATTAATCTTATTTTGTTTTAACCATTGATTAGTTTTTCAAATCTTGATCAATGGTTGTGACTTGTCCTCATGTGTGCACAATGGAAAATGAGTTTTCATTTGAACTCACCTCTCTCTCTCTCTATATATATATACATATATATATATATAGAGAGAGAGAGTCCCCTTCAAATGTAAACTTTCATTCATTTCTTGACGAATTTTTTTTATGAAATTTGTAGTTTCATAGGTTTTTTTCATTTTTATGAACTGTTTCATACATTTTTCGTTTTCACCTATGAAACTACAAATTTCGCAAAAATAATTCATCAAGAAATGAATGATATTAAACAATTTCATCAAAAAAAAACAATTTCATCAAAAAAAACCTATGAAATCGAGAATTTACACGGTTTACACGAAAAAAATTACATTTGAAGCTCCCTCTATATATATATATATATATAGAGAGAGAGAGAGAAGAAGGTTCAAACGAGGAGCGTACCTATTTACGAGAAACGCGAGGAGCGCCTTCCATGTACTGGATCACATGTGATCCACTACTCCCGAAAAAATCGGGTAGCGAGCGACCTGGTTCGCGAGTCGCGTGGAAGTCGCCCAGATCACATGTGATTTTAGGCGTGAATCACATGTGATCCACTACATGGGCGGAAGCCCCCCGATCAGGTGTGAATCACATGTGATTTTGTACGTGAATCACATGTGATTCAGTACATGAGCGGTGCTCCTCGCGTTTTCTTAAATTGTTACGCTCCTCGTTTGAACCCGCCTCTCTCTCTCTCTATATATATATATATATTAGTTTTAACTTTAATTCGAAAAGCATGGAACCTTTTTATTCGACCTTTTGTCAAAAGAAATGATGTGGTACCCTTTCATAACCTAAATAAAAAGATTAAGAAAATCAAGAAATTATTAAATTCCTTTTATAACAATACGATTTTGATTGAAATTTGTTTGTAAACAAGTTAAGTGTTTTATTATATAGTGAGAAAGAGACGTATTCAAATGAAAAGACGATCAACTTATGACAAGTGTAAGAAATGTTCAATCACATGTAATACATACACCTCGTTGACCAACCAATACATGCACGGCTCACTTCTATTAACTTAATCCGTTTCTCGCATAATTCAACATACATACATAATATATATATATACATACATATATATATATCAAATACAACCCATGTATTTGTTGCACCTCTTACAAACCAATGTGCATATATGCATAATCTAAGATGCATATATGCATTATCCCATATGAATGTATGTCAATTATATGTATATTCTTGCACGTATGCATATGCATATGTATATGCACATTGTTCACATATATGCACATTGGTTGTGCACATATGTACACTGTGGTTTGTAAGGTGTGCAACAAATGCAAGATTTGCATTTTACGAAGCCCCTCTCTCTCTCTCTCTCTCTCTCTCTCTATATATATATATATATATATATATATATATATATATATATATATATATATAGGGGTGGTATTTTTTGCAAACTAGTGTATTTGTACAAACTCGTACAAACCATACCTAGCTTCATGATTTTGTAAATTTGGCTTCATGAATATTTATATATATATATATTTTGGCTTCATGAATATATCATTTGACATTTTTAACTAATTTTTTTACAAAAATAAGGGTATTTTAGGGCTCCATCGAAAAAAAATTAGTTAAAAATGCCAAATGATATATTCATGAAGTCAAATTATATATTCAGGAAATCAAATTATATATTCATGAAGCCAAAATATATATATATAAATATTCATGAAGCCAAATTTACAAAATTATAAAGCTAGGTATGGTTTGTACGAGTTTGTACAAATACACTGGTTTGCAAAAGATACCCAGCCTATATATATATATATATATATATATATATATATATATATATATATATATATATATATATATATATATATATATATATATATATTGGTAATGGTACAAGTAAAGCTATCATATGAGTTCACTGAAAAGGAAAGGCATTCTACATGTTTCTAAAGTGAAAAGTAGAATATAAGTGATATAAAGAAAATAATTGAAGAGGGATGGGTGCATAGCTTTAAATTGAAGCATTGATTTGGGACACTTTTTGGTACTTGAGGAGAGAAGCATTATTATACTTCATACTCAGTGGGACCAATCAAGAATCATCTAGTTGCTAACAAATTTATATTTGATGGTATTTTGATCATGCATTATTATATAAAGACTATTGTAAGCTATTGATATTACGTTATTATATGTATTAGATATAACCCATGATAAGAAGATATGGAAATTGAAGTATGATGAAAAATTGTTACTTTATGTTGTATAGTTATTATTTAACGTAGTATTTACTATTTCGAAGCAAAATGTGTTTTAGGTATATCGATATTATTGAAAATATTGTTTTTTCCCTTGTCATTTATCGACCAAATGCTCGATAGGTTAGCCAAAAATGAGTTCTGTTGTTTTCTAGATGGGTATTCCGGGTACAATCAGATCCATATTGCCCCCCATGACCAAGAGAAGACCACCTTTACTTGTCCTTATGGCACATTTGCATTATGAATGATGCCTTTTGGATTATGCAATGCCCTCGCCCCTTTCCAGATTGTATGATGGCCATTTTCACTAACATGATTAAGGATACAATAGAAGTGTACATGGATGCTTTCTCGGTCATAGGAGCATCATTTAAGGTTTTCCTTGGAAATTTGTAGAAAATCCTAGTAAGATGTAAGACCCATAACCTAATCCTAAATTGGGAGAAGTGTCATTTTATGGTCCAAAAGAGGATTTTTCTAGGTCACCTAGTTTCTTAGAGAGGGTTGGAAGTTGATAAGACAAAATTTGTGGTAATAGAACAAATTCCTAGTCCCACGCTGTGAAAGGAATTAGGAGTTTCTTAGGCTATGCCGGGTTCTATAGAAGCTTTATTAGGGACTTTTCCAAAATAACCTAACCCCTTTGTAACCTATTGAAATATGACTAGATATTTGAATTCACGCAAGATTGTAGAGACGCCTTTAAAACAATAAAAAAGGCTTTAGTTACTGCACCTATAGTGACCATTCCTAATTGGACACTCTAATTTGAAATTATGTGTGACGTCAGCGAGTAGGTTGTAGTGGTTGTGTTGGGATAGCGAAAAGATAAAGTTTTCACCCCAGTACTATGCAAGCAAAACATTAATTGAAACTCAAACCAATTACACTGTCATTGAAAACGAGTTTCTTGCAATGGTGTCTGCTTTTGATCGCTTTAGGTCTTACTTGATAGGCACGAATGTCATAGTGCACACTGATCATGAAACTATTAAGTACCTAATTAACAAGGTTGATTCCAAGCCTAGGTTGAGTAAATGGATATTTTTACTTCAATAGTTTGAGCTGAAATTGTGGATAGGAAAGGTACCAACAACAAGTAGTTGACCATCTGTCCAGGCTTGAGAGGATAGTGACCACTCTGGAATCCACTTTGGTTCAAGAAAGTTTCCCCGGTGAATAATTGTTAGTCGCCCAACACCATCACAATGATATTCGTTGGTATTTTGACATTGCGAATTGTTTAGCATGTGGATTGAAACCCCACGGGATGAGTAGGCAACCATTTAAGAAGTGTTTGCATGATACTAGACAATACATTTAGGATGACCCTTACTTGTATAAGATTGGGACGGCCAAATTTTGGGATGGAGTGTTCATGGAAATGAGCAATACCAAACGCTTATGGGTTGTCACACATCCCACTAAGATGGCAACTTTGGTGGGCGTCGCACTGTTGCAAAGAGTTGCAAAGTGGGTTCTTATGGCACACTGTGTTTAAGGATTCATATGATTTTGTAAAGTTGTATGAACAATTGTAACACCCTCAAATTTGGAAAGAGCAATTAAATAAAATTCATTTCTACAAATTCATCCTCGAAAATATCTCAAATTTAAAACATATATTTAACCTCAACGTTCCTTAACTCGAGTCTTATACCAAGACTAAATAAGGTCAGGTGTTACTAAACCTAATACAAATTGCTATTCCCAAAGTGCGGAATACTTCACCCAAGCTACTCTCTTCTCGTGCATAAAACTAGCACTCATCTCTTCACGGTGTCGCTAATACCATTCCCCAACTGAACCTGATGCACATGACGACAAATAAAAAGGTTAGGCTAACGCCTAGTGAGTTCAAGAGTTTTCATCATGGTTATATAAATCGTTTAAAGGAAGAATGCAACTTAAATCATGATTTTCCAAAAAGATTTACTTTAAATACGAAAACAATTGTTTTTCAATAACACGCATTTTAGGTGATGGCAACATCGATATAAATGTTTTCCAACACACACAAATTTAACGACAGGTGCTCCAATGTAAAACGTTCCTTCATAAAACAACTCAACCTAAAACTCACTTGAAACGTGAATAGTAAATGAACTCCCAATTTATGAAAACGTAGATAAAACATTGTATCCCAAAACATCCAAAACACAGATGGGACATAGTACTCAAGCCATAAAAACATGGATAATAATCCATATACATAAAACGTCACCAAAAACATGGATACTAAAATGTAATACCGAAAACAACACATTTCGGTGACGGGGAAGACCCGATTCCATCGATGTGGTGGGTACACAAAGTTAAGCCACTTATCAACGTTCTCGAGATTCACATAAGGCCACGGGTCCCCATATACAACTCCTCTTTGAGCTACCACCACAAGATACCCTAAATGACCCTAGTGTCTACTCGACCTCTAGATGAGTCTCACCGCAAAAGTCATAAGTCTCGATATCTAGCTCACCATGGGCACCACCATAAGACTACGCTCCGTATACGGCTCCTACGAGCACCACCACAAGATTACATAAAAACATGACTTAGGGACCACTCACTAGACTCAAACATGGACATCAAAACTCCACGTTGAATAAAACAGACTCTTATGCCTATGGATCCAATACGTTACAGTCTAAAACATTACATGACTCCAAAAAATGAACTAGCGCATTAAAAAAAAGTGTAATTTGCATCAAGATGCAAATCAGAAGAAACATACGTCCAAGGCTCCTCATCGAGCTAATAAAACTAGGCAAGTACCCTCAAGACTCATTTGAGTATAAATCAAGCCCAAAAGGGCATCATAAGACATTTGGCTAACTAAGAGAGCCAATATGGTTACATAAATCAAAATGGAACTTTTCCCAAAATCGTTGTCTTTCAAACCACGGTTGGCCATAGGCTCAAAGCAAAAGGTTTACAATTTCTAAAATGTTTACAATGTCGAGAATCACCAAAATCCAATAACTCACACGTTTATACTTTCAAAATGTCCCATTATATAATTTATGCATATTCCCAAAACACACGCTAAAAGCGCGTCTTTACTAAACAATCTCCATTTATATGATAAAACATCAAAACACTTTCACTCATGATTTATTATCAAAATACCCAAAAATCCCAAATATGGGTGTTTACAAGGTTTATAAAGTCAAACACTTCAAATAATCAAAACCCATCAAATAACCCAAAATTTGATAATTTCATGTAAAACACAAAAAAAACTTTAAAATGGACATTTTTGACATGTACAACATTTTCACAAATCAACTTGAATTCACCTTGCTAGATTTAGGCTAAATCTAGATTTTACCCCAATATGAGTTGCCTTGAAGAAACTTGGATCCACAAGCAATCCTTATAAAAACCTAGATTTCACAAGTTTCCAAACATAAATATACATATTCAAGTGCTTAGAATCATTCCCCACACATCTTATATCAAAATCTTCATTTTGGCCAACACCCTAATTTTTTACCTAACTTTCCCAAAATCATCTAAACCGAAAACTTGAGAAATAAAACCCTAGAAAGTCCTAATTGAAGAGTTTATAACTCATATGAAAATGTAGAAACTAGGAGGATTAGCTCACCACTAAGGTTTTGATGAAAACCTCGAAAACTTCTAAAACCTCTTGAAGATGAGACTAAGAATGAGGACTCTTGATCTTTGCTTCCACTTCACCACCAAATAAACTTTAATCTTCCAATGAACTTAAAAACTAATAATCTATCCTTGAAAATCTCTCAAAAACGAAACCATAGCAATTTGAATCACCAAAAACGGAGTAGAAATGAGAGAGGTATGAAGAAATAAAGAATGAGGCTGAAAATCGCGACTTTATGCACACCAGTACCACTTGGCTACAATTCCAAGACACTTTGCCATGTAATTTTCGCATGACATAGTCGCACAAGGTGTACCAAAGGTGTTCCAAGCTGTACGACTTTGCTAGTGCGGCTGTGACACTGTCATAGTCGTCGGGCCTGTACCGAGCCCCGAAACTTGAATTTTCACACGCAAAACACCCTTGATACTCTTAGGACCTAAAAGAAATTAATTACCAAATCCAAACCACAAATTAGAACCCACAAAAACGCACGTGGTGACTTTTACTTACCGAAAAACACGGGAGTTACAACAATGGCAACAGAACGGGAACATCTCTCAAAGGAACTAAATGCCACAATATCTTGGAAGTCGAGATTTTTTATGTATGGGGGGTCGACTTCATGGGTCCCTTTCCAAACTCTAATAACAAATTATTGTGTATTATGTTTCAAGGTGGGTTGAATTCATTGCGTGTCATTCAAACGATGCAAACACCATGGTGACATTTTTTCTTAAAAATATTTTTCACGCGTTTTGGTACACCACGGGAAATTGATAGGTGACGAAGGAACCCACTTTGTAAACAAGATCATAAGTGAAGTCCTTGGAGAAAATGATATATATCACAAAGTGGCCACTATAAATCACCCACATACCAATGGGTCTCTAATCGAGGGATTAAAGACATTTTAGAAAAAGGTCGTTAAACCACATCGAAAGGATTGGTCAACAGAACTTGACAATGCTCTTTAGGCCTATCGCATGGATTACAAGACTCTTTTGGGCATGTCTCCATTGAAATTTATTTTTGGAAAAGGTTGTCATCTCCAATAAATTTGGAACACAAGGCCTTTTGGGCTCTTAAAGAGCTTAATATGAGTGAAGATGAAGCGGGAACCAAAAGGTTCTTTTAATTGCATGAGTTGGAAGAGTTTCATCACCATTCTTACGAGAAGGAAAAGCTCTACAAATTTTATATTAGGTTTTCTCTTATTTATAGTCTCATAAGAATCTTTGTTAAGCCTTTTGGTGATAATGGTTCCGTTTGATTTAAACATGTAGTGGAAATGGCTTCTGCCCATAAGAACACAGGCAAGTCTGAATAAGCTAGCATAGTTCTAGCAGCTTCAACCAAAGTTTTATTTCTTCTTTCAACAACTCCATTTGTTGATATCTTTCTTATGGATCCATATGAATGAGTTATAATGGAGATTTGCAGGAAGATTCCATTTTAGCTTTATGTGAACTTTTCTTCATTTTGTCCATTTCACAAGCAGGGCACTAGGAATCTTTTTCAAACCTAATAGCCAAAAAGCCCTTGACAGGATCTTTACTCAATACCTTGTCGATATCCTTGAAGTTCAGATGTTATAACCTTTTATGCCATATCCACTTTTCCTCTTTTGTAGCTTTAGACAACAAACAGATAGCTTTAGGGGCATTCAGAGTTATGAAGTTCACATAATATAGCTTACCAGTTCTCTTTGCATACATAACTTCAACACCATTAGTAACAACAATAACACATCATGTTATGAAGAATCTGACATGGAACCATTTGTCACATAGTTGACTTATGCTGAAAAGATTTTGCTCTGGCCTCAACATAATAAGTATTAATAATTGTGACATTCCCATTGGTAGGGGTGTTAACTAGCCGAGTCGAGTCGAGTAGTACGTTATTCGAGCCGAACTCGAAAAAATAATACCAGGCTCGAGCTCGATTAATTTTTCAAAGTCAGGCTCGAGCTCGAGCTCGAAAAAATTTCAATGTTCGAGCTCGAGCCCGATGCTCGTTTATGAGCTCGACTTCGAGATCGATTAACTCGTTTATGTACTCAAGATCGATAACTTTTATAATTTGATTATATAATTTGTAAACAAATAAATATGTAAAGCTCGAAAAAATGTATGCCTGAATGGCTTGGCTCGGCTTGACTCGACTAGTAATGCTTAATCGAGCTTTCGAATGAGTCGAGTCGAACATTGTTGTTATGGAGCTCGGCTTGTTAACTTAACCGAGTTTTATTTCGTGTTCGAGACCGACTCGAGCTCGACAACTATTAGGCTCAAGCTCGAGATAAACGAGCTCGAGCTCGAGTAACTCGTTAAAAGCTCGACTCGTTAACACCCCTACCCAATGGTAAGCACCCCATTTCCTCTTATATAACCTTTTTCATTGTTACCAAAGTTCACTGTTCCTCTAGGCTTCTCCGTATAATATGTCAATAAATGTTGAAAAACCAATCATGTGTCTAGAACATCTAGAGTCTAAGTACCAAATATGGCTTTCTTGCAAGAACAATTACTTTGATTTAGGTACCCATCTTTGAATGGGTCCTATGATGGCAGTAAAAGATAAAGATTTTGAACTTGTTGAGCTTGAAGACTTAAACTTTTGGTTTCCATACTTTAGCATGTTCAGATCCAAACTTAGGACTGAAAACTCCAGACTTAGATTTAAGTCTCCAATTCATAATAGATTTTTATTTAATTGGTGATGAAGGACTTGATGAAACATTTTTCATTAAGGTTGTACTCTTTTTAGTCTTGGGAATATCTTTAGAGTTAGATTCAGACTTTCGAGAGTAATACATGGTTTTATACCAATCTTTCCTATTCCATTTGAATAGCTCAGAGTTTAATCTAAAAACATTGTGTTCACAATGATCACAATGTAAATGCTTTTGGACTAAAGATATCAAATCAAAACGCAAATAGTTATCAGATTTATGCACAACTGAATTATTAACTGTTTGAACAATTGGTACTTCTCCACAAAATTTGACTTTTTATTTAATGAATCATTGTTTACAACAAGTTTTCAATCAAGAAAAAAAATTCTTAAAAGGAACAAAAAAATTCTTCTATCACGAATCCTTTTTTCTTTTCCTTCCAGATTAAACCAATTTGTTTTTGATCTCTGTAGTAGACAAACATTTTTGGGTTAGTAGATGATTTAACATATTTAGTGAAACCTTTTAAAGATTCATCGGATTTAGTTCCTGAAGTTTCACCCTTTTCAAAAATGCTAGCTCTAGACTTATATTCAAAAATAGGAACTACAATATTTTTAATTGTAAGTATTATTTCACAAACTCTGGATTTGAGTGAATTTTCCAAACGTTTTGGTCCGATAGTTTTGCAATACCTTGAGAATTTGGACCCTGTTTTTGTTCACCTTTTTAAAATACAGGACCAAATAGCTAAATAACTCATCTGGTAGTTTAGTTTTAGATTCAAATTTATCCCCATCAACCATGCTCTCAACATATTTGTAGACAAGATGACCACTTTCTTCAATAATATCATGAGTTTCTACATCTTCTACACCAGAGTCAAAATCTGAATCTAAAGCAGTAATCAATTTTTCAAACAAGTTTTTAGACATGTTTTCTATAAAATCTTATAGTTGTTCAGATTATTGATTCTTAACATAATTTGATATAGATTCAAAACTTTTCTTATCATCACTACTCTAAATTTCAGAATCAGGGTTATTTTAAACATGTTCAGAAATCTGGACAATATCATTAGACTTTTCTTCAGAAATCAGAATACAAGGTTCAAAACTCTGGAAACTAGGTTCAAAACTCTGGAAACTAGGTTCAATGTTAGAACACTTAGGCATCGTATTTTATTAATCTTAATATCTTTGGACTTGTGTTTAGAATTTTCTTGAGGAAACATGAACTCATAATCTTTATAAGAATAGTATGACATTCTATTTTTGTAACTTTGATTTAATTCGGTATAATCAAAAGTCACACTATTATATTTTGGATTATTATCACTTTCACAACTCTGAGAGATTTCATGAGAAGTCTTATCACCGTGTTCAGAGTTAGATCCTTCATCAACTTTCTATTTTCCTTTCCATCCAGAATATGATGTAGAGGCTTCAGAGTTCCAACTTAACAAAACTTTCAGTAATTGGAATCCTTTCAACAAGATTTTCATGTTTAGGCTTAGAAATTGAACTTTCAGGTTTTGTTTGAAAAGTGCCCATTTTTGAAAAAGCATACATATATGTCGGGGCATTTTTCAAAACATAAGTTTCATTTAAGCCTAATCCCATTTTTCGATTCTAAAATCTTGTATACTTAGGATTGTTAGTCAATGAGTTCAAAGTTTACTCAGTCTAACCTCTTTTAAAGTTTAAGACCTCAAAGTGATTTATTTTCTTGTATAAATCAATTATTTCTTTAGAAATAAAATCATACTTATATGTAAATTTCTGTTACTATCTTCTACCTTCTCAAAATCTTTGTATAGCATAAAAATCTATATAGTTAAATTAGATTTTCATTTTTTTTAAATCTCTCTTTCTCTGAATCGTGATGCATAACTCTGAAGAATTATTTTTCTTCTATGAGTTTGTTAACTATGATTCTTTCACCTTTAAGTCTTTTCTTCAAATCAATAAATTAAGAAGACATGGATTTAGTTTTATTTTGAAGATCTATTTCAAGAGAATGGGATCCCTTACATTCTGCATCAGATCCAACTTGTGAAGATTCATAAATGTAAGATTTCTCTATGGAACCCATAATGCATATTGGAGATTTGAGAGAAGTGAGTAGTCTCTTCTTCATCGTTAGATTCATCCAACCAGTTTTCCTCCTTTGGCATTAAACTTTGGTCATCATCCTTCTTCTTGGCCATCTGCATCTTCCTGGAGTAATAATCTGAGTTTTTAGTCTTTTTAAATCTGCATTCTCTTGGAAAATGTCTTGGCTAACCACAATTCAAACTCCTAAGAACCTCAGAAATCTTTTTCTTCTTTTCACCACTTGAATTCAGAATTGTATTTCTTGTCCTATTTCCCTTTTATAGTATTCAAATTTGGGTTTCTCTGAATTGTATTTATTCTCACTTCCCAAATCTCTTGTTAAAAGCTCTAGTAATAAGTGCATGATTATCATATATCTTCTTCATCTCCACATTTTAATCACCATCATATTCATCAGAGAAATCAATTGCTAACTCTGGATAGTCAATGATTTTAGAAGGGGAAGATCTTGAACTCTTAGAACTGACTTTGATTCTTCTTTTGAGATCTAAGCCAAGGAATCAATAACTTTTCTATTTTCTTCAATAGGTTCCTTAACCTCGTCCTCATACTAATTTAGAGTACCATAAATGTTATGGATATACTTCTTGTTTAGATTTTTATTCATTTGAAGATTTACAGTGAAACTGTCCCACTCAGGTCTAACATTCTTCATAAACTTGTTGTTTATCTCTGAATTGAGCTTCTGAACACCATTCCTCATTAGATCATTTAAATTATCAATGAATCTTGTGTA
The DNA here is from genome assembly GCA_033807775.1 of Saussurea involucrata. Taxonomy (NCBI): domain Eukaryota; kingdom Viridiplantae; phylum Streptophyta; class Magnoliopsida; order Asterales; family Asteraceae; genus Saussurea; species Saussurea involucrata. The sequence continues at coordinate 165,571,016 of CM066320.1, forward strand.
AGATTCAGATAGAATGTCTCCTTTCATCGCTTCAAATCTCTCATATGTTCCTATGCATGTATTCAATTTGTTTTATGGAGCCTTCTCCCCCTCCTTATATTTGGGCTTCAAACTTATCACTACTAAACGAAAGACTTTTACCAACGAACTTTTCCATGGGAAATTTGTCGTTAAAGGGTGATTCGTCACAAAACCGTCACAAAAGTTGGTGGGTAAATTTTTGGTGGGTAATGCAAATCAGTGATAGATTACCTAGGGATTCTCTGGGTCATCTATGGGTATTTTCTCGAAAAACATTGGATTATACCGAACCATTGATACTTTCTGGGTCATCCCTGGAAATCTTCCTGGGTAAAATTTGTGGGTAAAAGCATTTGTTTTGTAGTGTATCCCACATAGCGTTAGCAGTTTTGAGACTGCCAACCCTTTTGAAAATACCATTTAGAAGTGCCATAGTGGGTAGAACAAGTGTCCTTCTGTCAATACTTGCTCTTCCTTTCATCAACATTATACTTCTTTGGATCTTTCTTGATCCTTGATGCATGAATTACATAAGTGTCTGTGGTGTCAAGGACATCATGGATTTATATGAAAACTATGTATGGTCCATCAGTAATAGATTTCATCAAATATTCATCTATATTATCCAAGAATTGGATCATACGAATTCGCTATTGTAACACCTCGAGAATTCCACGTAAGTAAAGAAATGTTCTCGCCTTCCTATTTTGTAAAATCGCATGACTTTAATCTCGTCGTATTAAACCGTAATTCACCCTAGTAAACAAAACCTTATGGGTTTCATACGTGTGTACTTATCGTTAGCATAGTTGGCCATGCATGGGTTTTAGAGGAGGTATGATCCTATCTCAATCGTGTACGTCTCGTGTGGGTCGAATAGGGATTTCATTTTCTCGCAACCACTCCACTTTCTAGGACATAGTTAATGCAAGAGAAGATCCTAGGTGTGTAAGACCTTCAGGTGATCAAGTCCATCATTATCTAGAGTTCACCATCTCTAGGGTTTTCTCAAGAAAACTAGGTTTTCTCCCTACAAACCTTCCAAGGTGAGTTCATCCTCTTTTATTCAACTTTATACATGTTAAATGTGCACTCTTAAACTTTTAAACATTTCCTTGTCATATTTTCCATGAAACTAGTTGGGTTTTCATCAAATCCTTACTTTGAGAGATTTTGGAGTTTTTACTTGGATGAAATTGTGATAAGGGTAAATGTGACCATACTTGAGTTTCTTTATGGTCCATTTACTTTCAAAATGTATTCTTCTAAATTTATGAGGTAGAATATTTGTGGAGCAAAAATTAGGGTTTTGACATTTTGGTGGGTTTTGACAAGATACATGGAAAATGAACTTCTATTGGTAAATAGGTGTTTTGGAAACTATGGGAAGTACTGATGCACTATGAGAGGATTCTCGTATATAAACAAGTATGCCATCTTGATGGGGATTGTATGGAAACCTTGTGTAAGTTATTCAATATATAATCCTAGTATATATATATATATATATATATATGTGTGTGTGTGTGTGTGTGTGTGTATGTATGTATGTGATTGGGAATCGTGTTGTTGGTATTGAGTGTAATGGATCCATAAGCACTAGAGTCATTTATGTCCAATGTCGGAACGCTAGTTTTTCACATTGAGGCACAGTTAGGCATCGACGGTATGGTGTAAGTCCTACGTGCTAATACGTTCTTGGATGTTAGTATTTCATGGGTGTACGTTTTAAGTAGCCACACCCAACATCCCATATGTGTTCTATTATGTGATTGGCTTTACTAACATGTCAAGTGGCTTACTATCGTGTTCCGTCACTTGTGTTAGTAAACAGGACTCCCCTGTTAACCCAAGAGGTAATTGTATATTTGTGAAGCTCACTCATAATTATTAAATACTATTAATTGCCCTTCTACATCAAAGATTATTAATTCTCTTAATTATAACTGCTTGTTCTCACTAGGCTTTAGCCTAACACTTTTTCTTAAAATGACATGTATAGCAGGTCATTATAGCTGTGGGACTCCTCGGGTGTGAGCGGAGAGTCTTGAAGGGACGTTAGCATTTTTGGTTGAACATAGAGGTGGACATATTGAGTATAGATTCGGTATACTTTTGAGAGCGAGATAGCAACACCCATCTATAATCTGAACTTTGATAGTCTAGATTAGTCGGTTGTTGAGCTTTATTTCGCTCGGTTATTTGTAATGTAAACACCATACAATGATTTCCCCTTTTGGGTGATTTGTCTATGTCAGTTTAGTTTATTCCGCAGTTCTTTTCAGGTTTAAATTTTACTCAAATTTTCAGGGTGTTACGGCTATTGATGGTATTCCAGAACAAACAGGGCAGGTGGTTTGGTATCAAATTCGATAATAATGTATTCTTTCGACATGATCAGATTAGTATGTGTTGCACAACCCCAAACCGAGCGTTGCTTGTCCTCAAGCAAAATAGCGATAGAAAATTTAAAACCCAGGGTCTTAACAAAATTCGCACAGCAGTGAAGTTGGTGGTGTCATTATGGATCTTTACAAATCTTATTCAACAAAAGGAATTAACAGATTAATCAGAACCTTTTACCGAGACACCCCTAGTTTGCAAAGGTCGAAACACTTACTCTCTAAGAATAGAACTGGTCGGGACCACACTACATCAAACTCCACCTAAAGTCATGTATGATCAGGGAGGATTTCGCCTCGACCCTACCTCACCGGACTCTCAATTCACTCGAACCCTAGGTTGTCCCACATGTTGTCATACAATTGGAGGTTATATGCAAGAATACTCGAATAATAGCATGAACAACGTAACAAGAAAGACGCACCAATGTCCAAATAAACGATCTCGGAAGGAACCAACTAACAAGACTAAGACTATCAGTGTCACTTTCATCTATCCTCGTACTTTCCAAAAGATCATCCAGGTCTTTACAAGGGTTGTAATGGGGCTAGGCTATTGGCTAAGAAACGAAAGGTAACTCAGATCAAAAGTCCTCACAATACCGGTGTACGAATAAAAAGTTATCCTTCCCATTTTGTCTTTTGCCTCTTTCAACATGTTTGCATCCCACTTTCCTTGATTGAGTATGTGAACCTTATTTCCTTCTATACATTTGAGCTCCCCATTTTTTCTACAGTGAGCTGACCAATTGGCCTTATTTCTTTTTCACTGTTTTTTAATATATATATATATACCCTTTTTGCATGACCCTTTTTGGTCATATCACTCTTTCCGTACTTCCTTCTGATTTACATCTCTCTATCCCCCCCCCCCCCCCTTTTCATACAATGTCTCATCCCACCTCTCGTAACCGGTACTTGTTTGGACCAAGGTAGGCTATTATAAAGGCTAGGGTTTAATATGGGGTTTAGAATCGACATAATCAGTGTTTGGCTGCAAAAATGGCTAAGGATAACTCAAAAAGAAGGGTGCGCAAGATAAAACACTCAATACTCACTTTGCCTGGAATCATTTCTTAAGGTCTATACTCAGATAAAATGCTAGCGACACTAGATATCCCTATGGACGTCTTTGCTAATTGGCGCAAGTCTATAGTGAGATCAACTATAGTCACTACAAAAATTAGTGAGAAGTGTATCGAGTTCATGTATTTCCTCTCAGAATCGACGCTTGATTGGCTCAATACCTCACTGTTGGGTGGTCTCCACTAATGTCCCTAATACATACAATCTTTCGGGTCTCATTCGATGTGGTGCTATCCTTCACAGTTCATTCCTCAAAAACAGTATTCTATTTACTCCTAACGGTGAATCAGACAAACATTCAATCATGGACTATAGTTCCGTTCCTTGCCTAAGATATAATACAGATCAACAAAATGACACAATGACTTCACTGCTACCCCAAACCGAAATACACATTGTCCCCAATGTGCACTTACTTCTATTACAGTCCTCCAACAATAACTTGTGCGAAATTAGTACAGTCATCCAAGAATTAACTTGTCAAATAAGTACAGTCATCCCAAATAAAATTAGAGCAAAACAGATCAAAAATGAAAATGAAAACAAACCGTCTTCATTCCCCACGATTCCGGCGTCTAGCACCGCCCGGCTGCTGTTTCCTTACTCTCCTTTCTGTCGGCGGGTTGGCTGGGCCTGCTGCGTCTGGGACTTGTTCACCTCTCATCCATCGACGCATGTCTTCGAACCCCCTATCCATTCTCGTGAATTGTGATCGCATCTCACGTTCCATCGCCTCCATGCGCACATACATCCGTGGGTCAGCATCAACGGGCGGGTGCCCTTCATCCGCAGCGGGATCATAATTGACGTCATCGGTGTCCACATCATCTGCATCGCTTGGTATCTCCATCTCCTCATTTGCTACTGCCTCTCGTCTATCCAACGTCTGGGCAGCTGTTACTTGGACGCGGTAGGTGCCCCGATCAAACGGTGAAGGGGGGTCTACAGTGTCCCCAATCTCCAAACCTGCATCTCTGCACAGATTAGTAATCAAGCAAGGAAAAGGAAGGATACATGTGTTTCGCTCAGCAGCGGCATCAATCATATGGAGTTTAACAATGTGGCTGACGTCTAACGGCATGTTGTGCTGTATGCAATAAAGGATCCGTGCCACGTAAGGGTCAACCGTGGTATAATGAGTGGAAGGGGCTAGACTCCCCTTGATGAAACGCAACCACACCCCAATTTCCGGGTGTAGTTCGCTCTTCTTTATCTCGTGCCTTCTTGGTGCCCATGCACCACGCCCGTTGCGCCTCAATGCTGACGCAATAATGGGGCTATGCGTCTCGTCCTGCCTGACACCTTAGATGGGGGGTATACCGAACGTTGCATCCAGATTTTGGTAACGTGGTACTCCATAGTGGTTTCAGATGTCATCCATCGTGATGCGCACCTCGATCCCACGGAGCTGTACGACATGGAATTCCCTGAAAGCCGGGGGTACCATCGTTGCGTAGAACTCTATAACGAGCTCCGGATCATACGGTTCTGGCTCGCGTACAAAGTTCGTCCATTCCCTTTGAATGGCAATATCTCGAACCCGGGCGGTTGGAATATCATTAATTTTCATCCCCCTCTCGGGATGAATCGTCCTATCTTCGAACCTTTCCACTCGTTCGTCGAAGTGGAGATGTTGGTGGCACGCGACTTCGCGGCGGGTGGCTTGGTTGCTTTGGTAGTATTGGAACCACCTTGCTGGATTTTCAGGGTTCGTGCGCACCATGATTCTACAAACATATAATAAGTTAATTAGCAACACATCATTAAGATAGCCACCCCAAACCTAGTCCAGGACTAGGTTTGTTGCATAACTCAGATTTTCATCTAAAGCACAAGAATCATACCCCAAACCTTGGTAAAACCAAGGTTTGCAATGGGGTGCTGTGTGGAAAAATAAATCAACAGTAGGCACCCCAAACCTAAGTGAAACTTAGGTTTGTGTATCCTATTTGATCTAATAAACGCAAATACCTACACACATTCACAATATATCACCAAAATTCTGCCCTAGCACAAGGAGACTCATAAACATTCAGCAGCTTAATCATTAAGCACAGTCAATAAGCACTGCTTCCCACAATTCATAGCATTTACACAACACTTAACCTCTCTCATGTAAGCTCATCTTGTACATTACAACCCTGCATACTCACAAATCAGAATATACAAGTTCTTAACAAGCACAAAATCATCACAAATGGTGAGCCCAACTAGACACTATCATGAATCCCTAAAGAAAATCAAGCCCTATGTGAGAAAACTATGAAATAAGCATGGCAAAACATTCTCATGGCACCAATCATTACAAAATCATGTATACCCACTTGAAAATGACGAACAATAGGAGACAAATAACCATACCATCGGTTTTGACTAAAACATTCCCAACAAGAGTAAAATTAGGGGCAAGAGATTGTACCTTGATGCTTTGTGGAAGAGATGAGAAGAAGAACTTGGGAGAAATCGGTGCTTGGAGGTCGAAAACGGTGAAAGAAGGGTGTTTTTGAGACGAAAACGGCTGAAGACCAATTAGGGTTTGTGAAAAATGGCTGGATTTTGCGAAAAAGGGCTTTTTATACTTGTCAGCATTTCCGCGCGGATACCGGCGCCGATTGGGCCACGCGGTGATCTGCGCCAGCTTCTGTTTATTTAACCTGCGCCGATTCTGGCGCTGATGGACCAGCTCCATGATCCGCGCCAGCCTCTGTTCGATTCTCAGTTTTACCCCGCGCTGATTCTGGCGCCAGTTCACTGGCGCCAAGACTGGCGCCAACCAATGTTTGCTTATTTTCGCTTCTTTCGTTCTTTGCTCACGGAACTTCACCGCACTGATCTTAGAGAGACATTTCCCAGGGACAAACAAACACACACATTAACAAAAACAAAATCGCTAAAAGAACATTAAAATAGAAAACTAACCTACGGTGGGTTGCCTCCCACCAAGCGTCGTATTTAATGTCGTGGCACGACTCCTCCCGCGATCACTCATTTGGTTGATTTAAGTAGATGCTCGAGATTTTTCAACTTCACCACCCAAATACGGTTTCACCCGTTGACCGTTCACCTTAAATCTTTGGCCGTCCTTCCCTTCTAGCTCCACCGAGCCATAGGGGAACACTTCTATCACTTTGAATGGTCCCGACCACTTGGTCTTCAGCTTACCTAGAAATAAGCGGAGACGAGAGTTAAATAAAAGAACTTCCTTTCCTGGGACAAGTACCTTTTCTCGAATCCGGCGATCATGAAACGTCTTTGTCCGTTCCTTGTAGATTGACGCGTTCTCATATGAGTCCAAACGGATTTCTTCTAATTCGTTCAATTGTAGCAAACGTTTTTTCCTAGCTTTTTCTGCATCCATGTTCAATTGCTTCACTGCCTAGTATGCCTTATGCTCCAACTTGACCGGTAAATGACATGATTTTCCGAACACAAACCGGTATGAGGTGGTTCCGATGGGAGTCTTGAATGCAGTCCGATACGCCCATAAGGCGTCATCCAATCTCAGCGACCAGTCTTTCCTTGATGCATTCACCGTCTTTTCAAGAATGTTCTTCAGTTCCCGGTTGGAGACTTCAGCCAACCCGTTAGCTTGTGGATGGTACGGAGTAGTTACACGATGTTTAACTTCGTACTTCTTCAACAACGCCTCTAAGTAACGGTTGCAGAAATGACTCCCTCCGTCACTGATTAATGCTCTCGGTACCCCAAATCGTGTGAATACATTCTTCTTCAAGAACTGAATAACTGTCTTCGAGTCGTTGGTTGGAGTAGCGACCGCTTCCACCCATTTCGATACATAGTCGACAACGACTAAGATGTACTCATTACGGTATGATGGAGGGAAGGGACCCATGAAGTCGATGCCCCATACGTCGAAAAGTTCTACCTCCATGAATATCTGCATCGGCATCTCATCCTTCTTTGAAATATTCCCCGTTCGCTGGCATCTATCACATCAAGAAATGAAGTGGCGAGTATCCTTGAACATCATCGGCCAGAAAAATCCCGACTATAGCATTTTCGCAACCGTTCGATCAGCACTGAAATGACCTCCACATTCCAAAGTATGGCAAAATGTGAGGATACTCTCTTTATCTTCATCGGGCACACAGCGTCTGATCATTCCATCTCCACATCTTTTGTACAAGAACGGCTCATCCCAATAGTACCGTTTAGCATCCGCATAACACTTCTTCCGTTGAGGTGAGTTCAATCCAAAAGGTTTCACATTACCTGCAAGAAAATTTACCAAGTCAGCATACCATGGGTCAACAGACGACTTAATAGAAAATAACTGCTCATCTGGAAAAGAATCATTTATAGGGATAGTTTCAATTGTTTACGATGACTCCTCCCCGATTCTAGATAAATGGTCGGCCACTGAATTCTCGGACCCTTTCTTGTCCCGTATCTCGATATCGAACTCTTGTAATAGCAGCACCCATCGAATCAACCTCGGCTTTGCGTCTTTCTTAGCCATTAGGTACTTCAACGCCGAGTGATCAGTGTAGATAATGATCTTGGATCCGACTAAGTATGATCAGAACTTCTCACAAGCATATACCACTGCCAACAACTCTTTCTCGGTGGTTGCATAATTGATCTGTGCCTCGTCTAACGTTTTGCTGGCATAGTAGATCACATGCATCTTTTTCTCCTTTCGTTGGCCCAAGGCAGCTCCCACAGCTACGTCGCTCGCATCGCACATAAGCTCGAACGGAAGATTCCAATCGGGTGCAGTAAGTATTGGTGCCGAGATCAGCTCCCTCTTCAATCTGTCAAAAGCCAAAATACACTCATTAGAAAAATCAAACTTAGCATCTTTTAACAGCAAAGAACATGTTGGTTCCTTTTTGCTAACACAATGATCTTAACTTTCAGTTAGTTCAGATTGTATGGTGCGGAAGCGTATTTAAGAACTGAAAGAAAATGTAAGGTAGAAGATCACACAATATCAAATAAAGCAAAGAGTAAATGACATGTTTCTCAAAGATTACTGTATTTGATATATAATTAGAACACCAAGAACTTCAAAGGATTGACAAGAAATCTGCAGTTTAATGGTGTGTGTGTTGTGAAAAGCTTAATAGAAGAGTTCACATGAACCTTCTATTTATACTACTCCTAAAGGGGACAATAAGGACTGAAGGTACAAGACACTGTTCAGGAACAGTAGCTGAAAGGTACAAGACACAGTTTTGGAACAGTTGTAGATACAACGTTCATTAAATGCTCCATATTCAACTTTAGGCGGAAACCTATCAGAGTTTGACACGTGGAATTGTCAGGTCATGCCTTTGTACGATTGATCTTTATAACCTTCGAATGGTAGGTATTGTAAGAAGCATGTCCGTCCTTGTTAAGATCTTTTGCGTAGATCTTCTTTTTCCCACTGAAGCTTTGTCAAGTATGACAGAGGCTCTGTGGCCTTGTCCGCATAGAAGAGTCTCGTTTCTTCACTTCGGTCTTCCTGATTAACCCGGTAGAGCCTCTGTTAAAGACTTCTGTCTTCTCGGTTACTCGGCTACTCGGCATAGCCTCTGTGGGTTACTTCTGTACTTAGACTATTTTCACTACTTTTACATACAGAAAGATTGGAGCTAACAATCTCCCCCTAAGTAGTGAAAATAAAAAATTTGAAAGTGCAAGTGTTTTCTAAGTGCAAGAATATTTTATTTTCATATTGGAGTTTGCCAGAGGCATTTACATTTGACTGTATTGAAAAGAAAATTTTACAGAGGATCGGTTTGACTGACTCAGAAGTTGGCATTCTTGAAGTCATTGAAACTTCTGCGGTCGAGTCCTTCTTGTTTGAGCTCGTGATAGAAGCTGATGCAGAGATTTTGGAAGTTGATTGTTGCATCGATAACTTCTATCAGTCTGTCGGCAAGACTTTGATTCATGATCTTTGATCCTCTGTGCTCCACTAGGATAGTTCTAAACTCTGTCAAAGTACTTGTTGCGTACTTCTGACAGTCCATCTCTACGAACAACTTTGATTTACCAGAAGGATCTAGAAATACTAACCCGACCCTTGGATTTGTGATGATTGAGTTTGGTGTAGCAGAGGGAGAGCAGTAGTCTTCTGGTGGATAAACGGTTAAGCTCTTTACTCCAAGATCTCGAGCCAATTGAAAGTCTACCATGCTGTATAGCAGAAGCTTTTCGCGTATGGCCTTTCTTATCACTCTGTAGGCTCTGCGAACTTTGTCGGTTGTGAAGTTCTCTTTTGTCCATTCCAGAAGTTCAGGTAGATCATAAGGATTGAGATTCCTAAGATCTGCATCTGCAAATTGGTTCTCTGATCTGTCCTCTCTTTTGACCTTGTAGATGTTGTAGGAGAGTCTAGGCCAGCTTCTGGTTTTTGAGAACTTACAATATAGGACTTTGACGATCTTGGATGTTGAGAAGACTTCATGTTTAGGCTTGGGTTTTGTTCTGGTGAAGAGGTTTTCGAGGTCAGCATGGAAGTCAGGGTCTTGAATGGTTGGTTCTGATTGATCCATTATGCCCATTATGCTGTAGAGGTACCTGTATACCACTTCTTCCATTTGTGGTGGTGGTGGTTGAGGTAAGGTTCTGCGCAGAGCATTCATTTGGTTCATGACTTGTGCCACTCGATCCTCTGACGGTTTTGTCTTTGGATCCAGAACAGGAATATCTGACAGAGGTTTAGTGCCGAAAGCCCAATCTTCTTCTTCTTCAGGCTTTGGTGTCTTATACGCATCGAAAGAGCTCTTCATCAGTTTTACTGTTGAAGGTTGATGCTTAGGCTTTTTCTTCTGCGGTTCCTCTGTCACAATTCCTTTTCCCTTGTCTTTTGCCTTCGGCTGTTCTGCTTGTTGAGATGGGGTTGCCTCTGTAGGATTTGACTCTTGAGTCTCAGAGGGCTTTGATGTTGATGTTTCTGTTGGTTTGGGGATTGCCTCTGTTGGTTCTGACACTTGAGTTTCAGAGGGCTTGATTGGTGATTTGGTTTTGGGTTCTGTTGGAGAGGTTTCAGTTGTTTTGCTCAGATATTTTCTTTTGTGAGCAATGGTGTTGGTTTTGGGTGTTGGGGAAGGTAGTTCATCTTCGGAGGATGTCAGAAGGTGGACTTCTTCTTGGTTTTGGACATCTTTTCCAACTACAGAAGGAGTTTCCACAGAGGTGGGTGTTGCCTCTGTGGTCTTCTGTTTTTGAACCTGGATTGTTTCTGGTATTTGGATTTCTTCAGAGATTATTTCCATAGAGGTGGGTGTTGCCTCTGTGGACAGTTGTGTTCTTTGTTGGGTTTGAGATGGGGGTGCTTGGTTGATGGGTTGTGCGGCAATTTGTGGAGCTGGTAGACCTCTGCTCGCAACTTTTACACTTTGTTTCTCCCCTCGATTCTCCCCTTCAGGATGATCTGATGGACCATGATGGTCATCATCAGAGTCATCCTGATGTTTATCTGTCGTACCCTCTGCCCTGCATGTTGTATCTGGTTTCTTTGGTGGAACAGCCCCTGCAGCAATCATTTTTGCGCACAAGTCATCACAGAGGCCAAGCAGTGTTTCAACCTCTGCTTGTGTGTTGAAGCGCATTCTGCCGACACTAGCTTGAAACTCTTTGACATAGTGTGTGTTGGCAACGGTGAAATCTTTGATGAATTCGGTCATCTGATCAAGTATTCCTTGGCCGAGTTCTGTAACTTGTGCTCTTGTCATGTAGTCAGAAGGCTTCATGGCTTGAGTATTTCTTGTTGTTTGTTCTTGAACTTCGTCTAAGGCCTTCTTTAGATCTTCAGGTGTAAGACCCTTAGATTTTGAAGATTGGTCTTTTAGTTGCAGAAGGAAGTGCTTGACAGAGTCTTTGAAGGCAGTGGTGGCGGCTTTTCCGAATTCAGCTGTTGCAGAGGTGGCAGTGGTAGTAGCAGTGTGTGTTGCAGAGGACTTCATCTGGGTTATGGCGTTTTGCACCTCTGTGGACAAGGTGTCCATTTTGGTGTTCAGATCAAGGATTGCCCTGGATGTAGTATCTGCAAAAGATTTGAAAGAGCTTTGCAACTCTTTCATTGTTTGGTTCACATAGGTGACAAGGGTTTGGAACTCATCCCTTGATACATGTGAACTCGTTGTAACCTCTGGGGGAGCACATTCGTCCCCAGAGTGAGTCTCTGTTCCTGAGACACCTTCTTTCGCCCTTGTTTGGATGTTGGGGGCGGAAGGATTTTCTTCTGATCCTCGAGCAGAAGCAACTAGTGCCTCAGACTCTACAGAAGTTCTGTGAAGAACATTGTCTAGATCCACTCCAGAGGTGGGTACTAGATTATCCTTCTGTTGACTCGGAGACTTGTCTAAAGTCTCTCCGTCTTTGTGCACTCTAATCTCCTCTGAAGAGATGTTTGGACCTAGTTGTGTGCGTGGGGCAGAGGAAACAAATTCCTCTGCTAGGATGTCGGGTGTGATCTGGGGCAATAGATCACGAACTAAGGATGAATCCTTTTGAGAGGATTCCCCTGGAATGATGGTTTCCCCGGTTATTATTGGTACAGAGGATGAAAGAGTTTCCTTTGTCCGGATGGTTTGGGTTGGGGTCGAGTCGTGCTGCTCTTTTTCAATATTGCCCTCTGCCACTAGACTGGCGGCAATAGAAGTGTGGGTTGCACTGGGAGTTGGTTTTGGTTGTGTGCCTCTATTACTTCAGGTATCTTTTCTTGCATCTGCTTCTGTGAAGCATCCGATCACTTGTTCTCCATCGATGGTCTCAACCTCTGTTGCGACCACTTCTGCCCTTTTCTCCCCTTCTTCTGTAACATCTTCACCCCTTGAACCTAGGGAGTCGTATATAGGATGAGAGCCGTATAATTTCATGACATGTGGATGATAGAGACCTTTTCGTATTTGGTCAGCTTCTTCTTCATCTGAATCTATCTCTGAGACCTCTATCCTTGTCTCCCTCGTTTCAATCACCTCCTCTGTTGGATTTTCTAACATGGTATCCATGTTATGGTCTTATGCAGCTAGTTGTTCCTTTGGGCTTGGTCTTTGTGCATCAAATCCGGGTTGGGTGAAGGGGTTCTGTAGAACTTCAGGAGTTTTGGATTGATTATTTTGTGGGGTTTGGTCATCCTCCTCTAAGTCTGAAGAGATTCGGAAGTCAGGTTCTTCTGTGGACCCATGGGAGAGGGGTTCTGCAGTCCATCCAGCAGTGTTTAGAGTATAGGCGAATTCTGGGTTTTGGATGAAGTCAGAGAAATCCCCGTGATGTGCATAGTTGAGGGGATTGGGGGATTGCAGAGGGGATTCTTGGGTTTGTTCTTCTGCTACTCCTTCTGTTCCCTGTTCCTCTACTTCTTCTGCCACTTCTTCCTCTGCTATTGGTTGCATAGGAGACAGATGTTTCCCAGTTTGCTTCTTGCTCTTTCTCCTCTTGGGTTTAGGTGCCCCTTCTTCTGAGGCTTTGGATTTTATCTTCTTCTTTTGCTTTGGGGGAGAGGGAGGAGCAGAAGATCCAACTTCTGTGGCATGAGGAAGAGAGGAATGACCTTCTGCGACACTTGTAGAGGTACCCTCTGTGGTTTTCCTCTTGTGGGTTTTCTTTTGAGGAGTAGAGGAAGAGGGTTTGTGTTTCTTTGAAGCAAAGTAGATGGATTTTCTCTGAGCATGGAATCTGGCTTGATTGTCTTCATGCTTCTGAAAAGCAGTTGCCCATTCTTCATCTGTCAACCTATCTAATACTTCTGTACCTATGGGGACTCCTAGACGCGGTGGTGTCATAGGACTTGGTTCTGGTGTCCTATGATTGCGTATGTATTCTAGTTCTAGTTCTTCGTCCCTAGCATATCCTAGAAGTTTCTTTGGCAGAGGTCTGCAGTGAGGGTATCCATCAACATGTTCTGTTGGGGAGTTCTTGTTCATTTCATACATCTTTGTTATTGGCCCTTCCATTGGCCATTTTTCAAGCAAGAGTAGAGGCTCTAGCAGAACACCTAGAATCCTTTGGAACTGCAGAGGAGGTAGAGCTCCTGATGTGTTCTTTTTCTTCAGGAAGTTGTTCTTTCTGTCGATGGTGTTAACCATTTCTTGCATCATGAGAGTGGCGAAGTCCAGAGGTAGGTCGTAGTAGACTCCGTACATGATGGCTAGTATTTGGTATGAGGATTGATCTGGACTCCCCACTTTCCCGGTTAAGCACCTGTTGAGTATTGAAAAGAGTGTATTCCACAGAGGTGGTAATCTGCCTCTACGGAAGTCATTTCTCTTTCTGAGTGGTATGTTGTACCCCAACATTTCGACAAACCTGCAGAGCTCTACATCTGTAGGTTCCTGTGCAACGGTCTTTAATCCTAGAAGACCTCTTGTGGGTAGGCTGAACTCAAGAGAGAACATCGTTCTGTTGAACTTGAGTTCAAGATGTTCGGATTTATCGGGTTTGGAGATGTAGCCTTTGATCTGTCGGTCTTCTGGATCAAATCTGCAACTTTGCCAGAATTGATTTATGTATCTGGCAAGGATTTTGTCCACGGTTTTGGACAGAAGAGGGTAGAGAATATGTTGTTCCTAGATATGGAGAAGTATAACATGTGCTTTCCCAAAAGCAGTTCTTGAGGGAACAAGGTAGTGATTATTGGGTTTTAATGGTAGAACATTTGCAAAATGTTCATGAGCAAGGAAGTCTTGAAGATGGGTTGTCGGAGCAAAGTCTGCTTCATCGCCTGAGTTGTCTTGTTCTAGGTCTTTGGCGATTTCAGGGTTTTCTGAATGTTCAGAGTGTTCAGGGTTTTCAGGGGAGTTCGCCGGTGAATGTTCAGGGGAGATAGCTTGAGAAGATGAGGCCATTTCTTGTATAAAGATAAGAATGTTGCAGGTTTTTGCAATGGTTCGCCGGAGAAGAAGATGAGTGTGCGTAAAGGTTTTATGAGGAGTGGTAACTCGGGTTTTATAGTGAAGGGTAGAATCTGAAGAGGTAAATATATGGAAGTGAATAATTTTTGGGGTCCGTACTTGAGTGTGAACGGCGGGTTCAACTTTCCAGGAGAACGTGTGCCGTGTACGTCCAATGAAAGTGTCACACGTCAGCAGTGTCAGAGCACGACTTGACGTCGTGCGCGGCCCATTAATGCTTGGCGCGTGTGTTTCTTTTCCTCCATATATTTTTCACTCTCAGTAAAATAGCCGTTACTGTTGCAGAATGTCCCCAAGTTTGAAAATGACAGAAGCTCTGTAGAGATAGAGCTCTGTTGTTTGAAACTCTCTTCGAATCCTCTGTTGCTTGCACCTTTACCAAAAATGTTTGAAAAGCATTGGAGAGGATCGATAGATTTTAGAGAAGAAATGTCATTCACAGAGGTTTTGGAGCTCTGTCAGAGCTAGCAGAAGCTCTATGAGAGAAAATTTCTCATAACTAAAAATCTATTAAACTTTTTGATCATCCAGGTTTTTAATCTTTTTAAGAATTGTTTTTAGGACATATTTTGAAGTTGGTGTCCTAGAAAACTGTTTTGGATAAGGTTCTATGCGAGTAACTCCTTTTTAAAAGCCTTTGTTGGTCTACAGAGTTTCTTTGGTGGAATGAGCTCTGTGACCAACAATCTTTTGAGAATCTCAAAGTGTGCATTTGTGCAAAAGAGGTCTTTTTGAGAAGACATTCATAATCGATCAAAAGAGTTTAAATTTACGATCAGAGATTTTCTCTGGCAGAGCCTCTGTTGAGCTCAGCAGAGGCTCTATGACCTCAAATTTCTCATAACTCACAATTTATGCATCTTTTTGATCATTTGAAGTTTGAAATATCTTTGGCAGTGTTTCTAGGAAATTTTTGGAAATTTTTGTCCTAGAAAACTGTTTTCTAAACAGATTTCGTACGTGTAAACATCAAATATCTTGATTTGTATGCACGAGTTCTGTGGTATATGAACCCTTTTTACTTGAGACCTTCTGTATGACATTCAAGACGATCGATCGAGTCCTTATGTAATTTGTAGTCATAGAAGATCTATCTTACAGAAGCTCTGTTGAGCCCAGCAGAGGCTCTGGAACCTTAAATTTTTCATAAAGAGAGACTCATCAATCGTTTTGATTATTTTCTTTTTGGAATGTCATAAGCAAAGTTTCTAGGACATATTTGGAAATTTGTGTCCTAGAAAACTGTTTTCTTGAAGGATTTTTCTCAAATACTCACATTTTGACTTTCCTTTGTTCGGCGAAATTCTTGACCTCTGTTGATTGTGGTTGATCACAATTCTTCTTTGGCTCCCCCTTAAATGATCAACTTCTGTAGATCATTTCAAGGTCTCCTTCTGCTCCCCCTTGATCTATGCTTGGGTCAAAATTTGATAAGTAATATGGGACATAGATCAAGTTTCTTAGAGGTTCTGTAAAGACTGTCAGATGTTCTGAGCAATCCTACAGAAGCTCTGTTTTTGTGCAGAACACTTGGTGATTAAGAATTTACATTTAGAAATAAATTAACCAGATAATAAAAGCAATGTATGTACATATTTACAGAAGATTAGATTATACTTACAGAGGTTTTAACTCATGTTTATCATTCCCAACTTACCCACCGAGAAAAGAAATCTTTTCTCATCTAGTGCTTTGGTGAATAAGTCTGCAAGCTGGTATTCTGTAGGTACGAAGTGCATTTCGATTGTCCCATATTCAACATGGTGTTTCAGAAAGTGGTAACGGATATCAATGTGCTTTGTTTTTTAGTGCTGTACTGGATTGGCAGAGATGGCTATGGCGCTCTTTGAGTCACAGAAGATGGGAATCTTGAATATGATGTGGCCATAGTCCTTAAGCTGGGTTTTCATCCACACAACCTGGGAGCAGCAACTAGCAGCAACAACGTATTCGGCTTCTGCTGTAGATGTGGATACGCAGTTCTGCTTCTTAGAGATCCAGCTGACTAGTTTACCACCTAGGAATTGACAACTCCCAGAGGTACTCTTTCTGTCGAGCTTGCATCCTCCATAATCTGAATCTGTATAAGCTTTAAGACCAAAACCAGAGTTCTTCGGATACCAGAGGCCAAGATTTTTGGTCCCTTTCAGGTATCTGAAGATTCTCTTTACAACATTATAATGTGATTCCTTTGGGTTAGCTTGATATCTTGCACAGAGACATGTGGCATGCATTATGTCAGGTCTACTTGCAGTTAAGTATAACAGAGACCCAATCATTCCTCTGTAGAGCGTGCACTCTATAGGTATGCCCTTTGGATCTGAGTCTAACTTATTTCATGTGGCCATTGGAGTTCTCATTACAGAGACATCAGATAGACTGTATTTTGAAAGTATGTCAGAGACATATTTAGCTCGATTTATGAAAATTCCCTGTGATGATTGTTTTACTTGGAATCCGAGGAAGAAAGTTAGTTCTCCCATCATACTCATTTCAAACTCACTCTGCATGAGTTTTTCAAACTTTTTGCACTCTTCTGAATTTGTAGATCCAAAAATTATGTCGTCCACATATATTTGTACAAGCATAATTTCATCACTTTTTCGTTTATAAAACAAAGTGGTATCCGTCTTACCTCTGTCGTAACCATTTTCAAGAAGAAAGGTAGAAAGTCTTTCGTACCATGCTCTTGGAGCCTGTTTCAGTCCATACAGAGCTTTGTCGAGGTAGTACACGTATTTTGGGTACTTAGAGCTTTCAAACCCTGGTGGCTGTTAGACGTATACTTCTTCTTGGATTTTGCCATTTAGAAAAGCAGATTTTACGTCCATTTGAAATACTTTAAAACCTCTGTGGGCTGCGAAGGCTAAGAAGATTCTTATGGCTTCGATCCGTGCGATAGGGGCAAAAGTTTCATCATAATCTATGCCTTCTTCTTGGCGATATCCCTTGGCCACCAATCTTGCTTTGTTTCTTATGACCACTCCTTCTTCATCCTTCTTATTTCTGAAGACCCATTTAGTCCCTATGGCTTGTTTTCCTCGTGGCAGAGGAACTAAAGTCCAGACTTTGTTTCGTTCAAACTGTAGAAGCTCTTCTTGCATAGCATCTACCCAGTTTGGGTCGTCAAGGGCTTCAGAGATCCTTTTCGGCTCCATCACACTAATAAAGTTTGTAAAGAAACAAAAGTTAGCAGTGGCAGATCTTGTTTTTACCTTTTCAGAAGGTTCGTCGATTATAAGACTTGGAGGATGGCTCTTTGTCCACTTTGTTGTTCTTGGGAGATGGTCATCGATTTCATCAAGTTGATCTTCAGAGGTTTCTTTTTGTTGTTCTGGTGTAGCCTCTGTCGTGGATTTTGCTTTCGTGCTTGATCCTACAGATTGTGGAATGTTGGAATGAGTGGTGGTGTTTGTTCCTCTGAGGAAGTATAGTCTGAGTCTTCTCGTTCCTCTGTTATTGGTTCCTCTGTGGTTTGTGGAGTTGGTTCTTCAGTACCTTCTGTGGTTGTTTTCCTTGTTGTATCATCTTCTGTTGGCTCCCCCTCGGCATTTGCATCTGTAAGATTTACAGAGGAAGATGAATTGTTTAAGGGACCTGTTAGAGAGATACCTATTTCGTTCTGGCTGGCAGAAGGTGATTCTCCAGAGGCTCTGATGGCTCCGACAGAGGGATCAATGTCGTCATGGAACATCTCTTGAAATAGAAGATTTAAGTTTTCTTCTCGTGTTTTTGAGATGCCAGAGGATTCCCCTTTTAGACCGAGTTCTGAACTGATTTGTTTAGAAGTCTTTTGGAAGGTGTCGTCAAAAGAAACATTTATGCTTTCTACAAT
Organism: Saussurea involucrata; assembly: GCA_033807775.1. Lineage (NCBI taxonomy): Eukaryota > Viridiplantae > Streptophyta > Magnoliopsida > Asterales > Asteraceae > Saussurea > Saussurea involucrata. The sequence goes on from CM066320.1 coordinate 165,589,228, forward strand.
CGTTCGAGACCGCAGAAGATAAACTCTGTAGGCCTTGGAAGTTGCAGAGTATCCTATGAACTTGCCTTCATTTGCCTTTACTTCAAACTTTCCTCTTGCTTCTCTATCATTTAAGACGAAGCACTTGCATCCAAATACATGGAAGAACTTGATGTTTGGTCGTCTTTTGTTGATCAAATGATATGGTGTTTTGATGTGTCTCTTTACGATGGTTGATCGATTTTGGGTATAGCAAGCGGTTGATACTTCTTCTGCCCAAAATGTCATTGGTAATCCACATGCGGTTAGCATAGTTCTGGCGGCTTCCACAAGCGTGCGATTCTTTCATTCGACCACGCCATTCTGTTGTGGGGTGCGTGCAGCAGAGAAGTTCTGTGAAATTCCTTCTTCTGTAAGATAGGTTTCAATGACAGAGTTTTTGAATTCTGTGCCATTGTCGCTTCTCAGTTTCTGAATCCTGCACTCATACAGAACTTGGATTCTTTTCATTAAATTTATCAGTATGTTTGGAACATCTGATTTTTTTCTGACAAATTCAACCCATGTAAATCTTGAGAATTCATCGATCAAAACAAGTATATATTTCTTACCACCTAGGCTCTGTGTAGCGATTGGACCGCAGAGGTCGACATGAAGCATGTACAGAGGCCTAGTGCAAGATACATCAGTTTTGCCTTTATGGGAAGCTCTTTTGAGTTTTCCCATTTCGCAGGCAGAGCAAAGATGATCTTTATTGAATTTAACGTTTGGCAGACCTTTGACTAGATCAAGCTTTACAAGTTTATCAAGAGTGTGAAAGTTTAAATGGCAGAACCTGTTGTGCCATAACCAGGCTTCTTCGCTTTTGCATGCAACAAGGCATATTTTGTCTTTCTTGTTCTTTGCATTGAAGTTCATGAGATATAGATCTCCTCTTCTTTCGGCTCACAGAAGTTCAAGTCCTGTGTCCTCGCTCTGTAGAGAGCAAAAGGTTCTTTTGAACATTACGTCGAATCCCGTATCGCAGAGTTGACTAACACTGAGAAGATTGTGTTTAAGGCCATCAACATATGCAACTTTGCATACGGTTATATTTTCCTTCTTTATGACTTTGTAGCCTTTGATGTACCCCTTTTTATTGTCTCCAAAGGTCACCGACCCACCATCGTTCTTTTCTTTGTATGTGGATAGAAGACCTCTGTCGCCAGTCATGTGCCTTGAGCATCCGGAGTCTAGATACCAGATTGGCACATACTGCTTCTGCAAGACAATTAGAGAGTTTTAGGTACCCATATCCACATGGGTCCGGTTTTGTCAGGGGTCTTCAAGTTTGCCTTGGCATTCTTGGTCTTTGTTTTAGCTTCTGTTGAAGAAACATTTTGTTTCTTCTTACCCTTGGATTTGTCATTTTCTTTGGGTACAGTAAGGTGACATTGTGGACTTTTGAAGTGTTGGTTTAATTTAAACATAAGATCAAAGCAATGACAGTATTTAATGTGCGAAGAGATTTGCTTGAACTTTTCATTGAATACATTAAATGGGGGCACAGAGGCATTACAATTTATCCTAACATTAGACTTTCTATTACAAGAAGGTTTATGTAGGCTAGATCGTTGTTTGAAAAATCTTTTGTTGAGTGCGGCCTTCTGTGTTCCCCTTCTATGGTGAACTTCTGTAGATTTCACTGTCATAGAAGAAAAAGATTTGTTAATTTTAGTCCATTTACCTTTCTGTTGCCATGTTAGTTCTTCTTTAACAGATTTTAAGGGTTTTAAACTCTTTGAACTCGTTGGAATTTGAGTGGATATTGACTTCTGTTGTTTGAAATTTTCAAGCTCAAGAGAGGTTTTGGCTTGTATGCACATAACCAAAAAGCCTGGACAGATAGGAATTCCAGTGATTTTCTCCTTGGGAGGAATAGTTTTGTTAAGAACTTCAGAGGTTTGTTTAAAAACCTCTGTGTCACTAGGTCCGATCTCTGACTTAGAGTCAGTCTCTGATTAGTCAGATGATGAATCGTCCTCATATACAGAGGTTGAGTCAATTGGTTCTCTTTCGACAGAGACTGGACTTTCAGAACATGTGTCATACTCACTTTCTTCCTTTTCTAAGGAACTATCTTCTAAGTTAACAGAAGTATCTGTTAAGTTTTCTTCCAAGAGATCTTGATCGCTGGAAGATGTACAGAGGTTTTTTTCAGAGATAACAAGTATTTCTTCTGTAATTTTTGGCTTGAACTCAGGTGCCTCTGCTGATAATATCTTTTCAGAATTCATCATGCAGACAAATGCAACTTGAGTTTGAGTCTCGGGTTTACCAAACTTGAAGATTCCTATCTGATCTTGAGTTTTCAGATACCTCTTAGGTTTGGATTCTCTTTTGACAGAGATTGAAGATGACAAATCTGTGTTTTCAAACCACACATTTGTCATCTTCAGAGGTTTCCTCTTGTGAGGTTCCCCAGAGACTTTTTGCCTTTTACTTACAGAGAGAAGATTTGGAAATCCAGGTTTTCTTGTATCTCCTATGTGAAATAGAGAGGACAGAGACTTGTTTCTTTTGGTTCCGGTATAAGGATCTATATCACAGAAGCCAATTCCCTGTCTCCCTATTTGTGTGTTAATTTTTTCGTACACCTTCTGAGCATCTTGAAATTTTTTAATTTGAAGATCTCTTCTGAGTAAATCTTGACAGAGGACTTCTCTTTCCTTTTGAAAATAATTTTTAAGAGCAAGGATGTTCATTCTGTCGCACTCAACATCCATTAGTTCTTTAGACTTTGTTTTTAAGGAAGAATTAAGTTCAGAAATCTTTTCTTTTAAAGGGTTTAGGGTTTATCTTTTTGTTCCAGTCCATTTCAATTTCTTCTTTTTCTTTAAAGATTTTAGCTTTTTCTTGAGTAAGAAGTCTAGCTTCTCTCTCATAGAAGGTGAGCTTTTTCTGAATATCTTCACAAGTCTTTTTCATTTAAGTGTATTCAATGTTAAGTTTAATCAAGTCATCTTCTGTAGTATTAGAGTTAGAGGTAGAAGTGGATACCTCAATGTCGGAGTCGGAGCTGACTTCTGCCATGCCACAGAATAGAGCATTCTTTATTTCGCCTTCGTCAGAGGATGTGTCTGACTCCCAGATTTCTTTGTTCACCATTAGTGATTTCTGAGCATAGTATTCAGCCTTCTTTTTGTAGAAAGCTGCATCCCTCTGAGGGCGATTTGACCTGCTCCTGCATTCGTTGGCGAAGTGACCTGGCTTTTCACAGTTGTAGCATCCTTGATTCTGTGTGGAGTTTCCAGCTCTATCGTCTGACCTCTGTCGGTCACCACTTCTTTCTGTTCGGCATTCATTTGCATAGTGGTCTGGCTTACCACATTTGTAACACTCTTGAATCTGTGGAGTGTTGCCAGCTTTGTCTTCCGACCTCTGTCGGTCATTTCCTCTGTCATTTCTGTCACTGGACCTCTGTCGGTCACCACTTCTGTCGTTTGACCCTTCTCTTTCTTGATTCTCTCTTTCATATCGTTCATTACCAAATTTCTTCTGGTATCCTCTGCTGAATTCCCTAGTCAAAAGAGCTAACGATTTAGCTATCGAGGCCAGGGTCGTGTCTTCTTCTGCTGCTACTTCTTCTTCTTCTTTACTTTCTACCATTATGATTTTCTTCTTCTTCTCCTTTCTTTCCTCTTTCTTTGGTTTCTCTTTAACCTCTGTAGTCTTACCGACCAATGCAAGAGGTGCAATGATCTGGGTTTTTGCTTGTGCTACTTGAGGCTCTTGTGCTGCCAATGTTCCATAGAGGTCTGATAGGGTCCAGGAATCTAAGTCTTGATTTGTTTGCAGAGACATAGATAACTGAAGCCATTCTTCATTCAGAGACTTCAGGAACATAACGTTGTTTTCTTCAGAGGTTCTGTGGATGCCGAACTTCTTGCACTTGTTTATTAGAGAGTTGAACCTATCATACGTAGTTTGTAGAGATTCGGTTGGCAGAGCTTTAAAGGCATAGTATTCATTTATGTATTGAGCTATGCAGTTCTTCTGGGTTTTGACTCCTCCTTCTAGTTGTTTTTCCAGTTCTTTCCATAGATCATATGCAGATTCACATGCATCCATGGACTGGAAAAGGTCATTTGGGATGGCCATGATCAGAATTCTCTTGGTTTTCTGAGCAACTTCGTATTTAGCCCCAATCAGAATCAGACCAATTTTCTTGGGTCTTTGGTTTCGTGTGTTCTGGGATTTCAGGTGTGTCATATGTGCTAGGAACACGAGGTACACTTATCATGGGAACGAAAGGAGGGTTACGTATATAATAAACCAATTCTTTGTCAGTACCCTCAAAGAAGTGAATCATTCGAATCTTCCATTGAGGGTATTCTTCTCTAAGAAGAGTGGGAGGTTTGGTTAAGGAACCAGCAGAGAGGAAGTTGTTTGTATTTGTCATTTTGAGAGATAAGTTATCCAGAAAAAAGGTTTTAACAGCAGATTTTCAGAGTATGAAGTGGATGCTTCGTATGAAGTTTTTAAGCTTAAAAGCTTTAAGCTGAGCACTAAAATGGTGTTTTTAACCAGAATAACAGATTCTATAAGTTTACCAAAGTTCGAATGAATCGAAAATGGCAGAAAAACAGAAACTGTTTGATTAATATGAAGAATAGGTTAAAAATCCAAGTTTCTACCAAAGATCATAGTTTTAGAGTGGATCCCTTGATATTAAAAATCAAGGTTTGCTCTGATACCAATTGTTGGTTCCTTTTTGCTAACACAATGATCTTAACTTTCAGTTAGTTCAGATTGTATGGTGCGGAAGCGTATTTAAGAACTGAAAGAAAATGTAAGGTAGAAGATCACACAATATCAAATAAAGCAAAGAGTAAATGACATGTTTCTCAAAGATTACTGTATTTGATATATAATAAGAACACCAAGAACTTCAAAGGATTGACAAGAAATCTGCAGTTTAATGGTGTGTGTGTTGTGAAAAGCTTAATAGAAGAGTTCACATGAACCTTCTATTTATACTACTCTTAAAGGGGACAATAAGGACTGAAGGTACAAGACACTGTTCAGGAACAGTAGCTGAAAGGTGTTAGTCCTAGATTTAACAGGTAACAACGTTTCAATGAGGAATAACAAGAACGGATAATGATTTCAACTTGTCATCCCTCTCATATTCATAAATCAAGATAGTTTACATAGGTTTGAATGAAAAACAACTATCTCTCTCTAAAACAATTAAGCTCTATGAATAATTAATGAATCGTCTAACCTAATTCTAAGGTTAACATAACCTTATATACCTAGGCTTTAAACACTAAGGCCCAGGGCCCATCAAGCTAATCTAAGCCCATTTATGATTAAAGGCTTTTACAAATAATTAAATAAACTCTATAATTAAACACTATAATTATTTATATATCTTTCTAATATGTAGGACATTTATTGTCCTAACAATCTCCCCCTAAAGATATATAAATAAAAATCGGTCTTGAAACCTTCAAATCTTGATCTTCTCTTCTTCTTGAATCTTTGAAATGCAATGATGTTGCTTGTCTTCATGTCATTTCAGCGCTCCCCCTTGAATAAGCTCTTGGTCTTCAAATCTTCAACGAATCTGTCTTTGAATCGCGAGTTGAATTTGCTTTCAGCTTCAGCTTTAAGAACTTTGTAGAATCGAAATGCTTGAAGGATGAAATACTGAATTGTAGCGAACACCACTTGATAAACGAAGAGAATCGGATTTCGGAACTTGACCGTTACTCCCCATTGGCTTTTGCATGGGGACTTCTTTACTCCCCCTCGGCTTTTGCTAACTCCCCCTCAACTTGATATGCGGTGTCTTTGAATCTGTACCCTTTCTCCCCCTCATGATGAGTAGGAGCATCTGGAGCATCATGCACGTTCAAAGACAAAGGTGATGAGTAGCAAAAATCCAGATAAAACATTATAGTAACCAGGGTAATCAGCTACCACAGAAACACAGAAGTAATTGTTATCACAACAATTTAAAAAAATTGCGTGGCCTATGTTCAGAGCTGGCAAGGGGGTATCTCTGATAGGACTTCCAGTTATCACTGAAGTAAAAATTTAAAATTACTTCTCAAACTGTTCCGGCAATATCACAAAGATATGCGATGGGAATCACAAAGACTCGTGCATGTGTGAAAGAATAAATTCTATCTATTAGGCTCAAAGATTGACTTAACCTGGGACGCAAGTTAAAAATCAATTGACACAGTGATAAGAATATGAAGTTCGGAGACCGGAGCTGATGTCTTCCTGTTTCAATATCTAAGACCTCCGAGTGAGGAATAGATAGATTATGTGCTAAGTCTCCGTGAATATATGAAACAAGCATCTGTTGTGAGATACTTGAGTGGCTGGGTCGGGTGACACGAGTTATCGACACTGGGTCCATGTCTGTTTCAATACTCATCTCCAAAGAACGAGAATGAATAGATTGTGTGGTTACCCGGATAACTGACTCGGTTTGGTAAGGACCAATAATTCTTTTAAGTCCTGTCACAGCCTCACCATATTCTTTTCACTCCAAACTCATCTATCATCTAGACCCCTCACTGTTGTCTATAAAGGATGTGTTTCTTGGGTAGGTCCTTCCGGTTCTGGCTTGACCATAGAAACAATGTAAGTCATAACACTCCTTTCATGCAACGAGTATAACAGTTTAGTAAAACAGTTGAAGTACGAGTTCTAAACTGAAATGTTTAGAAGTCAAAGCATTTAAGAACGAGTCCTGATATGAGTTGATCAGAAGTCATAACTTTTAAAAACGAGTTCTGAACTGAATTATTCAGAAGTCATAGTTGAAATACCAGAGGTTCAAGGAACAGATTCAAGCGCAAAACAGAATGACTCAATAAGCACAGTATGCTCAAAAAATCAATCAATGATTAGAAAGTTTAATTGTGAGGAACAAGTCACAATTAATATACCAGATAAGAATTGAATCATTAATATGAAATGATGAACTATGAACACAAAGTGGAATTCAAAAACCGAGTGTATTTCCATCGAAAAATCAACAAACATTTGAGACATGGAAATAACTAAATCAAGAGAATTTGAATCATGGCAAACATGGAAGTTAAACTTAGATAATAACTAACGCAAGTAAGTTATTCAGAATGAATTGCCATGGGTTTTGAATTCAGTTAGAGTTCACATACCTTGCATACGATAGTACTCCCCCTCAAAATTGGCCTAACCTTTGAATGTTCGTCATGTGAAAAGAATCTTCTAATTTAAATGCACATGACGTTCCTGCAAAACATATTAGAGGGATTTTGGTATCCATCTTGGGATGGATCCTTGACGGTTAGATGCCCTATGAGGACCTGGGATACTATAGGTACCATACCAATACTGAGCATGGTCTTTCTTTACAAAGTCACTTGTTCCACAATAAGAGCAACACAGCTTCTGTGTAGATAAGCTGATCAGTTTATTAACAGAGTAAACTCGATCAGTTTTCACAAAAGGTTTAGCGTGGAAAGTTGTGTTGTTCTTGGCATTCTTTACAGGGACGGATGACTTTGGAGCAGGAGTGGTTCCTTTAACTCTCCACTCCATTTTTACTTTCTTGAAAAATTGATTATCTGTGTTATCAACACGAGAATTATAGAAGAGATTGGAAGGTCGAATCTGATCTTTTGGAAAATCATTTGATTTGACAAAAATCTTTGAATCAGATTTACCCATTTGTTTCTTCAAAGTCTCGGTTGCTAATCCAGATAATCTCTGTGTAAGTTTAGAAATCTCGGATTGCAAACTCTTTCTCTCTCTTGAAAAGTCATCTTTTAAGCATTTTGATCTAAAACCTTCAACTTTCCCTTTCTCAGATTCTTTGATTAGAACGTCTAATTCTTTTTCTAAATCGGATATTTTCAAAGAAAGTTCTCCATTCGTTTTAGTAAAAGAATTGCGTTCTATTTCAAACTTCTCTCTTTCTGAAACTAAAACCCTTTCAAAGTCGGAGATCTGTTTTGCAAGTTTTAAACACATGAGTTCAAGTCTCTTCTTTTCTTCAAGAGATTTGGTTGAAAGACCAGACTGCTTTTGATTAAGCAATTGTCTTTCTTTTTCAAAACATTCTTTCTCCTTTTCAAGAGTCTTTTCAAGAGAAGATAGTTTACATTTGAGCTCAAGGTTTTCACAGTTGAGAAGTTTACCTTTCTCTTCTTCTTCAGCAAGCTTCTCAGAACTGTTCCAGATTTGAGATTTCAGTTCCTTCAGCTCCTTGATGTACTTGATGCACAAATCATCTGCCTGCCTGATATTTTTTTCACATAGTCTTTGATGCGCTTTATTTTCAAGTGCCTTTATCTCGTCTGGTGATGGCAATTCAGAAAGCTTCCTTTTCAGCTCAGAGTTTTCAGACTCTAATGTTGTTGCCTTTTCTTCTGCTTTAGCCAGCTTATCAGCACTTTCAGATATTTGCAGTTTCTGTTCCTTCAGTTCTTTGAAGTGCTTTTTGTACGTTTCATTTGCACTCTTCCAATTCTCTTCATGCATTTTTATAGTGGCTTTACATGAAGGATTAAAGCAATACGACATTGTTACCTGAAAAATGATCGTTAATCGGTGTTGATTTTGAAGAATCAAAATGCGGAAGGAAATCAAAAATTAAAATTTGAAAAACAAATCTAAAAAATAATTTCGTTTCCAAAAAATAAGATCTGATTAATAATTGAATTCGAACGAACGAAATCACCCTTCGAGAGTGAAACCTGCGAGAAAACAAACCAAGTTATATCAAACACGACGAAAAATAAATCACAAAAATTATAAGCGTCGCGAGTAAGATCAAATCGTCGCAAGTAATCTCAAACGTCACAAAAAATTGCAAATCGATTGTTAAAAGAAAATTGCAACTTTCGAAAAAAAAATCTTTATCACGAGACGTGCGGTAACTCGGGTACCGACGAGAACTAACCAACCAAACTTACCGGATAAAAGGTTTTCACACAAAACACAACTTACCGGACGAGGAGTGCTTACCGGGTAGAGAAGGATTCCGGATAAAGTTGACTTACCAGACGGAAAAAGAACTTACCGGGTGATGATGGTTTCCCGGGTGATTTGTGGTTCCCGGATGCGGTTACCGGACACAAGTTATCGGAGACTTGATTTGCGAATGAGAAGCTTTCCGGACAAAGATGGTTCCCAGATAAAATTGAGACTTACCGGACGAGGGTTGAAAACTTGTCGTAAATATGAGGTGCCAAGACTTTTAATAACAGAATCAACGAATGTCTTCAACAAACTCAACACTTAATAACAAGTCATTCAATCACAATATATATATATATATATATATGTATATATGTGGATGAATATATATGTGTATATGATGAGCAACAGTGCAGCCAAAAAAAACTTACCTACGTATGCATGAGGTGATGATGCAATAGTCAAACAAATCAATCAAGGGTCAAATGTTACGGCAAAAAAAATCTTCCGGAAAGGGGTGTGTGCGCTAGGTTACCGGAAAGAATATTCGGAAAGTGTATTTTAGCCGGACAATTGATTTTTAACCGGAAAAACAATTTTGTCCGGAGACTTGATTCAGCAAAAATTGTCCGGAAAAAATGATTTTATTAGGAATGCTTAAATTTCATCCGGATAGTTATGTTTTCATCCGGACAGTGATGAGAAATAGGAAACTTACCCGGACACTTCGACTGAGGTTTCGATTTCGGATTTGGGATCGATAGGGTTGCTTGATTTCACTCCTGTAGGGTTAGATTTTGACCAAAAACACAAAAACAAACACACCAAATCGATTTCTATGCAAAATATATCCTATTTTCCAACAATCACCACAACACTTTAAGAACACCAAAACTCAAGATTTGATTTTTAAAATTGAAAGATTAAACTTTGAGAATTGATGATATCGCAGATAAACACAGAGAAACAGCAAGTAAACAATCGAGATCAAGCTAACAAATTAAAAAATCAACGAAAAGCTTTTCTAACCCGATTGAAGAACGATTTTTGACAAAGAAAAACTGCACTTTTACTTCAAAAATCTGCTGTAGTTCGAAAAAGTCTGGGAGCTTTCTGAACGTCGAACGACCAATCCAACCAGTCAGAGTGTGAAACAAGGTGTCCCGAAGCTGCTGTCCGAAAATCGCGACGATCCGACGGTTCAATCTCCGAGAATAGGCGAAACGGCCGGCTGTGATTTTCCAGAAAATTTTCTGCGAAAATTCTTGCTTTTTCTTTCTTTCGTTCGTCTTCTTTCGTCTCTTCAAATCACCGATTCGGCTCTGATACCAATTGTTAGTCCTAGATTTAACAGGTAACAACGTTTCAATGAGGAATAACAAGAACAGATAATGATTTCAACTTGTCATCCCTCTCATATTCATAAATCAAGATAGTTTACATAGGTTTGAATGAAAAACAACTATCTCTCTCTAAAACAATTAAGCTCTATGAATAATTAATGAATCGTCTAACCTAATTCTAAGGTTAACATAACTTTATATACCTAGGCTTTAAACACTAAGGCCCAGGGCCCATCAAGCTAATCTAAGCCCATTTATGATTAAAGGCTTTTACAAATAATTAAATAAACTCTATAATTAAACACTATAATTATTTATATATCTTTCTAATATGTAGGACATTTATTGTCCTAACAAAAGGTACAAGACACAGTTCTGGAACAGTTGTAGATACAACGTTCATTAAATGCTCCGTATTCAACTTTAGGCGGAAACCTATCAGAGTTTGACACGTGGAATTGTCAGTTCATGCCTTTGTACGATTGATCTTTAGAACCTTCGAATGGTAGGTATTGTAAGAAGCATGTCCGTCCTTGTTAAGATCTTTTGCGTAGATCTTCTTTTTCCCACAGAAGCTCTGTCAAGTATGACAGAGGCTTTGTGGCCTTGTCCGCATAGAAGAGTCTCGTTTCTTCACTTCGGTCTTCCTCATTAACCCGGCAGAGCCTCTGTTGAAGACTTCTGTCTTCTCGGTTACTCGGCTACTCGGCAAAGCCTCTGTGGGTTACTTCTGTACTTAGACTATTTTCACTACTTTTACATACAAAAAGATTGGAGCTAACAGAACATAAAGGTTTAGCAATTTTAGAGAAGTCCTTGATGAAACGCCGGTAAAACCCTGCGTGTCCCAAGAAGCTTCTCACTCCCTTCACTGTTGTTGGATATGGCAGATTCTCTATCACAGCTACTTTCGCCTTGTCCACCTCTATTCCTTCCCTCGAAATCTTGTGTCCAAGCACGATGCCTTCCGTTACCATGAAGTGGCACTTCTCCCAGTTGAGTACTAGGCTCGTTTCTTGACACCGCTTTAAGACTGCTTCCAAATGATCGAGACATGCGTCGAATGAATCTCCAAACACCGAGAAATCATCCATAAATACCTCTATCGTCTTCTCTATCATGTCAGAGAAGATCGCCATCATGCATCGCTGGAATGTAGCGGGAGCGTTGCATAACCCAAAAGGCATTCGTATGTATGCAAACGTTCCATACGGACAAGTGAATGTTGTTTTCTCTTGATCCTCGGGTGCTATAGGGATCTGATTGTACCCCGAGTAACCATCAAGAAAACAGTAGTAGGCATGCCCGGATAGCCTCTCCAACATTTGGTCAATGAAAGGAAGCAGGAAGTGGTCCTTTTTTGTTGCATCGTTTAACTTCCGGTAATCTATACAAACTCTCCACCCGGTGACTGTTCGGGATGGAATCAACTCATTGTTGTTGTTCTTGATCACCGTGATCCCTCCTTTCTTTGGTACCACTTCCACCGGACTAAACCATGGGCTATCGGCTACTGCATATATGATGCCCGCATCCAAGAGTTTTAGCACCTCTTTGCGAACTACTTCCTTCATGTTTGGGTTCAACCGACGTTGATGTTGAACCGTCGGTTTATGCCCTTCTTCCATGTTGATTCTATGCATGAAAAAAGTAGGGCTTAACCCTTTCAAGTCCGCAATCGTCCACCCAATCGCTGTTTGGTGGGCTCTCAATACTCGTAGCAGCTTCTCTTTCTCTAATGGTGCAAGACCGGCAGCTATGATGACCGGTAGTGTTTGATTTTCTCCCAAAATAGCATATTCTAAGTGAACCGGCAATTGTTTGAGTTCTAGCTGTGGCGGCACTTTCGATGACGGCTGTGATTTGGCAATTGGTTCACCCAAATCCTCTTTCATTGGTCTTCTCGGACCTCGGTACGCAGGCGATGCATTCAGTTGCATCACACTCTCGTTCTCGCTATCGGTGCATATTCCGGTTAATGCATTTCCAAGTGGATCATCACCATGATTAAATTGGGAAGCCTCTTCAGCAATCTCATCTATCACATCAACCCGATAACAAGTGCTTCTTTCCACTCCGACTCGTGCTGTTGGGAAGACATTGAACACGACTCTTTCCTCACCAACATGGAGGGTAAGCTTTCATCCTTGCACATCGATTAGTGCACCTCCGGTGGCCAAAAATGGTCGGCCTAAAATGAGAGGGACCTCCTTATCTTCATCCATGTCCAAGATAACAAAATCTACTGGAAAGTAGAATTTGTCCACCTTTACTAAAACGTCTTCAATAACTCCGTACGGATATTTGATGGATCTATCCGCCAGTTGGAGTGTCACGTTTGTCGGCTGCACCTCTCCCAATCCAAGCTTCCTAAAAATGGACAAAGGCATCAAGTTAATACTCGCACCTAAATCACAAAGTGCCTTACCAAAATCGGCACCTCCTATTTGAACAGGAATCGTAAAACTCCCTGGATCTTTCAACTTTTGTGGAAGTTTGTGCTGAATTATTGCACTGCACTCTTCAGTAAGTGCTACGGTTGCGTGTTCCTCAATTTTCCTCTTGTTAGAGAGGATGTCCTTCAAGAACTTCACGTAAGACGACATCTGAGCTAATGCATCTGCAAAAGGGAATGTTAATGTGTAACTTTTTAAAGACCTCTAAAAATTTAGAAAACTGAACCTCATCCCTTTGTGCTTTCAAACGGTTTGGATATGGAACTTTTGGTGCTACCGATGGTATGGTTGCCTTCGGTGTAGATTTTGGTACCTCAGTGCTGGAAGCTCTCTTATCTTCCATTTCAAGCTCCTCATCCATCTTCTATTCGTCATCTTCTTCCGTCGTATGCTCATGAGTTTCTTTTTCCACCTCTCTCGCCTCAAGTCGTGGGTCCTTGACTAACTCTTTCCCGCTCCTCAGCTGAATTGCCTTACAATCCTCTCTTGTCTTCTTTTCGGTTTGGCTCGGGAATGTGCCTTGACTCCGAATAGCCAATGCACCTGCCATCTTCCCCATTTGTCCCTCAAGAATCCGGATCGATGCGGTGTTCTGATCCGTCGCAGCTCTTATCGTTCCGACCGAGCTTGTCAGTGTCCCAACGGATGATGTCAACTCTCCAACCGCATTGTCCATCTTTGAAACAAACTTCATTAACATCTCCTCCAATCCGGACTTCTTCTCCCCTCCTTGTCCTTCTTCTTGCCTCCTTTGATTGTAACCTGGAGGACGATAAACATTAGTAGATTGAGTAGAAGAGTTAGAATTATTACCGAATTGGTTCTGTTGCTGCTGGAACATGGTTTCTTTCTGTGCATTCTGAGGTTGGCTCTACGAGAAATTGGGATGTCGTTTCCATCCCTCATTGTAAGTATTCGAGAACGGGTCGTTCCTTGGCCGATTGTTGCAGTTTTGAAGAAACTGCACTTGCTCCGGTGGTGGAAACTCTTGAGATGAACCCATTGGCTCTTGGTAACCCGTATCTCCTTGGAAAGTTGGCTGAATTGCTGTCTCTTTCAGCTGATTTGTAATAGCCGCCAACTGTGCTTTGATAACCTTCAGTTCATCATTCTCTTGCACACTCGCCATCCTCCTAGTGGTTGCCCGAGGTGTGGCATAGCTGTGTTCCACGAGATTCTCAATCAGCTCATACGCGTCCTCATATGACATATTCATCAGCGCACCACCACCAGCGGCGGTGAGGTCATTCTTATGTTGTGGATGCAGTCCTCCAAAGAACGTTTGGATGACCATTCATTCTTGCAAACCATGGTGAGGGCACTTTTTCAGCATACCCTTGTACCGCTCCCAGGCCTCATAAAACGACTCCTGATTCCATTGGGCAAAATGAGTGATATCTGACAGCAGTTGGGCCGTTCGCCCCGGTGGAAAGAATTTATTCAAGAACGTTGTCACCATGTCATTCCATGTACGAATCTGCCCGATTGGCAGACTCTCTTCCCATTCAGTTGCTCGACCCCTCAGTGAAAATGGAAAGAGTCAGAGTTTGATCGCATCCGGTCAACTCCATTCACCTTGAAGGTGTTACAGATCTTCTCGAATGTTCTCAAATGACTGTGCGGGTCTTCAGTTGTTGCTCCTCCAAACATGTTAGCTTGCACCAATTGGATGGTACCAGTCTTGATCTCGAAGTTGTTTGCTACTATCGGAGGAACATACGGCCCTCTCTGTGCGGCCCCCATGTTCGGGTTGGCAAAATTCCTCATCGGAACCCTTGGTGGCTGGACTCGGTTATTGTGATTCCGGATGTTGTTATTCTGATTAATCGGAATCTCGTTGTTGCGATTGTTGTTATTGTTGAGATTCTCGTTAACTGGTATTTCGTTATTGTTCACTGGAATCTCGTTGTTACCAGGGTTTCCATTGTTGATTGGCATCTCGTTATTTACAGGCATCTCCCAATTCACTTCTGCCATCTCTTGCTGATGTCTGAGTCTAAGTTGTCTCCTTAGTCTCCTTGCAGTCCTCTCGATCTCAGGATCAAATGGTACGAGTTCACCAGAGGAACTCCTCCTTAGCATAAACTAGAAGTGATCTGCAGTAGAAAATAAGTCACCAGTTAGATCCCGTAAAAATGGAGTAGCAAGAACTTGGGTCAAAATTGTGAATACAGAGAAATAAAACAAAAATAAATTGCAATTAAAAGAAAATTGCTCAATATAATAATTCCTACAGCTGGTAGTGATATTAACACAAAACAAGTTCCCCAGCAACGGCGCCAAAAACTTGATAGGTGGGTTTACACCCCCCCTTGACTAACCGCAAGTGTACGGTGTCGTCTCAAGTAGTACGTACGGAAGTACGAGTATCGAACCCAAAGGAACTAGGTGTTAAGTACCTCAATGACTGTAATAACTATTAACTAAGCGGTCGAAAATTGGTTTGGTTGAATCTCTTAAATATTCAATTAACAAAGCACACAAAAACGTTGGAAAAGTTGATTAATTGGAACAAGTTAAGAGGTAAGAAGGAGGGTTGGAATCTGAATGGTTTATCTAGTGAGAATGCAGAGTGATATACGAATAGTTCTAACGATCAATGAATTGCAAAACCCGGCCTCGTTGCACTTTTTCAAGCTACAACAAGAATTTACTCAATTAAAATTGTTTATCTTTCAATCTCACAATTAAATTAAGTTAATGAAAAGGTTTAGAACGCAACACCGAAGGGATTGGTATATCTCTATCCTATTCCCTTCGGTGGCTATTGAACCCGACCTAGATCTCAATACTTCTCTCGAACGTACTCAAGAATGGTGAAATCATTTAACGAGTGATCAATTTGTTAAACGCAGTGAGTATAAGTTCAAAAACGTCATCTATCTATTAAAACCAAAACATAAGTCATCCACAGTTTACATCGATAACCCAAACATCATCCAACCCCCCAACATGTAGATTAGCTCATGTTGGGGGTGTGTAAAAGAAACTGAAAGGTTACTAAAGGTTTCAAAGAATTCATGGTTCGAAAAGTTCTAGAGGCAATGATAAATAACTCCCTGAGAAGAATCCCCTTCGATCTCGCATGCTCAATCGTCTTTGATTTCTCGTTCCAATCTGTTTCCCTCGTGTCTTCCTCTTCAAAAATCTCTGTTTCTCCTCCAAAAATCGCCCTCTGGCCAGCCGTCGTCGTGTCTCAGTCAAAATTTCTCAACCCTAGCTAAAAGAAAGAGTTTTAAAGAACTGGGCGTCGGGGCCAGTACTGGCGCCAAGACTGGCGCCAGGTTCTGTTTAAATTGTCGGCGCGGATATCGGCGCCAAGACTGGCGCCGGCTTCTGTTTCTCATTTCCTCGATTTTCCTCGTTTTCAGCTTCGGAACTCAAATCTGCTGCTCTTTTGGACAGTAATGCTTATACCTGTACTTTCTCACCAAAAAACCCGTTAAATACTCGTATTTCACTTAAAAACATGCGTGAACCACCCAATTTGAGATTAAAATTAATGTCGAAAATCGACATTATCACAGATCATCCAACTAAATTTGAGAATATCAATGAAAACAATCAAGAGATGGTCACACAGAAGATCAAAGTGTAGCAACAGCAATTTTGATCAATCTTTGATATGAAAACACTTAAGAAATGAGAATTTCACGAATCTAACATAATCTTGGAAATTTGCTTGTAGAAATCTTTCAAATTGAAGTCTTCTGTTGTGATATCAGTTGTTAATCCTCGAAATTGATCTAGAACAATATAACCAAGAATACAATCACAGATCACAAGAATATATGAATCCAAATGTCGTATGTATTGAATGATCAAATGGATCAAAGTTGTAGAAAGAAAACATCTAACTGGTCTAATTACAATGTTATCAAAAGTTACCACCAAAAGGAAAATATTACATAGGAAAATATTACAAGGTTGTGAAATACAATCTAATCATTACAAGCTACGTGTTCTATTAAGGTCTTGATCTCATCTAAAGCATGTCTAAAGAAGTCTTCTTTAAGTAAAAACTCAGAGTTGTTCATCCAGATCTATGAGCCTTATTTGACAGAACTCGGAGTCTTTACGCTCAGATCTCTGAATCTTCTTCTTCAGATGTCTGAGTCTTCTGCTCAGATTTGTACTTGAACTTTGAATCAACATTGAGCTTCTACATACACTGACGTCAAAGTCGAAGAGGAAAAACAATTGCTTTTGCTTCAAGTTTGTATGGATCCCAGATATCGTCCGCCCTCCCCCAACTTGCTTTTGCTTCAAGTCTATTTTTTTTGTATATTTAATTTAATGTTTAATTTTGGCTTCTATTTAGATTTAAATTTAGAGTTTGATTTAAAGTTCGTATCACAAATTTTGTCAGAAGAAGTTATAATACATTATTGTTGATGATAGTTTTTTTGATTTATGGTTGGCTTATTGTTGAAAGGATTGATTTAGGGTTTTTAATAGAATTTTTATTTTTAACGTTTTATGTGTTGATGTTGTTGATGGTTGGAGTTTGAAAAAGATGGAGATCAAAGAAAAACAAAAACTAAAAGCTAAAAAATGTTGAAGTAGAGAAAGAAAATGACAAATGACTATTTTGCCTTTGTAGTTAACGGTGATGATAGGGGGATGTCATGGTAAGCCATCAAATTTAGAATGTGTTTGGTTTGGGGTATTAAGGGGTCACGAATGAGAATAATAATAAAAACTGTTGTTTGATTTGATATAATATAATGGAATCATTATCTCAAACCCATTAATTTCCATTCCTGATCAAATTGGGGGCAATGAAAATTTTATTCCCGCTTAGTCATTTTTTCTCATATGTCCCTTCATTTCTTGACGTTGAATGAAAAATATTTTTAATTTTCACGTTGGACGTCACATATTTGTATTAAAAAGTTTATATAAAATATTCTTTTATTAATTATATTGGTTTAACCAAACAGTATCAATGAAATGCTCACTCCTATTCCTATTTTCATTTTCATTTTCATTTTCATTCTCATTCCTTCACAGATTTATTATATAATACATGAAGAAATAATCAATTCCTTAACAATTCTGAAACCACATGTACCAAATATGTGTTTACTCTATATTTAATAATGAGTTAAATTCAAGTTTGGTCCTTGTGGTTTACATGAAATAACGAGTAAGGTCCCTAAACTTTTTATTTAACGAAGAAAGTCCCTATAGTTTCCTGTTTTATAACGAATAAGGTCCCTAAATTTTTTATTTAACGAAGAAAGTCCCTGTACTTTCCTGTTTTATAACGAATAAGGTCCCTTCCTCTAACGCCGTTAGTTAATTTCCATTAGTGACCCTCCCCTCCCTCAACTTTCATTCTTATTAACAAATTTAGTCCCTTCAACTACTTTAACAAATTTGGTCCCTCATAGTACTTTTCATTTTTATAACATATATGGTCCCTCAATTTTCTCAATAAGTTTTTTTTATCATAAACATATATCTTCTTAATATAATGAGCAAAGTAATTAAATAAAATTTGAATCTTAAATTTTACCATTAAAATATTTTATCTTTCCTGGAATTTTATTTTCATAAAATCGTTTAGCCCAAATAAAATATAATCTTGATAAATATTTTGTTTTAATTAGTTGAAAATTAATAAAAAATCGCTAAAATTAAATATCTGATAATATGTAAGATACTAAGGTATAAACGTAGAAGTCAAAATAAGTAATTTACTAGAACTATTTAATATATAAAAAAAATATTATCTTTAAATAAGATATAAAAATATAAATTGAAGAACTAATTACTTAAAACTATTTAATATACACTTAAAATGGGATTGTCAGACAATAAACTAATAAATGTATATTAAATATATAAAAATGTTATAATTTAGTAATATATATTGTCGGATATTTAATTTTAACGATTTTTTAAATTTTTAATTAATTAAAACAAAATATTTATCAAGATTGTATTTTATTTGGGTTAACGATTTTATGAAAATAAAATTCCAGGAAAGATAAAATATTTTAATGGTAAAACTTAAGATTCAAGTTTTATTTAATTAGTTTGCTAATTATATTAAGAAGATATATGTTTGTGCTAAAAAAAACTTATTGAGGAACCATATTTTAAAAATGAAAGCTGAGGGAGGACCAAATATGTTATAAAAATTAAAAGTACTATGAGGGACCAAATCTGTTAAAATAGTTGGAGGGACTAAATTTGTTAATAAGAATGAAAGTTGAGGGAGGGAAGGGTCACTAACGGAAATTATCTGACAGCGTTAGAGGGAGGAACCTTATCCGTTATAAAACATGAAACTATAGGGACTTTCTTCGTTAAATAAAAAGTTTAGGGACCTTACTCGTTATTTCATGTAAACCACAAGGACCAAGTTTGAATTTAACTCTTTAATAATAAATATATTTATTGTTGACAGAGTAAACTTCACTTTTGGTCCCTGTGGTTTAGTGATTATAACACATTTGGTCCCTACAATTTAAAAATTACACTTTAGCCACTGCAATTTGCTATTTGGTCCGGATTTGGTCCCTCGTCGTTATCTCCGTTGAAAAACTCAGTTAAATTAAGGGGTATTTTCGTCTTTTTCTTTTATAGGAAGAAGTGATACAATTCTTTTAAAACTATAGGGACCAAATTGTAATTTTTTCTAATTTATATTAATATAGTCTTTTTATTTGTTTTCTTCAATTTTGCTTCCCACATCTGCGTCCGTCCCTTCCCTTCCCCAGCGACCTGCAACACCAGCGCCATCCTCTTCCCTTCCCTCCAAACGCATCAATGGCTAACAACAATCTATCTCCACCACCGCCGCTTCAACTCAATCGGATTCCTCCATTTCACATCCGAGATCACGTCCCAATCCGGAAGATCATTATCCGGGAGCGAAGATGGGGCAAATGGGTCTCTGACAGCCTCGTCAGAAATCACTTTTTCCACGCCGGAGATGGCTGCCATGTCCATCAAAGGCAATTCCTCCCTCCTTATATTTAAATTCTCTAAACTTCGTTTTCCAAGAAAATAATGACATCAATTTTATATATAAAAATCATCAATAATCCTAAAACAAATATGTAATTTTCTGATAAAAAATTTTCAAGAATATAAATAACTCCAGCCCTCCCCATCTCCAACAGATCTGGAAGTTCTCCCACCCTCTTTGTCGTCATCTTCTTCTCCGACGAACACACACATGACATAGGGACCGTCGCATCTCCGACGGTCTTCTCCGGCACCCTCACCTACTCCGATCACCATCCCCGGCAACCATCTCGTGTATATATATATGTGTTATATATGTGCAATGAGTGTATATCTATATATATATAATTGTTTGTGTTGTATATGTGTGCAGTGTATGTATGTGTGTGTTGTGTGTGTGTGTGTGTGTGTTATGTGAGGATGAGAAGACCATCAGCACAAAGTGAAGCAAACAACAAATTCAGCAGTGAAGCAGGCAACAAATTTAGTCATCTATGAGAAGACCATCATACAAAGTGATGCAAACAACAATGTCATTGTGAAGCTGGTCTGGGTAGAGAGACGCTGCATTTGGGAAGACGAGGTAGGTGAGGGGGTGGAGGTTGGCGATGGAGATGATGATATTGTATATATATATATATATATATATATATATATATATATATAGAGAGAGAGAGAGAGAGAGAGAGAGAGAGGGAGAGAGAGACTCCGTAAAATGCAAACCTTGCATTTGTTGCACACCTTACAAACCACAGTCTGCATATGTGCAGAACCAGTCTGCATATGTGCATATGCATACGTGCAAGAATGTACATATAATGAACATACATTCATATGGGATAATGCATATATACAGACTCGTTCTGCACATATGCAGACTGTGTTTTGTAAGCAGTGCAACAAATACATTGTTTGTATTTAATTTGTACCCTATATATATGTATATATATATAATATAATATATAAAATATTTTATTTTATTATTTAACCGAAAAAGACAAAAAAAAGGTGGAAAAAGACCAAATTACCCCTCACTTAACTGAGTTTTTCAACGGAGATAATGACGAGGGACCAAATAGCAAATTGCAGTGGCTTAAGTTGTAATTTTTAAATTGTAGGGACCAAATGTGTTATAAACAATAAACCACAGGGACCAAAAGTGAAGTTTACTCTTGTTGATAATCAAAGTATAATCAAAGCATTGATGTAACAATAAGCAATTAAATAAGCGATATTAGATATGGATGCTCTTAGATAAATTCATATCGAAATAGGAAGCTTATTATACTAATTAAAAAAACATCTTATAAGCCAAGTAGAAAATAAAACAAACTTCAATTTATTTTATTTCATCAAATAATAATGATTTATAATATCACGTTTTATTTTTCTTAAAAACAATTACCAACTCATAAAAAACCGACATCATGATAACATTTTCCTTAAACCATTAAATAAATAAATATCAATAGAAGTATAAATATTTCTTACATTAATTAAAAAAACTCGTCTGTTTTAAAATGAGAAAATTGTTGTTACATCAAGATTTGAACATTTAAAAATGATTAGAGATAATGATTAATTAATAAGAGCCCACGATTTAAGGATTTGAAGGTTGTTAGAGACAAGTATTAATCAAGTAAATTTAATGTATTAAAAGCAGTACATAAAACTTCATTAGTTGTTTTTACAAGATTTTAAGTAATTAACATTAAATAGCGGTACATGAAGCTTTAAAAGTGGTTTTTAATAAATATTTTATAATATAGTATATAGATTAACGAAAAAAATAGAGAAGATATCTGATGTACCATAAGTTATAGTTCTTTCTTGAGCCCTTTTGCTATTTTTGAATCCCCTATGTAAAATTAGGCCAAGTTTAAAGAAGCCCATATTTATGAGAAACAAGTCTAGGCCCAACAAATAAGAAAAAACGTTTTAACAGCGAAAATATTTTATTGTAAACAGAAAATAAAAGAAACAAAAACATACCCAAAATAATAAAAAAATCAGATCAATATATAGTTGCATTTACTATTGCCATTGATTTCATATAAACATTTAAAAAATTTACAATGAATTTAATATAGCAATTTATTATTGGTAAATTTAAGGAGGTCAAACCTTTTCATTCAACCCTTAGACAAAACATAAATACAACACATATTTTGAGAACACATTAAATCCATCTTAATTTTAATTCAGATAAATATTGCATAGACTATACTGAAATTCATTTAATTTGATTTATAGTATACACCTGAATTCATATATATTTTAAAGAATATTAACAAGTAATACAAAAGCAAATATGAAAGGTGGGAAAGATTTTACATTGAACTAAAAGTTTCAACACAAAACCAACCAACAATTAAATACATGTTCATATTTATGGTCTCTATACTTTCTCCCCTAAATGTACCAACTAACCATCTTCAATGCAACAATTGAAGAACCCACCAAAATGACTTGTCTACCCTTTTGCTACTACAACAACATTTATATTTCTGTTTCTATATACACAAAAAAAACTCTCATTCTTCATCAGCAAACAAGGCCACCGAGAGGTCGGCCAACTTTTTCCTATTCAATCGAGAACGAGCTACTCTCGATTGTCTTGGAGCATTTGGAGCTTCGGTTTCATCAACATCGAGTAAAGCTCGCACCTTCTTTGGTGTACTATATTCAAAATGCAATTTTTTTGCAATCATAGCCTGCAAACATCATAAAAATCAATGAATATATTAGATCTCAGTTATAACCAAATCAAACAAACTCAGTATTTCTCGCTCAAAACTAGGCATATTTAGCTTTGATCTTAAATGGGATTTTTGTAAAAAAACTGGCATTCTTTAGTAAATGGGGGAATGCTAAAACCGCAATGACTTTTTATTTCAAAATCAGGTCAAATCATGCATTGAAAATGTAAAAAGTATGTATTGATATTAGGATGTGAGAATGTAAAATAGTAAGAACAATGAGCAATTGCTTTATTTTTCAAAACCCTAAAAATTAAACTTGTGAATTGCAAATTGGAAGTACAACTTACAGCTTCTCTGATAGGTTTTGATACATGAAACAGCTTCTTCAAATCATCATGTTCTACACCACACAAAACCCTAATCTGCAACAACACACACACAAACACCATCACTAGGTGAAAGAAATTAGGACTTAAAAATCATTTTACAAGCAATCGAATCAGAACTTACGAGAATATCCTGAGGGAGAGCTTCAAGCAACGATCTTTCCGAACTGAAATTATTCACCATTGATCGTTTCTTCATAGGCGAAGAAGAAATGGAATCGATATCCATTTCATTCAAAATCAAAATCCTCTTTCTACCGAATGAACTCGTTCGTTTTACTAACCCTAAGCTGTAATTCTTCCCCAATGCCATTTCAAATTCCTGATGTATCAACACAGAATCAAATCAAAATAGGAAACAAAGAAGAAACCCCAAAATCAAAATTAAAACATGAATTTTATAGGTACGAACCTTGTTTCTTAACCCTAATTTCTCGTTTCAAGTAAATTGGGATTGCTGTAACGGCTGTTCTTCAGAGGGAAACAATTGCAAATCTGCAGATCTTGTGGAGAGGTTTAAGGGTTTTTGTTCTGATCGAAATAAGGGATAAAATTATCGAATTAAAATCGAATTTGTTTTTAATTTGCGTGGAAATGACTCGAATATTCTGATATTTTCACGTTTATGCGTTTTATATGGGATTAGAGAAAGGTAGCCGTTGGAGATGGAGGACACGTGTAGGTTTGTGATTTGTTGAGGGAAGCTTCGTGGTTGTGGTTTTCGCAGACGTGGAGGATTTGGTCGGTTTGAGTCGGCTGTGTGTAACTTTCTTCTTGAACACGTATCTTGTTTCCTGAAGAGAATCCTATGCGAGTTTGCGAGTGAGGATGTGACACGTGGTGGTGGTGATTGTTGAGATGTTGACACGTTGCAGTGAAGTAGATCGACGGTTAGGATTTAACGAGGGTGTACGTGTGGGGTTTTGATCTATTTCGGCGGCTGTTATTATACGGCTTTCCCACTCCCTTGGTGACATACGTCAAACGCGTTTACCCCTGCCGGCGCACTATTACCATTTTCCTAAAATAAAAAATAAATACATATTTTTCCTTTTTTCCTGATAAAAATAAAATATGTTATCAATGACACACAAAATAGTAAAAAATAAGAATACATTAAAAGAAAATGAGATAATTATATGGATGGACATTTAATTACTGAAATTTGATATATTTTTTTCTTTTTAATCTTTATTTTGTTTTGTATTTTAATTACGTATTTAAATTTACAATAGCTATTGTTGTCTGCGGGTTTTCATTCAATACGTCAAACTTTATATAACAACATTGTTTTGTGTTATTTACATTTTGGTGGTGTTATTGTCTGAACTAATAAATGAGCTTCTGAATTCTTTGATACCCTTCATTAGGTTATTTTATGTGATTTGCTACATAAAACAAACATATTAGAGCCTCTAAGTTAGAACAAATAGAACTCTTTTCTTAAAAAAGTGTTTGATCTGGCACTTCTAACTATATAATTATCAATTATTCCATTATATGATATTGACTTGGTATTCGATACCATATTCCACAAGATTGATGAAGACAAATGGTATGATGGTCGATGAGAACAAGAAATATGAGTCAAGAGGAAGACTCGTTGTTCCTAATGTTGTCTTGGTTGAAGCAAGTGTTGTAGATAAGGACCACTAATGCGACACTTAGCCAACAGTCTGTTATTGTAATTTTTGAATTTTATGGTACTAAAAACATAGTCAAATTTAAAAATATTATCATTATAAAATCGTATCATATTTAAAACTCTATTATTGGAGAAAAGGATTCACATTTTGACCAAATTTATTGTTATAATGTTATTAAATTTGTTCTAGAAAATCAAAATTTTAAATTTACAACCTATAAAATAACTATTTCCATAAATAAAGGAAAAATAGCCAAAGTTTTATGAGTTGTAGGACTCAATCCAACATGATTTATTTTCTAGAGAGTATTAATTGTAACTTTTTTTTTAATTAAAGAGGGTGATTAATATGTTATATGGGTAATCAATATATATGGAGAGGTTCAAATGAGAAGTGCTAAATATTTGAGAAATAAAGAAGTGATCTTAGCCATTCATTCGGTCAAGATCGGCGGCTTTGACCGAGAAGCAGCGGATAATTCCTCGCGTGGTCTGCGCGTGGTCTGCACAAGATAGAGGTGTAGTTTCGTAAAAAAATACGCGGGACGGGTTCATATATGAACATTTGTAATTCACATATAAATTCTTTTTAACTAATTCATATATGAACATTTATGATTCATATATGAATCAGTTAATTTGTTCATATGAAAATTAGTTAAAAAAAATTCATATATGGATCACAAAGATTCATATATGAACACAAAGGTTCATATATTAATCAATTAATTAGTTTCATATATGAATTACAAAGATTCATATATGAACACAAAAGTTCATATATGAATCAGTTAATTGGTTCAACTGATTCATATATGAACCTACAGTTAATTAGTTTCATATATGAAACACAAAGATTCATATATGAATTAGTTATAAAGAGTTCATATGTGAATTACAAAGGTTCATATATGAACGTATAGTTCATATGTGAATCACACAGATTCATATATGAACTTGTCCCGTGTTTTTTGTAAAAGTTACGAAATTGCCCTTCTATTTTTGGAACAACCGCAACTTTTGACCAGTCAAAGCCGCAACTTTTGACCGGTCAAAGCCGCAACTTTTGACCGGTCAAAGCCGCAACATTTGACCAATTATAACCGATCTTGACCGAATAAATGATCAAGATTACTTCTCTACTTCTTAAATATTTAGAACTTCTCATTTGAACCTAAGGCTATATATATATATATATATATGTATATAGAGGCGGGTTCAAATGAGGAGCGTAACAATTTAAGAAAAAGCGAGGAGCACCGCCCATGTACAAAATCACATGTGATTCACAGTACAAACCGCGCGCTTTGCAAACCGCGGGACAAACCGCGCGGGTCCAGAATTTTAATCACATATGATTTTGTATGTGAATCACATGTGATTTTGTACATGGGTGGCCGTTCTCGTGCTTCTCGTAAATAGTTAGCGTTCTCGTTTGAACCTTTCTCTCTCTCTCTCTCTCTCTCTCTCTCTCTCTCTCTCTATATATATATATATATATATATATATATATATATATATATATATATATTAAAAGAAGAACCAAAACGAATTGGGGTGGCATCATGAGAGTTGAGAGTTGAGTATTGAGGTAATTGTGAATTGTAGTTGAATTTGAGATATCCCACGTTGGTGAGAGGTTAAAAGGTTGGAGTAGAATGGTGTGTATAAAAAGGAATGATAGGATCTCATTTGTGTCAACTCATGGGGTTTGAGTTATAAGGCTATATAACTTCGATGACCCTATTTTTGAAAAACAGATCTTATTATAAAAAGAGTAAAAAATTATTTTAGTTGAGGTGGCATCATGAGAGTTGAGTATTGAGGTATTGGTTAATCAATATATATATATATATATATATATATATATATATATATAGAGAGAGAGAGAGGAAGGTTCAAACGAGAAGCGTAACAATTTAAGAAAACGTGAGGAGCACCTCCCATGTACTGAATCACATGTGATTCACAACTGCCGAATCACATGTGATTCACAACTGATCGGGGGGCTTCCGCCCATGTAGTGGATCACATGTGATTCACAACTAAAATAAAAATCTGGACACGCGCGGTTTGTCCCGCGGTTTACAAAAAGCGCGCGGTTTGTGTTGTGGATCACATGTGATCCAGTACATGGGAGGTGCTCCTCACGTTTTCTTAAATTGTTACGCTCCTCGTTTGAACCCGCCTCTCTCTCTCTCTCTCTCTCTATATATATATATATATATATATATATATATATATATATTACAGGAGATACCACCAAGAATGATTTGACATCATGAGAGTTGATTATTGAGGTATTGGTGAATTATTGTTGAATTTGAGATATCCCACGTTGGTGAGAGCTTGAAAGGTAGGAGTAGAGTGGTGTGTATAAAAAGAAATGATAGAATGTCGTTGTGTCAACTCATGGGGTTTGAGTTATAAGGCTATATAACTTGGATGACCCTATTTTGTAAAACAAATCTTATTATAAAAATATAAAAAAATAATGTTAGTTGAGGTGGCATCATGAGAGTTGACTATTGAGGAATTGATTAATCAATATATAAATCAATATATATATATATATAAGGAGAAACCACCAAGAATGATTTGGCATAATGAGAGTTAAGTATTGAGATATTGGTGAATTGTGGTTGAATTTGAGATATCCCACATTGGCGAGACGTTGAAATGTTGGAGTAGAGTGGTATGCATAAAAATGATTGATATGATGTCATTTGTGTCATGGGGTTTGAGTTATAAGGTTATCTTATTTGGATGACCTTATTTTAGTGATACAAATCTTATTATAAAAAAGTTAGTTGTGGTTGAGGTTTAGATATTGCACATCAATCAATCAATATATATATTAAAGGAGAAACCACCAAGAATGACTTAACATCCTGAGAGTTGAGTATTGAGGTATTGGTGAATTGTGATTGAATTTGAGATATCCCGCATTAGTGAGAGGTTGAAATGTTGGAGTAGAGTGGTATGCATAAAAAGGATTTAATAGGATGTCATTTGTGTCAACACATGTGGTTTGAGTTATAAGGTTATCTTATTTCGATGACCTTATTTTTGTGATACAAATCTTAATATATAAAAAAGTTAGTTATGGTTGAGGTTTAGATATTGCACATTGGTAAAAATCAATATATACATATTAAAAGAAGAACCAAAAGGAATTGAGATGACATCTTGCGAGTTGAGTATTGAGGTATTGGTGAATTGTGGTTGAATTTGAGATATCCCACGTTGGTGAGAGGTTGAAAGGTTGGAGTAGAGTTGCAAAACAAATCTTATTATATAAAAATAAAAAATTAAAGTTTGTTGTGGTTAGGTTTTAAATATTGCACATTGGTAAAAATCAATATCAATCAATATCAGTGTATATATATATATATATATATATATATATATATATATATATATATATATATGGATAGTATATTTTAGAACCATTAAAAAATATTGCAACCTTTGAAACCCATGATCTAACCATTGGTTAAATCATAGATGGTCTAGATTAATTCTCAGCCTTTTATTCATAAAAAACGTTTTTAATTTATTTTCTTTCCATAAATAAGGAGGCAAAGGGTATTTTCGTCAGATCGATTCATGGAAAAATACTCTAACGATGGAAATGAAGATTCACCAGAATCATAATCCCGATTTTCACTCACCAATCTCGATTTTGTTTCCGATTAAGATGCTTTAAGATTTCGACAAAGGGTTTTTTAAAACCCTAACAATCAACAATGGGAGACCGATTCCAAGGTTTGTGTACAATCGCAATTTTTGATTTTATTTACACAGTATATTTTCGATTAGCAGATACTAACTAGGGTTTTATTTGATCGATCTTCCCCATTGTCAGGTTGAGTAATGAAAAGCGAAAGAATCATGAAGAAATACTCATTTTCACGATTCAAGAACACTGCGTCGGACCCCATTTTACTTGATTTTGATGATTCAATAGAAGTTCTTCCATTGCCAGTCGATCTTTATCATCCCAATCGAAATCATATGCATGCACCCCAGAATATGGTGATCGACATAACGACTGCTGGTGACACACCTTTGGTTCAAGGAAGTGAAAATCTAAAAACGAATACAGCCTCTGATGAAGGTATGGAAGTATAGTTATTGTTGCTCTTGATAATGGTTTGATTACTTATATGATCTTTGGGTTTCTGGATATTCAAAAAATTATGGCATAAAAAAACCTATGTTTTAAAGAATCATAAAAGAAGTGTTAGTCGGTCATTCACGAATGCTTACGACCTTCGTTGTTTCCATTTGAATTAAAACATGATGTACATCACTATGATTCCTTGAAAAACAAATTAAAAAGGAAATTAATTTTTGGGGATGCATATGTTGAATGGATTCACTTAGAGCATCTCCAATCGTACTCCAATTATCAAATATGGTGTTGATTCATCATCCAATCGTACGCCAAACTCCAAAAAAAATTGGAGTTCAAGAAATTGGTACTCCAAATATGGAGTATGGTTTTCACACTCCAAAAACTTTGGGCCCACCACTATTCATTTTTTATAATATTTATTTAGGCCATGAGTAGCGCTCCGTAGAAGTCCTCAAGCGCCACATCAGCACCACATTAACTTTTCTCCTAACCCACTCCTCAAGCCCTCAAGCCCTCTTGCCACCTCATTTTTTTAATTCTTTTATTTATACATTTAATTATTTAACAACATAAAAATATTTATATATTTTTTAATAAATATAAATAAGATAAATAATAAAAATAAAAATTCATATCATTCATTAAAAAATTAAAAATTACAAAATACAAAACACTACCAATTATGATATTTTTTAATTTGCTCTTTTCTCGCTGCCGTAGCCATCAAAGCGGGGCCCGAAAGGTGATCATGCGGGGTTATGAAAAACTCGAAGTCTTTTTCAAATCGTTTTGCTCGTTCGATTTCTCGTTCGTGTTCCAACTTTTCTCGTTCGAGTTCGAGTTTTTTCATTTTGTACTCCATTGTATCATCAATCTTCTCGTTGAATGTCGTGAACAACTGAGTAATACTTTCGTTCGTATTCGACCCGCTCGTATTACTCGTTGATGTTTTTTTGACTTGTTTCTCCCGATGGGTCGTTGAAGTTTCTCGATGAAGTTGTCGTCATCGTCATCATTGTAAGGGTTGGTACGTTTTGAACCCCGCGATGAAGTTGTCGTCATCGTTGGAACGGCTCCCCATTTTGGACATTTTTTTAGGACTTCCCAAGCTTGTTCGTGAGTGAAAGCAAACCCAAGTTGTGCTCGGTACCGTTCGTGTGCCGTTCGTGAAATGTCGGCCTCACTCATTCCGCTCCCTCTATTAGTGAGCAAGTTGTTGTAGATGCCGCCAAAAGAATTTATTCTTTTATTGAGGTCGTTGAACTTGGTGTTGAGTTGATGAGTTGTTCTATAATTTCCGCGACCCATTAAACTAAAGAACACTTGCCCGACACGGGTCCAAAAACTTTCTACATTTATGTAAATTCAAGTATAAGAATATTAACAAGAATAATAATAATATTAATAATATTAATAATAATAATAATATTAATAATAATAATAATAATAATAATAACAATAATAATAATAATAACAATAAAAATATTACCACCGGTTTGCGCGTTACCGATAACGGGGTCCTCCGAAACGTCAACCCACGCCGACACTAACGCGAGTTCCTCCTCTTTACTCCACATCTGTTTGGGGGCTCTATTTTCATATTGTTTGTTTTTTCCTTTTCTCGTTGGTCTCGGGTTTGATGGTTCTGGGTTTGATGGTTGTGTGTAGATGGATTGTGGTGTGTGCGGGCTAGAATGTTGGGTTTCCGGAACAATGTCGTCGGCGAGATTGATTGCGGGTGAAGGAATATTGTAGTTGGCCGGAGTAAAACCTTGTTCAATCATACCGGGACGTGTAAGTTGGTAATAAGGAATTTGTTGCGGATATTGTTGGCGAAATTGTTGCGAAAATTGTTGCGGATATTGTTGCGAAAATTGTGGCGGATTTTGTGGCGAAAATTGTGGCGGAATTGGTTGCGAAAAGTGCGGATGATAACCTTGTTGTGCAAACGCTTGACAACCAAGCTCCGGGTCTTCTTGCGGTTGCGGTGTATCCGGTCGGTTACGACGGGATGTAGGTGTTTTGTTTGGATTCATGATGAAATTTGAGAGAGTTTGAGAGAGTTTGAGAGGGTTTAAGAGAGTTTGAGAGAATTTTGTGTGAAAAATAATATGGGTTTGGATTAATATATATAGTGTGATTAAATTGAATTTTTTTTTAAAATAGTCGTTGGCAACGGATTTATTTTCAAATTATTAAAAAAAAAAAAATCACTCGGGTTCAACGGGTTTTGGAACCCGCATGCCAAGCCCGAGCCCTAAGCCCGCCCCCGTACCCCAACCCGCGCGAGCCTGAGCGAACCCGCGTGAAGCCCGAGCTGGAAGCCCGAGGCGCTACTCATGGCCTTAACTTTTAAGTATTATATAATCAACATATATATATAAAAATAATTAATAGTAGATAAAATATGTTATTTTAATGTGGGGTCCACAAATTTGGTGTTTTTTTTGGAGTATGGTTGGAGTTGAGGTTTTTTTTGGTGTTGGGCCCACCATAATTGGTGTTTTTTTGGAGTACGATTGGAGATGCCCTTATAATAAATACCATCACTGTATAATTAGCAATTTAAAAAACAACCCTGAACTTAAAAATAATTTTTTAAATCATGAATTTTTGTGCTTGATGACAGTAATCATGATTTGGTGAATGCACCATATATTATTCTTTCCATAATCAGGTTTCTTAGATGATTCATGTCTTTTGGATTCATGATTGGATATATGTTGGGTTTTCCTTAAGATATGCTATGGTTTTGTGGTAATAAGTGATTTATAGAACCATACATGATTTGGGTCTTCATGGTTGTTGCAGCAATGAATACGTAATCAGATAGGAGGTTTAGTTATTTGGGACATACATTCTCCGATAATCGCTATTATGTTGATTCATGTATTGTGGATTCATGATTGAAAATGTGTTGTTTTTTCTTTGAGATATGATGCTTTAATTTTTTTCTTCATGATGGTTGCAGCAATGAATACGTAATCAGATAGGAGGTTTAGTTATTTGGGACATACATTCTCCGATAAGCGCTAGTATGTTGATTCATGTATTGTGGATTCATGATTGAATATATGTGGTTTTTTCTTTAAGATATGATGCTGTAATTTTGTCTTCATGATTGTTGCAGCAATGAATACGAAATCAGATAGGACTTTTAGTTATGTGGCACATGAATAAGTAATCTGTTAGGTGTTGATAAGCGCTAGTATGTTGATTCATGTATTCCATACATGAATAAGTGAAACAATTAAGATCCCCCTGCATTCTCCAATAGGAGAGGAGACAACTATATATATACAAATAAGTTACATAATACACCCTTATAAATACACAAGTATTACAAAACTTATTGTCTAATATCCTCCTTCAAGCGAAACGGTGGCGGACCCAAACGTAGCATACTTCGGAATATTTCAAATTGTTGGCGCGGTAAGCTTTTCGTAAAAATGTCCGCTACTTGAAGCTTGGATGGTACGAACATGGTATGGAGTTTGCCACTTGACACAAGTTCACGAATGAAGTGGTAATCGAGTTCCATGTGTTTGCCACGCTTGTGAGAAACCGGATTTTGTGTGAGAAACAGCGCACTTTGATTGTCACATAAGAGAGTCGGTCGACCATGTGGTAAAGCATGAAGTTCCCGAAGAAGATGAGTAAGCCAAATGATCTCTGCGGCCGTATTTGCCATAGCTCGATATTCGGACTCACAACTCGAGCGAGAGACCGTAGGTTGTTTCTTTGCGCTCCATGACACTAAGTTACCCCCCATGAATATCGAGTATCCAAACGTGGAACGGCGCGTATCAAGACAACGAGCCCAATCAACATCCGAATAACCCACAAGATTGGTGGTTGTGGGCCTCGAGAACGTAAGCCCAAAGGAGAGAGTACCCTTAACATACCGCAAAAGCCGTTTTACAGTCTGATAATGTTCAACCGTAGGGGAGTGAAGGAATTGACTCACCTGGTTAACCGCATACGCAATGTCAGGGCGTGTGATAGTTAAATATTGAAGGGCACCGACGATGGAACGGTACTTGGTAGGATCATCAAATGGGACCCCATCTCGAACGAGGGAGATCGAAGGTGATAACGGTGTGGCAGCTGATTTCGAGTCGGACAAGCCGGCCCGATGAATGATCTCGTTGGCATACTTGACTTGACTCAAGAAAATACCCGAATCCGTATAAGATGCCTCCAAGCCAAGAAAGTAGTTTAACCGCCCAAGATCTTTGATGCGGAATTCGGTATGCAACCGTGTGATAAAGGATCGAATGGCATTGGAGTCGTTTCCGGTGAGGAGTAAGTCATCCACATACACAAGTAAGTAGAGAAGGCACGTGTCTCGTTTAAAAACAAAGAGGGATGGATCAGCCCGACTGCAAGTGAACCCATCCTTTATGAGAAAGGAATGCAAGCGATGAAACCAAGCACGAGGAGCTTGCTTGAGACCATAGATAGCTTTATTTAGGCGGCAAACATGATCGGGAAATTTCGGATCAACGAACCCCGGTGGTTGTTGCATGAATACAGTGTCGGTGAGCTTGCCATGAAGAAATGCATTATTGACATCTAATTGGTGTAGAGCCCAGTTATTAACCACGGCTAGGGAGAGCACAACACGAATGGTGGAAGCTTTAACAACCGGACTAAAAGTATAAGAGAAATCAATGCCCGGGATTTGACTAAACCCTTGTGCCACAAGCCGAGCTTTGTGGCGTTCAATGGATCCATCCGCTCGAAACTTGGTACGAAACAACCATTTGCTCCCAACAATGTTGGTATCCTTGGGTCGTGGTACCAATGTCCATGTGTTATTAAGAGATAAAGCATGCATTTCTGACTGCATGGCATTGAGCCATTTGGTGTCACACATAGCCTCGGAAGGATGAGTCGGATCACAGTAGGCTAGAAGGGCGGAGAAGAGACCATAACTACGCATATGAGAGAGATCCGCTCGATGATTTGGTTTAAAAATGCCTGCCTTGGCACGAGTGGTCATTGGGTGGCCAGCTGTGGGCGGTGGGTGTGAGGTGGGTAGTACGGGTGGGCTAGAAGGTGGTGTCGTAGTGGTCGGGCTAGTGGGCGGCGTTGGGAAGTGTGGGGAGTGCTCGGGTGAACCGGGCGGGTCATCGATTGTCGGGGCATGAGAGTGGCCATCGCAAAGGCCACAAGGATTAAGTGAGGGTGAGGTAGTTGAGGAAGGAGGTGAGGGAGTTGGAGGGGTAGGAGGTGTGGGAGGTGTGTGTAAGGCGGAGGGAGGAACATCATATAAAAAGGTGTGTAGTTGTATGTCAGAGAGCGGTGTTGCATTTGGCATATTGGTAAAAGGGAAGTATGTTTCGTCAAACCGAGCGTGTGGTGTAATGTAAGTGCGAGAGGAATCTGGATCAAAGCACTGATAGCCTTTGTATTGCGGGTTGTAGCACACAAAGATGCACGGAATGCTCCTAGGAGCAAGTTTGTTAGGAGCATAGTCCCGTAAGAACGGATAGACACGACAACCAAAGGGTTTAAAATTGGCATATTGTGGGATTCGTCCAAACAACACCTCAAATGGGGACTTGGAGGAGAGAACTTTGGTGGGTAACCGATTGATGATATAAACTGCCGAGCTGAAGGCATGAACCCAAAAGGTGGCAGGAACGCGAGCATGAAACAACATGGCAAGCCCGGTTTCGACAATATGGCGATATTTCCTTTCCACCCGACCATTTTGTTGCGGGGTGTAGGGACAGGAAATTTGATGAAAAGTGCCATTGTCGTTAAATAAAGATTTCACCTTATGATTCAAGAATTCGGTACCACCATCGCTTTGAAAAATTTTAATTTTGGTTGAAAACTGCGTTTGAGCGAAGCGTAGAAATTTCTCAAGAACGTCAAAGAAATCCGCTTTAGTTTTAAGGGGGTACAACCACGTGAACCGAGAGTGGTCGTCAACAAAAACCACATAATATCGATAAGCATCAACCGAGACTACAGGTGAAGGTCCCCATAAGTCACAATGAACAATATCTAACACCTATGAAGCACGTTTAAAATTTAGCTCAAATGGTAATCTAGATGATTTCGCAAGTTGGCATGGTGAGCAGATAACCGGTTTCGGTAAAAGAGACGAAAGTACTAAATGTCCCAATTTTTTTAACAAGGAGATAGTATCAAAAGATACGTGGCCCAATCGCGTATGCCACAGTTCATAAGATGCCGTACACTTATTTTTTGCAAAAAAAGCTTGAACTTGCGGTGTGTTAGAGAGCACATAGAGGCCTTGATTACACGTTCCTTGAGCTTGAGCTTCCTTCGTGAGACGATCCTGAATAAAAAAAGAGTTTTCGGAAAAATGAACATCCACAGCATTGTCACGTGTCAGTTTACTGATAGATAGAAGATTTTTTTGTGAGATTAGGGAAAACCAAAACGTCGCGTAAACGGAGTTTATTGGCGATGATGGTAGTCCCAACACTAGAAATAGGTAAAGTTGATCCATTACCAAATTCCACAGACGCACCACCAATAGAGGGCTCAGTATGAGCAACCGAAGCAGGAGAGGAGACCATATGATATGTGCCCCCAGAGTCCACAAACCATTCCGGCATGGAGGTGTTCATATGGCATTGTGCATGAAATGCACGAGCAAGATCGGGCTCACTGGGTCGCGGGGTTCGAGCAAATGACATAAGATGCGGACATGTATTGGCGTAATGACCATCGGTTCGACACAGCTGACAGTGGGGGGGTCTACGACCACGGCCCCGACCTCCTCTAAACCCACGTCCACGACGACCACGGTAACCACCGTTGAAACCACGCTGGGCCGAGACCTGTTGCTGGGCCGCAAGGTGCGGTGGGAGTGCAAGAGAGTTGTGCTGCTGAGCCGAGAAGGCAACAGCGGGTGTCGAACTCCCGTGAATGGCATGAAGGAACATTTCGTGGCTCTCGGCTTGAGCAAGTAAATCACGGTACACTTGTGGCATGCGAGAGGCACGAATCGCCGTTGAGAAGGTCTCAAAAGTGGGACCAAGGCCACACAGAAACCAATGAGTTATATCCGTATCGGCTACCGGGTGGCCAATGGCCGAGAGTTGGTCACAAATATTTTTAAACTTCCGACCAAAATTAGAGACGGTATCGTTACCTTTAGAGAGATGTCGTAGACGATCACGAAGATTTTGGACCCGTTCCATGGAGGAGTTCCCATAGGCACTCTCGAGAGCAAGCCAAATAGCACGAGAAGAGGAGAGGACAACGACTTCGGAGAAGGCTTCCTCGGTTAGCGAAGCTTGTAGGAGAATGATGGCACGTTGATCTTTTTCCATCCAGACGGGAAGAGCCGGATTTGGAACGTTTTTCGCATCAATGATAATTTCAGTTGCTGGAATCTGAGAGGAACCATCTATATGTCCGGACAGACCTTGGGACGAGAGGAGAGGGATCATTTGGTTCTTCCATAGAAGGTAGTTTGAGGAGGATAACCGAATGGTGATTAGGTGAAGAATAGTGTGCATAGGTAGGTGATTATCCAGGGAAGAAGAAGGAGAAGCCATGGATTCCAAAGAGTAAGAAAAACTGATAGGTGGGAAGAAGAAGAGGAGAGGGTTGGGCGGTTATGATCGCTCTGATACCATGAAACAATTAAGATCCCCCTGCATTCTCCAATAGGAGAGGAGACAACTATATATATACAAATAAGTTACATAATACACCCTTATAAATACACAAGTATTACAAAACTTATTGTCTAATAATAAGTAATCTGTTAGGTGTTTTAGTTGTTTGTCTTACCTTTCTGATAATCTTTATTGGTTGTAAAATTGTATGTGAACTGAATTAATTATCAATGTTCTATAAGGCCATTTATTTTTTTGGTTTGATACATAGTCGTCGAAGTTCTCATGAAAGAATTAACTATGGACGATAATAGCGGAGATCCGGTTGATTTTGAAGGTTACCTTTACACCCATCAATTACTTACATTAAAAAACATTTCAATCACATTCTAAACTATTCAGAGTCTTGCAACAGCTATATTCACTAACAAAAGAGAAGTGTGGGTCGAGGTAATCTAGGGGCAACAAACGCACAAGACTGCAGGCCCAAGGCAATGTGCGTGGTGGGATCAGACAGCTCACGCGCACGGATGATCGGGTGTAGATCGGGGGCTAATCAGATCTCAAGTGTGGAACAGGTTCTGGAGCACAGCAACAAGGGCTTATTCTGGACAGTTCTAGACATTTCAATTAAGCACAGGTTTGAGTCTGGTTTGGTAAGGCTACTGCAGTTCAGCTTGCGGTGCAGAGGGCTCACGGCTGAATCTGGACAGCTGCAGGGCTGCTGGATGGCGACTGCTGAGCCTGGATAACTGCACTGTTCCTGGACAGCAGCTGTAGCAGTTCCAGCCGCTGAATCTGGACATGTGCGTGTCCGTGTTCCTGGACAGCGAGGGATGGATACGAGACAAAAAGATGGACTGAATCGCATGGATGCCTGCCCTAAGAACGGTATGTAACAGGAAAGGAACGACTTAATGGTGCTGTTTCGTGCAGTAATTAAGCAGTTAAATTACGGCTGTGTTTGTAAAATTATGCAGTATAATTGTGGTCGTGTTTGACATCAGTTTGCATCTTGCAACCTGTGGCCCCTGTTGTCTTTCTTGCTCACTGTTGCTGCTTTGGTCATATGAAGAGATGGAGGAAACAATTTAAGAAGATACCCATTAGACCTTCTGATGTTGTGAGGCAAATAAACAAGGCTGATGACACTGGTTTCATGTTTAAAGTAAACATATTAGTCTTGTTTGTTAATCTAATTGCCTTGTTCTTCAATGCTTAAAGTAAAAACTATAACCACACATATGATTGAACTTTATGTACCAAAAAACAGTGAAAATTTATATGGTCGTGTAGAAGATTCGTACTTGGTTCTACATCATCATCAACCGATTCGTCAACTCCCCTAATCTGCAATTCTTCATCAGTTTCTTCAAAAACTCCATCACCATTGTTTTCATTAC
The DNA here is from genome assembly GCA_033807775.1 of Saussurea involucrata. NCBI lineage: Eukaryota > Viridiplantae > Streptophyta > Magnoliopsida > Asterales > Asteraceae > Saussurea > Saussurea involucrata. The sequence continues at coordinate 165,626,841 of CM066320.1, forward strand.
ATAACCAAGAATCAAATATCAACGATGAATTCTTGCTCTCATCACGGACAGAACATAACGATAGCACGTAATCATCGACAACATGTTCGGTAACTGTTTCCTCAGTGGTGTTAATCTGCGAGCAATCATTCCCAATTTGCACAGGGGTTTCATCAACAACTATTTTGCTGTTACTTCCATCCATGTTAATTGTTTTTGGTGAATCAACTATTGTTTGCTATGAACGATTCATACTAAGATATATAGAGGTTTCATAATTAAATAACAAATCAAAAAAAATCCTGCATATAAACCACCACGATAACATACCAAGATTCTAGGGAAAGATAATCAATAAAATATTGAAAAACTTAAATCCTCAATTAGTATTTTTAATTAAGTTGCATGAAATCTTTGATTTTGATAAATAATATACATTGATTATAGTGAATCATATTAAAAAAAGAATAAAGGTATTTTATCCTCTACACGTATTTACCGATTAAAATGCATGAAATATTTGATTTAAACAAAAAAAATTAATCATTTAATAAACAAATCGGATGAGTATTGCCATTCAAATAAAACCCCACTTTTGTAGGAAATTTAAATCATCCATTAGGCCATCCGCAACGCCTCGGGCTCGGGCTCGGGCTCGGCTGCGGGCTGCGGGCTTGGGTCTCGGGCTTGGGGTGCGGGTTTGAAAACCCGAGGAACCCGAAGAACATTGTTGTATTTTTTTTTTAAATTTTGAAAATATTAAAAACTAAACGGCTCTTTCAACGGCTATTTTTTATTATTTTTTTTTTCAATTTAATCACACTATATATATTAATCCAAACCTCTCAAATTTAATCACACCAAACTCTCTCAATCTCTCTCATTCTATTCCATTCTCTATATTTTAAACAATATGGATTCGCCACAACCCGGTTCACCGACCCCATCATCGTCATCCGTAGACACCGACGAGTTGTTGAATCTACAAAGGGAAGTTTTTCGACAGACTGCACAATGGATTTATGGTAGCACCGCATCATCGTCAACAAGAGAGAGGGCCGCGAACATAGAAAGAGGTCGACTAGCTGCAAACGAGCGGCTTATGCGGGACTACTTTGGCAACAACCCGGTTTATACACCGGATATGTTTAGGCGGCGGTTCAGGATGAGCAGGCAACTATTCGAACGAATAGTTGAAGATTTAGCAGGAGAGTATCCGTATTTTAGACTTCGGGTGGACGGTAGACGCAAACAAGGTTTTTCTCCGATACAAAAGTGTATTTCCGCTATTCGGCAATTGGCGTATGGAGTAACTGCTGACGCACTTGACGAGTACATCCGTATGGGAGAGACAACGTCACGAGATTGTCTGTACAATTTCTGCACAGGTATTATTGAACTGTATGGTCACAAATATTTACGCAACCCTACTTTTATTGATATTCAGAAGTTGTACGCCGCGCATGAAGCTAAACACGGATTTCCCGGCATGCTCGACAGCATAGACTGTACTCATTGGGCGTGGGCAAATTGTCCGAATGCATGGCGAGGTCAATTCATGAGAGGTGATCATGAGCACCCGACAATCATGCTAGAAGCAATGGCCTCTCAAGATCTATGGATCTGGCACACATACTTTGGTGTTGCCGGTTCCAACAACGACATCAATGTTCTCAATCAGTCGCCCATCTTGAACGATGTATATGATGGAAAAGCACCATACTGCCCTTTTGAGGTGAATGGAGCCACCTACGAGCACGGATATTATCTAGCGGATGGGATATATCCGGAATGGGCTACTTTCGTAAAATCATTTACGTGCCCACAGGACCTTAAACGACAAAAGTTCAAGTCCGCGCAAGAATCGGCACGTAAAGATGTTGAACGAGCTTTTGGCGTGCTTAAACAACGTTGGCATATACTTCATAACCCGACACGCGGATGGGAACTCTCAAGATTGAGAAACATTATGTACGCTTGTGTCATATTACACAATATGATACTCGAAGACGAATACCATGCTATTTGTGGTGGCGATGAAAACGACCTTTCCACGGATGATATCGAAACCCAAATCAGTGAGGAACAACGCGCGGCAAATGTTCTAGAAGTCAAAAACCGGGACACTCATAATAACCTTCGGTCGGATTTGGTCGAACATATTTGGCATATCCAAGTTCCCAACAATGACGACGAGTAGATTTTTAAATTTATTTTGTAATTTTTATTTTTAATGAATGGTATGAATTTTTATTTTTATTATTTATCTTATTTTTATTTATTAAAAAATATATAAATATTTTTATTTTGTTAAATATTTAATTGTATAAATAAAAGAATTAAAAAAATGAGGTGGCAAGAGGGCTTTTAGTTATGCGCCGGGGGTCTTTAGGGCTTGAGGGCTTGAGGAGAAAAGCTGATGTGGCGCTGATGTGACATTGAGGGCTTGAGGGCTTTTATCTATGCGCTGTGGATGGCCTTAATTGAGATATTTTGAAATGACAATACAGTTACCATAAATATAGGTAGCATTATCTATGGAAAGTTTTGTGATAACCGTAAACTAAATAATAATAATAATAATATAATTACCAAATACCATAATTTCCCTTTAAAAAGTTAGGAACACTAAATTAGAAATGGAAACTAAACGTAAGAGATCAATGGTGATGATAAGGGTTGCACAGTTTGCAACATTTTTGTGGGTTGCAAAATAGTCTTCCTCTCTCTCTCTCTCTCTCTCTCTATATATATATATATATATAGGGAAGAGTTTGAGAAGTCTAAATATTTTGAGAAATAAAGAAGTGATCATATCCATTGGATTAAATAATCCACGGTCAAGAAATTCGCGTTACACCTGATTAATGCGCACGTCCACATTAATTAATAAACGACGCTCAGGGGTATTTAGGGTAGTTTCGTAAAAAATACGCGGGACAAGTTCATATATTAATTTGTATGATTCATATATGAATTTGTGTGATTCATATATGAACCTTTGTGTTCATATATGAACCTTTGTAATTCACATATAAAATATTTTTAACTAATTCATATATGAACCTTTGTGATTCATATATGAATTTTTGTGATTCATATATGAATCAATTAATTTGTTCATATGAGAATTAGTTAAAAAAATTCATATATAAATCATTAAGGTTCATATATGAACACAAAGGTTCATATATGAATTAGTTAAAAAAAGTTTATATGTAAATTACAAAGGTTCATATATGAACACAAAGATTCATATATGAATCAGTTAATTGGTTCAACTGATTCATATATGAACCTACAATTAATTAGTTTCATATATGAAACACAAAGGTTCATATATGAATCACAAGATTCATATATGAATTAGTTATAAAGAGTTCATATGTGAATTACAAAGATTCATATATGAACGTATAGTTCATATGTGAATCACACAGATTCATATATGAACTCAGTCCGTGTTTTTTGTAAACGGGATGACTAATTACCAAAATACCCTTCCGTGTTCAAAATCAGCGCATTTAATCGAAGAGTCACGATCACTTCTCTATTTCTCAAAATATTTAGACTTCTCAAATGAACCTAACACTATATATATATATATATATATATATATATATATTAAAGAAACAATCAAGAAAAATGACTTGACACCATGAGGTTTGAGTATTCTTCAAATCTTGAAATGTGGTTGAGGGGGTGTTTGGGATTGCTTATTTTTTTGACTTATTTGCTTATTGCTTTTCCCCACCGCAAATAAGCTATTTTAAGTGTTTGGATTAGAAAAAAAATGTTAATGACTTTTCCCCACCACAAATAAGTTGATTTTTGATAAGTTAATTCATTCTAACTTATTTGAAACTGCTTATAACTTATTTGTCAAAATTACATTTTTACCCTCAACTCCTTTTTAGCACGACATAAGTTGATAAACACTTTTAAAAATAAGCATAAATTGTTTTAAATAAGCAATCCCAAACACCCCCTGAGTTTCATCATCCCACTTTGGTGAAAAGATGAAAGTTTTGTAGTAGGGAATGACTATAAGAAATGAGGGATAGATGTTTTTGTGTCAATTTTCATGTGGTTGACTCAATTTTTTTTGGATAAGATTCATCTAGGCTTTGTCTAGACTACATCCTTGGCAATTTGGAAACAAACAAACAAAGCAGCCGTCTGAGACTAAGCCTGACCACAGAATGCTGATGCCTGGACTCGAACCCGGGGTGGATGGGATATTCCACCACATCCCCCAAGCCCTTGCCAACACGCCACCACCCTTGTGGTTGACTCAATTTAGTTCACCCTATTTTTGCATCATCCCACATTAGTGAGAAGAAGGAAGTTTTGAAGTATGAATTGCGTATAAGAATTGAGGGGTAAATGTTTTTGTATCAACTCAATGGTTGGCTTAATTTAGCCTAACCTATTTTTGCTAAAAAAATCTACATATATATAACAAATAATTAACATAATGTTTTTGTGAGACTAATAAGGTTGACTCATTTTACATCACCCAATTAATCAATATATCGATATCGATCAATATCAATATATATTGAAAGAGAAACCAAGGATCATGACTTGGCAAGATGTTTGAGCATTCCTCAAATCTTAAAATAAGATTGAGTTTCAGCATCTCACATTGGTGGGAAGATTATAGTATGGAATAAGATAGTGAGTATATAAAAGAGGGTGATGAAAGATTTTGAAATCTATAACCATGGTTGAAATCATAACCAACCAGATGGTAAAAAAAATAAAGTGGAAAATTAAAAATGAAACGAATGACGATGACTTGGAACCATGATGGATTGATTATTCCTTAAATCTTGAGTAATGTTGATTTTTATCATCCCACATTGGTGGTAATCTGATAGTTTGAAAGAAGATGATAGGTATTAAAAGATGGATGAATGGTTTGAAATCTATAACCATGGTTGGAATCAAAACAAATATAAAAGGGTGATGGAAGGTTTTGTAATCTATAACCATGGTTGAATCATAACCAACCAAATGGTAAAAAAATATTGTGCAAAATAAAAAATGAAAACCGAGAATGATCACTTGGAACCATGAGGTTTGATTATTCCTTAAATCTTAAACCAAGTTTGAGTATTTATCATCCCAGATTGGTGAGAATATGATAGCTTGGAAGAAGATGATAGGTATTAAAAAAGAGATAGATGGTTTGAAATCTACAACCATTGTTGGATTTAAAACCAACAAAATGGTTAAAATTATAGTGCAAAATTAAAATAAAAACCACCAATGACTTGGGACTATGAGGTTTGAGAATTCTCAAATCTTTTAATAAGGTTGCGATTTATCATCTCCCTTTGTTGGTAATACGATTGTTTGAAATAAAATGATTGGTATAAAATTAGGGATGTAAGGTTTTGAAATCTATTACAATGGATGAAATCAAAACCAACCAAATGGAAAAATTATAGTGCAAAATTAAAAAAGAAACCAAGGATAGTGACTTGACAACAACAGGTTTGAGTATCCCTCGAATCTTAAAATAAGGTTAAATTTTATCATCCCACGTTGGTGGACAGATAATAGTTTGGAAGAAGTGATGGATAAAAAAAGAGGGATGTAAGGTTTTGAAATTTATAACAATAGTTGGAATCAAAACTATTCAAACGGTAAATGTTATGGTGCAAATTTAAAGGAGAAACCAGAGATATGACTTCGACCATTTGGTTTGAGTATTCCTTAAATCTTAAAATAAGGTTAAGTTTGTTCATCTCACATTGATGGATAAATAATAGTTTCGAAGAAGAAGATGAGTATATAAAAGAGTGATGGAAGGTCTTGAAATCTATAAACATATTAACCACATGTTACATTGACAATTCATAGACGTTTAATCATATATGATCAAACACAAGCACATGACGTGTAATCATATATTATATAACACTTCTCGCCTTCTTGCATAATATTTAACTTATGATACTTCCTCTCTCACTTTATATATATATATATATATTAGTTGATGAATTATGTTCCATTTAATTCATTTCATTGTCTTTAAAAATATACCATCTCCCCACGGGCCCAACACTAGTTATCATTTAAAATTTGTTTAGACGGTAATACTTTAGAAGGTCATTTGTATTAAAATGAAGCATATATATTGTTTTCATTCCTATGTAGGAAACTTACTTTTAGGAGAAGTTTGGCTCGTTTAATAAATGAGAAGGAGAATGGTGGTGAAGTTATTATATTGGAACCTTTTGCATTTGTTGATGCTAATAGATAAAAAGAACATTGAAAATTGCTGGCCACTTCTTTCCTTCTAAAAAACCATTCAACGCTCTCATTGCCAATGTTTTGAAGGTGAAGAACATCGAACTGAACCTTTGCATCCATGCTAGAGAGAGAGAGAGAGAGAGAGATTATTAACTATAGATAGATAACGAAATTAAATAATAACATATTATTTACCAGCTATATTTAATTGCAATATATATATTAGGAAGCCTCTTGTATGTACTCTAGCATATTGTTGTTGATGTTGACGTTAAGTAAGGGCATGTTTGGGAATAACTTAATAGACTTAATAAACCCTTAAACTTATTCGCTCGGCTATATTGGGGTGTTTAAAAGCGGCTTAATGATATAACAATGAGCTTACCGAATAAGATTTTGGATGGCATCCTTATGCATACAGACACCACATTTCCACCACTACTGTAACGACCCGATTCCAATTCAAACAAATAACATACATTTCATAACATAATTTCGTCAAAAAGATACATCATATTTCATATTCGGTCCCAATAGTCTTACAAAACATAATAAGAATTCCAGTACAACTTTTTGACTAAATAATTTACATTATGACTAACAACAAAGTCATAAATACAAAAACACTTCATAATCTTCATAACACAAATCTTCCCAAAAGCTAGACAACGACTATCCTTCATATTTGCTCTTACTTGATCCTCGACCTGGAATACATATTTAAAACAAAAATGAGGGTTAGACCTAATGGTCTAAGTGAGAAAATCCCTGTTTCTTTGAAAATCCTTTGCACATCAATATTCACATAATACAAACACAATTATCAATTATAACTCACTCATCGCGTAATTCTCTGTCTCCTTCCCATGGCCATATTAGTTGGTTGCAAGCCAACTAATAAACAACGTTGTACAACAACTACAGCCAATCAACACTGTACAACAACTACAGCCAACACACCGGTCCTATGCTCGGCCAACGTATTATAACATAATATAATACTCACGTAATTACAATATCTCAACATATTATAATTCAAACATAAGCATATTCACACCATCTATCACATATCCAATACACACGTATATGTATTCCAGTTGAAAATGTTTTTGAAGTAAAACTCACCTGTTTGCTTTATCAAAATGCTCTTTAGCTCTTCTGAAAACGATCCGGCTTTCAATTCAAATTCACAGGTTCTGAAACAATCAGATACAAGTATTTCTTTACCACATTGATCACATAAGACTTGCTAAGCTAAGAAGTCTAGATAGCTCTATCTAACTCTTATCCTCAATTGTCTTCCCCAAACCCGACTTAAGTCAAATCAACAGCACAACCAGTCCTCATTCATACTCTATCCAATAGTTCAATAAACACAGTGTTCCTAGACAACTAGCAGCATCAATCCCCTCAAAATAACCAAACAGCTAAAGTATCCGGATACCACAATTTATCCGGACAACACAACTTTTCCGGACAACAGGACTTTTCCGGACAACTTCACTTTTCCGGACAACCTATACAGTCCGGACATCATCCGGACACCAAAGTAATCCGGATACCATCCGGTATCTTATTCTATCAGGAAAACATAGGAAAAAGGAACTTACCCGGATAAAAGACTCGTCCGGACACCTTTAGAACACTACCCGGACATCACCAACAAAACCACCCGGACACCTTCATACTGTGTCCGGACACCTCTGTCGGTTTCTTCAATTTTGACCCAGAAATTGACAAAAATCAACCCCCATACCAGATGTGTTAATTCTAATCCGATAGATACTTCCTAATAGCATTAACACACATAAATTGAAAAGGAAACATACCTCAATATCACTTTCAAGCCAACCAATTGAATCCCTAGCTTTACTTCTTCTCTTTTATTCCTTTGGTCTCAAACACACATACACACACTGAGGTTTTTGGATTCTGAAATATTTGAATATCTAAAAGGCATATTATCAAACTATATTTCCATTTTAGACCTTGAGTTCTTTACTAATGACCAATATACCTTAATCTTATAAATTCACCTAAACTCACCCTAAATATCAATTATAGAGTTAAATAAATTTAACGGAACGAGACTTTAACTAACGAACTTACCCGGGGTATTACATCGTCTCCCCCTTAAAAGAATTCCGCCCCGGAATTCGGTTAGGCAAAAAGGTGAGGGTATTTGGTTCTCATTTCGGATTCCGATTCCCAAGTAGCATCCTGCCCTCTATGATGTCTCCACTGAACTTTCACTTGTCTGATCTCTTTATTCCGCAATACTTTAACTTTGTGGTCAACTATGGCTTCCGGTTCCTCCACATAATTCAACTTTTCATCTACTTGTATATCTGGTAGAGAGACGGCCTGATCTGGTGTAACCAAACACTTTCGAAAATTTGAAACATGAAACGCGTTATGAATCCTGCTTAACTCTGACAGAAGATCCAACCTGTAGGCTACTTCACCAATCCTTTCGGTAATTGCAAACGGTCCAATGTACCTCGGGCTCAGTTTACCTTGTTTCCCAAATCGGATGACTCCTTTCCAAGGCGAGACCTTTAACATCACAAAATCCCCAACTTGGAATTCTAACGGCTTTCGGCGTCGATCGGCGTAGCTTTTCTGTCTGTCTTGAGCCACTTTCAATCTTTCTCGAATCTGAGTAACCTTATCCGCGGTCAACTGAACTGTATCTGGCCCCGTTAATTGTTTCTCTCCCACTTCATTCCAACACAGAGGCGTTCGACATTTTCTACCATACAACACTTCAAACGGTGCCGCTTGTATGCTGGAATGGTAACTGTTGTTGTAGGCAAATTCGATCAACGGCAAATGCTTATCCCACGATCCCCCAAAGTCAACAATGCACGCCCGTAGCATATCTTCTAATGTCTGGATTGTTCGTTCACTCTGGCCGTCAGTTTGAGGATGATACGCCGTACTTAACTTTATTTGCGTTCCCATTTCCTTTTGGAAACTTCTCCAGAATCTTGAGGTAAAACGACTATCACGATCAGAAATGTTTGAGATTGGAACTCCATGTCGAGTTACTATTTCGTCAATGTACAACTTAGCTAATCGCTCCATCGAATCAGTTTCCTTTATTGGTAAGAAGTGAGCAGACTTCCTCAATCTATCGACAATCACCCAAATAGCATCAAATCCCTTCGGGGTCCTTCGTAGCTTCGTAATGAAATCTGTCGTAATCTGATCCCATTTCCACATAGGTATTTCTAAACGTTGTAATTGCCCAAACGGTTTCTGATGTTCAATCTTCACCTTCTTACAAGTAGTACAACCTTCCACATACTGAGCAATATTCCTTTTTATTCCTGGCCACCAATAAAACTGTTTCAGATCTTTATACATCTTGTTCGTACCTGGATGAATTGAAAATCGAGATTGATGAGCTTCTTGTAGTACCCGATCACGTAAACCACCCAAACGAGGCACCCATATTCTGTTCCCCAGACACAATAACCCACGATCATTTTTCACTAGCAATGCTGATAACCCCACTAACCGTTCTGACTTCAAATGATCTTCCTGATAAGCCTCTATTTGACACTTTTGCAGTTCGTTCAAGATGTTAGGTAAAAGTTCAGTTCGAAGTGCAATTGCTTTTATTGTCCCGCTTCTTTCTTGACGACTCAGTGCATCAGCTACCACGTTTGCCTTTCCCGGATGATAAAGAATTTCACAGTCGTAATCATTCACCAGTTCTAACCATCTTCTTTGCCTCATATTTAGTTCCTTCTGATCGAAGAGGTGTTGGAGACTCTTATGATCGGTAAAGATTTGACATTTGGAACCATAAAGATAATGTCTCCAAATCTTCAATGCGAAGACAACTGCTGCAAGCTCCATGTCGTGCGTCGGATACTGTTTTTCATGATCTTTTAGTTGACGAGAAGCATAAGCAATAACCTTTCCACGCTGCATAAGTACACAACCCAATCCCAGTTTGGAAGCATCACTGTAAACAACAAAGTCTTCAGAACCTTCAGGTAGTGACAAAATCGGCACGCTGCAAAGTTTCTCTTTCAATATCCGGAATGCTTCATCCTGTTCTGCTTTCCATTCAAACTTTAGATTCTTCCGGGTCAGCTTAGTCAAAGGCGTCGCGATACGAGAGAAGTCTTTTATAAACTTTCGATAATAGCCGGCTAAACCCAGAAAACTACGTACTTCGGTTGGCGTTCTCGGCGGTTCCCACTTTTCAATCGCTTCCACTTTCATCGGATCAACTTGAATGCCCTTCTCCGAAACTACACGCCCCAAAAACTGAACTTCTCGTAGCCAGAAATCACATTTTGAAAATTTAGCATACAACTTTTCTTTCTTTAGTAACTCCAGAATCAGACGAAGATGTTGCGCGTGCTCTTCCTTGGATCGAGAATAGATAAGTATATCATCGATAAATACAATTACAAATTTATCGAGATACGGTTTACATACCCGATTTATTAAATCCATAAAAGCAGCTGGAGCGTTCGTCAGTCCAAACGGCATCACTAAAAATTCATAATGACCATACCTTGTGCGAAAAGCAGTTTTCAGAACATCTTCTTCTTTCACCTTCAGTTGATGATAACCAGATCTCAGATCAATCTTGGAGAAATAACAAGCTCCAACTAACTGATCGAATAGGTCATCAGTTCTGGGTAGCGGATACTTATTCTTGATCGTGCGCTTATTCAGTTCCCGGTAGTCGATACACATTCTCATCGAACCATCCTTCTTCTTCAAAAACAAAACTGGTGCACCCCACGGCGAAGAACTGGGTCTGATGAAGCCTTTATCGGATAGGTCTTGTAGTTGCGTCATCATTTCTTTCATCTCTGGTGGCGCCAAACGATACGGTGTACGGGCAATAGGAGCGGCTCCGGGAATCAGATCTATGCCAAACTCTACTTGTCTAATAGGCGGAAGACTATTCAAGTCTTCAGGGAATACTTCTGGAAATTCACTAACAATCGGAATATCTTCCAACTTATTCTTTTCTGGTTTAATATCTATCACATAAGCTAAGTAACTCTGGCAACCCTTATTAACACACTTACGGGCTTTTATCATAGATATAAGGCAAGACTGATGATTGTTACGATCACCATAAATTACTACTGGTCCTTTCTCCGGTAAAACAACATTTATCAACTTCTTATCGCAAACTATACTAGCCTGATTCTCGGCTAACCAATCCATTCCCACTACGACATCAGACTCGATCAAGGCTATGGGGAATAACTGAATAGGCACTCCACACCCATCTATGTTTATTACACAACTATCAAATACCTCACTAACCGGTACTTGATTATCATTAGCCGTATCTACCATTAACACATGATCTAACACTTTAGGCTTTAAATGCATATAGGCTGCAAAAGAAGGCGACACAAACGATCGGTTTGCACCGGAATCAAATAACACTTTAGCACGTGTAGAATTTATTAAGAATGTACCTGTAACCACATCGGGATTCTCATCTGCCTCTTGCTCTGTCATTTGGAATGCACGACCCCTTGTTCTTGGTGGCTCCAGTCTTGGTACTACCGGTCTAACAACCGCTGGTTTCCCTGATGTACCCCCTTGCTGTATTCTTCCCTTCGGACAATCGGACTGTACGTGATCTGGAGAATTACATGAAAAACAGAACCGCGTGACACGACAATCCTTAACAACATGCCCAGTATTCCCACACCTATAACAAACCCGCGAGTCACCCTGACAATTCCCTTGGTGGATACGGTTGCATTTCGAACAAGGTCTTTCCGTTGGTCGGAAAGGTGGACGGTTATCGTATCTCTGAAACCTGAACTTCTTTGGATCGTGCTGTGGTCCTTCCCACTTCCTTTTTCCCGTACATTTGTCACTAGTATTTCTTCCTTTATCCTGTTCCACGGTTTCTGCGGCATCTACTGCAGCGGAGAAAGTTTCGGGTCCTTTAGAAATTACCAAACTCCTGACTTCTGTATTCAACCTGAAGATAAACCTTTCAATCTTCATGGCCTCCGTGGCAACATAATATTCTGCAAAATGAGATTTTTCCAGAAAACGAGCAGTGTAGTCCCGAACAGATAAATTTCCTTGTTGCAAGTTCATAAACTCCTCCTCTAGTTGTTTAACCGCGACATGAGGACATAACTGCTTCCTGAAAGCTATAACAAATTCTTCCCACGAGAAGGTAGAATATATGTCAGAACCTCCCGAAGAAATATAGGCTTCCCACCAGTATAAAGCATCGCCCTTCAACATTGCGGCCCCATAAAGTACTCTGTCTTCCTCAGCACACTTACTAGTTTTGAAGATAGCTTCTATTTCCTTCAGCCATCTCATCGCTTTCACTGGGTCCCGGTCTCCTGAGTAAGTAGGAGGCTTACAACTGAGAAACATTTTATAATCACACTTTCTCATTACTGGTTCGACAGTAGGAGTAATAGGCATCTCTTCTTCATGTGAGGGATCTGGTCTATCTGTTTCAGTATTATGAGTTTGGTTGAACATAGCTTGGATATTGGCTTGTAATCTTCCCATTTCGGCCGCTAAGTCGTCTCTCGTAACAAACTCCACACCATGCCCCTGAACTCTGCCCCCAGTTCTGCCTCTGCCTCTTTCTCCCCCTCTTCCCCTTCCTCCGGCTGTTGGATTAGTTCTATTCGGGTTTCCTCCTCCTTCTCGATTTGTTTGTCTCGTACCACTTGCCATTCTGTGGATTCAGACAAGGTTAATATACACATAAGCACATACCCCATATAACAAGATATTCCAGTTCAAACATGTACCTGTAAGATCACAATTACACTTGCCAGGTGTAATAATGAAATTACCTTACATGATGTTCTTTCTACCTTTTTATATTTAACATCCCAAGGTTCTACAATAATAGGGACATCCTACTTCACATGCAGTTTAAGTCTAGGCACAGATACTAATACCTAAATCCCTTAAACTAGGGCTCTGATACCATCTGTAACGACCCGATTCCCATTCAAACAAATAACATACATTTCATAACATAATTTCGTCAAAAAGATACATCATATTTCATATTCGGTCCCAATAGTCTTACAAAACATAATAAGAATTCCAGTACAACTTTTTGACTAAATAATTTACATTATGACTAACAACAAAGTCATAAATACAAAAACACTTCATAATCTTCATAACACAAATCTTCCCAAAAGCTAGACAACGACTATCCTTCCTATTTGCTCTTACTTGATCCTCGACCTGGAATACATATTTAAAACAAAAATGAGGGTTAGACCTAATGGTCTAAGTGAGAAAATCCCTGTTTCTTTGAAAATCCTTTGCACATCAATATTCACTTAATACAAACACAATTATCAATTATAACTCACTCATCGCGTAATTCTCCGTCTCCTTCCCATGGCCATATTAGTTGGTTGCAAGCCAACTAATAAACAACGCTCTACAACAACTACAACCAATCAACACTGTACAACAACTACAGCCAACACACCGGTCCTATGCCCGGCCAACGTATTATAACATAATATAATACTCACGTAATTACAATATCTCAACATATTATAATTCAAACATAAGCATATTCACACCATCTATCACATATCCAATACACACGTATATGTATTCCAGTTGAAAATGTTTTTGAAGTAAAACTCACCTGTTTGCTTTATCAAAATGCTCTTTAGCTCTTCTAAAAACGATCCGGCTTTCAATCCAAATTCACAGGTTCTGAAACAATCAGATACAAGTATTTCTTTACCACATTGATCACATAAGACTTGCTAAGCTAAGAAGTCTAGATAGCTCTATCTAACTCTTATCCTCAATTGTCTTCCCCAAACCCGACTTAAGTCAAATCAACAGCACAACCAGTCCTCATTCATACTCTATCCAATAGTTCAATAAACACAGTGTTCCTAGACAACTAGCAGCATCAATCCCCTCAAAATAACCAAACAGCTAAAGTATCCGGATACCACAATTTATCCGGACAACACAACTTTTCCGGACAACAGGACTTTTCCGGACAACTTCACTTTTCCGGACAACCTATACCGTCCGGACGTCATCCGGACACGAATGTAATCCGGATACCATCCGGTATCTTATTATATCCGGAAAACATAGGAAAAAGGAACTTACCCGGATAAAAGACTCGTCCGGACAACTTTAGAACACTACCCGGACATCACCAACAAAACCACCCGGACACCTTCATACTGTGTCCGGACACCTCTGTCGGTTTCTTTAATTTTGACCCAGAAATCGACAGAAATCAACCCCCAAACCAGATGTGTTAATTCTAATCCGATAGATACTTCCTAATAGCATTAACACACATAAATTGAAAAGGAAACATACCTCAATATCACTTTCAAGCCAACCAATTGAATCCCTAGCTTTACTTCTTCTCTTTTCTTCCTTTGGTCTCAAACACACATACACACACTGAGGTTTTTGGATTCTGAAATATCTGAATATCTAAAAGGGATATTATCAAACTATATTTCCATTTTTAGACCTTGAGTTCTTTACTAATGACCAATATACCTTAATCTTATAAATTCACCTAAACTCACCCTAAATATCAATTATAGAGTTAAATAAATTTAACGGAACGAGACTTTAACTAACGAACTTACCCGGGGTATTACAACTACTCCTTGAGATTCACAGGGGAAAAAACCTAACCATCTATTTCTCCCATCTCTCTCAAATGAAAAACCTAACCCCCGATGCTCCTCCATGCCACCTCCCTACTCCTCCACGTCGCCACTCTGCCTCTCCTTGTTGATGATGTTATTGCCCTAGGTTGAACAAATCATGTTGCGGGTTTCAAGATATTGATGTTGGGGTTTAATTTTTCATATTGTATTTTATTTGGAGTTGACATTGACTTCAGATTTCCCGTTGTTTTATATATACCACAATTGGTGGACTAGGGTTTGGTTTTTCATATTTTAGTTTATATTTTAAGGATTGGATTTTGGGTTTGATTTTAGGGTTTTGATGTCTTTAAAATATTGATTTTGAACTTGGACTTGTGATAGAGATTTTTAATCAAAGTTTTATGTTTGTTGCGTTTAGATTATGATGTTTGGAGATCGATCTGTTTCTTTAATGAGTTTTGTTTTAGTTTTCTCAACTTGTTATGTCATGGTCTTGGTATCAGTAGAAGGGAAAATGGTCATTTTTATTATTCAGACGGGTTGCTAAGCGCAAAAAACAAACAACTGTTTTATTAATACATACAAACAATTTTATACATAAAGCCAACTTTATCTATACATAATTTAATAAAAAATAACCAAACAACCCCTAGGAAGGTGACCATTCTCAAGAACCAAAAAAAATTGAGGAGGAGAAGAATAATGTCTTCTACCCTTCCATAGTTCCATTCCTACCAAGCCATCAATAATTGACTACTATGTAATACTAGTTGTGTGTCATGGTCTTTATATATCCGTGGGATATAATTGTATATAAAACTAGTATTTGAACCGCGCATTACGCGGTAGTGTAACATTTTATGTAGATATATATAAATTTTAAATGTTAAATATAATAATTAATAAATCATATTTAAATGATTGATTTGTAAAAAATAACAGAATATAATTAGCAAAAAATGAATAAAATGAGCAACAATAAGTTTTACAAAAAGAGGGTAATTCTAAATAAGACAACCCGATGAGTTGATAAAGAGATATCTGTAATAACCAAGACCAAATTGTAGAGTTTCAAGTTTTGGGGAAGAATTTAATAAACTTGGAAGTTGAGGGACTAAATGGTTAATTAAGGCCAGGGTATAAAAACCCAATGATTGGCACAAAACCCTAGTTTTGGGAATCATTTGGTGGGTTACGACTGATTAATTGAGAGAAAGGAGAAAAGGGGGTTTTGGTGGTTCTTGTGCTTTTGAAGAAGAGAATCATCAATCTGTGAAATCAGAAGAAGGAGTGGTGTTGGAATTCGTTTTCTGCAAGAAATCAATCAGGTAATTCCTAATCTATAACTCCATTTAAGATTGTTTTGCTGATTGTTGGGATATTTGAGGGTTCTTCCTAGTTAAAGTTATTTGAGGCTCTAAAGGAAGATTTAAGCGCCTTAAATCGTGTTTAGTTAGTAAAGCATTGCGGGAAATGGTTATAGGTCATTTATGTGGTTATTTACCGCCTTATCGTATCGTTTAAAAGGGATTTGAGTGGATTTTTGCCTCTGTTGTTCGTCACAGCGCCGCATCCGGAAAGTCTCAATGTTGAGAGTTTCCGGAAGAGTATCCGGTAAGTCTCAATGTTGAGGGTTTCCGGAAGAGAGTGTCCGGTAAGTAGAAAGTGTCCGGTAAGTAGAAAGCATCCGGAAAGTAGTGTTGTCCGGAAAGTAGTGTGATCAGCTTATATGTTTTGTCCATTCATTCAGGAAGATCGATTGGAAGTCTGGAACAGATTAGGAAAAAGAAGTAAGAGCATCAGGTGAGTTTTTCTAACTAAAATACGTGATTTTACGTGTTTTTCCAAAGAAAGTGATTATGTGGATATGCCATGGTATTTACATGATTTTTACGTGAATGAAAGTTTAATATTTTACCGATCATGGTGTGTTTACGAGCATGATTTATTTACAAGCTTTTACGTATGTTTTCCCATGAAAAGTATGTTTTAAGGAAAAGATTATTCAGCAAGGTGAAATGAATTATAAAGTGTTAAACGGATTTCATGTTTATGACGATCTATGTGTATGTTATGTGGAGTCGGTCTGCAAAGTGGGATCTGAGTACCTCGGGATTCGATGATCCCTTGGGCTGTTATAAGTAAGCTTGTAGGAGGGAATTCATTTCCTTCCTACTCAGATATATGAGTAAGCTTGTAGGAGAGAATTCATTTCCTTCCTACTCGGATAGGTGAGTAGCTTGTAGGAGGGAATTGGTTTCCTTCCTACTCGGATATGTGACTGCCTATGTGATCCTTAAACACTGTGTAGTACCATGATTGAATGATTATGTGAAGAATGTTAATGTGTTTTATAAAATGATTTCTTAAATGTTAATGTACGCTGTTTACGGAGGGAACTCACTATACCTCATGGTCTAACCCTTGCTTTTCAAAACTAAAACATTTTCAGGTAAGCGATTAGCAAGAAGCTCAGGTAAGTGAACAAGAGAAAGATAGAGTACAGATACAGCTAGAGACCGTACAAGTGCCTCTTATAGAAGTTAGATTATTCTCAGTTGTGTATAGGTTGTTTCCGCCAACCTTAGTTTGTGAATGATGTAACGAGATTTTGGGACCCAGATTTGTAAATGTTATGATTTAATGATATGTATGTCCTGTTGTGTTTTGGGATGTTACAAATGGTATCAGAGTCATAGGTTAAGGGATTTAGGTGACCGGATGGGCCTAAACTTAAACTTTGGAGTAGAAATCACAACTGAGAATCAAGAAATGCGTTAGGAGGGCACTATTGTTGATATGGGAAATGCGTTAGGAGGGCACTATAGTAGATATAGGACTAATAGGGTACCGAGGATAGTCATGTAAGGTAAGTTTGGGATTTCACCTGGCCAGTGTAATTGCGAACTTACAGGTACATGTATGTGCTTGACCTACCTCATTATTCTAAAGTTGTAATCTTAAGCTAGTTTATATGTCGTGTTCCAGTAAGCTAGAAGGTCAGCAAGATCCCTGAGGGATAGACCGAGCTTTCTTGCTTGGGAAGTATCATGAGAAATCATATATGATGTGATGTATGTATACATCGAAGATAAGAAATGTTGTATAGAATGTTATGAGTCGTCTAGAGGTAGCTCTTCATGGATTCGAAGAGGTTGGATGTTGAGTTTGAGTAAGACTCCTGTTTCGGGAGAGTCCCAGTTCTAGGAATCATGGGATAGATCAGTCGGGATGGTAAGGAAGGACAGTGTCAAAACCTTGAAAGTATCAATGGAGCCCTGACTTCTTAGTCGAGCTTTTCAATGGCAGGATAAATAAAATAAGATACCAATAGTGAATTGAAAGCATGTAGAAGTAGAAAGTGAGATAGTCGATCAAAGCGAAAATAGTATGAAATGGTTGAGTAAGTGAGATGTGGAACGCATGTACATCAAGTTATTGCATGACCGAGGGGGCGACCATTGGTCGTAGGTAAGTGTCAAGGATAAGCTGCGTGAGTAAAGCGGTTGACCTTGTTAGAGTGAGTAGCATTCAATTGTAAGTAGAGACTCATGCATAGCGTTCTTATATGTAACATGGAATTTTCACGATTTAAGTCAAATGTGTAAATATCAACTTTGATCGAAAATGAGTCAGAATGTGCAAGCGTATGTTTAAAGAAAAGGTGACTTCATTCACATTGCACATTGAAATTTTGAGCTTAACGATTTGCAAAGTATTTCACACTTTTAATTATAAGTTAAATTGTTAAAAAAAGGGTCAAGAAAACGTTTGTCAGCAAAACTTTTACAATCAAATGAGTATTGACCTGTTGATATCATATAAAAGAATGTGAGAACCGACTGGTTTCAGTAATTTCCTTCAGAATTGTGTCGTATGAAAGGATTTTCATTCAATGTATTACTGTTGTAATGACTTCGTTCGGATTGAGTAAGATTAAGGTTCACGGGAAGATGCATGCAAGCGATTCCTGAATCGTTGTGCAGGGCATTGAAGTTATAATAGTAATGGGGTCGTGTGTACCCAAGCTAGTTCCAATTGTGGTTTATTTAAAATGATAAGATTTTACGAAATGATTTATTCACCGCATTGTCATGCATGAAGGCTATGAACTCACTAGGTCATTGAGTATTACATTTTAACCTTAGGGAGGACTCCGAAGGTGGAGAGGTGTTGGTCAAATCAGGGGAGGGCGTTCGTAGTTTTGGTATATGTGTTCAAGAAGAGAGTTGGACAGTGGAAGAGTCAGAAGTGGATTATAATGTCGATTGTATGAGGGTCTGTACCTTTGATCGGTAACTGGAAATACAGTTTCCGAGGGACGGTTGTGTCCAGGGGAAGGACTAGAAGTCATCGAGGTGTTGGTATTAGCAACTCGTTATGAGTAGTGTTGTGAGGCAGAAATGAAATGTCCTTGGCGTAGGAATATGAGTTTCGAGGTGAGCTTGTAATGTTGATGTTACATGAGTAGGTTTCGAAAAGAGGGAGACAGATCATGAAGTTGATTATGATATGTTGGAAGGATTAGGTTCCGTAAGGAACCCATATTAAAGAATAAGTTAAGAGAGTAGTTACAGGTTGTCTGTTGTTGTAGAATTCGACAGTTGTGTAAGGTGGCCGAGGCCGAAGACTTGAACCAGAAGGTTGAAAGGTGATAGAACACCTTGTAGGGGTGTTAAGAGGATGAGAAGCTATTGTTTGAATAAGCGTTCTATTTATGAGGTATGGAGGGTTCGTAGAATGATGAGGTATGTAGCACAAGCGAAGCGAGTGTGTAGAGTTTATTGTCCAGTGAGGGACTGTGTCCAACTTATGAAAGGGCTCGGATCGTAAAGAGTTAGCTAGAATGTTTGTGTTTGAGCTAATTGAGAACTCGTGAGTTATAGTTCAACAAGTTGGGAAAGGACTAAGTAGCGAGATAGACTTGATTATGTATACGGGAGGATAGGAAGGCAAGTTCGAATTGTGTGAATGATCATGAGAGATCTGGTCTGCAGCGTGAGGTTATGGGAAAAGAGTGTACGGACGTGTAGTGGTAGTAACTGTCAAGCTAAATGTGCCAGCTAGTGTTGTAGTGATGTGATGTTAGAGAGAGAGAGGAAGCATCAGATAGAAACCTTTTTAAGGGTTTCGGATGAGGTGTACGATATGTTAACCAGATTGTTGGAGCACGTAGGGTGTAAGTTGACGTTGTGGTATGATTATGTTCGGGATAGAATGACGGAGTGGTGGCGGGAGGTTGCCCAAATGAGAGACCAAGCGTTTTTCTGGCTATGTGAGTCGCTAAGTAAGTATATTCTTGAAATCAGTGTAAGTTAAAGGAGATGATGGATGGGTTAATCAAAATGTGGGGTAGTAGATGCGAAATCTTTAATGATTGAGAATTGTTCCTATGGGTGAAAGGATTATCCGAGAAGGTAATAGTTGAAGATCAAAGAATGTGTAGTAACAGCTATCACTGGCGACAGTTCGAGGTGATTTGGTCGAAAGCCTTAAGTTAGAAATTTGAGTGCAACCGTTTGGTTATGTGTAGTAATGAGAAAGTGTTTTCAGCTTGGTAATTATGTATGATTTTGTGCAGGAAAGAAGTGGATATGACAACTGAATGATTTAAATTAGTGACTTTGTGAGAAATGTTTAAACGAATTGGTCGTGTAGTGATTAAGCTAGTGAGAATAGTATGGTGTGACCAGGGTTACTCCTCCCAGTGGAGTGAGGATAACCGGAGTTATGTTTTATATGACTGAACGAACATGGCAATCAACGAGGAATTGGTGTGTTTCAGGATAAGTTTAATTTGAGTAGGTGAACACTTCAACGATGGGTTTGGAGGTTACTACTCTTAGTTACGTATAAGTATGGGGTGGTGAAGTAGTGAGGATGTGAGATGATTGACGAACAGTGGTCTAGGTGGTCCGAGAAAGGGAAATGTTATCTGCATAGGCGATTGTTGGGTGGTGCAGGGTTGTGAGTTGTGATACGATGAAGGAACTCGGGGTTGTGAGTTGTCGGGATGTACAGGGTTGGCCTTGTGCCAAGATGTCAAGTGAGTGATTGTTTCTTAGTAAATGAATCTCGTGTTGTAGCGAGGGATTCCGCCAAGTTCCTCCTTAAAGGAAGTAAAGATGCGTGAGAAGCCCAATTTAATCTACTATTGTTAAGACCGATCGAATAGGAACAATAGCCTACGAGTTAGAGTACCGTAAGAACTGAAAGGGAATGCATCCAATGTTCCATGTTTCGAATTTAATGAGGTGGTTGACTGAGTCAGAAGTGGCATTACCTTGTGGAAGTGTCAGTTGTGGTGTGGGCTTGTTACCCGCGTCTTTCCCAATAAGGAATTACAGGGACGGAATTCTTTTAAGGGGGGGGGGGGGGTGTTGTAATAACCAAGAACAAATTGTAGAGTTTCAAGTTTTGGGGAAGAATTTAATAAATTTGGAAGTTGAGGGACTAAATGGTTAATTAAGGTCAGGGTATAAAAACCCAATGATTGGCACAAAACCCTAGTTTTGGGAATCATTTGGTGGGTTACGGCTGATTAATTGAGAGAAAGGAGAAAAGGGTTTTTGGTGGTTCTTGTGCTTTTGAAGAAGAGAATCATCAATCCGTGAAATCAGAAGAAGGAGTGGTGTTGGAATTCGTTTTCTGCAAGAAACCAATCAGGTAATTCCTAATCTATAACTCCATTTAAGATTGTTTTGCTGATTGTTGGGATATTTGAGGGTTCTTCCTAGTTAAAGTTATTTGAGGCTCTAAAGGAAGATTTAAGCGCCTTAAATCGTGTTTAGTTAGTAAAGCATTGCGGGAAATGGTTATAGGTCATTTATGTGGTTATTTACCGCCTTATCGTATCGTTTAAAAGGGATTTGAGTGGATTTTTGCCTCTGTTATTCGTCACAGCGCCGCATCCGGAAAGTCTCAATGTTGAGAGTTTCCGGAAGAGTATCCGGTAAGTCTCAATGTTGAGGGTTTCCGGAAGAGAGTGTCCGGTAAGTAGAAAGTGTCCGGTAAGTAGAAAGCATCCGGAAAGTAGTGTTGTCCGGAAAGTAGTGTTGTCCGGAAAGTGGTGTTGTCCGTAAAGTTAAGTGATCAGCTTATATGTTTTGTCCATTCATTCAGGAAGATCGATTGGAAGTCTGGAACAGATTAGGAAAAAGAAGTAAGAGCATCAGGTGAGTTTTTCTAACTAAAATACGTGATTTTACGTGTTTTTCCAAAGAAAGTGATTATGTGGATATGCCATGGTATTTACATGATTTTTACGTGAATGAAAGTTTAATATTTTACCAATCATGGTGTGTTTACGAGCATGATTTATTTACAAGCTTTTACGTATGTTTTCCCATGAAAAGTATGTTTTAAGGAAAAGATTATTCAGCAAGGTGAAATGAATTATAAAGTGTTAAACGGATTTCATGTTTATGACGAGCTATATGTATATTATGTGGAGTCGGTCTGCACAGTGGGATCTGAGTACCTCGGGATCCGATGATGTAACAACCCGTTTCTGTCAAGGGTATAGTTTAGTGGTCAAATTTTATGAAATGAAAGTTTTATTAGAGGGGCTGTTTTCGTAAATGTTGGGAACTATATATGACCAGATCCCTAGGGCTGTTAACCATTTTTGTATTGTTGGCGGCTGAGCACTGAAAGAAGAGAAATAGCGAAAGGAAGGATTGGACTGCGATTCTTGGGGAAGAGACTTTAATTGGTGAGCAATCTTTCATTCCTTGTTTATTGCTGCTTAATGAAATAGATAGATAAGTTAAATTCCAGTCGAGAATTCATGTTTGTAGTTGGGTTATCGTATAAGAGCACTGTAGGGAAATTATTTTACGAATGGGTTGATAATCCAAAGAATCAATCGATTAGGAAGTTATCTGATTAAGGAATTTATGGAATAAATTAGGTAAGAATGTTGAGATAAAACCTCATATATTGGACCGAATAGGAAGAATTGGTGTTGGAAGCCATTGGAGTTTGTCTTCTGCTCGTAGTCGCAAACCGTGAGTCGGTGGTACCGGGAGTCGGTGGTACCGGGAGTCATGGGGTACCGGGAGTCGATGGTACCGGGAGTCGGTGGTACCGGGAGTCGGTGGTACCGGGAGTCATGTCTATCGGGACTAGATGCGGTCCCGGGCTTAAACTCGGTGGTGGGCCACATAGTTTAGTGGGCCGACACCTTGAGTTGGACCGAACGACTTTGGGTCCCTTTTGGGCTAAGATATGGGTAAACGTTGAACTTAGCAAGTTTTAGAGGAGACCCGTTAAGAAGCAAAGAATAGGATCGAAATTGAGTGCATCTAATTAAATTCTAAATTTAATTACTAGATGTGCGTTCGGATCGAGGCAAGAGGTTAGGAAGAGAATTTGCTATCAGGTGAGTTCCCTAAATCCTTTTTACGACGCAAAGTGATATATGTTTTAACTGATTATGGTTTTACCGAGCATGAAATGTTATGAACTGATTGCATGATTTTCACGAACGTATCTGTTCTATTAAATGAAATGTTTAGCACGAAGAAATGAAAGACATGACGTACGGATACTTTAACTGGCATGTTTTCATGAACGTACTTGTATGCTATGTGGTGTCGGTCTGCACTCTGGGGTCAGAGAGAGGTTCTCGGGATCTGAGGATCCCTTGGATATGTATGACAGGCCGGTAGGTTGGAATCTGTTTCCCTCCTATCCGGTAGAGGGGAGTCCGAGTGGGCTCCAAGGAGGGCGGGAAGGGAACCTGATGGAACCCCGATCACGAAATGTTTATGTGATCCACACACAGTGCAATACCTTGTATGATGATGCATTATAGTTTATTGATAAATGCTTTCCAACTGTTTTTCATGTTGTTTTCGGAGGGAATTCACTAGACCTTTTGGTCTAACCCTCGCTTTTCAAAAACTAAACCATATTTAGGTAAGCGTGTAGCGAGTTCTTCTAAGTAGAACTAGAGACGGCTTGGAAGCAATGGTGCTCGTGAGGCTCCCAGTTTTGGATTGATATGTCTAGATAGTGTCGGCTGTGGCTTAGAGAGACTTCCGCTGTTTATGATTAATGTTAACGTTAAAGTTTTGTTTTGTATGTTTAGCATTGATGTAAGGACAAGCACATTTATATCATTTATATTGTTAATCTCATGACTTTGACTTTTACAGAAAGTGGGACGTTACAAATGGTATCAGAGCCTTAGTTTAAGGGATTTAGGCGACCATTCAGGCCTAAACTTAAACTGTAAGATGAGGAACACAACCGAGACATAGGATTGCCTCTAGGAACGATCACTATAAATGCGCTTAGGAATAAGGTGCCAAGGACAAACGTGTAAGGTAAGTTTGGGATTACACCTGCCAGTGTAATTACGAACTTACAGGTACATGTGTGTGCTTACAATACCTTACTTATAGCAAATTTGTTGTGTCATGTCTAGCAAGGATTAACTATCGGTTTCTTTCAGTTTAGCGCTATGGCTGGGAGAACGTTGAGGAATAGGTCAGCAAGATCCCTGAGGGATAGACCGAGCTCCATTGCTTGGGGAAGTGTCGTATAAGAGTCATTATGATGTGATGTATGTAGACATCGTAGAGAAGAAACGTTGTGAAGAATGTTATGAGTCGCCTAGAGGTAGCTCTTCGTGGATTCGGAGAGGATGAATGTTTGAGTTTGAGTAAGACTCCAGTTTCGGGAGAGTCCTAGTTATGGAAATTATGGGATAGATCAGTTGGGATGGTAAGATAGAACAGTGTCAAAACCTTGAAAGTATCAATGGAGCCCTGACTTTTAGCCGAGCTTTTCATTGGCAGAATAAATGGAATAAGATACTTATAGTGAATTGAAAGCATGTAGAAGTAGAAAGTGAGATAGTCGATCAAAGCGAAAATAGTGTGAAATAGTTGAGTAAGTGAGATGTGGAACGCATGTACATCAAGTTAGTGCTTGATCGAGGGGGCGACCCTTGGTCGTAAGTGGAGTATCAAGGATAAGCTTCGTGAGTAAGTGGTTGACCTTGTTGAGTGAGTAGCCTTCTATTGCAAATAGAGTCTCATGCATAGCGTTCTTTTATGTAACATGAAATTTTCACGATTTAAAATAAAAACATAACTGTCAACTTTGAACAAAATGAGTCAGCTTGTACGAGTACACGTTTAAAGAAAAAAGCGATTTCGGTTACGTCGCACATTGAAATTTTGGGCTTAACGATTTGCAAAGTATTCCACACTTTTAATGATAAGTTAAATCGTTACAAAAATGGTCAAGAAAATGGTTACCTGCAATTCACTTACACCAAAATGCTTATTGGCCTTTTGATATCATACAATTAAGTGTGAGAACCGACTGGTTTACTTTGTGTCGGTAATTCTTTCAGAATGGTCTCATACGAAAAGATTTTCATGCAATATATTACTATCGTAATAACATTGTTCGGATTGAGCAAGATTGAGGTTCACGGGAAGATGCATGCCAACGATTCTCGAATCGTTGTGCGGGGTTTTGAAGTTATAAGAGTGATGGGGTCACAGGTACCCGAGTGTTTCTAAATGTTGTTTATTTAAAATGATAAAATGTGTAAAAGGATTTATTTACTGTATTGTCATGCATGAAGGCTACGAACCCACTAGGTCGTAGAGTATTACGTCTTAAGCTAAGGAAGAACTCCGAGAGCGGAGAGGCGTTGGTCAAGTCAGGGGAGAACGTATGTAGATTTGGTATATGTGTTAAAGAGGAGAGTTGAACCTTGGAAGAGTCGGGAATGGATTTTAGTGTCAGGTGTATGAGGGTCTGTACCTTTGCTCGATGACTGAGAACACAGTTGGCGAGGGGCGTTGGTGCCCGGAGGAAGGACCAGGAGTCATCAAGGTATTGGTTCTAGCAACTCTTTATGAGTAGTGCTGCGAGGCAGGAATGAAAGGTCCACGATGTGGGGCATGAGATTCGAAGGGAGCTTGTTATATTGATGTTACATGAGTAAGTTTCGAAATGGGGGCGACTGATTATAAAGTTAACTATGATGTGTCCAGGAATAGGTCCCGTAAGGAACTCATGTTAAAGGATAGATTAAGGAAGTAGTTAAGAGTTGTCTTTTGTTGTTGAAGTCGGTGACGGTGTATGTTGGCCGAGGCCGAAGGCTTAAACCAGATGAGTGTAAGTTGATAGAATATCTTGTACAGGTGTTAAATTAGTAAGAGACTATTGTTGTTGAATAGGCGTTCTATTTACGAGGCAAGGAGGGTCCGTAGAAGGACAAGGTGTGTAACACAAGCGGCGTGAGTGTAGACTATACCAGTCCGTAAGAAAATGTGCCGTGTCTAAGAAAGGACTCGGGTCATAAAAGAGCTAGTTAGGATGTTCGTGTTTGAGCTAAGTGTGAACTCGTGAGTCATAGTTCAACAAGTTTGGAGAGAACTAAGTAGCGAGACAGACTCAATTATAGTATACGGGAGAATATGAAGGAAAGTGTGAATTGTGTACGAATGACCATGAGAGACTTGGTCGGTAGTGTGCTAATAGGGGTGGTAAATGTACGAATGAATAGTAGCGTCAACTGCCAAGATATCTGTGTCAGTCGGTGATGTAGTAAGGCGATGTTAGAAACATGAAGGATTAGAAGGAAGTTCTTTTGGGATTTTGGATAGAGTGTACGTTTTGCAATCCCAATTGTTGAAGTACGTGGGTTGTAAGTAGGTGTGTATTTTGAGTGTTATCGGAATGGAATGTCGGGGAAGATTTAGGTGGTTGCCCAGCTGTGAGACCAAGCTTTGTGGTTACGTATGTTGTTAAGTATATTCTTGAAGGCAGAGTAAGTTTAAAGAAGATGATGAATAGATTAGTCAAGCTGTAGTATAGTAGATGAGACATCGTTAAAGAATGAAAGTTGTTCCTTATGAGTGAGGGAATGACCCTAGAAGAAAATAGTTGGAAATTTTGGTTATGTTTAAGGAATGACATGATGATGATTGTGGGTCGGAGTAGTAGTATGATCGTTAGTTGATTTGAAATGTCATGATAGAGGTATAAGCCTTGGTTGGTTGATTTAAATTTTATAGATTTGTTAAGTAATGACATTCATTTGTTATTACAGGACGTGTTACATTTTTGGGGAAGTGCTATTGAGATTAACACACTGATTGTTAAAGAATTATTTAAGGTAAATCTAAGTAAGAAAGCAGGGATGACGGTATATATATATCTGTCAGATTTTATGATCATGGTGGTTAGTCGAAAGAATTGTGGAACCCGAGTTTCGGGGTGTTCCTGAATTAATAGATCCGTTTGTAATAGGGAATCCAAGGGGGTGGATTATTAGAGTGAATAGGGGACGTTACTAAGGAACACACTTTGGGGTCATTGGAAGTTTAAAGAGGATGAGGGTTGTGTTAGTCAGAATGTGGTGGGATTGAGGTGAAATCCTTAAAGAATGTGAATTGTTGCTTATGTGTGAGAGAAATGTCTGAGAAGGTAAAAGTTGGAGATTAAAGAATGTGTAGTGACGTCGAACACTGGTCTTGTTTCAAGACGGATTGGTTGAATGCCTTAAGATAAGATCTTGGTGCAACTGTTTGGTTATGTAAGTAATGAGAAAGCGATATCAACATGTGGAAAGGTCGGGAGAGAGGGGCAAGTAATGTTTGGTGAGAAGTGCTCCATGCTAACATGGGGAAGGTGTAGATAGTATGTCCGAACAAGTGAGTAAATTGGAAGTAGTAAACTTGACAGTATTGCCGAAAGGTACAGTATTGTGTAGATTGTCTTTGATTAGTGTGCGAACCGTTGGAAAGAATATTGAGGACGGAAATTGTGTAAGTTTTTGTGCAGGGAAGAAGTGGATGAGACAACTGAATGAGTTAAGTTAGTGACTTTGTGATAAATGTGTAAACGATTTGGTCGTGCAGTGTTTAAGCTAGTGAAAATAGTATGGTGTGACCATGGTTATTCCTCCCAGTTGGGTGAGGGTAACCGGAGTTATGTTTTGTGACCGAACGAAAGTGGTAACCAGCGAGGATTTGATGTGTTTCAGGATAAGTTTAATTCGAGAAGGTGAACACTTCAACGTTAGGTTTGAAGGTTCCTACCCTGGGTTACGTACAAGGATGGAGTGATGAAGTGGTGAGGATGTAAGAAATGGTTGACGAACTGTGGTCGAGGTGGTCCGAGAAAGGGAAATGTTATCCGCATAGTCGATTGTTGATTAGGAGAAGTAATCTAGGATTGCTTGTATTTCGATGAAGGAACTCTGGGTTGTGAGTTGTCGGGACGTTCAGGTTTGGAATTGTGTCAAGCGGTCAAATGTGTGTCTGTCTCTTAGTAAATGAATCTCGTGTTGTGGCAGCGGATTTAGCCAAGTTCCTCCTTAAAGGAAGTGTTGATGCATGTGAAGCCTTAGTATATCTTTTGTAGTCAAGATCGACCGAGTAGGAACAGTAGCCTACGAGCTAGAGTACCGTAAGAACTGAAGGAAATGCACCCAAGGTTCCATGTTTCGAGTTTAATGAGGTGGTTGACTGAGTCAGATATAGCTTTACTTTGGGAAGTGTTGGTTTTGATGTGGGCAAGATACCCGCATCTTTTCCAATGAGGAATTCCGGGGACGGAATTCTTTTAAGGGGGGAGTGTTGTAACAACCCGTTTCTGTCAAGGGTATAGTTTAGTGGTCAAATTTTATGAAATGAAAGTTTTATTAGAGGGGCTGTTTTCGTAAATGTTGGGAACTATATATGACCAGATCCCTAGGGTTGGTAACCATTTTTGTATTGTTGGCGGCTGAGCACTGAAAGAAGAGAAATAGCGAAAGGAAGGATTGGACTGCGATTCTTGGGGAAGAGACTTTAATTGGTGAGCAATCTTTCATTCCTTGTTTATTGCTGCTTAATGAAATAGATAGATAAGTTAAATTCCAGTCGAGAATTCATGTTTGTAGTTGGGTTATCGTATAAGAGCACTGTAGGGAAATTATTTTACGAATGGGTTGATAATCCAAAGAATCAATCGATTAGGAAGTTATCTGATTAAGGAATTTATGGAATAAATTGGGTAAGAATGTTGAGATAAAACCTCATATATTGGACCGAATAGGAAGAATTGGTGTTGGAAGCCATTGGAGTTTGTCTTCTGCTCGTAGTCGCAAACCGGGAGTCGGTGGTACCGGGAGTCATGGGGTACCGGGAGTCGATGGTACCGGGAGTCGGTGGTACCGGGAGTCACGGGGTACCGGGAGTCATGTCTATCGGGACTAGATGCGGTCCCGGGCTTAAACTCGGTGGTGGGCCACATAGTTTAGTGGGCCGACACCTTGAGTTGGACCGAACGACTTTGGGTCCCTTTTGGGCTAAGATATGGGTAAACGTTGAACTTAGCAAGTTTTAGAGGAGACCCGTTAAGAAGCAAAGAATAGGATCGAAATTGAGTGCATCTAATTAAATTCTAAATTTAATTACTAGATGTGCGGTCGGATCGAGGCAAGAGGTTAGGAAGAGAATTTGCTATCAGGTGAGTTCCCTAAATCCTTTTTACGACGCAAAGTGATATATGTTTTAACTGATTATGGTTTTACTGAGCATGAAATGTTATGAACTGATTGCATGATTTTCACGAACGTATCTGTTCTATTAAATGAAATGTTTAGCATGAAGAAATGAAAGACATGACGTACGGATACTTTAACTGGCATGTTTTCATGAACGTACTTGTATGCTATGTGGTGTCGGTCTGCACTGTGGGGTCAGAGAGAGGTTCTTGGGATCTGAGGATCCCTTGGATATGTATGACAGGCCGGTAGGTTGGAATCTGTTTCCCTCCTATCCGGTAGAGGGGAGTCCGAGTGGGCTCCAAGGAGGGCGGGAAGGGAACCTGATGGAACCCCGATCGCGAAATGTTTATGTGATCCACACACAGTGCAGTACCTTGTATGATGTTGCATTATAGTTTATTGATAAATGCTTTCCAACTGTTTTTCATGTTCTTTTCGGAGGGAATTCACTAGACCTTTTGGTCTAACCCTCGCTTTTCAAAAACTAAACCATTTTCAGGTAAGCGTGTAGCGAGTTCTTCTAAGTAGAACTAGAGACGGCTTGGAAGCAATGGTGCTCGTGAGGCTCCCAGTTTTGGATTGATATATCTAGATAGTGCTCGGCTGTGGCTTAGAGAGACTTCCGCTGTTTATGATTAATGTTAACGTTAAAGTTTTGTTTTGTATGTTTAGCATTGATGTAAGGACAAGCACATTTATATCATTTATATTGTTAATCTCATGACTTTGACTTTTACGGAAAGTGGGACGTTACAGATGATCCATTGGGCTGTTATAAGTAAGCTTGTAGGAGGGAATTCATTTCCTTCCTACTCGGATATATGAGTAAGCTTGTAAGGGAGAATTCATTTCCTTCTTACTCGGATAGGTAAGTAGCTTGTAGGAGGGAATTCGTTTCCTTCCTACTCGGATATGTGACTGCCTATGTGATCCTTAAACACTGTGCAGTACCATGATTGAATGATTATGTGAAGAATGTTAATGTGTTTTATAAAATGATTTCTATAATGTTAATGTACGCTGTTTACGGAGGGAACTCACTAGACCTCATGGTCTAACCCTCGCTTTTCAAGACTAAAACCTTTTCAGGTAAGCGATTAGCAAGAAGCTCAGGTAAGTGAACAAGAGAAAGATAGAGTACAGATGCAGCTAGAGACCGTACAAGTGCCTCTTGTAGAAGTTATATTATTCTCAGTTTTGTATAGGTTGTTTCCGCCAACCTTAGTTTGTGAATGATGTAACGAGATTTTGGGACCCAAATTTGTAAATGTTATGATTTAATGATATGTATGTCCTGTTGTGTTTTGGGATGTTACAATATCACACCCTAATTTTTATAAACTTCTATTGATTTCAATGTTTCAATTTCTCATCAATGTGAGATCGCTCCAACTCAACCAAATTTCACCTTTTAAGAAATACTTAATTCTGATTGTGTCAACTCAATATACTTGGTTATTTATATATATATATATATATATATATATAACTTTAGGTTCAATAGAGAAGTGCAAATATTTAGAGAAATAGAGAAGTAAAAAAACACGGGACCGTTCATATATGAACATTCATATATGAACGTTCATATATGAACGTTCATATGAACGTTCAGATATGACTGTTATATGAACGTTCATTTATGAACGTTCATATATGACTGTTTATATATGAACGTTCATATATGACTGTTATATGAACGTTCATATATGAACGTTCATATATGAACGTTCATATATGACTGTTTATATATGAACGTTCATAAATGAATGTTCATATAACAGTCATATATGAACGTTCATATATGAACGTTCATATATGACTGTTCATATATGAACGGTCCCGTGTTTTTTTACTTCTCTATTTCTCTAAATATTTGCACTTCTCTATTGAACCTTTCCCTATATATATATATATGTATAGCCTTAGGTTCAATAGAGAAGTGCAAAGTTTTTGAGAAATAGAGAAATGATCTTGACCATTCATTCGGTCAAGATCGGTTATAATTGGTCAAAAGTTGCGGCTTTGACCGGTCAAAAGTTGCGGTTGTTTCAAAAATAGAAGGGCAATTTCGTAACTTTTACAAAAAACACGGGCTAAGTTCATATATGAATCTGTGTGATTCACATATGAACTATACGTTCATATATGAACCTTTGTAATTCACATATGAATTCTTTATAACTAATTCATATATGAATCTTGTGATTCATATATGAACCTTTGTGTTTCATAGATGAAACTAATTAACTGTAGGTTCATATATGAATCAGTTGAACCAATTAACTGATTCATATATGAATATTTGTATTCATATATGAACCTTTGTAATTTACATATAAACTTTTTTTTAACTAATTCATATATGAACTTTTGTGTTCATATATGAACCTTTGTGATTTATATATGAATTTTTTTTAACTAATTCTCATATGAACAAATTAACTGATTCATATATGAATCACAAAGATTCATATATGAATCACAAAGGTTCATATATGAATCACAAAGGTTCATATATGAATTAGTTAAAAATATTTTATATGTGAATTACAAAGGTTCATATATGAATCACACAAATTTAGTTATGAACCTGTCCCGCGTATTTTTTACGAAACTACCCCTCTATCTTGTGCAGACCACGCGAGGAATTATCCTCTGCTTCTCGGTCAAAGTCGCCGATCTTGACCGAATGCATGGTCAAGATCACTTCTCTATTTCTCAAAAATATTTGTACTTCTCTTTTGAACCCTTCCCTATATGTATATATATTGATTGATTAATTGATGACGACGATTTATATAATCATCTTTCTTTTCTAATTTATCATCTTCTTAGCAATTAACATAACATAAATCAAACAACTTAACATTTGAGACTTCTCAAATTTAGTTGTTCCACATCATCTATTCAATATTTTCCTTTATATAGATTTACAAATATATTGATATATTAATATTGATACTTTATTTACTTTCATAGATCTTTTTATATAATAAAATTTAAGTTTTACAAAAAAAATGTCATCTAAAATAAGAAAATCCAATGAGTTGATAAAGAGACATCACATCCTCATTTTAGACATTTCCCTTGATTCCAATGTTTCAATTTCTCATCAATGTAGGATCACTCCAACTCAAACAAATTTATGAACATAAATTGCAATAAAACAAATGATTAATATACGAAGATGGATAGTTTAGGTATTGAAAGTTAATTAAAGTGGTGTCAAAATTACCAAAGTACCATCTTTTAAGTGAAAAATACATTTTTCATAGAGGGGCATTAAGGTCTTTAGCATATCAAATATTTAAAAAATCAAAAAACTTAGAAAAAAGAAAGGTAGCATTGTGATGCTTAGGAGATGCCACCTCATTCACCTTGGTTTCATCTTTAATATATATATACTACAAAGAAAACACAACATAAAGATCATATGAAATCAACACATATCAAAGAACTTGAGTATAAACAAAAGACCATATCCGGATAGATCTTTTAGTGAGAGAAAATGTGTAAGAAGAAAAAGAATGAGAGGGTTGTATGACATAGATGTAAAAAAACCAATAACATATCCCAAAATAATAAACTTGTGCATAAATAAGGATCTATGTGATATGTTTTCAAAAGTGTAAGGATATATTTAGTATTTTTTTAAATGTGCAATGGTTTATTTGTTCCAAAAAATTGTCCAAGGACTTAATCATTTCTAATGTGAAAGTCCGTTGGGTTTTAGTGTACTTTTCCCTTAATAAAATAAATGATTAAATATGAATGGTTAAGAACATAAAGAAGTGAAAATAAATAATTTATGAACATAAATTGCAATAAAATAAATGATTAATATAGGAAGATGAATATTTTAGGTATTGAAAGTTAATTAAAGTGGTGCCAAAATTACCAAAGTACCCTCTTTTAAGTGAAAAATACATATTTTATAGAGGGTTATTATTAAAATATGTAGTTTAAATAATCTTAACCAAATAGTATAATTTTTTTTAAAATTGTAATCGTATTTAAGAAATTCAATAATACATGATTTAATATAATAAAAAGTGTTTTTTATCATAATTATTATCTTTTTATAAAAACAACCTAGAAGTCTCTAATATATAAAGAAGAAATTAAGGGATGACCTCCTTTTTCATTTAGTCGGAGAGTTACTTTCTTTTAATACCCTTTTCTTTTTCAACAATAATTTTTTGTATTTAAAACTTTTCTTTTTGCAATATGAGTCAAATTTTGGATTGATCATGCATCAACTAAAAACGATTACATTGCATTGTCAAAAACCGTCCGTTTTATTTTTCACTTTTCTTGTGTATGGGTGATTAACCAACTTTATTTTCTAAATTGATATTCCCCGATAACAATGTTGACAATTGTATAGATCTCATTAGATTGTAGCAAAGTTTTATGGATGAAACTCTTAAGTTGTATAAAGCAAAAAAGTAAAGTCATAAATGAAAATTAGTACAGTATTAAGCATGATTCAATCATTGAAGATCAAGAAACAAACTCTGGATAATATTAGGTCGATTTACATTCTTATAAAACATCGATTTCTCCAATGTAACACTAAAAATATCTATTACTATACATATCAAACAATAAGTGAATATAAAAATGTAGATTTACGACCCCGAGAAACAATGTAATACTTGAATAAACAATACACAAATATTCTTTTAGCTTTGTTGATTATGCTCCTGAGAAAAAAAATATATAGAAATGAGAATTAAGGTAATAATACATAATGAAATTATGAAATACACAAAATCAATAATAGATTGAAATGAGAAGTAGTTGAATGAAACCATTACATGTAGTAATGTATATGTGTACCATGATAATGAAGCTTTAATGCTCTTTCGCATATTTGGTGATTTTTAGAGCTTCTTTCTCCTTTTATCACCTACTACAAAGAAAACACAACATAAAGATTATATGAAGTCAAAACAATATCAAAGAACTTGAGTATAAACAAAAGACCATACCCTAGATCGATCTTCTAGTGAGAGAAAATGTGTTAAAAGAAAAAGAATGAGAGGTAGGTTGAATGACAAAGAATTAAAATAACCAATAACATATCCCAAAAAAAACTTGTACTTAAATAAGAGAAAATGAATGATTAATAAAATAAATAAGGAAATATGAATGGTTAAGAACATAAAGAAGTGAAAATAAATGATTTTATGAACATAAATTGCAATAAAACAAATGATTAATATAGGAAGATAGATAACTTAGGTATTGAAAGTTAATTAAAGTGATGCCAAAATTACCAAAGTACCCTCTTTTAAGTGAAAAATACATATTTCATATAGGGGCGTTAAGGTCTTTAGCATATCAAATATTTAAAAAATCAAAAAACTTAGAAAAAAGAAAGGTAACCTTATGATGCTTAGGAGATGCCACCTCATTCATCTTGGTTTCTTCTTTAATATATATATATTGATGATTGTATTGTATATCAAAATGAACAATTAGTACTGATCTTTTGTTATGAAAATCTTTAAACTTATGTTTTGTTAGGAGTAATCAATCATATAATTGATTTTGTATATAATCAACAAAGAAATGGGTAGAAATTTGTATAGAACAAATCCTTTACAATCACAATTCCAATACCAAAACGACAATAAACGTAAACCTTACTTGAATTTCGTAGATAATCGAAGATAACGTGTCGATAGAGGCCTGCACGGAAGCAGTGTCCTAAGACAAAAATTCGCCGGTGGTATTGGCGTTTGTCCCGAGGATAAAACAATCGTATTCAAGTCTCGTACTTGAATCTAGCGAATCATCTTATGTTTGAAGATGAAAGGAGATGAGAGAGAACCCTTATTTGTCTGATTTTTCGTGTCAAAATCGTCTGATTTCGCATATACAACGAAGAGGAAAAAGCGTGGTTTATATAGTTTTTCGTCGCTAACTGCCAGAAACCACCAGGCAGCCGCGCGTCCGCTGCCCAACCCAACAGAGGCCTGCGCGCCTCTTGGCACGGCTCAAGTTGCCCCGCAATTCGCGCCGGGCATTGTTCCTCGAATCCTCCAGTGTTCTGCGCGACTTCTCGCGCGGCTTGGGTCGCGCTGTCATGCGCGCCAGCCACTGCACACACAACCACACTCGTTCTTCAAACGTTGAATCTCGACCCCAAGAGCCCCAAGGCCCAAGGCCTAATCTTTGACATTAAATAGGTATATTCATGTCAAAGAGAGCCCACCAAGAACACCACACTCCAAGCCCAAGCAATTAAATGATTCATTTAATGCTCACTGGTTTGAGTTTATTAAGTGTTCTAACCTTTGCCTTGGCTCCTATGTGGGACAAGGTTTCTCACATTTATACTAAGTTCCAACAATACCCCACATTTTCTATTCAAACCCAAATAATACCCCACATTTGAATAGAAAATAAGCAATATCATGGAACCTATGTTTCTATCTCCAAGCTAGTTATAATATGCATCGGAAAAGGTGTCTTTTGGACTTGAACCGTTCCTAGTGAATACCTATCGGATCTATTTCGTGGATAGTGAACTAAAGTCTTGAACTAGCCACTTTTTGTAGTAAATCGAGACATAGGCATCACACATATTATAGCTATACATAATTTAATTCTTACCGTTGTGTTCATTTCGGTCGTGAACATATCCTTTCTTCATGAGAGTTTTAGAAGACGTAGCCATCTCCGTCCTCAAATATGTGACCACACATCAGTCTCACATAGGTAATGCCGATCAAGAATATTCTGTTATATTCCACCATAATAGCTATCAACATTATTAAGAATATAATATTCATCCCTATATCATCAACGGAAAACACAAAGGAAAACATCATAGGAGTAGGCATACCTTTGTTTAATTGCTTCTTGAGTTGTCCCCGACTAGTTTGCCTATTGAACCTAGACCATGGGATCTCCAATTTTGCTAGGTTAGGTTTCCGCCAAGGAAACTCATTGTATTGGCTTTAAGTCCATTCCCCTCGATGTGAAGGATACTTTCTCTCTACTTAGGCCTTTTGTCAAAGGATCGACAATATTCTCCTTTGACTTTACGTAGTCAATGGAAATGATTCCATTTTTCAGCAAGTCCTTTATAGTGTTGTGGCGCCTTCGTATGTGTCGGGACTTTCCATTGTATATTTGATTCTTCGCTCTAGTGAGAGCGGCCATACTATCACGATGGATACCAATAGCAGTCACCGGTTTCGGCCAAAACGGAATACCCTCTAGGAAGCTTTTTAGCCATTCAGCTTCTTCAGCGACTTTGTCTAATGCGACAAATTCTGCTTCCATAGTCGATCTGGTATTCACCGTTTGTTTAGAAGATATCCAGGAAATTGCAGCACCACCAAGTGTGAATACATATCCACTTGTGGACTTACTCTCCGAATGGTTGGAAATCCAATTAGCATCACAATACCCTTCTAAAACGGGAGGGTATTTCGTATAATGTAACCCATAACCCATTGTGTATTTCAAATATTGAAGCACCCTTACTAGTGCATACCAATGGTCTTTTCCCGGGTTATGTGAGTACCGACTAAGTCTACTCACACTATACGCTATATCCGGTCGTGTACAGTTCATGATATACATCAAGCTTCCAAGAACTTGAGTGTATTCCAACTGAGCAACACTATCTCCTTGATTCTTCTTTAATTGGCTTGAAGGATCAAATGGATTCACAACCGGTTTGTCATCATAATGGCCAAACTTTCGCAACACCTTCTCAACGTAGTGAGATTGGGTAAGGATGTAACCATTTGTATTCCTTTAAATCTTTATGCCAAGGATAACATCAGCAACTCCTAAATCTTTCATATCAAATGCGGAGTTTAACATCTTCTTGGTTTGGTTTATCACATCCAAGTTTGATCCCATAATGAGCATATCATCAACATACAAGCATATGATAACATAAGCATCTTTGTATTGTTTCATATAAACACACTTATCACATTCATTTATGTGATAACCATTTGACAACATAGTGTTGTCAAACTTTTCATGCCATTGCTTTGGCGCTTGTTTAAGTCCATAAAGAGACTTAATCAACTTACAGACTTTGTTCTCTTGGCCTTTAACAACAAAACCTTCCGGTTGTTCTTCTAATTCACCATTCAAGAACACGGTTTTCACATCCATTTGATGTATTTCTAAGTTATGTATAGCCGCTATCGCAATCAACGTCCTTATAGTCTTGATTCTAGTGACTGGTGAATATGTATCGAAGAAGTCTTGACCTTCCTTTTGACGGTACCCCTTGGCAACTAGTCGAGCTTTGTATTTCTCTATAGTGCCATCGGGTCTCAATTTCCGTTTGAAGATCCATTTGTGGCCAATCACTTTATGACCCGGAGGCAAATCAACCAATTTCCATGTGTTGTTGTGCACAATGAAGTCAATTTCGCTATGGATGACCTCTTCCCAATAAGGTGCCTCGGATGATTCCATGGCGACTTATAAGAGAGAGGTTCTCCTTCAATATTAAAAGCCATAAAGTCCGGTCCAAAGTCTTTGGCGATTCTTTGCTTCTTCTAGGTTCCATCTCTTCTTGAACCTTAGAGGTTTCATCATTCCCCGATTGATCACTCTTAGTTGAATCAATGTTCACATGAGAGTGCGTATCATCAATCGGTCGTTTACAATCCCTCTTTTTCTTTGTATGGGAAGATCGTCTCAAAGAACTCTGCCTCAGCAGATTCTATAATTGTATTATTGCTTATGTCATCCACATTCGATTTATAGACTAAAAATCTATATGCAGCACTATTAAGGGCAGGTCCAATATATACACAATCAACTGTTTTAGGTCCAAGTTTAGTCCTTTTAGGTAAAGGGACTTGAACCTTGGCAAGGCAACCCCACATTTTCATCCTTTTGTAGGACGGTAATATCCCTTTCCAAAGCTCGTAAGGAGACTTGTCACTTTTCTTGTGGGGGATCCGATTTAGGATCATATTTGCAGTAAGACACGCCTCACCCCATAAATGATGTGGAGCTCCGGACGTGATCAACATTGAATTCATCATGTTCTTCAATGTTCTATTCTTCCGCTCGGCCACTCCATTTTGTTGAGGAGTGTATGGAGCGGTTGTTTGATGCACAATGCCATGTGTAACACAAAATTCTGGAAAGTCACGGGATTCGTATTCTCCTCCCCGATCCGACCTTAGAATTTTGATTTTCTTGTCGAGTTGATTCTCGACCTCAGCCTTATATGTTTTAAACATATTTAAGGCCTCATCCTTTGTATGGATTAAGTACACATAACAATACTTACTGCAATCGTCAATGAAAGAAATATAATAGTTCTTTCCTCCTCTTGTAGGAGTTGCCTTGAAATCACACAAATCACTGTGAATCAATCCAAGAACTTCATTTAATTTTTCAACCGATTTATGTGGATGGTTTGTGTATTTTGCTTCTACACATACCTTGCACTTAGATAAATTATCAAAGGAACACTTGGGCGACATGTCGAGTTTGATCATTCTTTGTAATGACCTAAAGTTGATATGTCCCAATCTCGAATGCCAAAGGTAAGAAGGATCGACAATATACACAGAACTAGCAGAGCTAGTGCTCGCCTTATTATTATTTACAATGGCGGCATCGATGTCGGTTTCAATGCTTAATTTAAAGAGCCCCTCGTTGAGGTAACCCTTACCCACATACACACCACCCTTGGTGATGACAAACTTGTCTGATTCAAATACAACTTTGAACCCTTTCTTACTAACAATAGGGCCAGAAATCAAGTTTTTGGTTAATGAGGGTACATGTAACACATCCATCAACATCAAATCCTTCCCGAAAGTCAGCTTTAATATGACCTTCCCTTTACCTTCAATCTTGGCAATTGAAGCGTTTCCCATGAACATCGGTTCTCCATCATCCACCTTTTGATAGCTTGCAAGCAGGCTTCTCGAATTGCATATGTGCTTTGTAGCCCCGGTGTCGACCCACCAATCAATAGTATTTGAGACCATGTGAGTCTCAATCACACCAACAAATTGGCTCGCATCGGCCCTTTCATTCATCTTGTTGTCCTCCTTCACACGTATCTTGAGGAGTAACTCTTCGAGAGTGATTTCCTCCGTTAAATGTTTCAAGTATAACTTGAAGTTTTTCCACGAGGGAGGCAATTTCTCGATCATCGATCCGACAAAAAAATTAATGATTAAGCCCATGCCTTCCACATCAAGTTCATGGACAAGCACTTGCAATTTCTCAACCTGTTTCAACATAGATTTGTTATCAGTCATCCGGTAATTCAGAAATTTCCCTATCGCAAACCTCTTGGAACATGCCACTTGCGTTTTATATTTTGCGTCCAAGGAATCCCATATCTCCCTTACCGTTCGGAACGAGGAGTATATGTCATATAGGGAATCGTCGAGAGCGTTAAGAATATAGTTTCGACAACTATATTCGTTAGACCTCCAATTCTCGACAGATTTCTGATGCACGGAGACTTGTATCTGCGTTGACGCAACCCCGTCCGCTCCTACCGGTGGATTTTTCGGTGGTTCTTCTTCCGTGAGTACGTTGGCAACCCGTAAAGTTATCAAGTAGAACAACATCTTTTGTTGCCAACGATGGAAGTCCGAACCCTTGAATTTCTCGGGTTTCTCAAAATGATTTTTCAACAATGATTGATCCATCGCTCCTTAACAATTTTTTTGTCTTAGATTGTTAGGAGTAATCAATCATATAATTGATTTTGTATATAATTAACAAAGAAATTGGTAGAAATTTGTATAGAACAAGTCCTTTACAATCACAATTCCAATACCAAAACGACAATAAACGTAAACCTTACTTGAATTTCGTAGATAATCGAAGATAACGTGTCGATAGAGGCCTGCACGGAAGCAGTGTCCTAAGACAAAAATTCGCCGGTGGTATTGGCGTTTGTCCCGAGGATACAACAATCGTATTCAAGTCTCGTACTTGAATCTAGCGAATCATCTTATATTTGAAGATGAAAGGAGATGAGAGAGAACCCTTATTTGTCTGATTTTTGTGTCAAAATCGTCTGATTTCGCATATACAACGAAGAGGAAAAAGGTGGTTTATATAGTTTTTCGTCGCTAACCGCCAGAAACCACCAGGCAGCCGCGCGTCCGCTCAAGTCGCCCCGCAATGCGCGCCGGGCACTGTTCCTCGAATCCTCCAGTGTTCTGCGCGACTTCTCGCGCGGCTCGGGTCGCGCCGTCATGCTCAGCCTTAACTTTGCCAAAGTTTTCCAGTTGAGAGTGACATAAAAGAAGTTGAGAGGAAAGAGATTTTATTTGAGCATTTGCCTTTTTCTTAGAAGTTTTAGCATCAAAAAGATCAATGGTTAAAGAATCAAATGCTTCAACCTTTTCAGCATCAGAAAGAGATAGAAATGGATGTACATGTGATGAGGAGGAGAGGCACTTAGCTGATACAAGAGCAGTTGAAGGAGTGTGATCTTCTGAATCATCCTTGTCATTTATCTTGGCCATGAAGCACACATTTGAAGTGTCATTCGCACTTTCAGATGTGGGTTCATCTGCCAAATCATGAGTTTTAGCAGGCAGACCCTTTGCTTTTCTGACAAGTCTTTCATGTCTTTCCTTTCCTCTCTTGTATTTTTCTTTGTATCTTTCTGCCCAGTCAGAATTTGCAGAAGAGGAGAGATTGGTGGAATCATGTTTGGATCTTTCCGATTTTGAGGAAAATCGGCCTGAGGAAGAAGTTCTGGGTTTTTCAAGTTGTTTACTTCTGCACTCAGAGGCAAAATGACCCCTTTTACCACAGTTAAAACATTCCTCATTAGTTTTGTCCATAGAGGAGTGTTTGGAGAGAGAGGAGGAGGATATTCTACTAGACTTAGATTTTCTAGAGGAGATGTGAGATTTGGATTTAGAATACCCATCCAACATGGTCATTCCATCTGATAGTTTGTCAATTGAGGTTTCCTCACATTCATCCTCAGCATCACTAAGATATGCCTCCGAATGGTCATTGGGATCTTCTTGACTATCATGGTCAGAGTCAGATGGGTAGGTGATTATTGGAATACACTTAGTTCTTTTGGAAGAGTCACTTAGGAGAGCTATGGAAAAGCCCTTTATATCTGTGATGACAGACTTCCTTTGCAGCTTAGTCTGCTCATAGTTGAAAAGAGTTCCATAAAGAGAAGTGAGAGGCATATGATCAAGATCCTTGGTTGTCTTTATATACGTACAGATGTTTTCCCAAAAATCAGGAAGACAGTCCATAAACTTGCACAAGATTTCCTCATTGTCATACACTCTACCTAACAGCTTTAAGTCATTAAGAAGACTGTTAAAGCGGTTATAGTAGTTGGAGAGAGATTCTCCTTTCTCATAAGAAAAGAGTTCATATTTTCTAACAAGAGCAATCTTTCTGCTCTTTTTAACTTCATTTGTACCTTCGTACAAAACACACTAACTGGACCACATCTCTTTGGCAGTAGAGAGATTTACTAGAGAGTGATACACTTCATCAGGAAGAGAAAGAGCAATGATAGTTCTGACTTTAGAATCAAGAGACACAAGACATTTTTTTCATCGGTATATTTCTTGGGATTCTTAAGAATGTAACGACCATTAACAGCAGATTTTTCTTCATCAGAGGAATCATCAGAATCATCTTTGCCAACAACTTCCTTACCGGATTTCTTGGTTTCATAGCGAGACCAGACTCTAGGGACTATGGGTCCCTTACTGAGAATGGTTGGATATCTACTATCCACTCCTTCCATGAAAAGCATCATCCGGCTTTCCACAGAGAAAAGTTTTTGGGGTTAAACTTGGGAGGTTTGGCTATAGAGTCGTTTTCAGAAAAAATGTTTTGAGAGAAAGCTTCATTTTTGGAAGAAGAAGCAGCCATTGCAGATCAAGTTTATTGAAATTAAACTTTCTGCTCTGATACCACTTATTAGTCCCAGATGGCTAATAAGAACAAGAACATGTATTGTAGAGGGGGGGGGGGGGTGTGAATACAATACACAATTTTTTCACTTTAATTAATTCTTTTATTGAAAATATTCAAATCAAGAATTACACATAGAACAATTAGATTGTTGCGGAAAGAACAGATAAAATCTATTCTAACAGTCTTCACAAAGTAATACTGAAAACTAAACAACTTTTAAAACACAAAGATTGAAAGCTATAAAGTTCAAAGAGAGAAAGGAGCAGAGTGTCTTGAGCACAGAGTAATCTTCAAGAGTTGTAAGTGTTGTTCTGCATGGAGAAGTCTTCATCTTTATATAGTGCCATGAGTATGTGAAACATGGGACACTTGTCACTTTGTCATTTGAAGGTCAGGTTTGACTCTCAAAGGTTGATGTGTCTTTTCCTATAATACTAGAAAGGTTTGATGGAGACA
The DNA here is from genome assembly GCA_033807775.1 of Saussurea involucrata. Taxonomy (NCBI): domain Eukaryota; kingdom Viridiplantae; phylum Streptophyta; class Magnoliopsida; order Asterales; family Asteraceae; genus Saussurea; species Saussurea involucrata. The sequence goes on from CM066320.1 coordinate 165,669,672, forward strand.
ATATCTATGAATGGGAAAAAGGACAAATGGACCTTTTTCTTCCATACCCAGACATTCCTTCTTTGATGATAAAACCTTTTAGCATGGACACAAGGGAGGATCCTCCTATTTGAGAATCCCACCGATTTGTCATGGACAAAATAGGTGGGAGTCTTCTTAGGAAGGATGTTATGAGAGGATCCTCCAATTTTGAGGATCCCACCGATTTTCATGAGGACAGTCGGTGGGATGGCCAAACATACCTCTTATGATGAAGATCTTCTTGGCAAGAAGATAAGGGAGGAAATCTCCTGTTTGAGGATCTCACCGATTTTCATGGAGACAATCGGTGAGACAGCTTAGTTTGGGTTAAGAAGTCCATCTTCAATCCGCATTGGTAGATTTCCTTCTTCTTGATTTCGGCTGATCTTTGACTTCATCGAACTTTGACAGTATGACTAAGCTATTACAAAGAACCATCTAAAATTTCTCTAAGTATAAAAGATGTTTTTCAAAGTATGTAAGGAGAACAGGTCATCTTCAAATCTTTGATGACCTAACAATATATAACATTTTACAATGTCAAGAATAAATCTCACCGAAAATATTTCTCTTAAACGCCTTTGATTACCCGACATATTTGAAGTTGTATCAGAAGTTGTCGGCACCACGATTTCTTTTGCGAATTCCATCATTCCTAGTAAAACTTCATGGAAATAAATATGAACGGTTCTTGTAGAGCGTTTAAATGTACCTTTAATTACTCTATAACGCTCGTTATGCTCGACCACCGTCAAAAACATCGCCATCATCTCTTCGACACTGACGAGTCTACTATCTTTCACCCAATTTCTTTGTCTAAAATGATTGCATAATAGTATATATGCTTCACGTGAAAGGCGCATCAACTCTTGACATTACGTACTAGGTCCGGTTAATAGCTCTTGGGTGTACGCATATCCACTTAATGCCGAAGTATTATCGGACATTCTTTCAATTCTTTCCGAAGTATTATTGGAGACCCTATATAGAGGGCCCTTCTTTTGCTAACCAACCCATTTGTACTAACCGTGCTAACCATCAATTGACCAATCAAAATCATCTTTAACAATTGGTTGATGTTCACGCAAGTTTTAAAAGTAGGGTTAAAATTGTATTTTCAATTTATTAATATATCCATTATATTACTTCCTTGTTTATCTCACCAATATCCTACGATTATGATTCCTTATTTGTAGCCCAAATAAAATTTAATATTCATTCCTTATTTTTAGCAAAAATCAAATTCAATCATTATCAATAATAAAATTTAATATTCATTCCACGATTATGATTAATCTTTAACGCAGTAGTTGATTTAAAGACATATTCGAGGTTAATCCTCAATAATACTTGTTTTTACCTTTTCTGAAAAATTGTGCACATATGCACTTTTATTAGAATTTTATAATCATTGCATATATGCACATACCCAATTTTATTATAAAGAATTTTCATAACAGTCACTTGATATGTGCACATATGCACTTTTATTAGACTTTTATATTGTCAATCCAATTGCATAAGTGCACATAGTTATGTAGTATAAAGAATTTTGATAACAAATACTTGATATGTGCACATATGCACTTTTGTTAGACTTTTATATCATCAATCCAATTGCATAAGTGCACATAGTTATGTTGCATAAAGTATTCTAAATAACAATTACTTTATATGTGCACAAATGCACGTATACTAGACTTTTATAAATATTGCATATATGCACATAACTAATCTTTTAAAAACTAATGGATGAACTTAAGCACCATTATGTTCCATATAAGAATGGTTGATCGAAGATATGAATTGACGGGTTGTTGATTGTGTTAGATAATGTGATGGTTTTTGGTTTTAGATACCCACGATCTCTTTTGTTTTTTTGAAGAGATGAGATAATTATCCCTTAAAAGTAGGTGATTCCATTTTGAATGTTTATTGTTTTGGACAAAAATGCCCCTTTGCACTTATGCACAAATGTCAACATTCTCTTTTTTAATTTTGGATAATATTATAATCATTGATTTAATTATAACCGTTGATCTAAATAATCTATGGTTGTGATCGGTTAGCACGGTTAGTACCAATGGGTTGGTTAGCAAAAGAAGGGGACCCTATATATATATATATATATATATATATATATATATATATATATATATATATATATATATATGGGAGGTTTCTTTTAGAAACCAATACATTGTTAGAAACTCTAGAAACCACCTTACAACCAATCATTTTAAAAATTCTAATTAAAAATAATTATTTTTTGCTGTAAGTCCGCAGGGGCGGTTTAGGCATTTCACAATTGTTTTTTTATTTTTATTTTTATTTTGTGAATCACAATAATTATGGAAGTTTCCTCAATTCTAGATATTCAGTTAATAATTCCATTAATTATCTCCATCCTTATTCCTTATTCCTTTTATTTTGTTTCTATCGTGAATACATAAAATTCAACCATCGGCCGGAATTGTGTTTCAACCATATAAATTCATCAACCCAGAAATCATGAATCCTTAAAATCATCAACCCAGAAATCATGAATCCTTAAAATCATCAACCCAGAAATCATGAATCCATATAAACTTATGAATCCAGAAACATGAAACCATATAAATTCATGAACACAGAATCATGAATACAAAGTAACCCAGAAATCATGAAGAAAAACTAACCCAAAATCATGAAGACAAACTAACCCAGAAAAAACTAAACCCATAATCATGAATACAAGCATGAATACAAACTAACCCAGAAAAAAAATGATTTTGGTGGTGACTGTGGTGGTCAGCGACGGTGGTGGTGGTGACTGTGGTGGTCAGCGGCGGTGCTGAATCTGGCGGTGGTGGTGGTGCCTGTGGTGGACAGCGGCGGCGGTGGTGGTGCCTGTGGTGGACAGCGGCGGTGGCGGTGGTGCATGTTTCCGACGCCGGTAACCCATACGACGGTGTTGTTCTCAATGGCAACCCCTTCGACGGTGGTGGTGCCTGTTGCCGGCGCCGGCAACCCCTACGACGGTGTGTTCTCATGAATCTATGGATGGTTTTTTGGTAGAGGAGAGAGAGAGAAATCATAAATCTGTGGGTGGTTTTTTGGTAGAGGAGAGAGAGAGAGAAATGATAATGGATCCGTGATATATGGTGAGAGAGAGAAAGGGATTAAATGAATAGATTTTTTGTTTGACCAATATACCCTTGCACATGGGGTTTTGTTATGAAATTAATTCATTAATCACCACTAATTACCATAATTGCCACTAATCTAATCTAGACCATTGATCAAATTAATGGATGGTGATTAAGGTGGTTCTAGAGTTTCTAACAATGCAATGGTTTGCAAAAAATACCACCCCTATATATATATATATATATATATATAAGAACTACCAAAAGCATTTCTTCCTCAAAAGTCAACATCTATTCAAATAAAAGTGCATAAAGAACACAAAAAAAAGATGCATATTATAAATCCAAAACCACATTTCATAAATCTAAAAACGACATATAAACATCCAAATAAACATCAACTAAAATAAATCAAAAAACGACATTCCAAAACGTCATACGTCATAGTTCAAATAAACATCAACTAAAATAAGTCCTAAAAACATCATAAAAACGTGGCACCAAGTCCTTAGTAATATCCTTGTTTCTTCCCAACAGTTTTCACCCAATTTTTGGCAATTGCTTCCGGTATTGTTATCCAAGCTTCTCTATTACGAGTGTCCGTAAGAAGAGAATAAGCAATACAGTACAAAGGGTCATCTTTTTCCCACCCAAGCCCATCTAATTTATTTCGGCATGCCTCATACAGAACAAGCTCGGGGTTCCCATATCTTGAGGATATATTATCTAAAAAGGCAATAAGCTTTTCATCAGGTTCCGAAGTAGGTTTTGTACTCTTTTTGCCTTTTGGTTTCACCATCGGAGCACGGGATGAACATAGTGTTGATGACACACGAGCTTTATCACTTGATGTGTTGATCTCTTCAATCAACGACCACAAAAGGCTCGGTAGTTGGTAAAGGGTCTTTTGATGACAGAGCATGGCCTCCAATACTTGTGACATACCACCCTCAAATAGAGGTGCACACAACTCAGGATATGGAAGACTTGTAGTTCTCAAACATTCAACATACCTATTGGTATGTGTTAAAAAAAACATCTATAAATATATAAATAAAATAAAGAAGAATTGAAATAAAACAAAATCTAAAGTTAGAAAATGACCTCCATCTCCAACTCCCATTCTTCTTGCGTCAAGTTAAAAGTGTTCCGCATTTGTTTTCGGTCAACAACAAAAGTATGTGTGGTTTTTAAAGTGTCGGCGACTTTCTTCCAAGAAAGCACCTTCAAACTACTACCCTCTTTTCCATTCAATCCCACCTTTAAAATACAAGCCTCTAGGAAAGTTTTCACAACATTGTGATCTTTCCCACTTATCCTAACCCGCTTTTGTTGGGGTGACTCACCGGTTTGTTCCATACCTAAAACAACACATAATCACACCATTTTTGAGAAAAAAACACATAAATCACACCACAATTGCGGATTACATATTGCATAAAAACATCACAGATAGCATAAAAAACACAGATTGTATATATGTCCTAAACAGGGGTGGAAAACCAAGAAAAAAATGAAAAAAACGTATTTCATATCAAATTTGTCCAAAATAGATTGCAAAAAAGAAGAGAAGAGAAGAAAAGTTAATAACATTTCTTCCTTCTAAAATCGTAGAGAGCAAAATACATCTTTTTATAACATTAACAGAGACCAAAATCGAAGAGACCAAAAAACAAACATCTTTTTCTAACATTTTCTGTTAATACATGTTTTTCTAATTAACAGAGATCAAAATCAAAGAGAGCAAAAAACAAAGGAAAAAAGAAGAGAGCAGCAGAGAAGAAAGCAAAATCGAAGCAAATAAAAAACGTTCCAAAGAGTGGCGGAGAAGAGCTGCGTCGCTGGAGAAATCTTCGTCGTCGGAGAAGAAGGTGCGTCGAACGAAGAAGAAGGCTGGAAAGTGAGAGGCGATGGGGAAGGGTGTGGGAGAGTGGCGTGGAAAGTGAGAGGCGATGAGGGGAAGTAGGTTTTACCGTTCTTTTTTTCAAGGGTAAAAAAGTCACACATTCATCTTAATGGGGACAACACCTATAGACTCACTGTGCGAATAAGCCGAAAGCTGTCCGATTAAGTCGCAAGTAAACACCTAAAAATGCCTGCGCGAATAAGCTGGTTTTCTCATTAAGCCAATTAAGTCACAAGTAAATACACCCTAAGTCTTGCAGTGGTGCCCATGGTGAGCCAGATATGGGGACATGTGACTTTTGTGGTGACACTCATCTAGAGGTCAAGTAGGCACTAGGGTCATTTGTGTATCTCGCAGTGGTTTCTCAATGTGGATTCGTATATGCGGATCCATGACTCTATTTGAACTTCGAGAACATTGATAAATGGCCTAACTTTGTGTGCCCGCCACATTCGATGGAATCGGGTCTCCTCCGTCACCGAAAGGTGTTGTTTTGGGTATTGAATTTTATTATCCATGTTTTTGGTGACGTTTTATATATATATATATGGATTGTTGTCCCTGATTTATGGGTTGAGTACTATGCCCCATCCGTGTTTTGGATGTTTCGGGATATAATGTTTATCTACGTTTTCATTATTTAAGGGTTAAACCGTTATTCACATTTCGGATGAGTTTTTGGGTTGGAGCTTACATCTTGAAGAAACGTTTTATGTTGGCGTTGCCATCACCTAAAGTACGTGTTATTGGGAAAGATGATGTTTTCATATTTAATGAAAACTATTTTGGAAATCATGATTAAAGTTGTACACTCTCTTTTTAACGATTTATATAATCATGATGAAAACTCTTGAACTCACTAGGCGTTAGCCTAACCTTTTATTAGTCGGCACGTGCATCAGGTTTCGGTTGGGAAATGGTACTAGCGACATTGTGTGGAGATGAGTGCGAGTTACGCGCACGTTAAGTAAGTAGCTATTGGAAGAAGTCTTCTGCACTTTGGGATCATCAACTCGTTTGGGTTTTAGTAACACCCGAACTTATTTAGTCTTTGTATAAGACTTGTTTTATAATTTGTTGAGGTTAAATCTAGAATTCAATTTATGATATTTCGAGAATAGGTTTAATAAAGGAATCTCAGCCTTTATTTGTTGTATTATGGCATTTTTTTATTAGTTGTTCTTTCCAAATTTGAGGGTGTTACAAGTTGGTATGAGAGCTTAAGTTTGAGAGATTTAGGTGTTAATTTTGGATACCTAGACTCAAGCTAGCATTCTTTTAAGTGAATGAGAGTGAAAAATCACCCTTAGGCGCTCTAAGATAGGATATTTTGAGGTTGATGGAGTCACTAGAAATGGGAATCATGTCTAAAGTATCAAAGATGATCATGTACGGTACATTCATAATTGCACTTGGCCAGTGTTATGGTGAACCTACAAGTTACATGTGTATGCTTGGACTGGTTTGATGTGATGACCGTTGGGGTAGTGGAGAAGTTTCTAAGTGAATAGCCGTTAGAAGAGGTTGATGATTTTAGCATTTGCCACTCGGAGTAACGGTAAGCATGATGATTGCATTAAGTGGACCATCTCGGGTCGGATTTGTTGGTTGGACTAGAACCAGAGGCTTATTAAATCAACCTTAATTCGAGGAGAAATTGTAAGGTTAACCGATGTAACTTTCGATTTTTGCCTTAAGATGTTTGATCATTCAGATGACGAGAGTATGGCGGGGGAATTGAGGAGTGTGGTTTTGAGCCGTTGAGTGCCGACTAAATTCATGCATGAAATTTATTTCTAAAATAAATTGCATCAATTGTTTCTCACGTTCCAAATCATCACGTGGGTTGTATTATGAGATCTTGAAAAATGTTTAGCACGCACAAGATTTTAAACGATGATTTAAAACATACATAAAGTTGTTTCATTGCATACGGTTGCAAGCTTTGTTGATATTTTCTTTATTCCCATTGTTGCCAAACGCTATTTTTGGATATTGTGATATCCATATTTTAATGTTGATTAGGGTCTTGTACAAGTAACTATGACTCATGACTTTGATATTGGATCTCCTCTACGTATGTCAAGGTTTTGGATGAAGAGTCATTTTCCACTGTGTTGGAGTTTGAGTTTTATTGAGAATTTTATTCCATGCGGGTTTTGCTGAAAAGTGTTACTTTATATCTTATTGCAACAAAAGGGATTTTTTTTGGAATTATGACATTTTAGATATAACTTTGTCTTATGTGATTTGATTATTGGAAACGAAAATTTTGGCACCATTTGATTGTTTGGAGGCCATTGAGTTTCATTGAGTTTTACAGAAGTTTTGTTCAGGCTTATGGAGTTTTATTTTACGACATTTTACGACGCATGGATGAACTTTGAAATGCATAAGCGTGAATTGCGGTGTGTTAATTTGCAAGTTTCATAGAGAATTTTGTCTCGTGTGTGTTTGTGAAGAGGTGTTATCCCATGTCTATTCACTACCAAAAGAGACGTTTTGGGGTTTTGATAACGTTTGATTTCACTTTTGAGTTTTGTGCTAGTATATTTCATTGCACACTGTTTAGTGCACGTATTGGTTTACACTAATGGCGTGAGTAAGTATATGAGGAGTCTGTGATAGTTCATACTAATATCGTGTTTTGTGTATTTTCGCTTGTCGTTATCATTATTATTCGTTTCATGCAAATGCATTATATTGATTTATTGGTATGCATGCATTATAGTCACTGTTTTAGGACGATTATGCGAATCATTTGTATGGCTTGAAAATTGAAGTCGATTTCAATTATTTTACATATCAATCAAATTACATGCACTTATCATCTTCCTAACTTCTGAGAAAATACATTAATGTATGTGGGTCTCGTTGGGAAATTTTATTATGTGAGCTTATGTAACTAAATGAGAAATTTTGATGCATGACTACGTTAATTTTCCTCTTTTGAAGTTTATTATAAACTATCTGTTGCATACTATTTTGCTTCATGAAATTTATTATGTATGGATGACATAAATAAATACATGTTAGGACTATAGCGGTTCATTTTAAAGTTCGTTGAACGTACTTTTGCGTTTTGTTAGTGTAACATCCCTAAAACACAACAGGACATACATAGCATTAACTCATAAACATTACAAATCTGGGTCCCAAAACTTCATTACATCAATCTAAAACTTAGGTTGGCGGAAACAACCTATACACAACTAAGAATAATCAAACTTCTACCAGAGGCACTTGCACTGTCTCTAGCTGCTTCTGTACTCTATCTTGCTCTTGCTCATTTATCTGAGCCTCCTATTAATCGCTTACCTGAAAAGGTTTTAGTTTTGAAAAGCGAGGGTTAGACCATGAGGTCTAGTGAGTTCCCTCCATAATCGGTGTACATCATCATTATAAAATCATTTTATAAAACAGTTCACATTCTTCACATAAACATCATCCATGGTGTTGCACAGTGTAATGGATCTCATAAACATTCCGCGATCGGTGCCCTTGCAGACTCCCCTCTTGCCCGAGTAGGAAGGAAACGAATTCCCTCCTACAAGCTCATCACATTCCGAGTAGGAAGGAAATGAATTCCCTCCTACAAGCTTATCACATATCCGAGTAGGAAGGAAATGAATTCCCTCCTACAAGCTTCTCATAACAGCCCAAGGGATCATCGGATCCCGAGGACTACAGATCCCACTGTGTAGACCGACTCCACATAACATACACATAGCTCATCATAATCGTAAAACATGAAATCCGTATAACACTTTACAATTCATTTTATCTTGCTGAATAATCTTTTCAGTAGAGCATACTTTTCATGGAAAACATACGTAAAAGCTTGTAAATAAAACGTGCTCGTAAACACCATAATCAGTAAAATATTGTGCTTTCATTCACGTAAAAATCATGTATAATAACATGTCATTTCCACATAATCACTTCCTTTGGAAAAACACGTAAAATCACGTATTTTAGTTAGAAAAACTCACCTGATGCGCTTAATATCTTTTCTTACTTTGCCTCTGGCTTTCAATCCGTCTACCTGAGAAATAGATGAGATATAAACTACTCAGGTGCCTAACCAACAGTCCAGACACCACTCGGATTCGACTTACCGGACATCTGCCACTTTCCGGGTACTACTTTCCGGACAACCACACTTACCGGACAACCTTACTTACCGGACAACTTCTACTTTCTGGACAACTCAACCTTTCCGGACAACTCGGCTTTCCGGGCATCTCAACCTTTCCGGACAACTCAACTTTCCGGACATCTCAACCTTTCCGGACAACTCAACTTTCTGGTCAACTCTACTTACCGGACACTCTACTTATCGGACACTTACCCGGTAACCATCATCACCTGGAGCTTTCCGGACACGATGCTGGGACGAGTTTAGAAGCCAAAATCATCAAATACGCTCCTCAAATGGGACAATATTGCGATAAATAACCACATAAACGTTCTATAACCATTTCCCACCATGCTTTACTAACTAAACACGATTTAAGGGTGTTTAAATCTTCCTTTAGAACCTCAAGTACCATTAACAAGAAAGAACTCTCAAATAACCCATTAATCATCAAAACAACAGCAATTAGATTTTAGTTTTGGAATTACCTGCTGGAATCACTTGCAGAAACACACTCCACTCTAATTCTCCTTCCAATTGTTGATTGATGAATTCTCCCCTTCAATTTTGTTCTTGAGACCTCAAAACCCTTCTTTCTATGCTTCTTTCCTCTAGCCTCCACCAACCCTCACACACCCTCACAAAGACTGATTTTTAGGGTTATGAGCTAATTTTGGGCTTTTTATACCTTCCCTGAAATTAAAGTTTAGTCCCTACACTTTCAACTATACAACTTTCTTCCACAAAACTCAATTCTTTTAAGAATAAGATCTCGGTTATTACAGTTAGTAACTTGAATAGTGGCCAAGTAGTTTTCAAACTGATTTTTTTTATGTGTGATGAGCATGCCTACTTTGCACAAATACCGAGTAAGCGGTAACAGATTTTTACACGTACGATTAATAGTTGTAAAGATTTTGCATTTAAAAAGTCTTACAAAATTTCAGATTGGCATATATGTTGAGTCTTACACTTAAAAACCTTGAACTCGTTAGAACCTTGTGTAGAGTGAGGCTTGGAAAGCCTTGAAAGTGGAAGTGTTGGATGGTCTAACTTTTGGTGGTATAGGAATTCGAGCGGTTAAGTTTGAAAATGTCAAGGTACTTTAGGTGACTGACGGATTAGACTCGTGGAGTTTTAGATAACTTTGGAAGTAAGCCGCCGTTGTGGTTAACCTTGAATTAGAAGTTGAAGTCAAATTGTTCTTTCTATAGTCTAGAATCAGGAACGGTTGAATTAAGGGTGATACAAGCGAGTGTTTGGTGGTGACCATAGCTTGTCATATTTTGAGTTAAATCTCAGGATGTATGGGTCTGAATTAGGCTATTTAGTGGAGAATTGTGTCAAGGAAGAGTTGACGAGTACTTTTTGATGTTAATCGTTGAGAAACTTTAATGAGAGTGTCGAGACGGACCATAAGTGAAAATCTATTATTGAAGAGATTTTTATTGTCGGGGTAAAATTATCGGCGTGATAGTGAGTATCCTGTTCCGAAGGTTTCTTCTTGTGGTTGGATAAATGGGTGTGAAATACATCAAAGTGTTAAAATGCAAGGGGAAGAGTATCACAGTTCAACAGGTGTTAATAGAGAAATTTAAGAGTGAACTCGTTTTGAACAAAGGTGGTGTAACTGAGTAGCTGAAGTTGTGAGTTACAGTTAAGGTGGTATGGACCATTCTAAGTTTGAGAGACAACTGGAATTATACGGTAAGAAGCTACTTGGGGAAAGTTACATGTTCACTCTGATATAAGTGTAATGTATCGAAACGTATATTAGACGTAAGAGTCAGCATGGAGACCGGCACGACAGTTTTGTCATATGATTATCTAGCATCGATGTTCGGGATATTTCCTATCAGGGTTAGTTTTGCAAGAAAGGATTGAGCTACTTTTCGGGATCGGGGAGATTCCAAAAGTGTTGAGTTTAACATTTAAATGTTTGGTGTAAGAAATAGATTTCAAGGACGAAATCATTCTAAGGTTGGGAGGATTGTAACATCCATAATTTTTGGGTAAGTACAATTTCAAGTTCGTGTAAAAATCGACCTTTTAAGAGAAATAGTGGAAATATGATTTTGGTCTTAAACCCTAGATTTTATAGTCTTGTAAATGGAGAATTCAAATATGAGTCCAATGGTTCTTTCTGGAGCAAAATCGGAGCTAAAACGAAGAAGATATGGACAAAACAGTGGTCGGACATGAAAAATGAATAAATCGAGTGAGTAGTGTAACATCCGGATTTTCGGCATATTTATTTTGAGATCCATATTTATATTTTGACCTTAGTATAATCTTGGTATGAATTTTGGATTTGGTATAATGTTTGTGTGAAAATCATGTTATTTAATTTTCTGTGGAAGTTTCACGCCCTGGGCAAAAATTTCAGACCAGGGAGCCCTCCCCGCCCGGGGTGAATCCTTCACGCCCGAGGAGTTTGGGCAGAAAATTGGAGCTCGAAAACGGGTCCTTTAAATACGATTTTTCTTCCATTGCTACCTCATTTCTCATCTACTAACTCATTTCTTTTCAATCAAACTTGTTCCAAACATCTCCATTTCACCCAATCTAGTTCTTCAAGAGTTTGTGTGAGATCTAGAGCTAGATATTATGATTAAAGCTTCTTACCATATCCATCTTCATCTTCATGTTCATTTTCTCCATTAGTCCTCATACCTACCTCCTAGCTCCTTTATTTGAACACTATTAGAACACTTGAAAGCGTTTTTATTCATCATCTCCAAGCATTTAAGAGCTTTCAAACATCAAGATTTCAAGTTTATCCAAGATTCAAAAGTCATCTTCCCCAAATCATCATTTCCACCATTGTTGACCTAGTTTTTGGGTTTCTTCCTAAAAATGAATTTTAAGTCCATCTTAACCTTCTAAACCTTTATTCTTGTTAAAACCTTTTATTTTAACCTTGTAGAACATCTCTCTTGATGTATCTCTCATATTATGAGTTTTGACCTATTTTGGGTATTTTTGGGAGATTTGAGATTTTGACAAAGATTTAAATGTATCTAATTTTGGGAATTACTCTTGGTGTGTTGTAGGTTTTTTTGTTACCTAGATAAGGTTTCTAGTGATGGATGTTTATGGATCTAAAGCCTTCACCAAGGAAGCTTAAGATTGGGGCAAAATCTAGATTTAGCCTAAATCTAGCAAGATGAGTTCTAGTTGATTTGTGAAAACGTTGTAAATGCCAAAAATGTTTATTTTAAAGTGTTTATGTGTTTAAATGAAATTATCAATTGTTGATTTATTTGGTGCGTTTTGATTATTTGAAGTGTTGATTTTTACAAATCTTATAAAACACCCACATTTCGAATTTTTGGGTAATTTGATAAATAAATCATAAATGAGAGTCTTTTGAGGATTTATTGCATAAATGGAGATTATTTGGTAAAAATGCACTTTTAGTGTTTGTTGGAAATATGCATTGTTTGTGTTATGGTACGTTTTGAAAATATGAACGTGTGAGTCATTGGATTTTGGTCATTCCCGACCATGTGAACATTTTCGGTTTTGGTCCGAAGACCAATTGTGATAAGAGAGACAAAGATTTTGGGTAAAGATGTATTTTTGTTTATGTAACCATATTGGCTCACGTATTTAGCCAAACATTTATTTTTCCTTTTGTGTTTGATTTATAATCAAATGGGTCTGTGGGGTATTTGCCCAGTTTTCGTAGTTCGGTATGGAGCTTTGGATGTGTTGTGCATTTAATTGCACCAGTTCATTCGTTTGGAGTCATGTAATTTTTTAGACTATAATGCATTGGATCCATAGGCATATGAGTTAGTCAGTTGGTTTAATGGGAATTTATCCTTCTTTTGGGACTGGAAATATTTATGGTTAGCGGGAACTCGAGGTATAGATCGTGGGTGGTTGAACTTGATAACCGTGTGACCCTTTGTGAAGGACCGGGGTATAGATCGTGGGTGGTTGAACTCGAGGTTCGTGTAGTCCAGTCTTTTTATTAATAATGGAGTTTTTAGTGTCCATGTTTGAGTCTAGTGAGTGGTCCCCAAGTTATGTTTTTATGGAAGCTTGCGGTGTTTGCTCTTAGAGAGCCGTATACAGAGTTAAGTCTTGTAGTGGTGCCCATGGTGAGCCAGATACGACGACTTGTGGCTTTTGTGGTGACACTCATCTAGAGGTCGAGTAGGCACTAGTTCATTTGTGTATCTCGCGATGGTTGCTCAATGTGGAGTCGTATACGGGGATCCATGACTCTATGTGAACCTCGAGAACATTGATAAATGGCCTAACTTTGTGTGCCCGCCACATTTGATGGAATCGGGTCTCCCCCGTCACCAAAAGGTGTTGTATAGGATATTGAATTTTATTATCCATGTTTTCAGTGACGTTTTATATATATGGATTGATGTCCATGATTTATGGGTTGGGTATTGTTTGGGTAAAAAACCACACCTCACAGCCGACGCAAGAAACCAAAGGTCTTGTTTCGTACGACAAGTCTTGTATTAAGATAAGGTCCCTTAAATTATGCACGACCATAGCCATAGTCGTCGCTGGTAAGATATTTTTCGTCGTACGACCGGAATCTCCACCATGTGTGACCATCGTAGGATTATCCTCGACATTAATTTACTAACGATCGAGAAGTGTTTCCTTTATGGCTATTTAATGCAGGTCAAATACATTCAATGACAACGGTCATAACTGAAGACCGCAATCAAGCGCATTCAATACCCAATACCGTTTTCCAAATTTATGAAGACCATTAATGACGCCTAAGACTATATAAATCATGCTTAAAGACACACTTGGACCCAGAAGATTTTGCATAAGAATTCCAGAAGTACTCTCAAAGCTCTCAAGCAATTACTTACGTATTTCCACGAAGAAACCGCTCGACAAAGCATTTTCTCGCACGACGATCTACGAATCTTTATGATTAAGTCTATTTCCTTTGTAATTGTAATCTATTGTACTCACGACACTTGTTACTAAAGGACGTCGTTCCTGTGTGACGACCATAGTGCATCGTCGACTTCTATAGTCGACCGTGGTTTTACCCTCGACGAGGTTTTCCGCGTCACCAAATTCTCTTGTCTCTTTTTCATTTTTATTATCTGTCATACGACTTGTCGCGAAGATCCTTTCTTTAGTTGTTAAAGCTCCACATCGACATTAAGTTATCCTTTGGGTGATTTTTGGCATTAACAAGTACTATGTCTCATCCATGTTTTGGATGTTTCGGGATATAATGTTTATCTACGTTTTCATTATTTAAGGGTTAAACCATTATTCGCATTTCGGGTGAGATTTTAGGTTTGAGCTTACATCTTGAAGAAACGTTTTATGTTGGCGTTGCCATCACCTACAGTACGTGTTATTGGGAAAGGGGATGTTTTCATATTTAATGAAAACTATTTTAGAAATCATGATTAAAGTTGTACTCTCTCTTTTTAACGATTTATATAATCATGATGAAAACTATTGAACTCACTAGGCGTTAGCCTAACCTTTTATTTGTCGGCATGTGCATGAGGTTCCGATTGGGAATGGTACTAGCGACACTGTGTAGAAATGAGTGTGAGTTACGCGCACGTTAAGAGAGTAGCTATTGGATGAAGTCTTCTGCACTTTGGGATTAGCAACTCGTTTGGGTTTTAGTAACACTCAACCTTATTTAGTCTTTGTATAAGACTTGTTTTATAATTTGTTGAGGTTAAATCTAGAATTCAATTTGTGATATTTCGAGAATAGGTTTTAATAAAGGAACCTCATCCTTTATTTGTTGTATTGTCGCATTTGTTTATTAGTTGCTCTTTCCAAATTTGAGGGTGTTACACACTCGGATAGTGGGTTGATGGCCTCGAGCGAGATTGCCCCTGGTGACTTTGCCCATGGCATTGTCGTCGGGCATTGTCGCAGCCTTACACTAGGCCCGACAACTCGATCTCTCCCTTGCTCGGCCGTTTTCTGAAGATCTTACCTTCCGTCCTAAGGATTTGCATTCGAATACGAGAGCCCTTTCATGCGGATATACCCTTAATCAAGCATGCACAAAATATATATGTATCCATATGTATATATATCGATGTATAACTGTATTCAACCAATAAACTCGATGCTAAGGCTATGAAATTTATTAATAAGCCAAGTAATAAGATTTACTCTTACCCAAGAATTTTGGGGGGTAACAATCCTCCCCTCCTTGAAAAGGATTTCGTCCTCTAAATTGTGCGTCAAGCAAAGAGGTGAGGGTAACGCCTCTTCATGTCCTCCTCGGATTCCCACGTCACATTCGAACCCCGATGATGCTTCCATTGAACTTTGATCATAACTACTTCCTTGTGACGGAGTCTCTTTGTTTTTCTTTCCAAAATAGATTCGGGTTCCTCTATGCATCGGTTGTTGTCCACTCGAATCTCGGATAGCGGGATGACACTTTCCTCTTTCGCCAAGCACTTCCGTAGATAGCATACGTGAAACGTAGGATGAACCCCACTCATCTTGGGTGGTAGATCTAACTTGTAGGATTGAAGCCCCACATGTTCAATAATAGGGAAGGGTCCAAGGAAACGAGGGATCAGCTTCCCACGATTCCCGTACCTGATAATTCCCTTCCATGACGACACTTTCAACATCACTTGTGTGCGTCCTCCAAAAGTAGTTTCTGACACCCTGCAACCTTAGGTACCCAAATTCGCCCTTGGAAAAGCTACAACCCTCTACCATCATCCGTCAAAAGAAGGTGTTGCTTCACCATAGATATGTCCTTGAGGTTCGTCTCGAGTAACGCTTCAGCTTGTGTGGTCTTAATCTTATCCATCAAACTCGAGATAACTTCAATCCTTGCCAAGGACGTTTTCACCATCCCACTATACTCCTTCCGACTCAAGGCGTCCGCCACCATGTTCTCCTTATCGGGGTGGTATAGCAGTTCACATTCGTAATCCTTAAGCAGTTCTTGCCACCTACGTTGGCGCATATTCAATTCCATTTGATCAAACACATATTTCAATCTTTTATGGCCGGTGTAGAGTGTGGATTTCGTACCATATAAGTAGTGTCGCCATAACTTTAAGGCAAACACGAATGCCTCTAACTCAAGGTCGTGAGTTGGGTAATTCTTCTCATGCTCCATCAACTACCTTGATACATAAGCTATCACCTTGCCTCTTTGCATCAAGACACAACCCAACCCTATCTTGGATGCATCACTATAGACAACAAAATCTTCCGTTCCCTCAGGTAGGGATAAAATTGGATCTTCACACAGCTTCTTTTGTAAAGTTCGGAACGCCTTCTCTTGCGCATCAGACCACACGAACTTCACATTTTTCTGAGTCAATGATGTCAAAGATAAAGAAATATTGGAGAAGTCCTGGATGAACCTTTGGTAGTACCCATTAAACCCAAGAAACTCTGAATTTCCGTTGGGCTCTTTGGAGGCTCCCAATTCATCATTGACTCAACCTTCAAGGGATCCACCTTCACTCTTTCCCGGGTCACCACATGCCATAATAATTGAACCTCCCGTAACCAAAATTCACACTTAGAGAACTTAGCGTACAACTTCTCCTTCTTTAGTACTTCCAACACTTCCCTAGGATGTTCCTCATGCTCCGCATCATCCTTAGAGTACACTAAGATGTCATCAATGAACACAATCACCGACTTGTCCAAAAATGGTCGGCAAATCCGATTCATTAAATCCATAAACATTGTCGACGCGTATGTCAACTGAAATGGCATAACTAGGAACTCGTAGTGCCCATACCGAGTCCTAAATGTCGTCTTCGAGACATCCTCCTCTTTAACCTTCACTTGGTGATATTTGTATTGAAGGTCAATCTTGGAGAAACATCCGACTCCTTGAAGTTGATCAAAGAGGTCGTCAATTCGAGGAGGCGGTTATTTGTTCTTCACAGTCACTTTGTTCAACTCACGGTAGTCAATGCACATATGCATCGACCCATCATTCTTCTTGACAAAAAGCATCGGAGCTCCCTAAGGCGATGAGCTCGACCTTACAAATCCCTTTTCTAGCAATTCTTGAAGTTGAGTCATCATTTCCTGCATTTCGGTTGGTGCCAGACGATACGGTGCACGAGCTATCGGTGTCGCTCCCGGAATTAAGTCGATCTTAAACTTCACTTGCCGATTGGGTGGCAACCCCGGTAGGTCTTCGGGAAAGGCGTCTGGATACTCGTAGACGATCCTTACGTCTTTCACTTTCTTCTTATTCGCCTTGGCATCCACTACGTAGGCTAAGAACGATGGGTATTTCTTCATTAAACATTTTATCGCCTTGATGGAAGAAATGATAGCCACCTCGCCCTTTCGTTTATCTCCGTACGTAGACAAGGACTAAGTCTCCATTCGGTAGGGGTATCTTTATGAGTTTCTTGGAACACAAAAATTCCACTTGTTGTTTTGCCAACCAATTCATTCCAATCACCACATTAAGACTTCCAATAGCCATGGGAAGTAAAACCACATTAAAGTGCTCGCCACTAATCTCTAGGTGGCATTTTTCCAAGATTTCCCGCAACACTACTTGTTCCCCATACGCTACTTCTATGACTAAAGCATTGCGTGGTGTACTAGAAGGCGCATTTAGAGACTTGCAAAACACATTCGACAGAAAAGAGCAATTTGCACCAGAATCAAATAGTACTCTAGCTGGTATGGAGTTGAGCAAGAACGTACCCGACATCACATCGGCGGTTTGCTTTGCTTCCTCCGTCGTATTTTGAAAAGCCCTTCCTTATTCCCTTGGCGAAGCTTCCTTCCTCGGATGGCTTCCCGAGCTAGTCCCCTTCGCATTCTCCCTCAACTTGGGACATTCCCTCTGCACATGTCCCACCTCCTTACATTCGTAACAAACTGTTCCCCTCTATAGAGCAATCTGGGCTAGTGTGTACCAATTTTCCACACTTGAAACATGTAACCGGGTTGGGATTACAAGAACCAAAATGCTTACTCTTGCACTTTGAACACCACCTCGCCTCCCGACGATTGTCCACTCCCTTAGCACCCGGATGGAATCTTGATTTCTTAAACAAACTCGGTGGGTTCTCCCACTTCCTCTTCTCCCCGATTCTAGTCTTCTCCGCTTTGTACCTTGCATAAACCTTTTCCATAACCTTGGCCTCTTTGATTGTCTTTCGGAGGTTAGTAGCCTTGGAGTTGCGGACCATCGCCATCATGTCCGCGGGCAAGCCTTTCAGATCCGCTTTATCTTTTCCTTCTCAGTTGGGGCCACATGCCCCACAACGTTAAACTTTTCCATGAAGTTTCGGGTGTACTCCCTCACCGACGTGTTCTCTTTCTTAATTGATCGGAACTCCTTTTCGATCAAATCCATCTCCTGATAGTTACAGTATTCTTCCAATATATTCCTCTTGAATACGATCCAAGTCATCTTGGCCAACACTGAAGCCTTTAGAGTTGAGGTGAAAACATTCCACCATGTTAAATAAGAACCTTTGAGCATTTGAGAAGCAGACTTCACTTTTTGGCCCTCGTCACAGTCACAAGCTCTGAAGGCCTGCTCAATCTCTCTGATCCAGTTCATACATGCCACTGGGTTGTCAGAACCGGCAAATTTTGGTGGTTTGCAAAAAAGAAACGTTTTGTAAAGCAAGTTCTCCCTGCCTGCCTCGTTTCTATGGTCACTAGCCCATCAGTACGATTCTCATCTCCCGTACCTGGACCCCGCTACAACCACATTCTTCTTAATCGTTTCATGTCGGCGGTGGTTACCGTCCCGGTCTTCCAATAGCTTCAAGAACAATTCCTGCTGCATTATCATGGTTCCGTTCATAGTCCTCATCATGTCTAACATTTGTGTTTGAGGAGTTACCTTCATTAGAAGAGGGTCGGCGTAGGCAACATTAGTCCTTGGGTATGCATTCCACTCTCCCACCCAAAAGAGGCAGGAGTTGAGGAGGCGCGGTTGTCGCAACATCATTTGGTTGATCGGTCGTGGATTCAGTCACGGTTTGGCCCTCCGGTGAGGATTGGAGTTTGTTCCAAGTATTTATCATTTAACTCTATCACACAGTCAAGAATAGAGGTAAGAAATAGGATTTATGAGATTATACATAAGGAAACGTACTAATACATTCATCGATCATCATAATCATAGTAATTCAAGCATGCTCATGTAACAATACATTCATAATAGCAGTGGCTAATTGAAATTATGAACACACTACACATAAGAATTCTCGTTACCACTTTCATAATTCTCAACGGTGTAATTTTCGTCGACTCTGAGACTGTCCCATCTTAATAGTTCTACCCAATTCTCATAATTCGCGACTTAATCGCTTCAGCTTAAGTCTAGGCATCAATCTGACATACCTAATTCACTTAAACTAGAGCTCTGATACCAACTTGTAACACCCTAAAAATTAAACATTAAATATAGGGAATAATTTCGGAAATTGGATAGAATTTAAAACTTTCTAGTACAACAACTACAACCCATAAACTCGGGATAGTTTGCTACAATTTCAACGTATTGAATAAGGAGATAAAACACAACAACCTACTTAATCTAGACATTTTAAACTAGATTAATATGGGTGTCATCATATCTCCAAAAATTCTCTCTCCACAAAAGCCCAAAAGACTGTTCCTTGAGTGCCTTTAACCGTACCAAACCAGAACTCAAACCAACCTAGATCCACCACTAGTGGGACTTGCGCACCAACGAAACACCACAAACAAGTGTTAGGCAATAAGCCTAGTGAGATCTTATAAATAACCAACAATTTACCAATAAAATTGTCACAATATAAAGTAAACGTTATCGGAATCATTTTGTATGCACAATAATCCAATCTCATCAATATCAAAGATTATTCCGCACCTGAACATATAAACACAAGGGTATCCCTCGACAATCGGGGGAGTCTCGTTTCCATCATGGTGACAAGAACATGAGAATGGTGTCACCAAGATGTTATTGAGTTACACCACAAGTCCCGGTTCTCGTTCCCATGCCATCACGACGTCACAACCTCAAACTAAATAAGAATTCCTTTATTGCCTACTCCGTCGAGTTAAACCTCAAGGTCTTATGGGGACTCAGTACCTACCCAATCTAGACGAGTTACACCTCAAGGACTTATATGTCCTTTATTTTCTACTCGCTAGTGGCCCAAGATGGCCAACAAAGTATGGACACATAATCCATACTGTCTAAATCGTCGTGCACGAGGGGTTATACATCGTAATTTTCATATATGATCACATATAAATTTAAATACACATAACACATAGTTATATGACGGTTTCTCTTTCATGCACATACTTTTGATATCACAAACCTCATACATGAACTATCCATGAGCAGTTATTTGTTAAAAATCATTTATCACATACCAGAGAAATGAATAATAGTTAACATCTTCCTTATTTGAACAAAATCCACCAAACCCTAATTTCTTTAGTTAAAATACCAAAACACAATATTATCCATGTATTAGACATATAAAGAACTTCAAATAAAAAGGTGGTGATGTAGAACCCACATTTGACCAACACCCATAGAACCCTAGTTTCAAGTCAAGAACTATCATAACATCTAAAGTAGGATTAACACTTATAACGACATTTAATGAAGATGTAGGGGTTAGGAAACTCACCTAAGGGTTTTTATGGAAGAAAACCCTAGCATCAAGAAAACCCTAGAAATGGAGAGTGAGACTTGGAGTCTTGCAAACACTTGAGACTAGCTAGATCATTGAATGCTTTATCTTAATGGCTTCCTAACTTAGCAAACAAACATTAAATGCAAATGATCTTCCCAAGCATTCAATGAGGAGAGATGGATGGAAGAAAATGGTGAAAATGCCTTTTGGGAGAGAGGAAATCGGACCCCAAACTGATTTTAGAAGTGAGATTCAACTTAGCAAAAAGTGGTATAAAAAGGGGAAACCACGGCTCCCGCCGACGACATTGACCAAGCGACTATGCGCTGAGCATATTCGTCGGGCATAGTTGCACCGAAACCCCAACTGTTGTTCGATTATGCTCGATCCTGCAACAATGAACACCCACAACTATGACTTGGCAAGGTCGTCAGTCATAGGTGCACCACTCGGATAATGGGCTGATGGCCTCGAGCGACATTGCCCCTGGCGATCTTGCCCATGGCATTGTCGCAGCCTTGCACTAGGCCCGACGGCTCTATCTCTCCCTTGCTCGGCCGTTCCCCGAAGATCTTACCTTCCGTCCTAAGGGTTTCCTTGCGAATGCGAGAGCCCTTTCATGAGAATATGAAATGAGATTTTCATATCTGTGGATCCCATAATAGTGCAATAACAATTAACAATCAATAACACGATGAGATTTTCAATGAATGTAGGTCATATGCTTGAATTGCATTAGAGAGAATGTTCACAGAGAGTCGTATGCTATTAATGATTGATTAACCCTAAACTGGGTTTAAGCAAAACTATTGTGCCCCTTTAGGGTATTTACAATATTAACCCCTCAACTTTAAGACAATACAAAATAACCCCAACAATCTCCCACTTTGGATTAAAGTTGTCGAAGATGCCAATCTGGAACGTATCGTCTTCAGATAGCGAAAGTGACTTCAAAACTTTTTAAGTCGTGTATGTACTGAATATTTCGGCTAACAGCTCCAAAGCTTCATTGACAAGTCTTATGTACTTCGGCTCTAATGGCTTTATCCCTTTGTCGTCTCGAACAAGTTGGGCTCGCAATTTTTCTCGAAGCAACATCAGTGTACCATCACAGTATCTGGCGATTTGGCTCCGTTACCGTTCAAGTAGTGTTAGTTTTGTAAAGGGCTTATGTTTGTAATGGGCTTGGACTTAGCACTTAGTGGGCCTTGGGCTTGACTATATAAAGTGTTAGGAGGCTCATTTGTTAGCGTGGCACAATGCGAGAGCTTAAGTGTGAGAGAGAGAGAGAGAGAGTGTGTTATCCTTCATGTACTTCATAGACAAAATCTAATATTAGGATGACTTTTGTATCTCGATCTCTTTAAATATACTTGAATTGTTGTTGATTTCTGGGATCACAAGTGGTATCAGAGCAGAATTGAAGATATTTCTTCGATACGATCATTCGAATCTCGACAATTCAAGTGAAAAAGTGCCGAATTTTGAAGATTTTGAAGATTTTGGAGTTCGATCTTCAAGTAAGTGTGTTCTAATCACTTGATCTATTAAAGATCTGTTCGTTGTTCGATTCTACATCAATTCTTATCTTCAGAATCGATCAACGTGAACAAAATTGGTGATTTAGAAAGTTTTTGAGTTTTTCGGAAAATCTTAAGATCTAGAAGATTTTGATGTGCATGGATTGATTTTAGCCATTCAAATCATTTTCTACATTGATTATGAAGAGAATGCAACAATCAGATCCAAAATTGATGAAGAATTGAGTGAATTAGGATTTTCTGATATGAACAGTACCTACACGCAGGAATAACGCGATTTTGACCGGAATTTGGATTTTTCACTGGAGATTTGATGTTAGATGCTCATAGATCTGTTCGGTATGACGTAACAATCTGTTTGCAATCATTTGGGGTGAAATTCAGCAAGAAATCGAGGTGTTGGGGCTGTTAAAAGTATTCGACGGAAAACTCAATGTTTGGTGTTCATCTTTGTCGGACAACATAGGTCTTTAAATATTCATAACTGTCATACGATATTGTGTTCATAAACTCATAATTGTCGCACGGTACTAACATTCATAACTGTCGTACAAGTCTTGTCCTAGAGTTACTGTTCATTGGACTTAGTCGCACAAGGCGTGTCCAACAGTTACTATTCATTGGGTCTAGTCGTACAAGAGGCATACGACTTCTACTGTTCATTAGCGCTAGTCGTACAAGACCCATCCGACAGTTAGTGTTCATTTGCGCTAGTCGTACAAGACCTGTCCGACTACTACTGTTCACTGGAAGTTTTTGCACAAACGATGCCAGATTACAACTTCTAAGTCTCGGGAGGGGGACATTTTTCTTGGAATTGAGCATAAAGCGTGGGTGCTACATGACGCTTCCTACTTCGAGCGAATCCGAACCAAGCTCTTAAGCCGAATTCCTACTCAACCCGCGGTTCATTAACGGATTCTTTGTTATAAACTGTGATTGCACTCAGTTTGTCACTAAAAACTCGCTTGTTATCTTTCTTGTGAGCTTATCGGAACGAGCTTGAGTTTCTACTTTTTGAAGATGTGCTCGTGCATCCATTCGAGGTTATGGTGCACATCGAATTCGGTTTTTCATGGTTGAAAATTAGAAGAGTAAGAGCTTCTTTAAAGGGGGAGCCTAGACTTCATTCGAAGAAAAAACATCACTAAAGTTTTTCCAAGAAAATCAAGGGGGAGAGGAGCTAAAGCTTTTCAAGATTGATGATTTTGCTTTACAAAACTTTAGGGGGAGAATGTTAGGACCGAAAATATCCTAATTATATGAAAGTTTTGTAAAGGGCTTATGTTAGTTTTGTAAAGGGCTTATGTTTGTAATGGGCTTGGGCTTAGCACTTAGTGGGCCTTGGGCTTGACTATATAAAGTGTTAGGAGGCTCATTTGTTAGTGTGGCACAATGCGAGAGCTTAAGTGTGAGAGAGAGAGAGAGAGAGAGAGAGTGTTATCCTTCATGTACTTCATAGACAAAATCTAATATTAGGATGACTTTTGTATCTCGATATCTTTAAATATACTTGAATTGTTGTTGATTTCTGGGATCACAAGTGGTATCAGAGCAGAATTGAAGATATTTCTTCGATACGATCATTCGAATCTCGACAATTCAAGTGAAAAAGTGCCGAATTTTGAAGATTTTGAAGATTTTGGAGTTCGATCTTCAAGTAAGTGTGTTCTAATCACTTGATCTATTAAAGATATGTTCGTTGTTCGATTCTACATCAATTCTTATCTTCAGAATCGATCAACGTGAACAAAATTGGTGATTTAGAAAGTTTTTGAGTTTTTCGGAAAATCTTAAGATCTAGAAGATTTTGATGTGCATGGATTGATTTTAGCCATTCAAATCATTTTCTACATTGATTATGAAGAGAATGCAACAATCAGATCCAAAATTGATGAAGAATTGAGTGAATTGGGATTTTCTGGTATGAACAGTACCTACACGCAGGAATAACGCGATTTTGACCGGAATTTGGATTTTTCACTGGAGATTTGATGTTAGATGCTCATAGATCTGTTCGGTATGGCGTAACAATCTGTTTGCAATCATTTAGGGTGAAATTCAGCAAGAAATCGAGGTGTTGGGGCTGTTAAAAGTATTCGACGGAAAACTCAATGTTTGGTGTTCATCTTTGTCGGACAACATAGGTCTTTAAATATTCATAACTGTCATACGATATTGTGTTCATAAACTCATAATTGTCGCACGGTACTAACATTCATAACTGTCGTACAAGTCTTGTCCGAGAGTTACTGTTCATTGGACTTAGTCGCACAAGGCGTGTCCAACAGTTACTATCCATTGGGTCTAGTCGTACAAGAGGCATACGACTTCTACTGTTCATTAGCGCTAGTCGTACAAGACCCATCCGACAGTTAGTGTTCATTTGCGCTAGTCGTACAAGACCTGTCCGACTACTACTGTTCACTGGAAGTTTTTGCACAAACGATGCCAGATTACAACTTCTAAGTCTCGGGAGGGGGACATTTTTCTTGGAATTGAGCATAAAACGTGGGTGCTACATGACGCTTCCTCCTTCGAGCGAATCCGAACCAAGCTCTTAAGCCGAATTCCTACTCAACCTGCGGTTCATTAACGGATTCTTTGTTATAAACTGTGATTGCACTCAGTTTGTCACTAAAAACTCGCTTGTTATCTTTCTTGTGAGCTTATCGGGACGAGCTTGAGTTTCTACTTTTTGAAGATGTGCTCGTGCATCCATTCGAGGTTATGGTGCACATCGAATCCGGTTTTTCATGGTTGAAAATTAGAAGAGTAAGAGCTTCTTTAAAGGGGGAGCCTAGACTTCATTCGAAGAAAAAACATCACTAAAGTTTTTCCAAGAAAATCAAGGGGGAGAGGAGCTAAAGCTTTTCAAGATTGATGATTTTGCTTTACAAAACTTTAGGGGGAGAATGTTAGGACCGAAAATATCCTAATTATATGAAAGTTTTGTAAAGGGCTTATGTTAGTTTTGTAAAGGGCTTATGTTTGTAATGGGCTTATGTTTGTAATGGGCTTGGGCTTAGCACTTAGTGGGCCTTGGGCTTGACTATATAAAGTGTTAGGAGGCTCATTTGTTAGTGTGGCACAATGTGAGAGCTTAAGTGTGTGAGAGAGTGAGTGTTATCCTTCATGTACTTCATAGACAAAATCTAATATGCGGATGACTTTTGTATCTCGATCTCTCTCAATATACTTGAATTGTTGTTGATTTCTGGGATCACAGGTAGGTCATGCCGATTTCTGGACTTTCAAACAGCGTGTCGGCAGGTACATTTTCGATGTTTGGAAGACTCTGATCTGGCTTGAGCAAGTTGATCTTCGTCTGGTTGCTTTCGATTCCCATTTGGAACTCTTCGACGTAAGATAGCATTATTGCACTTTTCATGTAACGCTTTACGGCTTCTAACTCTCCAAGGAGTTCACGGGGGCGTATGGTTCTGGTCTTCATGTCTCTTAGCAAAAACTGGATGTCGAGAAAATCTAAGTTCTCAAAATCTCCTTCGGTGAACTCCCAGACTTTACCATCATTTATGATCACTTTGAAGGTCAACCACCATACTCTGAGTAGACAGCTGGATTGGATCTCTTTCATAATTCTGCTCTTGTACTTTGTTCTCATTGATCTGATTGATTTGCCTTTTGTTTTTCTCATGAATTCTATATCGTACATAGCAGCCAGTTTGTACGAACGTATCTAGTTAGCGTAAATCTTCTTCTATGATTCTTCCAAAAACGGGGTGAAGATCATTACCCTTTCCAATTTCAATGGTGGATCCGGTTGAGCATTCGGTGTTTCAAACGGTGGAGGTTCAGGTTGAGCTCGGTCGGAATCTTCTTTAGTGTAGGTAAGCAATGGGATAGGTGTTGACAGTAATTCTGATGGGGGGTAGTGTTTCAGAGTTTGATCAAACAGACGGTCGTAGTCTTCCTGTTGTAGAAAATCTTCATCATCGAATGAGAATAGGTCATTGAGTCCGGTTTGTATTGTGACTAAGGCGCGTTCGGTGATTGCCCGTTCGACCATTGGGTTTACCTCTAATTCAGTGTCTATGATAGCCCATTCGTCCGCTTCATCAAATGTCCACCTGTCACACTCCTCGGGCTTTTCAACCATTGGAACGACATTAGTTGGAATGGTGGTTTCTTTCTCTGGAGACTCTAATTCCATTTCATGTTGCATGGTTTGTTCTGAGCTCTGTGCGATAACTTCGGTGTCACTTGGAGCTTCAGTAACCAATTCCGTATTTGTGGTCTTGGGAGATGATGTTCTCTGGCGCTTCTCCCCCTCATGTTGATCAGGATCATTTTGGTCATCATATCAGTTCCTGATACCATGTGCCTGACCCTTGCACGTTGTTTCGAGATTGGCAACTCGTACATAAAGTGTAGCCAGAGTTTGTTGCACAGTCTGAAGAGTTGTGTTTAGTTGGGCTTGGGAGTAGGCTTGGGTGTGATAGGTTGGATATTTTGGGGCTGAGGAGGTTGAACCTGATATCTAAGAAGACCTACAAGGCCGTCTTCGGTTGAGGTATCAGTGTTAGCCTAGGACATGAGTTTGTCTAGGAGTAAGGCTTTTAGGTCATCGATACTGAGGTTTGTTGGGTTTGGTTAAGGTTGAGGTGGTGTAGATCCCAGTTTGATCAAGTAACAATGTAAACACGAAACGATTAAGATTTATTGATTGATTGAATGTAGAGAGATACAAGATTGGAATGATGAACATAACACCCTCTCTCTCTCTCTAATCTCAATTAGGCGCACGACTAATCTCTAAGCTTCTTGCCTAATTTCCTCTAAAACATACTTTAAATACCAAAGCTTTAAGCCTTAGGCCCATGGCCCATAAACTCTAATTAAGCCCATTTAACCAATTAAAGGCTTTTACAAACAATTAAATAAAACAATTCTTTGCTTTATATCACTTTCTATTTTATAGGACTTTTAGTCCTAACAATCTCCCCCTAAAGTTATATAAAGAAAAATTATGATCTTGGAATCTTCATGTCTTGATATTCTATCCCTCTTGAATCTTCGACAGATGTTGGCGTTGCTTGATTTCTTGTCTTTCACGCTCCCCCTTGAAATATGCTCTTAGTCTTCATAGTATCACGAGTTGAACCACGAGTTGAATTGGCTTTGAAAAACTTCAGAAGACAGTTGAACCAATATGCTCGAAGGAGGAATCAATTTGTTGCGAACACTTCTTGATAAGGGATAGAAGAATCATGCACTTGTAATCTTTTATGCACATATCATAACAATTACTCCCCCTCAACTTTTGCTTACTCCCCCTCAACTTGATAATCTGGGTCTTTGAGCTTTTAACACGTTTCTCCTTTCTCATGATGATGATCTGTGTCTTTGAATTTGTATCAGTTCTCCCCCTCATGATGATTAGGAGCATCCTGAGCATCATGTAACTTCAAAGACAACATTGATGAGTAGCAAAATACCAGATAAGACAATACGTAGCCAGAATAGGGTAATCAACTAACACAGAAACACAAAAGTAACTGTTATCACAACAATTAAGAAAATTGTGTGGCCTATATTTAGAGTTGGCATTGGGTATCTTTGATAGGACGTCCAGTTATCACAGAAGTAAAATTTTAAAAATTACTTCTCAAACTGTTCCGGCAGTATCACAAAGATATGCGAGTGGAATCACAAAGACTCGTGCATGTGTGAAAGAGATAATTCATAACGATTTGGCTCAAAAATTGATTTAACCTGGGACGCAAGTTAAAAATCAATTGACACAGTGAGTAGAATATGAAGTTCGGAGACCGGAGCTGATGTCTTTCTTTTTCAATATCTAAGACCTCCGAGTGAAGAATAGATAGATTATGTGTTAAATCTCTGTGCATTTATGAAACAAGCATCTTTTGTGAGATACTTGAGTGGATGGGTGGGGTGACACGAGTTATCGACATTGGGTCCATGTATGTTTCAATATTCATCTCCAAAGAACGAGAATGAATAGATTATGTGGTTACCCGGATAACTGACTCGGTTTGGTAAGGACCAATAATTCTTTTAAGTCCTGTCACAGCCTCACCATTTTTCTTTTCTCTCCAAACTCGTCTATGCATCTAGAACCCTCACTGATGTCTATAAATGGATGTGTTTCTTAGGTAGGTCCTTCCAGTTCTGGATAGAAACAATATAATTCCTAACACTCACTTTCATGCATCGAGTTAAACAGTTTAGTAAACAGTGAAGTACGAGTCCTGAACTGATTTGTTCAGAAGTCATAAGAATTAAGTGCGAGTTCTGATCTGAGATAATCAGAAGTCAAAAAAATGTGAATGAATATAAAAAAACAAGTTCAAGCGCGATTAGAATGACTCAATAAGCACAGTATTTTCAATAACAGAAAACAATTGATCAGAAAGTTTAATTGTGAAGAACAAGTCACAATTAAGATGTCAGATAAGAATTGAATTATTAAGATGAAATGACGAACTATGATAACAAAAGTAGGAATTCAAGCGAGTGTATTTCCATCGAAAAATCAACAAGTATATGAGACATGGAAATAATTAAGTCAAGAAAATATAACACGTGGCATTCATGGAAGTTAACATTGGAGAATAACAAACACAAGTAAGTTATCCAGAATGAATTACCACGGTTCTTTGAATTCACTGAAAAATTCATGTATATGTCAAATACCTGATGCTCCCCCTCAAAATTGGCGTAATCTTTTATTGTTGTCATATAAAAGGAATATTCTGAATGGTGTTATACGTGACATTCCTACAAAACAGATTAGAGAGATTTTGGTATCCATGCTTTGATGGATCCTTGATGGTTAGATGCCTTGCCTTTAAAATGGGTATTGGGGATACTATAAGAATCGTACCAACACTTATCATAGTTTTTATTCACAAAGTCACTTGTTCCACAATAAGAACAACATAGCTTCTGTGTAGATAACTTGATCAGCTGATTAACAGAGTAAACACGATCAGGTTTTACAAAAGGTTTAGCATGGAAAGCTTTGTTGTTCTTGTCACTCTTAACACGATCCTTTAGCTCTCCAAACCATGTTTACTTTCTTGAAAGATTGATTATCTAATTTGTCAATAATAGGGTCATAAAACAGATTAGAAGTACGAATCTGATCTTTTGAAGAGCTATTTGATCTAATGCAGGTCTTTAAAGAAACATCTTTGTGGATAGAACTTGGAGCAGTCTTAGAAAAGCAAACTGAATTAGTTGAATCACCGTAAAGAGACTGATCAATAGTATATGGACTAGCAAGATTGGGTGATTCAACATCAGAGTTTTTGGCTTCAAGTTCCTTGTCATTGTTAACCAAAACATTGTTCTTCTCACACATTAGATCTAGCTTCTTTTGGAGATCAGATTTGAGCCTCTTCTCAATCATAATGTCAGTTGACAAAACAGATAATTTCTTTGTAAGCTTGGAGATCTCAGTCTGAAAGATCTTTCTTTCATTTGCAAACTCATCTTTCAAACTTTTTGCTTTAAAACCTTCAACCTTCGTTTGCTCAGACTCTTTGCTTATTATGTCTAATTCCTTCTCCAAATCCGTTATTTTCAAAGAAAGTTCACCATTCTTTTCAGTAAAAGATTTGCGTTCAATTTCAAACTTCTCTCTTTCTAAAATCAGAACTTTCTGAAAGTCAGAGATCTGTTTTGAAATTCTTAAACATATAAGCTGTAGGTTCCCAGATTCACGTTGCATCACATTAATGGTAATAAAATAGACAGCAGAAGCATTAAATATAAAGCCATTAAGATGTGAGTGATTGTGTAAAGATATTGTAACCGTGAGTATCAAGTATAGAACAGTAATAATGATAACAAGATCAAGTATAATAAGTTGCTCGTATATTGATAATATGAATAACACCAAGAACACGTTCAAGTGTGTGTGTATTCGAAATCTCACAGGGAACAAGATCGTACGGAGGTAGTGCTATGGAATACTGTAGTGTGTGCTTTAACAATTGTGGAAAACTATTCTTCCAAAAGCTTACAATCGTTTGTTCCACTACCTCACTATTTATAGCCCTGATAAAGTGTAGACAATGTACTATCGTACCCTGGAATGACACATGGAAAGTGTGTCTCCTTTCTTTAGGGCATACGTGGAAAGTATGGACACGTGTCTGACACTTAGGATTTCTTACGAGACTTAGGCTTCACAGAGGTCTTCAGTCACCAGAGCTTTTATGCCAGAGCTCTGTTGGTCTTCTGTTGGTGAATCAGTTCTTCTGTAAAATGGAAGATCTTCTGCCAGAGCTCTGTCGAGCTCTGTTGGTCTTCTTGTTGGTCTTCTTCCAAGTCTTTTGCTGGATCTCTGTTGGTCTTCTGACTTGATAATATTTTCAATACTTTTACATAACAGATACTTGGGGCTAACAATCTCCCCCTAAGTATTGAAAATAAAAATTTAGACATGACAGAGATTTTAAACAAAAGAACAGAGAACATTTCCCTCTGTTGAAACCTTGTACTATTCTTTTAAGATATTACAATACAGAACAAAAGAATAAGTACTTTTATGCATAATTGTCTCCCCTTAGAATTCTGTCTAATCTTCTGATCAGCTCACGGAAGTCCAGCATAAGGTCAATCTGGTTGATGTAGAGTTCCAGTTGCTTTTCTAGACATTTCTCTCTTGGGAGATTCTGAATGATGTTCTTGAGATACACCAGCGATTCACTAGAGTACTTGTGGGTTTCAGATGCTCTAATGGCCTTCTTGATCTTCTTCTGTCGGCAGATGAAGCCTGGAGGATCTTCAACAACGGTTCCAGTCCTGTAATGGCCATAACCATCAAGACTCTCATTCGGAGGTGCAATCGCCAATTTCTCCACTTCAAATTCTATGCCTAGCTGAAAATCAATCTATTTTCTGAGATTAATGTGCTCTTGCATAGCGAATCGAACTTCTGGTAGAGCAGTTCTTGCTGGTTTGTATCTGTCTCAGAAGTTCAAGCAATAGGCGTGAAGCATGATCAGATCGTATGGATTCAGAAGCACAGGATCGTTGTCGTTGAAGTATTCGTTCTTGCCTTCTGTTGATTCAACAGTGTACTCATGATACACAACTCTGTCATGTTGGAATTTCCTATGCTTGATGTCTAAGATTCTGCTGATACCAAAGTTTGTGTTTATGGCTCTGTTCAGATTAGACTTGGTTTGTATGAACTTTAGCCTTGCATCTTGGATTGTGTTTATCCTGATGGGATTGAGGTATGGGTTAATGGGTACGGCATTTATTGGAATTATATCTCTGTTAGCATAGAGAAAACCAAAAACTTCTTCTAAGGCCGGTTTATCAGTGTGTTGGGTAGATGGTTCTGGGTTCTGTTCTGGTACCATTGGGTTTGGGTCATCGTGGGTTTCTGCCATAAGAATATCAATGTGTTGAGCAGACTCTTGGACAGTTTCTGTTTGAACTTGGGTTTGAGTTTGGTTTGTTTGTTCATCAGCAGAGAGTGGGTCTGTTCTCTCTGGTTCGGTTCTTGGTGATGTAGGAGGGGTGTCTAATATGATGATCTCTGGTGGTTGTTGATTTGAAGGTTATGGTGTTCTGATAACTCGATCCTTGAACATGTAGTCGAATACCACCATAGTCATTTCTGGCGTCTCTTCTTCTGTTATCCCCTTATTTCCTTCTACTTCTATCTCTGCTTCTATCATTTTCCCTTTCCCTTTACCCTTTTCTGTCTCCTCTGTAATTTCCTTCTCAGCCACTTTCTCCTTTTCTTTCTCTTTCTCCTTCTCCCCCTTTTGTTGTTCTACGGACTCACCCATCTAACTATCTGAATGACCTTCTTCAGCATCTTCAAAGTAGTCATCATCATCAGAAAAATCGATTGCGGCCTTGGGTGAGGGAGGAACAACAAACACTGAAGTGGCTTTGGCTCTTTTGCTCGAGGGTTCTCCTTCTAGTGCTCCTTCTGCAGGTCGTTTGTGTGTGGCAGTCTGTAAGATTGCATCTGTGAAATTAATGACTGCCTTTTTCATTGCATCTTTGACCTCTGTTGCAGCAGTTCTGATCTCATCTACTTGACTCTCAAAGTTAACTTTGTGAGTGTCAAGAGATGCCTGCACATGTCGTTATGTTGCTTGTGCCTTCATGACAAACTTTGATGAGATGGTCATCATATTGCTAAGAACAGACCTGCGGAAATCACCCATCTGGCCAACTGTCATGGGTAAGTCATTGGGGTTTGGGCTGGAGATGTTTAGTAGAGTAGCAGATGATGTCGTGGCTTCTTTGATGGATTCCTTAACAGAGTTAATGATGAGCTCTGTAAAGGTTTTGACGTTTGATTCTGAGAGAATAAGTGTAGGAATGGGCAAGGTTCTGTTCATCGATGTCGTGTGATTCTCTGTCATAACTCTCTTCAGCTCTGCAAGCTCTGTCGAAATCTTTGTCGACTCCTCTGCTCTGACTCTTTTCAGTTCGGCTAGTTCTATTGCCAGCTTTGGCATCTCTTCTGTTTTGTTGCGCTCAGCTTCTGTATACTTCAGTGTTACCTCTGCATGTTTTTCTGTAATTCTTTGCAGCTCTTCCTTAAGAGAAGCATTCTCCTTGCGGATCAGCTCCTCCTTCTGTTCATTGATAAGTTTATACTCATTCAAGGAGGTGTTGATACTATCACAGAAGCTTTCGAACTCTGCTCTTGTGACAGTGTCAACGGGTGTAACCTTGTTTCCAACACATGGATCCAATTGAACCTCGAGTTCAGAGGCGCCTACGTTAAGAGCTGTGTTAATGTTGACTCTTGTAGGACTTCCACCCGATCCTTGATGCTCCTTTTCAGGGGAAACATCTACAGATGTTCTGGTTACTTCAGCTCTCTCATCCTCAGAATCTGAGAGATTGAAGTAAACGTGGGAGTTAACGTTCTGATCTAGACAAGTTAATCCTTGTGAAACTAAGCTGTCAAATTGCCTCTGAGTTAGGCAATCTCTACGGGTAAATCGGAAATTACCCAGGGACCTAAGTTGTTCCTCCTTAGATAAATGAGCCACATAGGCATCATCGTGTGTAGTTGTCCTATTGATGTCTTGGAGCAAATTGACATCGTTACCAAAAATGGATTCCCCGGCTAAGTGCATACCAGAGGCATGAAGAGGTGCCTCTGATGGTATAGGCTGGTTGAGGTTCGAGGTGTGCACTTCTATTTCAATGTCCATTTGAGCTAGATCCTCATGGACAGATTGAGTGCTTGCACTGAGAGTTAGGGTAAGAAAACGCACATGTGTGTTCACTCGAACATCTTTTTCTATGCTCACGTTTCTCTCGGTTCTTACAGGTATAGAACTCTCGGGATTCTCTTCTCTCTGTTCTTCTTCCTCACTACTACCAGAGGAGGACGAACTCTCTGCCACCTCATCTGTAGTTTCCCTTTCTTCCTTTTGAACAGTCTCCATAGGGGATGCTCTGTTCTCTACTTCCTCTTCCAACTCTTGTACATATGAAGACCCCACTTCGGGTGCTCTTACCTCTGGTCTTTCTATCTCTTCTTCTATTCTTATCTCACTTTCAGACTCTGACATAGGCTCAGGACCTAAGTATGCTGGGGATCTCACCTCAGGTTCTTGAGGTTGAGCAGCAGTGTTATAGTTTTGGATAGAAAGGTGGTTTGGAGTGATTAGAGATAGCATTGTACCTGGAAATCTGCGTACGATGGGGAATTCACCTGAAGATTTTCCCAAGAATTTGTACATAACCCAAACAGGTGTAGGATTGCCTTGTTGAGTAAGATTCAAAATTGGGAAGGCTTCTCTGATGACCAAACTTAGGAATCTCTGGTATTTGATTGCCTTCAGAGACTTGTGGACACCTACAACTCCTCCTCTTGCAATGGTTGAGGTCTTGGAGTTTACAGCAGAAAGAAGATCCTTATAGAGTATTTTGGAATAGTCAAAATTTCTTTGGAAGTAAAGACCATACATGATTTGTAGAATCTCTGTGCTGGCTTGGTCTTGGCTACCTGATTTGCAGGTTAGGGTTCTGTTCAGGGTAGAGAACATGAAGTTCCACACTGGGGGTAGATTTCCTCTTCTGAACTCACCTATTTTGTTCAGATCCTTGTTGTAACCTAGAAACTTCATAAAATCAAGAAGAACGGCTACTTTGGGAGGTTTCTCGTAGGCTTCTATTCCCAACTGCCTTTTGGTTGGCATTTGAAAGATTCTTCTTAAGGTCTTGACTCGAATGCGTACTGTACCTGCTCCTCCCTGGTTTCCTGAATCAACATTTTCGATGATTCCTTTTTGTTCTTCAATGAACTGACATGTAGAACACCATTGTCTGACATAGAGTTTTGGAAGGTTGTCATCGTAGCTGGTAAGGGCTTGAAAAATGAGTGAGTTTCTGAAAAACTCAACAAATATATGGTATATAGGCAGATAGTTGACAGGGTTGGCATCGAAACGATAGTTACTGTGAGCAAACTCGTAAGGTAGAATTACGATTTGGTCGACGGGTCCTATTCGGCTTGATTCAGCGGAGTTTTGTTGTTTCGCCATTGTTGCAGGTTAGGGTTTCTGAAGAACACAAAGGTTTTGAACTTTGAGAGGAAAGATGAAGGGTTTAGAATGATCAGAAAAACGTAAGAAATGAAATGGGTCGAAAGTGTGGGTATTTATACGCTAAACATGTGGCTGGATTAATGTCGTAGGTACTGTAGGTACTCGAGTTTCAGATAGTGGAACGGCCTCTACAGTAGAACGTGGAAACAGCTAGTGGTTTGTCTTTCAATCAGAGAATGCCACGTAAGATTTGGTTCTAACAACTTTTGGGCAAGCAAACCGTCACGGTTAGAGATGTATGGGTGACAAGTGGTTGACGTTTAAAGAATGATCCGCATCTCTGATGACGTGCTTCTGATGACATGGCAGAAAAAACCGACAGAGCTCTAGTGGAGCTCAGCACAGTTTTGTCTCTGTTGAGTGACCTTTTCATTTCGTTCAAGTATCCCAAGATGTTTCACTTTTACCCAAAAATCATTTAAAATTCTGTATCTGATGTGAAAAGTGGTCAAAGAACAAAGACAGAACTGACTCAGAAGTTTCACAGAGATCTGATGAGATACAACAGAGGCTCTGGTGAAATATCAGAGTTCTGTTAAGTTCCTGACATTATCAAAGATTTTTATCAGAGCAGGTTTTCCCTCTTTCTTCAAAAAAGATTTTTCTTTAGAGATCAGAAGAGCATAGTCATTTTGGATTTGGAAATCTGATTTTGACTTGCTCCCCCTACAACCATGCACATTTTCTTTTATAAGCTCCCCCTTGAAATATGAGCTTATTTTGAAAGATTTTGCTGTTCAGCCTTTTGAAAGATTAAAAAAAATTATACAAAAAAATATTTACAAACAAGAAATTTTGAAAAGTATATACAAACAGATTCACTAAGCTTGTTGAAAAGTATGCATGACAGAGTTCTGGTGAACATCAGAAGCTCTGTTTGAACTATCCTACCCAACCTTTTTGACAGAGCTCTGGTATGATCGTCAGAGGCTCTGTTGAGTTTTAAACAGAGTTAGGAGGACATGTTCAGCATACCCAATTTGCTGATTAAGAAATTGAATCTCTTTTCATCAAGAGCTTTTGTGAACAGATCAGCAAGTTAGAAGTCGGTTGAAACAATGTACATTTCAATCGTTCCTTTTTCAACATGATCCTTTATGAAGTGGTACCTTATGTCGATGTGTTTTGTCTTGGAGTGCTGAACTGGATTAGCTGTTATTGCTATGTCACTCTTGGAGTCACATAGAATTGGGATCTTGCCATACTCCAAGCCATAGTCTTTGAGCTGGGTTTTCATCCATATTACTTGAGAGCAACAACTAGTAGCAGCAACATACTCTGCTTCTGCTGTAGAAGTTGATACGCAATTCTGTTTCTTGGATGTCCAACTCACCAATTTTTCTCCAAGTAATTGGCAGCTACCAGAAGTACTCTTTCTGTCATTCTTGCATCCTCCATAATCTGAATCTATGTATGCTACAAGCTCGAAACCAGAATTAAGAGGATACCAGAGACCCAAAAATTGAGTCCCTTTCAGATATTTAAATATGCGCTTGACAGCAGACAAATGAGATTCTTTAGGATTTGCTTGAAATCTGGCACAAAGACAAGTTGCAAACATTATATCAGGTCTGCTAGCAGTTAAGTACAGAAGTAACCCTATCATGCCTCTGTAGTTCTTGACATCTGTAGGTTCACCATTAAGGTCAGAGTCAAGTTTAACTCCAGTGGCAATAGGTGTTTTCATTGGATTTGAGTTGTTGAGCTTATATTTTTTCAGAATATCAGAGATGTATTTGGACTGACTTATAAAAGTCCCTCTGATGGATTGTTTTACTTGTAAACCAAGGAAGAAAGAAAGTTCTCCCATCATGCTCATTTTAAATTCGCTTTTCATCAAATCCTCAAACCTATCACAGTACTCTTGCCATGTAGACCCAAAAATAATGTCATCAACATATATTTGCACCAGAAGTATATCATTTTTGTACCTTCTAAAGAATAAAGTTGTATCGACAGTACCTTTCTCGAAGTGATTAGTCAACAAAAAGTTTGACAGAGTTTCATACCAGGCTCTGGGGGCTTGCTTAAGGCCGTACAGAGCTTTGTCTAACTTGTAAACGTGGTCTGGAAACTCTGGACTTTCAAAACCAGGTGGTTGCTGGACATA
Organism: Saussurea involucrata; assembly: GCA_033807775.1. Lineage (NCBI taxonomy): Eukaryota > Viridiplantae > Streptophyta > Magnoliopsida > Asterales > Asteraceae > Saussurea > Saussurea involucrata. The sequence goes on from CM066320.1 coordinate 165,706,751, forward strand.
AACTTCCTCTTGTAGTTTGCCGTTCAGAAAGGCCGACTTTACATCCATCTGATAGACCTTAAAACCCTTGTGAGCAGCATAGGCTAAGAAGATTCTGATTGCTTCTAGCCTAGCCACAGGAGCAAAGGTTTCGTCATAATCGATACCTTCTTCTTGGCAATATCCCTTAGCAACCAGACGGGCTTTGTTTCTGATGATAATTCCATCTTCATCCTTTTTATTTCTAAACACCCACTTGGTTCCAATGGAAGTTTTATTTTGAGGAAGTGGAACCAAGGACCAGACTTTGTTTCTTTCAAACTCCAGAAGCTCCTCTTGCATAGCTTCAATCCAGTTTGGGTCTTCAAGGGCTTTAGAAATCTTCTTCGGCTCAATCATGCTTAGAAAATTGACAAAGAAAGCTTCATTGATTGTGGCCGATCTTGTCTTCACACCATATTCAGCAGCACCAATAATTAAATGATGAAGGTGATCCTTTGTCCATCTGGTCATAGGAGCATGAACAACAGGTGGGGTTTGTGCTTCTGATGGGAAAAGACGAACTTCAGCATCAGAACTCTGTGGATTGGGACCAGGGCTCTGTGGCACACGACTTTGGAGTGTGGCCTCATTGCTCTGTGAAGTACCAACAGGGCTCTGCGAAGGTGAACTTTCAAATAGGGAATCTCTCCCAATATTGGTTAACAGGGGTGATGATGGATCTTGTTCAGGTTCTCTTACATCTTGATTTGGTTCCTCATTTCTCTGAATAACTCCTATAGACACAGAAATGGATGGTGAAGTATTAGAGATACCAGTAAGAGTTGTACCTGTCAGATTCTGTTCTGTTGAGTTTTGAGCTTGATCTCCTCTGGTGTTGTCGACAGTGGAATCATCATCATCGAAGAAATCACTGAATATAAGATTGATATCTTCTTCCCTTGACTTTGAAGAACTTGGTTTCTTCTGTTCTGTCTGTGTCCCCTCTGTTGATTTGCGATCAGAGGAACTTGATGTACTTTCATCAAAGGACACATTAGCGCTTTCTTGAATGACACGGGTTCTGGTATTGTAGACTCTGTAAGCTTTAGAGGTTAAGGAATAACCAATAAAGATTCCTTCGTCATCCTTCTTATCGAATTTACCCAGTTGTTCTCTGTCATTCAAGATGTAACACTTGCAGCCAAAAACATGAAAATACTTCACATTTGGCCTTCTATTGTTGATGAGTTCATAGGGAGTCTTCTTAAATCTTTTCACTATCACAGCTCTGTTTTGGGTAAAACAGGCTGTAGAGACTGCCTCTGCCCAGAAGTTGATGGGAAGGATAGAACCGGCTAACATGGTTCTGGCGGCTTCTACCAGAGTTCTGTTCTTTCTTTCCACTACACCATTATGTTGTGGAGTTCTGGCAACTGAGAAGTTCTGGGAAATTCCTTCTTCTGAAATATAGGCATTGATAACTCTATTTTTAGAGTTATTATTTCCATTTATTTTTCACTTTAATTTGTCAATTTTAGCCATTTCACTTCTAAAAACCCCCATTCTTGGTATGATTTACGAAAACAAGCAAAAGGAGTGAACCATGGTCTTTAATAAATTATTTGGTGGATTTTGGGTAGTTTTCACGTTTTATCTGCAGTGACGTGAACAGTGCTCACTCCGGTTCCCCACTGCTGCCGCTGGAAAAGACAAAAAGAAGAAATCTGAGTTAGACAGCATGGTGGGAGCAGTTAGAAGGTTCAGCAACAAGTACAAGCATGGGGATTATTTTATTCTAGGCTTGCTCCTAAAGAAGATGGCAAAGTGAATTTAATATTCATACCTAAGAGCCTAAAAGTCAACTTTTTGAAGAACCCCATGGATAGAAGCATCAAGCCCTTGGTTAAAGAAGAAACATGGGGCACAAATGGTCCTTGTGCTCCCATAACTCAGCTGATGCAAAGTCAAAAGATCTCATTGGGTATTACCCAAGCTCTTTCCTTGGTGTATAAAAGGAAGGGCTTGGGTCATTTAATGAGATCATCTATCTTTAATTTTAGCAAGCACCTTAATCCTTAGCATTTAATTTCCTCTAAAGCTTTCATAGTTAGATTTAATTTTCTGTAGCTTTGTAGTTTAAATTTCTAGCACTTTAAATTCTTAGTTTAATTTTCAGTTGTAATTCTCGAACAGTGGGCAGCTTACGTTCCCCACTGTGAGCGGTAATTCAAAGTCACTTTTATTTTCAATCATGTTTAAATCTTCATCTTTCGTTTTAATTTCTCCAGTTATGTTAGGTTAAACATCCCTTGGGATGTAGGTAAGAGAAGTACCTAGATTTTAGAGAAAATTCTTGAGTAATCTTTATACTTGGAATATTTGTTGTTTTGGTTATTCATTCTCGATAATACCCCAAGGATGCGAACAAGCCGATCACTTGTAAGGATCTAAAAGTCTAGTTCTCAACTCAGAAATGGGTAGAACGCAGTGACACGAGCTTGGATAATGCTAGGGAGTTCGAAAGAATTCTTATGACACTTACGAGAGTGAGGTCAGCACAGTGAGCTAATCTCTCCCCACTGGAGTAGTAGACAAGCTAATTTGTGTATTTAAAACACTTAGAGTATTTGTCTCTACACATTCCATCGAGGCCCGAGAGGGTCCATTCTGAGATTACCATTGACAAAACAACAAGTACGACTAGTATGGGATTTTTGCTTAACGGTGTGAGTATTTTGTAACCGGGCTTTTCTAGCGAAAAGACCGACTTCAATTACAAGGATCATCTTTTGAGATCAAGTATTTATTATAAAATCTAGGGAAAATCTAACCTACATTCCATCTTTTAAATCTTTAGTAAAATCGTTAAAAGTAGTTATTTCACCAATCCAACTCAAAATATTGTTTCCTCTCTAATTGAAACTCGTGAAAGGAACTCACAAAAGCCGTATTGTCTTGATAGCCCAGTCTCTGTGGATACGATTCCGGTATTTTACCGATTATTACTTGCCGTGACGATCATAGTGGACAGTGTACACTTGCGCTGCCCACTGTGGACAGATTACAACCCGCTGTGGTTTATTTCGCATGTACCATTCACACATGTCAGGCATCTATTCTGGCATTCTTAAACTCTGTCCCATTATCACTTCTCAACTTTTGAACTTTGAGTCCTAACAGAACCTGTATCCTTCTCAACTTGAGTTTTAAAGCATCAGATGCAATATTCTCATCAAGAACTCTTTTCAAATCCTCCTCGAATGATGTTCGAATTGATTCAGAGGAAGGAGAGAAGACTGGGGCTTCAAGGTTGAGGTCGCTCTGTATTTTATCAACAGAGGACTCTTCCACAGAAGTAACAGGCTTCTGTTCCTTAAAAGAGTTAAAGTTGAAAATCTCTTTGGGATCCAGACTCTTAACAGAATTAGGCAAAATGATTCTAGCTTTTCCTTGATCAAGAATGAACTTTTCAGATGGTTTTAAAACCTTTTCATGATTCAAGGAGTCATAGCTGACGTTCCTGTAGTTAAGTCTTCTGGTCTTTGAAATATCTGAAGTTTTGATTCTTTTGAAAACTGTTGTACCAGAGATCACATCCTCTTGGATTTTCCCGACACAGAAAGTAGAGGACAAAGATGTCTTATTCTTTCCATTCCAGGGAGCAAGGTCAGAGAAACCAAGACCTTGTGTATCCATCTGTGAGTTTATCTTGATGTGCACATCTTGTGCATCCTGGTACTTTTTGATTAAAATCTCTTTTCTCTGTAGGGATTGATGTAAAACTTCCCTTTCTCTTTGAAAATAATCTTTTAATGCAACAGAGTTAAGTCTTTCAGTTTCAGACTTCTTAACCTCTTCAGATTTTTGTTTCAAAATTTCCTCATATTCCTTCACTTTTTCTGAAAAAGAGTTTTCCTTCTTTTGTTGTAAGACTTCTAGCTCAGATTTTTCTTTAAAGATTTCTTCCTTTTCTTGTTCCAAGAGAGTTTTCTCTCTCTTATAAAGGACAGATCCTTTGGAGCTAGCTTTCTTAACTCTTTCTCTTCAGAGAGCTTTTGTTTTAAGAGTTGAAACTCCTCTGTTAGCAAAGAAACATGCATTTCCAACTCAGAGTCAGACTTTGATTCAGAAGAACATACCTTGGCACCGGGTCTGGTTGTCCCCAGCGCTCTGTTGTCTGGCTCTGTTACAGTAAGAGCAAATGCATGAGCCAAGTCTTCCTCTATTGATCTCTCTGGTATTTCTCCAGTCATCCAATCAACTTCTCCCAAACTTTCATCATCCACAGCAACTCCACAGAAATTGGCCTGCTCTGGTTCGTCATCAGAGGACGAATCAGAGATCCAATTTTCCATCTGAGCAACGTAGCTTCTATCTCTGTAATTATACTTGTATTTATTCTTGTAATAATCCTGGTCTTTTACCAGTTTACCTCTACAATTTGCAGAGAAATGCCCAGGTTTGTCACATCTAAAGCAACGTCCATCATTCTGGTTGATGGGTTGAGCAACATCGGTTTTCTGTGGAACTGGAGTATTGTACTTCTGTTGAGGTTGTGGTCTCTGTTCTTGTGGAGCTCTGTTCTGGTGGTTCTGTTGTGGAGGTGCAGCATAACCTCTTTTCTCATCTTTCCCTTCTCTTTCGTATCTACCTCTTCAGTCAAATACTTTGCTACCAAATCTCTTGTTAAGTTTTTGAGTTATTAATGCAAGAGATTTAGCAAAAGCATTTATATCATCATCTTCTGATGAACTTTCTTAAACATCACTTTCTGCTACCAGACTCTTCTTACCCTTCTTCTTCTCTTTCTTCTTATATCTGCTAGAACTCTCTCTGTTGGACTTTCCTTCAGTGGTTTTCTTTGATTCAAATACCAAAGCTATTGGACCTGCAATGGTGGATTTGCCTTTTTGTTTGACAACATCCTTCTCTTGTGCAGCAAGAGTTCCACACACATCAGTGAGAGACCATGCATCCAAATCTTTGTTAGTTTGTAAAGACATGGACAGATTTAACCATTCATCGTTCAAACTTTTCAGGAACAAAACATTGTTATCTTCCTTCGACCTAACAACCCCACATTTTTTGCATTTGTTTATCAACACATTAAATCTGTTGTAGGTTTGTTGTAAGGTTTCCTCAGGAAGTGCCTTGAAATCTTTGTATTCATTTATACATTGGGTCCTTCTGTTCTTTTGGGTCTTGATACCACCCTCAAGTTGATTAAGAAGTTGATCCCAGATTTCTTTAGCAGTAACACATGAATCTAGTTCTTGAAATATATCGTTGGGAATGGCCATAATCAGAAGTCTAACTGCTTTAAGGTCATTTTCCATTTTTAGCTTGTCTTCATCAGTAAACCCGGTGATTTTAGGTTTAAGATAAGCAGGAATCTCAGCAGTAGTTTCTGTTGCAGGCACACGTGAAACCAAAACCATGGGTTGGCAAGGTCCATCCGTGACAGATCGCATTAAATCTCTGTCCATTCCATCAAGGAATTAACCATCCTAATATTCCACTGAGGATATTCATCTCTCAGAAGAGTAGGAGGCTTGGTCAGAGAACCAGCAGTATAAATGGCGTTAATGTTGTTATTAGCCATTTTGAAGAAAAACAGAGTATATCAGTTTCAAACGGTTTTGAAAGAGTATAAGCTGAAAGTAAGTGAACAGTAACCAATGGAACAGTAATAAACGGTAGAAAAGATCTTTAAACTAGACTGTAAAGTTTAAAACAGTGATAAAGTAACTTTTAAACTTTAAACTGTAAAACAGAGTATACAAGGAAGCTTTGAAATACACACACAATCAACAACAATGAATCAACCTTGGTTGATTGGATCGTTTGATTTAAGCAAATCAAAGAAGCTCTGATACCAACTGTAGGTTCCCAGATTCACGTTGCATCACATTAATGGTAATAAAATAGACAGCGGAAGCATTAAATATAAAGCCATTAAGATGTGAGTGATTGTGCAAAGATATTGTAACCATGAGTATCAAGTATAGAACAGTAATAATGATAACAAGATCAAGTATAATAAGCTGCTCGTATATTGATAATATGAATAACACCAAGAACACGTTCAAGTGTGTGTGTATTCGAAATCTCACAGGGAACAAGATCGTACGGAGGTAGTGCTATGGAATATTGCAGTGTGTGCTTTAACAATTGTGGAAAACTATTCTTCCAAAAGCTTACAATCGTTTGTTCCACTACCTAACTATTTATAGCCCTGATAAAGTGTAGACAGTGTACTATCATACCCTAGAATGACACGTGGAAAGTGTGTCTCCTTTCTTTAGGGCATACGTGGAAGGTATGGACACGTGTCTGACACTTAGGATTTCTTACGAGACTTAGGCTTCACAGAGGTCTTCAGTCACCAGAGCTCTTGTTGGGTCATCACAGATTTGAAGTTGATTCAATTAAACCCACTTAGATACTTAGAATATTTTTGGATCCTTTTGTGTAACTTGTACTCTTATATCAATTGTTCGGTAAAGTCGAAGATCAACCGAAACCAAGTGCGAAGACTATCTCATTGCGGAAGTGAGAAAATCGACAGCAACTTTCTACAAGTTACATCACCACCGATATGCTTGTGCTATCGGTGGACACGCATCACCGATTTGAAGAAATTCGGTGAGAAGCTCAAGAAGACTTCCACCGATATGTGTTCAGAAATCGATGGGAGTTCAAGAAGACTGCACCGAAATATTATACACTTCGGTGAAACTCTCTCGTTTCTAAAGAAGTGAGATTTCGAATTGGTGCAGTTTCCAATACATGAGGTCGGTAGCCTTATTCTCTAAAGACAAAAGAAAAGATCATTTATTATGAGACAATATCCTATTGTTAGATAAAAGTGGCATTTTGTCATTTTATCTATTCTCAGATAAGGTCTTTTTCTGGTACGACTGTCCTCCTGGTTCCTTGGATAAGTTAAAAAGGAGATATCAGCTTTTCAGAAGTCAACCTCTACAATGAATGGAAGAGTGACAAGTGTCCCAACCATTAAATGATGCATGGACTTTAAATAGAGGTGAAGACTCTCCATGCAAACCACGGCTTTTGAAGATAACTAAGTGCAAGTTCCTTCCTTACTGAAATTGCATCTTGTGTCTAAGTGTCCAATTTGTTCTAAGTGTTTTTCAGTTTACTTTGTGTTAGATTGTTAGAATAGTTTAACTGTTTTTTTTCCGCAACAATCTTTTGTTTTCTATGTGTAATTCTTATTGAAAGATTTTCAATATATTGAATTAAAACTTGTGAAAAATCTAAGTATTGTATTCAACCCCCCCCCCCCCCTTCTACAATACTTGTTGAGCCATTTTGGGACCAACAAGTGGTATCAGAGCACTTTTCACATCCATTTGAAATACCCTGAAGTTCTTGTGAGCAGCATGAGCAAGAAAGATCTTGATAGCTTCAAGTCTGGCAACTGGAGCAAATGTTTCATCATAGTCAATACCCTCTTCCTGTCGGTAGCCTTGAGCTACGAGTCTGGCTTTGTTTCTGATGACAGTACCATCTTCATCCATTTTGTTTCTGAAGACCCATTTTGTGCCGATGATTGTTTTCCTTGAAGGTCTAGGCACAAGTCTCCAGACTTTGTTTCTTTGAAATTTCGGTGCAGTCTTCTTGAAACGAGAGAGTTTCACCGAAGTCTCACTGATTTGAAGAAATTCGGTGAGAAGCTCAAGAAGACTTCCACCGATATGTGTTCAGAAATCGGTGGGAGTTCAAGAAGACTGCACCAAAATATTATACACTTCGGTGAAACTCTCTCGTTTCTAAAGAGTAAAAAGGGTCAAAATGCACTTATTTTCATTTGCTCTTTAATATTCTAAGGATAGAGATCAAATTTAAATAGGGGGAGATTGTTGGGTCATCACAGATTTGAAGTTGACTCAATTAAACCCACTTAGATACTTAGAATATTTTTGGATCCTTTTGTGTAACTTGTACTCTTATATCAATTGTTCGGTAAAGTCGAAGATCAACCGAAACCAAGTGCGAAGACTATCTCATTGCGGAAGTGAGAAAATCGGCAGCAACTTTCTACAAGTTACATCACCATCGATATGCTTGTGCTATCGGTGGACACGCATCACCGATTTGAAGAAATTCGGTGAGAAGCTCAAGAAGACTTCCACCGATATGTGTTCAGAAATCGATGGGAGTTCAAGAAGACTGCACCGAAATATTATACACTTCGGTGAAACTCTCTCGTTTCTAAAGAAGTGAGATTTCGAATTGGTGCAGTTTCCAATACATGAGGTCGGTAGCCTTATTCTCTAAAGACAAAAGAAAAGATCATTTATTATGAGACAATATCCTATTGTTAGATAAAAGTGGCATTTTGTCATTTTATCTATTCTCAGATAAGGTCTTTTTCTGGTACCACTGTCCTCCTGGTTCCTTGGATAAGTTAAAAAGGAGATATCAGCTTTTCAGAAGTCAACCTCTACAATGAATGGAAGAGTGACAAGTGTCCCAAGCATTAAATGATGCATGGACTTTAAATAGAGGTGAAGACTCTCCATGCAAACCACGGATTTTGAAGATAACTAAGTGCAAGCTCCTTCCTTACTGAAATTGCATCTTGTGTCTAAGTGTCCAATTTGTTCTAAGTGTTTTTCAGTTTACTTTGTGTTAGATTGTTAGAATAGTTTAACTGTTTTTTTTCCGCAACAATCTTTTGTTTTCTATGTGTAATTCTTATTGAAAGATTTTCAATATATTGAATTAAAACTTGTGAAAAATCTAAGTATTGTATTCAACCCCCCCCCCCCCCCCCCTTCTACAATACTTGTTGAGCCATTTTGGGACCAACAAGTGGTATCAGAGCACTTTTCACATCCATTTGAAATACCCTGAAGTTCTTGTGAGCAGCATGAGCAAGAAAGATCTTGATAGCTTCAAGTCTGGCAACTGGAGCAAATGTTTCATCATAGTCAATACCCTCTTCCTGTCGGTAGCCTTGAGCTACGAGTCTGGCTTTGTTTCTGATGACAGTACCATCTTCATCCATTTTGTTTCTGAAGACCCATTTTGTGCCGATGATTGTTTTCCTTGAAGGTCTAGGCACAAGTCTCCAGACTTTGTTTCTTTGAAATTTCGGTGCAGTCTTCTTGAAACGAGAGAGTTTCACCGAAGTCTCACTGATTTGAAGAAATTCGGTGAGAAGCTCAAGAAGACTTCCACCGATATGTGTTCAGAAATCGGTGGGAGTTCAGGAAGACTGCACCGAAATATTATACACTTCGGTGAAACTCTCTCGTTTCTAAAGAGTAAAAAGGGTCAAAATGCACTTATTTTCATTTGCTCTTTAATATTCTAAGGATAGAGATCAAATTTAAATAGGGGGAGATTGTTGGGTCATCACAGATTTGAAGTTGACTCAATTAAACCCACTTAGATACTTAGAATATTTTTGGATCCTTTTGTGTAACTTGTACTCTTATATCAATTGTTCGGTAAAGTCGGAGATCAACCGAAACCAAGTGCGAAGACTATCTCATTGCGGAAGTGAGAAAATCTTCGCACTTGGTTTCGGTTGATCTTCGACTTTACCGAACAATTGATATAAGAGTACAAGTTACACAAAAGGATCCAAAAATATTCTAAGTATCTAAGTGGGTTTAATTGAGTCAACTTCAAATCTGTGATGACCCAACAATCTCCCCCTATTTGAATTTGATCTCTATCCTTAGAATATTAAAGAGCAAATGAAAATAAGTGCATTTTGACCCTTTTTACTCTTTTGGGTTTTTGTTCCTTTCCTTTTCCCTTTCCAATTATATCAATCTTAATCTTTGGACCGAAAAGGGGATTGCGAGGACCTCTAAAAAGTTCGGTTCTTGAGATTGAAGCATGGTCAGGGGTCTTTCTTGAGAAAACTTTGGTCTTTCCCTTTTGGACAAAATCGGTGATGGATTTTTCGGTGGTGTGTTTTTCTTTGAACACTTGTGATTTTGAAAGATTTGAAGAGTTGTTATCAATGGTTAAATCTTTGAACACATCATGAATGGGTTTAACAGCATCCTTCAATTCTTGCACTTTATGCGTTTGATCTGATGAAGATTCTTCGGCTTTTATAAAAATTCCATATTTTAAGGCTTCACTAAGATCAACAGAATTTAGAGAAATGGAATCACAAGAGTTTGACTCAGAGTCATCATCCCATGTATCGGTGATGGGAACAAGTGCATGGGAAGATTTTTCAAGCATGGATTTTTCATATCCTAACCCAAACTTGTTATCACCACCGATTTGATCTTGAAAGATTTGTTCAAGATTCCTTGAAGAGTTTGTCCATTTTCTGACAACTTCCTATTCTTTCTTTAACTTCTTGAACAGTTTATTTTTCTCCTTTTCAATTACATGATTTATGACTTTTAGATTTTCAAGCTCAGCTTTGATTTCCTCAAACTTTTCAAGTTTAGACATGCAAGATTCAAGTTGAGATGTGAGAATTTTAACTTGAGCAGATTTTCTTTTCTTGCTATCTTTGACAGTGTAAAAGTCTTGAGTTAAAGATTCATAAGCATTTATCTTTTCAATATCAGTCATGTCATTAAAGGGATGTACCTGAGAGTATGATGATGAGCATTCAGTTGAAACTAATGCCATTGGAGACTTGGCCTTTTCTTCTTCCACCTCTTCTGTTATGGCCATAAAGCACATATTTGGAGAATCACTGTCAGAGGTTTCTTATTCTTCCCAATCATGAGCCTCTGCCATCAATCCTTTTCCTCTTCTTTGAGATCCTTCATTTCTTTCTTTTTCCTTCTTGTACTTAGCTTTGTACTTTTCAGCACGTTCCTGATGTGAGAGTGAGGAGGATTGAGAATCTTTCTTGAAATAGGATTTGTCTTTGGATTTCTCAAATTTGGAAGGATATTTGTCAGAGGACGTAGAATTGACTTTTGACACACGCTTGCTTCTGCACTCAGCTGCAAAGTGTCCTTTCTTACCACAGTTGAAACATTCTTCATTTGTCTTGTCAGAAGAAGACATTTTTGTAAAGGATGGTTTTCTGAAACTTCTGGGTTTGTTGAAATTTCGAGATTTATTTTTAAAACCAACCATCATAGCCATTTCATCAGACATTCGGTCTACCGAAATTTCATCACCTTCATCATCGGCATCACTCAGATATGCCTCCGTTTGGTGAGAACGATTGTTCTGATTTTCGGTGTCAGAGTCTGATGAGGGATATGTGATACAAGGAACATTTTGACTTTTCTTGGAACTTTCACAGATAAGAGCTATTGAAGAGCTTTTTATCTCTTTGAAGATGGTTTTCCTATGAAGCTTGCTTTGTTCAGAGTTGAACAGAGTTCCATACAAAACAGTTAAAGGCATGTATTCCAAATCCTTGGTAGTTTTAACGCAAGTGCAAATGTTTTCCCAAAAGTCAGGAAGACAATCCATAAACTTGCATAGAACTTCCTCATTATCATAAACTCTACCTAGTAACTTTAAATCATTTAAAAGAGAGTTGAATCGGTTATAAAAGCTTGGAAGAGATTCTCCCTTTTCATAGGCAAAGAGCTCATAATTTCGAATGAGGCCAATCTTTTTGCTTTTCTTCACTTCCTCTGTACCCTCATAAAGTACACACAATGTAGTCCACATCTCTTTAGCAGTACCGAAATTAACAAGAGAGTGATATACTTCATCAGGAAGTGAGAGAGCAATGATTGCTCTAAGCCGAGAATCCAGAGATACCAATCGTTTTTCCTCATCAGTATATTCCTTTGGGTTTTTTCGAATGTAACGACCAGTAGTCTTTGCTTTCTCTATGTCGGAAGGTTCAGAATCATCAGAGTCACTTGACTTATCAACTGGTTTATTACCAGGCCTCTGCTTTTCATAGCGAGCCCAAACTCTCGGGATGATAGGTCCCTCCTTGAGAATGGTTGGATATCTAGTATCCACTCCTTCCATGAATAGCATCATACGGATTTTCCATAGAGAAAAGTTGTTAGGATTAAACTTGGGAGGTTTTGAAATGGAACCATTTTCAGCAAAATTGTTTTGACCAGTGTTTTCAACAGTTGGGGATGAAGATGAGGCAGCCATTGCGGATCAAGCTTATGAATTAAACTTTCTGCTCTGATACCACTTGTTGGTCCCAACAGCTCTTATGCCAGAGCTCTGTTGGTCTTCTGTTGGTGAATCAGTTCTTCTGTAAAATGGAAGATCTTCTGCCAGAGCTCTGTCGAGCTCTGTTGATTTCACCAGAGCTCTGTCGAGCTCTGTTGGTCTTCTTGTTGGTCTTCTTCCAAGTCTTCTGCTGGATCTCTGTTGGTCTTCTGACTTGATAATATTTTCAATACTTTTACATAACAGATACTTGGGGCTAACATAAGCTCAAGACTCTTCTTCTCTTCAAGAGATTTCTTTGAAAAATCAGATTGCTTTTGTATAAGCAATTGCCTTTCCTTTGCAAAACCTTCTTTCTCTTTTTCAAATACCTTTTCAAACGCAGTTAGTTTATTTTTAAGTTCAAGGTTTTCACAGTTCAAGAGTTTACCTTTCTCTTCAAGTGCCACATTCTTGTCTTTGAGATCATAAATGTCTTGTTGAGAAATAGGGATACTCTTCTTCATCTCCTCCAGCTCTTTCTTCAGAGTAGCATTTTTATGGAAATATTCAGTATACAGACGTGCATAGTAAACTGCATCTGGATCAGTAAGCACCTTTGGTTCTGGCATATTGTTACTTGAAAGAATATGATCGTGAGACAATTCAAGATATCGATCTAAAGGAAATCATGCAGTGTATTAGAGAATACACAAATGTCCCCCTTCGGCGACTTAGCACGGGGGTCCCGCTGTAAGATCAGAGAACTCCCGGATTTGTGATCCGGGTGTGGTCTCCAAGATAGACAGTCCAGGAATTAGGATCCGGGAAAGAAGTTCCGGTATGGGAGATCCGGTATGGAAGATCCGGGAAAGGAGATCCGGGAAAGGAGATCCGGGACAGATGAAATCCGGAACCTATAAGATCCGGAATTGGGAGATCAGATCCGGAATCAACTGGAGATCCGGAGTCAAAGTCGGGACAAGATTGGAACCGGAACCGGAATGAGGCTCGGATCCGGAACCGGTATGGAATCCGGTATGGCGTCCGGAACCGGGTTTGAATCCGGTATGCATCCGGGACCGGGTTTGATTTCGGTATACGTTCGGAACCGGGTTTGAATCCGGTATATGACCGGAACCGGTTTTGAATCCGGTATGTACTAGATCCGGTGCAGTAAACAACTAGACCGGGACTCACCAATTAAGTCCTGTATTCAAACAGTTCGAACAAGAAAAACGTACCTGGATTTCCAAAAACTCAGCTTTTTGACCGAAAAGCTTCGAATACCTTCTGCAAAAACTTTAAGAATATACCCAACAACCACAGAAAGCAAAAACAACTAACCAATTAGAACTTTAAACCACTTTTGAGCAAAAATTTAAGATTTTTCAAGAAATAGAGTGCAAAAACCCAGAATTGAAAAATCTCAAAAATTAAATAACACAAACTTGATTAAACACGATCAAACTTTGATATGACTCTAGAAACGCAATAATGAGGCTTTCTTAAGTATCGAATTCGAGTTTTAACACACGAATCAAAACAAAAAATAGCCTTTTTCAAAGAAACAGTCGACAAAGTTGAATGACCAGAATTGAGAGAAATTACCTTTTAGATCGATAGCTTTGTCCCTCTGCTCTGATACCACATGTAGATCCCAGTTTGATCAAGTAACAATGTAAATACGAAACGATTAAGCTTTATTGATTGATTGAATGTAGAGAGATACAAGATTGGAATGATGAACATAACACCCTCTCTCTCTAATCTCAATTAGGCGCACGACTAATCTCTAAGCTTCTTGCCTAATTTCCTCTAAAACATACTTTAAATACCAAGGCTTTATGCCTTAGGCCCATGGCCCATAAACTCTAATTAAGCATATTTAACCAATTAAAGGATTTTACAAACAATTAAATAAAACAGTTCTTTTCTTTATATCACTTTCTATTTTATAGGACTTTTAGTCCTAACAGGTGGTGTTTGTGTTTTGAGCTCAAGTAACACATCTTTGCCGTTGATCAAACATTTGAGCGCATCCATCTCCTCTTTCATTGCATTTGCCATACATGCGTGGACAGCCTTTAAGGCATCGTCCAGATACTCCTTGGAAATGAATTCCGAAAAGGTAACTCCTGGATCACATAGATTACCAGTTGTAGTGACAGCTGTTGAGTCAACTGTTGTGCTTCCTACATTCACAGCTGGCGTGATGATGACTGGGTAGGACTTCCACCCAATCCTTGTAATCCACCATGAGGTAAAGTTACTATGGGTGTTCCGGTTGGGTCACGAAGAATCCCAACACTAACCAAATTGGTTTGTTGTGTCCTAGGCAAAGAAAAGATATTATCAAATGGCTCTTGACTCCATTGTGCGCTCAAAGAAGTTAAGGACCGGGGATGGTGTCCTCTTGTTTCAATACCGGAACTCTCTAAGTGAGAGACCGATAGATTATGAGCTATGTCCCCGTGTGAAGTTGAAACAAACATCTGTTGAGAGATGCTTGAGTGGGTAAGGGGGGTGTACACTTGCGTCGCTAGGTCCACGACGACTTCTTCAATACTCTGTCCTAATAAATGAGATGGAGTAGCAGATGTGGCTACCTGGGCGACAGTGATTTAGGGAAGGCAGACAGGTGGTTGTCGTCTTGTCACACTCGTTCTCTCATTATTTCTTTTTGATTCTCATTCTCTCCCTCTCACATTTTCTGTATTTTTTTTACTGTTTCTCCCTCCACTCTCATTATGTCTCCCGTATTAGGCACAAGTTCAGATGTAGTAGAAGGTGTGGTTGAGGTGGATGGAGTATCATTAATCTGGGGCGAGTGACTTCCTATGCGAGGTGGAATATGCTGGGGGCATTGGTGTCTGTCGTCATCGGAGTAGGTGTTTTCTGAAGATGATGATGATGGTTGAATAAGAGGTGTGTTGGTGTCGCTTTCGTCCGCGTCTTCATCTCTAAGCAAAAGAGGATCGTTGACTATTGGAACCTCATGTAATGTGGATGGAGGTTCAGTAGCCTGGACGCGTGTGGTGTCGGTTGGGGTCGTCGGCTGGTACTATCTTGCATGTCCATAGCACCCACTCCCACTCCAGTTCCCCTTCCCTCATTTTCTCTCTGCGTACCCCGTCCGGGAGTCCCAACTCTCCGGACTCTACCTCCTCTAGTTCTTGGACCCTCACGTCTCTCGGGTCGCACTCCCTAGGGAGGTCCATCCGGTTCTAGCTGGACCATAGGAGCTACTAAATTTAACTCTCGCCTATACTCTATCACACTCGGTGTTGTGGGACTTGCATAAGCTAGTAGGGGTTTTGATAGGCGTATAGGTGGAATTTGTGAGGGATTACGGATAACAAGGTAATGAAGGCTAAGCGATGGGCATTCCTCATGTGTCGATCGTATCGGTATGGCAGGGTTCTGGTCCATCTGTAGATAGATGGCGACCTAGAGGAAGCATATGAGCGGAACAAAGGTCCTCTTCCTCACACCTTCTTTGTCACGAACATTCTGGACCAGTTTGTTCCACAACAGGCCAACATAGTTGACGTGTCGGTTGAAATCGATCGATTGATCGGCGATTTCGTGCGTGTGTGATGTGGTCGATGTACTAAAACAATATAGAAACTAAATCGAAGAAAACTCATATTATACCTGAGTTAGGTGTGAAATCGTGCAAGATCGAATACGAGTGCGATGTGTGAGGGTTTAAGAGAGGTTTAAGAGATGCAAACCGGAAAAATGGTCGATAAAGGAAGGGTCGGGGTATTTATATATCCGGTTGAGGTGTCCGGACACCATCCCCGTGAGGTCCGGATAGTCGGGTCTGGATAGTGTCCGGATTGTGGTCCGGATATCTCATCCGGAAAGTGAGGACCATACATGTGATTTTGAAGTAAACTGAAAATTTGAGATTAAAATTCACACACTCCCACTCGGAAGATGAACACGTAAAGATAAACTTTAACTCACATTCCCCCTTGACTTGTGCATACTTTGACAGAAATAGACTATTGATCGTGAAATTGTGTCGCTCCCCCTCGAGTTGTGCAAAAATTCAGTGTTGGACTCAGTGACACACAAAACTTTTAAGAAAAAGAAAAAAAGAATGTGTCGCTCCCCCTCAAACGGTGTACTAACTAACTTATACAGTTCCAATCGGTGTTGCTCCTCCTGAACACATGAGCAAACTATCAAACATACGGGTATCAGACAAAATTAACAACGAACGGAAAACACAATAAAGGAAAGTACGAGAAATTAAGCAAACGAAAACTAACTTATTAATACATAAGTTTAACATTGAATGAAAGCAATACAATTAGGATGTGATAACGAAGGAGTGTGAACTATACCATCCAGAGATAGATCATCGGATGATGAAGTAACAGTCCTACATTATTGCATGGAAATTGTATTGAGCTTATAGGCAGATTAAACTTTCAGATTCAGCATTCCTAGCTTGTATACTAGATACTGAAAATGTTTTTCGTATAAGGCTTTGGTAAACAGGTCTGCTATCTGATGCTCAGTATTAACAAAGTAGAGTTCGATCGTACCTCTTTTGACGTGATCCTTGATGAAATGATATCGGACGTCGATGTGCTTCGTCTTTGTGTGTTGCACCGGATTGCTCGAGATGGCAATGGCACTCTTCGAGTTGCAGTAAATCGGGATCTTGGAGTAGGTGAATCCTTAGTCCTTGAGTCGTGTGCGCATCCAGATCACTTGTGAGCAGCAGCTTGCGGCAGCGACATACTCCACCTCGGTTGTAGAGGTAGATACACAGTTCTGCTTCTTTGAGTCCCAGCTGACTAGACGATCTCCCAATATCTGCACATGTCCCGACGTGCTCTTCCGATCCAACATGCTACCGGCATGGTCAGCATCCGAGTACGCTGCCAATTCAAAACCTGTCTCTTTCGGGTATCACAAGCCAAGATCTGCAGTACCTTTAAAATATCTAAATATACAACGGTAATTAAATGAGACACTTTAGGTTTTGATTGAAATCTTGCATACAAAAATATTGAAAACATAATATCAGACCTACTTGCCGTCAAGTACATCAAAGAACATATCATTCCTCTATAGGTCTTGGTATCCACATCCTTTCTGCTAGGATCGGTGTGTAACCTAGTACCCGTAGACATGGGCGTTTTCATGGGCGCAGAATTTTCCATCTGGTATTTTAGAAGAATATCCCAGATGTACTTAGACTGGTTGATGAATATTCTGGTCGACAATTGCTTAACTTGTAAACCGGGGAAAAAGTTCATCTGTCCCATCATACTCATTTGAAAATGCTTACCCATTAGGACTGAAAAGTTTTGACAATACTTGGGGTTTGTTGAGCCAAAAATTATGGCATCGACATAGACTTGTACAAGAATGATATCGTTCTTTTCCTTTTTAATAAAAAGAGTGGTGTCAATTTTACCTTTGGAAAATCCAGCTTTAACTAAGAAAGGCGAGAGAGCATCATGCCAGGATCGTGGTGTTTGCTTAAGACCATATAGTGTCTTGTCGAGGATGAAAACATGATGAGGTTTGGCATCATTCATGAAACCCTCCGGTTGCGATACGTAGACCTCCTCCTTAAGTACGTCGTTGAAAAATGTGGTCTTCACGTCCATCTGGAACATAGTGAAGTTCTTGTGCGCGGTGTAGGCGAGGAACATCCGTATGGCTTCGATGCGGGCAACCGGTACGTATGTCTCGTCGTAGTCAATCCCTTTCTGCTAGCGATAGGGCTGTAAACGAACCGAACGAACACGAACGGAGGCTTGTTCATGTTCGTTCGTTTAACTTAACTGAACAAACGAACACGAACGGTAAACGAACGAAAATCTTTGTGTTTGTGTTCGTTCGTTTAGAAATCTAGTGTGTTCGTGTTCGTTTATGTTCGTTCGTTAACATGCTAAACGAACATAAACAAACGCACATAAATGAACATAAACGAACGGGCTAAACGAACATAAATGAATGGGCTAAACGAACATAAACGAACGGGCTAAACGAACATAAACGAACATAAGCGAACAGACCTAAACGAACATAAACGAACACCGCTACTTGTCATTCAGTTAACTATTACACACCAATATCCATAGTTTAAACATACACAAAACAATCATCGTTCATCATTCATCAACCATCATCATTTGAACAAAAAAAACAATTCAACATCATCGTTAGAACAAAAAAAACAATTCAACATCATCGTTAGAACAAAAAAAAACAATCCATCATCATCAGTTCATCACTTGTCACCTCATGGAAGTTCAACATATATTATGTCATCAGTTTCCTACAATATTTCAACAAACAAAAAAAATTATTATTAGTTATCGTAAGAAACCAAGTATTATAACTGATAAGATTATGAAAATTACCTTGACTTTCTTTTTGTGTAACCCATAATGATGACAATACGAATCTGCTCCACAAATGAGCATATCAACCGTCTTTGTTCCTAAAGAGGCGCGATGGGCATCGATGACTCTTCCACCAGCACTAAAAGCTGATTCTGAAGCAACAGTAGTGAGCGGAATTGCCAAAACATCAGCGGCCATTTTAGACAAAATTCTGAACTTCATAGTTTTCTCCTTCCACCACTCCAAGGAATCAAAATACACACCCGAATCACCAATGTACACGCCTTCTTCTAAATAAACGTCTAACTCGGACTTCACACTAGAAAAAGTGTCAACGCTTCTGATATGTTGATCATACTTTGTCGTGCCACTCTTGATACCCATACCAACTCTAGAACTTAGCTTGTTATAACCACTCTTAACTCCACTTTCACTCTTGTCAGGTGCACTACTACTTGAAACAACATTAGCTGCTTTATGTTGCTCAACATACTCTTCAAACATTTTAGTAAGAGTATCTTGAACAATTTTCATTTGTTTAGGAGCCTCATCTACTGAATAAATGGAATTAAAAGAGAACTCAACCAACTTCATCTTGTATCTAGGATCTAAAACAGCACCAATGGAAATCAACAAATTACAAGTACCCCAATATTTGTCAAATTTCAATTTCATCTTAAGAGCCATATTTCTCATGTATGTACTGTCATCCAAAGACAAATCATCTAGTGCGTCTTTAATCCCATACAATTCACTAAGAAAACAAATTAGAAGTAGGATACTCGGAGCCTATAAAGTAAAAGAAGTAAATAAAAGTGTGTGAGAATTAGGTGATTAGCTTAGAAAAAATGAATTATAATAAAAACCATAAAAAAGAATCATTAATACCTTAAATTATTTTTGTAACCTCACTGAAAAGCCCCAAGAAGGAGCAAATAACTTCAACTTTGTCCCAATCTTCCGAGGTCAGCAAGGTCTTGTATGATGATTCTCGATCGGCATAATTCACAAACAATTCTTTAAACTCCAAGGCCGTAGACAACGTAGCATATGTAGCATTCCTTCGGGTACTAACATATAGGATCAAATGCTTCTTTGACAATGTCATTTGCTTGGCAAGTTCGCTAAATATATGCAATCGACCTGGAGAGGCATTCACGTGTTTTACACTCTCACGAACATTGTGAATAATGTCTTTTATTTCTTACAAACCATCTTGAACCAACAAGTTGAGAATATGTGCACAACACCGCACATGGAATAACTTTCCCTCAACAACAAGCTTTTTCTAAAGCTTCATAAATTCCCTCAACTTTGTAGCTACCACATTGTTAGTTGTAGCATTGTCAACCGTCAAAGTAGCAACCTTTGTCTCAATATTCCACTTTTTATACACTTAAAGAGAGAATCATAGATACATAGTCCAGAATAAGGTGGCGACACATCAACAAAACTCAATATGCATTTGTTAAGCTTGAAATCAGAATCTACAAAATGGCAAGTAACAACCATATAATGAATATTTTGCACCGATGTCCACATATCAGTTGTTATGCTCACACGATTGACAGGGCTTAACATTTTCCTAATTCTTTTCTTGCCTATCTCATAACTAGAAACACAATCTTGCTTAGCCGATGCACGTGAAACCTTGTTAAACCCGGGGTTAGATTCCATCATAAGCACATTAAACAGATCATACTCAACAAACGTAAATGGCAACTCATGAACCATAATCATGTGAGAAATAACCTCTCTAAACTATTGTCAAATTTCCAGTTTTGGACCGTAGAAGAATCTAATTTCCCAGGCACAACCTTTAACTTTAACTAACCTGGATGAACGGTGTTAATAGCTCTTAACTTTGGGGAATCACTAATATGCCTATGCAATGGTGTGGTGGTTCCATCATTAAGTTTCTTTATCTTCTCGCCACAATGGATGCAATCACAAACTTCATTTATGTTAGCCAACTTTACCAAGCAAAAATGTTGCCAAACTCCTGAAGTCTTCTTTCTTTTCCTTTTAGCATATGGAGTAGATTCTTCGTTGTCGATTGGGTTGGCCTCTTTTGTACCACATTCAACGACTGGAACGTCTTCTCCATCATTCTATCCGATAATAACTACTTCCGGAGTAATTTTCATTCTTGATGTGTTTGCACTTGATTCAATTTCGGTTGATTCAAACTCTTGAGGCGTTTGCATCCAATCTAAATAAAGTTCGTCATGAAACAAATATGGACCGCTACAAGAGACATCAGACATCTACAAAATGCAAAAAAATAGTTTAGATAATCAAAACAATAATTTAAATAAACTATATAAAACCAACGACAAACCAATTAAACGAACCTATGGTTGATAAATAATAGTTTAAATAAACCAAATAAACAATAGTTTAGATAAACTTAATAAAAAAATAGTTTACATTATCAAAGGAACCTACTGTTTGATCATCACCTACACAACAATCAACAAACATTTTCCAAAGTGAGAAAAGTGACATGAGAAATAAAGATATGTATAAAATCAACCACGTAAGTACAATACGATAAACAAAGATATTGACATAATTAATTTTGAATTAGGAGTCTGCTAATAGGCAAGAATCAATAACTTTCTTCAGCAAGAAAAATTAGCATTGGATATGCTTATTAAGCATCATGAGGGACCATATTTTGCAGAAGTTGAATTTGAATACAAAAACAAAGACAAGAAACACAATTTAGTACATCAGGCAACTAGTTAAAAGAAGACAGTTTCAATGCAAACTAATTAACATAAGGCAATTTCAATAAGTTATGTTTAAATGCAATTACTAAAAAGATGAAAATATTGGGCAAAAAAACGAGCAGATCGAGTGGGCAAAAAACGAGCAGATCGAGTGGGCAAAAAACGACATCGAATATTCGAACCCAGATTTGTTGACACACTACGTAATCCTCGATTCCTCCCATAGCATTCTCTTTATATTTTTCTCCGTGGTGGGCCAAAAACGAGCAGAACGAGCAATTTTGTTGGATTGATTCGAACCGCAAGAAAGAACAAAAAAGGAACCGTACCTGTTGGGGAGAAATCGAGCGACGAGATGAAGCACTTTTTAGGGTTCATGTAAAGAGCCTTCAACTTCAACCTTGCAACTCTTGAAGATGATTTCATCTGATGAGAACTAGTGAGGCAACTTGCATTTAGGGTTTTGGGGGAAGGTAAAACTGAAGTGGGAAAGGTGAAACATTTAGTATTACGTAAAAAGTAAAAGAGTTAAAACTTAAATAAATATTTTTGAGTTAAAAATAAATAAAAAGATTATTTAATATATATAAACGAACATAAACGAACGAACATAAACGAACGTAAACGAACGAGCGTTCACGAACGTAAATGAACAAACGTTCACGAACATAAATGAACGAACGAGACCCTTGTTTATGTTCGTTCGGTTAACTAAACGAACAAAAAAATGTGTTCATGTTCGTTCATTTATAAAATAAATGAACTTCCCGTCGAACGGTTCACGAACGGTCCGCTGAACGTTTGGTTCGTTTACAGCCGTAGCTGGCGATATCCTTTGGCAACCAGGCGTGCCTTGTTACAGGCCACTATGCCATCTTCGTCCTTTGTGTTCTTGAAGACCCACTTTGTTTCGATCACTGTCTTGTTCTTCGGGCGGGGTACTAGTCACCATACGCTGAGGCTCTCAAATTAATTGAGTTCCTCTTGCATAGAGACCACCCATTCTGGATCGTTGAGGGCCTCTGATACCGTTGTTGGTTTGATGCGACTCAGGAAAGATGAGAAGAGGCATTCGTTGGCAGACGCATCTCGTGTCTAAATCGGTGTAGAGCGATCACCGATGATATGGTGAAGAGGATGACCTCGAGTCCACTTGGTGGTATGTGGAAGCGGTTGAGTTATACAATGAGAGTTGTCTGGATCCACATAACCGCTTGGTGGTAGATCTTAAACTGCTTCTAAGGATGATGGCTTGACAGTTCGGTGCTTGTGCTGAATTCGGAGTTGATAGGGCATCCTCCAGTGCGGTTTCCTGTATAGCTTCGGGGGTAACCTCCGGTGTGACTTCTGGTTGTTCTTCTGGAGCGTTGGAAGGATGACCCGTTCGTGTCGTAGATGACGAATTAGCAAAATCGATCACATTTACAGCTTCAGTAGTTGTTGGTGTAATTTCCGCAGGAACAGGAGTAACAACAGCATTAGTAGAGACATCATCACTTGAGCTCGGGGGATCTTGGTCAGTTGGGGGAGAAGATGGAAATGCAGTAGAGTTGTCCGGCATCGAGAGACCCGTAAGGTTTGTTGAGTCGTCGGTGAGAGTAACTCCATCCATGTTATTCACAAAGACATTTGGATTAATCTGACCAAAGAATTCATCATAAAAAATTCAAAAAGTAAATCGAAATATGAAATATGAGCCTTTGACGTTGAAGCGTGATTTGGATTCACTAGAGTTCGTGTAGATCCTGAACGAGATCGTTCAGAAGCTTACGAACATATATGTTCAAAATCCAAGTTTACTGCTTCATCGAAGGTCACATGTACACTCTCGATGACGGTCTTGGTGTATTTGTTGTAGACACGAAACGCCTTTGCTTGGGTTGAATAACCAATGAATACTCCTTCGTCCGCTTTAGGGATGAATTTTCCGAGGTCATCCTTATCGTTCAGAACAAAGCAGGTGCTTCCGAAAGCGTGCAAATACTTGATATTCGGAACCCTGTTGTTGACGACCTCGTACGGTGTCTTGTTGAACCGCTTGTTGATGGTAGAATGGTTATGCGTATAGTATGCGGTTGCAACTGCATCGGCCCATAAGAACAGGGGTAGCTTAGACTGACTCAACATCGTTCGAGCAGCTTCTATAAGAGTTTGGTTGCGTCTCTTCACAACTTCGTTTTGTTTAGGAGTTCGTGCAGCTGAAAAGGTGTGGGTGATACCTACAGAATCAAGGTAGTCACCCACTGTGCGGTTCTTGAACTCAATGCTGTTGTCTGTCCTGATGGCCTGAACAAGTCGTTGCAGGTTGACTTGTTAACTCTTTAGATGTGAGATGATCAGCTCTAGGGTTTCATCCTTGGAACGAAGAAACTTGACCCAGGTGTATCTCAAAAAATCATCCACTATGACCAGAACATACTTCTTGTGGTTGATGCTCTGAACACGCATCGGGCCACATAGATCCATGTGAATGAGCTCTAGTGACCTTGGCGTGCTCATAGCGGCCTTCGGATTGTATGAAGCTAGCTTCATCTTCCCCATCTCGCATGTGACACATATGTGTTCTTTCTCAAACTTCAGATCAGGCATGCATTTCATGTGTCTGCCCAGCACCAATTTATTGATGTTCTTGAAGTTCAGGTGCAAAAGTCGTCGATGCCAGATATAGTTCTATTGCATTGTGGCCTTGGACATCAAACAAACTTCGTTGTCCATCTTCAGAGAGGATAGGTCTATCGTTTACAGATTGGTTTTGCGTGTACCAACTAGCAGCTATTTCCCTTCTTCGCTTCGGATGCTGCACCGCTTGGTCTTGAAGTTGACCTCTAAGTTCTTATCACATAACTGACCTATGCTAAACAGATTATGACCTAGACCCTCTACGTAGGAAACCTTCTTGATGGTGAGGTTGTCTTGAATGATATCTTCGTATCCGAGAATCGGAGAGTAGTGGTTGTTCCCAAATCTCACGTCTTCGCAGTATTTGTTGGTGAAGTTCGTAAGAAGCTCCTTGCTTTCGGTCATGTGTTTGCAGCAACCTGAATCTAAGTACCATACATGACCGGTCTGTAAAAAGAATTTTGCAGACTTAGGTACCAATTTGAAAATGGGTATTGAGGGGTTAGGTGTAGCACCTGTCTTGAGAGCCCATTTTGAATTGGATTTTTGTTTAGGAGTTGGTGACTTATTACTAATGCGATAATTAAAAACTTGATAAGTACCAAACCAATCAGATGCATATTTACGATCGACAAAATCATTCAATCCACAAGTAGAACAACAAATACAATCATGAGATAATTGAAGAAATTGCTGAATTGAATAAATCCTTAAAGGAAACAAATTGTTTTGTTCAACAAAAGTACTGGAATTAAAAACATCATGATCGTTATTGTCTTTCCTAGAATGCAAAATGGAATTAAATGAAATTGTCTTCGATGTGTTTTTTCTAGACTCTTTCGCTACCCACTTTTGTTTGTCGTACTTTCCTCGATCGTTTCTATCTGACATATCATTAAAGCCATAGTCAGAAGAACTGAGTAGTGAGAATGTCTTTTTTTGAGCGACCGGTCTTCTTCCGTTTATGTGAACGTCGTTTGGATTTAGATTTAGAAATGTTGTTCACATAATGGTTTTGAGGGGCAAATCTGGAATATTCGCCCTTGTAAAAGTTGACCGGTGGCTCACGAGTTAAACTCATCATCAGAAAATCAACGTGACTAGGAAGTTTTGATGCAAAATCAAACTTATTAAACTCATCATCAGAATATACGTTTGAATTCATGAAAGCTAAAAAACCTATTTCCTCGTCAGATAGGACATTATCAGCTGATGAATTTGGGGAACTGGTTGAAATTTTGTTTTGCAAAGAATCGTTGGCGAAAGCGTTTTGAAAATCAGAATAGAGATTTTTTTGCAAAATTCCAGTTGAGGTCTTTTTTCTTTATCATAAATAGATGGTGAGGAATCACCCAAAAAGGCTTTGCAAGAAGAGGTATCTGGGATGTAGAAGAAGGGTCAGACAGATTAACTTTCTCCTCGTGGAGCTTATTAAGCTTCTCTTGGAGCTTAGCTTTGTTGAGTTGCCTTTTCAACATATGTGTCGCCAAGGCAGACAGTTGAGAGGTGAGCCTATTAATCTCTGCATGAAGGTATTCCTTTTCCTCCCTAGATACTAATTCCGCTTGTTTGGAATTGGAACACTCAATCTTGGATAGTGTTTGGGCAAAAATTCACGCCGTACGACCACGACCAGAAAAGGTAAGACGCGCGTCATGAAAGACATCTTGGATTAATATAAGATCCCGACCAGGACCGGCTGAACGTCCGTCGTCCGTCGTAAAAGGTAAGTCGAGAGTTTCCTAGGACGTACGACCATAGCGACGCCCGTCCTGCATAACTGTCGCATTGAGCCATACGTCTTCGACCAAAACTAACGTTAACCATGACTGTTACGTTTTGTTAAGTGTTTAATGCAGGAGTCAAATCTATTAAAGGAGCAACGGCTATATCCGACGCAAGTCGTTATCCGAAGCAAGCTGTTACTCGTAACGGACGAAGACCATTATGGATGATCACGCCGGCAGCCGTTACAGACCGTTGCGACAATTAAAGCTGTTAATGAATCAATCAATGAGCTAATCAAAGCTCCCAAAGACTATAAAGCTAGAGTCGAATCCTCATTTCAGGGGGACCGAACATCGAACATCTAAGTAGAGAACATCTGGAGATCATCTGAAGGACATCTGCAGAGTAATCTACTACAATCATTCCAGCTCAAGAACCACACTACGAACTCAAGAACACTCGAAGAAAAGCTCAAGTCATCGCTCTTGACGCACGCCAACAGCTTTCGACCAACAGTTGTTTACACTTGTATTCACACGACAAACATCTGTTTTTACATTTCAAACACTTGTACTTTACATTTCGAAGCATTTTCTTAATTTGTATTGTAATCATCGTACGACCGACGCCAGTACCAAGGACATCGCCCCTGATTGGCGACCATTGTGCAGCGACGACACCCCCTGTCGTCCGCAGGTTTTTTCCTCGATTGAGGTT
Organism: Saussurea involucrata; assembly: GCA_033807775.1. Lineage (NCBI taxonomy): Eukaryota > Viridiplantae > Streptophyta > Magnoliopsida > Asterales > Asteraceae > Saussurea > Saussurea involucrata. The sequence goes on from CM066320.1 coordinate 165,732,987, forward strand.
TTTCCTGCGTCATCAAATCCCTTGTTTCTTTATTTTTATCCTCGTCGCAAGTCTCGTTGAAAGATTCTTTCTTTAGTTGTTTAAGTCCACATCGACCTTAAGTTGTCCCTTTGGTGCGATTTTTGGCATTAACAGATAGTAACTCTTGCCTTTCCTTTTGAAAATTTATCCTTTTTTGTTCAAATGACTCCTCTAGCTGAACTGTTTTCTTTTATAAGATAAGAGGTGGAACATAGCGTTTAACTCGTCCCGTTCTTCCTTAGATTCAGTTGTTTGGCCCTTAACCTTCGCAGAGGATGCTTTGGTCTATGCATTAGAATAGCCGTCAAAGTAGTCATTTGAAAGATATTCGGATTTTCTTTTATCACCCGTTGTCTTGTAAGAGGTATTAAGAGTTACGTATGTGTGGATCCCAGATTAGTGCAATAACAATAGTAACAACGATCAATAAGCAATAATCAAGATTGATTTCAACTCGTCATCCATATATCGTTCATTCAAAGAGTTTAACCATACAAAGGTTTTACAATACGTGTTGGAATGGTTATGAATGATTAACCCTAACAATAATGCTAAACAAAACTATTTATACCCTTTTGAGGTATTTACATTTTCAACCCTTGAACTTCTATTCAATACAATATAGCCCTAACAATCTCCCCCTTTGAATTGAAGTTCGATGTCGCGCTAGTTCTGAACGTATCTCTTTCTGAGGGCAAAAAGAATCTCAAAGCTTCGGATGGATTTGCGGAATTCGTGACGGTCTTCAACAATTTCCAAGGCTTCTCGGACGTTATGCTCTTTAAGACTTCCCAGAAATACCTTCGAGATTAGCTCTTCCTTGGCAATTATCTCTTTCAATATGTCTCTGACCTTCATTTAACGTTCCATCACAGAATCTGTCAACTTGACTGAAGCGGAGAAACTTCTTTTCATTCTGTTCGTTGAGGTAGATAATTCCGAACTCTGGTTCGAACAGCATTGTGTTGACCTGGTACATCTTCAATTCGGGAGCTCTTTGATCGGGTTTCAGTAGGTTTATCTTCTTCGACCTGTGTTCGATTCCCATTTAAAAATCTGTAATGTAAGACATGGTGATAGTGAATTTCAGGAATCGTTTAACTGCTTCGAGGGCTTTGGTGACATGGAGTGGTCGGATAGTTCTGGATCGGAGGTCTTTGACGATAGGATGGAAGTCGCTCAGTCGTAGATTCTTGAAGTCGGCTTCAGAAAATGTCCATTTTTTCCCATCTTCTCTTTTTACGGTGAAAACAGGGTGCCAGATCTTCAGAATACGGCCTAATTGGATGTTGGTGACTTCGGTTATCTTATGCTTTATCCTAATGTTGCTGACCGACTGACACCTTTTCATCACTTCAAGATATTGCTTTTTGTAGGCGTCGTCGAATTTTGACACTCCAAGGCACAAAGTTGGGTCGAGTAGTCTTAGCCTGTAAACAAAAAGATTCTTTAGGGAGTCTTCTAGAAAGGGAATCAGTATCATAATTTTCTCCCATTTCACTGGCTGTGTTGGTTGATCAGGAGCATTTTTGGTTTGAGGAGATGCCGGGTGAGCAGGTGTAGAAGTCTCGGGCAAAAGTTGAGCATATAAAGGTGTACTCTGAACGGATTAAAGAAGAAACTGATCGTAATCAAAATCTTCATCAGCTTCGGTCGGGAATATCAGATTTACTTTGGAGTTGATTGCACTGGCGGCTTTTTTGTGCCATAGGTTTTCGGTTTCCGGGTCAATCTCTGAATCAAGATCTATCATTTCAAGTGTTGGTCGTTCCGTTGCTGTGAATTCGATCAGGTTTTCTTTTTCTCCCTCGGGCTTTTCAACCGTTGGGTCTTCTTCATCTGATATATCCATATCGACTACCATGTCGACTAGGCTTAGTTGGTTCTGTGGCTGATCATCGGATGGTGCCACTATAGATGGTTCCGGTTGAACTTCTGATGTTGTGTCGACGTTGATCGGTTCGGACTCGAATAGTCGTTGGCGCTTATTCTCCCCCTCACAGTGATCAGGATCATCCTGGTCATCTTGGATGCGCTTGAGTCCGCCAGCTTGACCTTTGCAGGTGTTTTCAAGAGAGGCGACCCTGTCGGATAAGGTTGAAAGAGCGTTCTGAACGTCCTTCAGGGTCGAGTCAAGCTGGTCTAACCTGATAGTGATCGTGGTTGGGGGAATGGATACCTATGACCGGAGTAAAGAAAGTAGATCACTTCTGTTGAGGAATCGGTGTTGGAGTGTTGTAGTAGTTGGGCGAGGAGCATGGTTTTAAGTTCATTCACCGAGTAGGATGTCTGAGCGGTTGTGAATGGCGATGGTGGATGTGTTGGTGCAAATTCGGTTTCGACCACTTTCTCCTTTCCTTTCAACATACTTTTGATTTTATCCAACTCCGTCTTGAACTCCTTGGTCAATTCAGCTTGGACAACCTTTAAGGTGTCGTCCAAATATTTCCTTGAAACGAATTCGGGTAAGGTAACACCGGGATCACTTAGATTGCCCGTTGAGGTAATTACCATTGAGGTAGTACCACCTACGTTCACAGCTGGCATTTGGATGGTCGTGGTAGGATTTCCATCCGATCCTCGTAATCCGCTCAAGGGCTGACTTACTACGGATGTTTCGATCGGGTCACTTGATTCACCGATATTAGCCGAAGTGATATCTTGTGTCCTAGCCAAAGAAGATAGTAATATATTAAGGGGCTCTAGACTGGTTGGTGCAACGAAAAAAGGCGAGAACGGGGGATGTTGTTCACTATTTTCAATACCGAAGCTCTCCGAGTGAGAGAATGGTAGATTTTGTGCTAAATCCCCATGAGAAGTTGAAACAAGCAACTATTGAGAGTCACTTGAGTGGCTAGGGGGTGTGCAATTGCATCGCTAGGTCTACGATAGCTTCTTCAATATCGCGTCCCAACATATGAGACGAGATAGCAGATGTGGCCACGTGGGCGACACGGGCTCGGGCTAGCTCATTTGCTTCTCTATTCAGTAAGCTAGATCTCTCTTAATTCTTTTTAGATCTCCATTCTCTCCTCCTCACCTGTTCTAAATTTTCAACTAATTCTCCCTCCGCTATCCTTATATCTCCCAAATTTGGCTCAGGGGTAGAGGCGTTAGAGGGTGAGGTAAAAGGAGTGTCCTCAATCACAGGTGGACGACGTCCGATACGGGCAGGTATTTTGGCTAAACGGATGGCTTGGTCCGTATCCGAGTCAGTGCTTTCAGAATCCACAGAGGAATGTTGGATGATTGGAGATTGAGGTTCAGTTGTATCGGTGCCGGGGTCTTGTTCAAGTAAAGGGGCGTTGATTATCGGGACCTCGTGTAAGGTAGTCGACGTTCCTGCGGCATCGGTGGCATGGGTGGTAGTTTGGGAAGGATTGGGTTGTTGGCTGGTTGAGGGTCGGGATGGTTGGCTCGTGGAAGGTCGGGATGAATGGCTTGTACCGGCACGCGAATCCCCAGCACCGCCCACTCCGGTTCCCCTCCCAATTTGTTCTCTCTGCACACCCCGTCCGGGAGCCCCAACTACCCGAACTCTTCCTCCTCTTGTTCTAGGACCCTCACGTCTCTCAGGTCTAGCTCCGCGGGGAAGTCCCTCCGGCTCTGGCTGAACCATCGGAGCACCTAGTCCTAACACTTGCCTATACGCTATCACACTCGGTGCTTGTGGATTCGCGTAGGCCAGTAGGGCATCAGGGATACGCATGGGTTGTGCGTTTGCAGGGTTTCGGATAACAAGATAGTGAAGGCTAAAAGAAGGACATACCGGGTGATTAGCTCGTCGAGGAATGGCTGGATTGGCGTCCATATGTTGTCGGATTGCGGGTTGTAGGAAGCGGATGTATGGAAAGAACTTGCGCCCTTTTGTTCTGCCGTTGTTACGGATGTTCTTTACTAGCTCATGCCAGATGATTGTTGCGAAGTAGACGTGTTGATTGTAGGCGACGACGTGTCCCTTGGATTTATGAAAATGACCTTTTCTTCCCAAAAACATGTAATGAAATGAAAATCGCTCCCCCTCGAGGTGTGCACACATGAAAAAATGCTCCCCCTCGGATTGTGCAAATGACAAGACAGTGACACACACAAAAAAACTTTGACATTAAGAAAAAAAATGTGTGTTGCTCCCCCTCAAAATGTGAATGGACTTACTTAGCGCATTCTTTTGATGGTGCTCCCCCTGGACACATGAGCAAACTCGTAAAATGTACGTGCGGTACGCAAAGACATAAAAGACAAAATGGGAAATAAAAGAAATCACAGACAGATTAAAAGCAAACAAACGAAATCTAACTAATTAATATAGAGGTTTAATTAGAGATGTGCGTGATACAATTATGTTACGTGCGAAATATGTGTTTTAATCGCAGTGGGTTGCAAACTGTCCACAGTGGGAAGTGCAAGTGTACACTGTCCACTATGATCGTCACAGCAAGTAATAGTTGGTAAAATACCAGAATCGAATCCACAGAGACTGGACAATCAAGACAATACGGTTCTCATGAGCTCCTTTTACAAGTTTCAACTAGAGAGGAAAATAAAACTTTGGTTTGGTTTGGTAAAATAGCTTCTTGCAACGATTTACTAAATGTTAAAAAGGAGGAATGTAGGTTAGATTTTCCCTAAATTTTATCTCAAATACTCGGTCCTTAGAGTGATCCACGTATTTGTGGTGGACATTTTCGCTAGAAAAGCCCGGTTACAAAATACTCATATCGTTAGATAAAAATCTCATACTCTTAGTACTTGTTGTTTTGTCAATGGTAATCTCTAAGTGGACCTTTTCAGGCCTCGATGGAATGTGTAGAGACAAATACTCTAAGTGTTTTTAATACACAAATTAGCTTGCCTACTACTCCAGTGGGCAGAGATTAACTCACTGTGCCGACCTCACTTTCGTAAGTGTCAAAAGAATTCTTTCGAATCCCCTAGCATCATTCAAGCTCGTGTCACTGTGTTCTACTCATTTCTAAGTTAAGAACTAGACTTTAGATCCTTGCAAGTGATCGGCTTGTTCGCATCCTTGGGTAAATATCGAGAATGAAAGACCAAAACAACAAATATTCTAAGTATAAAGATTACTCAAGCATTTTTGATAAAATCCAGGTACTTCTCCTTCCTACATCCCAAAGGATGTTTAGCCTAACATTTCTGAAGTAAAGAAAACAAGAGATGAAGATTTGCACATAATAAAACTAAAAGTGATTTAAATTAACTGCCCACAGTGGGGAACGAGAAGTCGTCCCTGCACTGTGTATTTCGAACTACAACAGAAAATAAATTACTGAAATTAAATGCTAAGTTACTGCAGTAAATGAAAGCTTACAACTTAAAGAAAATGCTAGATATATTGCAAGATAGATGGCTTGAATAAATGAGACCCAACACCCCTTTTTATACTAAGAAGGAGGTGTTGGTCTTTACACAAAAAGGGTTTTCCAAGGTGCAAGGACTGCAGGGAGATGCAGAAATCAGCTCAAAGGATAATACTTCAATCCTCCATGTATAGCCCTTTTTACCCAATGGTCCATTAGAAGTCAACTTTTGCAAGTACAAATGTACAATCATGATGTGAAGCCTTGAGGAACACTTGTAACAGCCAAATCTCAGCTTCTCTGTCATTGAACCTTCCTCCTCCAGAAAATTAGATCCCAACTAAAAGTTTCTTTTTGATTTCTTTTTGATCAGCTCGAAGAGTGGGGAACCGGAGTGGGCACTGTATACGTCACTGCGGATGAAAAATCGTGAAAACACCCAAAACTTCCCCAAATAATTTATTAAAGACCATGGTTCACTCCTTTTGCTCGTTTTCGTAAATCATACCAAGAATGGGGGTTTTTAGAAGTGAAATGGCTAAAATTGACAAAATAAAGTGGAAAATAAATGGAAATAATAACTCTAAAAATAGAGTTATCACAACCTCAAACTTAAATCATTACTTGTCCCCAAGTAATAAAAAGAAAGAAATAAAATGAAAAACAATGCATTTGAAACTTTGAGGGACTTACATACTTCTTGACTTGAATGAGCGTTTGATCTCCTTCCTCCGATACTTCCTTCGGTCCGAAACTTAAAAACTTCACTTTTGTACTTGACGAAATCTTTCCCTTGTTTACCCTTTGATCAATAGGGCTTTCTTGGGTTTGAAGGGTTTATGGCTTTGTATCTTTTCCCAAGGGTTTTGGCAAGAATTTCCAAACATTGACCGAAGATCTCGCTTTGAGATTTTTATTTCAAGAAGTGGGTGTTTAGTATTTTGCTATGATAAGTACGTACACTTTCAGGCTTTATTTGGGTATGGCTATTTTTTCTTCTGATGGTCCAGAATGGGCACACCATCGTTTTCTGGGAGTGAGCACTTTGATGGACCAGAAAAGGCACACCATCAATTTTGTTAGTGACAATCCGTTTTTCTTCTGTTTTTGTATTTTTGTATTTTCTTTTTTTTTTGGGAGGGGGGTACGGCTTACCCACCTCAAACTTGGACTTCACAGTGTCCCCACTGTGAGGAAACTGGAAGTCACTCTGGAACTCCCTACCTCAAACTTAAGATCTCACAGTGTCCCCACTGTGACATAGAAATAACGAACAAAGGTGGTGGTTTGGGGTACAAAAAGGGTCGTGTTTAGATGCGAAAAATGGCCTAAATCATTTCACGGGACAAGTTGAGATTTGTACTTACAAAAGTGACCTTTTAAGTCGGAAGCCGAAAGTTGTACCTTGAAATGGAAACGAGGTCAAACAAGCATTCAAACAATCAATACGTTAGTACCCAAAAGTACCTACCTACCGGTAGGATTTTCATGCATCGATATTTAAAAAGTTAAAACAGCAAATAGTGTCAATGCCTAGCCATAGGCACAAAAAGATCAACCAAACAAAATAAAATTGTTTTTGGTGAGTAAAAGAGCGAAACCATTGTTTTAAAACAAACCATTCACGGGGTTTGGGTGGCTTGCGGTGACAGATCCGCATCATCATCATCGAACTCATCCTCACTGTCATTAACCGGGCAGATATCTTTCGGAAATTCTGGTAGCTGAGCAGCTAGCATTGGGTTGGCCTCTTGCATCATCAGGCCCGTCACCTCATCCCGTTCTCTTGTATACATCCAAAATTTCTGCGTGGCCCGGTTCTGATATCGCTGCTCACTTTCTAGCAACTCGATCCTATATGTGAGCCTCTTCAAAGCTGCCAAAATCTCTCCCATTTGGTTGCTTGATGATCCGGCCTCGGTTGAATGGAGTGGTGTACGCGGCGTTCTCACAACATGCTCCTCAGCAATGGTCACAGTGGGGTGAACAGTCCCCACTGTGGGGATATCTTCTGTTTGTTCAGCTGGAGGAGTGGCGACGTACCTTCCCATCTTGCGGATGGTTTGTGCGCTGATGTTGCTCGTGGAGTCAAACCACTGATCCTCCACCGCCGAGGGTACACCTGCGTCTATCATTAGTAACGTAACGAGGCAAGGAAGGGGCAAGACTACCTTCTTTCTGTTTCGAGCTTGATCTATGGCCGCATGCATAACAATTCCGACGTTGATTTTTCGTCCAGTGAGGAGGCAGTACAACAAAGCACATTTATGCATAGACAATGTGGTATCGTGCGATGTTGGGGACACAGAGGCCCGGAGAAATTGGAACCAAACAGCGGCCTCGGTAGTGAGGGAGCTAGCATTTAGGCACCTTCTCTGGCCGTCTTTATTCCACGGCTTCCCCTCGACTGCTATTTCGCGCAAGACAAGATCCTCGTCCGTCGGGGTCATTTTCTTTAAAAACTGGGCAAACTCACACACAGCCGGGCTCCTTCTTCCTAATACCCGGTTAATCGCTCCTGGAGCATAGCTTACTTGCTTACCCCGAACTACCACAGTGGGATCCTTTGCTTGAGAGGCCTCGGCGTAAAATTCACGCACTAACGAGGCATTCGCGCGTCGATTGGCTTCAGCCAAAATCGACCAGTCTTGCGCTACAATCCTATTCTTAACAAATGGGTTGGCCTCAACAAACTCAGGGTCGAAACCCCTCTCTAACTTCAGTTTCTGTGTAGCAATGCACTCATAGTGGGCAGCCACCTCCGGAGTGGTGAACTGCATGGGCACCCCACTGGGGGCATGCGCAGTGCCCACTGTGGATTGATGTGGGTTTTTGGTTTGAACTTGGTCATCCCCAACATCAATCTCAACAGAAGATGAACTTAAAGAGGGCTGAAGACTTGTACCTTTCTTTGACGGTTGTTTTGCCGGCCTTTTTGTCGGTTGTTTCAGAGCTTTGGTCACCGCAGACCGGGTGACCACTCCTTTCCTTCTTGTGGCCCGCAGAATTAGGTTCTCCCCACTGTGGGCAGTCTTCCTCACTGTTTCTCTTTCAACACTATCCCCAAGCTTGCGGTATTGTTCCTGATAGTCATCATCAACCTTCCTCTGAAATTCCACTTCTTCAGCAAAAATTTCTGCCTCAGCCCTTTTCCTTTCTTTCTCAAAAATCCTTTCCTTCTCAGCCTTCAGCCTTTCTTCTTCCATTCGCTTTTCCTCTTCTTCCTTTCTGATTCTTTCTTCTTCCTCTCGACGCCTCCTCTCGACCTCTTCCTTTCTTTTTCTAATGGCTTCCATTTTCTGTTTGAACTCCTCTGCTAACCGTCTCTCTTCTTCTTCGGCTAGAAGTGTCTCGGTCTCGAAATGGGTGATACTGTTGTCTGAGACTTGCGATGAAGAAGTAGCCTTTGGGCTTTCGTGCTTTGAAGAACCCTCGTCGGCCACACCGGAGATGATCGGGTTTTCGCCGGAGACCGGTGGCGGTTCGTTCAGGTCACCGGTGACGGCTTCCGGTGGTTGTTCCTCGGCGGTCCTGCGGCGGACGGCCGCACGTGTGAGTGCATCGGGGTTGGTGTTCATTCTCTTGGTTCTTGCCATTTTTAGGGTTTTGGAAGGGTTTTGCTGGTGGGTTTTTCGTAGAGAGAGAAATGAAGAAGAAAAAGTTTGCTGGGTAAATTTTGGAAGCAAAGGATGTTAAGGTGGTTTTTGGAAATGTTTTCTTTTCAAAAATGGGGGGAAACCGCCGGTTTTAGGAGAGAGGGAGAGGAAGGACAATGATAGCTTTGCTTGGGAAATGATGAACTATGACACCATGGCCTAAAAGTAGACTTGATGGCAGCAAAAGGTGAAAGCTTGTCAGCATTTGGCCCCAAAAATGGTCCTTTCATTCGTCAGGTGGGGAGTGGGGAGTGCAGTGACCTGAGCTTCCCCACTGCAAAGTACTTTCCTTGATTTTTCTTCAAAAAGCGGCAATTTCTCCTACACACATTAAAACAAACTATCATGCAGAATTAAAAAGACCAAAAATAATAAAAAGACAGCAAATAAGTGAAATAAAATATTTACAAACGGTTGTGACATTGCTTAACCAGAGCGGGATGGAGAGTGGGATGGAATGTGGGCACTCTTGTTCAGAAAGTGCTTCACCCTTTGCCCATTGACTTTGAAGATTTTTCCGGATTGAGGAGCCATTAAGTCCAGAGTTCCAAAAGGGCTTACCTTGACCACAGTGTAAGGCTCTTTCCATCGTGATTTTAGATTTTCCGGAAACATCCTTAACCTTGAATTAAAAAGTAGCACTTTTTGTCCCTCCCCAAACTCTCCATGAGTGATTTTTTGGTCAAGCCACCACTTGATCTTCTCCTTGTTGGTTTTTGCATTTATGTCGGAGTGATGACAAAGTTCTTCTAACTCATTGAGGTAGGCATATTTTAAGTGGGAAGGCAATGGCTTCAAATTCAAGTCAGGGGGATTTTTGGATGGTAGTTTGACATGTCTATCTTTGAAATCTAGCTGCTCAAAAGCTGCCAAGATCTCGTTACACTCATCCTCAAAAGTGTTATCACTCTCAGATTCGGAGTGCTCACTCTCACTCCTCACTGTGGGCACTGTGTCAAGACGGTGGGTTCCATTAATCGAACTTAGAGCAAAACAGTCTTCGGTTTCCATATACTTAAGGGCCTTGAAGATATTGAAAGTTACCTCTTGGTCATTAACCCGCATCGTGAGTTCTCCTTTGTGTACATCAATCAAAGTACGTCCGGTTGCAAGAAACGGACGCCCTAAGATGATTGGGATTTCTTTATCGGCCTCATAATCTAGAACTAGAAAATCGGCGGGGAAGATAAATTTATCCACTTGGACCAAAACATCTTCTATTTTTCCTTTGGGATAGGCAATGGACCGGTCGGCTAGTTGTAATGTCACGGTTGTGGGTCTAGCCTCTCCAATACCTAACTTGTTAAAAATGGACAGCGGCATCAAGTTGACACTAGCTCCTAAATCACAAAGTGCTTGACCTACTTCTTGTCCTCCTATAATGCATGGAATGGTGAAACTACCCGGGTCTTTCAACTTAGGTGGAATCTTGCTTGTTAGGAGGGCACTGCATTCTTCGGTCAAAGCCACAGTTTCAAATTCACCCAACTTCCTCTTTTTGTTCAAAATATCTTTTAAGAATTTAACATAGCTTGGCATCTGCTCGAGAGCTTCTACCAAGGGTATGTTAATGTGAAGTTGCTTAAAAATGTCTAAGAATTTTTTAAACTGAACATCGACATTTTTAGGCTTCATTCTTTGAGGAAATGGAATGTTTCGTGGGTCAATCTGAGTTTGCTGTGGTATTGGCTTTGGAACAGTAGTCTTTGGGACAGGTCCAAAAGTGGGAAGGTCAGGGATGTCGGTCCCCACTGTGGGGATCACAGTGACTTGAGGAGTGCCCACTGTGGTGCTCACAGTGGGTTTTTGAGGCGAATCATCAGATTCAAAAATGATATTTTTCAGATCCTTTCCACTCCTTAAAGTTATGGACTTGACATGTTCTGGTCCTTTTCCTATCACTCTAGCTTGCTCGGTATCACTCGGTAACGTTCCTGGTGGTCTATTCTTAACTTCAACGGCTAGCTGTCCTACTTGGGTCTCTATATTCCTAATTGCTGCTTGGGTTTGATTCATAAAACCTTTGAGAATCGACTCGATCGATTGTTGAGCCTCAGCTGGTTGGTTGGATCGTGGTTGGTATGGTTGTGGGGACTGCCCACTGTGATGTGGGGATTGCCCACTGTGATGTTGCTGAAATCCCGGGGGATTGTATGGTCTTTGCTGGATGTGACTCGGTCCTTGGGGTTGGAGTCCTTGATTACCGGACCAAGAGAAATTCGGATGATTTCTCCAACCTGGATTATAAGTCTGCGAATAAGGGTTGTTCCTTTGGTTGGTCCCTATGACATTAACAGATTCGGGGTTTGCTGGACAATAGTCGAAAACATGCTCCTCTCCACAAAGGGAGCAGTTATCAGCGAGATGGGTTGCGGAATTGACTTGGCCTCGATTTTGATTTAAAACGATTTTTGTCAAGGCCACTAATTGTGCATTCATGGTTTTGAGTGCTTCGGAATCTATGGTGTTGGTCTTTGACATGGGTGCTCTTGGATTTGACCATTCGGTATTGTTGTTGGACACTTTTTCTAAGATTTGATATCCTTCGTTGTAAGTCATACTCGTAAATGTTCCACCGGCTGTTGCATCTAAGATGATTTTGGCTGCATTGGAAAGACCATTGTAAAAGGTCTCCAATTGGATGCAATGTGGGATGCCATGATGTGGGCACTTTCGAAGTAAATCTTTAAATCGTTCCCATGCATCCGAAACAGCCTCATCTTCCTCTTGCCTAAATAAAATTATATCATTTCGAAATCTAACATTCCTTGTTGGAGGAAAGTATTTTTGCAAAAATCTATCGGCAAGCTCTTGCCAAGTGGTTATCGAGTGAGGTGCATGTGCGTTTAGCCAAGATTTTGCTTTGTCCCTTAATGAAAAAGGGAAAAGCCTTAGTCTTAATGCCTCATCACTAACACCTTGCAATTGAAAGGAATCGGTCATTTCTAAAAAGGATTTTAAGTGCGAGTGCGGATCCTCAGATGGCGATCCTCCAAATTGACCCATGGCTTGGATCATTTGAAACATCACCGGTTTGAGTTCAAAATGCGTTGCAACAATATTGGGTCTCAAAATTCCGGAGCTTAAATCACCAACTCCGGAAGTAGCATAGTCCCGTATTTTTCGATCTTTGTTATCGGCAATCGTGATTGTGGTCTCCACTATAGGTGGCGGTACTGCAGCCATGTTCACAGTGGGGATCACAGGAGGTTGTCGATTTGTTTTCTTGCTTCTTCGTGTTTTTCGCAACGTTTTTTCTATTTCGAGATCTATTGGAACCAAATGTTCGAGTTGTCGTCGTGGCATACAATACGAACAACTTAGAAAAACTAGTTACTCGGGCTCGAACAAAAACTAATGTCTTGAGATTTAAAATCACGCCAGTCCCCGGCAACGGCGCCAAAAACTTGTTACGTGCGAAATATGAGTTTTAATCGCAGTGGGTTGCAAACTGTCCACAGTGGGAAGTGCAAGTGTACACTGTCCACTATGATCGTCACAGCAAGTAATAGTTGGTAAAATACCAGAATCGAATCCACAGAGACTGGACAATCAAGACAATACGGTTCTCATGAGCTCCTTTTACAAGTTTCAACTAGAGAGGAAAATAAAACTTTGGTTTGGTTTGGTAAAATAGCTTCTTGCAACGATTTACTAAATGTTAAAAAGGAGGAATGTAGGTTAGATTTTCCCTAAATTTTATCTCAAATACTCGGTCCTTAGAGTGATCCACGTATTTGTGGTGGACATTTTCGCTAGAAAAGCCCGGTTACAAAATACTCATATCGTTAGATAAAAATCTCATACTCTTAGTACTTGTTGTTTTGTCAATGGTAATCTCTAAGTGGACCTTTTCAGGCCTCGATGGAATGTGTAGAGACAAATACTCTAAGTGTTTTTAATACACAAATTAGCTTGCCTACTACTCCAGTGGGCAGAGATTAACTCACTGTGCCGACCTCACTTTCGTAAGTGTCAAAAGAATTCTTTCGAATCCCCTAGCATCATTCAAGCTCGTGTCACTGTGTTCTACTCATTTCTAAGTTAAGAACTAGACTTTAGATCCTTGCAAGTGATCGGCTTGTTCGCATCCTTGGGTAAATATCGAGAATGAAAGACCAAAACAACAAATATTCTAAGTATAAAGATTACTCAAGCATTTTTGATAAAATCCAGGTACTTCTCCTTCCTACATCCCAAAGGATGTTTAGCCTAACATTTCTGAAGTAAAGAAAACAAGAGATGAAGATTTGCACATAATAAAACTAAAAGTGATTTAAATTAACTGCCCACAGTGGGGAACGAGAAGTCGTCCCTGCACTGTGTATTTCGAACTACAACAGAAAATAAATTACTGAAATTAAATGCTAAGTTACTGCAGTAAATGAAAGCTTACAACTTAAAGAAAATGCTAGATATATTGCAAGATAGATGGCTTGAATAAATGAGACCCAACACCCCTTTTTATACTAAGAAGGAGGTGTTGGTCTTTACACAAAAAGGGTTTTCCAAGGTGCAAGGACTGCAGGGAGATGCAGAAATCAGCTCAAAGGATAATACTTCAATCCTCCATGTATAGCCCTTTTTACCCAATGGTCCATTAGAAGTCAACTTTTGCAAGTACAAATGTACAATCATGATGTGAAGCCTTGAGGAACACTTGTAACAGCCAAATCTCAGCTTCTCTGTCATTGAACCTTCCTCCTCCAGAAAATTAGATCCCAACTAAAAGTTTCTTTTTGATTTCTTTTTGATCAGCTCGAAGAGTGGGGAACCGGAGTGGGCACTGTATACGTCACTGCGGATGAAAAATCGTGAAAACACCCAAAACTTCCCCAAATAATTTATTAAAGACCATGGTTCACTCCTTTTGCTCGTTTTCGTAAATCATACCAAGAATGGGGGTTTTTAGAAGTGAAATGGCTAAAATTGACAAAATAAAGTGGAAAATAAATGGAAATAATAACTCTAAAAATAGAGTTATCAAATTAGAATACAGAAACGAGGAATTGTGTACTTGATCATCCGAAGATTAGACATCGGATGTTTAACAGACAGTTCCACGTTATTGTATGGAAATTGTACCGGGCTCATACACATGTTAAACCTTCAGGTTAAGCATACCAAGCTTGGACACCAGATAATTAAAGCATTTTTCGTCCAAGGGTTTTGTAAAGAGGTCTGCTATCTGATGTTTTGTATTAACAAGTAGAGTTCGATTGTACCTCTTTCAATGTGATCCTTCATAAAATGATACCTAACGTCAATATGCTTTGTCTTGGTGTGTTGAACCGGATTGCTTGATATTGCGATTGCGTTCTTCAAGTCACAGTAGATGGGCACCTTCGAGTATGAGACTTCGTAGTCCTTGAGTTGGGTGTGCATCCAGATCACCTGTGAGCAGTAGCTCGTGGCGGCCACATACTCTGCCTCAGCAGTAGATGTGGAGATGCATTGTTGCTTCTTGGATGCCCAGCTAACGAGACTGTCGCCCAGGAAATGCACATGACCCGATGTGCTCTTCCGGTCCAGCATGCTACCCGCGTGGTCAGCGTCCGAATATGTCGTAAGTTCAAAACCTGTCTATTTCGGGTACCACAAGCCAAGATCAGCAATACCTTTCAAATATCTAAATATGCGCTTAACGACAATTAAATGAGATTCCTTCGGTTTTAATTGAAAACGGGCACACAAAAATGTCGAAAACATGATATCCGGCCTACTTGTCGTCAAGTACATTAAAGAACCAATCATTCCTCTATAGGTCTTGGTGTCCACATCCTTTCCGTTAGGATCGGTGTGTAACCGCGTACCCGAAGACATTGGATTCTTCATAGGCGTAGATTGTTCATGAGTATTTCCGAAGAATATCCCGGATGTAGTTAGCCTGGTTAATGAATATCCCGGTCGACAGTTTCTTAACTTGAAGACCGAGGAAAAAATTCATTTCGCCCATCATACTCATTTGAAAATATCTCCTCATGAGAACTGAAAAGTTCTTACAGTACTGAGGGTTTGTAGAGCCAAATATAATATCATCAACATATACTTGGACAAGAATAATGTGACCTTCTTCATTCTTAATAAACAAAGTGGTGTCGATTTTACCTTTTGAAAAACCAGCTTCGACTAAGAATGTGAACAGAGCATCATTCCAGGCACGTGGAGCTTGCTTGAGGCCATAGAGAGCCTTGTCTAGGATGTATACATGGTTGGGCTTGGAGTCATCCACGAACCCGTCTGGTTGCGATACATAGACTTATTCTTTGAGTACGCCGTTGAGGAAGGCAGTCTTTACGTCCATCTGGAAAACCGTGAAGTTCTTGTGAGCGGCGTAGGCAAGGAACATTCGTATCGCTTCAATTCGTGCTACCGGAGCGTATGTCTCGTCGTAGCCGATGCCCTCTTGTTGGCGGTATCCTTTTGCCATGAGGCATGCCTTGTTACGTACTACGATGCCATCTTCATCCTTCTTATTTTTGAACACCCACGTTGTGCCAATGACCGTCTTGTTTGCTGGTCGGGGAACAAGTCTCCAGACCTGGAGGCTCTCGAACTGATTGAGCTCCTCTTGCATGGCGATCACCCAGTCTGGATCACTTAGTGCTTCGGAGACGGTAGTGGGCTCGACGCGACTAAGGAAGCCAGAGAAGAGGCAGAAATTGGCGGACGCACCTATCGTTTGAACTAGAGTGGAAGGATCGCCGATAATCTGATGTAGAGGGTGTGCGCGTGTCTATTTGGTGGTGTGTGAAAGCGGTTGAGCAGTTGCGTGCGAAGTGTCCGGATCCACATATGTGGCGAGAGGAAGGTCTTGCACATCTTTAAGTGAGGATGGCATTCGAGCTGGAGTCGTTGATGCCAGATTCGATGGTGGTTAGACAACTTCCGAAGAGGAAGACGGTTGTTCCGTTCGAGTTGTGGATGACGAATCAGCAGCATCAACTTCTTGGAGAGGCAAGGCAGTTAATAGGGTTATTTTTATAACCCTATTTATAGTCTTTTATTATAATTTTGAGCTAGTTTTTATTCCCCATTGAGTCTTTTTAGTTAAGTTTAGTATCTAATTTAGCAAATAAACACTTTGTACCTTAAAACGTCAAAGTAGCATGTTTTTATATAAATATAGCAATTTTCTTATTTAAAATGTCTTAAACGTAGTGATGAGAAGAAATGTCGTTTTGAAGTCTACATAGCTATGGAAATACGTATGGATTGCACGTAACGGAAAGGAAACGAGAGACTTCACATTTTGGACACGGAAACGTTTCTACATCGCTTGGGCCGAAAAACGCAGATTTTGCAAGAAACTACATGGGTCGAATTTTTGGACAACATTTTGGGCTGGAATCCTATTAGAAGTTGGGCTGAATTTTGGTATGAAGTTTGGGCTTCCATGGATCTTGGGCCCTAAAGCCTTTTTAGTTTACTATATATATGTATGTGTAGTTGAAGAGAAAAAACACAATCAGCTTCCTATCTCATTTTAGATATTTTAGTGTTGGCATCCAAATATTGGAGTAGAGAGAGAGAGCCGAGAGCTCCTCTCTTCATTTCCATTTTCTGGGTTTCGGCCATCTTTAGACAAGTGAACCAAACTCACATCTCAATTGGGTTGGTTCACATCTCACACCCAAGTGATCTCGTTGTAAGCTCGGGTTTGATTTCTCGTTTAATTTTAGAGTGTGTTTCTACTATTCTCGTGTTCTTCCTAATTTTAAGATTACTTTTTAATGCACTTTCGTTATTATCGTCTTACGGTTTTTAAGTCAAGTTTATCGTTTTTAAGTTTACTCTCGCAATCGTCAATTTAGTTTATGATTTTCGCAGTTCCATCTTAAAATTCTCGATAGCTTAATTTTCAGTTTATGTTATTCTCAAACACCAACTCGTAATCTTCTTTTATATTCTAAATTACTACCATAAATCGGAAGTCTGAATTAATCTCTTCGGATCCCCAACTAGTTTGGTTCACGATTTGTAGTAATAGTGAAATTATAAAGATTATAAGTGTTGTTGTCATTTTTATTGTTAAAACCTTTTTCTCAAATCACATAAATCTTTTACTATAATTCAAGCTTTGCCAAATTAATCGTTTTAAGCAATTCTTTTTAATCTCATCCTAGCAAATCACTTTTTAGGCTTTTTAAGGAACCAAATCCATAGCTTAACGTTTGGAATTTATTCCAAATGTAACCGGTGGTGGTTCACTTAAGGGTTCCTTCCGTTTTATTTCCACATTTAAAACAAGACTTTCCATCTCGTTAGTTTACAATTTATTTTCTCCAAAACGCAATTTCTAATTTCAAGCTTTATGAAATGGGTCCATCTCCATTATTTGTTTTCATAATCGTCGTTGTAATTTTCAATGCACGTAAAGCGATAATGGGCTAATTGCCTTAGCTTGGGGTATAAAGTGAAGTTGGGACCGAGACCGGTAATAAAATAAAAAGGTGTATCGTATGACATGATTGTCCGAAGTTATTTAAATCAAGGTTATATTTTATGGTGGATCACAATTGACCAATTGACACCCGGTATGTTGTATCATGAAATAGTGGACTCTTGATATAACCAAGGAATGTCGTCTCGTCTTTTTATCTAATTATTAATTTCATCCCAACGGAACTTTATACCCAGTGCTTTTCTTTATAATTGATTTTAGTTTAATTGTTAACAAAACCTCCACCAAAAAGATTACCTTCGCATTCGCCATCTGAAACCTGTTTTTATTTATTGGACTTATAAAAGAAGAACTTTTCCAAGCTTCCCTGTGGGATCGATACTCGGTACTTTGTACCATTATTACTTGATTGAGACGATAATAGATTGAGATGTATACTTGCATCTTGGTTTATTTATTGAAAGATTTGGCCCGATAAAACACCACGTTTTTAGCTATAAATATATTATACTTTTAAAAAAGGGGTACACCAAATCGATCAACAAGTTTTTGGCGCCGTTGCCGGGGAAGCACGCTAGAAGTTTTTCTTTTATTTAAGTAAAGTTTTTAAAAGCAAGTTTTTCTACCACCTTTTTGAAAAACCAAAAAAATAGTTTATGTCAAGTAATAAATTATTGAGTATATCTTTCTGTGAATATGGATTCATTGGGACATTCGTTTGGGCCGTATGAAACTGTTTTCTGTGACTACTGTGGCGGAAATCATTTCTCATACAGTTACCTTTCGAACCCCGAATCCCGTTATTTCATGGAAGATAGTAATTGGGATACCTCACACTTTAATGGTTACACTCAATCATGGGAGGATCATCCTAATTTATTTTTAAATGGTCAAGATCAAGGCACTTTCACATCACCAATACCTCCCTATCAAGATTGGAGTAACACTTGCTTAAATATTTTTGACCAATCTTGGGAGGAACACGATGATTTTTCTGGCGATTTTCAAGGGGATGATTTTAACAACTCACTTTTACCACCTACGCCCCCTTTAGAACAAGTTGAAAACTTTGAATCTCTTGAAACTTTGATGAATGATTTCTTACAGAACATACAAGGAGTTGTTATTAACATAACAACTTGTGCAAGAGAGATCATTAGTGAACTTAAAGTGCAAAACCAAATCCCTATACCAAGTGATATTGAAAAATCTGAGTGTATCGGTAAGGAAAAAGGTGAGGCTAATACTTTGGAAAAGATTCAAGAGATAGAGAGTTCCAAGGAAACACCTGAGCATTTGAGCAACCCCTCTTCACTTCAAAATAGTGAAGAGGTGCAACAAAGTGCCAAGATTGTCAGTAGCCCCTACTTTAAATCTGTGCAGAAGGAAAATATTGTTGTAAACACCGTAACATCCCTACAACAAATTTCTGTAGAAAACCTTCAAGTTGTTTTGAAAAGGGGACGTGATGATCAATCCAAGGACTTGGGAAACTTCATAAAATCGTGTTATGTTGTTGGTCGGGTGATGAATCGTTCGCCCATTTGTGCAATCAATGTCTTGTGTCGTGATCAAGTAGTAAAGCGAGTGGTGAGAGAAGTATATAAGCATAAGTGGAAAGAGAAACACCACATTTGGAGTCAGCAAAATGCAAGACTCTTGAAAACCCTCCTACCATTTCCAATCCAATTAGGAGGACATACTGATGCTTCATCTACTCATCTTGAGTAGGCCAGGTTCTATCATCTTTTAATTTCTTGCATCTATTAATTTAATGTTCCTAGTTATATAATATGTGTCTGGGGTTGTTTTTGTTTCCAAAAGAAAGGTTGTAAGTGTTGATCATGCCATGCACACATGCACACGGCTCACAAGTGAGTAATTGCTAGTTGAATTGGTGGAATGATAGCTACAATAATCCATTTTTGTCTATAATTTGCAGTTTAAATGCATCACTAGAACAAGCCGCTAAACTCTTTATTTTTACCAATTTTTGTTGGAATCAATTTTTGTGCACTTATACACTCAAGCCACCCATTCTTACCATTTTTGGTATCGATCCAATTCAATGTTCAATGAGGACATTGAACCCTTCAAGTTTGGGGTTGAGAAAATATGGTCGTTCGTTCATGATATATCATTCACGCCATATTAATTGTGGTATTTCTTTGCATACCCACAAATACACAAAAATTCAAACAAAATGCACAAATGTGAAAACATCCATGCAAAAACGAGCAAAGCTCTAAATTTGTTTTATGTGCATAAAAGTCAAGTGTCAAAGACACTAACAGACCAATGTGTCCACGTTCCTCAAAAATGAGAAGATGGCAAAATGCCATAAAAGTCAAAATAAGAGCAAGTGGTAAAAGGCATTGCATCACAAAAAGTCGACAAAAGCCGATTGCATACCTTTGTTGAAGTGCATTTCTTGATTCCAATTAGATAGAGAGTTGTGTGGCTAGCTTATGGTTTGATGTGATTTATTGTGCATTTTGAGATAAATTGGGTTATGAAGGGCTATCAATGCTTACCATGTAAACTAGTTGTTGCAACAATTCTTGTAAACCGTATGCATGCATGTGTCCATGGTATTGATGGAAAAGAACAATTCTCTTCTTTGGGTTAACAATGTTTTTAGCTCAAAAGTTTTCGTCAAATAAAGTTGCTTGAGGACAAGAAACGATTCAAGTTTGGGGTTGTGATAGGGTTATTTTTATAACCCTATTTATAGTCTTTTATTATAATTTTGAGCTCGTTTTTATTCCCCATTGAGTCTTTTTAGTTAAGTTTAGTGTCTAATTTAGCAAATAAACACTTTGTACCTTAAAACGTCAAAGTAGCATGTTTTTATATAAATATAGCAATTTTCTTATTTAAAATGTCTTAAACGTAGTGATGAGAAGAAATGTCGTTTTGAAGTCTACATGCCTATGGAAATACATATGGATTGCACGTAACGGAACGGAAACGAGAGACTTCACATTTTGGACACGGAAACGTTTCTACATCGCTTGGGCCGAAAAACGCAGATTTCGCAAGAAACTACTTGGGTCGAATTTTTGGACAACATTTTGGGCTGGAATCCTATTAGAAGTTGGGCTGAATTTTGGTATGAAGTTTGGGCTTCCATGGATCTTGGGCCCTAAAGCCTTTTTAGTTTACTATATATATGTATGTGTAGTTGAAGAGAAAAAACACAATCAGCTTCCTATCTCATTTTAGATATTTTAGTGTTGGCATCCAAATATTGGAGTAGAGAGAGAGAGCCGAGAGCTCCTCTCTTTATTTCCATTTTCTGGGTTTCGGCCATCTTTAGACAAGTGAACCAAGCTCACATCTCAATTGGGTTGGTTCACATCTCACACCCAAGTGATCTCGTTGTAAGCTCGGGTTTGATTTCTCGTTTAATTTTAGAGTGTGTTTCTACTATTCTCGTGTTCTTCCTAATTTTAAGATTACTTTTTAATGCACTTTCGTTATTATCGTCTTACGGTTTTTAAGTCAAGTTTATCGTTTTTAAGTTTACTCTCGCAATCGTCAATTTAGTTTATGATTTTCGCAGTTCCATCTTAAAATTCTCGATAGCTTAATTTTCGGTTTATGTTATTCTCAAACACCAACTCGTAATCTTCTTTTATATTCTAAATTACTACCATAAATCGGAAGTCTGAATTAATCTCTTCGGATCCCCAACTAGTTTGGTTCACGATTTGTAGTAATAGTGAAATTATAAAGATTATAAGTGTTGTTGTCATTTTTATTGTTAAAACCTTTTTCTCAAATCACATAAATCTTTTACTATAATTCAAGCTTTGCCAAATTAATCGTTTTAAGCAATTGTTTTTAATCTCATCCTAGCAAATCACTTTTTGGGCTTTTTAAGGAACCAAATCCATAGCTTAACGTTTGGAATTTATTCCAAACGTAACCGGTGGTGGTTCACTTAAGGGTTCCTTTTCCTTCCGTTTTATTTCCACATTTAAAACAAGACTTTCCATCTCGTTAGTTTACAATTTATTTTCTCAAAAACGCAATTTCTAATTTTCAAGCTTTATGAAATGGGTCCATCTCCATTATTTGTTTTCATAATCGTCGTTGTAATTTTCAATGCACGTAAAGCGATAATGGGCTAATTGCCTTAGCTTGGGGTATAAAGTGAAGTTGGGACCGAGACCGATAATAAAATAAAAAAGTGTATCGTATGACATGATTGTCCGAAGTTATTTAAATCAAGGTTATATTTTATGGTGGATCCCAATTGACCAATTGACCCCCGGTATGTTGTATCATGAAATAGTGGACTCTTGAGATAACCAAGGAATGTCGTCTCGTCTTTTTATCTAATTATTAATTTCATCCCAACGGAACTTTAAACCCTGTGCTTCTCTTTATAATTGATTTTAGTTTAATTGTTAACAAAACCTCCACCAAAAAGATTACCTTCGCATTTGCCATCTGAAACCTGTTTTTATTTATTGGACTTATAAAAGAAGAACTTTTCCAAGCTTCCCTGTGGGATCGATACTCGGTACTTTGTACCATTATTACTTGATTGAGACGATAATAGATTGAGATGTATACTTGCGTCTTGGTTTATTTATTGAAAGATTTGGCCCGATAAAACACCACGTTTTTAGCTATAAATATATTATACTTTTAAAAAAGGGGTACACCAAATCGATCAACAGCGGTCTCCGGTGTGATTCCATCTTCGAATGTGGTGTCACTCGAGGTTTGAGGAGTTTCAGTGGTATTCGTTGGTGCGCTAGTGGATGGCGGGGGACCGGTCAAGTGCGTCGAATCTTCTTGTTGTAGCGCTTCAATCCTGTTAATTACATTGAAATGTGTGATTTTGACGTAGATGCGTGATTTGGATCCACTGGTATTCGTGTAGATCCCGAACGAGAGTGTTCGGAAGCTAACACGCCAGTTAAACCGGGTTCTGAACTGATTTGTTCAGAAGCCAAATCTGCGGCTTCATCAAACATCACGTTTACGTTTTCGATGACGGTTTTAGTCTGTTTGTCGTAAACGCAGAACGCTTGATCCTGCGTAGAGTATCCGATGAATACTCCTGCATCTGCCTTGGGGCTGAACTTTCCGAGATCATCCCTGTCGTTCAATAAGTAGCACGTTCATCCGAACGCGTGGAAGCACTTGATGTTTGGGATGCGATTGTTGATGATCTCGTAGGGATACCCACCGAGGTGAGGTATTCGTCCAGCGTATGATTTTTGAATTATGTCTCGTTGTCCGTCCTGATGGTTTGAACAAGCTGTTGTAGATTCAGCTGAATGGTCTTCAAGTGGGTGATGATCAGCTCCGGGTCTTGTCCTTGGAATGCTGGAACTTCACCCAGGTGTATCACGAGAAGTCGTCGACCATGACCAGGACGTACTTCTTGTGGTTGATACTCTTAATACACATCGGTCCACATAAATCCATGAAGATGAGCTAGAGGGACCGGGACGTGCTCGGAGCAGCCTTCGGCTTGTGAGTTGCTCGCTTCATCTTTCCCATTTCGCATGCTCCGCAAAGTCTGTCTTTCTCGAATTTGAGCTCGGGCATGCCTTTGACGTGTCCGCCTAGCACCAGTTTGTTGATGTTCTTGAAATTGAGGTGCAATAGTCGTCGATGCCAGATCCAAGCTTGCTGAGTGTTGGCTTTTGACATTAGGCAGAAGGAGTCATCGGTTTTCAGTGAGGAGAGGTCGATGGTGTAGAGGTTGGTTTTGCGCATTCCAACCAGCATTTCCTTTTCGTCTTCAGTGCGGACGCTACACCTTTTGGCTTTGAAATTGACCTCTAGATCTTTGTCGCTGAATTGTTCGATGTTGAACAAGTTGTGTCCTAATCCGGCGACATACGAAACCTTCTTGATGGTTATGTTGTCTTGAACGATGTCGCCATAACCCATGATCGGTGCTTTATCGTCGTTTCCAAACCTCGCGTTGCCGCAGTATTTCTCGGTAAAGTTCGTGAGAAGCTCCCTCCTTCCGGTCATGTGCTTGGAGCATCCTGAATCTAAGTACCACACATGACCGTTCTGCAAAAACGAGTTTAGGCATTTTTAGGTACCCATTTGAAAATGGGTCTTGGAGGGTTAAGTTTATCACATGTTTTGGGAACCCATTTTGATTTGGGCTTCCGTTTAGGTTTACGATATTTACGCTTAGGGCTAGAATTAAAGACATGGTAAGAGCCAAACCAATCAGATGCATAACGGTTATCAACAAAGTCATTCAATCCACAATTTGAACAACACAAACAGTCATGGGATAATTGAATCAAATGTTGTATTGAATAAAGTCTTAACGGAAAATTAATACTTTGTTCAGCAAAATTATTCGAATCATGCAAAGCACAATTATTAATGTCTTTCCTAGAAGTGAAAACAGAATTAAAAGACTTTGGCTTTGAATTGCTCTCGTTAGATCCTTTGGCTACCACTTTTGTTTGACTTGTTTTGCCCAACCATTTTTATCTGAAAAATCATTAAAGGTATGATCAGTAGAGCTTGAGTAGTAAGGATGTCTATTTTGGGGTCGACCGGTTTGTTGCTTTTTCTGTGAACGTTTTTTAGATTTAGATTTTTTTGTAGAAACGTCGTTCACAGACCTGGTTTTAGGTGCGGATGTAGAACATTCGTATTTTTGAAATTTGACCGGTCGATCAACCATTTTTGAAAGAAAGTCAGTATGGCTCGGAAGAGGTTTGTCAAATTCAAACTTAGAAAACTCCTCATCTGAATAAGTGTTAGAATTCATGAACTTTGAAAAATCAATGTCACTTTCGGGTGGAACATCAATAGATGAAGGAGGTGAGGAACAATTTGGAACTGTGTGTTGCAAAGAATCAGTTGCGGAAGCTTTTTGAAAATCAGAGTTTAAATTATTTGGCAAACTCATCACTTGAGGTCCTTTTCCTTTTCTTGGAGAAATTTTGCCAATAAAGGCTTTACAGGAAGATGTATCTGATGAGTTCAAGGAAGGTTCGGGTAGATTGACCTTTTCGTTTTGGAGTTGGTCAAACTTCTTTTGAAGTGCGCCCTTACTAACTTGCTCTTGCATCACTTCTGTCGCCAAGGCAGACAGTTTGGATGTGAGACGGTTGATTTCTGCCTTAAGAGCTTCCTTTTCTCACTAGATACAGTTTCTGTTTTTGTGGAATTGAAATTCTCAAGTTTAAGTAAAAGTTATTGTTTTTCTTTTTGAAATTTAGTCCTTTCCTTCTCAAGTGACTCCTCTAACTCGGCTATTTTCATTTCCAAAACAAGAGGAGGAACATAGCGTTTAAACTCGTCCGTCTCAGTTTTAGTTTCAGTTGTTGGGGCCTCATCCTTTTTAGAGGAATCCTTGGGCTTTGCAACTTTGTAGCCGTCAAAGTATTCATTTGAAAGGTATCGGGACTTCTTTTTTTCATAAGAGGTATTAAGAACTTCATATGCAAAAGGTAATTGCATTTTAGTTGTATGCTTGCGTTTATATTCCTCAGTTTCCTCTTCCTTCTCCTCAAGTGGTCTCGTCCATCTGATTTTATATTCGGGATATTTTCTATCAAGGCCTAGAAAATTAAACTCGTATAAAGTAGGCCTCATTGATAAAATCTTTTTCAAATAGCATGGGTTGTCGTACCCAATTCCCCATTCTTTGTTAAAATAACTGAATTCCTTAGGTTTGTTCAGATGGATCGATTGATCGGTTTCACCTCGTTTGTAGAGTTTAAGCTCAAGATCTGTTATTTTCGAAATATGCTCTTTGATTTGTATTTGAAGAGAGGAGCATTGATAGACAATCTCATCTTTCTCATTCTCACACTGATCAATCTTAGTGTTTAAATCAGATATTTTGGCCTTTAAGTCCTTTGGTGCTATCGAAAGATTTGCACACTTTTCTTTTAAATTAGTATTATCGGACTTAATCTTTTCTGTGATTCTCTTTTGAATAATTAGCTTTTCTTTTAAAGAGGTTATTTCAAGCAGTTGTTCATGTGAGGTAGCTTTACAGGAATCTACTCTTTGAACAAGCGAGTGCATCTGATCCATTAAAGCTTGATGGATAGGAATACATACCTGACAGGAATCACCGAGATTTGGCGGAGGAGAATGGTTGCCCATGAAGCACAGGTGAGCATCAGCATCTTCAGTATCACTTTCTTCGTCAGATCAAGTTAACCAGTAGTCGTCTTCGACAATCAATGCCTTACCAGCTTCTTTCTGTTGGGCTAAGAGTAGCTTTGCTTTGTAGTACTCCACGTTACGAACTACAAGCTTTTGGCAGTCCTTAGCAAAATGGCCCAATTTGCCACAGTTTTAGCACGTGACTGGCTCGTCTTTGTTCTTTGCTTCGGGCTTGCGTTCGTGCTTCTCCTTGTGATCAGATTGCTTGTGCTCATCAGATTTTCTCTTTCCTTCGTACTTTTCCTTGTAATCGTGACGCTTGTTGGGAGTGGTAGAGTAACGCTGATTATTGGAAGAAGGTTTCTTGAAGAAAGTCTTCTTTTGGAAGGACTTGTAAATGAAAGCCATAGCTTTCTTTATATTTGTAAGCTCTAGGTCAGAATCACTTTCCTCGGATTCTTCATCTTCTGGTTCGGACTCACTTGACACTTGAGCTCTTTTGGAACTGCGACTGGATGACTTATCGCGTTTGTCAGTCACGAGTGCGAGGGGATCAGCTTGACGCTTAGAAGATGGTTTCTGAGTGCTCATTATCTCCATGACTTCGTCCTCGTCTTGCATGAGCATTTCATGCAGCTCACTGATTGGAACGTTCTCGATTAGATGATTGTGTGTGATGTGGGAGGCATAGGTTTTCCACTCTTGCAGAAGGTTATTCAAGAACTTGAGGCCATTCTTAGTGTTGGATCGGGTGATCTTGTTCTTTTGGAACTTGTTCAGTAGAAGGAATAATCGTTCGTATGCTTGAGTCAACGATTCACCCTTTCGCTGCTTGAACCCGTCATATCGAGTGATGCAGTTGTTCACCTTTACCTGATTTCCAACTTTGTTGCCGCTCATCATCTTTGCAACTTGATCCCACATGCCTTTTGAAGTTTCTTTGTAGCAATCGATTGCAGTGTATATCTCGTTTGGCAGACTCTGAACCATATATCTCTTGGCATGCTTCTCCCCGTTGTATCTGTTCTTCTCATCGTCAGTCATCATGGCATACGTCTTTGGTTTTTCCTGTTCTTGAGGACCTTCGGTTTGGGCTGGAACAGTTTGCATCGGAGTCTCCTGCGAGCCTTCAGTGAGGCTTGCCAAATGTACTCGAAGTTGTCTTTGGACTCGATGAAAATCAAGAATCTGTCTCGCCACTGTGTGTATTCGCCTCGATAGAGAATCGGAGGCTTGGAGTCGGTACCGATAGCAAGAGCGTCGCGAGACATGGTGTGATATGCACTAACATGATCTTCAGACAGTGTAGGTTCGATTCAAGGTTGAAACTTAACGCAAGGAACTAAGAGTGAGAGTCCTAACGCAAGTTCTAAGAGTGATTTGAACTAACATGTAAGTTTAACTAACAAAGCAAAATTACACGGATAGGAATCCGGATAGGAATCCGGATAGAAGTGTCCGGATAGGAAGTGTTTGGATCTGGGTAGAGTGTGTGAAGTGTTCGAATAAGCAAGTTACCAAATGAAATAGAGTTACTGGATAAAACACACTTACCGAATGAAAACAAGTTACCGAATAAAAAGACTTACCGGATTGGGTGTCCGGGAAGTGGGAGTATCCGATCAACTTACCGGGAACAGAGGTCGTCCGGATAGACTAGCAATCCGGATAAGCGTCCGGATACTAGAACGATCCGGATAGGCGTCCGGATAGAGTGAACGTCCGGATACTTGAACTTACCGGGAACAATGAACAATCCGGATAGATGCGTCCGGATAGTAGTGAGAAATAGAGGACTGTTAGGACAATAAATGTCCAACATATTTGAAAGATATATAAATAATTATAGAGTTTATTTAATTAATTGTAAAAGCCTTTAATCATAAATGGGCTTAGATTAGCTTGATGGGCCATGGGCCTGTGTGTTTAAGGCCTTGGTATATAAGGTTAGTGTTAACCTTGAATTAGGTTAGACGATTCATTATCATTCATTAGAGCTTATTGTTAGAAGTCGTTCATTTACTTCCATTGTAATATTGTTGAACGATTAATTTATTGAATGAATACGAGAGAGATGACAGCTTGAAATCATCAATCATTAGTGTTATTTCTCATTGAATCGTTGTTACCTGTTAAACTGGAACTAACAATTGGTATCAGAGCCTAATCGGTGATTTGAAGAGACGAAAGAAATCGAACGAAAGCGAGAAAATATTTAATTTTCGTAGTGTATTTTCCTGGGAAACACAGCGAGCCGTTTCGCCTTTTCCCGGAGATTGAACCGTCGGATCGTCGCGATTTCTGGACAGCAGCTTCGGGACATCTTATTTCACATTCTGACCGGTTGGATTGATCGTTGGATGTCCAGAAGGCACCCAGAGTATTTTCGTATCAGTGCAGATTTTTCTTGAAGAAAAGTGTTCTTCAATCGGGTTTGCAAGTTCTTTCGTTGCTTTATTAATTCGTTTGTTCGATCTCGATTGTTTACACGCTATTATTTGCTGTTTATCTGCGATTACAAGTCTCAAAGGAATCAATTCTGTATTTTAAAAATCAAATCTTGAAGTTTTTGGTGTTCTTAAGTTTGTGTGGTGGTTATTGAAAAATAGGATATATTTTGCTTAGAAATCGATTTGGGTATGTTTGTTTTGTGTTTTTGTTCAAAATCTAACCCTACAGGAGTGAAATCAAGCAACCCTATCGATTCCAGATCCGAATTGCTACACCAGCCGCCGTGTCCGGATAAAACATCAAGTAACCGGGTAAGTTTTGTTGTCTCTCAAAGTTCCCGGATGAATCACCTCCTTTCCGGGTAAACTCACTTTTCCGGTCAAATTATTTTTCCGGACAAAACAAATCTTTCCGGACAAATTTCAACTGTCCGGACAAATCACAATCTTTCCGGTCAAAACCATCTATCCGGACAAAACCCAACTTTCTGGTCAATTCCAACTTTCCGGCACAATTTTCTTTCCGGAAACCACGTGTTGCAGTAGCATGCCACTTTTGACCATCCAATTGCAAGGTTGATTTTTATCATATTATTTGTCTTCATTATTTCATCCAGCATACACACACCTCACGTGCTTCTTTAATTATTTTATTTTATTTTATTTTTGTTTATTTAATTTAGAAGCTTCACATCTAATTTTTTTATCCGGAAACTTAGTTTACTCAGTTTATCCGGAAGCTTCACGTGCTTTATCTGGTAAGTGTTCTATTGTGCGGAAACTCAATCACCCGATAAGTTCTCATCGTTCCGGTAAATCATTTTCAACCGGTAAGTTCTCTTGTTTTTTTAATTTTGTCCGGTAAGCCAATTTTGTCCGGAAACAATCTCTTCATCCGGTAAAATCTTGTTCATCCGGTAAGCTTCTCCTACGCGACTCAAGTATCCGGTAAGTTTTCGATTTCCCGACAAGCTCAATCAACCACCCGGTAAGTATTTGGTTACATCTCATCCGGTAACCAACTTCGTCCGGAAACTCCATCTTTCCGGTAAATCTTTGTTATCCGGTAAGTCACAATTTTACTATTCCATCCGGTAAGTTTTGTTTGGCAATTATTGATTGGTTTCACTCTCGAAGTTGATTTCGTTCGTTCCAACAATAATCAGATTTAAAAATTTTAAAGCGAATTTATTTTATAAATTTGTTTTTCTAATTTAATTCTTGATTTATCTTCCGCAAATTTTTCTTCAAAATAACACCGATTAACGATCATAATTTTTCAGGTAACAATGTCAAGGTATTGCTTCAATCGGGATTGTAAAGCCGATAAAGAAATGTATGAATTCAATATCAATGCAGCAGATGAATTTATCAGCAAGAAAGTCAAAGAACTGGAGGAACTGAAATTGCAAACAATTAAAAGTTCTGACAAGCTTGCTAAATCTGAAGAAAAGGCAACAGCATTAGAGTCTGAAAACTCTGAGCTGAAAAGGAAGCTGTCTGAATTGCCATCACAAGACGAGATAAAGGCACTTGAAAAGAAAGCACATCAAATACTACATGAAAAGAATATCCAGCAATCAGATGATTTGTGCAATAAGTACATCAAAGAGCTGAAGGAACTGAAATCTCACATCTGGAATAGTTCTGAGAAGCTGGCTGAAGAAGAAGAGAAAGGTAAGTTCCTCAACTGTGAAAACCTTGAGCTTAAACGCAAACTCACTTCTCTTGAAAAGACTCTTGAAAAGGAAAAGGAAAGTTTTGAAAAAGAAAGACAAGTGCTTAATCAAAAGCAATTTGGGCTTTCAACCAAATCTCTTGAAGAGAAGAAGAGACTTGAGCTTATGTGCTTAAAACTTTCAAAACAAATCTCAGATTTTGAAAAAGTTTTGATTTCAGAAAGAGAGAAGTTTGAATTAGAACGCAAATCTTTCTCCAAGAAGAATGGAGAACTTTCTTTGAAAATATCCGATTTGGAGAAAGAATTAGACGTTCTAATCAAAGAGTCCGAGAAAGGGAAAGTTGAGGGCTTTAGAGCTAAATGCTTGAAAGATAATTTTCAAAAAGAGAGAAAGATCTTTCAAACTGAGATTTCTAAACTTACTCAGAAATTATCTGGATTAGCAACCGAGATTTTGAAGGAACAATTGGTCAAATCTAATTTACAAAAGAAATTTGATTTAATTCTCGAAGAACGAAATGCCTTAGAAAGCAAGATCAAAGGTGTTCAACCTTCTTATGCTTCAAGTTCATTTTCGACAATTCGTTCTTCAAAGAATTTTGTCAAATCAAAGGATTTTTCAAAAGATCATATTCGACCTTCCAATTTTTTCTATAATTCTCGTGTTGATAATAAAGATAATCAAACCTTCAAGAAAGTAAAAATGGAGTGGAGAGTTAAAGGAACCACTTCTGCTCCAAAGCCATTTGTCCCTGTAAAGAATGCCAAGAATAACATAGCTTTCCATGCTAAACCTTTTATGAAAACTGATCATGTTTACTCTGTCAATAAACAGATCAGCTTATCTACACAAAGTTTGTGTTGTTCTTATTGTGGAACAAATGACTTTGTGAAGAAAGACCATTCTAACTATTGGTATGGTACTTATAGTATCCCCAGTCCTCACTATAATAGGGCATCTAACCGTCAAGGATCCATCCCAAGATGGATACCCAAATCCCTCTAATCTGTTTTGTAGGAACGTCATGTACATTTAAATTAGAAGATTCTTTTCACATGACGAGCATTCAAAGGTTAGGCCAATTTTGAGGGGGAGTACTATCGTATGCAAGGTATGTGAACTTCAACTAAATTCAAAGACCGTGGGAATTCATTCTGGATAACTTACTTGTGTTTGTTATTCTCCATGTTTAAATTCCATGATTGCCACGTGTCATTTTTCTTGAATTAGTTATTTCCATGTCTCACATATTTGTAGATTTTTCGATGGAAATACACTCGTTTGAATTCCTAGTTGTTTTTCAAGTTCGCTATTTCTTGCAAAATGATTCCATTCTTATCTGATATAATAATTGTGACTTGTTCTTCACAATTATACTTTCTGATCATTGTCTCATTTTTGCAAACACTGTGCTTGCTGAGTCAATCTGTTTTGCGCTTGATCTTGTTTATTGAAACTCTGGTATTTCAAATATGACTTCTGAATAATACAGTTCAGAAATCGTTTCTTAAATGTTATGACTTCTGATCACCTCAGATCAGAACTCGGACTTCATTTTATTGACTTCTGATCAAATCAGATCAGAACTCGGTCTTAAATGTGTGACTTCTAAACACTTCAGTTTAGAACTCGTACTTCAACTGTTTTACTAAACTGTTATACTCGATGCATGAAAGGAGTGTTAGGTCTTACATTGTTTCTATGGTCAAGCCAGAACCGGAAGGACCTACCCAAGAAACACATCCTTATAGACAACAGTGAGGGGTCTAGATTGTTAGATGAGTTTGGAGTGAAAAGAATATGGTGAGGTTGTGACAGGACTTAAAAGAATTATTGGTCCTTACCAAACCGAGTCAGTTATCCGGGTAACCACACAATCTATTCATTCTCGTTCTTTGGAGATGAATATTGAAACAGACATGGACCCAATGTCGATAACTCGTGTCACCCCACCCAGCCACTCAAGTATCTCACAACAGATGCTTGTTTCATATATTCACGGAGATTTAGCACATAATCTATCTATTCCTCACTCGGAGGTCTTAGATATTGAAACAGGAAGACATCCGCTCCGGTCTCCGAACTTCATATTCTATTTGTTGGGAACTGAAGATTTGCCAAGTATGGTTAGTACTGCCAGAACAACAATACTACTGCCAGAGCAAAGTTAGTACTACAAGTAAAAGTTAATGCTGCTGGAACAATGTTAGTACTGCTTGTGCATAACGATGTTAATGCTGCTTGTGATCATAATTATGGAATGCGAGAATGTTGGAGATAAAGATGGAATGATTGAAGATAAGCATGAAAGAATATTCTGAAGATCAATTTTGTTTTGATAGTTATCTTGTAATTATTTAGTATAAATAGATTTTGATAGATAGCTATTCGGTGAGATTTTTTTAGAATTCGTTTTTGTTTTAGAGAGAATTAACCTCAAGGTTTAGAACCCTATTTCTAGAGAAGTAGAAGTCGTCTTGTGGAGCCTGTTCAACAAGATTGAGGTTTGGTTGTAAACTTGTGAGTTGAAGTATTGAATACAAACAGATTGTGTTTTCTGATTAGTTGTTCATTGAGTGTGTTTGAATTAAAGTTCTATTCCGCAAGATTCTTTAATTCTGATTTCTAAGTATAATTATTCTTGTTTGGAATCGATCCTGACAAGTGGTATCAGAGCTTGGTTTCTTAGAAATCTACAATCATTATGAACAACACAGTTGAATCAAACAGTACTCTTGTTTCAAAGGTTCCCATGCTCAGGCCTAATGAGTTTGACATGTGGAAGATTAGAATCAAGCAGTATATTTTGCTTACTGATTATTCCATCTGGGATATTATAGAGAATGATCCATGTGCTGAAGGAAGGGTTGACCAGATGGCAAAAGACCCCCTCCAAAGACTGATGCAGAAAGAAAGGTTAGACAAACAGAGATGAAAGCCTTAAGCACTCTGCTTTTGGCTATTCCCAATGAGTATCAGCACCAATTTCATCACTGCACTGATGCTCAGATTTTATGGAATGCATTGGAAAAGAGATTCACTGGTACCAAGAGCACCAAGAGGAACCAGAAGGCAATTCTTAAGCAACAATATGAAAATTTTACTTCTACAAAGAATGAGTCTATGACTCAAACTTTTGATAGATTTAATAAGTTGATTGGAGAATTGGCTACAGTTGGAGTTCGTATGGAGGCTGATGATGTAAACAGGAAGTTTCTAAGATCATTAGGTGAGGAATGGAAAATGTATACTGTGTCTTTCAGACAGAATGACCAGTTAGAAGATAAAGAGCTTGATGATCTTTACAATGATCTTAGGGTATTTGAAGCAGAGGTTGAAGCCAAGAAGAAGCCCTCAGGATATGTGTATAATGCTGCACTCCTATCAGCATCAACTGATTCTACTGCTAACCCTGAATCAGTTAGTACTGCTGGTGGAGTCAATCAGGAGAAGGCCAATGATTCTGTACTAGAAGCTTTCTTTTCTAGTCATGTTAACTCCTCATTAATTAATGATGACTTAGAACAGATTAATGCTGATGATCTTGAGGAGATGGATATCAAGTGGCAGATGGCTATGCTTTCTATGAGGGTGAAGAAGTTTATAAAGAGGACTGGGAGAAACAACTTTTCCCAAAGAAGAGAAGATGGTGCTGGGTTTGACAAGTCTAAGGTGGAATGCTACAAGTGTCATAAGATGGGACACTTTGCCAGAGAATGCAGAGGTGGAGTATCTCAAAACAACCATCAACAAGCTCAGACTGGAAGCTTCAACCAGAACAGAAACTCTGTTCAAGCCCTTATTTCTCAACAAGGAATGGGATTTGATTGGAGTGATCAAGCAGAAGAGGCAATTCAGAATCATGCACTCATGGCAGAAGTCTCAGATCTTCCTACTGAGGTAAAATCTAATCTCTGTTCTCAAGCTTGTATAGACACTGTGAAAAAGTATAGAGATCACAACCAGGGAATGTGTGATGACCTTAAGAAATTAGAAAAGGATAGAAGAGATTATGTAGTGATTGTTGAGAGGTTTGAAGAACAAATTAAGGCTTTTCAAGCCAATGAACTTCAACACTCATATGATACAAACTACTGGAAGTGGGAAAAGAATGGTCTGGAGTTCCAACTGAAAGAGTCTAGGGAGGAATGTGAGAAATTAAAAGGAGAACTTGAGAAAGTAAAACTTGATGTTGAAAAGTTTTCATGTGCTTCTAAAGTCATGGACACCATAATAAATGCTCAAATCCACAGTAAGATGAAACCAGGCCTAGGGTACAATGCCACACACCCACCCTACAACAACACATACATCCCTCCTAGGTCAGACCTGTTAGAAACCAAGGATAGGAAGGACTTACCTGAAGGAGCTACTAAAGTAGATCCATTATATGAAGTTGTTGTTGAGGATAAAACTGAAAAAGAAGAGTCTAAGAAAAGGAACAAGAATGTCAGTGGTGAGATCCCCTTAGAGAATTACATCAAGACTAATGAGGAAAGGTGGAAGTCCCTGGGATAAGAACAATGAGATGAAAAGATCTGAAAAAGGAAAGGGAGTTCATTATACACAGACCACTGTTGTGAATTCCAATACTTGTGAACATTGTTCTTGCAAGAATTCTCAAAAGAATGAACCCCAAAAACATGATAAAAAGAGGGGAAATCAAAGAAACTGGAATAATCAGTGGGCTCAAAAACAAGGAGTTGATCTGCAAAGGATTAACAGACCAAAACCTTGTTTTATCTTTGGCAAATTGAATCACCTTGCCAAACACTGTTATTTCAATCCTATTAACCAAAGGATAAATTTTCAAAGAACTTTTCAAAAATCAAATGGTTATAGGAAGCCTGTAAGAAACCATGTGGCTAAGAAACAAGCTAAATCCAAAAGCCACATGAGGAAAAAGACTGAAAAAGAATGTGTCACAATGTGGGTTCCTAAAAGCACTAGTGTTAGTACTGCTGCCTCAGATAGTACTGCTGCTAGCAGTGTTAGTGCTGCTAACACTGTTAGTACTTCTTCTAAAGATAATACTGCTTCTAGTGTTTGTGCTGCTAGACCAATCATCTTGACAAAGTACTCCAGTACTGAAGTTCCTCAGGTTGAAAAACTTATCCAAACTGAATGTAAGTACTTTGATGAGCAAGGGAGACCCAAGACCACTTTGGCTTGGGTTCCCAATAAAAACTAATTGATTTATCTTATGTGCAGGGCAACCAACAGCTCAAGGGGAAGAGCATCTGGCATGTTGATAGTGGTTGCTCCAGGCACATGACAGGTAACATGGCCTGCCTCAAGAATTTCAAAAGAATTGATGGAGGACATGTTGCTTTTGGGAATAATCCTGCAGGAGGTAAGATAAGTGGTAAAGGTGATGTATCAAAAGGTAAGATGACATTTGAGGATGTTTACTATGTTGAGCAATTGAGATACAACCTGTTAAGTGTATCACAGGTCTGTGACAAGAAACATAGTATATTATTTACTGATTCTGAATGCATTATTCTTGCTCCTGGATTCAAAGTAGTTGATGAAAACATGATACTATTGAGAACTCCTAGAAAGGATAATGTGTATTGTTTAGATTTAGAAAGTGTTTCATCTGATTCATCCCTAAACTGTTTGGTATCAAAAGCTTCAATGGATGAATCATCACTTTGGCACAGAAGGATGTGTCACATGAATTTTAAAACAATGAATAAACTTGTTAAAAATAATCTTGTTAGGGGTTTACCATCAAAAGTTTATTCATGTGATGATCATTGTGTTGCTTGTCTCAAAGGCAAACAACACAAAACTTCTCATAAGTCCAAAGAGATAAACACTATCCCAAATCCTCTTCAGTTGTTGCATATGGATCTGTTTGGCCCTACAAATGTCATGAGCATTGGCAAGAAGTCATACTGTTTAGTTATTATTGATGATTACTCTAGATTTACTTGGGTATATTTTCTGAGAACTAAAGATGAGACAAGTGGACTGATCAAATCTTTTATTCTTAGAATTGAAAACCAATCAAATCAAAAAGTGAAAGTCATTAGATCAGATAATGGGACTGAATTTAAAAACCTTGATCTAAACACCTTTTGTGAGGAAAAAGGAATTGAGAGACAATACAGTGCTC
Organism: Saussurea involucrata; assembly: GCA_033807775.1. Classification (NCBI taxonomy): domain Eukaryota; kingdom Viridiplantae; phylum Streptophyta; class Magnoliopsida; order Asterales; family Asteraceae; genus Saussurea; species Saussurea involucrata. The sequence continues at coordinate 165,768,763 of CM066320.1, forward strand.
CTAGGACTCCACAACAGAATGGTGTTGCTGAGAGAAGGAATAGGACACTGATTGAGGCTGCTAGATCTCTGTTAGCTGATTCAAAATTACCCACTACTTTTTGGGCAGAAGCAGTTAATACTTCTTGTTATGTCCAAAACAGAGTTTTAGTAATAAAGCCTAAAAACAAGACACCTTATGAGCTTTTTCAGAAAAAGAAACCATTTATTGGATTTTTCAAACCATTTGGGTGTCCTTGTACAATTCTCAATGCCAAATCTCACTTAGGTAAGTTTGATAGCAAAGCAGATGATGGTTTTCTTGTTGGTTACTCATCTCAGAGTAAGGCTTACAGAGTGTTTAATACCTCTTCTAGAATAATTGAAAAAAGTGACAATGTCAAATGCAATGAGAACACACCAAATCCTATTGGTTCAGGTCCTGATTGGCTATTTGACATTGATTCACTCACTAATTCTTTGGGTATCAGTAGTGATGTAAATGCAGGACAAAGGGATGCACCACCATCAGATCACAGAATTCAGTCTGTGATATTTCCACTCCCTACCATTGATCCTGTTGACTTCTGTGAACAAGAAAAGGAAGCTGAACCCATTCAGAATGAAGAAGAGAGAAGAATAGAGGAAAATCAGCCTTCAAGTCCAAATTCCAAAGAGTCTGAAGTGACTGAAGAAGCTGAAGAAAATCCAGACTTAAATGAGTCAAATCTGGATGTGAACTTACAAGAGGAATCTGGTCATCCATCAAGAACTCAGAAAAATCATCCTCCTGAGTTAGTAATTGGAGACATTGCTTCTCCCATGATGACTAGGAATCAAAGCAGACTTCAAGAGCTACAAGATCAGCAAAATACAGTTAATACTGTACTCACTTGCTTTCTATCCCAAATTGAGCCCAAAAAGGCTTATGATGCTATGAAAGATCCAAGTTGGATAGAAGCAATGCAAGAGGAGCTGCTACAGTTCAAGCTACAGAATGTTTGGAACTTGGTGGACCTTCCAAAAAGGTCATAGGGCAATTGGCACCAAGTGGATTTTTAGAAATAAGAAGGATGAGAGAGGAATTGTGATCAAGAACAAAGCCAGGCTGGTTGCACAAGGGTATACTCAGGAAGAGGGTATAGACTATGAGGAAGTCTTTGCTCCAGTTGCAAGGATTGAGGCAATTAGGTTGTTTCTAGCCTATGTCTCATATATGAAGTTCAAGGTCTACCAGATGGATGTAAAAAGTGCTTTTCTATATGGGACTATAGATGAAGAAGTGTATGTCTGTCAACCCCCTGGATTTGAGAATCCATTGTATCCTGACAGAGTGTACAAGTTAAAGAAGGCACTTTATGGTCTACATCAAGCCCCAAGAGCATGGTATGACACCCTGTCTACCTATCTCTTGGAAAATGGATTTGAAAGAGGAATCATTGATAAGACCTTATTCATTAAAAGGAAAAAGAAGGACACCCTACTTGTTCAGATCTATGTGGATGACATTATCTTTGGATCCACAAATGATCACATGTGTAAAGACTTTGAGGAGTTAATGCACAAGAGCTTCAAGATGAGTTCCATGGGTGAACTTACTTTCTTCCTTGGGCTTCAGGTGAAACAGAAGAAGGATGGGATTTTCATATGCCAATCCAAATATGTGAAAGACATCCTGGATAAGTTTGGATTATCAGACTAAAAGCCAGCAAGCACACCGATGGAGACACACAAACAGATCATTGCTGATCTTGAGGGGGAGGATGTGGATGTCCATCATTACAGATCAATGATTGGATCACTCATGTATCTCACAGCCTCTAGACCAGATATTATGTTTCCAGTATGTGTATGTGCCAGATTTCAAGTTACACCAAAGCAATCACACCTTCATGCAGTCAAGAGGATATTTAGATACCTAAGAGGGCAACCTAGATTAGGTCTCTGGTATCCTTATGAATCATCCTTTGATCTACTTGCATACTCAGATAGTGACTTGGGTGGAGCTAACATGGATAGGAAGTCTACTTCAGGTGGATGTCAGTTTTTGGGTGCAAGACTAGTATCTTGGCAGTGTAAGAAACAAACCACAGTGTCCTTATCTACAACAGAAGCTGAGTATATAGCTGCTGCAAGCTGCTGCTCTCAGGTTCTATGGATACAGAATCAGATGTTGGACTATGGGGTAACATTTCTTCACACTCCAATCTTCATTGACAACAACAGTGCTATTAGCATTGTTAACAATCCAGCCAAACACTCAAAAACAAAGCACATAGAGATCAGGTATCACTTTATTCGAGATTGTAATGAAAAGAAATTAATTCAAGTTGCTAAAGTTCATACCAATGACCAGTTTGCTGATCTATTCACAAAAGCTTTTGATGTGGGTAGATTCACTTTCTTGGTAACAAGTGTGGGCATGATCAACCTTGAATAAAGTCATGATTTTCAGTTTTTATACCTGTATTTCCTTCTATATTTGGTACTACTAACTCTTCTTCTCAGGATCTTCTGTATGACTCAGATTGACAAGTGCTGAAAAGTTACTACTGCCAGTGCATAGTTACTACTGCCAGTGCATAGTTACTACTGCCAGTGCATAGTTACTACTGCCAGTGCATAGTTATAGTTAATACTGCTTCGTACTTAATACTGCATGTGTCGTTAATACTGCTTTAAAAGAAAAATTAGGGCTAATATTGCTATAAATACCTCTTTCAGCCCGCCAAAGTTCATAACGTCTCTTTGAATTCTATTCATCTCTCTCTCTTTCTAACTATTCTCTCCCAAGAATCTCTGTTTTCTGTAAAGAATCCTCAGGTACAATGGAGTTTATCGACGAACACAACGAGATTGCCATGCTCCAGAAGCCAAAACAGTCCGCAGGTTTTCACGACATTGTGGATTTCCTCAAATACACGCATATATCCTATGCCCTAACGGTGACCCCGACAATCTACACCGAGCATCAGAAGCAGTTCTGGGAAAATGCCACCGTGGTGTCTGAAGATGGGCAGAAAATCATCAAAACAAGGGTGTGTGACAAACCCTTGAATGTTACAGAGGAGCTTATTCGCATCACTCTTCGATTGGATGATGCCTCAGGTATGACGTCTATTCCTAATGACGATCTATACTCAACTTTAACGAGAATGGGGTATGAAGGTCCCATTGGAATCTTTAAGTTTTTCAAGTCTAAATTTTCTACACAATGGCGATTCTTTGTTCATACCTTATTACATTGCATTTCAAAGAAAACTACTGGATGGAGTGAGTTTAGCAGTACCATTGCTTATGCCCTGGTCTGCTTGGCCACTGCCAGGAAGTTTAATTTTTCACAAATGATTTTCAATGATCTTGTGTCAAACCTGGAATCCAAAAAGAGTTTTTATATGTACCCAAGGTTTGTCCAAGCAGTGATTACTCAGGAATTGACGGATTTGCCTCAATTTACTGAGGTATATGTACCTAAACCCCCTAAAGGAAAGGTCTTCTCAAATATGAGAAGAACTTCCAGGGACTCGGAAGGAGTTGACACTCCATTGTTATCTACAATGATGGGTGTGTCCCACACACAAGAAGGTATGGCATCAGGGTCAAGGCCCTCATTAGACCAACCCACTGATAGCCAAACCCCACCTTCAATCACCAAAGAAATTCCTCAGTCCATTCTTCAAAGACCCACTCCTCACATAACCAAAAAGTTTACAAGAAGAATGGTACACAAGGCTCCTTCCCTTGATGTACCTCCTACAAGCCCAAAGCCTTTAAGCCCTCTATTGGAGCATTCTCCAATAGAGAATATCGAAAGGGAAACCACAGGGGTGTCTCCCAACCCCAAAAAGGTGCTCACTAAGGAGAAGGTTGAGCATGTGAGTAGCAAGGCTGCCACTACTTCTGCTAGCACAGAGAAGGACAGTGGTAACATAACTAAGACCTTCCTCACGGCAACTCAGAATGAGAAATCATTCAGAGGTCCCAGGTGCCAAGAAACCACGGGGGTAGGCAGTGCTTTTGCTAGGCAAAAGACACCTACTAAAATTTCCAGTGATCCTTTAAAGGAAGTAAAAACTCCTAAACAAGGTGAGGATAGATATACATATGAGGAATTGATGGAAACCATTGCCAATATCAACACAGATGTTGTAAGTCAGCAAAAGGAGATAGATGGACTCAAGAAAGTGGTCCTATATCAACATACACAGCTTGAGAAGCATAAGAAGCTGATTACAAAGTTGATGCACAGGAAGAAGAAAGCTTAGTATGTTCTTAAAAGAAGAAGCCCCAACAATGATGCTCCCAAAAAGGGGGAGTCAGAAGATGAATTCAACATGGAGAGTGCACAGGAAAAGGGGGAGAATGAGTGTGTTGAAGAATTGCAAAAGAAGCAGAAACTGATCATGCAGCAGAAAAGGTTAATGCTGCTAAAATTCAGAAAGAAGCAGTATCTACAAAGGAAGAAGCAGCAGAAACAAAGGAAGCAACAGAAACTAAAATGCCTACTTTGGAAGAAGTTGAAGTTGCAGAGGCTTTGATTAAAGCCAAACATGACACTCCTAAAAAGCAAGAAGAAACCCTGGGTGAAAAGCTGGTGTCACTGAAAAGAACAAGAACCAAGTCTATAGCTACCAAGAGGAAAGTTGTCAAGAAACCTAGGGTAGAACCAGTGGTAGAAGAAGAAAAAGAAGAGGATGTTCCAGAAAAGAAAGATGATACAAAGGTTGCTGAAGAAGAAGTAGCAACTCCATCAGGTCAACCAAGTAATGCTCAATGTGATATGTATATCACTATGGTTGATACTGATCCAATCAAAGTTGACCCATTATCTTCCATGCCTCCTGAGATCATCTTCTGGGATACCTTGGTAGATCAGAGAAAGGAGTACATTAGAGTCAAAAGAGCAGATGGGAAGTATGAGGTCTGTTCTACATGGGGAAGACTTATCAGAATGTGCTCTAGATCTGACGTAGAGGAGATGTACAAGGTTGGAATGAAGCTGTATGGAAATATGCTGAATGAGAAAGGGATGTCTATCACCAAATTGGTTCTTGAATACCTGTGCCTAATGTTCAAACCAGAAGCAGTTCAGTATATGATAGAAAGAAATTTTCAAGCCATTACTAACTGGATGCTCATTGAAAAATGTGGAGTGTATGTCATCACACTTGACTATACATATCATGAGTATTATTTGGTGGATGTTGCATACAAGCACAGCAAGAAAAGGTTGAATGGAATGCTACATGCTAAGTTGGCTTGCAACAATGATTCTGAAATGGGAAGATACTTGGTGAGAAGGATTATCAATCAAAGCCTGGGTTTGAATCCTGATTTATGTGTTCATGATTAGGTTTTGGAAGCATCATCTGAAGAACTTGACTTCTCAACCTAAAAAGTCAAGTTAGGGGGAGATTGTTGGGAACTGAAGATTTGCCAAGTATGGTTAGTACTGCCAGAACAACAATACTACTGCCAGAGCAAAGTTAGTACTACACGTAAAAGTTAATGCTGCTGGAACAATGTTAGTACTGCTTGTGCATAACGATGTTAATGCTGCTTGTGATCATAATTATGGAATGCGAGAATGTTGGAGATAAAGATGGAATGATTGAAGATAAGCATGAAAGAATATTCTGAAGATCAATTTTGTTTTGATAGTTATCTTGTAATTATTTAGTATAAATAGATTTTGATAGATAGCTATTCGGTGAGATTTTTTTAGAATTCGTTTTTGTTTTAGAGAGAATTAACCTCAAGGTTTAGAACCCTATTTCTAGAGAAATAGAAGTCGTCTTGTGGAGCCTGTTCAACAAGATTGAGGTTTGGTTGTAAACTTGTGAGTTGAAGTATTGAATACAAACAGATTGTGTTTTCTGATTAGTTGTTCATTGAGTGTGTTTGAATTAAAGTTCTATTCCGCAAGATTCTTTAATTCTGATTTCTAAGTATAATTATTCTTGTTTGGAATCGATCCTGACACTATTCACTGTGTCAATTGATTTTAACTTGTGTCCCAGGTTAAATCAATATTTTGAGCCAAATAGATAGAATTTCTTTTCTTCCACACATGCACGAGTCTTTGTGATTACCATTGCAATATCTTTGTGATATTGCCGGAACAGATTGAGAAGTAATTTTTAAAATTTTGCTTCAGTGATACCTGGAAGCCCTATCAGAGATACCCCATTGCCAACTTTGAACATAGGCCACACAATTTTTATATTGTTGTGATAACAGTTACTTTCGTGTTTCTGTGTTAGATTTTTACCCCGTTCTGGTTACTTACTGTTTTGATCTGGATTTTTGCTACTCGTCACTATTGTCTTTGAACGTGCATGATGCTCCGGATGCTCCTATTCATCATGAGGGGGAGAAAGGGTACAGATTCAAAGACACGGATTATCAAGTTGAGGGGGAGTTAGCAAAAGCCGAGGGGGAGTAAAGAAGTCCCCATGCAAAAGCCAAAGGGGAGTAACAGTTCCGAAAAGAGCTCAAAGCGAAAAGAGTTCAAAGTGCCTACAAGTGGTAAATTCTTCTCATCCTTCATCAAGTGGTGTTCGCTACAAATCTCTATTTCCTCCATCGAGCATATTGGTTCTACAAACTGAAGCTGAAAGCAAAGCCAACTCGCGATTCAAAGACAAATTCGTTGTTCACCGAATCCGTTTACAAAGTTGGAGATATGAAGACCAAGAGCTTTATTCATGGGGGAGCGCTGAAAAGACATGAAGTCAAGAAATACCGAAGTTTTCAAAGATTCAAGAAGAAGAGAAGATCAAGACCTGAAGGTTTCAAGTCCAATTTTTATTTATATATCTTTAGGGGGAGATTGTTAGGACAATAAATGTCCAACATATTTGAAAGATATATAAATAATTATATAGTTTAATTATAGAGTTTATTTAATTAATTGTAAAAGCCTTTAATCATAAATGGGCTTAGATTAGCTTGATGGGCCATGGGCCTGTGTGTTTAAGGCCTTGGTATATAAGGTTAGTGTTAACCTTGAATTAGGTTAGACGATTCATTATCATTCATTAGAGCTTATTGTTAGAAGTCGTTCCTTTACTTTCATTGTAATATTGTTGAACGATTAATTTATTGAATGAATACGAGAGAGATGACAGCTTGAAATCATCAATCATTCGTGTTATTTCTCATTGAATCGTTGTTACCTGTTAAACTGGAACTAACAAGGACTTACCCGGAAAAATAAGGAACTTCCGGACACTGTGGTTGTTCGATAAAATCGGATCAGGGTTCGATTAGGGTTGCTCTATTTCACTCCTGTAAGGTTAGATTTCGACCAAAACACAATAACAAACAGACCCAAATCGATTTCTAAGCAAAATAACTCGATTAGGATGGAAAAAATGAAGCTTTTCAAGAACAGAGACCAAAAACTAAGAAAACAATTTTGCTTAAAAACACAGTCAACCGATCAAATTAAGTTCTAAAAACTTGCAGAAACGTTAACAAGACTATTAGAAATAGATTGCGATGAGTGGAATCAAATGATTTTACCAGAAACAGAAGAATGAAAATTCTAGAAACCAATGGCAGTCGACAAAACTTACCAGGATACCTTTGAATCACCTTGAATTAATGTATGTCTGCTCTGATACCAATTGTGGATCCCAGATTAGTGCAATAACAATAGTAACAACGATCAATAAGCAATAATCAAGATTGATTTCAACTCGTCATCCATATATCATTCATTCAAAGAGTTTAACCATAAAGAGGTTTTATAATACGTGTTAGAATGGTTATGAATGATTAACCCTAACAATAATGCTAAACAAAACTATTTATACCCTTTTGAGGTATTTACATTTTCAACCCTTGAACTTCTATTCAATACAATTTAGCCCTAATAGTATGCAAAAGGCATTTGCATTTTAACAGTATTTTTCCTCTTTAATTCCTCTCGTTCCTTATCCTATTCATCAATTGTTTCAGTTCATCTGATTTTGTATTGGGATATGTCTTATCGAGGCCTAGGAAATTAAATTCATATAACGTAGGTACCTCGGATAAGATTCTTTTCAAATAGTGAGGGTTGTCATACCCTATTCCCCATTCAACATTAACGTACTTGAAATCTCTTGGTTTTTCAGATGAATGGTTTGGTCAGTTTGGCCACGTTTGTAAAACTTTAGTTCTAGATCCTTTATTTTCTCAAAAGGTTCTTTATTTTCACTTTGAACCAAAGAACACTGATAGATAATCTCAGTTCTCTCGTTCTCTTACTTATTGAGCTTTTCAGTTAGTTCAGATAGTTTAGTCTTTAACTCTTTAGATTTTTTAGAAATTGCATTGCACTTGACCTTTAAATTTTCAATTATGCACAAGTGACCAACATTTTCTATCCTAAGAGTGTCAATGACTTCATGTTGAACGTCAACCTTGTCACTTAATTCAGAAACTAAAAGTTACTTTTCTTTAATGGTTAGCTTATAGAATCTAGTTTGTTCACATTAAGCTGCATCTGATCGAATAAAGCTTGATGAATAGAAGCACATACTTGACAAGATTCACCAAATGGGGATGAGTTGCAGTCATCGTTTCCTGACTCGGACTGATTGGTGTGATTGCCCATAAAGCACAAATGGGCGTCAGCATCTTCTTGATCTTCCTCATCCGACAGGTTGAGCCAGTGATGTCATTCGGTAAGCTTTGAACGATATATCTCTATGCGAGCTTGTCGCCATCAAATCTTTTTTGCTCAGCCTCTGTCATTTGCGCATACGTCTTTGGCGCCCGAGTTGTTGCGGCACCGCTGGCTTGGGTTGGAACATCCATCATAGGAGTAGGTTGAGGGCCTTCTTCCAAGGACTGCAGGATCTTAGGGTAGAGGTCCTTGGACTCTATAAAGATCATGAATCGGTCGCGCCATTGAGGGTATTCTCCTTGGTAGAGAATCGGAGGCTTGGAATCAGTTTCAATTGCTAAGTCGTCTCTTGAAGTCATCTTAAAGTGCACTAAGGTGATCGTGAAATAGTAGAGTGATGATTCAATGTATTATCTTAATGCAAGGAACTACGAGTGAGATCCTAACGCAAAGTCTAAGAGTGTAAAAGAAACAGATTCAAATAAAACTGTAAAACAGAAAAACAATTACCACTGGACTGGAGTACTCGGATAGGAATCCGGATATATGTCCGGGAATAATGCAATCCGGATAGGAATCCGGTTACTGGAGTGTGCGGATAAAGATTCTGAAAAAATGGGGTTTCCGGATGCAGGTCTCCGGAAATGTAAGTGACCGGATAGAGTTCTCCGATAGATAGGTACCGGATAGGAGTCTCCAAAAATGTGAGTAACCGGATAAAGACTCCGGATAAATATCGGAAGTTTATCGGACAGTATAGAGTCCAGATACAGTTCGGTCTGGATATATTAGATATCCGGATGAATTGTATTCGGATAGATTGAATAAACTTACCCGGAAAATGCGTGCGGCGTCCGGATAGCAAAACTGAGCGAAGAACACGGATCTGGGACTGAATTAGGGTTGATGATCTTGCTTCCTGAAAGATGTGAAACCAAAGGAAACACGACAACACACAAACCCAAATCGATTTTGCACCTAAAAACAACTTTTTGATGAAAAAGTGCCCACACAGACTCTAAACCAAAAACTTGATTTTTATCAAATTGAATGAGTATATGATTGAATTAGATTATGAAAACTTATCAAACTCGATTAAACACACTAAGAGATGGAATGGAATGATTTGTATTCAAAAATTTATTCAAGAACTCAAAAATCAAAAATTTATAAAACTTACCAGACGTGCGATTTTCATAAACTTTGAAAAATACCTTGAATCAATCTTGTCTCTCCGCTCTGATACCAATTGTGGATCTCATAATAGTGCAATAACAATTAACAATCAATAACACAATGAGATTTTCAATGAATGTAGGTCATATGATTGAATTGTATTAGAGAGAACGTTTATAGAGAACCGTATGCTAATAATGATTGATTAACCCTAAACAGGGTTTAAGCAAAACTATTTATACCCCTTTAGGGTATTTACAATATTAACCCCTCAACTTTAAGACAATACAAAATAACCCCAACAATATCGATGTATAACCATATTCAACCAATAAACTTGATGTTAAGGCTATGAAATTCATTAATAAAGCCAAGTAATAAGATTTACTCTTACTCGAGAATTTCGGGGTGTTACAATGTAGCACACGAAAATCAATAAAAGTTTGAGTACACAAAATCTCCTAGGGTTCACTTTGAATCCTTTGAGATAGACTTTCCACTAAAGTCTATTCTCCTTGCCATATCTGACTTGTGGCATCTGAACCATATGTCATCCCCTTAATGTCCTCTTCAGAGAAAATTGTTGACATTTCAGATCCTACACACAAAACCACGTCTATATCCCAACACATAGATAGTGTTGATACGGACTTGTTTGAAGTCCTCCAAATAGAAGATTTATGCTCCCATCCTAACTTCTCTCCATTATTTGAACCTGATACTACAACTTTCATCCTCCCCACTTTGGATGATTCTCTTTTGCCAACCCAATCGAATCCCTCTTGCTCAATACAATTCCAATCATAAAATTACCGAAAGGTGATATTGACTAAAATCTTATACAATGCTTTGTCACCTTCCTACACAAATTACATGTTAAAGTTGATAAGTCGGGCATCTCAAAACACTCTTTAGAAGCAACACATCCAAAAGTTCTCATCCATCCATATTCACTGTTGAAGACAAGTCATGCATCATAAAGATCAGAAGTTTTCAAGAGTATTAATTCATCTCTTCGGATGTTAACTTTCAAGGTGGATGTTCTACTTGATTCCTCCAGTGCTATTGAGGGGGAGAAATCCAAAACTATTCCTTCCAACAACACTAGGAAAGCAACAGATTCAATATCTTGGGGGGGGATCAATAACTCAGGGGAGAAACAGATAGATAAAGGAAAACGAAAGATAACACCCGAATAAGATATGATTCAAAGAAAATAATTAAAAGAAGTTGCTTGGAGAAGTAAAAGAACGGATCACCTATATCTTCAGCCTCCAAAACCAAACTTTAATCTAGAATTTTTGTAAAACATCTTTTGATTATACTTTGTGTGGATATGAAAGAAAGTTTGTTTTAAGTTCATTCTATGTTACAATTTTTTTTTTGTATTTTAAATGTATTACACTTTGTAGTCCAAAGAAGAAAATAAAAAGATAGAGAAAGAATGAAAGTAAACAAAATAAAAAAGTGCTAAAAAAAGAAAAAGATCAAAAACAACAAAGGCAAAAAGAAACTGAAAACTGATCAATAGATTTTACGAGTTTGAATTTCTCGTTTATGAGTTTTGGTACCATTTTATTTTAAGTGTTTTACCAAGGAGGTGTCTATTTGTATTATTGACAAATAGTGGGAGATTGTTAGTCTCTACATTTGGATTTGTAAATAATACAAATAGATATCCGACCAAAACACTTACAAAACTATCCTTATATTTTGCTTTAGAAAGAGCATATCAACTAACCAGGCCTATATGGTATTTCATATGGAATCCAATAAAGAGAATTTTATTTCTCAGATCTATCGAATTCTCAAATCCTCATGAAATATTCGAAGTCATTGATATCCAATAACACTTTACTTCATAAGTGTCTATGGCTGGAAACCGTTGTACAACTTTTACCTCGAAATAGACAAATATAGGATTTTTATTTGTAAAAATCTTGTACCCATCAGTATCAATTCAAAGTGTAAAAAGCTTTAAAGAAAATCAAATACTAGTTGAAGAGAGTTCAAGATGGTCACCAAAGCGGATTTGGAGTACAAACATATCCAACAAGTTTGGCTCACTAACTCTCTTAAACTTTCATCCTAGTATGGGAACATGCAAAAACATGTTAACCTAAGAAAGTTCTAAAAAGCACTATTTTATTAGTGTCATACTTCCTTTATTGTACCCTCTGCATACAAAAGGATGAGATGTGTTAACAAGTGTCCGCATCAACTACAAATGCTGAAGTGAAAGGTACAAGCATGCATGGATCAACAAATCGGATGAAAACACATGTTAAAGTTGAAGGATTGCATTTAATGCAATGAAGGCTATAAAATATATTCTTTGTCATTGTTTGCAAACCACCCGTTTTGAAAGAACTTTTCTGTGAAAGTTTCATAGTAAACTCAGCATCATAATTTGAATATTATCTTAGTTTTTCATATTTGAAAGAGAACCTTCTTTTTTCTCTCTTTCAGTGTTAGTAAAATTTTCACCAGTCAGATTGTTTAGGATCGTATGTCTTACCTTTATAGCTTCTGCAACAAATATGTAATTTTATGTTTTAGTAAAATATAAAATTAAAAGTAAAAAATTTGTTGTGTTTGTATTCAACCCCCTTCCACAACACTTTCTTTGTAAGTCATAGTATTTCAGGACCAACGTATATGTATATAACACTATTTTATCGTTGTGTTCGAGATGATGAGTAAGATGATTGAAGCACTACTCTTTATATCCTTTTATCTTTCTTATTCTTTCAACAAACAACAACCCACCATTGGATTTTGGGTTTCTTGTTTGTTCATCAAATATTGTAGTTAGGGAAGTTGAATTTGGGTTCTTGTTCGTTCAATAAACGACTCAGCTTGGATTTGGGTTTCATCGAGGTTTTAAACTAGATTTGACAGTGGTAGCACGATGGTCGAACCTAATATGACTTATCTCGTAATTCAATGGCTGGCTAGAAAACCACAAAGCATGCCCCTCAAGTTTGATGGTATTAATATTTAGCCCTCTCACTTACCAAAATAAATTTGGCTCATTGGAATTTTCTAAAACGTAAAGCAATCCCTAACACCCTTAATCTTTCTATATATTATTCTTTTTATCAATGTGTGAATTTACTTTACATTTTTAATTGTAAATGACAAAATTTATATCATGTTTCTTCCATTCAAGCTTTCATGTATTACACTTAACTTTGTGCTGGTCTTTTTAGTAACGTGATGACGATACATAACAATATTTCAAGGGATAGATGAAATAAAGAAGGAGAAATCCCTAGATTTCATCAAGTGTCAAGTATTATCGTCTACCTATTCCATTTGAACAGGATCACAGCCGGAACCAAGAATGTGCATAATTCCAGTTCCCTATTCGCAACAAGGGTTACATCACGTTTCTTATGCCTTAAATTGAATAAGGTTCACCAAATGAAATATTTGTATGCTATTAGTTGTTAATAGTGGTGTAACACCCCAAAAATGGGGATAAACAAAAACTTCCATAAAACGGAAAGAGTGCTATATAAATGTCATAGCATGAGCCTCCAAAAATGAGGAATTTACAAACGTTTGTTTAATTACAAATAGTAATTTAACGGAAATAAATGGCAACCAACTAATCTAGTTTCTAAAGTAGAAATAAGATTACAAAAGGGGTGTCATCTCTAAACCAAGTATATCATTTCAATAATGGCATCCCAAAAGTGATTCCCCAAGCTCACACTCTCCTACCTAAGCCTTCTTATTGACGGCCCTGCTAGAACCTGAGATATATGTCGACACCAAACAAGTGTTAGGCCAAAAATCCTAGTGAGCTTGAACAAATATCAATCATGCAAGAATTATACATAAAGAACAATTATTCCAAGTTCCACAATCGTATTTGAAGTCAACAGGGGAGACCCATAACACCAAGAAGTTCCACCCAAAGAGTTGAGATACCTTAGTGTCAACTACTAAGAGCAACACCAAAAGGCCCAATACATTCGGGGATACAATAAAGGCATTGCCCTAAATGGCGGAGGTCTAGGCACATACCCGCACGATGGCACCCAATACTATGTCCTCCTAGTGAACACTTAACTTGATTCATTCAAAAGCTCAATTTGGCCATAAGGCACATAAGGATGTAAAATCCCATTTCCAACGCCATCATAGGCAACGCATGGCTAATGTTCCATTTTGACATAAGGGACTTCCACATAATGTTTCAAAATACTTAACTAGCCACTTAGGCACATATTTAACACATATAAATGTCCAACAATAACATATCAAGATCAATATATCCATTAAGCCAAGTAAATTAAGCCAAACTTAACCAAGAACACACTTAACCATCATTTGAGCAAATATTTGAATCTTGGGTCAAAACCCTAACTTGGCCGTTTATGAAATCAAGCTATAAAACATTTATTCTCATGAATACGTCATAAAACAACTCTAAACATAGTAAGTGTAGTATTTCCAACATCAAACACCATAAATGCACTTAAATGTGTCAAATGTCCTTTTGCCAAAAACTAGGGTTTGTATAATAACAAATAGGAAAGAAAAATAATCAACTATTGACATGCATCTAGTTTGACAAGGGTTAGAAAACTCACAATCTAGGTTTTTAGATCAAAACCTAGAAAACCAAGAAAACCCTAGAAGTTTGTTGGTGAAGATAAGAAGAATGCTTGATTAAAGCTTGATTCCTTGTTCTTGATGCTCTCAAGTATCCTTTAATGCTCAAAAGAACTACCAAACCCTAGGTAGCATTTAATGGAAGATGAAGGTGTGTGGAAAGGAAACTGCCCGAAATGCTCTAAAAGTCGGGTTCCAAAGCTGCTGAATGAGAAGAATGAGAGAAAAACGCTGAAGTCGACCTTTTAAACTCCTAATGCCTGCTAGCAATTTCGCGGGTGTGATCCCGCCTACGGTACATCTACGACAACTATGCTGTGCGACTATGCCCTCGTGGCAATGTCGTCGGGAACCCCCAGCCTACTGTTTTCACTTTGGTTTTCCAGTTACTTCTCGCGCTAAATCATCAAGGTTCGAGACTAGGTTCAGGTAGTTAAACTATTTTAAAATAATAACAATTTAGGACGAACTAAAACATAATTTTTAGTTTTTCCTTACCAAAATTCTGGGGTGTTACAAGTGGTAATGGGGAAACATAATTATAGATGATTGATCGAGTAGTTATAACTTACTGAGGAGGCATGAGATGTTTAACTCCTAAACAACCACTAAACGTCAAAATGCTAGGTGATATCGTTTATTCATTTGATTTTGTAACAATTCTGATTATTCACTTGGTTTTTATTGTTGCCTTTCTTCTTGGCAGTGGCAATGGTTGCTGATGGAGACAATCTATGATGGTGATTGATGATAATAGGGGTGGTAATGTTGGAATAAGATCACAAACGTGATTTCGAAAATTTAGTAAAGTAAGTTACAAAATCGTCCACATGGTTTGTTGAAAACACTGGATCCCCCCCCCCCCCCCCCCCACCACCACCACCACCACCACCACCACCACCACCACCACCACCACTCATTATCTTTATGCTGATGAGTATCTTATGTGTCTTTCACATGAGGGTATTTTTGATATTTTATACTTTTTAAGTAAACTAATTTTATTGTACAAGTGTGTAAAAAGTATGTACAAGAAATTGAAGCATTTGATTAAAATGACCTACATGAGATGTAATCAAATATCATCGACAGACCATGTGGTGCTAGTTAGATCCTCTCACTGTTGTCTTCATGAACTTGACATTAGAAAGATTTTGTCCCTCATGATCATCCTCTCCTCTAAACTCCCGCCGACACTTCGTTATCATAGATATGCACTTTCCTGCTCCTACCTCCTTATTCCGTGTTTACAACAACGACTTTCAGTGGTTCAAAATTCACTCAAAGTTTCTTGCTCTTTATAACCCACCTCGATGTCTGTTGGTGGTTTTGAAAAGAAGATAACAATGGTAAAACCCTAAGATTTTTAACAAAAACAAAATTTGATAGAAAAAGTTCAATTTAAGCTATAAATGAAAGCATCATTGCCATATTTTCTCATGTATTTGATTGTTTGATAGATAATTTCAGGAATAAAGTATGAACACAAAAAAGAAAATTGTTAAAAGAAAATAATGGCACAAAGTTTGTCAGAAATAATCAAGTTACCAAATGATCATTGGCTCAACGTATCTGGGTTACAAATAAAGCCTAATCTTCCACGTGATCAAGGATTTAAGTTTCACCAAACGTCAGGGTCGTTCCTGATATTTTAGAGGCCTTGTGCGAATAACTAAATGAGTCCTTAATTTTTTATTTAAATTATTTATTAAATTATTTTTACTACATGTCAACATTTATATAATAAATCAACGAATAACTCATCTTTGACTTTGAACAAATTGTTCATCTTTTTCTTCTTTTCGACACTAAATATTAATTGTTAATGTTATTATGTTAGTGTGGATTCAAAATTTATAGTTTTTTTAAATGTTAGTGTTTTTTAAATTTCATAACCCTTCCTACAAGATGTCCGTAAGAGAGGTAGATGGTAAGAAATAACATGTATGTGAGTGAATAAGGTGTATTAATAGCAATCCCCTTTATATAAAATTGATCAATCATTATGGTAATGACGAAAACACATATCAACAAAAACCTTTCATTAATCTATTGTCGTTAAAAAAACACTATATTAAAAATTAAAAATGCTCCAAAAAAACATATATAGAAAAATTAAAGCAAAGTATAAAATAAATCATTGCAAAAACATTAAATAACCAAAGTTATTCAAAATATCTAACAAATATTCTATAATTTTTCTAAAGTAAAGAATTTTAAAAAATACATTTAACTCAAACAGTTACTTTATTTTAGTAATTTCGGTATTAATTATATTATTAAAATCATAACACATTTAACCTTACTAGTGGAAACAAAATCTCTCTGTGCTAAAAATTAAGTTTTAAAAGCCTCTACTTTCTCTATCTTACAAAGAGGTAAATCTTGTTTGGCAAAAAAAAAGTCTGCCTCTTGATGGTTCAAAACTCTATGAATAATTTTGCATCTTAGGTCTCCCTTAACCATTCAGCGCTCTAATTACCAAACAACCATAATTCATTTTGTACTATGTCATAATAGCCTCTTAATCATTTTGACCGCTCTAATTAATCATTTTGTACCTAACCATTCAGCAACTATCAAACAACCCATAATTTATAAAAAGAACTTACTAAAGCAAATTATACAATTTAATTATCCAATTAATAAAAATTAGGAAAAGAACTAAAAATATTTATATATTTAAGTTATCTTTAAAAAGAATAAAAATAAAATCGTTAAAATTTCCTATATTTAATAGTCCCAAAAAATTTGTAATAAAAAAACTAATTTAAAACGAAAGTGCATGTTGAGGGATTCGAACGTGGGACCTTGCCACTGCGTTGCCAGCTTCCTTCGTTAACTATTTGCGCTAATCAATTTATATAACAATTTTATTAAAGGCAAAAAATAAAAAATAAAATATTTGGAGGCCCCCGACAATCAGAGGCCCTGTAGGGTAGAACACCTTGGCACACCCAAGGAATGAGCCTGCCAAACGTGGGGAATGTACGTAAATATCATATACTTCAAAAAATAAGAGTCATCAAGTTGAATTAACTTCACAACCTTACTGATTTGAGGTCATAAATTAACAAAGTATTATCCTCGTAACTTCTTTGTTAATGTATGTTTTTTCGTAAACAAAAATACACGTTACACATTAAGAGGTGTTTACATTTAGTTGTAAACATCACAAATATTACTTTATCTATTTGAATGTAATTCAAATCAGCTTTGATCATATAAATATCTGTCACAGATTATCTGAAGATAAAGAGTTGTAAATCTTATCACATATCTACATACATTTTACACCATTCCTTACCTTCGACTAAGAATCTAAGATATATTAAATTTGTTTAAGTTGATTCAATCATGAAGTTCTTGTTGTTGAAGAAACAACATATATAATACTTGAAGAACAACGAAACATAAATACCATTAAAGTCAGAGACTCTTCATCATCATAGAAGAAAGTTAAGATTTTTTTCCTCAAATCTCCGATCTGAATTTATTCTTAATTCGTTTTGTGATTTGATATTCAAGGATAATCAAACAAAAACTAGAATACATGTTTTTTGAAATTTAATTTCATGATTACATGAGTATTTGTCTAACTATTAACGTTATGCTTCACAGGGGTTAGTCGGGTTCGTTGCAAGCTAACCCGGAGGTTAAAGAAAAAGGTAAAAAAAATCAACAATACTATTGGGCTGATCTCTATGTTGGGCTAGCCCTCTTTGTTTTTAGTCTGGTTGAAATAAGGCCCAAGCCAAGCATCCGTTGCTAGTTATCCAGTTTACTCGGTCATTCTCTGAGTCATCGTGTTGAACGCAGAATTAGGGTTGTTATGATTTGTTTTTCTTTTTCAGTATTTTTCGTTTTTCCGTTGTGTACACTGGCTATTTAATGCCTCTCTGTTCTTGAATAAAATCATTAGAATTTGGTGAGTCTAATTAACTTGTTATCACTTGTATCTAACAAGTGGTATCAGAGCGTAATTCCTTTCACGAGAGTTCCTGAGAGTATTCAAGCAATCGCTGTGATGGGGGAGGAAACAGGACAGTTTCATAGCCCCAGTGTACCCAATTTTGACGGAGACTACGACCATTGGAGTATGGTAATGGAGACCCTTCTCCGATCAAAAGAATACTGGCGAGTGGTAGATGAAGGGTACGTCGTAATCAGGTCGGGGGAGCAGGCAACAGCGACGCAAATGAAAAACTACGAGGAGAACAAGCTTAAGGATTTAAAAGCTTGTAATTATCTGTTCCAATCGATAGACAAATCGATTTTAAAGACAATCACACAGAAGCAGGCGTCTAAACAGATATGGGATGCTATGAAGCTCAAATATCAGGGAAATGCTAGAGTAAAAAGAGCTCAATTGCAGCGGCTTCGAAGGGATTTCGAGACGTTGGAGATGAAAGCTGGAGAAACAGTTACTGATTACCTTGGACGTGTCATGGTTATTGCAAACGATATGCGGAATGCCGGTGAAGATATGAGTGATGTAAAGATTGTAGAGAAAGTGCTAAGAACCATGACAGAAAGTTTCAACTTCGTGGTTTGTACCATAGAAGAATCAAAGGATCTTGATTCCATGACAGTAGATGAACTTCAAAGTTCCTTACTGATTCATGAAGAAAAGATCAGAAGAAAGGTGAATGATGAACAAGTCCTAAAGGTTGAAAACGATCATAGTACTGGACGCGAAAGAGGCCGGGGCAGAGGAAACTCAAATAGAGGAAGAGGGCGTGGCCGAGGAAGATCACAAAGTGAGAACAAGCCTCAATTTGACAAGTCTCAAATTGAATGCTATAAATGCCATCAGTTAGGGCATTTTCAATATGAATGTTCAAATGATGCCCGTCCAGTAAACTATGCAGAATTTGAAGACAATGAAGAACTTCTGTTGATGGCTTCAGTTGATATTGAAGGATATGAAAAGGAAACCGAAATGTTAATGGCAGCAGTAAGTGAAGACAAGCACGATAAGGAGAGATTCTGGTTTCTAGACTCGGCTTGTTCAAACCACATGACGGGTATTAAGGAGTGGTTTATTCGCATAGATGAGACGTATCAACACAAAGTCAGATTGGGAAATGGCCACAGATTGGAAGTCAAAGGAAAGGGTGATGTTCGCCTGACTGTGAACGACATAACACAGATCATTACGAATGTTTATTATGTACCTTTACTAACATCAAATCTCATCAGTGTTGGGCAGCTTCAAGAAAAGTCCTTGACTTTTGTTATTCAAGGTGGTGTTTGCATGGTTTTTCACCCTCGAAAGGGTTTGATCATTACATCCAACATGACCAATAACAGGATGTTTCCTGTTAAGGCCTCATTGCAGCCTCAAGAATTGAAGTGTCTACAAGTCAGTGAGGATTCTAAGACCCAACTATGGCATAAGAGGTTTGGACACGTCAACCACAAAGCCATTAGAACCATGGTATACAAAAGGATGGTGAAAGGTCTACCCTCAGTTGCAGAAAAACACGCTGTATGTGAGACATGTGCCATCGGAAAACAACAGAGAGAGGCGATACCCAAGAAGAGCAATTGGCGTGCTACAGAGAAGTTGCAATTAATACACACAGACTTGTGTGGACCCATCACTCCAGCCTCAACCAGTGGAAAGAGGTACATACTTGTGTTTATCGATGATTACACACGAAAGTCCTGGGTTTATTTTTTATCACAGAAAAATGAAAGTTTTGAAATGTTTAAAAACTTTAAAAATTCTATGGAAAAAGAGACTGGCATGAATATCAAGTGTTTGAGAAGCGATAGAGGAGGTGAGTTCACCTCGAATTCATTTAATGAGTTTTGTGAAGCTCAAGGTATTAAAAGGCAGCTTACAGCCGCCTACACCCCGCATCAAAATGGGGTTGCAGAGCAGCGAAACCCGGCCTTAATGAACATGGTTCGGTGTTTATTAGCTGAAAAATCAATACCTAAATATTTTTGGGTAGAAGCAGCAAAGTGGGCGTGCCATGTGTTAAACAGGTGTATGAGCAGGAGCCTTGATGAACAGGTACCAGAGGAGCTTTGGACGGGCTTGAAACCAAGTGTAGAGCATTTTAAGGTATTTGGCTGCATAGGGCATGTCCATATACCTGCTCAATTACGAACAAAACTGGATGCAAGGAGTCACAGGTGTGTGTTTCTTGGTGTAAGCCAAGAATCAAAAGCCTATCGTTTGTATGACCCATCAAGTAAGAGAATTGTGATCAGCAGAGACGTGATATTCGATGAGGATGCAACTTGGGATTGGTCTAAAGAGAATAAGAAATCAGAAGAACTCATCATAGAAGATGATGAGAAGGTTCAAGGGAGTCAACATGAAAATGAAGATGTAGAAGATTCACAAAACACTCCCAACACGACACAGAATTCTGAAAATGAAGCAGGTTCACCAGTCCAAGGTATATCACAAACTCATGATGTTTCTAACAGTCCAATCTCGGCTACCACAGGAAATTTGCAGGATCAAAGTGTATCGGCTACTTTATCTGAGTCATCCACTCGCACACGAAGACCACCTGTGTGGATGGATGACTATTATACAGATCAAGACCCATTTAATGAAGATGAAGCTGGTTTCGCAATGTATAGTGCAATGGAAGACCCAGTGACGTATGAAGAAGCATGCAAAGATGAAAAATGGGTGCAAGCAATGAATGCCGAGATGACTGTTATAGAAAGGAACCACACTTGGGAATTGGTTGATCCTCCAGCTGGAACAAAGCCTATAGGAGTAAAATGGGTGTACAAGACGAAACTAAACGGACTTGGGAAGGTTGACAAGTACAAGGCGAGGTTAGTAGTCAAAGGTTATGCTCAACGGGAAGGAATAGATTATAATGAGGTGTTCGCTCCAGTCGCACGGTGGGACACGATCAGAACCTTAATAGCAGTGGCAGCACAAAGAAGTTGGACGGTGTACCAATTAGATGTCAAAAGCGTGTTCTTAAATGGTGAGCTCAAGGAGGTGGTGCATGTCACTCAACCGAAGGGGTTCATAAAGAAAGGAGAGGAAGCCAAGGTGTACAGGTTAAAGCGTGCGTTGTATGGATTAAAACAAGCTCCCCGAGCTTGGTTTAATCGGATTGAAGGTTACTTCATACGTGAAGGGTTCAAGAAGAGCTGTCATGATCACACGCTATTTGTAAAGAAGGTATGGAATAAAGTCATCATTGTTAGCTTATACGTTGATGATTTGATCTATGCTGGAAATGATCCTATGATGTGTGAGTCATTTAAAAGGTCTATGCAACTTGAATTCGAAATGACCGATTTAGGGAAGATGAACTTCTTCCTTGGTGTGGAAGTAAGTCAGAATTCAGAAGGAATCTCACTGTGTCAATCACAGTATGCAAGGGAGGTCTTAAAACGGTTCAAAATGTGGGAAGCAAATGATGTGAAGAATCCAATTGTTCCGGGTACCAAACTTATGACGCTCACACCAGGGAAGGACGTGAACAGCACCAAGTATATGAGTCTCATAGGAAGTCTCATGTATTTAACAGTGACGTGTCCAGACTTAATGTATGTGGTCAGCTTGTTATCAAGATTTATGGCTAAACCTAAAGAAGAACACATGGCTGTGGCAAAGCGAGTACTGAGATATATAAAAGGAACTATAAATTATGGGTTGTATTACGGGAAGGATAAAAGTCAGAAGTTGAGGGTGTTCACTGACAGCAATTATGCACGTGATCTAGAGGATCGGAAAAGCACCTCTGGGTACGTTTGTTTGTTTAATGGTGCTGCAATATGTTGGAGTTCACGCAAGCAAGAAGTAGTCACTCTGTCAACGACCGAAGCAGAATACGTTGCAGCTACAACATGTGCGTGCCATTGCGTATGGCTGAAAGGGTTGCTTGAAGAACTTGAAGAAAAAACTGAAATTGTGGAGGTTATGTGTGACAACAGTTCAACCATAAAGTTGTCAAAGAACCCGGTAATGCATCGAAGAACAAAACATATTGACGTACGGTTTCATTACATTAGAGAGTTGGTGAACAAAGACGTTGTTCAGTTGAAGTTTTGTAGGTCAGAGGAGCAGTTAGCAGATCTCATGACCAAGCCTCTGAAGTTGACAGCCTTTGAGTTTATCAGAAAGGAAATCGGAGTGCAAGATGTTAAACAAGCAGCTTAATGCTCGCCTGTTTAAGGGAAGGAATTTATTGGGCTGATCTCTATGTTGGGCTAGCCCTCTTTGTTTTTAGTCTGGTTGAAATAAGGCCCAAGCCAAGCATCCGTTGCTAGTTATCCAGTTTACTCGATCATTCTCTGAGTCATCATGTTGAACGCAGAATTAGGGTTGTTATGATTTGTTTTTCTTTTTCAGTATTTTTCGTTTTTCCATTGTGTACACTGGCTATTTAATGCCTCTCTGTTCTTGAATAAAATCATTAGAATTTGGTGAGTCTAATTAACTTGTTATCACTTGTATCTAACAAATACAAGTGATTCATAGAGCCCCCCCTCAGATATCAGAAGTAGGCCAAATCAGCCCTTCAATTTGCATTTGACAGATGTTCATCTGTCAACCATTGAAATCCCCAAATCCCGCCCTATTTCTTAAACCCACACTCGCAGCTCCCACTCAAGAAATAAACACACAAATTCACATACACTCTACACAGGTCGAGCAAAACTCATATACCAGACGTTCCAAATCCATTCATAGTCAATTACTTATTAATCAAAATGGAAACAGATGAAGAAGAAGCTTCAAGAATTGTTCCTTTTCAGCTTCAATTCGACAAGCCAGTAGCTTCCCAGGTTTGAAATACATGTACCCTTTAATTCGATTCGACAACCCTTTTCGGATCTCTATGAATCAATGCTGTCTCACTTGTCATGGCCAGTGTGTAGAAAATAAATCCTTCTAAAATTACTGTTGTATGTGAATGTCTGTGCATTTTCTCTATCTTTCTCCGAAAACCATTAAAGGAATTTAAAATTTGGATGTTAACAAGGGTAAAGAAGCCTAGTTTATTTTTATGTAATTAACAAAGAAACATGGCTCAAATTTTGAACTGCTAATAATTAGAGCTGTGTTTGTACACACTTCTTACTTATTTTTGCTTTTTCATGATTTTCAAAATCTTGAAGATAAATTGAGTTGAATGTATCTCTAAAGTACTAAAATTCAAATTTTGAAGATTAAAATAGCTGAATGGAATCCAGAGAAAGATTTGCTGGCTATGGTTACCGAGGATTCGAAGATTTTGTTGCATCGGTTTAATTGGCAGAGGCTATGGACTATTTCTCCAGGTCACCTCTACCTCTACCTCTCAATCTCATTATTAGTATTATTATTGAATTCTTGTTTTTGATCTCTATGGGTATAATTGTATGTGTCAGTGAGTGATAGACTGATAGTTATGCAATTTGGATATAACTTGAATGAACTAGAAATGCATTTTACTTGACAAGTGTTTCTTTGAACATAGCCATTTTTTGGAGCATACTAAGATAACCTTGAGGTTTTAAGTTCAAACCCGTCACTTATACCCCGCTGGTGATTTACCAAGGGGGTATGGTATCAATGGGTAAGCAGTTAAGGCCCTTCCTCCCCCTGTTTTACTGTACCTTTGGGTGAGGTTTCTCACATCAGGAAAAAGTTTTCCTTATGACATTGTAATTTTTGTTAATGAAGGTGTTGGCATTTCTATTAAGGCAGGTGTGCATAGTAATAACCTGTGTAGTGAAGAAATAAGTGCATGACATTGAGTTTTAAGTTTCTTTTCGTTTAATAGGCTGTGAGTTTTTGACGACATAAATACGAAAGAATACCAACTATTAGAACAAACATTATTATGGGTGAGGTGAGATATTATTTTGAAATTGAATTTGGTTTGTATAAGCGTAGTTATGTGCACTAGGAAGCGAAATGTTTACAAAATTCAATCCCATATTCTAAGTGATTGTGCTTAGTTTGGATAATTAGTTACTATTGGAGAATTTTTTTGGCTAGATCTTATCTTGGATCACCCTTTTTTCTCTTCTGAAAGGAGAACCTATATTTGAATAGTCCTTATGTTTGTACCAATGTTGTAGCTAGTTGACTTTATGTTTTGCTTGTCATATTTATAACTAAAAAGCAAATCTTTCGGTTGTTAAACAGGAAGATGCATAACATCTCTATGTTGGCGTCCGGACGGTAAAGCAATAGCTGTTGGGCTTCAAGATGGGACAATCTCATTACACGATGTTGAGGTGAGCAGTTATATGTATTATAATGGGAAGTTTAGGAGTGTAAGCTTATTTATGAGGCTAGTTAGATGATTAATCTTTTGGTGTTTAGGGTAGGGCTGTATTACAAGATGATGGAGAAATTGATTATAATGTTAGTCATATACTCATATGAAATGCCAACATACATGATGAATCTTTGGTTTTGTTTGTCGTTGGAAAACAAATGATAAAGGCCAATGCTTTTAATATGTGAAAACAATGTAAAAGTAATGAAAATGAAAAAAGATAAGAAAGCAGCAAATAAAAAAGAGATTACTCTAGGATTTGATGAGAAGTAAATCAAGCTAGTCAGTTTGTACAGTTAACTTTGCCGTTAAATCAACTGTAATTGTTACCTTGAATCGTGGCTACTTTGTTTGGTGACTTATGTCATTGTATTAAGCAGAATGGGAAGCTGTTACGAAGCATGAAATCCCACACAACTGCTGTTGTATGCCTCAACTGGGAGGACGAAGGAGGTGGAGAAATTGCAGTATGATTTCTACGAATATTTATACTTTTTTGAATAATCTTTTGGAAAAAAGTTAAATTATAATGGGAATTTATTCTTCGTGTTGAACAATCTTAACACTTCATGCTTTTTCTGCTTTTTTAATTTACGGGTGTTGTTCAGGATGACAACTTTTACATCTCAAAATATGAAGATCGAACCTCTCGTTTCTTTCCTCCTCCCCCAAGAGTTCCTCGGGTGCCTGGACTTGTGCCTGGAGAGACCGGTTTCATGGATGAAACTGAAAATTTGTCACAAGAATTATCAAATTCTTCCCATCAGCGATTTAACATCCTGTGCAGTGCAGATAAAGACGGAATTATAAGCTTTAGTATATTCGGCATATTTCCTTTTGGGAAAACAGTAAGCTTGTTTTCATACATCCAAAGTTGCCTAGAATCTATTTGTCCACATCCACTCTTCATTTAAATGTGACCCACAAAATGAAAATTATAAATGTGACCCACAATTTGTATCTTGATTTATGTTTCGCTTACAAGTTTTTTTTGGTTGGATTGCAGGATATCCATGACTTTTCTGTTCGCTGTCCACTTGCAAACAAGCATGTCGATTGCAAACTGCTGAATGCTTCAATCTGTAAGGTATTAACTTTACCATGCAGATTAATTTCATTTTAGTTTCATATAGAAATAAGATCAATTCTAAATGAATTTTTTTGAATTAAATTCAATCTATACATTGGTTTTGTACTTAGTTGGTTAATCAATACCACCATTATTAAGTTTTCTTAAACGGTTATGTCTTCAGGTGGCATTCTCGAAAGATCTTTGTCATTTGACTGTATTATGCTCTGGGGAGCTTCAAGTTCCGGGGGATGATTTGCATGGTTTCCACTGCTTAACACTTGATACTTCAATATTCTATAAAAGGTAAATTTCCAAATTGGGATATGGTATGAAAATTGCTCAGTTTTCATTTTTGGCGTGTTTCAATGTTAAAAATTCATCATTACTACTTTTATGATATTAATCTTGATCCAGAAGACTTTCTTTTTTTGTCAACGTTGGAGGGTAGTTGAGGTATTTGACTTGTAGTCAAACCATTCTGTGAAACTATGTCCGATCAAACTTTGCAAATCATGGTTACAGAGGTCTTATACAATAGTATTATGTTTTTCGATATTGTCTTTTTGATCTCTAAAGAATGATTTAGTTTTATCATAATATCTGACAATTTTTTTTGTTTCTAGAAAATAACTTATACACCGTGTAAATACAAAACCCAAAAACTAAGGGGTTGTTTTTTTCCCATTAAGACGTCTGTCTGGATTAAGATCAATCGTTGCTTGTTTTTTCGTGCTGAATAAACTTTATGAATTATAAAAATTTACCATTTTAACCCTCCAGATTGTATTTCAAGAAGCACACCAGATTGTATTTCAAAGAAATACACAGGGTTTGAATCTTTAAAATCATGTCTAATTTCACTTTATATTGCTCAGGGTTTGCAGATTTAAGCAACTCAACTACAAAGTTACCATTTTATAAAAAAAAAAGTTGCCATATTTTACAACAAAAACTATTGAATATCATGCAGAATGAAGCAAACAAAAAACAAATCTTGAGCTGCATGGGGAAAAGGTTACTATGGTCTCCAATTGTACATATATTGATATATATATATATATATATGGTGATTGATTCAGAAATAAAGCTGCAAGAAGACAACTTATCTTCCCAAATGACAATTCAAAGAATTCCGAAATAATTTAGTGCCTTGAGTTAAATATAGACTATGAATAAATCAAGAAAACAAATGTTTTTGTTAATTTATGGAGGAGGCGGTGTTGGGTTAATCGAATTGTTCACAGGACAGCGGTTTTGTGGGTCATGGATCGGCATGGAGCGGGTCAACTTGCGGGTCAGCGGGTTTTGCTCATGGGTCATCCAGTTATTTATGCACGGTTTATGTTTATTGATTATAGGTCAAAGATAGGACCGAGTCTTATGTTTAGTGGGTTGTGGTTTCCTGGTTTATAGGATATCTTGGCCAGCTACTTTGCCCACGTTTTGTTTGCTTCTACCTGTTTTGTTTTTAGCTTATAAATAGATTAGTATAGGCTTCATTGTAAAAGTAATCAGTAATCAGTTTTTCCAGTTTAATATATACAAACACATTGAAACCCCATATTGCTGTTTTGATTGGCGTGTTCGGGGTGTGAGTTCAGGTGGGTTAAGGGACTGATTTCCAACAATTGGTATCAGAGCCCAAGGCTCGTTGAAGGGGCTGTGGGGTGTTTTTATCAGCTTGTTCGTGTGGCGAGAGAATAACCGAGCTGCGTGAAAACAGACGAACGGAAAGGATCTGTCAAAGCAGGTGGCTTTGGATTTGGTTCGTTGTTGCAGGTGCAAGAAGACGGTAAAGCAGTAGCTTGTTTTCTTGGTCGGTGTTGGCGAGAGACTAACCGGGGTTGCGGAATAAATGGACGGGAAGACATCAAAACAGTTGGGTTTTTGAGTCGGTTCGTTTTGCGGATGACGGAAGACGGTA
The DNA here is from genome assembly GCA_033807775.1 of Saussurea involucrata. Taxonomy (NCBI): domain Eukaryota; kingdom Viridiplantae; phylum Streptophyta; class Magnoliopsida; order Asterales; family Asteraceae; genus Saussurea; species Saussurea involucrata. Next base: position 165,796,421 of record CM066320.1, read on the forward strand.
AAGGCGGGTGTGACCTTGTCTTCTTGATCGGTAGAAAAGTGTCTCGGAACAAGTTCGATCGGAAAAGAGATGCGGGGCTGCCATAGCAGCGGAAGCGAGGACAGCAGGGGCTGTTTTGGTCCTGTTTTACAGCAGAAGACGGAGACGGTAAGGTGTTTTGGTCAGCCATTGTTGCGGGGAAGTACCATTTGGGATGGTGGTGGTGACCGTTGATGAACATCGGTATTTCGTGGCTGTTAGTTGTGATCAAAGGGAAGTATGGGATTCAAAGGCAATCCGGCGGTAGGTTGTAGGTCACCGAAAAATGGAGAGATTAACCAGTTCGCGGGAAAAACGGGCGGAAAGATTTCAACGCAGGTGGCGTTGAATTGGGTTCGTTTGGCGGGTGAAAGAAAACGGTAGAAGCGGGTGGCTTTGTTTTCTTGATCGGTGGAATAATGCTCTCGTGTTACATAAGTGTTATGAGTAAACGGGTTCTGTGTGGTGACAAACAACAGTCGGGTGGTGGAGGACTTTGGACGTGACCGAGGTAGAGGTCGGGTGTCCGGGAAAAGTTGAGATGGTTCGAGGTGAAGGCTGTTTTGACGGGATCGCTGTTGTGGATAAACGAAGTGAACAAACATCGATTAAGGGGGTGATTGTTGGGTTAATCGAATTGTTCACAGGACAGCGGTTTTGTGGGTCATGGATCGGCATGGAGCGGGTCAACTTGCGGGTCAGCGGGTTTTGCTCATGGGTCATCCAGTTATTTATGCATGGTTTATGTTTACTGATTATAGGTCAAAGATAGGACCGAGTCTTATGTTTAGTGGGTTGTGGTTTCCTGGTTTATAGGATATCTTGGCCAGCTACTTTGCCCACGTTTTGTTTGCTTCTACCTGTTTTGTTTTTAGCTTATAAATAGATTAGTATACGCTTCATTGTAAAAGTAATCAGTAATAAGTTTTTCCAGTTTAATATATACAAACACATTGAAACCACATATTGCTGTTTTGATTGGCGTGTTCGGGGTGTGAGTTCAGGTGGGTTAAGGGACTGATTTCCAACAGGCGGTATCTTGTTTAATGAAAGGGTATAAGAGGAAATCTGGTGGCTGAATACATAAAACCCTCCTTTTAAAAATTAAGCCATCGACTTAATTATTAAGCCGTAAACAAACCCTCCCTGATGGCTAAGCGAATAATCCATTAAACTCATTAAGCTGATTAAGCCTTTTACAAACAACCCCCTATGCATCCTAGTGCTGTATACACCAAAAAGTGCTTATATAAAATAATGACATCGTCTTATTCCATTAGTTGGTCTTTTGAAGTTTAAACGTATGGACTGCTTAATTGTTGCAGGAGAAATGAGCTTCACCAGGTTGCTCAGCAAGCTTCAAACATCGAGGATTTAACTGAAGTCATACGAGCTTCACTATCTGTCATGTCTAAGCAATGGTCCGATGCCATGCACACATTTCACGACAAATTTGATTCCCTCTCTAATCTCATTCATGTCAATGGTAACGACTAAAAACTCTAAAATTAATCACAATTCCTATCTTTTCTTTTTGTTATATGGGTTTTTGTCTCTTTCTGACTTATTCAACATAGGATTGGACTCAACTCCACAAGAGGAGTTTCTTAGCCTTTTAGGTGGGGCCGAACAAGTCCAGCTGTTCACCAGTTTTTAGAGAATTCCCTTGGTGAAGCGGTATATTAATCTCTACTTGATTTTAATCCATTATAAAACAAAATTGGGGAGAAATCGTTTAATCGATGAAGGGTTATTGCTGATCAGGGACTCAAGCGGATAACAAAGTTGGTTTGTGGCGCTGGAAAGGAGCTTCAGGTTATAGTTCTTGAACATCTACAGGTATACTAATATAACTGGTGGCTTAATGAATCAGTTGAGGCCGTGAACTAGTTCAGCCAGTCAATGGGACCCACAAGGTGCAATGTTAAACGGTCAAAACAAACTGAATTTTCTAAATTTTCTGGTGTTCAGCCTGCTGCAGAGATCATTGGATTTAGATTAGGAGAACTAAGAGGACTTTCCAAGTGGCGTTCACATTATCAAGGTGTTGGGTTGGATGAAACTTTAATAGATAATGCAACAGAGAAGGCGGGTATGCTGCTAATTCAGGTCGAACGGTTTATGAGGGTTTTATCCGCTTCCGTCCAACAGGTGCCACTCCTTTTTGAAATATTGTTTTAATTTAATTTCTTTTACATACAAGTTCTTATATATTTTTTGTTGCAGTTTTCAAACTTCTTCAACTGGCTTCACAAATGTGTGAAAATGTTGATGTCAGAACCAAGTGACCAGCATCAGCTTCTCGCGTTCAATAGGTTTATTGTTGTTATCGACCCCATCTAACTTTTTTTTGTAATAGTGATTTAAAGATTTTACGACATCTAAATCCCAGTTTGTTTTGGCAGTGAACTAGTTATTTTATTCTTGAAGTATCTATATGATCAAGATCCAGTAAAGTGGTTGCTCGAATTTTCAGAAGTTGATCAGAGTATTGAAGTTGACGTGTAAGTAACTTTATATTGGCAGTGAATTAGTTCTCTTTCTTATAGGGACATTTAAAAAATTTCAAGCTTGATTCTTCAGGGAGACGATGGAAAGAGTACAAGAATTGGGCCATTTTGGGGGTTTCTCTGATTTTGATTACTTGCGAAGAACGTTAGCGAAAGAATTTCAACAAATGGAGTCTTGGTATGCTTTCTATTCTCTTCTCAACTTTAAATTCAGTTATAGAGGTACGCTTTGACCTTTGAAATGACAGCCTAAAGTAATGATACTAATCAATCACTGCAGTTTCAAAGAGGCCTTCAAGATGCCTTTCACTACAATTTCGAAAAAGATACTCTGCCAAAACTTGTTGCCATTTTTTCCTGTTGAATCTTTGCCAAAATCTGCATCATCCACTGTTCCAACATCCATATCATTTTACAAGGTATGTTTTCGGTTCTTCAAAAGAACCATTATTCTCATAGAACATTGTCGTTATTAATTTGGCATTCGATTGTATGCAGGAAGCATCACAGGGTGGCGCGATTGAAAAACAACATAGCTTTGTGGATTACGTATCTTTTAGATTACCCGATGAGCCATCCTCAGACGTTGCAAATTGCATAGTTGTTACAAGGTGTTTAATGAACGACTTAGAAGCCGTCTTGTTATGTGTTCCTGATGGCTATCAGTGTGTTGACTTGTCTCTATATAAGGTAATTAATTACATGGCACTCCACCCTTCCTTAGACTTTTCAAAACTTTATCATAACTGTCTTTCTCTCATGGAAATAGCCGCTCTACACTTTATGGTAGATGTCAGGTCTGCTCACATCTTACTCCCCACGGACCCCACCTATAGGTGGGATCAGGGCCGTCTATTAGCATGTTAAATCTTGATTTTTGAAAGGGCCTCCAAAATTTTGAGGTCCAATTTTACCTATTCTTGGGGCATGGATTTATATAGCCCAACTTGTGAACCCACGTTGATAAAGACCTAGATTTTATTTCAGCCGATCAAAAACAAAACGAGCCCTTGATTTTCTTTTCACTTTGTCATTTTACACATTTCGTGGTTTTAATGTGTAAGATTTTTAATATGATATGAAGTTTATACTATATCTTGTTTATCAAAAATAGAAAATGTTTGTGGGATTGGGGTACTGTTTCAAAAGGTAATGTAGGGTAGACAAGTGAAGTTACTTTCTTAACATGTTGCCAAATACAGGAATGCCAACTTGTTTTACTATTGAATGGGTCATCTTCCATTTCGGAAAGCTCAGAGAAGGCTTGTATGATGATTGTGCAAGCCGACGATCTTCCATTTGTATCTATACCAGCTTCCGGTGCGTCAAGCCCTTGGCAATTGCAAGAACTTAAGGTACAAATTTCTCGAAAAGTTTCAAACTTGTAATAGCGTTTTTCATTTAAATTTGATTCCAAGCTAAAAACCTACCATTCTTTTAGGACATTCGATTTATTCCGTTATGTGGGTCCCACTTATATAGTGAGACAAGAACAAAGATGTGATTTTTTCCCGAAGAGGATGGGACCCACAAAATGAAAAACGAAGAAAGTGAAAATAGCATAAGAGCGTATACAATGAAGCTTTTTGTGTAGCTTATTGGAGATCTTTTTGGCCACATGGGATAGTGAAAAAGCTTCCGACAGAAAAAAGCCGATTTTGTTTTGCTTGGCCGCCTAAGCATGTGGGTCCCACTTTTTTTGGAAGAAAGCTCAAATGAAAAACCTACAGTTGTGGATGCTCTAAACCAATGATGTCCGCCTTTGAGTTATCAATCGCACTTTTGATAATCGTGTCTCCCTAAATCTTGAAATGATGTTTCTTTCTACCAGGACTCGATTGTATACTTGCAAATGGATAGTTTGAAAGTACGAGGGATTCCTCACAATGTGATCGTTCCTCTAGCAGTTAACGGTGAGTAACTCTTTCAATGGATCCTAGATTTTTGCTTCTCACCCATCCTTAACTATGTGCATTTGGTATATGCCATTATATATCATTCTACTATCCTTTGTTTTTAAAAAACAGAGATACATTTTGACTTTTGTACTCAGATATAACCTTCTTTTGGGGAAAAATATAAAAAAATTCAAAAATAAAATCTGGCTTTAGAAAAACACTACCATTTTCAAGTATGATTTTAGAAATATGCGTCAAATACAATGTTTAATAATGGTGATGGGTCATTTGTGGAGTTATCCAACGATGGGGATATCTCTGGTTTTCTGCACTTTGCAGCCGAATCAAAAAGACCGCCATTACTTTTTGTGTATGCTGAATCCTCGGTGTGCGACGAAGACGATGACGACGGTGACGACGAAGGTGATGACGACGCTAATGACGAAGACCTCCAAATAGAGCAGCCTGATTCTCAATTTCAGCCGTCCCACGGCCCAACAGTTCATTTGGATCATGCATATGGTCTTAACGACTGTATTCCTGATTATGTTCCGGAGACGCAACAACAACCACAAGAAGGACGTTGTGCTGGGGTTGCTGATGACGAAACCTATGTTTTCAAAACGGGTAATGCTGATATAGACAGATCAAATACCGATAGTGATGATCACGAAGAATATACCCCTAGTAATAAATCATTTAGTCAGTTAAATGACTATTTTGATATGCCCCCTATTCTTCCAGACCAGAATACCCATACACAAACCTACGAACCTACACTTTATAATCGCAGTTTAAGGTTAAAAGTAGGTCAGATATTTGATTCGAAGGATCACTTGGCAAGTCAGGTCGGACTTAAGTTCATGGAAGAGGGTTTCGAAAGTCACACGCCGAGATCCGACAAAACCAGATACGAAGTTATATGTGGGAGAGAAAACTGTAAGTGGAGGATGTACGCGATTCCCGCGGGAGAGAAATGAGGGGCGTTACTTATTAGAAAGTTGCACGACGTACACACTTGTTCGAGGACGCAACTGAACCCCCACCACAAACAAGCCACCAAAAGGACTTTGGGTGCGATACTGAAAGGCAAATTTCTTGATGCTAGCAGGTCATTGCGTCCAAAGGACATCATAGACGATGTACACCAGCAGTTCGGCGTCACGATTGGTTACCACCAAGCTTGGTGTGCGCGATGCAGGGCACTGCTATTGGTGAGAGGCACGTTCGATGAGTCGTATGAACGACTCCTAGCATATTTATATAATTTGCAGATGCAGAATCCAGGTACTGTCACCCAGCTAAGGACCGATTCACATGGACGGTTTGAGATGTGCTTCGTGGCCCTTGGATCCGCGGTACGTATTTTAACACGTCATATGTTTACACATTATAAACTATAACATTTACAAAGGGAAACCACCTACGTTTTTGCAGATCCGCACATTTCTGGAAAATCTGCGTCGTGTCCTGGTAATAGACGCTGCCCATTTAAAGGGCCCTTACTTGGGTATGATGTTCCTGGCGGTTGCCATGGACGGGGATAACTCCATCGTTCCAGTAGCTTTCGGAGTAGGCAAGTCCGAAATCGGGGACGAGTGGACTTGGTTTCTGTCCATGTTGAGACAAGTTATCGGAGACCCGCAAGGGTTGGTGTTTATGTCCGACAAGGCTCCTTCCATAAGCTCCGCAATCTCTGCCATGTACCCAAACGCCCCTCACGCCTATTGTTGTCGACATTTGGAGATGAACGCCAAAACCCAGGACAAACGTATTACCACCTACAAGGATGTCTACTGGGCAGCATGCGGAGCATATACGGATCGGGAGTTTGACCGGTACATGAATCTTCTACGAGTTAGTGCAGACAAAGCAGCCAAAGTCATGGACGATGTTGGACCGGAGAGGTGGTCCGCGACCCATTTTCCTGCACAACGGTATGACATTCTGACCTCCAATAGTGCAGAGTCGGTGAATGCACTCTCCCGTTTTGCGCGTAGATGTCCGATTGTTAATCTTATGGACTACTTTCGGACCTTTCAACAAGAGTGGTACCAACTTCGACGCCGAAAAGGAACTGAGCTGCAAAATAGTCTCACACCAAAGGCGGAGGAGATAGTTCTCTTCAGGGCGCGTCACACGTCGACAAGGAGGGTAAGCGAAATCGGGTATGGGAGGCACGAGGTTCGGGATAACCATCTTCACGCGACTGTCCATATGACCGACCATGTTTGTTCGTGTTTCCAATGGCAAAAATATGGGTTACCGTGCGGCCATGCCATCGATGCGGCAAGACATATGGGTCGTAGAGATTGCAGTGACTTGGCTGTAACTTTCTTCACGTCCGAAAGTTACCGGAGAACATACGCAGAGGTAATAAATCCAGTTGGACCCCCTGAAGCATGGGTGTATCCACCCGACCCCCTTCCGCCATGTTATCCACCGTTAAACGATAAGAACAGAGCCGGGAGACCGAGAAAGAACAACCGACGTCCATCACGTGGTGAAGGTTCAATACAACGAAAATGTACTCGGTGCCAAGCAGTAGGACATACTTGTGGAGAGTGTCTGAATCCCGCCCCTTCAACCGTGCCGAGTAGACGTTCAGTCAGCCAAGTAAGTAACACGCAGGGCCCATCATATGATACCGTTGATCTGAACCTTGATTTCTCTTGATTGGGACCAATTATCTTTTGAAAGGTACTTGAAACAGAACAAGGGATGCTGATCATAATGGTAGTAGTCTAAATGGAGAGAATAGTAATGGTTATATAGAGACGATTATAATGATATATATTAAAATATATAAATAAAAAAATATTCAATATTGGGCTCATTTCAAACGTATCGAAGAGACGATTATAATGGTGTAACTTGTTAAAATTAAAACGTATTTTTTTAACGTATTTTAGTTAATAAACGATTAGATGTGTTAAATGTAAAATTAAAATTATGAAAGTAAAAGGTATAAAGTAAAGTAAGTAAATAAGTATAGGGGTTGAAAGTGTAAATTGCAAATCAAAACAATCAAAATCATTCGATAGCGGGAGATGATTTTTCAAAAGTGGTCCCTGTCCACATTTGCCTATAAATAACCCACGCTAGATTAGTCATAAAACACATATACGAGAACATATTATTCGTTAACGTATTCTTACATGGCATCCCCAAACCTTCATGTTTGGTGCTTTAGGCGTTTATCTGAATCGCTTTCAGACACTGGCAAAGAGTTATATGGTTAGTGTGCATGTTTCATTGAGTTTTGCTTGTTACTACCGTTGTTCTACGAACTAACTATATTAATTAATGTTCATCAACAGATGCATATCCACAGTTGTTCACCATGAAAATCCACCATGGTGGGTACTTTACGGAACCACCCAAAAGACATTATTTCCGTGGTCTAGAAATTTATGTTGACATGTTAGATGTGGAGGATCTTTCTATGCAACTGCTTGAACAGATCATGAAAGAGCTGGACTATGAAGAACCAAAATATAATAGGTTGTATTTTAAGAGGCCGAATGCAGACTTCTTGACTGGACTGGTAGAATTGAGTACCGACGAAGATGTAGCCAACATACGCCAGTATGTTGACGGCCATACTGTGATTAAAGTGTACATCGAGAAAGTGGAGCTTAACACTTTGAGACTCGTCTCGCCAGAGTATGTAAGAAGTCGACCCGGATTGTCAAAAACCAAACCATCGTCTAGTCGTAGCCTCAAATTTGGATAATCTTGTACTGTATTTATTAGTATGTGTTTGTTATGAAATAATCTTGTATAACATCTATGAGTTGTATTTTTAATATGAACCACTTTTCAGACAAATTTCAGACTACTTAAACACTACTTTTCAGACAAATTAAAGACCTTTATTCATGAGCAACAAAGTACAAAACAACAACACATAAACAACAAAGTACTAAAGCAACACTCGTACCACCACCTACTGAAAAATTGCTTTAGTTTGATCAATCCAACTTTGCTTGTCGGTTACCTTCGCTTGAAGAATTGTGAAGTCTTGCATAATATGGTGAATTTCTTCTTTTTCTCGACGAATACGAGCCTCCCTATCTTTTATATCCCCTTTCATCCTTTTGATCTCCTTTTCTTCCACTTCGATCCTTGTCAAGTGGACATTCTTCATGGCGATCATCTGTTTCCACTCTTCTGTCAGTTCGTCTATCTCCTTTTCCTTTGCTGCTATCGCCTTCTGGAGTTTAGGTGGCATTCTTTCAGGTGTAGACGATGGGTTAGATGACGATGTCATTTGTTTACTGAAGAAAGAAAGCAAGAAAGAAAGCAAGTGAAAGAAAGCAAGAAAGAATGATAGAATGGTGTGAATTGTGAATTGCATTTTACTGATATTTATGGATAAAATCTCAAACATGCCAATGAATTTCAACCACAAATTGGTCTTCAAAGTACAATAATTGTGAAAAAAAACCAGTAAAAGCATGCAAGATTCGTTCAAATACAGGGACCAAAATTGTAATTTTTTACCCACTGCGGGCCTATCGCGGACAACCACCGCTGGGAGGGACCAAAAGTGTCACCGTGGCCATAGTTGGGGGCCTCCGCAGGACACTTTGGCCCAACAGGGGTGCCACGTAGGCCCTAGCCCGCGATCGCGGGGCCCTTCGCGGAAAAAATGGGTATTTTGGTAAAATCAGAGAGAAAATGGGTATTTTAGTAAGTCAAAGTCAAACTTTGGGTATTTTAATTAAATTCCCTATGAATAATATAAATGTAATTTTTATTTTTATTTTTAAGAGAAAAAAGAAGATTAAGGTAAAAAGACAAAAATACCCTTCACGTGAGGGGCACATGATGCATTTAACGGGGAAATTTTAACGGTGTTAAATGGAGGGACTAGTTTAGACTAATTTTAACGGTGTTAAATGCATTTACAATTTTTTTTACCATATTAACAATTTTATAGGTCGTAAGGATGTATCTAACAGGTTTTAGAAAGTTCAAGGATTTATTTAACAGGTTTTGAAAAGTCTAATGACTTATTTGTTCTAAAAAATTGTCCAGTGACTTAATCATTCCAAATACTAAAGTCGATTGGGTTTTTTTGAACTTTTCTCAACTTAAAACTTGTAATACAATAAACATTTTTTATTTAACTTTGTAATACTATTTCATGAAGTTCTTCTTTACTCATTTCCAAAGATGCATACATGAAGTATATATAAGCTTTAAGCTTAGTAAGTAGTCATGGTTTCATGAATTAATAACTTTCATAATACTTGTCAATTTATAAAATACTTATTATGCATAAAACTTTCTTTTGAGATCTCACTTGTCACATGTAAGTATGTTATACTTGTTTGCCTTGATATTCAATAACCCCGGGGTCCATAAAGGCTGCCCCATAAGGTCCGCTTGCAAGACGTCCCTTCTTGTAACATATCCCGTACGTTGGATATTATGGTCATACATAACATAACATGTATAAAACTTTCATGACTTGAATGTAAAAAATACATATGCTTGTATCATAACATGCCATCATATACCTTGATCATAAAAATGTATCATAATTTCATGTACAACAAACATGTCAAAATATTTTATCAAGACTTTCATAATGCATAAAATAGTTTCATGTAGCATTTATGTATCTCAAAAATCACATAACGTACTTACTTTGGTTGTGCCTAACTTTTCCTTGCTTTCTTGCTTCAAGCTTAATAGTGTATTAAGAAAAAGAGATAAAATATTTGGTATGAACCTAATGACTTTGCTTCTACCTCTATTTATAGTTAAACACAAAACATCAATTATTTGTTCCTCTTGCTTTCAAGGTTGAACTGTTATAAGATTTTGACACCTCATACTTTAGGATAAAAGAATACTGACACTTCGTGCTCCTAGCTTGCTTTGTCATGTTTCTAGCTTGCCATATCATGCATCTTAGGAAGAACTTGCTATTACTTAGCTTTGGCATATCATGCTTCTTAAGAAGTACTTGCTATAACTTAGATTTGTCGTATCAAGCTTCTAAGAAGTACTTGCTATTACTTAGCTTTGCCATATCATGCTTCTTGCGATATACTTGCTATTACTTAACTTTACCGACTCATACCTTAGTTTTGTTGATTCATCACTTGGTTTTGCCAACACACTATTTTAACCGTTACAACTCATCACTAAATTGCTTTAGCATGCTTATTAGGCTTGCTTTGTCATCCATATAGCTTTGTTTTCTCATATTGTAGGCCACTTGTAAACTACTTATCATAGATAATATGTTTATTTAATAAAGACTACAACAGCCGAACTTTTGGTGTAATTGATTTAATCAAAATTCTTGTATTTAAGAATTAAGATATTGAAATTTAACTAATATAGAAGTAGGGTGTTATAGATGACAAGGACCAAGAGTCTTGTCCTGTAAAAGAGAGTGACGACTCTGACTCAGTGAACGCTTACAGAATAAAAACGTTGCATATGATCTCAGTTTAGTGAGCTAAAATTCAGAATGATAAGTGATAGTGATGACTCTTACCCAGTAAACGCTTATAGAATAAAAACGTTGCATATGATCTCGTTTTAATTAACTAAAATCTTGGATAGTAAGTGAGTGACAACGCTTACCCACAATTTGAAACCGGTTTGCAAGCAAATACAAACAAATTTGCACCAAAAAGTTGTTACTATTATTATAAATTGTAGCATAGCATACAACAAAAAGTTGTTCTGTCACATCTGAACCAACACTAATACAAGATAAACGCTCACAAGATACAACGAACCAATCACTACATAACTAAAACCCGACCCTCTGCTCCAAAAAGCTCAGCTTTTCCGGGCTTCAGTGATCTTCGTCAAATCAAGCTAACGTTTGGCAAGAAATCGCTAATAAAACCTACCCTGTCATAATTTATCATACAACAAACATCATTCCTAACCTGCAACTCCCACACTTCCAACCCCGATTGTTGGCCTCAAAACAACCGAATTTTTTCACATTTGAAACGGCTGCAGATAAAGTTTTAGCACTATACACGATAGCAAGGCTTCTTTATGTCTCATTTGAACCGAATACCACTTGAATCTTTCATATTTAAGCAACAAAGAAGCCTTGAAGCGATAAAAACAAAATGGGGTTACCTTAAAAGGAAATCATCACAATTATGGGTCTTCCAATTCAACTATTTGTGCCCTTCTTTCGGCCGCTTGTTTCCTTATAAAGATTCCCCATCTCAATGCCGCTTTAAGTTTAAGCCACCCAACTACTGCTTTCCCAGATGAACGCGTTTTATCCACATCAAATCCATACCCAAAACTCGAAGGTGTATTTGGCATATAATTTGATGAATACGGATACTGACTTTCGTTAACATGACTAGTGGAGGTTTGACCATGGGCCCCACCGCTGCCCATGTTGAATAACCGAAGCAAATGCTGCATATCCTCGTTTTCGAGCATTTCGTGGCTTCTCATTCGGATTTCTTCTTCGGGAAAGAAGTCTTCGAGACCTCTAAATGAAGCACTCAAATTCAAGGTGTTGGTGTTGCCAGAAAGGAAATTGGGTGTGGATGGTTGTGTTAATCCAAGGGCCAGGATGTTGTCATCGTTCCTAGGAGGTTGTTGAGAAGCGTTGATCAAGGGATTGTGAAGAGTGAATGAAGTTGCATCGAATTGAGTAGGTGCATTCAGATTCATGCTCGGTGATTCCGCAGGGTATCTGGTTGTAACAGTACCATCATAACCTACAGAAGAAAGCGTAAACATCCCATTACTCAAAAGGGTATTTTAGACATTTAACTAATTCACTTCACTTGTGTTTGCTTACAGAAGGAGAAAGCTGCATGCAAACCTAAATAAGCATATATATATATTTACCTCCAATGGTGAAGCCTGGATTTGTAACAGGTTGTTCTTGAGGTGGTGGAGGTGGTAGACTGAGTTGATGATGATCAAACGAATTCGAATAGCTTTGTTGGCCCATTCCCATATCAATTTGTGGAGCAGCCGCTTTTTCTTGATGAGCCCCTAAAAATGATTTTCCGTCGTATTCTACAACATGCATCCAGTTGTCGTATGCCTTCTTCATCAAGGCATCTACAAACACCTGAAAATATCAAAAGATTTGCGTTTCGTCAATATCTTTTCTTTTTATGAGCAATTTATCGACATAAAAAGCCCTACAACATATAATATCTATGCTACAACAATATAAAAATTTGAAATTAGAATAAAAGGTTATAACCTTTTGATTATCAGAAAGGGAATCTGTTGAGTAGTAATGTCCATCGGCAACTAAACCGCTTAATTCATAGATATGGTTGAAAACAACACCAACATTTCGCACATCATCCGAATAATAAACATAAAGTTTGTGACTCAAAATACAAGTCTTTGCATGCTCCACGAGCACGTCCCACATCTTGTTTGACATGCCACTCCCCAGTACCTACAAACCGTTTCAATAAACTAAACTTCAACTACCAACTAAAGTTTCTAAATTTGGAAACAGATTATCAAGCAAAAATGGTTATGCTAAAAAAAAGACACAAATCTTACATTCCGTAGCTTCTTTGGATCTCTCACCACGAGACGAAGAAAATCTTCCACACTATATATTCCCGCTTTGTTCAGCTTCTTGTGAAAAGATCCATCTTTCCCAATCTTCTCCAATCTCCAAACCTCATCGTTTAAAGCGGGTGGATAATGTTTTTTGTACACTGAAAACCATAAGTAATTATGCAATAATCATTATCATTCTTTTATCCAAAAAAACCAATATAATAATAACATGACACACACAAAAAAAACTTACGTTCTCCACGGTGGTCTTTGACAGTGAAGGCATCTGTTTTTGCCTCACGAACTTGGACCCCATCACTGTATCCCGAGGCAACTTTAAGCCCTAGTCTGAACTTCCTACTACGTATCCAACTAGAGTTGTCGGTAAAGGTCAACTCGCCTAAAGTCCCGACGCCTTCTTTCAAAGTCACTTGTAACTCTCCAGAGAGAAGTGGTCGTTTTCCTTCTCGTTCTTTAACCATATGAGTTTCGAATTCTTCTTGAGTCCATCCTTCTTCATCCTCGTTATTGAAATCGCCTTCTAGAACAACCACGTCTAGTTTTACGGAAGATTCCGGACCGGTTGTCACGACATGACCCGTGTTGGCATCGATCAACACGACATGTATGGCAGCACCTCTCTCCCCTTCTACCTTTCCTCCTGTAAAAAGAGGGAGCGACAATTTGGAACGGAATTGTAGTTGTAAGTCTCTTCCATCGGGACCTTCGATTCGCTTAGGAGAAACCCTGTTTAGATTACATAAGCTTTAGGTGCTGTTTGGCAGTTGCTGAACGGTTTGGTGCAGAATGCTTAAGTGGTCAGAATGATTAAGAGGCTCTTATGATATAGTACGAAATGAAATATGGTTGTTTGGTAATTGTTCAGAATGAAATAAGGGCGCTGAATGGCTAAGGAAGGCCCAAGATACAAAATCATTCAGAGGGTTTTAGAACCATTAAGAGGCAGAATTTTTTCTTTGCCAAACAAGATTCACCGCTTAGCGATTCAGAGGTTGCCTCTTAATGAAACTATTAAGAGGTAAACAAACAGCCCCTTGGCAAAATGAAAATACTGTCTCATGAAAATTTTAATCTTTGAACGGGCATACAAGGATTTTTTGGGATTATTTAACAAATATGTAAAATATCCATCAATCTTGTCGGCCCGAATAAATTTAACAATTTATTTGTAACAATAAAATGGTCAAATATGCAATTTTCACATAAAATGTTTGACTATGAAAGTTGCAACATTTGTTTACATTGTCCACATAAATCCTAAGATAGTTTTCAGCGAAGACAATGAAGAAATCTTGTTGGTCCAAATAGAAAATTTTGACATTGAAGCTTTGTATAAAAAAAAAGAAACGTTGCAAGTTTCTTAGAACATCCCAAAATAGAAACCATTGCAAATTTCATGTGACAGAAGAGAATTTGTAATCTGCAAGCACAAAGTAATAAACAATACAATGATAGCAATCACACCGAGAAGGCAAGATGAAATGTCTAAGTTACCCTTCAATTATGACAAAGTAAAGAAAAGTTATAGACCAAAATCAATAGCTTCGGTAACTTATCATGATGGCAACGAACAAATAAGTATTTAGGTTGAAAACAGCAAAAAGAATAAAAGATGCATCAACGGACATCCCAAAATGGAAAATTTTGCAATTTTAGTAGAATTGAGAGAGTGTAAGTAACTAGAAAATGTCGTGCCTTCCATTAAGTTTCGATGGGCCCAGCTTTGCCAAGGCACGTTCCACTTCTTCACTAACCTATTCAGTCAAAAACCCAAACGCTGTAATTAGTAATTTACGATCGCTCCATAAAATTGGTTGCAAGTTGCAACAACCTACTCCACAAATTATATATCAATATTAAGCAACAAATATTACAACAAGTTCAGTGCTTTTTCAAAGTCAATTACTTGGTTGTTTGATTAATCATAAGATATAACATAACAAAGATAAAAGAAAATAGAAGACAATATCCAGTACAAAAATTTATAAAATTTCACCAGGGATTAAACATCTTACAACTCTTCGAAGAATAGGCTCCAACGACGAACAAAGTTTCTGCAAACTATCCACCTTGAGAGCTTCAACAATTACACTACATAAATAAAAAAGTTCCCTTAAAACATGTTTACACAAAAAAGATGCTATAAATATTCAAAAGAGGCTAAACCAACTGAAAAAACTGCATCTTTACAAATATATGCTCAAGCTTTACTCGTTATATACTTTGCATTTGCAAAATAGCCAATCTTATTTCACCAAATGGATATTAAATTTTTCAGAATGTGGTAATAGTGGTGGTTGGCGTTGACTTATTGAAGTCAAAATATCATAAGATAAAACTCAGAAGATTGGGGGAAAAACCAGCTCAATAGTTGCATAACCAACATTGATTTCCTAAAAACTAACAAGGAACAAAATCTACCCTACCCAAACATTACTGAATCAGATTCAAATCAGCAATAATAGTTGAACAATAACATGATTTTTTGCCAGAAAAAATGATAATAATAGAATCGCTTCCTATATTTAGAAGCAATTTGTAGAAGCCACAAAAACAAATATTAAAGAATTGAAGAAAATACCTAGCAAGAGCTGGTCTTTTCTTATCAGGTTGACCTTCTTCACTACCACTGGGATCTAATCCCCTTTTCTCCATGAACTTTCTTTGCATTTTCTCTGCTCAAAAACACCAACCCCCTCTTCAGATCTGATCTAACCCTAATTAATATTCACTGAAAAACACAATAGAAATTGAAAATCGAAAAGGGGTTCTTTAGCACTCAAAAGGGATTCCAATTAAGAGATAAAAAAGATTAAAGAACAAGAAAGCGGGAAAATTAAAAGAAAAAATTACAACTTTTTTGGAGAAATTACCAAGAAAATTCAAGTCAGAATCTGGGAACTTTCCTTTTAGGCTCTTTAATATTTATTCCACCAACAGATAAAGGGGACTTCCATTGTGGTGGCTGAATAAATTGCAAATCTACCCACTAAGATTTATGAAGTTTCATAAACACCTCCTTGTACTTTTGATCATGTCATTATCACCATCTACATACCCCTTGTCTTGTGTGTTAAAACGTTGACAATAAATTTTTGTAATGAATTGACTCAAATAGTATGCGTGTCCTTCTGTATTTGTATCTTTATAAAAGATGATGTATTTGTAAGTTATGAATTCAAAGAACTCTCAACATGTTAAATTTTGATGCTTGGTTTACAAATAGTATATGTGTTCTTTTGTATTTGTATCTTCTTAAATTTTGATGCTTGGTTTACAAGTGTCTATGTCAACTTGTGTGTACCTCAACTAATCTTTTGGGATCCTAAAGTAAACAGTCAAACAAAACATCCAGTGGTCCAGAACTTGAACCAGAACTTGAACCGGTAACATAAAGTCTAATGAATAAACTCAGAGTATTACTAGTTAAGTTACCTAAAAGAATTTAAATAAAAATACTTTCAACATTTTAAACCTTGATGGATGTCCTTATCATACCATTAAAGTTGTTGCATTGTTAAATGCTTACTACTCCCATAAAGGGTCAAATACTCAAATTCCAAGCCAAAAGTACACCTCAAAATGAACAAAAAATAAACAAGAGGGGCTAACATGTTAATTACTCCAAACTACAAGTATACACATTCAGTGTATCTACCTGGCCCCATGAGTATTGATGAATAGCTTCTGGCTGGATATGATCCATTGACCTTTTTTTGACTATATTTAGTCCACTGAATCTGATCTAATTGCAATGTACAATCCACTAATGCACAAGGTACACACCCCTATAACACAACACCCAAAAATGTTTTACCTTTTGTAATCCATTGCCAATATGAAGATATTGTACACCATGCATAGATTCTTGTACCTTTTGGAATTTATTGCCATGGATTCTGACATTAAAAGAAGCCACATCAAGCATCTGGGCTTTAACATTGTACTCAGGTAGTCAGGTGTACAGTGACAACACCAAACAATCTTTAATGCATAAAGTACAAGTCTAATATTGCACAAAATGCAAGAAAATTGGAGTCTCTTTCTGTAATCTGTTGTCATGAATTTAACATATAAGCAATTGCAAAATAATTCACATCTTGGAAAAGTATTTCAAACAGGGCTACAAATGACACAAATTTCAGAAATTTTTGGAAAAGAAGATAAGAGTATTCAAATTACTAGCGCCTTGTTTCGCTTTTGTTGTTCTTGCCCTTCCTTTTATCTCTTTTGGTTTGAGTCTTTGGCCGTGATCTTCTTTTCTCGACTTTCTTGAATGGCTTCTTCTTGATCACTGGCAAATTCTGCTTCTTTTCAGACCCTGAGGTCAATTTGGGTATTTCTGCAGCCCTCGGGTTTCCATTCATAGAGTCGTCTTCACGAGAGATCTCACTTGTTGTCACCATGACCTTCACGCTACCAGTGTCATACACTTTCGTTCCTATGGTCAACGGAAAGGAAGTCAGAATTAAGCTGAAATAATATGTAATAGGTTATATGTTTACAAACCCATTTCTGCCAGCTCAACTGATTACATGACCCTTGTAAAACGACTATTTTGCCCCTGACCACGAAATCATCACAAAGGGAAGTTGCGAAAAGCCACCTCAAAATTTCTCCTATATATTTTCATGGGAAATTGGAGCAGAATCAATTAACTTTTCTAGAAATGCTCCTCTGCCCCATAAAAATTGCAACATTTTCCATTTTGGGATGTATCATGAAAATCGATGCATTCCCTTTTTTTGGGTAGAATAACAATTTTTGCTCATCGTCATCATTACTACGATTTTTGTCCATAAGATTCCATTGATTAATTGGACGACTTTAGGGACTTGACTAATAGTTGAACAATTTCATATAATAAAATGTCCATAAGATTCATAATATCATTTGCCTCTTTAAGTCATCAAGAAGCATGTCCTCATTAACTTAAAACTTGCAAGAAAATCTTGAAAGTTTCAGAACTTCATTGATAAACACAGTTTGTGCACGTACCAGAAACTGATGTCAGATGCTCCTCCTCCTCCTCCTCCTCCTCGTCGACTTCTTCTTCTTTGCCTTCTGCTTCTTTAACTTCAGCATTTTCATTAGATTCTGCATCTGGATCAGGTGGAGCTCCACCATACAGAACAAACTCTCTTTCTAGTTTTCTCTGCCAAAAAAAGGAGAAAATAAAAAAGGCAAGAAGTTAAGGATCCTTTATATCATGTGTCTGAATAGCAAAAAGTAGATGAAAGTGGTACCTTTTTGCGCAGCTCAATACGCTTGCGTCGCAGTGCTTCCTGTTGTTGACTTTGTGCTTCTTTTCTCCTCTTTTTCTTTCTCTTGTGAAAGCCAGTCACGAAATCACTATACATCCGATTAACAATTAGAGATGACGGGAGGCAAACATGCCACAACAATTTGAACCCAATTTGTTTAGAGTCTTATATACATAAATATTCTCCAAGTTTGTGGAAGAACCAATGATCTTTAGCTTCTCAATCAAAGAATAAAGACTTGTTCCTATTTCTATTGTGGGGTGTCATAAATTTAGTGCAAAGCTTCATTTTTTGGAAAATTTAAGGTAATTCTACCCATTATATGATTACAAGAATATGATTGTGATTTTCGTCTACATGATTCTTCCTAGTGTCATCATAAACAAAGCGCTTAAAACACTTGACCACCGATAAACACTTTTACTAAACTATCTACAGAGTCAAACCTTAAAAGTATTTTAGGACAGAGGGCGTAATATTTTGAACGCAAAATCTTTATATAGTGAGTTTGTGTGGTAAGATTAACACTTAATTCAATATTCACAGATGGATCTATATTACTTATTTATAACATTTTTGTGGGGCTTATCTTTGTTTTTCCTCACATCAAGCAAATGGATCCTGAACCAGATCTTCACTTCTTCTCAGACCATATAAATAGGGCCATAATATGGAGTTTTAAATGGTCTAAATAATTCAATCCAAAAGTTACTTCATTATACCATGGATATGTCGTGCATGCTAGTGAAGGGTGTGAGTTATTTATTTAGCAAATCAAAATACATAACTCGAAACAGCAACACACTGCTATAAACTTTTGTCATCCATTAACAATTTCACCCAATAACATACACGTAGACACACGTTCAAAGTCTGTTGGTGAAACACTTGAACTTAGCACATAAAAAAGATCATAAAGACTGCAAACTTTCCAAAACGCTTTAAAATGTTTTTCAGCAGTTACACGTTTGAAGTCAAATCTCTACACATAGTTCACATAGATAGCTTACCATAATGCAAATTTGCTGCAAAGCCTTAAATTTATCATGTAAGCATCAAATACAACTAGAAGTTTGACACAAAGTTACATAGTTGGTGTTTGCAAGACACTTGAAATTGGCACATAAAATGGATATAACCAAGAATGCAGATTTTGTTTAGGCACCTCAAATTATATCACACAGATACATAAACTGAACGAATTTCATACAAAATTATACACATAGATACACACTCAATGTGTGTGAATGTGTTTGGAAAGCATGAACTTAGCACATTGGAGATGACATAACGGATTATCCAGAAATCAAATTTGCTAATGCAGCTTCCACTTTAACAAAATCCAACAGTCCCAACCCAAAGTCACAAACACACAGATATATTGCCATCAAAACAAGAAGAGCAAGTATAAACGAACACTTTGACTATTATGGTCAAATGGAGGAAACTCCAGTATTTGAAATCAAATTTTGATAACTATAGAATTTAGCTCAAAGCTACATGAACAGATTCACAATTTTTATCTTATACTCCTCAACTTCAAAGAGAGAATAGAGAGACTTTTGATTCGATTTCCCTTCAAACCTAACACTTTGGAACTATAAAATTGATAAGGATTTTGTTCAAAAACCAACACCAACTATTCATAAAAGTATAGAAGCAATATCTTGTATCAACTTGGAATTGGAAAAGTAATGTATTTGATTTTGTAGGTGTAAATAATATGAATACCTGAGACCCTTTTCACTGAAGGAAACAGAAAGGGCTTTGTTCTTGAGAGCTCTCTTTTTTATATGACGAGCTTGTACGCCGAGCTGCTGTGATTCGTCCCCTTCCATCTCCATCGCTTCTTCCTCCGATTTTCACCCGCCGCCGGTGAACGATGTCAAAACCCTTCAAAACAACCCAAGGGTTTTGTGTTGTTTTAGGGGGATGTTGGATGTTGTACCAAGCTCATACACTCTAGTACATTGATTACCCCTCGTTGTTTAACAAAATAATATTGATTAAATTTATAGATCTCATCCATGGTTTTTTCTTATTACAAAAAACTTATGTGGTAAGAATTTTACTTTGGTCTTTTATAATTATAGGGACTTTATTAATTCGTAGTTTACCAAATTTTCTATAAAACATTTTTATGGATACATATGTCTGTCTAGAAGAATTTGTTTGTCTGAACAAAAACGTGTTATTGTTTATTATTTTACCTGATTCAACGGTATGAATGACATAAATAACCAATATGCCCCTCCAACAAAAATATGTTGTCTACCTTTTTTAACATGTTTGAAGCAATTTTTGTTTAGACCAATCCAATCAAAGTCAAAGCCAAAAAGAGGAAATAACAAGTCCATATCAGAAGAAATTGATGTGCAACATAAGAAATTGATATCCAACAAAGTAGGTAGATTTATGTGTTTGTATATCAATAGATGAAATCAAAAGGAAATAAGGTCGATTATGTGTTTGTATATCCAACACAGTAGGTAGATTCATTAGTTTCTATATCGATAGATGAAACTAGAATGAAAGAAGGTTGCTTTTTGTGTTTGCATATCAAACACAATAGGTAGATTTATGTTTTTGTATATCGATAGATGAAACCAAAAGGAAAGAAGGTCGTTGAATTTACTGAGCCAAAGGGTTGAAGGAAACAAATAATAGAAATCGATATGGATATCGCCTTTGATGTAGAAAAAGAGAAGGAAAGAAGCTAGAGATGTAACCAATAGGAGAATCCAACCAGGGTCGTCGGAGAAGAAACCAATAGGATAAATCGATATGGGTCGTCGGAGACGAAACCAACATCAGAGAAGGAGGTGTGTTTTGTAATGAAGGGTAGGGATGACTTTTTTTGGCTGAATAAGGACAACACTACAAAACCATTTGTGTGCTTAAGTCACCTGTTGTGCAAATAAGCCGTAAATAAACAACCTAAAAGAGTTGTGTGAATAATCCAGTTAAACCAGTAAGCCCATTAAGCCGTAATTAAATAGCCCCTAAAATGTCTTACATATTATTATTATTATCGTTAACAACGGATCTATGTATGTTTGAGCGGGTGATTTTTATAAATAGGATTTTTTTGAGGTAAGAAAATTGCATCTGCTAAACTTTGAGGAGTGTTTCCATATATCAGAAAATATATGGGACAACCAAAAAACCGAAAAAAATATATATTGCAATTAGTCATAAAAAACCGAACAATCTCTCGAAATCAATCAAAAAATTGAAAAAGTCCTTCGTAGTCGACAAAAAACTTTAAAGTCCCTCCAAAAGGTATGCCGACAAGAAAAGGAGATCGATAGAACTCCAAGTGGGTGACCGCATAATGTTAAAGGTGTCCTCTTGGAAATGTATATGTAACATCTCAGGTCAACCGCACCAGATATTGTCCGCTTTGTCCACACACTGGACTTACGGTTTTAAAACGCGTCTGATGGAGGAGGTATCAAGTCCCTCTTATAAGACAACTTTTGTTTCCCTTCCCAACCAATGTGGGAACTTACAATCCACCCCCCTTGGGAGCCCAACGTCCTCGTTGGCTCATCAGTTTGGTTCCCGGCTCTGAAACCATCTGTAGTATCTGAGACCAACCGTACCACTAGTACAAAAAGACACATTGGCCACGGTTAAAAGTCGTGGACGTAGGCCTTTAGCCACAATTTTTTCATTCATTCATACCGTAGCCTATTCTGCCGTGACTTTTGATACCCTTACGGCCACGTTTAAAATATGCCGTCATATCACATGAAAAACCGCAGCCATAGCCTAAAAACCGTGGCCAAGTATCTAATTTTTTTTCGTATTGAAGCATTTTTCCTATAAACGTGGCCATAAACTATTTATCGCCACACAAATTCATATTAATCGTGACCAATTAATTACATATAGTTACGCTTAAATTCATATAAATGTGGCTATTAGCTACCTTTTAGTCACACAAAATAAATAAAACCATGACAATAAACTACTTATGGCTACGCAATTTGTTTTTAAGGTGGCCAATGAGTACCTTATAACCTCGTATAGTTTTCTTTTAGGCACAAACAATAATAAAACCCATAGGCCGATACATGACATATAGTTACACTTAGATTTTATAATTGTGGCTATTGGCAACTTCCAATGACACAAAATAACAAAATTGTGATTATAGATTACTATTAGTCACATGAACTGAATTGTTAAAAATATGGCTATTGGTTAGCTTTTAGCCACCGACTTATTTTGAACGTGGCCTTAACTATTATTTTAGTTGCACAAATTCATACTAACCATTGTCAGTTCATGACCTATAATTACGCTTGATTTGTAAAACCGTGGCTATTGGTTACTTTTTGGTGACACAATGTAACTAAAACTGTGGTGATAAACACCTTATCTTTTGGCCACGTTTAACAAGTTTTCGTGACGATAAATAATTTTCTTTTAGCCACAAAAAGTTAGCTTCATGTGGCCGTATGTCTGCATATGGCCACGGGATAATAACCGTCACAACATAAAGTCATGTTTTAGATAAAAAAAACCGTGACTATATGTCTATATATGGCCACGATTTGTGATTGTCATTGGCCACGGTAAAAAAGACGTCACCATAGCGAACTATTTAGTCACAATTTTATTAAAACCGTGGCTTTATGTTTGAACGTGTTTGGTAATGGTCACTATAATTGAGTTAAACCATGGCTAAAACAACACCCTAATTTTATTTATGATTATTGGCCATGAATTTTAACCTAACCATGGCTAACCTGTATTTTCAAAACCGTGGCAAAAGATCATTTGTGTACTAGTGTACCAGATATTGTCCGCTTTGTCCACACACTTGGACTCGCGGTTTTAAGACACGTCTGATAGAGGAGGTATCAAGTCTCTCTTATAAGACAACCTTTGTTCCCCTCACCAACCAACGTGGGATCTTACAATCTGATCGATGGTTTAGTGTTAATTTATTTGCTCGACAATCATCCCTCTTTAGTGTGCTAAAATGGTAAAATTGAACAAAATTAATGTGTTTTTATAATTTGATAGGTTCATATCAGTTTGGGGAGAAAAGAGCAAAAGATTGATTTTTGATAGATTTGCGAGACTATGGCGTTTCAACCATATCTCACTCGTCCTAGCTCAGATTAAGGAGATTCATGATTTTCTAGAAAGCCAACAGATGGAATTACACTTTTGAAGTTTTGAGTTTCTGCAAATTCGAGCCATATCGAAGTCACAACTGATGCCGAATTTGGAAGAAATATCGGATCTGGTAGAAAGAGGGATAAAAGAATTAAAGGTTGTATTTTAAGCGAAAAAGAGATTGTGGTTTAGTGGTAAGGGCGTGTACATGTAAGATGTAGGTCGCAGTAGAGATGGCCAAATAGACCTGGCCCGAACCGGGCCGATGGAGGACCGGAATCGGGGCCGACTTGGTATCGGCCCGGCTCGACACCGTTTGGGCCCTCTGGTCCTTAACCGGTTAAAATTTCATCCAAACACAAGGTCAGGCTCGCCCTGGGACCGGTTCTCATAATCCGGACTTATAAAGCTTAACGGTCCTTCGTATGTGGGTCGGGACCGGAACTAACACTAATATTATTAATTGATTATTAACATAAATTATTGAAAAGGATGGTCCATATTGGATCTAACGGATCTTATAAAAATTAGAGTTTTTATTTAATTAAGCTCGTAAACACACGCACATACACCCATACAACAAAGTTTCATCATCTTCCCCAAAGTAACTCTAATGTGATCCCATTTTCGATGACTCCATCAATGGGCTCCCCAACCTCACCCCTTCACTTTGATGCATCTCCAACGCATGCATATCCATCACCATAATGCCATCTCCATCATTCCACACACATACAGATTGAGCGTAGAGAGAGAAATAGAGGGAAGGGGCCGGGGAGGGGGGAAGGAAGATGCAGGTAGGGATGTTATTTTGTCGGTTAAATCCGTTTTCGGTTTGGATTAATCGGTTTTAAGTTTTTCAAAACTAACCGATAACCAAACCAAATAAGGTTCGGTCTAATCGGTTTTGGGTTATTCGGGGTTCGAGTTATTCAGTTCAGTATCTAGTTAAGTTTGAATAATGATTTGTATTTTTTGGTTAGATACTTGCTCAAAAAAAATTCTCAAATTAAGTGTTTGTTGCTTCTAATACATAATTGTATCAATTATAAATTATTTCATACTCAACAATTGACTCGTGTTAAATAAAAAACACCATTTTTTAAAAATCGGTATCCACCAAATAACATTACTTATCTTCATGTGATGTTGTAAATCAAACAACAAAACGTAACATAATAAAAAAAACATCATCTACCATCAATAAAAAACATTATAGGGTTTTTCTTTATGTAGTGTATATGATATATATTAAAATATATAAATCCAAAAAAATTCAAGATTGAGCTCATTTCGAACGTATCGAAGAGACGATTATAATGGTATAACTTGTTAAAATTAAAACGTATTTTTTTAACGTATTATAGTTAATAAACGATTATATGTGTTAAATGTAAAATTTAAATTATGAAAGTAAAAGGTATAAAGTAAAGTAAGTAAATAAGTATAGGGGTTGAAAGTGTAAATTTCAATTCCAAATTGTGATTTTGATTTCATATTTACACTTTCAACCCCTATACTTATTTACTAACTTTACTTTATACCTTTTACTTTCATAATTTAATTTTACATTTAACACATATAATCGTTTATTAACTAAAATACATTAAAAAAATACGTTTTAATTTTAACAAATTACACCATTATAATCGTCTCTTCGATACGTTCGAAATGAGCCCAATCTTGAATTTTTTTGAATTTAATTATATTATTATATGTCATACGTTTACCCCTCTTTAATTATATTATTATAAAAAAAATTGATCGTTTTCTCAGAACCAATTAAGATAATTTAGAACATTAAAGTTGAAATATTTATAATATAATATAGACACATATATAAATCGTTCGGCGTGAGGTTCGTTTATTTAATAAAAGAACGAACATGAACACATTTTTTGTGTAAAATCATCAAGTAAATTGATTTAATAATGGTAGTACGAGTTTTTAAAAATGGTAGTACGAGTTTAAAACCCTGTCCATTCATATAAAAATGATAGTACGAGTTTTTAAAAACTGATTTTTTGTATATATATCAAATTCCTTAATGTATTTTAATGTAATCGTATTAACATAAATAATCGTATATGAACGACATAAGTTGATAAACACTTTTAAAAATAAGCATACGCTGTTTTAATAATCATTGGTGTTACAAAAATAAATGAGACAAAAAAAACTCTCCTAATATATGATTATTATGTTAATGTGATAAAAATGTAAAACGAAAATTAAAAAAGTAAGAGATGTACCATAAATGATATATAATTAAATAATTAAATCAAAAAAATTCAATATTAGGCTCATTTCGAACGTATTGAATAGACGATTATAATGGTGTAACTTGTTAAAATTAAAACATATTTTTTAACGTATTTTAACTAATATACGATTATATGTGTTAATATAATAAATGTGTAAAATGAAAATTAAAAAAGTAAAAGGTATAAAGTAAATAAATTATATAAGTTTAGGGGTATAAAATGTAAATGTTAATTTACTTTTTGGTTACTTTTTGGTTTGTGAGATTGTTTGTGAAAGAGTGACATATTTGCAGGGAGGTGTGAATTGGGAGGGGTGTGAATAGTAACTCCCACATTATATAGCAATAAAATATGTAAAATAATAATAGTAGAACATGTATATGGTTTTTTACAAACATGAAATATATAAAATATTAGTAGAATGTTTTATTCGGGTTATGTAGTTTAACCGAATTAGGAAAATATTAACCAAATATTGAATCCAATAAGAATTCTTTACAGAATAGCCCAATACCATTTAACCCAGTTGTCATTCGGTTCAATTTTTTTTTACCCCTAGATGCAGGTGGTTGTGGTGGTGGTGAGCGGTGAGGAAGATGCAGGTTGGGAAGACATCCCATATCTAGGGCTGTAAATCAATCGAACGTTCGGCGAACCGTTCGTGAACCATACGGCGGTAAGTCCGTTTATGTTCGTTTATTTAATAAATGAACGAACATGAACAATGATCTCGTTCGTTCATTTATGCTCATTTACGTTCGTTTAGCTCTTAATGAACGAACATAAATGAACACGAACAAACAAATTTTCTTAACGAACGAACATGATCATAAAAAAATTCGTTCGTTTAGCGTTCGTGTTCGTTCGTTTATTCGGTTAAGTTAAACGAACGAACATGAACAAGGCTCTGTTCGTGTTCGTTTACAGCCCTACCCATATCCATTACTACAATTGAACCATATTTTATTCGGTTATTGGTTAGTTCAAAATGTTGAAAACCTCATAAACCGAAACTTGAATGAAATAACCAAATAACACCTCTGTATTCCCTAAAAGTGTATTGATCCACACAAAAGTATCCACAAATTCTATGATTATAAAGGTCTTACTAGTCGTATGTGACACAATAGGATTTGCGTGGAACGGATCGACAAACGTCGAACCCTAAAGGTAGATAAGTTTACCAACGTAAACAAGGAAAAGTAACAAAGAAGCCTTGAATATCAAGAACTAATATTATATCTGAATATCGAATTGAATGATAAACAACGAAGATGAAAACCCTATTTGTAGCTAAACAGAATAAGAGATAACTATGGAAACTAGTGTTGGTATCAATCCCTAATGGAAAGAAACCTTATTGGAAAACAACAAGAAAGCAAATAAAACGAATAGCTGATAGGTGCTGCTGGAGGAGCCGCGCGGCTTGGGCCGCGGCTTCAGGTCACGCGCCAGGTCGAGCATGCCTCTGTTTGTTTGAGCTGTCCACGGGGTTGCGCGGTTTGGGCCGCGGCTTCAGGTCGCGCGCTAGACCGTGTAAGTCCCTGTTTCGTCCTGTTTTGATTTCCTTTGGCTTGGTCCATTTGTTCTTCGAATCGGGTTGCTAGGCGCTCTATTTCAGTCTCCTCCACCTCCGAAGAACTCGACCCCGAGTTCTCATCAGAAAGAGATGTGTCATCCGGGTGGTAGTCGTAGATATCCGCCACGTTGAACGTGTTAGATATATGGAGCGAGTTGGGGATGGCGACCACATAAGCATTGTCATTGATCTTCCATGAGATCTTGAACGGACCATATTTCCGGGGTTGCAACTTGTTGTAAGTTCCAACGGGAAATCACTCCTTCCGCAAAAATACCATGACTTCATCTCCCACCTCGAAGGTCTTGCGGCGTCGGTGCATATCGGCGGCGGTTTTGTTCCTCGTGCCTGTTAGTTCAAGTCTGGCCTTGACTTCTTCTTTGACTGTTTGCACGTCCTTAGCCATATTTTTGGCGGCGAGGCTAGTATCCGGGAGTTGCGGTAGTTTGACTAAGTCGACCACGTGGTTGGGAATCGACGTATAGACCAAGGAAAAAGGAGAACATCCTGTTGCTGTGTGGGATGCGCTGTTATAGGCGAACTCGATTTGTGGGAGAGCAAGGTCCCACTATTTAGGTTTGTCCCCACAAATACTCCGAAGCATGTTGCCCAAAGTGCAATTTGTTACCTCAGTTTGGCCATCCGATTGGGGGTGAGCGGTGCTGCTTTTGTTTAGTGTGGTTCCGAATAGGTGCCAAAGAGTGATCTAGAAGTGACTTAAGAACTTTGAGTCACGATCGAAAGTGATAGTTTTCGGAACCCCATGTAGACGGACTACTTCTTTGAAGAATAGCTTGGCAATGTTGCTTGCGTCGGTGGTCTTTTTGCAAGCGATGAAGTGTGTCATCTTGGAGAAACGGTCGACTACTACAAAGATAGAGCCCACTCCTCGTTTGTGCGGGGTAGTCCCAAAACGAAATCCATGGATAGATCTTGCCAAGTATCATAGGGAACCGGTAACGGTAAGTAAAGACCGGTGTTTTGAGATTGGCATTTAGCAACTTGACAAATGTAGCACTTCCGGACAATTGCCCCCACATCGCGCTTTAGGTGTGGCCAATGGTATCGGTCGAGTACACTAGCAATGGTTTTGTCTCGGCCTATATGGACGCCTAATCCTCCTCCATGTAAGTCTCGGATCAGTTTTTCACGGAGAGAAGAGTTAGGTATGCATAATTGGTTACCTTTGAAGAGGTAGCCGTCTTGTATGTAGTAGT
Organism: Saussurea involucrata; assembly: GCA_033807775.1. Lineage (NCBI taxonomy): Eukaryota > Viridiplantae > Streptophyta > Magnoliopsida > Asterales > Asteraceae > Saussurea > Saussurea involucrata. Next base: position 165,824,869 of record CM066320.1, read on the forward strand.
CTTCCATTGGTGTACCCGTGTTGCATTTATTCCAAATATCCTTGAAGTCACCATCTTCTTCGTCTTGATCCTTTAGGACCTCAAATCCGACGATTTCTTGGGTTAGTGTGATCATTAGTGTAGCGCGTCTACTCAAAGCATCGGCTACACAGTTGAGGACCCCAGATTTGTGTTTGATGACAAAAGGAAATTTCTGAAGGTAGCTTACCCATCGTGCGTGCATTTTGCTTACCGACTTTTGGCTATTGATGAACTTGAGGGCTTGATGGTCGGTAAAGAGTACGAATTCTTTCTGCACGAGATAGTGTTCCCATTGTTTCAATGCTCGGAACACGGCATAGAACTCTTGATCATAGGTGCTCCACTTTTGGCGAGCATCACTTAGTTTCTCGCTAAAGAATGCGATGGGGCGCTTTTCTTGGGAGAGGACATCTCCTACTCCTATTCCGCTTGCATCACACTCGACTTCAAAGACTTTGTCAAAGTCGGGTAGGGTGAGTACCGGTGCGGAGCTTAGCTTGCTTTTGATCTCGGCGAAACTTTTGTCTTGATCGGGCCCCCATTGGAACTTTCCTTTTTTCAGGCATTCGGTCATTGGTGCGGTGATGGTGCTAAAATCCCTTACGAACCTCCGGTAGAATGTTGCCAAACCATGAAAGCTTCAGACATTGGATACGGTTTTGGGAGTTGGCCATTCTTTTATTGCACGGACCTTTTTTTCGTCTACTTCTATGTCGGCTTCTCCAACAACGAATCCTAAAAATAGGAGCTTGTTGGTGCAGAAAGTGCACTTCTTGAGGTTGACATAGAGTTTGTTTTCTTGGAGCACGGTCAAGATTTGTCGGAGATGTACGAGGTGATCCGTTTTGTTTCGGCTATAGATGAGTATGTCGTCGAAGTATACTACTACGAACGAGTCGATGAATAGGCGGAGGACTTGGTGCATTGTCCTCATAAACGTGCTAGGGGCGTTAGAGGTTCCGAATGACATGACTAACCATTTATAAAGCCCGAAGTTTTGAAAGCGGTTTTCCATTCGTCGCCGGGTCGGATTCAGATTTGATGATAGCCGCTACGCAGGTCGATCTTTGAAAATAGCTTTGCGTCGGCCAATTCATCAAGCGTATCTTCCAAACGGGGAATAGGGAATCGGTACTTGATGGTGATTTTGTTGATGGCGCGACTGTCAATGCACATCCTCCATTGGTTACCTTTCTTTGGTACGAGAAGAACGGGGACTGCACAAGGGCTTAGGCTTTCTCGGATAAACCCTTTTCTCAAGAGGTCTTCAACTTGCTCCCTCAAGATCTCGTTTTCTTTGGGGCTCATGCGTTAGTAAGGGAGGTTTGGTAAGTTCGCGCTCGGAATTAGGTCTATTTGGTGATGGATGTCTCTCATAGGCGGTAGTTCCGGTGGTAGGTCGTCGGCGATTAGATCCGTGAAGTCTTTGAGTATTTCGCTGATTTCTTCCGGGATTTCCTCGTTGACCTTTTCGGCGCTCATTAAGCCTTTTACAACTATGGGGCAAAAGAGTTGGGTCTCCTTGAAATCGTTCTCAAGGAGTTGCTCGTCGGAGGTGATGATTAGAACGTTCTCACCTTTCTTTTCCGAGGCTTTGTGGAAGTTAGCCACGGGTGTCATGGCGATTTTTCGGTCGCCCCAACGAGATATCATCATGTTGTCTCTTCCTTTGTAGGTAACGTCGTTGTCGTATTGCCATGGCTGGCGGAGTAGGATATGGCATGCGTCCATATCGAGGACGTCGCAAAGGACATCTTCCTTGTAGTATTTGCCTATGGAGAGGGGAACTTTGCACGCTTGGGTCACACGGACTTGTGGTCCTTTCTTTACCCACCCAAGGGAATACGGTGCGTCGTGCGGTTGGGTTGGTAAATCAAGGTAGTCATCTAACTTTTTGGACACAAGATTCTCGCAGCTTCTGTTGTCCATAATTAGGTTGCAAACCTTTTTGTTGATGGAGCAATAAGTACGGAAACGGTTTTTCTTTTGGCCTTCCTCTTTTGGGGAGAGGAGGATCCGTTGGAGTACGATATTTACCCTTTCTTCGGACTCTTCTTCCGTGAAATCAACTCCATTATAATCATCTTCCTCTTCGCTTCCGGGTTCATCTACGAAACTGACTGTTCTTCGGTTGGTACACTCATTGGATCTATGGCCCGATTGGCCACAACGTTAACATTTAGATCATGTCGGTTTGGCATAGGGGTTGGATGGCTTTGGTGTGTCGAGTTTGCTTTGGGACCCGGTAGGTTTTCGTGGTGGATTGGTGTCGCGGACGGTTGCGCTTGGCGTGATGCCCTTTCCTTTATCATATGCGGAACTAGTGGCTTCAGTGGGAGTCGGTGTGTTGTATCGGCGATAAGATGAGGTTCGAGTGGTTTTCTCCATAAGCTCGGCCTTCATGGCTAAGCTTGATGCTTCCGCTACCGTCCAAACGGTTTGGAGTCCGATTTTGTCTTGTATTGAACCTTTGAGCCCGTTGATGTATCGTGCAACTCTTTGCCCTTCCGTTTCGCCGATTTCGTTCCGTTCGGAGAGGCGAATGAATTCGGTGGTGTATTCGGTTACGGTCCTCGATCCTTGTGAGCAATCCAAGTACATTTTCTACAAGATTTGCTCGTAGTCTTCCGACAGGAATCGTTCGGTCATAAGCTGTTTCACTCTTCTCCAAGAACGTACCGGACCTTTCCGTTGCCGTTGTCGTTAGACTATCAGCTTATCCCACCATACGGCTGCGGTGCTTTTCAGGCGGAAAACAACCATCTTTACTTGCTTGTGCTCCGGAATCTCCATAATGTCGAAGAAGCGGTCGACCTCGATTTGTCAGTCTAAAAATTCCTCCACGCCCATATTCCCCTAAAAGTAAGGAATGTCGGCTTTCATTCGATAATCGGGGTCTCGCCGGGGTGGTTCCACATCTCCGTCGGATTCGGAGTCGGAACTGGAACTGGTGATCGGGTGGCGTCGGCCACCAAGTTGGGGTCGATGACGACCCTCGTATCTGTCTCGTCTTCGTCGGTCGTTGTTGTTGGCGTTAAGCTGGTTGGTGAATGCGGTTGTCAGTGTGTTGAGGGACGCGGTAAAAGCCGCTGTTAACCCATCAAGATCTGCTCTCGTGAGGGGTGGTGGTGGTGGTGGTGGTTGTTCTGCCATCTTGAAGGTGAAGAGACAGGTAAGTCTGTGCTCTGATACCAACTGACGCAGTAGGATTTGCGTGGAACGGATCGACAAACGTCGAACCCTAAAGGTAGATAAGTTTACCAACGTAAACAGGGAAAAGTAACAAAGAAGCCTTGAATATCAAGAACTAATATTATATCTGAATATCGAATTGAATGATAAACAACGAAGATGAAAGCCCTATTTGTAGCTAAATTGAATAAGAGATAACTATGGAAACTAGTGTTGGTATCAATCCCTAATGGAAAGAAACCTTATTGGAAAACAAATAGAAAGCAAATAAAACGAATAGCTGATAGGTGCTGCTGGAGGAGCCACGAGGCTTGGGTCGCGGCTTCAGGTCACGGGCCAAGTCGCGCAGGCCTCTGTTTGTTTGAGCTGTCCAGGGGGTTGCGCGGTTTGGGCCGCGACTTCAGGTCGCGCGCCAGGCCGCGTAAGTCCCTGTTTCTATTTCCTTTGGGTTGGTCCATTTGTTCTTCGAATCGGGTTGCTAGGCGCTCTATATCAGTCTCCTCCACGCCCGAAGAACTCGACCCCGAGTTCTCTTCAGAAAGAGAAGTGTCATCCGGGTGGTAGTCGTAGATATCCGCTACGTTGAAGGTGTTAGATATATGGAGCGAGTCGGGGAGGGCGACCACGTAAGCATTGTCATTGATCTTCCGTGAGATCTTGAACGCACCATATTTCCGGGGTTGCAACTTGTTGTAAGTTCCAACGGGAAATCACTCATTCCGCAAAAATACCATGACTTCATCTCCCACCTCGAAGGTCTTGCGGCGTCGGTGCATATCGGCGGCGGTTTTGTTCCTCGCGCCCGTGAGTTCAAGTCTGGCCTTGACTTCTTCTTTGACTGTTTGCACGTCCTTAGCCATATTTTTGGCGGTGAGTCTAGTACCCGGGAGTTGCGGTAGTTTGACTAAGTCGACCACGTGGTTGGGAATCGACGTATAAACCAAAGAAAAAGGAGAACATCCCGTTGCTGTGTGGGATGCGCTGTTATAGGCGAAATCGATTTGTGGGAGAGCAAGGTCCCACTATCTAGGTTTGTCCCCACAAATACTCCGAAGCATGTTGCCCAAAGTGCGATTTGTTACCTCAGTTTGGCCATCCGATTGGGGGTGAGCGGTGCTGCTTTTGTTTAGTGTGGTTCTGAATAGGCGCCAAAGAGTGATCCAGAAGTGACTTAAGAACTCTGTGTCACGATCGGAAGTGATAGTTTTCGGAACCCCATGTAGACGGACTACTTCTTTGAAGAATAGCTTGGCAATGTTGCTTGCGTCGGCGGTCTTTTTGCAAGCGATGAAGTGTGTCATCTTGGAGAAACGGTCGACTACTACAAAGATAGAGTCGACTCCTCGTTGTGTGCGGGGTAGTCCCAAAACGAAATCCATGGATAGATCTTGCCAAATATCATCGGGAACCGGTAACGGTAAGTAAAGACCGGTGTTTTGAGATTGGTCTTTAGCAACTTGACAAATGTAGCACTTCCAGACAATTGCCCCCACATCGCGCTTTAGGTGTGTCCAATGGTATCGGTCGAGTACACTAGCAATGGTTTTGTCTCGGCCTAGATGGCCGCTTAATCCTCCTCCATGTAAGTCTCGGATCAGTTTTTCACGGAGAAAAGAGTTATGTATGCATAATTGGTTACCTTTGAAGAGGTAGCCGTCTTGTATGTAGTAGTCTTCCATTGGTGTACCCGTGTTGCATTTATTCCAAATATCTTTGAAGTCACAATCTTCTTCGTATTGATCCTTTAGGACCTCAAATCCGACGTTTTCTTGGGTTAGTGTGATCATTAGTGTAGCGTGTCTACTCAAAGCATCGGCTACACGGTTGAGGACCCCGGATTTGTGTTTGATGACAAAAGGAAATTTCTGAAGGTAGCTTACCCATCGTGCGTGCATTTTGCTTACCGACTTTTGGCTATTGATGAACTTGAGGGCTTGATGGTCGGTAAAGAGTACGAATTCTTTCTGCACGAGATAGTGTTCCCATTGTTTCAATGCTCGGAACACGGCGTAGAACTCTTGATCATAGGTGCTCCACTTTTGGCGACCATCGCTTAGTTTCTCGCTAAAGAATGCGATGGGACGCTTTTCTTGGGAGAGGACAGCTCCTACTCCTATTCCTCTTGCATCACACTCGACTTCAAAGACTTTGTCAAAGTCGGGTAGGGCGAGTACCGGTGCGGATCTTAGCTTGCTTTTGATCCGGCGAAACTTTTGTCTTGATCGGGCCCCCATTGGAACTTTCCTTTTTTCAGGCATTCGGTCATTGGTGCGGTGATGGTGCTAAAATCCCTTACGAACCTCCAGTAGAATGTTGCCAAACCATGAAAGCTTCATACATTGGATACGGTTTTGGGAGTTGGCCATTCTTTTATTGCACGGACCTTTTCTTCGTCTACTTCTATGCCGGCTTCTCCAACAACGAATCCTAAAAATAGGAGCTTGTTGGTGCAGAAAGTGCACTTCTTGAGGTTGACATAGAGTTTGTTTTCTTGGAGCACGGTCGAGATTTGTCGGAGATGTACGAGGTGATCCGTTTTGTTTCGGCTATAGATGAGTATGTCGTCGAAGTATACTACTACAAACGAGTCGATGAACAGGCGGAGGACTTGGTTCATTGTCCTCATAAACGTGCTAGGGGCGTTAGAGGTTCCGAATGACATGACTAACCATTCATAAAGCCCGAATGGTGTTTTGAACGCGGTTTTCCATTCGTCTCCGGGTCGGATTCGGATTTGATGATAGCCGCTACGCACGTCGATCTTTGAAAATAGCTTTGCGTCGGCCAATTCATCAAGCATATCTTCCAAACGGGGAATGGGGAATCGGTACTTGATGGTGATTTTGTTGATGGCGCGGCTGTCAATGCATGTAACAACCCAGATCCCATAAAATACATCATATAACATAACATGCATACATATAATTGATTTACAACAAAAGTTACATAACAAACCAAGTACAGTCTCATTAGTCTTGAAACTACAAAATATATAAAAGCTTCTTAAACATCATCGATCAACGGAGGCAGCCTACACCTTATTCTTTCCTTTGCCGCTATCAATTCCTCGACCTGGAAAACATATTTTTGAAAACAAAATGAGGGTTAGACCAAACGGGTCTAGTGAGTTAATCCCAGTCCTTTCCAAAATCATTATAAAACCTTTTATGTAAATCCTTTGTATCAAAATAGTTTAGATAAACCTTTGGTAATCCTTTCGTAAAATATAAACATACCACACGTATTTAAATACCAATCCAGACTCGTGCATCGTGTACATCTCATCCACCTTATTCCTCCACAAATGGACATATTAGTTGGTAGCAAGCCAACTAATAAATCAACAACCGGTCCGCACACCGGAACCCGGCTACCCGTCGGTCCGCACACCGGAACCCGACTACTCACCGGAACCCGGCTACACGTCGGTCCGCACACCGGAACCCGACTACTCACCGGTCCGCTCACCGGAACCCGGCTAATGTACCCTTGTGTAGTGTAATGCACATATGAATATAATATCTTACTATATCATAAACACATAATATTCACACCTTAATCATATATCCATTCCCCACATATATGTATTCCAGTTAAAAACATTTTGAAGTAAAACTCACCTCGATTGGTTATCAAATTTTCTTCTAAGCTTTTCTCGAGAAATCCAATCTTTCATTCAAAGTTCACAGAATCTGAAACAATTTAAGATACATATATCGCCTTACTAGTCAAACACATAAAGCCTACTAAAATCTTATCCTCAACAGTTCTCCCTTCAGCGACTTATCACGGGGGTTCCGCTACCCGGATAGCGGATGGGGTCAAGGGGCAACGCCCTTGCGGGGTCTGGGGGCGGCCCCCCAGGAAGTTTTTGGAGCAACTTAATCCAAAAATACAATCAGAAACTATAACCGGACACTACCAAAACTACCGGGACTCACTGTACCGGGACTCTCCAGTACCGGGACTCTCCAGTACCGGGACTCTCCATATCACCAGGAGTTGGTATTACCGGGTCTTGTCGTTACCGGGAGTCGACAATACCGGGACTCCATGGTACCGGGAGTCAACCATACCGGGAGTCTACCGGCACTTCCCCGGGACTCTAAGAACACAGTCGGTTTCATCTTACCTAGATTCGATTGAAAACAATACAAAACACGAAACTGGAAATTCTAAACCGATAGGAATTTACTACTGATGATTACAAACACAAAACCTAAAGAATACATACCTTAATTTCGAATCCAACACACTCAATCGGAGCCTTAACCGTACTTCCTTCTTCTGCTTCTTTTCTCCTCAAGAACACGCACACACACACTGATATTTTGAGTTATGAAATATCTGAAAATCCTAAATGGGTAATATCAAATCCCCATTTACCAAATGAACCTTCAACTATCAACTAATGTCCAACACCCCTTTAACTTATTATTTTACCCTAACTTACCCTAAACCTCGTTTTATAAAGTTAACTAGATTTAACGGAATTAGGATTTAACTAACGAACTTACCCGGGGTATTACAATGCACATCCTCCATTGGTTACCTTTCTTTGGTACGAGAAGAACGGGGACTGCACAAGGGCTTAGGCTTTCTCGGATAAACCCTTTTCTCAAGAGGTCTTCAACTTGCTCCCTCAAGATCTCGTTTTCTTTGGGGCTCATGCGGTAGTAAGGGAGGTTTGGTAAGTTCGCGCCCGGAATTAGGTCTATTTGGTGTTGGATGTCTCTCATAGGCGGTAGTTCCGGTGGTAGGTCGTCGGCGATTAGATCCGTGAAGTCTTTGAGTATTTCGCCGATTTCTTCCAGGATTTCCTCGTTGACCTTTTCAGCGCTCATTAATCCTTTTACAACTATGGGGCAAAAGAGTTGGGTCTCCTTGAAATCATTCTCAAGGAGTTGCTCGTCGGAGGTGATGATTAGAACGTTCTCACCTTTCTTTTCCGGGGCTTTGTGGAAGTTAGCCACGGGTATCATGGCGATTTTACGGTCGCCCAACGGAATATCATCACGTTGTCTCTTCCTTTATAGGAAACGTATTTGTCGTATTGCCATGGTCGACCGAGTAGGATATGGCATGCGTCCATATCGAGGACGTCGCAAAGGACATCTTCCTTGTAGTATTTGCCTATGGAGAGGGGAACTTTGCCCGCTTGGGTCACACGAACTTGTGGTCCTTTCTTTACCCCACCCAAGGGAATACGGTGCGTCGTGCGGTTGGGTTGGTAAATCAAGGTAGTCTACTAACTTTTTGGACACAAGATTCTCGCAGCCTCCGTTGTCCACAATTAGGTTGCAACCCTTTTTGTTGATGGAGCGATTAGTACGGAAAAGGTTCTTCCTTTGGCCTTCCTCTTTTGGGGAGAGGAGGACCCGTTGGAGTACGATATTTACCCTTTCTTCGGACTCTTTTTCCGCAAAATCAACTCCATTATAATCATCTTTCTCTTCGCTTCCGGGTTTGTTAATGCCAAAAATCGCACCAAAGGGACAACTTAAGGTCGATGTGGACTTAATCAACTAAAGAAAGGATCTTTCGACGAGACGTGCGATGAGGGAAAAAATAAACGAGACAAGGGATTTGATGACGCAGGAAAAACCTCAAACGAGGAAAAAACCTGCGGACGACAAGGGATGTCGTCGCTGCACTATGGTCGCCAATCAGGGGCGACGTCCTTGGTACTGGCGTCGGTCGTACGATGATTACAATACAAATGAAGGAAATACTTCGAAATGTAAAGTACAAGTGTTTAAATGTGAAAACAGGTGTTTGTCGTGTGTGAATACAAAGTGTGAACTTCTGGTCGAGGGTTGTTTGTCGTGCGTCGAGAGCGATACTTGAGCTTTCCCTCGAGTGTTCTTGAGTTCGCAGTAGGGTTTTGGCTTTCAATACTTGATCTCCAGAGTTTGAATGTTCTTTGCTATGAGTTGGGATGATTTTCTCTGCTGTGTAGTGATGCTCGCTGATATATGTTCGATGGTCACTGATGTCCCTTGAAATGATGCTTTAGCTTGTCTTTTATAGTCTTCGCGTCATTAATTAACTCCATTAATGATTCAATCAACGGCTACAACGGCTGGAAACGGTCGTCGGAGTGATTATCCATGATGATCTTCGTCCGTTACGGCTATCGATTGTTGATGGTTGTGTCGGTTATATCCGTTGCTCTTTAATGACTTTGACTCCTGCATTAAACACTTTTACGGGCGACGACGGATATTTTCTGGGTTCTCGTCGAGGCCTTATCTTGATACAAGATTTGGATTATGACGTGCGTCTTATCTGCTCCGGTCATGGTCGTACGACGTGGTTTTTTGCCCAAACAGTTTGCCCCCAAAATTTGAAAGAAGGATAGCAAATCCGAGTTTTAAATTTTGTCAGTCAAAAAAATATGACAAGAGTTAGAAATTACCTTTGTTACCTTGGAATTAGGCTAGTCTGCTCTTAACTGAACGAGAAGTTTGAAAAGGAAACGAGGTCGTGACGTCATACTGACACACGATGATGCTTACCAGCTGTCGAGGACAGGTGTCGACGATCCCTGTGGTCATACAAAAGGACGGGGATGCGCAGCGGTTATCCAGGGATTCGATCCAACCCTGTTTTTCGGTCTAAATAGGGATTTTGACGGATCATTTCCTTATTTTGCCCTTGAAGAGTTTGTGCTGTGATTTCCTTGCCGTCTTTTGTCTGATATCTTCCGATCTTGTGAAAATCCCTGACTTGGTTAGGCTTCTTCGAGGGTTAACGCGCCTATAAGTAAGGTACGATTTCTATGCCTTCTGCAAATTTTGCTTAGAAATGTCGAGGGATCCTGAGAGTGTTATTCAAGAGTCATCGGACCTCCGGGATTTTAGAAAGTTAGCAAAAATTCCTGCGTGGGTCGAATTGATCCGTCCAGGCCAGATCCGATCAAATGAGTGTCCCGAGGGGTACATCGTAATCTATGAATACCCTTTTAAGATAGGTTTCGGATGGCCTTTTTCTCCTCTGGCCATGGCGTTTATGTTAGAGTTTGACTTGGCACCGAGTCAGTTGATGCCCCAGTTCTGGCGAGTCGTACGAGTGATCGAGCGTGCTACTAAGAAATAGGATTCTCCCATGAATGTACAAGACCTCCTCTCGGCTTATCAAGCCAAGATGGACGGATGTCATCGATGTAGTTTACATTCTAGATTCAAGGGCGGTCGCGTTTTGGTTTTAGGAACGGGTGTGAATGACCGTGGGTGGAAGTCTCGATATGTTTTCGTGCGTAAGTTGTCCCTTGACTCTGAGAGTGAGTGGATTAGGACGAGCCGGAATACGTCGGGTGAGCCTCGTTATTTCACTTGTCATGCGCTGTAGATGATTTATATATGATTTTTAACTTGTTTTTTGTATGTTGACAGCCATAAAGTTCGAGGTCGTGAAGCCAGACGCTAACTCTCAAGCGAAGATTAATTCATTTTTAGAATTTAGCATCGCCGAGAGGTCTTTCGTCGTGCGACATACGGCGGATGACGACGATTTAGAATCTTCAGGAGAGAATCAGGGGGAGAAATGTGAAGAGAAAGGAAGAGAAGAGGAAGAAGATAAGTCGAAAGGAAGGAGAGGGATGACAGGTAAGTTTTACTTACTTTTTCTTCCTATGTTACCTCGAGTCTTTTTCCTTTGTGTGCTTTATGACATTCCTTTTTTTCAGGAGAATCTCAACCTAAAGTGTTGAAGGTTTCTGCTAAGAGAGCAGCTGAGCTGGAGTGTGCTCGTCAGGGCAGGGAGAGGAGGCTAAAAGCCATGTCCGATGGCCCTGAAATTCCGAAGAAGACGAGGACGACGACTCCGAGGGAGTCGTCGGTTGGGGTTAATGACTCGTCGAGAGTCGCTTCACCTGAGAAGGTAGGGGTCAGATCGCCTAAGAAGGTGATTGCAGCGACACCCATCAATTCTGCGCCTCCGGCGGAAACGGTGAAGTCCCCGTCTGCCGCGTCGAATCCTTTGTCAGCCGACAAGGGCGAGGATCACTCGACGGTAGGGGAGAAGGTCACGGCGGTCAACTTTTCGCTGCCATCGGACTTTATGACAGGTGATGTCCTAGACGGGACGAACCTGTTCCCTCACCTGGATAATTTCCTGCTTCCATCTTTCAGGGAGCGTTTTGAGGGGTTTCCTATCGAGGAGACGGGTGCCCATATAGCCGACTTGTCGTTCATGGTAAGTCTTTCTTTCAAGACTTAGTTTATCTAGGCCCAGGTTTCGTTGTCGTTGTCGTTGTCGTTGTCCACTGATGATGTTTTCGCAGGCACTTCAGGCTGCTTTGGCCTCGCGAAGCGGAGCGGTGAAGGTAAAAGATCTCTTGTCTGCTGCTCGTGAAAGAGAGAAAGCGGCGCTGGACAGAGCGAGTGCCTCTACAAGTCGTGCTGAGGAGTTTTCGAAGCGGCTTGACGATGCTTTAGAACATTTGAAGATCGTTCATCTTGCCAAGGAAGATCTTAGTCATCGTCTGACGCAATCTTTGTCCATGACTGCTGAACAAAGGGAGGAGATGGAAAAAATTAAGGAATCCTTGGTTGCTGTTTCGAAAGAGGCTGAGGATTATAAATCCAAGGTGGAGATTTTGGAGAAGGAGGTGCAAGCCGTAAAGGACGAGGGTAAGTCGGTTTTTGCCATAGCTCGTCTGACTACTCAGGCGGCGATCATGCGACGATATTTGCTGGGAAAAGACCCTCTTGCTTCGGCGAAGGAGGAGCTGGACATCTATCTGAATGGTGTTGGGACCGAGAGGGATCTTGACTCGGACGATGAGAAGGATGCTGAGGAGGAGGTGGCAGGTGAAAGCCTTCAGGACGGGACTTCGGGCATGAACGCGACGGATGCTCCTCTTTAATCTAAGAATTTTATTTTCTTTGCTGCTCGATCGTTGGTGGTTGAGTGTGTACCTGACGATCTTTTTAAATGCACTTTTTTGTTTGAACTTGTGTTTTCATATATTTGGTAAGCAAATATCACATTGGTTATGAATTCGATCATAGAATACATACGAAATCATGCGACCAAGGTATTCATTGTAATACGATGATAAGAACGTAAAACAAATATAAAAACACGCGATTAAAGCATCCATTCAGTGTATGGAAGTTAAGAAACTTAGGGGTAAAGTCGTTTAGACTCTGCGATCGTACGACCGGATCGTACAACGAGTTTGTGTCGTATGCCCCTGTGGAGAAATGATCAAGTTAGAGATCTGATTGTTTATGTCGTTCGACCTTGCGATATTAAAGTCATGTAGTAGACTTAATGATTACTGTCGTGCGACTCTGCGATAATCTGACGTACGATTCTGCGATAAAACGATGTCGGGAGTTGGTCGTTGGCTAGCCAACGACCCTCCGATGCTTAAGTCAGTAAATGTTTTGCGAGAAAAAATCGTATGAGAAAGAGTTAGAGAACGTACCATTTCAGACTCTCTCTATTTGCCCCTGTCATTTATTACCGTATCCTTTTCGGGAGGAAAAGATAAGTTTTAAATGACAGAGTGACACGGAGAAATATTGTCCCGCGGTTGACTATGTTGTCGTGCGACGAGGCACCATAGTAGATTTATCCCTGTGGAAAAGATATTGTTAATTTAGGGATAGAAAAACGAACCTGTCAAGAGCTTGATCTTACGACTTCAGTTTATTTTCGCTTTTGATCTCCTGGATTCCCCATGGCGAAGGGAATTTCAATTAATAACTTTTGCATGCTCGGGAGTCGACGGTTGATGGCTATTAGTTGGAATAGCGACATCGTCAATGATATCTTTGAGATTTCCTTTCGGAAAATGATATGCTAGTTCCTTCTTCAATGCGATACAGCCGTCTGTCGCATGACCATGATCGGCATGGAAGTCACACCACTTTGATTTATCCTTCTTAGCATCATCCACGTCGGACTTCTTTGGCCATCGAATGGTAGCTTGGGAACTTTTCAGAGCTTCGACTAGGTCCTTTGCAGATCCTTTGAATCCGTAAGAGGATATCTTGGGGTACTGAGTGAACTTAGCCGCGGCCTTGGCCTCTGCTTTCGTCTTGAAACGAACATTTGAAATTTGGCGCGCTGGCTCTACTCTAGAAACAACCTTTGTCTTGAACTCTGGCTTTCTGACGCCTAACGACTTCTTGTCGTCAGTATGCTTGCGATGAAAGGCTGCATCGTCTTCGACCCTCATATATGCTAAGGTCCGAGCTCGGACGTCTTCGAAATTCTCCGGGGGATATTTGGTCAGGTCGGTGTATAAACCCGAATAATCGTCCATACCACGCTTATAGGCTTCGATTGCGGTTTTTACGTCGCAATTGCGGATGCTGATTATTTCGGCATTGAATCTATTAAAATAACTTAGAATAGACTCATTAGCTTTCTGCACGATGTAATATAGGTCGCTAGTCTGCTTCTCCATCTTACGATTGCTGGCGAATTGCTGGGAGAATTGATTAACCAACTCAGCAAACGACCCGATGGATTTGGGTTTGAGATTGATCAACCATTGGAGAGCCGGACCAGTGAGAGTTGCTCCAAAACTCTTACACATGCATACTTCCTGGTACATAAATGGGATCGAGATCGTCCACATGAGCTGCTTATATTGCGCGACGTGCTCAGTTGGATCGGTCACACCCGAATACTTGGGAGTGAAGGTAGGAATGTTATACTTCTTTGGGACCTCGACGGTGGCAATCTCTTCGATGAAAGGCGATGCCTGATATCCCGAGCGAGGCTCGACATCGACGGGCACGGCTGCCCCAGGCAACTTGGCGAGCAAGGACAGGACGCACTCATTTTGGTCTTCTAACATCTTCAAACGGTGAGCGACGGGATCGTTAAGATCGGGATTTGCCCCTGTCGAGGGATTGGTCCCTGGACTAGTGCCATTACCATGCGACAAACCATTGGTGTCCCCGTTGAACGGGACGAAATATGGCTGCGGCCCATAGTGGAATTGCTGCGGTCCATTCTGAAACGGCTGCGATCCTTGCTGGAAAGGCTGCGATCCACCTTGAGGTCCATTCTGAAATGGCTGCTGAAATGGTTGCGACCCTTGCTGGAAAGGCTGCGACCCTTGTAATGGCTGAGACCCATTATTCATGGGTGGTGGCCTTATGTGCTGAGGAGGAACTGTCCCAAACTGAGGATTTGAGTTGGACGGCCCTGGCTGTTGATTCTGCATGAACGGGCCTGGATGCTGATTCTGCATGAACGTGGATTCGGGACAAATGGTCTAGGGCCATTCTGTTCGAACGGTCTTGAAATTGGGTTCTGCACGAACGGCCTAGGACCATTTTGAGGCCCAAACGGATTTCTTAACCGCGCGATCTCCTCAGCTGCTCTGCGATTCTGCTCTGCCATTGCATTGAGCTGATTCCTGGCGACTTCGAGCTCCTGATACATCTGAGCAACAGCTTGTTGCGGATTTCCAGAGGCTGCCATTTTCCTGCAACAGAAAAATAGAAGAAACTCCAAGAAACTATTAGTAGGGTACACGTTCGTCGAGGATTTTCTCTAGATGAGGTCCCACGGATGGCGCCAAACTGTTAATGCCAAAAATCGCACCAAAGGGACAACTTAAGGTCGATGTGGACTTAATCAACTAAAGAAATGATCTTTCGACGAGACGTGCGATGAGGGAAAAAATAAACGAGACAAGGGATTTGATGACGCAGGAAAAACCTCAAACGAGGAAAAAACCTGCGGACGACAAGGGATGTCGTCGCTGCACTATGGTCGCCAATCAGGGGCGACGTCCTTGGTACTGGCGTCAGTCGTACGATAATTACAATACAAATGAAGGAAATACTTCGAAATGTAAAGTACAAGTGTTTAAATGTGAAAACAGGTGTTTGTCGTGTGTGAATACAAAGTGTGAACTTCTGGTCGAGGGCTGTTTGTCGTGCGTCGAGAGCGATACTTGAGCTTTCCCTCGAGTGTTCTTGAGTTCGCAGTAGGGTTCTGGCTTTCAATACTTGATCTCCAGAGTTTGAATGTTCTTTGCTATGAGTTGGGATGATTTTCTCTGCTGTGTAGTGATGCTCGCTGATATATGTTCGATGTTCACTAATGACCCTTGAAATGATGCTTTAGCTTGTCTTTTATAGTCTTCGCGTCATTAATTAACTCCATTAATGATCCAATCAACGGCTACAACGGCTGGAAACGGTCGCCGGAGTGATTATCCATGATGATCTTCGTCCTTACGGCTATCGATTGTTGATGGTTGCGTCGGTTATATCCGTTGCTCTTTAATGACTTTGACTCCTGCATTAAACACTTTTACGGGCGACGACGGATATTTTCTGGGTTCTCGTCGAGGCCTTATCTTGATACAAGATTTGGATTATTACGTGCGTCTTATCTGCTCCGGTCATGGTCGTACGACGTGGTTTTTTGCCCAAACAGGGTTCATCTACGAAACCGACTGTTCTTCGGTTGGTACACTCATTGGATCTATGGCCCGGTTGGCCACAACGGTAACATTTAGATCATGTCGGTTTGGCGTAGGGGTTGGATGGCTTTGGTGTGTCGAGTTTGCTTTGGGACCCGGTAGGGTTTCGTGGTGGATTGGTGTCGCGGACGGTTGGGCTTGGCGTGATAACCTTTCCTTTATCAGATGCGGAACTAGTGGCTTCGGTGGGAGTCGGTGTGGTGTATCGGCGATAGGTATGAGGTTCGAGTGGTTTTCTCCATAAGCTCGACCTTCATGGCTAAGCTTGATGCTTTCGCTACCGTCCAAACGGTTTGGAGTCCGATTTTGTCTTGTATTGAACCTTTGAGCCCGTTGATGTATCGTGCAATTCTTTGCCCTTCCGTTTCGCCTATTTCGTTCTGTTCGGAGAGGCGAATGAATTCGGTGGTGTATTCGGTTACGGTCCTCGATCCTTGTGAGCAATCCAAGTACATTTTCTACAAGATTTGCTCGTAGTCTTCCGACAGGAATCGTTCGGTCATAAGCTGTTTCACTCTTCTCCAAGAACGTACCGGACCTTTCCGTTGCCGTTGTCGTTAGACTATCAGCTTATCCCACCATACGGCTGCGGTGCTTTTCAGGCGGAAAGCAACCATCTTTACTTGCTTGTGAATCTCCATAATGTCGAAGAAGCGGTCGACCTCGATTTGTCAGTCTAAAAATTCCTCCACGTACATATTCCCGTAGAAGTCGGGAATGTCGGCTTTCATTCGGTAACCGGGGTCTCGCCGGGGTGGTTCCACATCTCCGTCGGATTCGGAGTCGGAACTGGAACTGGTGATCGGGTGGCGTCGGCCATCATGTTGGGGTCGATGACGGCCCTCGTATCTGTCTCGTCTTCGTTGGTCATTGTTGTTGGCGTTAAGCTGGTTGGTGAATGCGGTTGTCAGTTTGTTGAGGGATGCGGTAAAAGCCGTTGTTAACCCATCAAGATCTGCTCTCGTGAGGGGTGGTGGTGGTGGTGGTTGTTCTGCAATCTTGAAGGTGAAGAGACAGGTAAGTTTGTGCTCTGATACCAACTGACGCAGTAGGATTTGCGTGGAACGGATTGACAAACGTCGAACCCTAAAGGTAGATAAGTTTACCAACGTAAACAGGGAAAAGTAACAAAGAAGCCTTGAATATCAAGAACTAATATTATATCTGAATATCGAATTGAATGATAAACAACGACGATGAAAGCCCTATTTGTAGCTAAATTGAATAAGAGATAACTATGGAAACTAGTGTTGGTATCAATCCCTAATGGAAAGAAACCTTATTGGAAAACAACTAGAAAGCAAATAAAACGAATAGCTGATAGGTGTTGTTGGAGGAGCCGCACGGCTTGGGCCATGACTTCAGGTCGCGCGCCAGGTCGCGCAGGCCTCTGTTTGTTTGAGCTTTCCAGGGGGTTGCGCGGTTTGGGCCGCGGCTTTAGGTCGCGCGCCAGGCCGCGTAAGTTTTGGTGATTTTAGTGAAATCATCATGTTCATTTTGTGTAGTTGGATTCACAAAGGTAATAATGGGGTTGTTAGCTAAGCTATAACATGAGTTAGAAGGTGTGGAGTGAACACTCGTGTAAGCTAACTAGAACCCGGTATTGTTGGACGGTTAAGATTGGCGAGTTACAAAGTGGTTTTGAGTGCTGGGCGTCGGGGCCAGTGCTGGCGCCAAGCACTGGAATGTTTGTCCGCGCCGATTGTGGCGCCAGTTGGCTGGCGCCAAGCTCTGGAATGTTTGCCCGCTCCAGTTGTGGCGCCAGTTGACTGGCGCGGAGACTGGCGCCAGCGTCTGGACTGGTTTTCACGTTTGTAACTTCCGTCTTTAAACCCACAATCAATCTCATTAATTGAGATATTGTTTCCTGAATCAATATGGTGAAGGTTACAATTCCTAAAGTGTATAAGTATGAATCGATTTCTGCCTTAATCGATACACCAAAACATAGAGATTATCCTCGAGAGAATTTCGTGATACCTGGGCAGAATAGGGTCGAAATATCTCTTACGGAAAGCAATCTCTCACGCGATCTCTGTCGTTTGTCCAAGTTATTATAATCATCACTCTGTTTCTCTTTCTCGATATTGTACCGAAATCCCCCAACAATCGTAAGAGATATTTGTCTTCGTGAAGAGAGATGGCGAGTGATCAATCCGTGAGAGACGTGACTTCCAAGTTCACAAAACTTGAGAAGTTTGAAGGCGTTGATTTCCGTAGATGGCAGAATAAGATGCACTTCTTATTGACAACATTGAAGGTCGTGTACGTGCTGAGCACCCCAATGCCGGAGGTGATGGAGAACGAGACGTTGGAGATGACCCGGCGTCGCGGCAAATGGGAGAACGATGACTACATCTGTCGTGGCCACGTCTTAAACGGTATGTGTGACTCCCTCTTCGATATCTACCAAAACGTTGAATCCGCCAAAGAGCTGTGGGACTCTCTTGAGTCCAAATACATGGCGGAGGATGCTTCTAGTAAGAAGTTCCTGGTTAGTAATTTTAATAATTACAAGATGGTGGACTCAAGGCCGGTGATGGAGCAATATAACGAGCTCCTTCGCATTCTCGGCCAATATGCTCAACATGATATGAAGATGGACGAATCCATCTCCGTATCGAGTATTATTGATAAACTACCCCCCTCTTGGAAAGACTTTAAACATATGTTGAAACACAAGAAGGAAGAGTTGTCTCTTGTGCAACTCGGTAGTCACTTGCGCATAGAGGAATCTCTTCGGGCGCAAGAGGTTGAGAAACCTAAAGTAAAAGAGGTTTATGCACCTTCGGTGAACATGGTGGAAGAAGGAAAGTCCAACAACTTCAAGGGAAAACGTAAGTTCAACGAAGCCAAGAAAGGGCCCAATAAAAAGGTTAAATTAACCTGTTGGACCTGTGGGATGACCGGCCATCTCAAGCGGGATTGTCGGGTTGTCAAGAATAAGAATGGTGCAAGCGCAAGTGGTGGTGGGCAAGGATCCAAGGATCAAAACCCACGGCAAGGTCAGAATTTTGACTTTGGTTTTAATTCAAACTTGAATTATGTACCACTAATATCCGAATCTTTTTACGTGCAGGATGATGATATCGCTTGGTGGATCGACTCGGGTGCTACAAGTCATGTATGCAAAGATCGCCGTTGGTTCACCTCATTGGAACCGGTTGAAGACGGATCAATGCTACGCATGGGGAACGAGTCGGTTGCTCCCATTCTTGGTCGTGGCTTAGTTAGGCTAGAATTTAGTTCTGGCAAAATAGTTGAACTTTTAGATGTTTTGTTTGTACCACAAATTCGAAAGAATTTGGTTTCCGGTAGTATCTTGAATAAGTTAGGATTTAGGCAAGTTTATGAGTCGGACAAGTTTATCTTGTCAAAGGGTGGCTCTTTTGTAGGATTTGGTTTTATGTTGAATAACATGTTTAAGTTAAATTTGAATGAAAGAATTTTGTTTCAAATTTTGTTTATGATGCAATTGAATTGCTTTATGTTGCTTTATAAATTGCTTTATGTTGCAAATGAATTGCTTTATGTTATAAATTGATTTATGTTGCAAATGTAACTGCTTGATGGATTTTTGGGGTGAAGCCATGTTAGGCTTGGTTTTTGGCTGAATCGAGTTCTCAATAAAAGGAACAAGATTACCCCGTATGAACTTTGGTTCAAAGGCCTAACTTGAGTTTTATTCAAGTTTGGGGCTGTCGAGCGGTTGTTCGATTACCCGAACCCAAAAGGAAGACTTTGGGTGATGCATCTTTGTTGGATATGCCGAGCATTCCAAAGCCTATATGTTCTATGTTATTGAACCTAATGATTCTATAGCGATTCACACCGTTATAGAATCGAGAGATGTAATTTTTGATGAGACTAGCTTCTCTTCAATGCCGAGGCCGAAGGACATAGTTCCAAGTACTAGTGAAACTAGTGAGGTTGAAGAACAATCAATTGTTCCAACCGAATCTCCGATGCTTCGAAGGAGCAAAATAGGAAGGATTGAAAAATCCTTTGGTCCCGATTTCCAAGTATACTTGGTAGAGGGATCAAGAGATGAGATTGGATCCCAATTCCTTTACTGTTATAGTGTTGAGGAGGATCCAAAGTCATTTGATGAGGCTATGAAGTCTCAAGATGTTGCTTTCTGGAAAGAAGCAATACATGATGAGATGGACTCCATCATGGGGAATAATACTTGGGTATTATCGGACTTGCCACCGGGTTGCAAACCTTTGGGATGCAAGTGGATCTTCAAAAGGAAGATGAAAGCGGATGGATCAATCGACAAGTTCAAAGCTCGATTAGTAATCCAAGGCTTTAGGCAACGGGAAGGCATCGATTATTTTGATACCTATGCCCCGGTTGCAAGGATCTCCACGATTAGATTGTTGATAGCCTTAGGTGCTATCCACAATTTAGTGATTCACCAAATGGATGTCAAAACGACATTCTTGAATGGTGATTTGGAGGAGGAAGTTTACATGAAACAACCGGAAGGTTTTGTTATGCCCGGGATGGAGCATAAGGTATGTAAACTTGTAAAATCATTGTATGGGCTGAAACAAGCACCCAAACAATGGCATCAGAAATTTGATGAGGTTATCTTGTCCAACGGTTTTATGATAAACCAGGCGGACAAGTGTGTATATAGCAAATTTGACACATCCGGTAACGGTGTAATCATTTGCTTATATGTTGACGACATGTTGATCTTTGGCACCGACCAAAATCAAGTTGGGAAAACCAAAGAGTTTTTGTCGTTGAGTTTCTCCATGAAAGATATGGGAGAGGCGGAGGTGATCCTTGGTATAAGGATCAAGCGTGAGAACAAAGGGATTGCAATTACGCAATCTCATTACATTGAGAAAGTATTAAAGAAATTTAATTGCTTTGATTGTTCTCCGGTGAGTACTCCATGGGATCCGAGTGTGAAGCTTATGCCCAACTCGGGTGAAGCGGTGTCACAACTCGAGTACTCAAAGGCTATTGGATGCTTGATGTATGCCATGACAAGCACTAGGCCGGATATCGCTTTTGCCATAGGAAAGTTGAGTAGGTATACTAGTAATCCTAGTATTCATCATTGGCAAGAGATAAAACGAGTATTCAAATACTTGAAGAAAACCATTGATTATGGTTTGTCATATGTCGGGTTTCCTTCGATTTTGGAGGGATATTCGGATGCAAGTTGGATTACCAATTTGGAAGATCACTCTTCTACGAGTGGTTGGGTATACTTTCTTGGGGGAGGTGCCATCTCATGGGCTTCCAAGAAGCAAACTTGCATCACGAGTTCGACTATGGAGTCAGAATTTGTGGCATTAGCCGCTGCCGGTAAAGAGGCGGAATGGCTAAGGAATTTGGTCCATGAAATTCCATTATGGCCGAAACCAATATCACCCATTTCTATCCGTTGTGATAGTGAGGAGCCAAGCTTATAGTCAAGTGTATAATGGCAAGTCTAGACACTTAGGTGTTAGACATAGCATGATTTGTGAGCTAATCACGAATGGGGTGATTTCGGTTGAATTTGTTCGGTCGCAACAAAATCTAGCGGACCACTTGACGAAGGGGTTAGCTAGGGACTTGGTTCACAAGTCGGTGATAGGGATGGGATTAAAGTCCATCTAAATCTCTAACGGTGAGATACCCAATTCCCTTCTAATACAACGTTAGGAGTTGAATTCAATGGGAAAGCTCACTCTAAGAGATTGGAGCACAAGATGATCATCCCAAGGTGTGTGCTCGGTACTGCAAGTGAAGGAGGTAATTGTTCTTTTGTAAAAATGCATGTGAAGGTGCATGAAGAAAAGAACTACCTGTATGAGTGTGAAGTGTGGCCGCTTCAAGAAGCTTGGACTTGGCTTTGATGCACTCATGAATGGATAAGGACACATGGCCTGTATAGTGTCAAGTTTATACTTTAGAGAGTCTTTTAAATTCATGTGTATGTTATTTTCTGGTACTCAAATGGGTTGACGGGTTCAATCCTTAGGACACCCGGATTCTCGAGTATTTGAAATGTGTAATATACTAAGATGGAAATTCAATCTTTTAGATATTTTCATTTATGCATGAGTTTGTTTACCTGTATTGAATTTATTTTGTGAATCAAGGATTGCACTAAAATGGGGGAGGAATGTTGGTGATTTTAGTGAAATCATCATGTTCATTATGTGTAGTTGGATTCACAAAGGTAATACTGGGGTTGTTAGCTAAGCTATAACATGAGTTAGGAGGTGTGGAGTGCACACTCGTGTAAGCTAACTAGAACCCGGGATTGTTGGACGGTTAAGATTGGCGAGTTACAAAGTGGTTTTGAGTGCTGGGCGTCGGGGCCAGTGCTGGCGCCAGTGTGCTGGCGCCAAGCACTGGAATGTTTGTCCTCGCCGATTGTGGCGCCAGTTGGCTGGCGCCAAGACTGGCGCCAAGCTCTGGAATGTTTGCCCGCGCCAGTTGTTGCGCCAGTTGACTGGCGCGGAGACTGGCGCCAGCGTCTGGACTGGTTTTCACGTTTGTAACTGTCGTCTTTAAACCCACAATCAATCTCATTAATTGAGATATTATTTCCTGAATCAATATGGCGAAGGTTACAATTCCTAAAGTGTATAAGTATGAATTGATTTCTGCCTTAATCGATACACCGAAACATAGAGATTATCCTCGAGAGAATTTCGTGATACCCGGGCAGAATAGGGTCGAAATATCTCTTACGGAAAGCGAGCTCTCACGCGATCTCTGTCGTTTGTCCAAGTTATTATAATCATCACTCTGTTTCTCTTTCTCGATATTGTACCGAAATCCCCCAACAGTAAGTCCCTGTTTCGTCCTGTTTCGATTTCCTTTGGCTCGGTCCATTTGTTCTTCGAATCGGGTTGCTAGGCGCTCTATATCAGTATGTTAAGTAGCTTTTCGATACTATCATCTTCCATTTTTGTCTATAGTTTTTGTTACAACATATTTATGTTTGTTAAGAGTAATCATTTATATATGTCACTATAGACAAAAAAATGGAAGATGATATTATCCATCCGACTTGTTTTGGTATATATGCACTTAACTTAAGTACAAACAATGCTAAATTTGCAATGCAATTAATTTAACATTAAAATTACTCTTTACAATTTCGGTACAAACAATGCTTCAATTTTGATCTTTTAATGTATGTCATTATCGTCATTGAACTTGTAACCCTCTATTTATATATTAAAACTGTTTTATTTTTCCATTGTGTGCATTTGATTAAATGAGACGGTGTCTATGTTAGCAATAAGAATAACATTCTCAAAGTTTGATACCTTTTCTTTTTTATCTATCGAAATTCAGCCATCAAATTGAAAATTTGCACAAAGTTTGATATTCTTCTTGCATTTAAACCTTCAAATTTTATCAATCCTTCGTATCTTCTTCTAGGCATTGCATTGTAGTTAAAACATATGATAATGAATCGAGTTCGATAAAAGACTTGAATTCTTGTTAAAGTTTTAGAGTCCTAATAATGTGTTTATATTTGTTTTAGTACCTTTATAGTAAGTACTCCATCCGTCCCTGTCCAACGGTATCGTGACTGGTTACTGATAAACTTCGTCCTTCTTGGAAGTAAATGGTTCAAGATTAACCAAATATGAGAAATGTGTGTGGGTTTTGTGGTACATAAATACTATATACTGTATCGAGACGCAGGCTTGATCCTAGGGGGTGTAGGTACAAAAGTTAAAACTTCGGGGGGTGGTATTGAATTTTTATAAAAAATGAAGGTCCATCGTGACTTTGAGAACAATTTAAACCTCAACCAACAAGTAACGAGTCGACGTACAAGTCAAAACAAACAATCTAGAAGTGGCGTGTAATAACGTTGACTTGATAAATCCAACTACAACTGAGGGATTTGTTGCCACCCCCGCACGCCACCCTCATTCCCTTCGCAAATCGCAACCACCACACTCCGACGATGGAACACCAACATATAGTCTCCGATGAAGTACTTGTCAACGGCGGTAAAGCAACAGTGACGCTCTACAGTGACGGTATGCTCCGGTGGTCGGATCGAGGCGTATTTCTTCGGTGCTTGTCTGTAGAGAAGGAAGTTATTGGATTGTCAACGGCCGGCCGTCTGATTACAATTAGGGCACTTGTTGAGACCGGTAGTGACGACGGATGGTGCTTTGGAAGCAGAGGCGGAGGGAGTTTGGTGAGGAAGAGCTTCGAATTTGAGGCGGTGTCGGAGGATTCGTTACGGAACCTGTGCGAGAAGATTCAAGGATACATCGATTCGTTAGGTAATACATCGTATTTTGTTAAGGAAATTGCTATTTCTGTAATGAAATTACATGAACGTCGGGTTTTTTTCTTTCATCAAACTTTTAATGTGATCATATAGCTTTCAACACCGACATTGCGAAAATGTTAGGAGCTGAATTAATGAAGCGTACGAAAATAGTAGAAAGCTTGCTAATCTGATATGAATTATTTGTTTAAGAAATAATGTAGACCTTGTAGCTAAATTGACACACAAAAAGCTTCAACAATGCGTTGATTCTGTAGGAAATGACTCAAATTTTCTATAAAACAAATTTCTCCTTCTAGTCTTTCCAGTTGAGTCTCCAGGTCTGAGGATAGGTAGAAGAATCAACACATGTTCTGTTTCCATAGTCAAGAGTCTTCTTTGCAATAAAAGTTTGTTCAAAGCAAGAGTCCCTTCAGGTGTATGTTTACCCCTCACAATAAAATCAACCATCCACCACAGCATGGAATCAAGGGAACATAATACAGATTATATGATCTCCCGATTTCAAATTTATGTTAAAAAATCAAATGTATCTCTTATTTTGGAGGTGGTGGGTCATACATACTTCAGCTGTGGTTTTCTTTCTCTTTTGGTGTCAGTTGGAATGAAGAAGTTAAGCGCTTTCACTGTCTTTTTGTACTTCACACACATATCTTCTAGGTTTTATACTGAATTGAAAGTAAATATGTTGGAGCGGCTGGACACTGTCCCTTTCTCCACCATATATGTTGGAACCTCTCTTCTTTCTTCAAGGCTGGAGTAATGTGAAGGGGTTCCACATATCTTCACATGGTATTAGAGTTTGGGGTCTTCCACCTCTAGGGACTCAACTCTCTAGGGCACCGTCTCCTTCTAGCCTCCGTTGGAGGGGGCATGTTGGAGTCACACATAGGCTAGAAACTGTCCCTTTCAACTCTATATATATTGGAACCTTCCTTCTTTTTTCAAGAGGCCCTTATAGATACTAATCTAATGGGGGTTCCACATATCTTCACAAAATATTCACTAAAATTTACATTACTACACTGTTAGTGAGTTAAATGCTTGTTTGTTCGCTAGACTAGGTTAAGGCGGTGTTGAAAAAGTTGATTGAAAAAAATAATGATGTTGGCAATATGTTTAAGGATGACTGCTAAATGAACAAATATTGTTTGATAAATCATAAATGTTCCACATGAAATGTCAAGTTAACATAATTTTTCAAAAAAGGTAGCATTGTTTGAGAGAATTGGAGGATGAATGCCAAATAATCTTACTGGAACATGATTTAATAAAAGTGTAGAAATTAGTTATTGTGGTCAAATGGATCACTTTGTTATATTTAGTAGGGTTGAGCATAGCTTTTATCTGAAGGTTTTCCATGGTTTTGTTTGAGCATGAAAGTAGTGATATATTTAGTATGGTTGATCATAGCTTTAGTTTCCTGGAACAGGGGAGGATTGCTTTATGACTCGTCTAATACCCGGTGACTGGTTTTTGTTTATCAAACATGATTCCAATTTTTTTATTATTAAATCCATACCAGCTCTGAGTTTGGGATTTGAATTCTTTGGAGTCTGGACTCTATGTGCTCATTGCAGGTGATCAGTTTATGCCGTTACATTGCAAATGTACACTCTGACCATTTTAATCAAAGGAAGCCTAAAACCTTTCATCTCAATATCTTTCCAAACCATTCCTATTTGCCTATGACTCGGAGTATTATGTACTTCTTATGTTAGATTTTCCATGTATATTTTCTCTTTTTTGTATCACCTACAATGGTTGTGGCAACAGGTCGACCAAAGAAGCTGTTTATATTTGTTAATCCATTTGGCGGGAGGAAATCTGCTTCCAAGATTTTTAACTATGATGTAAAACCGATACTTGAGGATGCTAATATCGAATATACGATGCAAGGTTTGTTCTACTTGCGTCTATTAGACATGCATTTGCCAATTTCGTTTTTCAAAGCATAACGGCGCTAATTGGCTTTAATCTTAACTTCAGAAACCAAATATCAGCTTCATGCGAAAGAAGTTTCTCGTTCATTGGATCTTACAAAGTATGATGGTATCATTTGTGTTAGCGGGGATGGCATATTGGTTGAGGTTGGTTTGTTACCTATTTCTGCCATATGAACTACATATTTGTTATATGGAATCAAAGTAAAAAAAACATCATGTGCATGTGTGGAAGCAATTATTTATGGGGAATGTAGTATAACTGTCCCTTGAAACAGCTACAATGTCTGAATATAAGATTGAAGCAAGAGTAGCATTTTAACTCATAGAGATTATAACTAGTTCCACTACTTCCATGCATCATTGCTAAAGCTTAATAAGAATTCTATATCTTCACCTGATCACCCATGGGTTGCAAATTGTAGTAGGTTATGAATGGATTGCTTGAAAGAGAAGACTGGGCAGCTGCACTGAAGATGCCTCTTGGAGTCATACCTGCAGGTCTGTTCATTACATCCTCGTGAATATTTCCCTGCTCAATTTTTGCTATCACTACATAATTTTGAGCATGTATGATGGAAGCATTGCCACTCATGAGCATCACGGGCCTAGTTTTTTTTTCCTATTCTTTATCCTGGTTATCCACTTGATCTCTATTGTACATGAATTATTGGCACATTTTTCTCTCTTTCTTGTCTTATAGAATGATGACACCATAGTTACCAAGGCAATTTCTTTAGCCAATTATTAGTTTTCAGCTTAACTGAACTAAAAAAGCCATTGTGTCAAACCATGTAGAGTAGGCTGTAGGCTAATAAGAAGCCCTAATAAATTTAAGGAAAACAAAACAATATGATCAAACCTGAATAAACTCATCTATTGGAGTTGCATTGCTCCACTTCTGCCCATGTTTTGTTTTGGTTCAAGCCTACCTCTCTTAACATCCTTCTCCGGTGATGATTGGATATATTCCTCATTTGGCTTTAAAACCTAACAACATGAATGTTTACGGCAAAGGTACGGGGAATGGCATGATAAAATCTCTTTTAGATTCAGTCGGCGAGCCATGCACAGCTGCCCATGCAATTCTTGCTGCAATACGAGGTTATTATTTTTTATCAATATAGTTTTTAATACTGTCTTTTACTTGTCTTAGTTCGTAATTGGTATTCAGACCTTGATTTTTTTTGCATGCTTCATTTTTGGCAGGGCATAAACGCTCTTTGGATGTAGCTACAATCTGGCAAGGGGAGACCAAATTTTTTAGTGTCTTGATGCTTGCATGGGGTATAGTGAAAACTAGTTAAACTTTTACAATCTTTCCTCATTATATCTATAGACTATGGCAGTTTACGCACTGGGATTCTTTTCTTATTGTATTTTTGAAGGACTAGTAGCAGATATAGACATCGAGTCCGAGAAGTATCGGTGGATGGGAAGTGCTAGACTAAGTTTCTATGTAAGTCCAGACCTTTTCGTTTGTAAAAAAATCAGGCTCTTAAACGATAACTGATTTGGTGTTTATAAAAAAATCAGGCTCTTAAACGAATTTTGCGGCTGCGGGAATACAATGGCAGTATATCTTTTGTACCTGCACCTGGGTTTGAAGATGTAGGAGAGGCAAGTGTTGATTCTATGGAACCTCTTAAGCCTTGGCAGCATGGGTACCAAGGTCCCAAGGTTGATTTGGAGAATTTAAATTGGAGAAAGCTTAATGGTCCGTTTGTTTCTGTTTGGCTTCATAATGTTCCTTGGGGTGCTGAAAACACCATGGCAGCGCCTGATGCCAAGGTTAGTTTCTTTTATTGTGATTCAACAGAAATACAGTTTCAAACTGATCACTACCTAAATGAGAGAACTTTTCAGAAATTGTTTCGAGTAGTTCACAGATTTAAAGGTTCATATGTGATAGAGTTCTGAATGAAATTAACGAACTTAAACTGTCTCAAAGAACTTGGTCTCCGAGTGGAATTAAAATTTAAAAATAAACCCTTGCGTATTTCTATATAATTACCTAGCCATGGCACTACTGCACTTGTTGTTTACCCGTTCTGATGTTTGATTTTCAGTTTGGAGATGGTTATTTGGACTTGATTGTAATGCGGCATTGCCCAAAGTTAGCTTTGATATCCTTGATGTCTGAATTGAACAACGGAGGTCACGTAAAATCTCCATATGTTGTGTACATCAAGGTGAGTTCATCTTTCAATTCCCAGCAGAGAGGTGTTTAGTAGGGAAACCAGAGCAGACATATTTTTAAAACTAGGACTCTAAGCTATAGACTTTATTATAGTCTAGTTTTAGAACGCTGTGGCAAGATCCCAATTTACTGTGATTCCAAGAGTGCCATAGCAATTTCGGCCAATCCAGTGCAACACACTAAAACAAAACGCATTGACATACGGTATCACTTTATTAAGGATCATGTAGAAAAAGGTACTATTGAATTATATTTTGTCTGTACAGAATATCAACTTGCCAATTTTTTTACAAAAGCCTTTAGATGAAAAATGTTGAATTTTATCAAGATAAAGTTCATTCAATAAGTTGAGAATTTTTAAACCCGAAGCAAAAATAAAAAATAAAATAGCCCATAAACGTGCAAAAAACAATAACAATAACATGAAATACGTGCGATAGTGTTTAATAATTAAAACCCATAGCAAAAGATGGCGAGGTACTACACATAAGGAGGGTCTTCAAATTACTGGGTTCGTTTAGTTTGGTTTTCATCTGGTAGGTGGTTGAAGATTTGGCAATCCTGATGCTGCTACTGTTTTTATTTATGAACAGGTGAAAGCGGTGATATTGGAGCCTGGTTCGCGAACGGATGAGTCAACGAAGGAAGGGATCATAGATTCGGATGGGGAAGTGTTGGCAAGAGGAAAAGGAACATATAAGTCCAACCTCAAATCCTTGATGGTATACAAGAAGCTGCAACTGGTGGTGGACCAAGGTTTAGCCACTCTCTTCACCCCTATTTAAATTTCTATCTATCTTCAAAATGTAAATAACAGAATACAAACTCACTATTCAACTGAAACCATAAATTATTAAGAAGAAAAATAAAAACAGAATATAAGGCTTCTATTTGTTTGTCCTGGCTCTTATTAAGTTTGGCCACATAAGACTTTTTCACTGTCTCAAAACGCACAAATTCATAAATGAAATTTCGAATATGTATTATACTGCATTGTATGGGTACACTTGTAGAAACTTATTTTCAAAAGCTCCATTTTAATGTTTATGATAACTATTTCAAACAATAAGTTCTTTTTACCTGCATAGTCATAATATGTTCATTTAACTGTATTAATGATGATTGATACATTATTGGTTAACATTCCCGGTTATCAAAATGGAATGATGGTAAACATTTATCACTGCTAACCCGGTTAACCCCCAATCCTTACCTTCGCTCTTACCGGGTAAGATTCTCGGTCATTCCTATGCCTACCCGGTAAGGTAACAACCCGTAAGTGTTTTGTAAATGGCTCTTACTCAAAATAAGAATTAAAGACACAGTAAACTCAAAATAAGAATTAAAGACACAGTAAATCATAACGTACACACACACACACACACACATTTTCTACTATTACCAAGGTTCTAAATGACGTGAGGCGTGGCGTGGCGTGGCGGCGAGGTCAAGCCTCAAGCTTTACGAGTTACGAGGCCATGGTGTCTTCAAAGGCGTGGCTTAAGGCGACAAATCTATATATTGTGTATATATATATATGTGTGTGTGTGTGTGTGTGTGAGTTTATGTCAGTGTCTTGAACAATAATAATTAAGTAATTAACAATTTAAATTCATATAAAACGATAAACAAAAGAATTTCTAAATTCTAATCGATACTAATGGGCAAATTCTAATCGAATTTCATAAGATACAAATTTGAAAAATCGAAAGTACATAAATTTGTAATGCCATAACGAGCTCCATGCCTTATCTCGGCGTCAAGGGGTAAAACGTGGCGGCAAGGCCACGCCAAGGCATGTTATTTAAAATCTTGACTATTACTCAATGAATTAATTTATAAACAATTTTAATTATGTTACATACTTAAAACTAAAAAGTAAGACACTAGAAAGATTAAAAAATCAAATATTACATTAAAAAAACTACATATTAGACAATGACGTGCCACGAGCTTAACATAACGTCAGACGCGAGTCTTAAACTACGATGAACCTTTTAGAACACTAACATATTTCTTCTCAGTCCCAAATGGGTCGTTTCATTCATTTTGGTTTGCTTATGACTATAAATATAATGTTTTATAAGAAAAAAATGGTGAAATTTTATACTTTATAGTTTTTGTAATTATAAAGGTTTTTTTAATTAAATATTATATTTATTTTTTGCACATAAATTTAAAGTATAGAAGTATCATGAATATGTGAGAGTGTGAGTGAGATATGGAATATGGGCTGAATTGACACTGTTCTCATTGGGCCCAACTACTCATAACCTGTTGACATCAATGGGCCAAGTGGTGGAGCTATGGAAAAAGAGTGCATCTTTTGACCATATGTTTTTTTTTTCTTTTTTGCGCCAAGTCCACTCAGAGTCGAGTCGACTTGATTCGAGTCGGAAATCAAATTTGATGGCCAAAGGGTATATCTTAGGGCATCTCCAATGTAATTTTTTATTTTACTCTCTATTATAGAGTCTAAAATAAATGATGATGTGTTATGTATTATACAATGTATTACTTTATTTTCTACTCTAAAAGAGAACATTCCTAGTATATTATCTTTTCTACTCTAGATAAAAATAGATATTATGATTAGTGTTTTTCTATAATTAGAGAATTACTATTTATTTCTCTATTATAGAGAGTAAAATAGATGGTTCATTGGAGATGTTTTAGAGAGTAAAATAAATGTAGAGAGTAAAATAGAGGGTTCATTGGAGATGGTCTTAGAGACACAAATGTTAGAACCATGGTCGAGTTTTTTCTGAGTCGACTCAATTAATTATCAACTCGAATCTTAATGTTTGTTATTTATTTTAGATGTTAATATGAATTGACTCGATTATCAATCTGACTAAAAATATCAAATCTAGAAAGAACGTCTTCCTCACCCTCACATGTAAAAATGTCGATGACCGACAACATTGTTGATAGGCACGATGTCCCCTTTATTACACCCGGCCTAGAAATATATGATATAAACGAAAAGTATCTTTCTAATAACGTATGTTTTTAAGATAAGTTAATAATGACTTAAAATATCGGTTCTAAAAAGAACTTCTGCCTCATGAAAAAAATCGTCACTGGCCCGACAATGTTGTTGATAGGTTACAACGTCCCTTCTATTACACCCGACCTAAAAACACATGATGTAAAAGGCAAGTATATTTCTAATAACGTTTGTCTTTGAGAGAAATTAATACTGATGATATATCGTTCTCAAACACAAGTGGGTTCAAAAGACAAAAATCAACACACATTCATTGCCTGACTACCTAAGCACAAGTTTCTTTGGGTCTGATATTTAAAGTTAGTTTTACCACTGAGTCAAATCATATTAACATCTAAAATAAAAACTCGTACACTAAGATTCGAGTTGATAACAAGTGTAGTCGACTTAGCCAGGTAGAATACCTATGTTCAAAAACTCTTGTAATAAACGAAAATGCTTGATGCAAGCCTTGCCTAATTATTGTCTCGGTCTTTAACACCAACTATCAAATAATAAAACAAACGGTAAACAACTTGTAAATACAATCTCTCTTTCTCGTTACCAAATTTTATCTTCTTCAAGTGGTGCTTACTCTCTCATTTGATGAGAACTAGAAAGCCAAAATCCTTTGCAGTCATTGCATTATCGGTCGTCGAAGCACTGTGAGACACAAAATCCAATATCGTCAAATGATTTTCTTCAGATGTACCAAAATTGACTAAAATTAACACGACAAACAAAATGACAACAAAGCTATTTGTCTTTGCCTAAATTCGACTCTCTAGAAAACAACTTCAACCCAAAAAAATCATTTTGAGGTTGATAAAGTTCGAATACGACATTTTCATGTGCATGGTTGTAGAATTGTCAATTAGGTTGCTTTCTCTGATTTGATTGTTTTTCATTTCGTCAAACACAATAAATTCGACTTCTCATCATTTTTTGTTACGTGTGATGGTTCTAACAGTGTCACTAAAAGTTGTCGCAAACATGTTTTGGAATACGTTTTCATTATACGTTATGACAAGTATACATGTTTTGTAGCATTGAATTTCACGAGTTTATGTCACATTCATGTACTTGTCGTGAAAATTTGGCTTTCTATTTATATATTCCCTCCTATATATAGAAAAAGTTAATGAGATGAAATATATTTTGTTCAATAATTGGTTGTATTTATTATATGACAAAAATGTGATACAATTATTGTATTCGATATACCAATAATCCTCGAGCAATGCGTTTTTCCCCTTTGGTTACCATGGGTGTCGCACACCTAGCCTTAATATCGATCATAGCTCCTGAAATTAGCAATTATACTAGAATAAAATTGGATTGGTCTATTTTTTATAGCATGAGCAAAATGTTCCGATTGATGAAGATTTCAAGAAAAGTATACCAAGTGGTGCAAGTGATCTAACAAGTTGTTAGACTGTGATTCCATGGCCATAGTTAAAACAGTGGCTAACGCTTGATGCCTCCACATTATCCACACGAACAATCTGAATCATTTGCCTTCTCGTGATGCTAGTCACAATTTTAAAGGTGATTTTGAGAGAGAAATGCAAGACTTATTTCTTGTATAAAATGACATACATTTTATATGGATATGATAGGTATGGCATAACCACCACCATCCCCACACCTTACTTGAGTGTAACACTTTCTATACACCATCACTCCCTTACAAAGACCATCCCTAATCAACTTATTTTATGTCCAACATAAATAATATCTTATTTATATTTAATCGAATTTAATCAGTACAAATCAGATATAATGATTAAACATTTTTGTTGGGTCACCAAAGATTTGAAGATGACCTCCCGATCTCCTTCCTAATCATAGTTTATACTTAGAATATCTTAGGTTATTTGTAAGAACTTAGTCATGCTTTCATAGCTCAGTGAAGTCTAAGATCAACCGAAATCAAGAAGAAGTGAATCCATCATGCGGAGTAAAGATAAACTTCTCAAATATCAACTAAGTTATTTTATGCCGATTTCTTCTTAAGAAAATCGGTAGACCTCTCACCGATTTGGCTTATGCCAAGTCGGTGGGATCCTCCAATCGTAGGATCCTTCTCTGCCTCTCTGCCAAGAAGATCTTTTTAAATCATGCATTAATGGAGACATTCTTTGAAGATGCAGAAAAAGGTTATTTGGATTTTACACCTTCTTTAGAAAAGGTCTACAACAATGCCTGCGGGTCAACTCTGTCCCACCACAAAACAAAAAGGACATTTTGTCTTGTTCAAGGACAACCTGACATTCAATCCTATCTTGACAAGTGTCCCATGCATTTAATGCACATGAGATTATTTAAAGAACAAGACCCTCTCCATGCAAGGTGACGTTTTTTGAAGAATTTACTAAGTGGCCAGGCAAAAATCGGCAAATATATTTTCTCTCTAAAAAAATTTCATAGCCTTGTCTTAGTGTTCAAGTTATGTCAAGTTTTCTGTATACTTTGTGAAAGATTGTTAGGATATATCGTATATGTTTTTTTCCACAACAATCTTAAAAGTTCTATGTGTAATTCTTGATTTTATATCAATAAAGAATTAAATTAAGTAAAATGTTTGTCTATTGTATTCAACCACCCCTTCTACAATACTTGTTATTGTGTGCTATTTCATAGCTGGGACCAACAAGTGGTATCAGAGCAGGTAGCTTAATTCAATAAACTTGATATGTAATGGCATCATCTTCCTCTATGAACAATGTCTCTTCTCAAAACTCTCTTGTTGGATCATACGACAATGGCTCTATAGCCAAACCACCTAAGTTCAACCACAATAAATTCTCTTTGTGGAAAAGTCGTATGATGCTCTTCTTGGAAGGAGTTGACAACAAATATCCTACTATTCTAAGTGCATGACTCTTTGTTCCTAGAGTA
The DNA here is from genome assembly GCA_033807775.1 of Saussurea involucrata. Lineage (NCBI taxonomy): Eukaryota > Viridiplantae > Streptophyta > Magnoliopsida > Asterales > Asteraceae > Saussurea > Saussurea involucrata. The sequence goes on from CM066320.1 coordinate 165,858,859, forward strand.
TGGGATCGTTACAATGCTCAAAAGGCAGATGAAGGAGAGGATGCTGATGATTCTTCTGAGGAAGAAAGAACAACGGCTACCGGGAGATATATTGTTAAAGATCCCAGTAAGTACAATGATGAAGACAAGCGTCTTGTCTCTCTTGACACTAAAGTCAGAGCTAACATTGCCCTCTCTCTGCCTGAAGTTTACCACTCTCTTTTGAACTTTCCTACTGCTAAGGAAATGTGGTCTACTCTGTGTGTTCTTTATGAAGGTACTTCTGAAGTCAAAAAGAGCAGAAAAATTACTCTAGTTAGAAAATATGAACTCTTCTCTTATGAGAAAGGAGAATCTCTTTCAGACTACTTACTATAACCGTTTTAACAACCTTCTTAATGATCTTAAATTGTTGGGTCGCTTTTATGATAATGAGAAAGTCATTTGCAAGTTTATGGACTGTCTTCTGGATTTTTGGGAAAACATTTGTACTTGTATCAAAACAACCAAGGATCTTGATCATATGCCTCTCACTTCTCTATATGGAACGTTTTTCAACTATGAGCAGACTAGATTGCAAAGGAAGTCTGTCATCAAAGATATAAAGAGCTCTTCTCTAGCTCTCTTAAGCGACTCTTCCAAAAGAACCGTGTGTGTTCCAAGAATCACCTACCCATCTGATGACTCTCATCATAATAGTTTAGAAGATTCCAATGACCATTCTGAGGCATATCTTAGTGATGTTGATGATGAAGGTGAGGAAACTTCTGTTGACCAATTGGCAGATGGAATGGCCATTTTGGCAGGGTATTCTAAATCTAAATCTCTCTTTTCTTCTGGTAAATCTAAGTTCACTCGAAAACCTCCTTCTTCACTCTCCAAACATTCTTCTTCTGATAAATCAAATGAGGAATGTTTTGAATGTGGTAAGAAGGGTCACTTTGCCTGAAACAAACGTCCTGAAAGACCCAGAACCTCTTCCTCTGGCAGATTCTATTCAAAATCTGGCAGACCCAAGCCAGATCCCTCAAATCTATCTCCCACACAAAAAATCGGCCAATCTGTCTCCTCTGTAAATTCTGACCGGGCTTTATAATACAAAGCCAAATACAAAAAAATACAAAGCTAAATTATGAATAATTAAAACACATAATATAATACAGACATAATAAAATGGGCAATGCCTTTTATTTATTTATTAATTTCATCAAACAAAACTCAAAAATTCGTATGATTGGTTTTTGGGCATTCACTAATAATCTTCCACTTGCACTAAAGCCAATCATTCATGCATTGTATACCAATGGATCTACAGTGGCCATCATGTTTCTGCTGTGTTGACGACTTGGTTAGTGGATTAGTAATATTGCTGTTAGTTGACACTCTCTTATACTAATATTACCTTTTTCAATAATATATCTAATGAGATGATATCTTCTAAGAATAGATCTCCAGTAAGATCTAGGTTTCTTGGCTTGTGCTATAGCCCAATTGTTGTCGTATAACAACTTTATAAGACTATCACTGCTAGGAACAACTCCAAGTTGAGAAATAAATTTCTTTATCCAAACGAATTCCTTAATTGCATCTAATGTCGTGATGTACTCAACTTCTATTGCAGAGTCAACTATTGCTTGCTTGGAACTCTTCCAGCTCATAACACCACCATTAAGGCAAAACACAAAACTCTATTGCAATCTAAAATCATCTTTATCCATTTGGAAACTTGCATCGGTGTAATCCTTTACACTCAAGTTTTCTTCACCACCATATACCAAGAATGAATCCTTTGTTCTTCTTAAAGTATTTTAGAATAATTTTTACGACAATCCAATGACCATCATCTGGATTGGATTGGTATCTAGTCGTCATGCTCAAAGCATACGATACATCAGGTCGAGTACATATCATGGCATACATGATAGATGCAATTGCCGAAGCATATGGAATCTTACTCGTCCGGTCGTTCACTCTCTTAAGATGTAGTGGGGAACTACATCTTAGAAAGTGATATGCCATGAGCATATGTAAGAACCCTTTCTTGCTACCAGACATGTTGAACCGTTTCAACACCTTGTCTATATATGTACTCTGACTTAAACTAAGTAATTTCTGCGATTTACCTCTATAGAGCCGAACGCCTAACACATAAACAGTTTCACCAAGTCTTTCATTGAAAAACATTTTCCTAACCTAGCATTTACAAACTCAAGCATCGGAATATCATTTCCAATGAGTAGTATGTCATCTACGTATAATAAGAGAATGATATGGTGCTCCAACTAACCTTTTTGTAGACACAAGGTTCATCCTCATTTTTTTAGAAAACAAACTCTTTGATTGTTTCATCAAAACGATGATTCCAACTCCTTGAAGTTTGCTTTAATCCATAAATAGATCGTTGCAACTTGCATATCTTATGAGATTTTTCAGGAGCAACAAAACCTTCAGGCTGTATCATAAATACATCCTCAAGTTACTTTCCATTAAGGGAAGCTGTTTTGATATTCATTTGCCAAATATCATAATTGTGATAAGCTACAATGACTAGTAAAATTCTAATAGACTTAATCATTCCGATTGGAGAGAAAGTTTCATCATAATCAACATTATGAACTTGTTTGAAACCTTTTTGCAACTAATTGTGCTTTATAGGTAATCACATTACCATTCATGTCGGTCTTTTCTTGAAAACACATTTCAACCCTATAGGCCGTACCTCGTTGGGTGGCTTAAGTAAGTTCCAAACTTGGTTCTCATACATGGAGTCCACTTTTATCCTCAAAGCATCTAGCCATTTTTCAGAGTCAGTGCTTGCCATAGCATCTTGGTAACTAGTAGGATCATCATCCATGAGCATCACATCCCCGGTATGAGTGTTGAGAAATCCATATCTATCAGACTCATTCCGTTTTCTACCTAATTTACGAGCACTTTGTGCTACAACATCATACTGCCTCTGCACAACACTTTGTGGATCCACAATTACGTGCAGTGTCTGTGTTGGTTCCATCTGTGTTGAGAGATTTTTAAGTTAAACAAATTCAAGTTCTACATTCCTCCCACTGATAGCATTGGAAATAAATTCCTTTTCCATGAAGACAATAGTACGACCAACAAGTACTTTGTTGTCGTGAGGATGATATAAGTAGTATCCCATAGTTTCCTTGGGATATCCTACAAATATGCATTTATCAAAATTTGGTTCTAATTTAGTTGCGATTAGACAACATACGTAAACCTCACAGCCCCAAAGATTCATAAAAGATAATTGGGACTCTTCTCAGTCAATATCTTATATGGTGTCTTTTCAACAAATTTTGATGGAACCTGGTTAAGTGTGAAAGTCGTTGTCTCAGGAGCATATCCCCAAAAGGACGGGAACACATAGTATGTCACTCGAACAATGTTGTCGCATAACACTTTAAGACTTAGGGGATGTTTGTTTAAAAAAACCCTCTTAATACCTCTAAAGTCAGAATCGGTCAGACGTTTGTTTTTTTTTCCAGATTTTAGAGGCTCTTAAGTCTGAAATACGTATAAAACTAGAAGAGGTGATCTAATGTCTTATAACCTCTTAAAGCACCACCTCTTATTAATCAGAAGTGAAATATGACTTCAGACCACCTAAAAAACAAACGCAACCTTATAGTCCAAGTGCCCTAACAACCAGTTAACAAGTTTCACCTCAAGAGTAAGACCTTAGTGTCTATTCTTGTGAATAACACGGCAAGGCTCGGAACACTTAGGGCTATTTACTTTTTAAAAAAAAGTCTTAATGCCTCTTAAATCTATTTCGGTCAGACCTTTTGCCTTTAAGATTTTTTTTAAAGAGCTTAAATGCTCTGATAAACTCTTATTTCATAAGAGACAAACTATTGTCTTAAAAGCTCTTCTCTCTCATAATCCATTATGTGCCCTAACTTTCAAATCCGCCGCCTCCTCCATCTCTTCATGCCTCCATTGCCGGTCTTCATCCTCTGATAATCGATTTGCAACTCCCTTTCGCCGCCGTTCCAGCCGCCCATCGATCGCCGTTCTCTCCGTTCTCTTCCGGCAACCCTCGACGTTCCCACTCCAGCGACCATCGATTTTTTCCCGGTATGTTCTTCATCTTCCAGATCTGCAAGAGAGGTAACTTTCCTTTTTTTTCCCTGAGAAATTTGTATAAACGTTTCATATAATTTTTTTTTTGGTGAAATGTGTTTTGGTTTTGGTTTTATAAATGATTTTTTTTGGTGAAATGTGAACAAACGTTTCATATAAATTTTTCCAGATCTGTTCTTCTCTTTGTACAATAGTGTTTTGATTCTTTTGGGTCAAATAAAATCAAATGAAAATGAATAGTTGATTGAAGAAGACAAAACCTTGTTTCTGAAAATATACCCAAAAGAGTCAATCATCTAATTGCTTCAAGAATCTTTGTAAAACGGATATAATTGATGACACAAACTATTTTTAAAACTGATAAAACTCCAAGGGTTTTTGGTTTGTTTGAAGAATGAGATGTGAAAATGTAAGAAATTTTTTAGGGAAAGAAATGGGTTTTTATGGTGGTGTTGCAGAGAGCAAGATGATGGAGAGAGAAGAGAAGATGAAATGGGTTTTTATGGTGGTGTTGCAGAGAGCAAGATTATGGAGAGAGAAGAGAAGATGAAATGGGTTTTTGTGAAAATTTTGACTGGAAAGTTTTTATTCCACCTTTTTACAAGAATTATTTTACATTATTTTGTTTGGTTTTTTTCAGTATGATGTTGTTTATTGGTTTTGGTTTTGGTTTCATATAAATGATTTTTTGGTGAAATGTGAACAAACGTTGTAATCGTCATTTATGTGGGTGTCGACGTTGTATATGTTTACTGATTTGGGTTTAAACCTACTGTTGACATTATTGTAGTACATGGGTGTTTCAATAAAAAGGGCTAAAAAATTACCCCTTTTGTAAGCTTAAAACTTGGGAGAAGCCCTCTTTCTCTCTCTCTCACACACAAACCAACACAAAGACACAAATACAGACACCAAATATTGTTTAGCGATTTCTACTGTTTGACATTATTGTAGGTTAGATATATAACTTTTCTGAAAAAAGTTCCATTTAGGAGTCCTTCACATAATTTCCAAGCAATAGAAAAAAATAAACATTTGCAGAACATGTTATAAAAAACAAACATTCTTATGATTCTGATTCTGATTCAGACGTTTCAATTTACAAAAACAAACAGTCTTGTTGATTCAGATTCAGACTTCAAACGTTACAAAAACAAACAGTCTTATGATTCATATTTCAGACTTCAACACCACCTCTTATAAAACAGAAATGAAATAAGACTTCAGACTTCATACCTCTTAAAAAACAAACAACACCTTAGTGTCTACCCATAAGGTAACACCTCAAGCGGCAAAGTTCTTAGTATTTACCCCGAAGGTAACACCTCAAGACTCAACCCTCCTAGTGTCTACTTAGAAAATGCATTTAGTCATAAAGCCCAAGTGGAAAATGTCCAACTATCCCATAACAAGATAAATTCCATAACTCACGTTTGAAAGTTTCATCATAAATCCTTAAAATGCTATTTTGTATAAGAACATCAAGATGTAAACTAAAAATCCATATAAATCACCTCATATGCGTACTCAAGCATAAAAATCTTCATCACATCCTCAATATAAAGACTTAGTCCAAAAATGCTCAAAAAACCCCATCCAACTATGTGTATAGGATCAATTCACCAAATGAGAAACAATTGGTTGAAATAAAGTATGTAATGATGTTAGATAAACACATTTTGGTATGTATCCAGTTTTACAAAGCATTTAAAACTCACATTGTAGGTTTTTGGAGAAAACCTAGGAATAGTAAAACCCTAGAAATTATGGAGAAGATGAAGTTGAGGCATGACTCTAGCTTGAAATCTTTACTATTGGAAGTCAATAATCACTTGAAGAAGCTCAGTAAATGATCTTGAAAGCTTCTAGGTCGAATTTAATGAGGAGGAAAGGAGAGAGGTGAGAAAATCGCACAAGGGTTCCTAAAAATCGCACCAAAGACCGATTTGGTTGAAAAATGAAGAAGAAAAGCGGGTTAAGGTTTTTATATGTAACACCCGTAATTTTCAGATAAGTACAATTTCGAATAAGTGTAGAATCGATCTTCTAGGATAAATATGAAAAATAGGATTTTGGACTAAATCCTAGATTTTATGGTCTTGTTGGATGGTGAATTCAAATACGAGTCCAACGGTTCTTTCCGGAGCGAAAACGGAGCTAAAACGAAAAAGTTATGGCCAAAACAGTGTTTAAGAAGAAACTGGGTGATCAGTGTCTCGCGCGCATTGTGGTGCAAGTATACCCGCACGGAGCACCTGATCAGCATAAAACTCGATTTTCAACCCCCAAATTTCATTTCTTCATATCTCTCTCATTTCAACTCCGATTTTCTTGATTCAAGATGCTATGGTTTCGTTTTTGAGAGCTATTCAAGGATGGATTATTAGTTTTGATGTTCATTGGAAGATTCAAGAGCATTTGGTGGTGGTAAGCTTCTCATTTCTCACTCCCAAACTCCATCTCTTCTCTCCCAAATCATTTCCTCTTCTTCCTCCTCAAACCCTAACTGATTTTGGGGCTTTTCATGGAGATTAAAGTGTTCCTTCTCCATCATATGTTAGTGGTTTCATCTATTGATGCAAGAGCAAGTTTTCATCTCCAACACTAGAGATTTTTGGGGTTTTCTAGGTTTTCATCAAAACCTAAGTGGTAAGTTCATTTCCTCCATTTACAAGCTTCATTATGAGTTATAAATGTTCCATTAATGATCTCCTAGTGTTTTGTTTCTCCAATTTCGATTTGGATGATTTTGAGAAAAGTTAGGTCAAATTGGGGTTTTGGGTATAAATGGAGATTTTGATGGTTGATGTTTGAGGAACAATTCTAAATGGTTAAATGTGGTTAATGATGGTTGGAAACTCTTGGATCCAGGTTTTTGGAAGATTTGGCATGATGATTCAATTTCTTCAAAGGAGCTCAAGTTGGGGAAAAATCTATATTTAGCCTAAATCTAGCAAGGTGAGTTCAAGTTGATTTGTGAAAACGTTGTACATGCCAAAATGTTCATTTTTAAGTGTTTAAGTGTTTTACATGAAAATATCCATTGTTGAGTTATTTGGATGATTTTGATTACTTGGAGTATTTAATTTTATAAATCTCCTAAAACATCCACTTTTGGGATTTTCGGGTAACTTGACCAAATGAGTGTTAATTGAAAGTTATTTAATAAAGATGCACTTTTAGTGTTTTGTTGGAAATATGCATAATTTGATGTGGTAGTATATTCTTAAATCACGAACGTGTGGGTCATTAGATTTTGGTCATTCTCGACCTTGTGAACATTTTAGAAGTTGTAAACCTTTTGGTTTTGGGAAAGGTCGTATATTGGGTATTTTGATGGATAAATTTTAAGTATTGCTACTTTAAATGATTTATCTTACAATTGTAATTCTTTTGGTATAAATACACTTTTATGTGTACTTTGGAAAATGACGTGACTTAAATTAAGGGATGTGTTGAGTAATTCGTGTATATGGAACATGTTTCGCATAAACGTGGGTTACATACGTTTTAATGCTTTATTTGACTTTTATTAGTGATTAATTGGTTTTGGTTGAGCTTGTGGCTCGGTTTATGACTTTATTGAGTCTTGAGGACATTTGTCCGGATCTTAACAATTAAATGTGGAGCTTTGGTCGTCGGTTGCATTTATTGCATTTTATTTGGAGATTACATGTTTTGAGTGCGTGTGTCATTCAAGTGGAGTCATGTGGATCCCAGATTAACAAGTGCAGTCAAACAATCAACACAAATCAGTAGAATATGTCATAAATCTCACTTGTAATTGATGAACAGAAAGCTTAGCAATGTAGCCGTACAAAAGAAAAAACTATCAAACTAGTTAATTGATCATTAACCCTAATCTAGGTATTAAGCAAAGTATTTATACCCTAGATAGGATATTTACAAGAATTGTCAAATATGGTCCCTATACTTCTATTCCACTAACATGAGACCTAACAATCTCCCCCTTGGAATTGAAGTTCGATCTCACGCCAGGTAGGGACATATCGCTTTCGAATAGCGAATAATATCTCGCAGTGCCGAATGGATTTCCTGAACTCTAGCCGTTCTTCAATCGCTCTGAGAAGCTCTTCAGCCAGATACTTTCTGACGTTGGCAAAGTTCTCTGACGACTCTTTCTCTTCTTCTATGATCTTCTTCAGCACGTTCTGTATGTTCATCAAAGTTCCCTCACTTAACTTGTGCAGCTCGCTGATCCTCATGTATCTTTTCTCCCCTTTGTTGTTCAGATACACAATCCCTGTTTCTGGTTTGGATAGAATAGTATGTACCTGTACGTCTTCTGGAAGATTCAGATTGGGCTTCAGAATGTTGATCTTTTTCTGATTGCTTTCTAAACCCAACTGAAAGTCGTTGATGTAGGCGAGGGTGATAGTGCACTTCATAAATCTCTTTATCGTCTCGAGGGCTTTGGTGTACGGTAACGGTCGGATGGTGCGGGTCTTCAACTCTTTCAGTAGAACCGGGAAGTCATGCAGATTCAGATGTCTAAAGTTGGCTTCCGAGAATACCCATTCTTTTCCGTCATCCCTTTTAACTGTGAAAACCGGGAACCATACACTAAGAACTTTATCAGACACGATCTCCACAATCTCTGTAATTCTGTGTTGCGTTCGGACCTGGTGGACCATTCTACTTCTCTTCATTACTTCCAAATATTATGCGCGAACTGGATCTTTCAAAAATGAGACCCCATGGCACATGACCGGGTCAAGTGGCCTGATCCAGTGGGCAAAAATCTTCTTCTGTGATTCCTCCAGATATGGAACCAAGATCCGGACTCTTTCCCAATGAGCTGGTTGAGCAGGTTGAGGTGGAGCCGTTTCCGGGTCTGGAGTTGGAAGCTCGGAAGTACCTGCAGTATCGTGTACATCATGCTGAGAAATCGATACCTGTTCGCTCTGAAGGAGGAAATGGTCGTAGTCGTCGTCATTCATTAACTCATCTTCATCAGAATAGTTCCACAAAGCATCTGTCTCGGATTGAATGGCTAGCACAACTTTCTCTCTCCATTCTCTTTCTAGTTCCGGATCGCCAGCAGAGTCCTCATCGATCAATTCCAGGATTGGCCTTTCCGGAACTGTCAGCAATAAGATTTCTTTTGATTGACCCTCGGGCTTTTCAACCGTTGGGTCTACTGACTCTGGCACTGTTTCTCTGACCGGTGTGGACAACTCCATGCCCTGAACCATTTCTGAGTCTTCTGGCTGATGATGTGGTTCAGTTGGAGTGGTTTCAGATGGTAGTACTGTCTCTGAGGTTGACAGCTCGACCACTCTAAGTCGTTTCTCCCCCTCATGTTGGTCAGGATCCTCCTGATCATCTTGTCGGCGTTTGGAGCCCTGCACCTTATCCTTACACGTCTCTTCTAAGCTGGAAACCCTCTCGGATAGAGTTTCGAGGGTTTTCTTGACTTCGGTTAGAGTGGTGGTAAGTGTATCAAGCTTGGCGTTGGTTTGGGCTTGTAGATCAGTTGGAGTGACTGGGGGTGGTGTTTGGGTTTGTGAGCGTAGAATACTCACTAGGTGGGCTTCAGATGAGGCGTCAGTGTTGGATTGGGACAGGAGCTTGTCGAGGAGTGCGGCTTTGAGCACCTCGATGCTGCCTTGCCCGATACTGCCCTTCTGATAAAGGCCATCTCATCTGAAAGCTTCTTCAGTATTTCCGTTTGGACAACCTTTAAGGCGCCGTCCATAGTTTCCTAGGAGACGAACTCCGAGGTACTAACTCCTGGAGCACTTAGCCTCCCAGTTGTAGTAACTGTGGTGAATTGCACCGCAGTACCGTCTGCGCTCACAGTTGGCTTAATGATAGCCGTGGCAGGTCTTCCGCCCTGTCCTTGCAAGCTACCAAAAGGTAGACTTACTCTGGGCGTTCCGGTCGAGTCACTAAGAATCTCGACGGTAGCAGTAGATGAGACCGGTGTCCTAGCCAAAGGAATGAATTCAGCAAATGGATCTAGACTCGTATGTGCACCGAAAGAAGTCAAGAACCGGGGCTGGTGTTCTCTTATTTCAACACCGGACTCCCCAAGTGAGAGACCGGTGGCAGTTGTGCTGAATCCCCGTGTGATGTTGAAACAATTTCCTTTTGAAAGAAAACTGAGTGGCTAGGTGGGGTGTACAAGTGCGTCGCTAGGCCCACGACGTCTTCTTCAATACCCTGTCGCAACGGATGCGACAGGGTAGTAGATGTGGCTGTCTGGCTAGGTGAAGGCTGGTTGGGAGCAACCTGAGAAGATTGACCCATCACTCGCTCACTCTCGTTCTTTTTCTTGCTCCTCCTTTCACGCACATGCTCACTTTCATTTTCTTTTTCAACTAAAACACCCTCCGCTCTCCTTTTCTCTCCAGATATGGCATCGATTTGGTGTGTGTCATCATCATCATCGTCTTCATCCGTCTCACTAGCCTCACTACCGGATTCCTCTGATCCTGATTGGAAACCGGAAGCCGAGCCTGATTGAGACTCAGATTCGGAACCCGAACCTGAGCCAGAGTCGGACCCGGAAGCTGGTCCGGAGGCTGAGCCGGGCTCGGAGCTGGAAGAGGAGGTTGCCTCTTCCTCTGCTTGTTCTTCCACCACCACGTCATGCAGTTCTGGATCATCGTCTCTAGGTGGTGTAGGTACACGTGGTGGAGTGGGTGGGTGTATGGACGAGCTAGCAACGTGTGTTGACCTACCGGCACTGCCCACGCCTATTCCCCTCACTATATTTTCTCTCATCACGCCCCGTCTGAGAGCTCCTGCTCGTCGGACCCTTCTGCCTCTCATACGTGGACCCTCATGTCTCTCGGGTCGCGCTCCTTGGGGAAGTCCTGCCGGATCTGGCTGGACCATCGGAGCGTATAGGTTATTCTCTCTCCTATAAGCTATCACACTCAGTGCCGATTGGTCCGCGATAGCTAGCAAGTCATTTGGAATGAGCATGGGGACTAGGTCCGGGATCACCTGCTTGTTCTGGATCCTAGTCATTCTGGTTGAGAACATTACCTCGTGATCGGCGCATCGAGGAATCATCAGGTTTGTCTCTATGAAGTGAGCGACGATCAGCTGTAGAAAGCGCAGGAACGGCAGGAATGTGAGGCGTCGGCTGCCTTGCTTCTTCTGGACCTTCTCGATTAGTTCAGTCCAAAGAGTGGATGCGTAGTTGAAATGGCGGTTGTACACGACGCCGTGGAATAATCTGAGCAAGTTTACGGTCGTCTGATCTATGCCTTTGTTGATTGCAGATAAGCACCTGTTCAATATCGTGAACAAGGTGTACCATACCGGCTGGAGATGGATCCTCGAGAAGTGCGATGGCTAGCCGAGAGCGACATCATATCCGAGGGCACACAGATCCCGACAGAGGACTGTATCGGTAACCTGAGTGACGTAGGTAACACGTTCTGGTCTCGCTGTCGCTTCCGGCAGTTCTAGTATCTGGCGAAAGAGATCGCGAGTGATTAGCACCTGGGAATCGCCAATGCGACCTTGAAGAATGAATTGTTGGCCGCGTGCGACGGGTGTGAGTGAGCGCCACAGTTGGTGCATATATATGGCTGGAACTGGAGCGGTGGCCGTCAATGCTCGATTGAGCGTGTGGCGCTTCAGAATTTCCACGATGGCTAACATTGGCATATAATATTTTCCGTGTCCAAGTGGAAGTTGTTGGCACTAAGAGGTAGGTTCATACCTACTGGAAGTAGTGGGGCATCGCCTTGGGGTGGATTTGGTTGAGCCATGATGTACCTGTTTAAGTCAAAGACGTGTCTCGGGGCTCGTATTCTCAGATTTGGAATACCGAGAGTCGGTGACTATCCGAAACAAGTCACTACTCGGATCTTTGAGATTCCGGAGTGAGTGTATGCGATTATGTGGAACACAGAGTACTAAACAACAATTGAACATTCAATGAAACAGTACTCCCGGAGTGTAAGGATCCGAATCCGGAGTGGAGTCCGGAATTACCAAGATCCGGTATGGAGTCCGGAACCCAAAGAGAACCGGAACCGGAATGCATTCCGGAACCACTTAGAAATCGGAACCTAATAGGGACCGGATCCGGAACACGATATACCGGAACATTAGGGATACCGGATCCGGAACATATATATTCCGGAACAACTAAATACCGAAACTCATTCCGGGACTCACGACATCCGGAACTCATTCCGGATCAATCGAATACCGGAACCCTAATCTTATCAATACCGGAACATAAAAAATTTGCGAATACCGGGACTGGTTCCGGATCCCATGAATACCGGATCTCAAGAACATCGTGACACAAGAACACCGGAACTCAAGAACACCGGGACTCTTTTCGGATCTGACAAAAACCGGAACCGACTTGAAACACTCAAACTCAAAATCGACTAAAAGCGGTGGTAAATCGATGGAATTCGTCGATAAAACCCCTTGATTTAAGGTCGATTTCATGAACGATCGGGGTTTGAATGAGAAAAATTGTGAATCTAAGGGTTTGAAACCCTTAAACAGCGCCGATCGCGATATGATCAACGAAATCGATCGATTTTGAGTTCGTGTAGGTCGATTTTCGATGGTAGAACGAGTTAACATAGTTTGGATTACATACCTGGATATTCGGAGTGAAAATCGGAGCCGGATTGATGCAAAAACACACAGTGGAAGATCAAGTGAGAAGAAGTTGGGTCTGAGAAAGTTTTGGGCGCGAAGATTTTGAAGTTGTGAGGATTTTAGAATGAAAATCCGGTATTTATATCGGTCGATACCGGAAGTAACTCCGGTACCGGATGCCTTAACTCTCACGGTTCCAACTTTGTCTCAACTTTTGTCACTTGGCGAAAATTACCCCTGAAGTTTAAAAACTTTTAAAAACTGACCTTGAGATTAAAAAATTTCACTTTCAGCCCCTCAGGTTTAAAAAATTCACTTCTCCCCCTCAACTTTTCAAAAATACGATTCTCCCCCTTGATATTTCAAAATACCTACTCTCCCCCTCAACTTTTCAAAAATTTGCAACTCTCCCCCTCAACTTTTCAAAATAGCAACTCTCCCAACAAAGAACAAGAGGCTTACCTTAGGGACTTGGCGTTCGAGATAATACCTTGCAGAACATACGGTTAGTAGCACGTGAAATAAATGGGTAAATACAAAACAAGACGAATAGAATTAAAGAAACAAGTAAAAGTCAGAAAAACGAAAGAAACACTAAAATGGAAATACAGAGTACATGTCACCGATGTGCTTGAAACACCTAAACTACGCCGCGAGACAAGTGTAACCGATTAAGATACAGTTATCTCGTAGTGAAGGAAAGGTGTGACAAGTACAACCGTGACTCAAACTTTCAGATTTAGCATACCCAGCTTGGACACGAGTTCATTGAACCGTTTTTCGTCCAAAGCCTTGGTAAACAGGTCTGCTAGTTGGTTTTCTGTATTTATGAAGTAGAGTTCCACCGTACCCCGTTCTACATGGTCTTTAATGAAATGGTAGCGCACGTCAATATGCTTTGTCTTCGTATGTTGAACCGGATTGCTCGTGATTACGATGGCACTCTTGGAGTCTCAATAGATCGGGATGTTCGAGTAGTTGTACCCGTATTCCTTCAGTTATGTCCGCATCCAGATCACTTGGGAACAGCAACTAGTCGCGGCCTTGTACTCCGCTTCCGCCGTGGAGGTGGAGACGCAAGTTTGCTTCTTGGAGGCCCAACTAACCAGTTTATTGCCAAGGAACTAGACGTGACCCGTGGTGCTCTTCCGGTCGAGCATACTCCCCGCATGATCAGCATCAGAAAACGTTGTGAGCTCGAAATCTGTGTCCTTAGGGTACCAAAGGCCAAGATTACCAGTACCTTTTAAATAACAAGGAATACGCTTAACTGATATGAGATGGGACTCTTTAGGTTTAGATTGAAACCTAGCACACAGAATGGTTGAAAACATTATGTCCGGCCTACTTTCCGTTAAATACATCAACGAACCTATCATTCCTCTATAGGTAGTAGTATTCACGTCCTTTCCGTCAGGATTGGCGTGTAACTTCATACCCGGTGACATAGGAGTTTTCATGGGTGTACACTGTTCCATCTTGAATTTCCGAAGAATATCCGCGATGTACTTATATTGATTGATGAATATCCCGGTTAGAGGTGGCCAAATCGACCCGACCCGACGGGCTGACCCGAACCGAAACCGGCCAAGAACCGGTTCTGGCCCGACCCGGTCAAGAACCGGTTTCAAGCCCGAGAGCCGGGACCGGTTCGCGTATATTATGATTTTCCTTGGCCCGACCCGGGACCGGTTCGTGACCCAACCCGGCCCGACCCGACCCGGTTTTTTTCAAAAAAATTATAGCCGTTATGTGACCGTTTATGACCGTTGGGAAGCCTCTTTTGACCGTTTTTTGCCTCAAAAAACACCCTCCAAACCCCATATAAATACTAGGGGTGTTATGGAGTGATCACCACCTTACAATTGCTTACAAAACGCAAAAAAACGCTTACAATTCTCATTTCTCGGCTCTCGTTATATTCGTTTCTCGCAAAAAACACATACAATTCTCATTTCTCGGCTCTCGCTATATTCGTTTCTCGCAAAAAACGCATACAATTCTCTAGTCTCTAGTCTCTACTCTCTACTATCAAAAAAATGGCCGAACAAAATTACACCATTGTTGTCGATCATTCACGAAAATCACCGGTTTGGGATAATTTCAACTTGGTAAAATTTTCCGACGATACAAAAAAGGCGCAATGCAAACGGTGTGGAGATTTCCTAAAACCCGAATCAAATAGCACGTTAAAGCGCCACTTCGAGGAAAGATGCAAGAGGTTGAAATCGGGTCCCGATCCAACTCAACCCATACTTGACAATTCCGGTCAAGTATGGTCGTATGATAATGATCTCGCCCGAGAAATGCAAATGAAATGTGTCATTCAAATGGCGTTGCCGTTCGGACATTTCGACAATCCTCACATTACAAACATGATCAAAAATGGGTTCCAACCACGCTACAATGGTTCGGTAAGTCGTCAAACTCTTAAGCGTGATGCTTTAAAATATTGGAATAAGGTTCAAAAAATTATGCGAGAAATGTTTTTAAACTTACCCAACAAAGTTTCTTTAACTTGTGATGTATGGAGCGCACCATGTGGATTGCCAGATTCTTATATATGCATAACGGCACATTGGATTGTGCCGGGATCGTGGCAATTATGCAAACGTGTAATCACGTTTGAGCTCTTTGGTTCGCCACATTCGGGTGAACGTCAGTTTTCTATAATTATGAGATGTCTTCAATATTATAATTTAAAAAATAAAGTTATTAGTATTTCGTTTGATAATGCTAGTAATAATACGGCATGCGTAGACCGATTACGTTTGGCTTTATCCCCTATTTTAGAGGGAAAATTATTTCATACACGTTGTTGCGCACACATAATAAACTTAGCCGTTCAAGACGGCTTAAGTAAACTTAATGAGCCTTTAACTAAGTTTAGGCTTATGTTACGCCGAATTTTCACAAGAAGTAAAAAAATGCAAAACTTATATAGAGATTATTGCAAACAAGTCGGTTTTAAAGCTTTGGGACCGGCGCACGATATGCCGGTTCGATGGAATTCGACTTGGAAAATGATGGATAATTTATTAAGACAACAACAATATATTCAAGCATTTTATAACATTCATTACCCGGATAACACGATAACTCAGGATGATTGGACAAGGATTCATGGCTTTCACGATATTTTGGGCGATTTTAAAACTGCAACAACTATGTTATCCGGTGTTTATTATCCAACGAGCCCTTTACTTTTAAATCAACTTTATATTTTGGCAAGTAAAATTGCTCAATACGAACAGGATTTGCACTTTCACGACGTGGTGAAACCAATGAAAGAAAAATTGGTAAAATATTTTAAAAAGATCCCCTTCACTTTTCTTTGTGCCGCGACATTAAACCCGTTTTTAAATGTTACGGGTGTCGAAGTTTTAATACAAGCAATATGTTTATCGTTTGGTTTGGATTCTCTTACAAATCCTAGCTTTTCAAGGAAACGCATACAACAATTTAATACTGATTTTCATCAATTATATGAGATTTATAGAGTTAATTATGGGGGAGGAAGCCAACAAACCCCTACACCTCAAATGTTTTCACCGGGTTCTAGTAGCAGTCGTGGCCGAAACCGAGAAGACTTAATGCAAACTTTAATGCAATCGGTTGTCATGGAATCTTCTAAAAAAGCTAGATATGATGGGGATAATTTGGGTGAATTCAATCAATACGTACGTACTAATTTTATAACGACATCCTTCACAAACGTCGTAGATGTTGAATCCCTAGATTTATTAGAATGGTGGAAAAGTAAACAATCAAGTTTCCCAATTATGGCCACTATTGCACTTGATGTACTAACAATCCAAGCTAGTACTGTAGCTTCGGAGTCGGCCTTTTCTCTTAGTGGCAGGATCATATCGGAGCGTCGGACAAAATTAACCCCAAAATCGGTGGAGTGCTGCGTATGTCTGAAGGATTACTTGGATGGAGAAGACCGCATTCAAAATCGAACGAACCTGGAGGATGATATAGAAGGCGTGGAAGAAAACTTATTCGAAAACGACACGGATGAACTACTAAGTACGCCGCCCGTAACCGATAGTTCTGATGTTAGTAGTGTCGTAGATGACGAAGATGTAGACACCGACCGCCTTGACGATCAGACGGCTATTACACGACTGATGCAGTACAATACTCTTGAAGACTACAATCCAGATCAAAATCCATACTATGCGCCATACAATCCATTCAATTATAATCCATTCAATTACTATCCGAGTGATGGGAGTGGAAGTTCGGGAGCGGGACCTTCGAATGTTTAGAATTTATGTATTGTAACTTGTAACTTGTAAGTTTGTAACTTAAAATTATATATAAATTATAAAACGTAAAAGTGTATTTTAGTGATATATATTATAAATAAAACGTATTTTTAAAGTGTATTTTACTTATCCAATGATTCCAATCCAATTTTTCTTTGTTAAAGTTTAGTAATTAATTATTATACAAAGAAAGCAGTTAAAAAACAAAAAAATCGTAGGCCCTACTATGAACCGGTTCTTGGCCCGGCCCGGCCCGGTTTTCTCGAAACCGGTTCTACATACCAGTAAACGGGTCAGGGGATTTCGGTTTAAACCCGGCCCGACCCGACCTGGTTCTCACTTGACCCGGTTCGCACGATTACTGTGCAGAACCGGTTTGTCCCCCGACCCGACCCGGCCCGGCCCAAACCCGATTTTTGGCCACCTCTAATCCCGGTCGACAGTTGTTTAACTTGAATACCGAGAAAGAAATTCATCTGACTTATCATACTCATTTTGAAATGGGCTTTCATGAGGACTGAAAATTTGTAACAATATTGTAGGTTCGTTGAGCCAAAAATAATGTCATCGACATAAACTTGAATTAAAATTATATCCTCACCTTCCCTTTTGATGAAAAGGGTTGTGTCGATCTTACCTTTTGAGAAGCCGAAATTGGTTAGAAAAGTTGATAATTCATCATACCAGGCTCTCGGTGCTTGCTTGAGTCCATACAATGCTCTGTCGAGGCGATACACATGGTTGGGGTGATCTTGACTGACGAAACCTTTCGGCTGAGAGACGTAGACTTCCTCTTTGAGTTTACCGTTGAGAAACGCCGTCTTCACGTCCATTTGAAAGACGGTGAAATTTTTGTGAGCAGCGTACGCGAGGAACATCCGAATAGCTTCAATTCGGGCAACTGGTGCGAACGTGTAACACCCCAAAATCTTCGCCAATTTAGACCTCAAATTATAACAGGTTATGACAATAAATACTTCGACTTATAAAACAGGCAGTGGATTAACCATCAAGAGTATATTTACATTACAAGACCCTTCAAATAACCTATCGATCTAATTATGTCACTACAACCAGATTAATCAAGTTATCTATCAATCCATCAAAATATCTTCTTTGTTAAATTCATCCACCTCTGCTATATCAAAACGCTCGTCCCACAACCCTTTACTTCCCCGAGCTGATACCTGGTAAGAAAACATCAATTGAAACGATTAGGCCAACGCCTAGTGAGAACATTCGTTTCCAAGATAACATTTGTAAAATTCAATGTAAACAAGTTATAACAAACCTGATTCCCCTTTTCTTACCATACGTATAACTCTATTCCATTACACAATTTTATCCACTCCCATGACTATGACTGACAACAATTCCATCAGCATATCATACCCTAGAGCCACACTACGAATCTTCTCAGATTCTAGATCAATGCTCTCCACCAATAAATCGCGATTACACACGCCCATTTATCAGCATTTCATACCCCAGAGCCACACTACGAATCTTCTCAGATTCTAGATCAATGCTCTCCACCAATAAATCGCGATTACACACGCCCATTTATCGGTAAGGAAGCAGAGATCACAAGCACTTATGTCAATCTCACTCTCTTCCTTAGAAATCAGGAATAACGATTAATACCACACGCCTATTCCATGATTTCCCACACACACTGGAATAACGATTAAACGAGTAATACCACACGCCTATTCCATGTGATTACCAAACTTCAGTGCCTATGGATCCATATCACCTAATTGTACTCATATAGGTATTTACTCAATATAAATTCCTCATAGCAACCGTATAAGCGAATTATATTTATACCTCGTAGATTCCTCATATCATTCAGTATGAGCAAACCATATATATATATCGTACAGATTCCTCATAGCAACTGTATAAGCGAATCACCAATAAATCCTTTTCTTTTATATAGCATTATATTCCTGCCTAGTATCGACTAACGCAGTCTATAAACCTAACATACTACTTTTCAAGGGTATGTATGTTCAAGCTATATAATTCCCATCACAATTCCTAAATCGCATATTTCCACGATTTACATAAATGCATATTTCATTACATCCGGAAAGATACATAAAATACAAGGCCTCTAGATACTTAACTTATCAGATCCTTGAGCCATATCAAATTGTGATACCATTTAGATAGGCTGGTTTCTTTACTCAACTCCCGATATGCTGTACCGGGACTCACCTGTACCGGGACTTACCTCTACCGGGACTTGCCTCTACCGGGACTTCCAACTACCGGGACTCCCAACTACCGGGACTTACCTCTACCGGGACTTCCAACTACCGGGACTTGCCTCTACCGGGACTTCCAACTACCGGGACTTTACCGGGACTTGCCTCTACCGGGACTTTCAAGGTTTTGCGTACTGTCCGTTCAACAAGTCCTCAAATCGATTTAAAACATGAAATCAGTTCAATCTACTCATTCTAATCAATCCTCAGTCAGTTCATACAAATATACCAAGGTTACTATAACTTAAAAACACTGATTTGTACAAAGAATCGAATGAACTCACCTCTTTGAAGAAAATCCACTTTAATCTCGATCTGTTGCTCCAATCCGTTTTGAACGATTTTGAAAACCTAATCCAAACACAGATTCGTTTATAACCCAACGTCTATAGCAATTATATCAGAAAACATGATCACTTTCCTTACCAAATTGATGATCAAAGCTTGCTTTCTTCCTTTTTCCCTTTCTCTCTGCCTTTCTTTCTTCTTCCGACTCAAACAAAACCAAAATGAGATATTATCTCATCTCTTCAGCCCCTTATCCATACATATTATCCATATTGACCAAACACACCTCCAAGTTTCGTTATTTCCGAAAGTAACATCCTACTTTAATCTCTTGTATTTTAACCCTATTGAATTGTAAAATTTCCATATAATTCAAGGTTTAACCCAAAATAAAAAAGATCCCAATTCTCATTAAAATACTTATTATTGAAAATTCAGGATGTTACAGAACGTCTCTTCGTAGTCGATCCCCTCTTGTTGTCGATACCCTTTCGCCACCAAGCGAGCCTTGTTCCTTACAACGATCCCGTTCTCTTCCTTCTTATTCTTTAAGATCCATTTCGTTCTGATAATGGTCTTGTTCTTCGGGCGAGGGACCAGGCGCCATACTTTGAGGCTTTCAAATTCGTTCAGCTCCTCTTGCAGGGCCATTATCCAGTCTGGGTCATGTAAGACGTCTTTAACCGTCGTTGGTTCAACGTTGCTGAGGAAATGGAGAAGAGGCACTCATTTCCCGTAACCGCCTGTTTTTGAGTATTGCTTAGAAGTGCAGGGGCAGCTTCGTCTTCAGTTTCCGTCGTTTCTCTACTTTGAACGGGAGCAGACGGATCTCCAATGATTTGCTCAGGTGGGTGCGCTCGAGTCCACTTCCGCGTGTGAGGTAGCGGGTCTGTGAGAGGTTCAGAATTGTCAGCATCGATGTAGGAGCCTAAGGCTAGGTTCAGAACCGCTTCTAGGGATGGAACCGGATGTAATCAGTCGGAGGCCGCATGTTGAGAAACAACAGCGGTTGACGAAGATTCGGCGGTTGCGTCAGTACTGTTGCTTGTTCCGGGGGAAGACGAAGTGGGTTGAACCACTGGGGAGGGAGTCGCGGTCAACGTTGCAGTACTTAATGATGGTGTCGCCTCTAACACGGGTGAAGAGGGCGAGTCCTTCGAAGATGTAGTGTTGGGGGTTGGTGGAGGACCGGATATATGTGTCGACACCACTACAACTCCATCTGCATTCAAAGTAGCATCAGTAGATACAGGGGGAAGATAAAAATCATTATAGAAATTTTCAAACAGTAGATCTAACTCGGATGGATGTGTTTTCGACGTATTGGATGACGAAGGATCTACTGTTGTGTGCTTGGGTTCCGATCTAGAGTGATCGGAAGCCAGCACTCCAGTAAGCACGGGTTCTAAACTGGTACGTTCAGAAGCCAAATCGACCAATTCGTCGAAGGTCACATTTATACTCTCAATGACACTCTTAGTCCTCTTGTTGTAGACTCGGTATGCTTTTGAAGATGTAGAATAGCCGATGAAAATCCCTTCGTATGCCTTCAGCTTGAGCTTGCCAAGATCATCCTTATCGTTCAGCACGAAGCACTTGCCCCCTAACGCGTGAAAGTAACTGATATTGGGGGTGCGTTTGTTGATGATCTCGTATGGCGTCTTGTTGAAGCGCTTATAGACGATGGACCTATTCTGAGTGTAGCACGCCATTGCGATAGCTTCGGCCCATAAGAACATTGGAGGACCCTACTAAGTCAGCATGGTGTGAGCCGCTTCTACCAAAGTGCGGTTGCGTCGTTCCACCACGCCGTTCTGTTGAGGAATCCTGGCAGCCGAGAGGTTGTGTGAAATTCCAGCTGATGTGAGAAAATCACCGATGATGCGATTCTTGAACTCGGTTCCGTTATCCGTGCGAATCGAGATGACGGTTAGCTGCAAGTTGTTCTGAACTCCCTTCAGGTCGTTGACTATGATACCAAGAGTCTAGTCCTTTGAACGGAGCAACTTGAGCCAGGTGTATCTCGAGTAGTCGTCCACCATCACCAATACGTACTTCTTGTGGCTTATGCTTTGGATGCGCATAGGGCCGCAGAGATCCATGTGGATCAGCTCTAGAGGTCTGGACGTGCTAGGAACCGGCTTCGGCTTGTGAGACACCTTCTTCATCTTACCCATCTCGCATGCTGAGCAGAGATGTTCTTTTGCAAACTTTAGTTCTGGCATACCCTTGACGAGTCCACCCAGCACCAGCTTTTTGATATTCTTGAAGTTCAAATGCGAGAGCCGTCGATGCCACAACCAATTCTGTTGAGTAGTGGCTTTGGAAAGAAGGCATACGGCTTTATCGGTATTCACGGCGGCAAGATTGATGGTGTAGAGGTTCGTCCTTCGAGTACCGGCAAGAATCTCCGTTCCATCGTCGTCACGAATACTGCACCGCTTTGCCTTGAATCTGACTTCAAGGTTCTTGTCGCAGAACTGGCCGATGCTGAAGAGGTTGTGACCAAGGCCTTCGACGTAGGACACACGCTTCATGGTGAGGTTGTCCTGAATGAGGTCGTCGTAGCCCATGATCGGGGCCACGCTATCATTGCCAAATCGAACATCACCACAGTACTTCTCCTTGAAGTTGGTGAGTAGCTCACGTTTACCAGTCATGTGTTTGGAACATCCAGAGTCTAAAAACCACCCATGACCGGGCTGCAAAACAAAATTAAGGTTGTTTAGGTACCCATCTGTAAATGTGTCCTTGGGTGTTAGGTGCAACACCTTTGTTTGAGACCCGTTTAGATCTGGGTCGTTTCCAAGAAGACTTACGAGAAACATTGGAATTAAAAACATGATATGTACCAAACCAATCAGATGCATTTTTAGACACAATCAAGTCATTAAATCCATATAAAGAACAACAAACACAATCACGCGAAATTTCAATCAATTGCTGAACATTATCAAGTTTAACTGGAAATTTAAAACCATGTTCAACAGAGTTATTTAAACCAAAACCATGATTGTTGTTATTATTCCTAATAAGAGAAAAAGGAGTAAATGACTTGGGCGTCTCTGGTCGGAACTTAGCCTTCTTCTCTACACACTCTTTCCGAACTTCTTTCCCCCGACCCGTTCTATCTGAAATTACATTAGAGTTATTGTCAGAGGAGCTTGAGTAGACTGGTTGTTTTGTAGACCTCTTACCGGTTTTAGCGTGTTTCTTGGACCGACGTTTAGATTTAGATTTTGAAATGGTCTCAGAAACGGTTTTAGAATTAGAACATTCACCTTTTTCAAAAATAACCGGTGTGGGCATTTTTTCTAAAAATTGAGTGTGACTAGCAAGCTTTGGAGAAAAATCAATCTTAGAAAATTCATCATCATGACAAGCAGAGGAATTCATAAACTCGGAAAACCTTCGTGCAGAATCAAGTGGGGTTTCACCATCGGAGTCGGATGAGGAGTTATCCGCAAAAGGGTTATCAAAATCCGGAAAAAGATATTTTTGAACAGAATCGGGTTGAATCTCCTTACCTTTATCTTTAAAGCTCAAATTTTTATCATTTGTGTCATCAGACACTCCTATAAAAGCTTTACACGAGGAATTATCCAAAAAGAAAGGAGATGAGTCAACCGAGATGGTGTCCGGAGTGACAGGCTTCATTGGAGTATCCACTGGATTTTCCTTAGCCATTTTCAGCGTTAAAGCTTCTGTCGCCAAAGCGGATAGTTGAGAAGTCAACTTAGCAATCTCAGTTCGATAACTCACTCTTTCGGAATCGGATAATGACTCGGGTTTGTTCCTTTTGATCTTATCGATAGTAGCTAAAAGTACAGTTCTTTCGGTTTCATAAATGACCTTATCCCCCGCGATCGATTCTTCAAGTTTAAAAATGATGTTTTCCAAAATTAGAGGTGGAACATAACGTTTGAACTCTGATTTATCGTTAGAATCTACATCTGGTGTTGCCATAATGGGAACCGGAGTTTCCACCGTTTTGGCAAGCGAACAGATGTCGAAGTAATCGTTGGAGAGATAAGGAGTTTTGCTTTTTAAATATGACGCATTTAGCGTTTCGTACACGAAAGGTATTTGTACATTTATGTTTTTCCTAGGCGGCTCATCTTCCGATTTTGTGTTATCTTCAGAATTACCAGTACCAGTTTTAGGTTTAGCCTCAATTTTTGGTAGAGGAATACCTGTTTTTCGTTTAAAATCCTCTTTCTCCTCATCTTTCGGAGATGGATTAGTCCACTTGATCTTGTACTCAGGATATTTCTTATCTAGGCCCATGAAATTGAATTCATAAAGAGTGGGAACTTTAGACAATATTTTCTTTAGGTAACATGGATTATCATATCCGAGTCCCCATTGTGAGTTGTAATATTTGAATTCCTTTGGTTTGTTCAAGTGGATGGTTTGTTCAGATTGACCAAGTTTATAAAGTTTGGATTCAAGATCCTTAAGCTTAGTGGTCAACAACTCATTTTCTTTTTGAACTTTCTCTTAGATTACAATGCTCTTAGACTACTCCTCCTGAGACTTTTCTAACTTTTGTGTATATTCAAATATTTGAGTCTCGAGGATTTCAGCTCTTTTTGAAATGGCCGAGCACCCAGTTTGATAGTTTTCTATCACACATTTGTCTTCAGCCTTTTCAATAGCTAGCTTGCCTATGGTATCGTATTTAGTCTTAGCGTCGGCTTCTAGCTTAGAGATTTGGGCGTTTGGTTTTAACCTTAAGTTTGAAGGTATCTAAGGTACGCACCATAACTTACATCTGATTAATTAAGTCAGCATTAGAAGAACTACATACCTGGCATTCACTGTTGTCCTTCTTCTCTCCGGAAGAGTCATCTTTAGATTCGGATTCTTCCGGGTTGAGACCAGTATAGCACATGTGAGCTTCCTCGTCGTTGTCTTCTTCATCAGTCAGTTGAAGCCAATGCTCATCTTCCACCAGCAGCGCTTTACCCGCTTCTTTCTGCCTTGATAGAAGCATCTTGTTCTTGTAGTACTCAACATTGCGTACTACAGGTTTCCGGCAGTCTTTGGCGAAGTGGCCGCGCCTTCCGCAGTTGTAGCATTTCACTGGTTCATCATCAGCTCGATCGTCAAAGTTTCCTTCAGATCTCTTTCTTTCATCGTTCTTCTTTCTACCTTCATCAGACTTGCGCTTGCCTTCGTACTTATCTCGGTAATCCCGACCCTTTGTATTGGTGGAGTATCGCTGGTTGTTGTTGGTTGGCTTCTTGAAGAACTTCTTCCTAGCGTACTCCCAGGACAGCAAGGCAACGACTTTCTTGATACTGTCGAGCTCGGGATCAGAATCACTTTCAGGTTCGTCATCTTCACGTTTAGATTCACTTTACACTTCCTCTTTATACGAACTGCGTTGTGCTTGCTTGTCTTTCTTGTGAGACATGAGGGCAAGAGGATCTTCCTTCGTCTTTTCACTAGACTTCTGATCTCCCATCAACTCACGAACATCATCTTCGTCTTGGAGCAACATCTCATAGAGCTCATGCAGCGGAACACTTTCTAAAGATCGGTTGCGACGAACGTGGAGGACAAATCCCTTCCATTCAGGTTGAAGGTTGTTGAGGAACTTTATGTTGCACTCGAGGTTCGTCTTGAAGATGCTGTTCTTATGCAGGTCGTTGAGGAGTGTGTAGAAACGCTCGTAGGTTTCAGTGAGTGATTCCCCTCGTTTGGCTTTAAAGGCTTCGTAGCGGGTGAGGTAGTTGGTTATCTTCGGTTTATTACCCTCACGACTGCCTTGCATGATCTTCGTTAGTTGGTCCCACATACCTTTAGATGTGTTCTTGTAACTGTCGATGCTGCAGTAGATATTGTTGGGAAGACTGTATACTAGATAAGTCTTCGCCAGCTTATCTCCATCAACTTTCCTCTTTTCGTCAACCGACAGCTTGTCGTATGGCTTAGGCACCTTATGTGCTGGAGGCCCGCCTTCTTGTGCTGGAACATCCATCAAGGGTGGAATAGTCGGACCGTCCGTCAGTGATCGTAGAATCTCTTCATATAACGGCTTGGTCTCGATGAAGCACATAAATCGATCCTTCCAGACATTGTACTCCCCGCGGTATAAGATCAGAGGTTTGAGTTCCGAGCCGATAGCTAATGCGTCTTGAGCATTCATTGTGAGCACTTGTGTGTGATCGTAAGACGAGTAGGATGATTCAAAGGTAAATGAGTGATCTAACACACAAACTAACGCAAAACTAACGCAAATTCCTAAGGGAGTGGTAACCTAACGCAATTCCTATATAGGATCAGGAATAAATAGAAATGAACACTGGAAAAAAATAGAACCAAACAGAAACTGAAAGAAAATTAAGTGTGCAGAGGGAAGATCCGGGATGAGAGATCTGGAATAGTGGATCAGGAACTCAAGATCCGTAATTGAACACAGTGATCCGGAATTAAGAATCCGGAGTTGGGAATCCGGAATTCAAGATCCGGAATGTAGGGATACCGGAAGTGTAGGTACCAGAATTGTTGAATTCGGAACCGAACTAAGTTCCGGTATCGGGAACCCGGTAGGATATCGGAACCGGAGTGAGATCCGGTACTTTTCTAGATCCGGTATTTAAATAGGAACCGGAACTCAAGAACTGAGTCTCGTATTCAAAGTCTGGAACACGAAAAACTTACCTGGAAATCGAATCTGCACCTCTTTTGACTTGGAAACTTTCTGCAATCAATTTAGAACCAAAACAAGCAAGTAGGAAGGCAAAAACAACTGACCAAATCGATTAATCAAGCACTTTTGAAACAAAAATTGAGTATTTGTCAAGAACAGAGAGTCTCAAACCCAGAAACCAAAAATCTCAATATTGAAGATTTAAAGCTTAACCAAAACAACTCAAAATTTGATATGACTCTAGAAACACAATAAAGATGATTTCTTAAGCCTCAATTTCAAGTTTTTACACTTAAATCAAATCAAAGAAAAATCTTTTTCTATGAAACAGTCGACTAAATCTTTTGAATGACCAGAATAAGAATTTTACCTTTGAATCAATCGTCTTTCTGCTCTGATACAAATTGTGGATCCCAGATTAACAAGTGCAATCAAACAATCAACACAAATCAGTAGAATATGTCATAAATCTCACTTGTAATTGATGAACAGAAAGCTTAGCAATGTAGTTGTACAAAGGAAAAAGCTATCAAACTAGTTAATTGATCATTAACCCTAATCTAGGTATTAAGCAAAGTATTTATACCCTAGATAGGATATTTACAAGAATTGTCAAATATGGTCCCTATACTTCTATTCCACTAACATGAGACCTAACAAGTCATGTACTATTAAACTGTAATGCATTGGATCCAAAGGCATATGCGTCGATCATATTTGTATAGTGGGGAGTCTTGGTATTCTTACTTTGGGAAGTATGCCATTTTGGCATTTTGTGTCCTGACGTTGTGGAGAGGAACCGTATTGGGTTGTACTCCGGTATTTTGGGTTTATGGTTTGATGTTCTAAAACTTGTGCATGAGGGTTGAACATCTTAAGTTATCAAGTAAGGAGTCGGGGCTCCAATTCTTGAATGCTAGTAAGTAGCCAATAAAGGTCCAATGGAACCTTCAGGTGTAACTTACTAGAGAATGAACATGCAATAAGATCGTGTATCCTTGAGGTGTAGCTGGGCACAACAGGCAATAAAGGATACGGTGGTGCCACTCGTGGTTGGGTGTGGGACTTGAGGTGTAACTTATTATAGCATGCAATAAAATCCGACTTGAGTTGGAGCTTTTTCAAAGCAGACAATAGAGTTGCGATCTGAGGTGTAGTTCAATAACATGGTTATGTGGCTTAACTTTGTGTTCCGCCATATACCATGGAATCGGCTCTCCCCCGTCACCAAAAGGTGTTGTTTGGGTATTTGTTTTATCCATGTTTTCGGTGACGTATTATATTTATATGGATTGATTTTCATATTTTATGGGCCGTGTATTATGCCTCATCCGTATTTGGGATGTTTTGAATAATAGAGATTTATTCATGTTTTTATGATTTTGGAAATCAAATACTGCTTCACTTTTCAAGTGAGTTTGGGTTGAGTCCATTTTTTAGAATCGTTTTATATTGGAGCTTTCGTCACGGGATTTATGCGCGTTAGAAAATGGGTGGTTTGCATTTAAAGAAATCCTTTTTGGAACTCATGATTTAAATTGCACCTTTCTCGTCTTACGAATTATATAACCATGATAAAAAAAACTCTTGAACTCACTAGGCGTTAGCCTAACCTTTTTATTTGTCGGCATGTGAAACATGTCCTGGTTGGATTGTAGTTCTTGTGATGATGTGAAGAGTGGAGAGCTAGTTGTGTGCTCACGAAGTAAATAGCTTGGTGAAGTCTTCCGCATCTGGGGAATAACAACTTGATTTTGGGGTTGAGTAACGCCCGACCTTTAGTAGTCTTGGCTAATTACTTAGGTTTTGATTGTTGAAATTATAATGTTTTCTTGAGGTAATTCCAAGTTTGGTTTGTAGAAGGAGTTGTATCTTTAAGTGGTTATTTTATCGAAAATTTTATTAAGTTGATCTTTCCAAATTTTGAGGGTGTTATAAGTTAGTATCAGAGCTTAAGTTTGAGAGAATTAGGTGTTGGTTTTGGATACCTAGACTCAAACTAGCGTTCAATTAAGTGAATGAGAGTGAAATTGTACCATTAGGCACACTAAGATAGGATATTTTGAGGTTGATGGAGTCACTAGAAACGAGAAATCACGTCTAGAGTAACAAGGATGACCATGTACGATACGTTCATAATTGCACATGGCCAGTGTTATGGTGAACCTATAAGTTACATGTGTATACTTGGATGACTTTGGAGTGATGACCGTTGGGGTAGTGAAGAAATTTCTAAGCGAGTAACCGTTAGAAGAGGTTGATGATTTAAAGCATTGTCACTCGGAATGACAATAAGTTTGATGTTTACATAAGTGGACCGTTTTGGGTCGAAATTTATTGGTTGGATTAGGACCATAGGCTTATTGAATCGACCTTAATTCGAGGAGAAATCATAAGGGTAATCGATGTAACTTCCAATTTTAGTTTTTCTTAAGATGTTTGAGCATCCGGATGACGTTAGTATGACCGGAGGAATTTGGAGGAGTGTGGTTTGGGACGTTGAGTGCCGACTAAGTTCATGCACAAAATTTATTTTTAAAATAAATTGCATCAGTTGTTTCTTGTGTTTCAAATCGTCATGTGGATTGTGTTACGAAATCTCGAAAAAAACGTTTAGCACACACAAGACTTTAAATCATGGTTTTGAATATGCATGCAATTATTTTATTGCGGGGAGTTGCAAACTTTGTCGGGACTTGCTATATTTTGTTGTTGTCCAACGTTACTTTCGGATACAGTAATATCCATATTTTAATGTTATTTAGAATGTTGGACAAGTAACTACGGCTTATGACTTTAACATTGGATCTCCTCCACATATGTTAAGGTTTGGACGGAGAATTACTTTCCACTATTTTGGGTGTTGAAATTTAGTGAGAATGTTACTTATGCGAGTTTTGTTAAAAAATGTGTTGTCTTATATTGTACTTCAACAAGTGGGAATTTTTGGAGTTATGACAATTTAGTCATAACTTTGCTTTATACAATTTGATTTTTGGAAACGAAAATTTTGGTACCATTTGATTGACTGGATGCCGTTGAGCTTTATTGAGTTTTATGGAAGTTTTGTTGGGTAATTTGGAGTTTTTTTTACGACGTTTGTGTCGTG
Organism: Saussurea involucrata; assembly: GCA_033807775.1. Taxonomy (NCBI): domain Eukaryota; kingdom Viridiplantae; phylum Streptophyta; class Magnoliopsida; order Asterales; family Asteraceae; genus Saussurea; species Saussurea involucrata. Next base: position 165,888,154 of record CM066320.1, read on the forward strand.
TGGGTACAACTTTGAAATATGAATACTTTAATTATTACGTGTGATAATTTATGGGCTTTATTGGGTATTTTGTCTCATGCGGGTTTTGTTGAGAAATGTTTTATGGCATAACGACCAAAAGGAATGGTTTCTGGAACTTCGGCGTCGCATAATTTCTCTTTTGAAGATTTGTGTTAGCACATCACGTTGCAACTCGTTCATTGTGCGGATTGATTTATACATGGCGTGAGTAATGCATTTAAGAGCATCATGGTAGTTTATCTTAATGTTTTGTTTTATGCATTGTCGGTTGTTGATACTTTTGTAATCATTTCACGCGAATATGTTATATTGATGTATTGGTATACTTGGCATTATAGCCACTGTTTTGGAACGTTAAAGCGCATTGTTGTACGACTTGAGATTGAGGTCGATTTAAATTATTTTGTGTATCAACCAAATTGCATGCACTTATTATTCTCCTAAATTCTAAGAAAACACATTAGTGTGTGTGAGTTTCGTCAGAAGATTTTATTTCCATGTCACTATATGGCTAAATGAGAAAAAAATTTGAAAATTGATTTAATCAATTTCCTCTTTTGAGATTTCGTATGAACTATCTGTTGCATGTTATTTTATTTCAAGAAAAATACTATGAGAGTGTTACAAGTTTGCATGCATGTTATGATTTGAGATTTTGTCACGATATTTTAGCCGATATCTTCAAAGAATGAAAACATGTTGTTATTTTGGCTTTAAACTTGGAACCACCGCAAATCATTATATATTCTGACCAAAGTGTATTTATGGATCGTTTCACCGTTTTTGTGAAATAAACTGACGCGTGCGAATTTTGTTGGTGAATTTTGTTCCATGTCATTTTATGGTTTATAGGGAAAATTTTGAGTTGACTCTCGTTTAAACTTCTTTTTGAAGTACGTACAAACCTTTTTGTTGCACACTATTTAAAGTAGAAAATTGCTTTACGTGCATGACATAAATGAATCTATGCTAGGACCGTAGCGGTTCATTTCAAAAGTTGTTGAGCATGCTTTTGAGTTTTATTAGTAACTTAAATTGTGATGAAATGGTTTTCAAGATGATTTTCATATGTGGGACGAGCGTGTCCATTTTTGCACAACTACCGAGTAGGTAGCAGTAGATTTTATGCGTATGATTAAATTAATATGAAAACCTTTGTGTTGAAAATTTCCATAAAAGTTTTCGATTGGCATATTTGTTAAGTATTTCACTTGAAAACCTTGAACTAATTAGAACCTTGGAAAGGTTAAGTAACCCCGGTTAGGAGTAAATGCGTATAGAACTTCGACAGTGGAAGGTTGGGTATTCTAACGCGTGTTGGTACCGTAGGCCAAGTAGTGCTGTTTGCAGAGTCGGCGTATTTTTGTAACTGGAAGGTTAGACTCGCGGTATCTTCTGTTAATGTTGGTGGTAACTGTTCCTATCGACAACCTTGTTTTGGGTTTTGGTTATTTTTCTCATAAGGGACGTGTAGGACCCTTTAGTCATCATATTTATAATCTTGATTTTGTGGGGATGCTCGACGAGTGGAACTCGTGAGGGGAGTACTGCAGTAGTTTGATCCTTGGTGGTATGGTTAGGTGTCAACTTCGGACTTTGAGTCCATGAACCGTCAGTGTATTGGGAGTGTTGTAGTCCAACCTTAAGGGACAATCATATCGCTTGTAGTGATTTTAAGAAGTTCGGATTGTGATAAGTGGATTTCGTAGGACGGCTTTCCTTGAATGGTAAAAGAATTTGCAGATTGGATGTTTGGTAAAAGGGTGTATTCTTGGAGTTGTATAATTATTGGGTCGGGGACGACCGCCTGTGTTGGGGTCTATTAGTGCTCGCTAGGGTCAAATGTCAATTCAGCGGCGGGACGGTTGGATTTGAAGATTTTGTTGGGTTCGGTGGTAATCAAACCTCGGGTTAGTTGGGGAAAAACTTTAAAGCGTGTAGATCTGGGTTGATTGGAAGTCGAGATCGGACGATGAGGAAGTATGGATCACCTAAGGTTGGGAGACGACCGGGGTCATTCAGTTAGAGGCTACCTTAGTAAATTAAGCGTTCACTCGGGCATAAGTGTAGTGGGTCTAAATGGACATTGATTGTGAGTATCGACATGAAGTTGTCATAGCAGTTCTAGCAAGAAGGGATTCGAAATTTAGTTGGAAACTGAGACAACATGGAAAGTGTTGAGTTCGATAACCCTTGGGTGTTTGGGAGCTAGATTTCGAGGACGAAATCATCCTAAGGTTGGAAGGATTGTAACACCCGTAATTTTCGGATAAGTACAATTTCCAATCATTGTAGAATCAATCTTCTAGGATAAATATGAAAAATAGGATTTTGGATTAAATCCTAGATTTTATGGTCTTGTTGGATGGGGAATTCGAATACGAGTCCAGCGGTTCTTTCCGGAGCGAAAACGGAGCTAAAACGAAGAAGTTATGGCCAAAATAGTGTTTAAGAAGAAACCGGGCGATCAGTGTCTCGCGCGCGTTGTGGCGCTAGTATACCCGCGCAGAACACCGCGCGGAGCACCTGATCAGCATAAAACTAGATTTTCAACCCCCAAACTTCATTTCTTCATATCTCTCTCATTTCAACTCCGATTTTCTTGATTCAAGATGCTATGGTTTCGTTTTTGAGAGCTCTTCAAGGATGGATTATTAGTTTCGATGTTTATTGGAAGATTCAAGAGCATTTGGTGGTGGTAAGTTTCTCATTTATCACTCCCAAACTCCATCTCTTCTCTCCCAAATCATTTCCTCTTCTTCCCCCTCAAACCCTAACTGATTTTGGGGCTTTTCATGGAGATTAAAGTGTTCCTTCTCCATCATATGTTAGTGGTTTCATCTATTGATGCAAGAGCAAGTTTTCATCTCCAACACTAGAGATTTTTGGGGTTTTCTAGGTTTTCATCAAAACCTAAGTGGTAAGTTCATTTCCTCCATTTACAAGTTTCAATATGAGTTATAAATGTTCCATTGATGATTTTCTAGTGTTTTGTTTCTCCAATTTCGATTTGGTTGATTTTGAGAAAAGTTAGGTCAAATTGGGGTTTTTGGTATAAATGGAGATTTTGATGGTTGATGTTTGAGGAACAATTCTAAATGGTTAAATGTGGTTAATGATGGTTGGAAACTCTTGGATCTAGGTTTTTGGAAGATTTGGCTTGATGATTCAATTTCTTCAAATGAGCTCAAGTTGGGGAAAATCTAGATTTAGCCTAAATCTCGCAAGATGAGTTCAAGTTGATTTGTGAAAACGTTTTACATGCCAAAATGTTCATTTTTAAGCGTTTAAGTGTTTTACATGAAAATATCCATTGTTGAGTTATTCGGATGATTTTGATTACTTGGAGTATTTAATTTTATAAATCTCCTAAAACACCCACTTTTGGGATTTTCGGGTAACTTGACCAAATGAGTGTTAATTGAAGGTTATTTAATAAAGATGCACTTTTAGTGTTTTGTTGGAAATATGCATAATTTGATGTGGTAGTATATTCTTAAATCACGAACGTGTGGGTCATTGGATTTTGGTCATTCCCGACCTTGTGAACATTTTAGAAGTTGTAAACCTTTTGGTTTTGGGAAAGGTCGTATTTTGGGTATTTTGATGGATAAATCTTAGGTATTGCTACTTTAAATGATTTATCCTACAATTGTAATTCTTTTGGTATAAATACACTTTGATGTGTACTTTGGAAAATGACGTGACTTAAATTAAGGGTTGTGTTGAGTAGTTCGTGTCTATGGAGCATGTTTCGCATAAACGTGGGTTACATACGTTTTAATGCATTATTTGACTTTTATGAGTGGTTAATTGGTTTTGGTTGAGTTTGTGGCTCGGTTTATGACTTTATTGAGTCTTGAGGACATTTGTCCGGGTCTTAACAATTAAATGTGGAGCTTTGGTCGTCGGTTGCATTTATTGCATTTTATTTGGAGAGTACATGTTTTTGAGTGCGTGTGTCATTCAAGTGGAGTCACATACTATTAGACTGTAATGCATTGGATCTAAAGGCATATGTGTTGGTCATATTTGTATAGTGGGGAGTCTTGGTATTCTCACTTTGGGAAGTATGCCATTTTGGCATTTTGTGTCCCGACATTGTGGAGAGGAACCGTATTGGGTTGTACTCCGGTATTTTGGGTTTATGGTTTGATGTTCTAACACTTGTGCATGAGGGTTGAACATCTAGAGTTATCAAGTAAGGAGTCGGGGCTCCAATTCTTGAATGCTAGTAAGTAGCCAATAAAGGTCCAATGGAACCTTGAGGTGTAACTTACTAGAGAATGAACATGCAATAAGATCGTGTATCCTTGAGGTGTAGCTGGGCACAACATGCAATAAAGGATACGGTGGTGCCACCCGTGGCTGGGTGTGGGACTTGAGGTGTAACTTATTATAGCAGGCAATAAAGTCCGACTTGAGTTGGAGCTTTTTCAAAGCAGACAATAGAGTCACGATCTGAGGTGTAGTTCAATAACATGGTTATGTGGCTTAACTTTGTGTTCCGCCATATACCATGGAATCGGGTCTCCCCCGTCACAAAAAGGTGTTGTTTGGGTATTTGTTTTATCCATGTTTTCGGTGACGTATCATATTTATATGGATTGCTTTCCATATTTTATGGGTTGTGTATTATGCCTCATCCGTATTTGGGATGTTTTGAATAATAGAGATTTATTCATGTTTTTATGATTTTGGAAATCAAATACTGCTTCACTTTTCAAGTGAGTTTGGGTTGAGTCCATTTTTTAGAATCGTTTATATTTGAGCTTTCGCCACGGGATTTATGCGCGTTAGAAAATGGGTGGTTTGCATTTAAAGAAATCCTTTTTGGAACTCATGATTTAAATTGCACCTTTCTCGTCTTACGAATTATATAACCATGATAAAAAAAACTCTTGAACTCACTAGGCGTTTGCCTAATCTTTTTATTTGTCGGCATGTGCAACAGGTCCCGATTGGATTGTAGTTCTAGGGACGATGTGAAGAGTGGAGAGCTAGTTGTGTGCTCACGAAGTAAATAGCTTGGTGAAGTCTTCCGCATCTGGGGAATAACAACTTGATTTTGGGGTTGAGTAACGTCCGACCTTTAGTAGTCTTGGCTAATTACTTAAGTTTTGATTGTTGAAATTATAATGTTTTCTTGAGGTAATTCCAAGTTTGGTTTGCTGAAGGAATTGTATCCTTAAGTGGTTATTTTATCGAAAATTTTATTAAGTTGCTCTTTCCAAAATTTGAGGGTGTTATATTATACCCAAGGTGCATATTGTGCGATCATGCCAGACGACATTTCCCCTGGCACTATCGCAGACAATGTCGCACTAAACGTACCGACATCTGGTCCTCTTCTACGATTGTGACGGGCCATTGTGCCCACTGTCACAATCGTTGTCATGGTCGCTCCAAGTGTACTAACGAAAATCCATTTTCGCTATTTTGGCTAATTATGCTTATAAAGGTGTTCTATCGCAAAGTAAGTTGCAAACATGCTAAACCAATAATGATTTAACATATTGAGAATTAGACTAGGATAAATAAGGGTTTTACTTTTCAAAGTTTCGGGTGTTACCGTTTTCTCTGTCGTTTACAGAAAATTATGGGTGTTACAATCCTCCCAGCTTTAGAAAAAAAAATCATCCTCGAAATCTAACACTGCATGACTTGGTCTGATTATGCTTAGGAATTAGATAGTTCATATTAGAACTCTAATACGTATCTTGTTCTCCTTTTGGGTAAACTTTATGTATTTTCATATTAAGTTGCTTTGAACTGAAAGAGTTTAAAAGTTTTAAAATTTATGTTATTTTCTAAATTTAGGGGTGTTACTTCAAAGTCGAATGGATCAATCAAACTTTTGAATTAAATATCCCGAGTACCTTGAGGAGTTCAAAAGACTACAACTTTGAGACCCCGACTAGAGTTTTTAAAGATTACAAGGGTCCTAAAAAGAGAGCATTTTTAAAGAGTAAACTCATGTTTCTCAAACCCCTCCATCAACTAGTACGTCTTAATGTCAAGTTTGTTCCAAGCATTCAATTTAAAAGTGAACATGATTTTTGGGTATCATTTGTTGATCATAAATAATTGGCCGGAGAAGATGTAGGTTTAATAAACTACTAGATACGTGTTCGCGTGCGATGCGGCGCGAAACATTCTGAATCTAAAACTGAAAATTTGAAAGAATAATTTTGTTCCATGTTTAACTTTATTATCCATCACACAATGCCAAGAATAATCATAATATTTTTTTTGAAAGAGTATAGATAGATAAACATAGATAAGGGTGTAAAATGTACAAGTTTAAAAAAATCTCGATACATAATTCTTGAAAAATCTCGATACGTATTTATGACATTTTAGTATAAATAATTATGAATGTGTATTTTTAATATGATAAAGGTGCAAAATGAAAAATAAAATATAAGAAATATAAAACAAATTAATTCGTATGTATTCATTTAGTATAATTAAATCCAAACTTATAATGACGAAACGATTACAATGGTATATTTGTAAAAAAATATTTTTAATGCATTTTAGTTCATATATGATTATTTATGTTAAATGATAAGGGTCTAAAACGAAAAATGAAAAATTAATTGATTAAAACAGAATAACTAATTATAAGGGTATTAAATGTAAGTTATATATTTAAAAAGAATTTTGTTGGGGATAGATATACCGAGAAATGTGTGCGGAGTGACCGTGGGTGACATGCTTTTTTTTGGGGAAATTAATTAAAATACCCCAAGTCAAACCAACTGTTATCAAAATACCCTAAAATTTTTCAACTTTGCAAAAATGCCCAAAATACCCGCGATGGGGTCCCGCGATCGCGGGATACGCTGACGTGGCACGTATTTTGGGGCCAAATGCCCCGCGAAGCCCCTCAACTTTGGCCGCGGTGCACTTTTGGTCCCTGCCCGCGATCGCAGCCCGCGATGGCCCAAAAAATTACAGTTTTGGTCCTTGAAATTTTACAGTTTTGGTCCCTGAAAATTTACAATTTCAGCCCCTATACTTAGACGAATTTTGCATGCTTTTACTGTTTTTTTCCACAATTATTGCAATTTAAAGACCGATTTGTGGTTGAAATTCATTTACATGTTTCAATCAATGTTAAATCAATGTTTTTGGAATACCAGTTTGTGGATGAAATGAGAGATTGGTTTTATGATATGTTGGTTGTTTCATTGATAAATAGACGTAAAATTCAAGCCATAATCCCCACACAACGATTTCATTGTTGGAATATTTCTTTCTGCAATATTTTGTGTTTGAGATACTACTGAAAAAATGAGTTCATCTGTTGCAAAAGCTAAGCTATATTTCTGTTTTGATGGTGAATGGGTGCAAGATAACAATGAGTGGAATTTTGCTTATAAATCTAAGCATGGTGTAAAAGTGTCAGTAAACTACACTTATCAGAAGTTTGTTGCATACGCCATGCAAAAATGTGGAATCAACTCTTCTGATATTTGCAAGTTAGTATTTAAAAATGGCGATGGGTCATTTGTGGATTTATCCAACGATGGGGATATCTCTACTTTTCTGCACCTTGCAGTCGATTCAGAAAGACCCCCATTACTCTTTGTGTATCCCGGCGTATCCGACGGTGACGACGACGGTGACGAGGAGGGAGATTCTCAACAAATAGAGCATCCTGATTCTCAACAAATAGAGCATCCTGATTCTCAACAACAACAACCACCACAACCACACGAATGGCGTACTGCTGGAGTTGCTGATGACGAAACCCACGTTTTCAGAACGGGTAATTCTGAAATAGACAGATCAGACACCGATAATGATGATCACGAAGAATATACCCCTAGTAGAAAATCATGTAGTCAGATAAATGACTTTTTTGATATGCCCCCTATTCTTCCAGACTCCCATACCCAGACACAAAGCTACGAACCTACACCTTATATTCGCAGTGAAAGTTTAACAGCAGGTCAGATATTCGATTCGAAGGATCTCTTAGCAAGTCAGATCGGACTCAAGTTCTTGGAAGAGGGGTTTCCAAAGTCGCGTGCTAGCATCTGACAAAAGAAAATACGTAGTTGAATGTGCTAGAGAAAAGTGTGAGTGGAGGTTGTACGCGATTCACACGGGTCCCAAAGGAGGGGCGATAATGATTAGAAAGTTGCACGACGTACACACTTGTACGAGGACGCAACTTAATCCCCACCACAAACAAGCCGGCAAAAAGACTTTGGGTGCGATCCTGAAAAACAAATTTCTTGATGTTAGCAGGTCATTGCGTCCAAAGGACATCGTCCACGACGTTCACCGGCAGTTCGACGTCACGATTGATTACCACCAAGCGTGGCGTGCGCGCTGCCATGCACTGTTTATGGTGAGAGGCACGTTCGAGGAGTCGTATGAACGACTCCCGACATATTTATATAATTTGCAGCTGCAGAACCCTGGTACTGTCACGCAGTTACGGACCGATTCACGTGGACGGTTTGAGATGTGCTTCGTGGCCCTTGGACCCGCGGTACGTATTTTAACACGTCATATGTTTACACATTATAAACTATAACATTTACACATTATAAACTATAACATTTTAACCTATGTTTTTGCAGATCCGCACATTTCTGGCAAATCTACGTCGTGTCCTGATAATAGACGCAGCCCATTTAAAGGGCCGTTACTTGGGTATGATGTTCCTGGCGGTTGCCATGGACGGGGATAACTCCATCGTTCCAGTAGCTTTCGGCGTAGGCAAGTCTGAAACCGGGGACGAGTGGACTTGGTTTATGTCCATGTTGAGACAAGCTATCGGAGACCCGCAAGGGTTGGTGTTTATGTCTGACAGGGCTCCTTCCATAAGCGCCGCAATCTCTGCCATGTACCCAAACGCCCCTCACGCCATATGCTGTCGACATTTGGAGATGAACGCCAAATCCAAGGACAAACATATTACCACCTACAAGGATGTCTATTGGGCGGCATGCAGAGCATATACGGATCAGGAGTTTAACAAGTACATGAATATGCTACGATACAGTGTCAAGGAAGCAGCCAAAGTCTTTGACGATGCTGGACCGGAGAGGTGGTCCGCGACCCATTTTCCTGGACAACGGTATGACATTCTGACCTCGAATAGTGCAGAGTCTGTGAATGCACTCTCCCGTTTTGCTCGTAGATGTCCGATTGTTAATCTTATGGACTACTTTCGGGCCTTTCAACAAGAGTGGTACCAAATTCGACGCCTAAAAGGAGCTAAGATACAAAATGCACTCACACCAACGGCGGAGAATATCGTTCAGTACAGGACGCGTCGTGCGGCGACATGGCCGGTAAGAGCAATCGGGTATGGGAAGTACGATGTGCATGATGACTATATTCACGCGATTGTGAATATGGAAGACCACCTTTGTTCGTGTCGCGAATGGGATAAATCTGGGTTACCGTGCGGCCATGCCATCGCTGCAGCAACATATATGGGTCGTACAGATTGCAGCGACTTGGCTGTACCTTTCTGCACGTACGAATATTACCGGAAAACATACGTGGAGGTAATAAACCCAGCTGGACCCCCTGCAGCATGGGTGTATCCACCTGACCCGCTTCCACCATGCTATCCTGTAAATCCCGTGTCCCGGTACGTTTATTAATTAATTTTAATAATTTAAAATGTTTACCTTTAATTGTTTTGGTTAGTGGTTTGGTGTCAAAAAGGACCAAAATGTTAGCTTTCGTCTCGTTTTGAGGTAGATTGTGAGATGAGGTGTAGTTGAGGGGCTAATAGTGCATTTCTTGGAAACTTGTGGCATGGGTTTCGGCCCATGCACTCTAGGCCGAACACCCCCCTTTTTTTGATATCTCGTTTCTCCTTTTTCTTGCATAGGAAGCAAACCAAAACAACCCTAGAACCCTTTTCTTTTTCTCTTGGTGTGGTGCGGCCGTATAGTAAGAAACGAAGAGAGAGAGATCGCGAGGAGGAGAGGGACGAGAGGAAAGGACCAGCGGCAGCAGCCCTCGCCGCCGCTACTGCTGTCGCCGGAGACCGCCACCACCGGCTGTCGTCGGAGGAGTCGAGGGTGAGAGGCGTGGTTGTGGTGGTGAGACGCCGTCGTAAGGTAAGTGGTTCTCGTTAGTCTCGTTCTTTTCTTTTCCTTTTCGTTTTTCCGGCGAGACCACCACCGCCGCACGCCACCGCTGCGGTGGCTGTGGGTGGAGGGCGGTGGCAGTGGGTCGCACTCTTAGCGTAAACCCCGAATCGTTTGAGCCGCGAACCGTTTATAAAGTTATCTTTTTATGAAAATTTTATTGTGCTGTCCAGTTTTCGCGCGACCATAACTTTTCCGTCGTAACTCCGTTTGAGCCGAAACTGGCGCCCACGGTTCAAGTTCAGGGTCGAGCAAGTTTTCCGTGCTTTAGCGAGAAACTGGTTCGGTCTCTAACTGGGCGAAATAGTGGTCGCAAGTTCGGTGTTTCGTCATTTCATGTGAAAACTTCTGGAATCTGCCTTGATCTTGCGAAAATCATAACTTTCTGCTCGTAACTCGGTTTGGGGTGAAACCGGTGTCAAAAGTTCCCTTTTTGAGTCTAGAAACTTTCATGTGTTTTGTGAAAAACCCAGTTCGGGACGTAGCATGGGTCGATTTGTCGTTTTATACTGAAAGGTGCTGAATTTCGCTGTTCCGGAAACTGTTTTTGTAAAATCCGTAGTAAACTGTAGGAAAATCGTTAGGAGGCGTATAATATGTCCTTGGAACCCTAACTCAGAGTACTTTCTGGTCATGAAATAATATTAGGAATTTTCTGGGTTTAAAGGGGTCAAAACAGGTCCCGAACAGACCTGTTTTGGGTGAACGGAATTTAGTTTTAGTGATGGTATAAGCGTGTGTCGTGTCATAGGGTCCGGGTCTCGTATTGACACGTTTTAACATGCATTTAGGTGCTGGGAAGTGACCGTAATTGTGAATCTTGATTTGTGTTATTAAGCTGGGCGCGCATTCGAGGTGAGTTCTCTCACTGTGTAGTTAGGGGTTGTATGCATGTCATAGTAGTTTGTATGTACTACTGTCTTTGTGGTGTGAACTAGTTGTTTGTGGTGTGTAATATTTGATTGGTTTGAATGCTTAGTATAAATGTGTTACATTACAACTCGGTGGGACCGAGGAAGTGGAAAGAAACGTTGTGGGAACTCGGTGTGACGAGTGTGTTACATTACAATTCGGTGGGACCGAGGTGTTGGATACATAATTACTTGTAGATGTTTACTCGTTTTATGTAACTGTGATGTTGTTGCTTATGTGCGGATAGGGGTGATGTGTATATAATTCCTATCTGCGCATGTGTTGGAATTCACTAAGCTTCGTGCTTACCCTTTCCCAATAATCTGTGGTTTCAGGTCCGAGCGGCTCCAAGGCGTGATGAGTACACACTGGCGCGCGAGGAGAGCTGGTTGTTTTTATGATTTTAATAATTAAAGGTTTATTCCGCTGGTTTTTATTATAAAGATTTTAATTATGAGTTTGCAAACGAAACGTTGGGATCATTTAATGGTTTGTTATGAATGAAATGTTTATTTTTAAAATTTTAAATTTTCTTGTAATTTTTGGGACGTTACAACTTGGTATCAGAGCACAGCTTGAGTGAATCACACACACCTCGGTGTGTTTGATCTCAAGTTTGCGGCTATAAGATTCCTTTAAAATCGTTTTTAGAAAATAAAAGGAAGGAAAATTCCGTTGAGAACGGTGATTGGAGGCGCAGTGTGTACAGTCAGCCGGAGCCAAAGGGGAAAGGTACATTACTTAGTGTTTTATTGCTTTCTAGATCATAGAGTATGCGTGCTAGATTGCCTGTTGTGAACACTATGATGTATGTTGAACTACTTGCTATTAGGAATTTATGCGAATTATGATAGGTTACTAAGTGGTTGCCCTCTAGGTTGTATGCAGTAAGAGATTTATAGCCTTAGAATATTCGATTTAGTTCTATTGCGCAACTCTTGTTTGAGTCCAACCGTTCTAGGATAGAGTCTTGTATTCGACTGTCTATTTATTTCGCACTGCATATAATCGGGTATTCGCGAGGTCACTCGTCATAATTAGTAGGAATTCGGTAGTAGCAAGGGTAGTGGGATAAGAGGAAATTCCTAGGGAGCTAGGAAGGGTGGATGTATATATATATGCTGGTGCGGGCATATGGTTAATTATATATTTAATTGTTGTTGTATGATTGGGGTGACCGATGGTTTATTATGTATACAATTGTGGCTGTCTGATCGGGGAGACCGATGGTCTTATATATACAGTAGTTGTATGAGTTTGCCTGTTTAGGATATGTTCTTGAACTGGCATGTGTGGATTAATTATGTTATGTGTATAGTTTCGGCGAGAAACTACTTGGACCCTCGGGATGGGACTCGGAACGAGCGATGATAGGCGTGGAAGGTAGTAGTAGAGCTCCTACTACCGGAAGCACAGGATCAATGCTCGAGTCGGGGAAGTCACGAGGAATCCAAGGAGTTGAGCGTGAGTGTTGTTAGTATGAGTTATTATGTGCTAATAACGCGTTGTATTATCTACCCTGAATAGCCGTCACGAGGGGAGACAATTATAGTAGATCCACTGGTACATGTGTGTACTTGACTTGCTTTGATGGGATGATCGTTGGGGTAGTGTCGAAGGTTCTAAACTAGTAGTCGTTGGAATAGAAAGACGATTATAGTATTAGTCACTTGGAGTGACGATAAGGATGATATTTGTTGTAAGCAAATCATTTCGGGCCAAGATGGGAGATTGTGCTAGAGCCATAGGCTTATAGAGCCGACTTGGATTTGAGGAAAAATCGTAGGGATTATTTGACGTAATTTCCCAACTTGCCCTAAGAGGTTAAATGTTCGGAGGACGATAGTGGATTGGAGAGGTTTGGAGGAGTATGAGTCGAGACGTGGAATGCCGACTGAGTCATGCACGAAGTTTATTTTGAAAATAAAATTGCATTAACTACTTCTGGTGTTTCAAATCCTTTTAGGGATGGTGTTTTGGAATTTTGGGAAATGTTTAGTACACACACAAGATTTCGAATTATGGTTTTGAAAGTGCATGAAACTTTTTTATCACGAGAGTTGCAAACTTTGTTAAAATTGTATCATTGATTATTTCCAACGGTTCTTTCGGGTATGATGATATCCGTGTTTTGTGGTGTTTAAAATGTTGGGCAAGTGACTACGGTTTGCGACTTTAACATTGGAATTCCTCCACATATGTTAGAGTTGAGACGGAAAGTTACATCCCGCGGTGTCTGTATAAGACTATTTGGGTGATTTGGTTAAAATAAGTTGGTTAAACAATGTTGTTTTATGGTTTTACCGTGGGAAGAGATTTTTGGGAATTTGGCGTCTCATTCATGTTTTTGCTTTTGGCAATTTGACTTTGGGGGCACAATGTATGGTGCTATTTTATTGACTTAGAGTCATTGAGTTCATTAGGGTCCATGAAGTTTTGTTTTACGGCATGTTGAGTCGTGTGGGTTTAATTTTGCGAGGTGCATATCTTATTTGTTTATGTGACCATTTGGGGAAATTTTGGAAATCAATTTAAAGAACCCCACCTTTTGAGATTTGGTGTGAGTTAATTGGAGCTTTTGTGTCATTGCAAGAAAATTTTAAGGAAGTGTTACAAGCTTGCACGCCTACCCCAGTTAGAGATTTTATGAGGTTTTAGTCGATATTTGCAAATGATAAAAGCGAATTGATTTCTATCTTTAAGTTTGAAAATTTCGCAAGACAATTGTGCTTTAACAAAAATATATTTGTAAACCGTTTCATCGTTTTGGATGACTAACTGACGCACGTAAAAAATTTGTTGGTGGACCCTATGCCACGACATTTTATGATTTAAAAAGAGAAATTTTGGGGTCAAACGTCGTGGAACCGATTTTGAAATTTTGTGCACACATTTGTCGCATCCTGTTTAAGGTTAAGCGGTTACTTTAAGTGCATGTCATGAGCCAATTCATACTAGAACCGTGAAGGTTCATTTTCACAGAAATTATTTATTTCGCTTTACTAAGCTGCAATGAAAGGATTTTTAACATGATTTTCATATGTGGGACGAGCGTGTCCATTTTTGCGTAACTACCGACCTGGTAATAGTAGTTTTATTGCTTACAGTCTTTTTGAAATGAAAAATCTTGACGTTGAGAATATTTTGTAAATGATTTTGTAAACCATTTGGGAAGTGCGTTTATAAGTGATATGGGTCATTTTGAGAATTTTAAGGGTGTGAGTCCTTTTGTTTAGCTCGTGTCGAGTTTGGGACTAATGCTATTTAAGAGTATCGCTTGCTTAAACTTTATTTAAATGTGTTTTTGACCGACTTATGGGTCTAGCAAGCGTGGAGCATTTTGCTCGGTTTTGATTTGGAGTTTGTCATGGGCTAATTGCCCGGTTTTAATGACTCGAGGTGGAGTCTTGTTGATGAATTGTTTTGTCGCACCGTTTGGCATTTATTGCACGTCGAGTATTTACATGTTTGGGTGAGTGAGTCAATCCGGAATAGGCATGTTGTTGGTAGGTTGTTTGCTTTGGATCCTTAGGCACGTTAGTCAGTCGTTGGTAATGGTCGGTTGGGTATCTCGGGGTGGGACCCCGATATTCATGTGTTTTAACCTAGACTTTCCAGTAGGTACTAGGAGGATATAGTCGTGGGCACTTACCTGGGAGGTAGTTCCGGTGTGCTGGGTCTTGAGGCGTTACCTGGGAGGTAGACGTCAAGGTGTATCCTCGATACGGTGTGACTTGGCTTCGTAGAGCAAGTGTGGATGATACGTCGACGGTGGAAGGTAGGTATTCCATGCGCGTTAGTACCGTAGGCCGAATAGTATCGGTTAAGGGATTGATGTCCTTTGTTATTAAGAGAATAAATGCGCATCCACCATTTTGAGGTAGGTGGTATATTTAGGTGTCGACTTTTGGGCTTGAAGCCAAACACCTTTAGTATAATCGGAGAGTTGTAGCCAATTTTAAGATAATCATGGTGATGGTAGTAGTAACCCTGAAATGATCACTTGTGATGAATGGTTGTGGTGGAATGATCTACGTGTGTGTTAGATATTTGGTAGTGGGGGATATCTATTTGTGTTAGTGTCTAGGATAATACCACGCTTATTTGAGTTACTGTAATCGGTTGGACCGATGTTCGGCGGGTGGCCGATGTTTGTTATTGTGATCGGTTGGACCGATGTTCGGCGGGTGGCCGATGTTTGTTATTGTGAACGGTTGGACTGATGTTCGGCGGGTGGCCGATGTTCGTTATTGTGATCGGTTGGACCGATGTTCGGCGGGTGGCCGATGTTTGTTATTGTGATCGGTTGGACCGATGTTCGGCGGGTGGCCGATGTTTGTTATTGCAATCGGTTGGACCGATGTTCGGCAGGGGGTCGATGTTTTGTTGATATAATTTATTGAAAATCTTTGGAGTCTATTAGAATTTGTGGTAGTTAATCGACAGTTAAGGGTAGGAATGATCGTAGTCGGGTATCCTGTAGGGTATATTGGTGAGCACCATTAGAAGGGTTAGAGCTTGAAAGTGGTTTGAGTTTGAGATATCATCAAATGAGAGAGAATTATTTGCGGACGTAGACTTCGGGGGCGAAGTCTAATCCAAGTGGGGGAGAGTTGTAAAGCCCGTGTCCCGGTACGTTTATTAATTAATTTTAATAATTTAAAATGTTTACCTTTAATTGTTTTGGTTAGTGGTTTGGTGTCAAAAAGGACCAAAATGTTAGCTTTCGTCTCGTTTTGAGGTAGATTGTGAGATGAGGTGTAGTTGAGGGGCTAATAGTGCATTTCTTGGAAACTTGTGGCATGGGTTTCGGCCCATGCACTCTAGGCCGAACACCCCCCTTTTTTTTGATATCTCGTTTCTCCTTTTTCTTGCATAGGAAGCAAACCAAAACAACCCTAGAACCCTTTTCTTTTTCTCTTGGTGTGGTGCGGCCGTATAGTAAGAAACGAAGATAGAGAGATCGCGAGGAGGAGAGGGACGAGAGGGACGAGAGGAAAGGACCAGCGGCAGCAGCCCTCGCCGCCGCTACTGCTGTCGCCGGAGACCGCCACCACCGGCTGTCGTCGGAGGAGTCGAGGGTGAGAGGCGTGGTTGTGGTGGTGAGACGCCGTCGTAAGGTAAGTGGTTCTCGTTAGTCTCGTTCTTTTCTTTTCCTTTTCGTTTTTCCGGCGAGACCACCACCGCCGCACGCCGCCGCTGCGGTGGCTGTGGGTGGATGGCGGTGGCAGTGGGTCGCACTCTTAGCGTAAACCCCGAATCGTTTGAGCCGCGAACCGTTTATAAAGTTATCTTTTTATGAAAATTTTAGTGTGCTGTCCAGTTTTCGTGCGACCATAACTTTTCCGTCGTAACTCCGTTTGAGCCGAAACTGGCGCCCACGGTTCAAGTTCAGGGTCGAGCAAGTTTTCCATGCTTTAGCGAGAAACTGGTTCGGTCTCTAACTGGGCGAAATAGTGGTCGCAAGTTCGGTGTTTCGTCATTTCATGTGAAAACTTCTGGAATCTGCCTTGATCTTGCGAAAATCATAACTTTCTGCTCGTAACTCGGTTTGGGGTGAAACCGTTGTCAAACGTTCCCTTTTTGAGTCTAGAAACTTTCATGTGTTTTGTGCAAAACCCAGTTCGGGACGTAGCATGGGTCGATTTGTCGTTTTATACTGAAAGGTGCTGAATTTCGCTGTTCCGGAAACTGTTTTTGTAAAATCCGTAGTAAATTGTAGGAAAATCGTTAGGAGGCGTATAATATGTCCTTGGAACCCTAACTCAGAGTACTTTCTGGTCATGAAATAATATTGGGAATTTTCTGGGTTTAAAGGGGTCGAAACAGGTCCCGAACAGACCTGTTTTGGGTGAACGGAATTTAGTTTTAGTGACGGTATAAGCGTGTGTCGTGTCATAGGGTCCGGGTCTCGTATTGACACGTTTTAACATGCATTTAGGTGCCAGGAAGTGACCTTAATTGTGAAGCTTGATTTGTGTTATTAAGCTGGGCGCGCATTCGAGGTGAGTTCTCTCACTGTGTAGTTAGGGGTTGTATGCATGTCATAGTAGTTTGTATGTACTACTGTCTTTGTGGTGTGAACTAGTTGTTTGTGGTGTGTAATATTTGATTGGTTTGAATGCTTAGTATAAATGTGTTACATTACAACTCGGTGGGACCGAGGAAGTGGAAAGAAACGTTGTGGGAACTCGGTGTGACGAGTGTGTTACATTACAATTCGGTGGGACCGAGGGCTCGGTGGGACCGAGGTGTTGGATACATAATTACTTGTAGATGTTTACTCGTTTTATGTAACTGTGATGTTGTTGCTTATGTGCGGATAGGGGTGATGTGTATATAATTCCTATCTGCGCATGTGTTGGAATTCACTAAGCTTCGTGCTTACCCTTTCCCAATAATCTGTGGTTTCAGGTCCGAGCGGCTCCAAGGCGTGATGAGTACACACTGGCGCGCGAGGAGAGCTGGTTGTTTTTATGATTTTAATAATTAAAGGTTTATTCCGCTGGTTTTTATTATAAAAATTTTAATTATGAGTTTGCAAACGAAACGTTGGGATCATTTAATGGTTTGTTATGAATGAAATGTTTATTTTTAAAAATTTAAATTTTCTTGTAATTTTTGGGACGTTACAACTTGGTATCAGAGCACAGCTTGAGTGAATCACACACACCTCGGTGTGTTTGATCTCAAGTTCGCGGCTATAAGATTCCTTTAAAATCGTTTTTAGAAAATAAAAGGAAGGAAAATTCCGTTGAGAACGGTGATTGGAGGCGCAGTGTGTACAGTCAGCCGGAGCCAAAGGGGAAAGGTACAGTACTTAGTGTTTTATTGCTTTCTAGATCATAGAGTATGCGTGCTAGATTGCCTGTTGTGAACACTATGATGTATGTTGAACTACTTGCTATTAGGAATTTATGCGAATTATGATAGGTTACTAAGTGGTTGCCCTCTAGGTTGTATGCAGTAAGAGATTTATAGCCTTAGAATATTCGATTTAGTTCTATTGCGCAGCTCTTGTTTGAGTCCAACCGTTCTAGGATAGAGTCTTGTATTCGACTGTCTATTTATTTCGCACTGCATATAATCGGGTATTCGCGAGGTCACTCGTCATAATTAGTAGGAATTCGGTAGTAGCAAGGGTAGTGGGATAAGAGGAAATTCCTAGGGAGCTAGGAAGGGTGGATGTATATATATGCTGGTGCGGGCATATGGTTAATTATATATTTAATTGTTGTTGTATGATTGGGGTGACCGATGGTTTATTATGTATACAATTGTGGCTGTCTGATCGGGGAGACCGATGGTCTTATATATACAGTAGTTGTATGAGTTTGCCTGTTTAGGATATGTTCTTGAACTGGCATGTGTGGATTAATTATGTTATGTGTATAGTTTCGGCGAGAAACTACTTGGACCCTCGGGATGGGACTCGGAACGAGCGATGATAGGCGTGGAAGGTAGTAGTAGAGCTCCTACTACCGGAAGCACAGGATCAATGCTCGAGTCGGGGAAGTCACGAGGAATCCAAGGAGTTGAGCGTGAGTGTTGTTAGTATGAGTTATTATGTGCTAATAACGCGTTGTATTATCTACCCTGAATAGCCGTCACGAGGGGAGACAATTATAGTAGATCCACTGGTACATGTGTGTACTTGACTTGCTTTGATGGGATGATCGTCGGGGTAGTGTCGAAGGTTCTAAACTAGTAGTCGTTGGAATAGAAAGACGATTATAGTATTAGTCACTTGGAGTGACGATAAGGATGATATTTGTTGTAAGCAGGTCATTTCGGGCCAAGATGGGAGATTGTGCTAGAGCCATAGGCTTATAGAGCCGACTTGGATTTGAGGAAAAATCGTAGGGATTATTTGACGTAATTTCCCAACTTGCCCTAAGAGGTTAAATGTTCGGAGGACGATAGTGGATTGGAGAGGTTTGGAGGAGTATGAGTCGAGACGTGGAATGCCGACTGAGTCATGCACGAAGTTTATTTTGAAAATAAAATTGCATTAACTACTTCTGGTGTTTCAAATCCTTTTAGGGATGGTGTTTTGGAATTTTGGGAAATGTTTAGTACACACACAAGATTTCGAATTATGGTTTTGAAAGTGCATGAAACTTTTTTATCACGAGAGTTGCAAACTTTGTTAAAATTGTATCATTGATTATTTCCAACGGTTCTTTCGGGTATGATGATATCCGTGTTTTGTGGTGTTTAAAATGTTGGGCAAGTGACTACGGTTTGCGACTTTAACATTGGAATTCCTCCACATATGTTAGAGTTGAGACGGAAAGTTACATCCCGCGGTGTCTGTATAAGACTATTTGGGTGATTTGGTTAAAATAAGTTGGTTAAACAATGTTGTTTTATGGTTTTACCGTGGGAAGAGATTTTTGGGAATTTGGCGTCTCATTCATGTTTTTGCTTTTGGCAATTTGACTTTGGGGGCACAATGTATGGTGCTATTTTATTGACTTAGAGTCATTGAGTTCATTAGGGTCCATGAAGTTTTGTTTTACGGCATGTTGAGTCGTGTGGGTTTAATTTTGCGAGGTGCATATCTTATTTGTTTATGTGACCATTTGGGGAAATTTTGGAAATCAATTTAAAGAACCCCACCTTTTGAGATTTGGTGTGAGTTAATTGGAGCTTTTGTGTCATTGCAAGAAAATTTTAAGGAAGTGTTACAAGCTTGCACGCCTACCCCAGTTAGAGATTTTATGAGGTTTTAGTCGATATTTGCAAATGATAAAAGCGAATTGATTTCTATCTTTAAGTTTGAAAATTTCGCAAGACAATTGTGCTTTAACAAAAATATATTTGTAAACCGTTTCATCGTTTTGGATGACTAACTGACGCACGTAAAAAATTTGTTGGTGGACCCTGTGCCACGACATTTTATGATTTAAAAAGAGAAATTTTGGGGTCAAACGTCGTGGAACCGATTTTGAAATTTTGTGCACACCTTTGTCGCATCCTGTTTAAGGTTAAGCGGTTACTTTAAGTGCATGTCATGAGCCAATTCATACTAGAACCGTGAAGGTTCATTTTCACAGAAATTATTTATTTCGCTTTACTAAGCTGCAATGAAAGGATTTTTAACATGATTTTCATATGTGGGACGAGCGTGTCCATTTTTGCGTAACTACCGACCTGGTAATAGTAGTTTTATTGCTTACAGTCTTTTTGAAATGAAAAATCTTGACGTTGAGAATATTTTGTAAATGATTTTGTAAACCATTTGGGAGGTGCGTTTATAAGTGATATGGGTCATTTTGAGAATTTTAAGGGTGTGAGTCTTTTTGTTTAGCTCGTGTCGAGTTTGGGACTAATGCTATTTAAGAGTATCGCTTGCTTAAACTTTATTTAAATGTGTTTTTGACCGACTTATGGGTCTAGCAAGCGTGGAGCATTTTGCTCGGTTTTGATTTGGAGTTTGTCATGGGCTAATTGCCCGGTTTTAATGACTCGAGGTGGAGTCTTGTTGATGAATTGTTTTGTCGCACCGTTTGGCATTTATTGCACGTCGAGTATTTACATGTTTGGGTGAGTGAGTCAATCCGGAATAGGCATGTTGTTGGTAGGCTGTTTGCTTTGGATCCTTAGGCACGTTAGTCAGTCGTTGGTAATGGTCGGTTGGGTATCTCGGGGTGGGACCCCGATATTCATGTGTTTTAACCTAGACTTTCCAGTAGGTACTAGGAGGATATAGTCGTGGGCACTTACCTGGGAGGTAGTTCCGGTGTGCTGGGTCTTGAGGCGTTACCTGGGAGGTAGACGTCAAGGTGTATCCTCGATACGGTGTGACTTGGCTTCGTAGAGCAAGTGTGGATGATACGTCGACGGTGGAAGGTAGGTATTCCATGCGCGTTAGTACCGTAGGCCGAATAGTATCGGTTAAGGGATTGATGTCCTTTGTTATTAAGAGAATAAATGCGCATCCACCATTTTGAGGTAGGTGGTATATTTAGGTGTCGACTTTTGGGCTTGAAGCCAAACACCTTTAGTATAATCGGAGAGTTGTAGCCAATTTTAAGATAATCATGGTGATGGTAGTAGTAACCCTGAAATGATCACTTGTGATGAATGGTTGTGGTGGAATGATCTACGTGTGTGTTAGATATTTGGTAGTGGGGGATATCTATTTGTGTTAGTGTCTAGGATAATACCACGCTTATTTGAGTTACTGTAATCGGTTGGACCGATGTTCGGCGGGTGGCCGATGTTTGTTATTGTGATCGGTTGGACCGATGTTCGGCGGGTGGCCGATGTTTGTTATTGTGAACGGTTGGACCGATGTTCGGCGGGTGGCCGATGTTCGTTATTGTGATCGGTTGGACCGATGTTCGGCGGGTGGCCGATGTTTGTTATTGTGATCGGTTGGACCGATGTTCGGCGGGTGGCCGATGTTTGTTATTGCAATCGGTTGGACCGATGTTCGGCAGGGGGTCGATGTTTTGTTGATATAATTTATTGAAAATCTTTGGAGTCTATTAGAATTTGTGGTAGTTAATCGACAGTTAAGGGTAGGAATGATCGTAGTCGGGTATCCTGTAGGGTATATTGGTGAGCACCATTAGAAGGGTTAGAGCCTTAAAGTGGTTTGAGTTTGGGATATCATCAAATGAGAGAGAATTATTTGCGGACGTAGACTTCGGGGGCGAAGTCTAATCCAAGTGGGGGAGAGTTGTAAAGCCCGTGTCCCGGTACGTTTATTAATTAATTTTAATAATTTAAAATTTTTACCTTTAATTGTTTTGGTTAGTGGTTTGGTGTCAAAAAGGACCAAAATGTTAGCTTTCGTCTCGTTTTGAGGTAGATTGTGAGATGAGGTGTAGTTGAGGGGCTAATAGTGCATTTCTTGGAAACTTGTGGCATGGGTTTCGGCCCATGCACTCTAGGCCGAACACCCCCCTTTTTTTTGATATCCCGTTTCTCCTTTTTCTTGCATAGGAAGCAAACCAAAACAACCCTAGAACCCTTTTCTTTTTCTCTTGGTGTGGTGCGGCCGTATAGTAAGAAACGAAGAGAGAGAGATCGCGAGGAGGAGAGGGACGAGAGGAAAGGACCAGCGGCAGCAGCCCTCGCCGCCGCTACTGCTGTCGCCGGAGACCGCCACCACCGGCTGTCGTCGGAGGAGTCGAGGGTGAGAGGCGTGGTTGTGGTGGTGAGACGTCGTCGTAAGGTAAGTGGTTCTCGTTAGTCTCGTTCTTTTCTTTTCCTTTTCGTTTTTCCGGCGAGACCACCACCGCCGCACGCCGCCGCTGCTGCGGTGGCTGTGGGTGGAGGGCGGTGGCAGTGGGTCGCACTCTTAGCGTAAACCCCGAATCGTTTGAGCCGCGAACCGTTTATAAAGTTATCTTTTTATGAAAATTTTAGTGTGCTGTCCAGTTTTCGCGCGACCATAACTTTTCCGTTGTAACTCCGTTTGAGCCGAAACTGGCGCCCACGGTTCAAGTTCAGGGTCGAGCAAGTTTTCCGTGCTTTAGCGAGAAACTGGTTCGGTCTCTAACTGGGCGAAATAGTGGTCGCAAGTTCGGTGTTTCGTCATTTCATGTGAAAACTTCTGGAATCTGCCTTGATCTTGCGAAAATCATAACTTTCTGCTCGTAACTCGGTTTGGGGTGAAACCGGTGTCAAACGTTCCCTTTTTGAGTCTAGAAACTTTCATGTGTTTTGTGCAAAACCCAGTTCGGGACGTAGCATGGGTCGATTTGTCGTTTTATACTGAAAGATGCTGAATTTCACTGTTCCGGAAACTGTTTTTGTAAAATCCGTAGTAAATTGTAGGAAAATCGTTAGGAGGCGTATAATATGTCCTTGGAACCCTAACTCAGAGTACTTTCTGGTCATGAAATAATATTGGGAATTTTCTGGGTTTAAAGGGGTCGAAACAGGTCCCGAACAGACCTGTTTTGGGTGAACGGAATTTAGTTTTAGTGACGGTATAAGCGTGTGTCGTGTCATAGGGTCCGGGTCTCGTATTGACACGTTTTAACATGCATTTAGGTGCTGGGAAGTGACCGTAATTGTGAAGCTTGATTTGTGTTATTAAGCTGGGCGCGCATTCGAGGTGAGTTCTCTCACTGTGTAGTTAGGGGTTGTATGCATGTCATAGTAGTTTGTATGTACTACTGTCTTTGTGGTGTGAACTAGTTGTTTGTGGTGTGTAATATTTGATTGGTTTGAATGCTTAGTATAAATGTGTTACATTACAACTCGGTGGGACCGAGGAAGTGGAAAGAAACGTTGTGGGAACTCGGTGTGACGAGTGTGTTACATTACAATTCGGTGGGACCGAGGGCTCGGTGGGACCGAGGTGTTGGATACATAATTACTTGTAGATGTTTACTCGTTTTATGTAACTGTGATGTTGTTGCTTATGTGCGGATAGGGGTGATGTGTATATAATTCCTATCTGCGCATGTGTTGGAATTCACTAAGCTTCGTGCTTACCCTTTCCCAATAATCTGTGGTTTCAGGTCCGAGCGGCTCCAAGGCGTGATGAGTACACACTGGCGCGCGAGGAGAGCTGGTTGTTTTTATGATTTTAATAATTAAAGGTTTATTCCGCTGGTTTTTATTATAAATTTTTTAATTATGAGTTTGCAAACGAAACGTTGGGATCATTTAATGGTTTGTTATGAATGAAATGTTTATTTTTAAAAATTTAAATTTTCTTGTAATTTTTGGGACGTTACAACTTGGTATCAGAGCACAGCTTGAGTGAATCACACACACCTCGGTGTGTTTGATCTCAAGTTCGCGGCTATAAGATTCCTTTAAAATCGTTTTTAGAAAATAAAAGGAAGGAAAATTCCGTTGAGAACGGTGATTGGAGGCGCAGTGTGTACAGTCAGCCGGAGCCAAAGGGGAAAGGTACATTACTTAGTGTTTTATTGCTTTCTAGATCATAGAGTATGCGTGCTAGATTGCCTGTTGTGAACACTATGATGTATGTTGAACTACTTGCTATTAGGAATTTATGCGAATTATGATAGGTTACTAAGTGGTTGCCCTCTAGGTTGTATGCAGTAAGAGATTTATAGCCTTAGAATATTCGATTTAGTTCTATTGCGCAACTCTTGTTTGAGTCCAACCGTTCTAGGATAGAGTCTTGTATTCGACTGTCTATTTATTTCGCACTGCATATAATCGGGTATTCGCGAGGTCACTCGTCATAATTAGTAGGAATTCGGTAGTAGCAAGGGTAGTGGGATAAGAGGAAATTCCTAGGGAGCTAGGAAGGGTGGATGTATATATATATGCTGGTGCGGGCATATGGTTAATTATATATTTAATTGTTGTTGTATGATTGGGGTGACCGATGGTTTATTATGTATACAATTGTGGCTGTCTGATCGGGGAGACCGATGGTCTTATATATACAGTAGTTGTATGAGTTTGCCTGTTTAGGATATGTTCTTGAACTGGCATGTGTGGATTAATTATGTTATGTGTATAGTTTCGGCGAGAAACTACTTGGACCCTCGGGATGGGACTCGGAACGAGCGATGATAGGCGTGGAAGGTAGTAGTAGAGCTCCTACTACCGGAAGCACAGGATCAATGCTCGAGTCGGGGAAGTCACGAGGAATCCAAGGAGTTGAGCGTGAGTGTTGTTAGTATGAGTTATTATGTGCTAATAACGCGTTGTATTATCTACCCTGAATAGCCGTCACGAGGGGAGACAATTATAGTAGATCCACTGGTACATGTGTGTACTTGACTTGCTTTGATGGGATGATCGTTGGGGTAGTGTCGAAGGTTCTAAACTAGTAGTCGTTGGAATAGAAAGACGATTATAGTATTAGTCACTTGGAGTGACGATAAGGATGATATTTGTTGTAAGCAGATCATTTCGGGCCAAGATGGGAGATTGTGCTAGAGCCATAGGCTTATAGAGCCGACTTGGATTTGAGGAAAAATCGTAGGGATTATTTGACGTAATTTCCCAACTTGCCCTAAGAGGTTAAATGTTCGGAGGACGATAGTGGATTGGAGAGGTTTGGAGGAGTATGAGTCGAGACGTGGAATGCCGACTGAGTCATGCACGAAGTTTATTTTGAAAATAAAATTGCATTAACTACTTCTGGTGTTTCAAATCCTTTTAGGGATGGTGTTTTGGAATTTTGGGAAATGTTTAGTACACACACAAGATTTCGAATTATGGTTTTGAAAGTGCATGAAACTTTTTTATCACGAGAGTTGCAAACTTTGTTAAAATTGTATCATTGATTATTTCCAACGGTTCTTTCGGGTATGATGATATCCGTGTTTTGTGGTGTTTAAAATGTTGGGCAAGTGACTACGGTTTGCGACTTTAACATTGGAATTCCTCCACATATGTTAGAGTTGAGACGGAAAGTTACATCCCGCGGTGTCTGTATAAGACTATTTGGGTGATTTGGTTAAAATAAGTTGGTTAAACAATGTTGTTTTATGGTTTTACCGTGGAAAGAGATTTTTGGGAATTTGGCGTCTCATTCATGTTTTTGCTTTTGGCAATTTGACTTTGGGGGCACAATGTATGGTGCTATTTTATTGACTTGGAGTCATTGAGTTCATTAGGGTCCATGAAGTTTTGTTTTACGGCATGTTGAGTCGTGTGGGTTTAATTTTGCGAGGTGCATATCTTATTTGTTTATGTGACCATTTGGGGAAATTTTGGAAATCAATTTAAAGAACCCCACCTTTTGAGATTTGGTGTGAGTTAATTGGAGCTTTTGTGTCATTGCAAGAAAATTTTAAGGAAGTGTTACAAGCTTGCACGCCTACCCCAGTTAGAGATTTTATGAGGTTTTAGTCGATATTTGCAAATGATAAAAGCGAATTGATTTCTATCTTTAAGTTTGAAAATTTCGCAAGACAATTGTGCTTTAACAAAAATATATTTGTAAACCGTTTCATCGTTTTGGATGACTAACTGACGCACGTAAAAAATT
Organism: Saussurea involucrata; assembly: GCA_033807775.1. Taxonomy (NCBI): domain Eukaryota; kingdom Viridiplantae; phylum Streptophyta; class Magnoliopsida; order Asterales; family Asteraceae; genus Saussurea; species Saussurea involucrata. The sequence continues at coordinate 165,914,164 of CM066320.1, forward strand.
TGTTGGTGGACCCTGTGCCACGACATTTTATGATTTAAAAAGAGAAATTTTGGGGTCAAACGTCGTGGAACCGATTTTGAAATTTTGTGCACACCTTTGTCGCATCCTGTTTAAGGTTAAGCGGTTACTTTAAGTGCATGTCATGAGCCAATTCATACTAGAACCGTGAAGGTTCATTTTCACAGAAATTATTTATTTCGCTTTACTAAGCTGCAATGAAAGGATTTTTAACATGATTTTCATATGTGGGACGAGCGTGTCCATTTTTGCGTAACTACCGACCTGGTAATAGTAGTTTTATTGCTTACAGTCTTTTTGAAATGAAAAATCTAGACGTTGAGAATATTTTGTAAATGATTTTGTAAACCATTTGGGAAGTGCGTTTATAAGTGATATGGGTCATTTTGAGAATTTTAAGGGTGTGAGTCCTTTTGTTTAGCTCGTGTCGAGTTTGGGACTAATGCTATTTAAGAGTATCGCTTGCTTAAACTTTATTTAAATGTGTTTTTGACCGACTTATGGGTCTAGCAAGCGTGGAGCATTTTGCTCGGTTTTGATTTGGAGTTTGTCATGGGCTAATTGCCCGGTTTTAATGACTCGAGGTGGAGTCTTGTTGATGAATTGTTTTGTCGCACCGTTTGGCATTTATTGCACGTCGAGTATTTACATGTTTGGGTGAGTGAGTCAATCCGGAATAGGCATGTTGTTGGTAGGTTGTTTGCTTTGGATCCTTAGGCACGTTAGTCAGTCGTTGGTAATGGTCGGTTGGGTATCTCGGGGTGGGACCCCGATATTCATGTGTTTTAACCTAGACTTTCCAGTAGGTACTAGGAGGATATAGTCGTGGGCACTTACCTGGGAGGTAGTTCCGGTGTGCTGGGTCTTGAGGCGTTACCTGGGAGGTAGACGTCAAGGTGTATCCTCGATACGGTGTGACTTGGCTTCGTAGAGCAAGTGTGGATGATACGTCGACGGTGGAAGGTAGGTATTCCATGCGCGTTAGTACCGTAGGCCGAATAGTATCGGTTAAGGGATTGATGTCCTTTGTTATTAAGAGAATAAATGCGCATCCACCATTTTGAGGTAGGTGGTATATTTAGGTGTCGACTTTTGGGCTTGAAGCCAAACACCTTTAGTATAATCGGAGAGTTGTAGCCAATTTTAAGATAATCATGGTGATGGTAGTAGTAACCCTGAAATGATCACTTGTGATGAATGGTTGTGGTGGAATGATCTACGTGTGTGTTAGATATTTGGTAGTGGGGGATATCTATTTGTGTTAGTGTCTAGGATAATACCACGCTTATTTGAGTTACTGTAATCGGTTGGACCGATGTTCAGCGGGTGGCCGATGTTTGTTATTGTGATCGGTTGGACCGATGTTCGGCGGGTGGCCGATGTTTGTTATTGTGAACGGTTGGACCGATGTTCGGCGGGTGGCCGATGTTCGTTATTGTGATCGGTTGGACCGATGTTCGGCGGGTGGCCGATGTTTGTTATTGTGATCGGTTGGACCGATGTTCGGCGGGTGGCCGATGTTTGTTATTGCAATCGGTTGGACCGATGTTCGGCAGGGGGTCGATGTTTTGTTGATATAATTTATTGAAAATCTTTGGAGTCTATTAGAATTTGTGGTAGTTAATCGACAGTTAAGGGTAGGAATGATCGTAGTCGGGTATCCTGTAGGGTATATTGGTGAGCACCATTAGAAGGGTTAGAGCTTGAAAGTGGTTTGAGTTTGGGATATCATCAAATGAGAGAGAATTATTTGCGGACGTAGACTTCGGGGGCGAAGTCTAATCCAAGTGGGGGAAAGTTGTAAAGCCCGTGTCCCGGTACGTTTATTAATTAATTTTAATAATTTAAAATGTTTACCTTTAATTGTTTTGGTTAGTGGTTTGGTGTCAAAAAGGAACAAAATGTTAGCTTTCGTCTCGTTTTGAGGTAGATTGTGAGATGAGGTGTAGTTGAGGGGCTAATAGTGCATTTCTTGGAAACTTGTGGCATGGGTTTCGGCCCATGCACTCTAGGCCGAACACCCCCCTTTTTTTTGATATCCCGTTTCTCCTTTTTCTTGCATAGGAAGCAAACCAAAACAACCCTAGAACCCTTTTCTTTTTCTCTTGGTGTGGTGCGGCCGTATAGTAAGAAACGAAGAGAGAGAGATCGCGAGGAGGAGAGGGACGAGAGGAAAGGACCAGCGGCAGCAGCCCTCGCCGCCGCTACTGCTGTCGCCGGAGACCGCCACCACCGGCTGTCGTCGGAGGAGTCGAGGGTGAGAGGCGTGGTTGTGGTGGTGAGACGTCGTCGTAAGGTAAGTGGTTCTCGTTAGTCTCGTTCTTTTCTTTTCCTTTTCGTTTTTCCGGCGAGACCACCACCGCCGCACGCCGCCGCTGCTGCGGTGGCTGTGGGTGGAGGGCGGTGGCAGTGGGTCGCACTCTTAGCGTAAACCCCGAATCGTTTGAGCCGCGAACCGTTTATAAAGTTATCTTTTTATGAAAATTTTAGTGTGCTGTCCAGTTTTCGCGCGACCATAACTTTTCCGTTGTAACTCCGTTTGAGCCGAAACTGGCGCCCACGGTTCAAGTTCAGGGTCGAGCAAGTTTTCCGTGCTTTAGCGAGAAACTGGTTCGGTCTCTAACTGGGCGAAATAGTGGTCGCAAGTTCGGTGTTTCGTCATTTCATGTGAAAACTTCTGGAATCTGCCTTGATCTTGCGAAAATCATAACTTTCTGCTCGTAACTCGGTTTGGGGTGAAACCGGTGTCAAACGTTCCCTTTTTGAGTCTAGAAACTTTCATGTGTTTTGTGCAAAACCCAGTTCGGGACGTAGCATGGGTCGATTTGTCGTTTTATACTGAAAGATGCTGAATTTCACTGTTCCGGAAACTGTTTTTGTAAAATCCGTAGTAAATTGTAGGAAAATCGTTAGGAGGCGTATAATATGTCCTTGGAACCCTAACTCAGAGTACTTTCTGGTCATGAAATAATATTGGGAATTTTCTGGGTTTAAAGGGGTCGAAACAGGTCCCGAACAGACCTGTTTTGGGTGAACGGAATTTAGTTTTAGTGACGGTATAAGCGTGTGTCGTGTCATAGGGTCCGGGTCTCGTATTGACACGTTTTAACATGCATTTAGGTGCTGGGAAGTGACCGTAATTGTGAAGCTTGATTTGTGTTATTAAGCTGGGCGCGCATTCGAGGTGAGTTCTCTCACTGTGTAGTTAGGGGTTGTATGCATGTCATAGTAGTTTGTATGTACTACTGTCTTTGTGGTGTGAACTAGTTGTTTGTGGTGTGTAATATTTGATTGGTTTGAATGCTTAGTATAAATGTGTTACATTACAACTCGGTGGGACCGAGGAAGTGGAAAGAAACGTTGTGGGAACTCGGTGTGACGAGTGTGTTACATTACAATTCGGTGGGACCGAGGGCTCGGTGGGACCGAGGTGTTGGATACATAATTACTTGTAGATGTTTACTCGTTTTATGTAACTGTGATGTTGTTGCTTATGTGCGGATAGGGGTGATGTGTATATAATTCCTATCTGCGCATGTGTTGGAATTCACTAAGCTTCGTGCTTACCCTTTCCCAATAATCTGTGGTTTCAGGTCCGAGCGGCTCCAAGGCGTGATGAGTACACACTGGCGCGCGAGGAGAGCTGGTTGTTTTTATGATTTTAATAATTAAAGGTTTATTCCGCTGGTTTTTATTATAAAGATTTTAATTATGAGTTTGCAAACGAAACGTTGAGATCATTTAATGGTTTGTTATGAATGAAATGTTTATTTTTAAAAATTTAAATTTGCTTGTAATTTTTGGGACGTTACATATCCACCTTTAATGGATAAGAACAGGACCGGGAGACCGAGAAAGAACGACCGACGTCCATCACGTGGTGAAAGTTCGATACAACGAAGATGTACTCGGTGCCAATGCGTAGGACACACTCGTGGAGAGTGTCCAAATCCCGCCCCTTCAACCGTGCCAAGGAGACATTCTGTCAGTCACACCCCGGGACAGTCACAGCTTGAACCATATGGAACAAACACATATGATACTGTTGATCTAAACACTGATTTGTAAATGATATATATACACACACATACATATGCTTCTAAATGAACATTGATAACACAGCTAGTTTGTAAATGATATATATATTCGTATTATATATTTACACACATAAAGAAAATAGGAGTTTGATATGATAAGCGAAAGAAAGAAGAAAGGTTGATTGTTACCATGGCAGTGAATGTTAACTCTGAGTACACATGTCTGTTTATATAGCAAGAAAGATTAGTAGCAAGAATGGAAGCAGGTTTCTAGCTTTTTAGATATATATATATATATATATATATATATATATATATATATAGGCTCACTAAATTGTAAACCATCATTTTCTTGTAAACCGTGTAAACTCTCGATTTCATAGAGTTTTTTGATGAAATGTTTTTATGGAATTATTTATTTTGATGAAATTGTTTCATATCATTCATTTCTTGATGAATTTTTTTTATGAAATTTGTAGTTTCATAGGTATTTTTCATTTTTATGAAACTGTTTCATATATTTTCGTTTTCACCTATGAAACTACAAATTTCATAATTTTTTTATCAAGAAATGAATGATATGAAACAATTTCATCTAAATAAACAATCCCATAAAAAAAAAATTCATCAAAAACCCTATGAAATCAAGAGTTTACACGGTTTACACGAAAATGATGGTTTACAATTTATTATCCCTCTATATATATATATATATATATATATATATTATATGTATATATGAAGAAGAAGAAGACTTAAAAAAGGAGACCTTTATCTGTAAGATATGGAAATGATCATTTCTTGACATTTTTGTTGGAACAAACACATATGATACTGTTGATCTAAACACTGATTTGTAAATGATATATATACACACATACATATGCTTCTAAATGAACATTGATAACACAACTAGTTTGTAAATGATAAATATATTCATATTAGATACGTTTTAATTTTAATAAATTACACCATTATAATCGTCTCTTCGATACGTTCGAAATGAGCCCAATCTTGAATTTTTTTGGATTTATATATTTTAATATATATCATATACAGTTATACATTAAAATTCATAAATTCTTAAATGAGAAGAATATTAAATGGGGTTTTGACAAGTTGGTATCACTGGACTCATTTAAGAATTGTGAAAATGGGTATTTGGCGAATGATGATTCATGTGTGTTTAAAACACTTCAGCTCCAAACACACATGAATCATCATTCGTCAAATACCCATTTTCACAATTCTTAAATGAGTCCAGTGATACCAACTTGTCAAAACCCCATTTCATATTATATATATACACACATACATATGCTTCTATATGAACATTGATAACACAACTAGTTTGTATTCCATCCAACAAGCTCTTCATCTTCAATCTTTCTGACCCTTCTTCAACGGCTTCTGCTTTTGCAACCACGTATGGCCATTGTGTACCACAACCCGCACACACTTTAGCAAATGAGTTGAGGGTTGTCATATATTCTACAAGAGGAGTAGGCCCACGAATGAGGTAACCTCTGACTTGACCTTGCATGATGTATCCAACCTAACCGTGGTTCAGCGGCTTAAAAACTACTTTTCAGAGAAATTAACAACAACAAAAAATACAAAACAACAACACAGTAACAAAAATACAAAACAAGAAAAAAAAATACAAAACAACTAAAACAACGACCACCTACTTAAAAATTGATTTAGTTTCATCAATCCAAGCTTGCTTCTCGTTTACCTTCGCTTGAATAATTGCGAAGTCTTGTAGAATATGGTGAATTGCTTCTTGTTCTCGACGAACACGAGCCTCCCTAGCTTTTATATCCCATTTCATCCTTTTGATCTCCCTGTCTTCCTCTTCGATCTTTCTCAAATGGACTGCCTTCCTGTCCATAATTTTTTTCCACTCTTCTGTTAGTTCATCTATCTCCTTTTCCTTTTTTGCTATGGCGACCTCGATTTGAGGTGGCATTTTTTCAGGAGTAGCCTTAGGGTTTGATGACGATGCCATTTGTGGATTAAATGAGAGAAGAGAAATCAAGAGAGAAAACAATTCAAAGAAAGAAAGCAAGAGAGAAATCAAGAAAGAAAGCAAGAGGAAGTGTGAATTGTGAATTGCATCTTACTGGTATTTATGGATGAAATCTCAAACATGCAAATGAATTTCAACCACAAATCGGTCTTCAAAGTACAATAATTGTGTAAAAAAACAGTAAAAGCATGCAAGATTCGTCTAAGTATAGGGGCTGAAAGTGTAAATTTTCAGGGACCAAAAGTGTAAAATTTCAGGGACCAAAACTGTAATTTTTTGGGCCATCGCGGGCTGCGATCGCGGGCAGGGACCAAAAGTGCACCGCGGCCAAAGTTGAGGGGCTTCGCGGGGCATTTGGCCCCAAAGTACGTGCCACGTCAGCCTAGCCCGCGATCGCAGGACCCCATCGCGGGTATTTTGGGCATTTTTGCAAAGTTGAAAAAATTTAGGGTATTTCGGTAACAGTTGGTCAAACTTGGGGTATTTTAATTAATTTCCCTTTTTTTTCCACAAGGCAACCAAATATCATTAATACCCAAAAGTTTTAATACAGTAGGTCAGTAGCTACCAAGAACCAAAAGCACTCACTGCTCATGACCAAAACAGTAGCAGTGATTAGGGGCGGATGGCCCTTAGGGCCTTTACAGGCCATGGCCTGGGCGCTTTTTTTTAAAAAAAGTTGTACAAATTTTTTTAGCAGCCTTTTTTAAAATAAATTGCAATTGGGCCCTCCCACTCTAAAGCCTCTCTCACTCAGACTCACTCTCGTCTCTCTCTGTTTGCTTGTTGATCAAAAAAAGAACGCTCCCAATTCCTAAATGGCCAAATCCCAGCAAAAAAAAGAACGCCGCTCACCCTGATCCCCTCGCCGGTCGCCGCCGCCCTCGCCTCGCCGGTAGCCTCCGCCCTCTGCTCTGCCCCTCTCGGCTCTCGGCCTCTCGCTCTTCACGACTTCACTAGTTCACTGGTAAGTTTTACTGTCCCTAACCTAACCTAAATGGCTAAATCCCTAATTTTCTTGTTTTGAGGTCTTATTCATTATGAATATTTGTTAAAGATTGTGTGAATTGCTTGTGTGAATTGCTTTCAAAAAACAGGGCACAGGTGGTAGGAATTGCTTTGAAATTGTTTGATTAGGCATTAGCTATTTATGGTAAGTTTGATTGTCAAATTGTGAATTTAGGCATTAGCTATTCATGATAGTTTGATTGTGAATTTGTGAATTTGATTTTAGTTTTTGTCCAAAATTTGATATTAGTCATAGCCCTAAATCTGATTTCATTGAGTTCTTTACATAATTTATTTATTTGTATTGAGTTTTTATATTAGTCTTTACCCAAAAAACCAAAATTTACTCTTGAAATCAATAGAAAAACCCAAAAAATCCTATCGAATTAACACAAAAACTTAAAAAAAATCCCTTGAAATCAACCAAAAAACTGAAATAAAACCTCTCGAAATCAACCAAAAACTTAAAAAAATCCCCAACGGGGGAATTTGGCTAAAAACACATCGACAACAATTTCTTAAGCTTTTCGTTTGTGCACCCGCTCGAAATCTACAAATTGGTCTTACAAGGTGCGTTTGAATGAAAAATTAGTCTTACAAGGTCCGGCCCGTGCAGTTTTAAAGCTTGTGTATCGCCCCTGGCAGTGATGCGAGAAAATCAAACAGGGGCCACAGGTTGCAAGATGCAAACTGATGCCGAACACGACCACAACTACACTGCAGAATTTTACACACACAACCGTAATTTACAGCTTAATTACTGCACCAAACAGCCCCATTAAGCCGCTCCTGTTTGATAAGATAGTATAGATAATTGGTAAAAGATAAAACAATTATTTTAGAGTTTTAATAAGATAGTATAGATAATAGGTAAAAGACAAAATAGATTAAAAATACTATAATACCCTTGAATTTAACGGATATTTCTAACAGAAGATAGTTAGAAGATATCAAAAATATAATAAAATGGCAACCATATTAAACAAAATTGTAATTAATTCATAACACATAAATCATAAGTATAATTTACTCATTTAAAAATGTATAGTATCAACAACAATAAATTTACTAAAAAGCATTTATAGTATTTATAACAAGAACATCCATCCACTTTAAAAAGAAAAGTAATTATAAAAAATATTTTAAATGAAAAACAAGAAAAAGAAATAAAAAAATTCCCCACCTATCATTTTCTTAACCCTTAATAACTATACCCCCTTTGATATTTAGTACCCAAAAACCATTTCTTCTATTTTTATATAATATTAAAATATCAAAAACTACTTTTAAGGAACAAAAATCTTCTTTTATTTCAGTGGGCCCCACGGTTAACCATCTCCATGTACTGATTCAGGGACTCCTGTCTCTGCAACCTCATGTCATCATTAAACTTTTTTATAAACGCTTCAACTCGCCGATTCAACTCGTCATGACTCATCGATCCCTCTTTCCTCAACTTCGCTCCCGACGCCGGCGACGAGTTTGTCGACGACGGATTTGGATACTGGTTCTGGTTCTGGTTCTCGAAATTTGTACGATCCTTGAACGTCTCGGATTTCTTCACCACCTTCGTCTTCGCCGCCGCCGGGGAGTCGTCGGAGTGGTGGTCGTGGTGGACGTTCCCGAAGGTGTCCGACTTCCGGAGGTGCCTCGTCAACGGTATGTGACGGCCATCGGTTATCATCTTCCATGTACTCTCCATTGTTTCGTGCTTCTTAGGCTTCAGCACTCTCAGTGCTCTCGCACCTGTTGAAATATGATGCCGTTAATGACGAGTAAAATTTGTAAAGTACAGTCCTCTAATAAGAAATAAATTGAAAAATAATAATAAAACCGAAAGTAAATTGCTATAATAAAAAAAAAGTAGGTTGCTATTTCGTTGTTTTTTAAGAGGTGTTGAAGTCTAAAGTCTGATTTCACTCATGATTTTAAGAGGCGGTGGTACTAAAGTCTGAAATCTGAGTGAAAAAGGTTGTTAGTTAACAAACCTCTAAATATATAATTTTCTATTTTATCCTAAATTCAACTTAAATACGTCAATTGAAGTGAACATCGAAGGGTAAAATCGAAAAAATAAAAAACAAAAGAAAGACGTCAATAGTTTTACTAAGTTGTGGAGTTTTAATCCAGCAATTTTTGAATAAGAATGCGTTGCACTGATGCTATTTTATGCAACAAATTGTTAATGAAGTTTAATTGATTAATTACCTTCTGGACTGGTTTTTGTCGGTTTCCGATGGTGAGCGAATCTGGATGATACGAGTTGTTTCTCTTTGACCTCCAAAATGAACTCCGATTGAGCCTTCTTCGGAGGTAGAGGAGAATTAATTATACTCTGCGGTGGATTCCACGAGGATCTCGTTCTAACAAACTCTTCATCTCTTCCAACAACCTCCGAACCACTCACCGCCACCGTTTCCACATCCATAACTGCACGTTTACTCTCATACACCACTGAAGGCTCCACCACCGCCGGATGCTCCACGTCACCGAAACTCGGCTGAATCGTCACCGGAGGCAAGTCAGGCGTTAGATCTGACGGCAAAAGAGCGATTGGTGGATCAACCTGCTGCTGAGATGGATTTTCGTGGTGACGATTGTGTTGGAAGCGTGAGGAGGCGGCGATGGTGATTATGATTCCGTTTATGATAACATAAAGATACGGAGGCTTGAGCCAGGAGACAACGACGGACCAAATCACAGGGAGGTCGTAAACGGCGAAGTTTAACATCAACGGAACGGCTAACTTCATCGATATAGCTATAGAAACAACGCCGGCGGTGATTAACAGAATTTTCAGAGACATAATCCATGAATTACTTGATGAAGACGACGCCATTTTCGAATTTTGCCTTTGAATCGAATCTTCTTCGCTTCGTGAGGTGTGTGAGTGTGTGTGTATGTGTGAGAGAGACAGAGAGAGAGAAGCGGAAGATGGGATTAAGGATTCAAAGCGGACGAGATGCAACGGTATAAAAATAGAAACAATTTACACACTGGTCCTTTGAGTTTTGATTTCTGGTGTGTTGGGTCCCTTTAGTTTTGAAATTTCAAGATCTCACCATATAACCTAAAAATATCCATGATTAATTGCTTAACGATTACTAACTAACTAGCAATGAGTAGCTTACTAGATGACCAAAAGGGCCCTTTTCTTGTTCGTTGCAAAAGATTATCATGAATTTTGTTGTGAAAGGTTTTCTTTCTAAAACATAAACTTATTTTTTGTATTTGCAGGTATAGCATTTTGGAACCAACTGTGTTATGTTCTTAAAGTTAACCAATTGTTTTTGATAATAATATCGATATAACAAATCAAAACATTGATATTATTAGATCCTTCCAAGTCCATGTTGCCTTTATTGAATGCGTTTTGAATGTTATTGTTTACATTGATACAATAAATTTGTATTTGACAAAAAAAAGTAGAAAGGTGTTTTATATGATAAAAGGTTTATTAAACAAGAACAAGTAAAGAGGGGAGGAAACAATGTGAAGTTGATCAAGTACATATGTATCAATCAGTGTTCTTGATTGCTCGTTATGCCAGCTATCGTGGTGCGTAAATGGTTCAAGGCTCATCTTCGACACTACGTTAGGTTTAAATTGTAAAATCTCAATGATTTGTTAAGTTATAGTAGAATAAGGTTGTGTTCGGTGAGAAGTTGAGGTAAATGTGAGAAATGGTTATCAACCGTTGGATGAGAAATGGATGCACATTAGGATGAGATGCACCGAGAATCCGAGAAAAGATGCACCAAATCAATTCCCTTCTAAGTCACAATTCATGGGGGCACATTATGTAATTATGTGTGATGTACAACTTTTTCGACATAAATCACATTTTGAAAAGGATTATGGCCCGTCATGACTCGTAAGGTTTAATGTTTGACTTAATCGTCACACCACGCCTCATGTCATTTAAAACATCGGTATCAATCATGACATAACGTTTCAGTTTTAAGAACATATTTATATAATGATAATATAAGACCTTGTTTGTTCACAATTATCATCCAATACATAAAATCATATCATGATATAATCATATTATAGAAATACTTTGTTATACATAAAAAAACAATCCATCTATTCATTAGGGTAGGAAACATATGCATGTATTCTATTTTTCTATCCTTACTTTCAAGTGAGATATATTGTATACATGTGATTTGGTTAAACTATACGTATTTTATTACGATTATGAAAAAGGGTTCCATTTAAAAAGGTTTGGACCCAATTGTGTGGTTGCAATGAAATGAAAATTTATTGGATAAGGTAAAGTATTTGTACCAAAAACTAATAATGAAGATTAACAAAGGGGTGTTTATGAATAAAAGTAAAATTGAGGTGGGGAAAATGCAACTTATACTAAGGAGAATGGATGAGGGACGCGGTTGAAGATTGAGATGAAAGGACAACCGTTGGATTGATGGGTTTGAACTTGTAAAGTGGATGCTTGGTTGGCTTAGTTGTTCTTCCCGCTTTTATGCCACTTGGCTCAATGGAAATTTGCAATAAATACATTTTAACAAAACCTAACATACTTTTATATTTTAAGCTATTCAACTTTCAATTTTTTTTAAACAAATAAAATTTGAAGTTAATGAAATCGAGCTATAAATTATTTAGGATGCGTTTGGTACATTTGACTTGACAGAACAGAACATGAATTACTGTTTCATATATTATAACACTTTTATATGAAACATATAGAAACAAAGTAGAATATGATTGTTCCACCTTCGTCCCGTGGAACAAGCGAGAAAAATGTGAAACAAACATATGTTTTATTAATATAGACTTAAATTATAATCTAATTCTTTTCTAAAACATCAAATAAGTCTTCTATTTTATATCTTATTTATATTTTTAAATTTTATTTATTGTATTTTATGTTCATTATACTTTCACTTTACTTTACTCAAAATATTATTTTTATATGTTAGAAAATAAAAATTGGAAACTACATTTTTATATCACTTTAATCACCTTGAAGAAAACTTGCTAATAATTTATTTTGTTATAAAAATATTTGTTTCATATATAAACAACTTATCAAGGGTAACTAGTCAATGTTATTTGATCTGTTTTATCCAGTTATGTTTTACCAAACGCTAAACAACTGTTCTATCATGTTCTATTATGTTATGTCATGTCAGTCCTGTCAGTCCTGTCTTGTATATCAGACGCACCTTTAACTCACTAAAATGGATGAAACCGAACAAATTTTCATGTTCAAGATTAAATTTAGACACATTTTTTAGCAAACAAATTTTCTACTTATAAAACAATATTTATATACCATTTCACTATACATTATACAATAACAAACAATAAAAAGTTTATATACAATTTTTATTATTTATTCTAAGAAAAATTACAATATAAGATAAGTTAATATTATTTATTTTTCAGATTCAAATAACAATCCAACGATCATCATAACATTTGTGACTGTCATTTGAATATGATTTGGGGATTGAATAATCCATTTGTTGGTTGAGTTTTAATCCATAAGAATGAAGGCAAATGATTTTGGGATTGATTCCCTATGAGTTTTAATCATTTCAGTAAGAAACTTCTTCATGTTTGCTTAGTAATCTCCATTTTTCTATGGATTGAGTTTTTGGAGTTTTGAGGTTTGAATTCATAAATCACTAGATGGATTTGATGGGTTCTATGATGTTTTAAATGTTGGTTGTCGATTTTTAATGCTTTGGTATCTAAAATATCGATTTGGGAGACTTAGAACTGGTTTGGGAAAGTTTGGGGATGAGAAACCCTTGGTTTTGGGAAGAAATGTAACGTCCCAAAAATTACAAGGAATTTAAAATTTTTAAAGTAACATTTCATTAATAAAAACTCATTTAATAATTCAATCATTTCATTTGCAAACTCATAATTAATATTCTCACGAACAATAAACAGCGGAATAAATGTATAAAATTAAAATCATAAAAGTAATCAACTCTTCCCACGCGCCAGTGTGTACTCGTCACGCCTTGGAGCCACTCGTACCTGAAACCACAATTTATTGGGAAAGGGTAAGCACGAAGCTTAGTGAATTCAGACACCATAAATAACACAGTTATTCCCACACCACCTCTAAACAGATAATTGCACATAAACAACATACAAGTCTACGAACAAATCATAAACATGCATACCTACACCATCCCACCCAAAGGCATAAGCTGGTCCACCCGACCACACGATAACCGTGCAAGCATTACCCGGCTCCCCCGGGTTCCTACGCCACCCGCGTATACAACCTTCGGTCCCACCGAGTTACTACGCCACCCGCGTATATAAACCTCGGCCCCACCGAGTTACTACGCCACCCGCGTATATAAACCTCAGCCCCACCGAACTCCTACGCCACCCGCGTAGTCATAACAATAAAGGTCCGACTAGACACCCCACTATTTAGTCCCGCATCACAAACAATTAAAACTACCACACACGTACAAATCGTAATGTAAAAATAACCGACATTAGTTATAGTGAGAGAACTCACCTCGTAAGCGCGCCTAGCTCACAAACAATAATTCAAGCTTCACAAATCCAAGATCACTTCCCAACACCTAAACAATCGTTAAAATGTATTAACACGAGACCCGGACCCTAAAACACGACGCACCCTTAAATCGTCACTAAAACGACTTTTCGGTCTAACCAAACAGGTCTGTTCGGGACCTGTTCCGACCTCCATAAACCCAGAAAATCCTCAATTAAATTACATAACCAGAAAGTGCTCTGAGTTAGGGTTCCAAGGACATATTATACACCTCCTAACGATTTTTCTACAATTTATTATGGATTTTACAAAACCGATTAACTGCACAGTGAAAAACAGCACCTTTCATTACAAAACAGCAGTTTGACACTAGCTACGGTCCGAACTGGTTTTTCCGCAAAACATAAGAAACTTACTAGACTCAGAATGGGAACTTTTGGCACTGGTTCGATCCCAATCCGACATTCCTAACAGAAGTTATGGCTTTCCCAAAACAGTGGCAGAAACTGTGACTTTTAAAACGGAACGCGAACTAACAAATCCGGACCTGCTGTATAAACAGGCAATTTACGCCTAGCTAGAGGCCGAACCGGACTTCCGCTAAAACACGAAAAGTGTGCCCGGCACAGAATGTGAACCGTGGGCACCGGATTAGCCTCAATCTGAGCTACGACGGAAAAGTTATGGCCGTCGCAAAACAGTGGCAGACAAACGTTTTCACATGAAATGACAAATATTGTTTATAAACCCATTAAGACATAGCTTAACCCAAACAGACCCGAACAGCCTACAAGCTTACTGGAAAGGGCTGTACTACGCTGGACAACCACCGAGCACCACCCACTTCCGCCTCCGGCAGCGGTGATGGTTGGCGGCGGCGACGAGGGTTACGGTAACACCCTCCGACGAGACCTCCCAACATCACCCACTCCCGACTCCTCCGCAACGACACACCCACGCACCCACTGCCGCCACCACAGCGGCGTGCAGCGGCGGCCCCACCGCCGGCAGCCGTGGCTGCGGCGGTGGTGGTGGCGGTTTGCGGTACACTTGCGACGAACAAAACCAAAGAAAACAACGAAACGACAACACGGTTACCTCGATGCAACGCTTTCTCGCCCTCTAAACCGACCGAACCCGCCGTCGATCGCCTCTTTCCTCCTCTCTCCTCGTCGCCGGCACATCCGCTATACTTCTCTCGGCTTCTCTCTCTTCGATCCCTCTCTCTCCCTCGGTTTCTTTCTCCGGCCGGCAACCACAAGAGCAAACAAATTTTGGAGCCGTAGGGTTTCTCACGTTTTCTTTCTTGGTTCTCCTCTCACCCACCACTACAAACAATCATATGGGTTTTGCTAAAATTCCTGCATGGGCCGAAACCCATGGGGGGTTTTGGCCTTTGACACATAAAGCCCCTCGACTTACAAACCTCTCGCAACTAACCAAAATTCCGACATTTTTAACAATTAGGTCCGATTCGTCTAACCCCGCTAACGAAAACCACGTTACATAAATCTTAAAAAAAAGAATTAATAAAACGAAATTACATACCGGGACACGGGCTTTACAACTCTCCCCCACTTGGATTAGACTTCGTCCTCGAAGTCTATGCCCGTGCATAGCTAAAGATAGTTCTCCCACATCTCAACCTCAGGTTCCCAAGTTCGCTTGAGACCCCTTCTAAAACTTCTCGAATACTTTCCTTACTAACGTACTCCTTCTAGGACACTGAAATTATGATCGACAGGACACCCCAACAATTGGAATCATTCCTAGCCAAGCGACTTCGGTTGTCTCCCAACCTTAGATGTTCCATACATCCCCATTCAACTTTCAAGCTCTAACCATTTTAAAGGTGCTCACCAATATACCCTACAGGATACTCGAATCCGATCATTCCTACCATTACTGCCGATTAACTTCCACGAGTTCTAATAGACTCCTAAAATTTACCTTACACGCATCAACAAACCAGTAAATTTATAATCACCCACGAAGGTCATTCCACCACAACCATTCATCACAAGTAGGCAGCTCAGGGTTACTACTACCGTCGCCATAATTATTTTAGAAATCGGCTACAAATCTCCGATTACACTAAAGGTGTTTGGCCTCAAACCCAAAAGTCGACACCTAAACATACTACTTACTTCAAAAGGGTTACTGTGCATTTATTCTTTTAATTACAAAGGGCTTCAATCCCTTAACCGACACAATTCGGTCTACACTAACATCACGTGTGGAACATCCAATCTTCCACCGTCTACTTATCCTCCTCACCCGCCCTAGGAAACCTAGTTACACCGTAACAAGATACACCTTAACGCCTACCTCCAAGGTACGTCTCAAGTCCCGGCACATCGGAACTACCTCTCAGGTAAGTGCCCAAGACTGTATCCTCCCAGTGCCTACTAGAAAGTCAAGGTCACAACACATGAATACCGGGGTCCCACCCCAAGCTACCCAACCGACCGTTACCAACGACTGACTGACATGACCAAGGATCCAATGCAAAACAATCTACCAACAACATGCCTATCCCAGAATGACTCACTCACCCAACATGTAAATACGCAACGTGCAATAAGTGCAAAACTGTGCAACAAAACAACCCATCAACAAAACTTCACATCGAGCCATTAAAAACCGTGCAATTGACCCATGACTATCTCAAAGTCAAAACCGAGCAAAATGCTCCACGCTTGCTAGACCCATAAGTTGGTCAAAACGCGTTTAAATAAAGTTTAAGCAAGCAATACTCTTAAATAACATTAGTCCCAAACTCGACACGGGTTAAACAAAGGGTTTTCCAAAAGGACTTACACCCTTAAAATTCTCAAAATGACACATAACACTTATAAACGCACTTTCCAAATGGTTCACAAAATCATTTACAAAATATTCTCAACGTCAAGATTTTTCATTTCAAAAAGACCGTAAGCAATAAAACTACTATTACCAGGTCGGTAGTTACGCAAAAATGGACACGCTCATCTCACACAGAAAAATCATGTTGAAAATCATTCCATTTCTGTTCAGTTTACTTACAAAACACAAAGCGTAATGAATAATTTCTTTAAAAAAAATGGACCGTCACGGTTCTAGTATGGATTGACTCATGACATGTACTCAAAGTAACCGCTCGACCTTACACCGAGTGCGACAAAAGTGTGCACAAAATTTCAAAATTAGTTCCACGACATTTGACCCCAAAATTCCTCTTTTTCAACATAAAATGTCGTGGCACAGGGTTCACCAACAAATCTTACGCGCGTCGGCTAGTCATACAAAACGATGAAACGGTTTACAAATATATTTTTGTTAAAACACAACTGTCTCGTGTAAGTTTCAAACTTAAAGATAAAAACCAATCCGTTTCCATCATTTGAAAATATCAACTAAAACCTCATAAAATCTCAAAAGGTGGGGTTCTTCAAATTGATTTCCAAGATTTCCCCAAATGGTCACATAAACAAATAAGATATGCACCTCGTGAAATTAAACCCACACGACTCAACATGCCGTAAAACAAAACTTATTTTAACCAAATCACTCAAATAGATTTATACAGACATCGTGGAATGTAACTTTCCGCCTCAACTCTAACATATGTGGAGGAGTTCCAATGTTAAAGTCACAAGCCGTAGTCACTTGCCCAACATTTAAAACACCATAAAACACGGATATCATCTTGCCCGCAAGAACCGTGGGGAAATAGTAAAATAAAGCAAATTCAAACAAAGTTTGCAACTACCGTGATAAAACGATTTCATGCACTTTCAAAACCATAATTCAAAATCTTGTGTGTGTGCTGAACATTTCCCAACATTCCAAAACACCATCCATAAAAGGATTTGAAATACAAGAATTTGTTAATGCAATCTATTTCAAAATCAAACTTTGTGCATGACTTAGTCGACATTCTACGCCTCGACTCCTACTCCTCCAAATCTCTCTGGTCCACTAACGTCATCCGGACATTTAAACCTTTTAGGGCAAGTTGGAAAATTACGTCAAGTAATCCTAAAATCTATGTCGGCTCAATAAGCCTATGATTCTAGCACAAACATCCATTTTGACCCGAAATGGTCTACCTAAAACAAATATCGTCCTTAATGTCACTCCAAGAGATTAATACTAGAATCGTCCTTTTATTCCAACGACTACTAGATTAGAACCTTCATCACTACCCCCCAACGATCATCACATCAAGCAATTAAAGTACAAACTTGCACTGGCAGTTTTACTATAGTTGTTCCTCCTTGTGATGACTATTCTGGGTAGACATTACAACGAGTTATTAGCACCCAATAACTCACACTAACAACGCTCACGCTCAACTCCTTGGATTCCTCGTGACTTTCCCCGACTCGAGCATTGATCATGTGTTTCCGATAGTAGGAGCTCTACTACTACCTTCCACACCTATCATCACTCGTTTCGAGTTCCATCCGATGTGTCCAAGTAGTTCCTTGCCGAAAAACTATACACATATGCCCGCGCCGGCATATGTACACACTATTCCTAGCTCCCAAGGAATTCCACCCAATTCCACCACCCTTGCTATGACGAAATCCCCACTAGTCATGACGAGTCGCCTCGCGAATGCACAGTCGCACACAGTGTAAAACCAGATAGACATTCGAATATAAGATTCTATCCTACAACGGTTGGACTCAAACAAGAGCTGCGCAATAGAACTAAATCCGACATCATAAGGCTATTCGGTTCCTACCGCATACAACCTATAATGCATTCACTTAGCAACCTATCAAGGCTAGCTTAAACTTCTATTAGCAAGCAACAAACATGCAGTACAGTGTAATAAGCACCAAGCAATCTAGCATACATACTCATATATAAACACTCTTCCCAGCTCACTAGGAATTTCATCTCATCCCACTACCCTTGCTACCACGGAATCCCTATTAGCCATAACGAGTTGCCTCGCGAATACCCAGTCGCATGCAGCGTGAATCAAATAGACATTCGAATACAAGATTCTATCCTAGAACGGTTGGACTCAAACAAGAGCTGCGCAATAGAACTAAATCAAATATTCTAAGGCTATATGATTCTTACTGCATACAACCTATAGGGCCTTCACTTAACAACCTACTATAACTAGCATTGATTCCTACTAGCAAGCAATCATCATACAGTACAGTGTAAACAACATAGGCAATCTAGCATGCATACCCTATGATCTAGAAAGCGATAAATACACTAAGTATTGTACCTTTCCCCTTTGGCTCCGGCTGACTGTACACACTGCGCCCTCGATCACCGTTTCTCAAACGGGTTTTCCTTTCTTTTATTTTCCAAAAATTTTAAGAGAACAATTTCATAGCCGCAGCTTGAGATCAAACACACCGAGATGTGTTTGATTCACTCAAGCTGTGCTCTGATACCAAGTTGTAACGTCCTAAAAATTACAAGGAATTTAAAATTTTTAAAGTAACATTTCATTAATAAAAACTCATTTAATAATTTAATCATTTCATTTGCAAACTCATAATTAATATTCTCACGAACAATAAACAGCGAAATAAATGTCTAAAATTAAAATCATAAAAGTAATCAACTCTTCCCACGCGCCAGTGTGTACTCGTCACGCCTTGGAGCCACTCGTACCTGAAACCACAATTTGTTGGGAAAGGGTAAGCACGAAGCTTAGTGAATTCAGACACCATAAATAACACAGTTATTCCCACACCACCTCTAAACAGATAATTGAACATAAACAGCATACAAGTCTACGAACAAATCATAAACATGCATACCTACACCATCCCACCCAAAGGCATAAGCTGGTCCACCCGACCACACGATAACCGTGCAAGCATTACCCGGCTCCCCCGGGTTCCTACGCCACCCGCGTATACAACCTTCGGTCCCACCGAGTTACTACGCCACCCGCGTATATAAACCTCGGCCCCACCGAGTTACTACGCCACCCGCGTATATAAACCTCAGCCCCACCGAACTCCTACGCCACCCGCGTAGTCATAACAATAAAGGTCCGACTAGACAGCCCACTATTTAGTCCCGCATCACAAACAATTAAAACTACCACACACGTACAAATCGTAATGTAAAAATAACCGACATTAGTTATAGTGAGAGAACTCACCTCGTAAGCGCGCCTAGCTCACAAACAATAATTCAAGCTTCACAAATTCAAGATCACTTCCCAACACCTAAACAATCGTTAAAATGTATTAACACGAGACCCGGACCCTAAAACACGACGCACCCTTAAATCGTCACTAAAACGACTTTTCGGTCTAACCAAACAGGTCTGTTCGGGACCTGTTCCGACCTCCATAAACCCAGAAAATCCTCAATTAAATTACATAACCAGAAAGTGCTCTGAGTTAGGGTTCCAAGGACATATTATACACCTCCTAACGATTTTTCTACAATTTATTATGGATTTTACAAAACCGATTAACTGCACAGTGAAAAACAACACCTTTCATTACAAAACAGCAGTTTGACACTAGCTACGGTCCGAACTGGTTTTTCCGCAAAACATAAGAAACTTACTAGACTCAGAATGAGAACTTTTGGCACTGGTTCCATCCCAATCTGACATTCCTAACAGAAGTTATGGCTTTCCCAAAACTGTGGCAGAAACTGTGACTTTTAAAACGGAACGCGAACTGACAAATCCGGACCTGCTGTATAAACAGCCAATTTACGCCTAGCTAGAGGCCGAACCGGACTTCCGCTAAAACATGAAAAGTGTGCCCGGCACAGAATGTGAACCGTGGGCACCGGATTCGCCTCAATCAGAGCTACGACGGAAAAGTTATGGCCGTCGCAAAACAGTGGCAGACAAACGTTTTCACATGAAATGACAAATATTGTTTATAAACCCATTAAGACATAGCTTAACCCAAACAGACCCGAACAACCTACAAGCTTACTGGAAAGGGCTGTACTACGCTGGACAACCACCGAGCACCACCCACTTCCGCCTCCGGCAGCGGTGATGGTTGGCGGCGGCGACGAGGGTTACGGTAACACCCTCCGGCGAGACCTCCCAACGTCACCCACTCCCGACTCCTCCGCAACTACACACCCGCACAAACCCACACACCCACGCACCCACTGCCGCCACCACAGCGGCGTGCAGCGGCGGCCCCACCGCCGGCAGCCGTGGCTGCGGCGGTGGTGGTGGCGGTTTGCGGTACACTTGCGACGAACAAAACCAAAGAAAACAACGAAACGACAACACGGTTACCTCGATGCAACGCTTTCTCGCCCTCTAAACCGACCGAACCCGCCGTCGATCGCCTCTTTCCTCCTCTCTCCTCGTCGCCGGCAGCAGCCGCTATACTTCTCTCGGCTTCTCTCTCTTCGATCCCTCTCTCTCCCTCGGTTTCTTTCTCCGACCGGCAACCACAAGAGCAAACAAATTTTGGAGCCGTAGGGTTTCTCACGTTTTCTTTCTTGGTTCTCCTCTCACCCACCACTACAAACAATCATATGGGTTTTGCTAAAATTCCTGCATGGGCCGAAACCCATGGGGGGTTTTGGCCTTTGACACATAAAGCCGCTCGACTTACAAACCTCTCGCAACTAACCAAAATTCCGACATTTTTAACAATTAGGTCCGATTCGTCTAACCCCGCTAACGAAAACCACGTTACATAAATCTTAAAAAAAAGAATTAATAAAACGAAATTACATACCGGGACACGGGCTTTACAAGAAAGCTTGTGAAGGGGTGATAGGTGGGTCTCACCCCCCCTAAATCTTACCGCAAGTGTACGGTGTCGAAATCAAGTAATAACGTACGGTAAGTACGAGTATCGAATCCACGGGAACTAGGAACTAAGTATCACAATTACTATAAGCTCTATTAACTGAACTATCGATATTTTGAGAGGTTGGTGTTAAACTAATTAATTGCGATAAGTAAACAAATCAAACACAAGACAAAACAGAAACAGCTTTAGAAACTTTGATAGAGAGAAAAGTTGAGGGTTGGAAATCCTCAGGTTTTACACATGCAAACAATTGACTCAAAACAGTTACCAGTTAATCCCCTTAATGATTCCCAAATCTTTTAAGACCACCGTCGTTCTCTTTCGAACAACAACGGATTTTATTTTGAAAAGGATAAGTTCAATCTCTCGATCTCACCTATTGATTCCAAAACACATTAAGTACACGATTTAAATTTAAATTGGCTAGATTTTATCTCTCGACATCAACCTAACGGTTTAATTGGGACTAAAGCTTACTCGGTATATCTCTATCACCTTTCGGACTTTAGGTATGCAATTCCTAATTCTAAATAGCAATTAATTCTCCCGAACTCAGTTACTAACAACAAGTAAATTGTAAATTGGCCAAATTCACAAAAGCATTAAGAACAAAATCACATACTTCATTAATTAGGGAAAACTGATAAAAGTTCAATTCAATTCGTCACATGCTTACAAACCGAATTCATTCCAACCCCCAACACGAACCGGTTAGTTCATGTCGGTGGTGGATTCAAACACAAGAGAAAAAGATGCAAAAGTGTATGTAAACATGATTAATCGTGAAAGATGAAATCGTAATAAAAGTGATGAAAACTCCCTCCTCTCGTGTTCGTCTCTACGTTCCGTGATGAATGTCTCCTTGATCGGCTCTCTAACGTGGCTTCGAGGACTCCGAAAAATCGCCCAGAATCGCCCCTCCGCTGCTCCCGATCGTCTGCCGTCTGAATGATATCGAAAAGTGACCTAAAACCCGAAATAAAATGCTGAAAATCGCGAAACAGTGGGTTACGCGACTTGCAAGTCGCGTGGTAAGTCGCGCGTATGGATTTGGCTACGTAGGTCGTTTTCTGGTTCGCGGTTCGGGTCCTGGTTCGGTCGCGGGTCTTGGGCTTGGATTTTGGGCTTCCGTTAGGCTTCGTCTGGACTCGTTTTGGGCTCTTTTTGCTTCTTTTCTCGAGGAATGCCGCCTTTTAGATAACCTGTATAAATCACTAAATAAACCGTAAAATACACGCCTTTTTTACTTGAACGCAAGCCAATCTCGTTGGTTTGAGAACTGAAAATAACGCCAAAAAGTGGCGTTATCAAGGGGGCAGACCAGTGCTCTGTGCCTGGCTGCGCGTTTGGAGGCGCGCCACCAGGGGCGCCAAGCTCTGGCCCCCAAACCATCTTTCCGTTTCGTTGTTCGTTCGGGTCTAGGATCGAGGTGTCGATTGGAGGGATGTTTTGGAGGTTTGTTAAGGATGTTTTGGGATGTAATTAGATGGTTTAACACCACTCTTATAATGTTAATTCAGGTGTTCGGTTTGAACTAAAGTGTGTCCCGAAGCGTGTGTCGAGGTGCTAAGGCTAAGGTGAGTTCCCTTACCTTCTTTGTGTGAATGAAATGTTTTACGAAAAGTTTTCATAACTGATTATGGTTACGAGCATGTTGACCTGATTAAACTATTTGAAAGGTTTTATATTACGTGATGTGAAAACGTTTATTAAAGCATGCGAGTTGTTTATACGTTCATTTCTACGTAAATGTTGATTGCATGCTGTTGGGATGTTGTTGCTATGTGTGGAGTCGGGTTGCACAGTGAAGAACTATTATTGATGCCCGAATGCCATGCCTGGCTTTGTAAGGTGATGAATGCCGTGTCTGGCTTAATAAAGTGATGAAAGTTGAGACCACTGTGCAATACCCTTATGTGGAGTCGAGCTTTTGAATTGGAATTTCCGTTTATTGTTATAACGGTTGAATGTTTTATACTACTGTTTGTGTGGAACTGTTTTAAAGAGGGAATTCACTAGACCTCATAGTCTAACCCTCGCTTTTCGAAAACTAAAACCATTTTCAGGTGTTAGTCGTGTATGGAGTTTCATCTGATGATGTTGGAAGGTCGTGTCGTGGTAGAAGAGCTAGAGGCTAGTGAAGACTTGTAGATTACCGTCGGGCTTCCTGTAGAATCTCGGTTGTGAAGGTGTTTTCCACTGCGAGTTTAGAGTAGAACTGATGTAGATTATATTCTTTGGGACCGTTTTTGGTTGTAACGTTGTCAATTGCATTTTATTTAATTTGGGTTGTTACAATTTTCTTCATTTTATTGGTTTGTTGTCGTTTGCAACGGATTTGTTGATACACGAGACAAGGATTGGTATATTTATTTCATTTCACAAGTGCAATAATTTATTTATTAAAAATTGTCTAGATACTTATTCGTTCATAATATGAAAATTTGTTGAGGTTTCCGGTTCTAGTATGCTCAAAAATTTATTTGTGTTATTTTCGTAAGTTCAAAATTTTATTCTGCAAAGAATCCTTACTAGCCTAAATCACTCAAACTAATACACTAAGTTTTTTTTAAACTTTTTCTGAAAAATAATTGTAAGACTATTATTTAAGTAATCCTAATTTTAACATGTCATATTTGATAAAAAAAAATATTAATATTTTTTAGAGTGAAAATTTAGAGAAGCATGCAAAAATTATAAAATGACACTCCTTTTTAGAATATATAGAAATTATTTGATTCATGTCATAGTTCTTAAAGCATCTCCAATAGCTATGCTGTAATTTTTTTTAAATAGAATATTGAAAGTTAAAATCTCTATAAAAATCACTTTCATTTCCAACGGTTATGTTATTTTAGAGATTATAGCATGAATTAAATTATTAAAATAATCAATACATTAATAAAATATTATTTATCTTTCATAAACAATTTACTTCAATGCCTTTTATGGCGGAAAAATTAAAATATTATTTCTATTTCATCTTTTCTCTAATTCTAGCATACAAGAAGATTTCTCCAAATTTAGAGATTTTTATCTTCTTTCTCCTCTTTCTTCTATTTTAGCATACAAGATAATATAGTTGTTGGAGCAAAAAATTGTTATTTTTTTCTATTTTAATATAGCTGTTAGAGATGCTCTTATAATAGTAACATCAATATGAAAACATGCATCAAAACCAAGGTTTTAAATGGCGTGAGGCGTGGCGGCGAGGCCAAGCCTCAAGCCTTAATTAAGAGCCATGAAAAAGACATGGTTTTTTCAAGACGTGACTTATGGCGGCAGATTTCTAGCTAATATAAAATATTATATATAAAAACATATGTTTTGTAGTGTTATTCAATGAATTAATAATAATAAGCAAGTTAAATAAGATTATATATAAAAAAACTAGTAAATAAGACATTAAAAACGTAAAGACATCAAATATCACATTACGAAAACTGCGTATTAAGCCATGTGTGTCACAGGCTTAACGTGACGTGGGACATAAGTCTTGATGCCATGACACGCCATGATGGCTTATTGCAAGTATTTTAGAAGAGTGATCAAAACATAACTTATTTTAATTCAATTTTAGATAATCAACTAACTTTTTTAATGCATGATAGAAATATACTTTTATTACGTTCATTAAATGCTTATGTGCCATTGTGTTAAAAAAAATTGTTATTAAAACAACCAAAACATATACCAATACCATTGTACTAAAAAATTATACAAATTATACTAAAATTATCCACAACCATCCATCAACCAACCGATTTTTATATAAAAAGTATGAAACGACAAGATTTATTTTAAACAAACTCTTGTTTTAAATAATAATTTAAAATTTTAGATTTAAAAATCTTAACTTTTTTATAAATTAAATCTCGACAAGTTGGTGAAGATGGTGGTTATGGAGTATATACGGTGAATTGGTGATTCAAATGAATATTTCAATTATTATTTCTTTTTCTTATTAATTCTGTATTATACATACATTAATACTTTGAAGTGGCCCAAAAAAGGTTCAAATAACAATACCTACTATCAAGTTTTTCAATGACGTTGCTTATGACCACAAATTTCTCTAAATCTTATATAATTTTAGCTATAAAATATATGCTTTGTATTATTATTCAATGCATCAGTGATAATAAACAAGTTAAATTAGGTTATATACATGTATATATATATATATTAAAAATTAGCAAACAAGACATTAAAAACGCAAAGAAAAATAAATATTGAGTAACAAAAACCGCATATTACGTCATGACATGTCATGGATATA
The DNA here is from genome assembly GCA_033807775.1 of Saussurea involucrata. Classification (NCBI taxonomy): domain Eukaryota; kingdom Viridiplantae; phylum Streptophyta; class Magnoliopsida; order Asterales; family Asteraceae; genus Saussurea; species Saussurea involucrata. The sequence goes on from CM066320.1 coordinate 165,939,833, forward strand.
CGTGGCGTGAGACACAAGCCTTGAGTCATGGTGCGCCATAACGGCTTTGCGGCGAGCCTTTTAGAACAGCGTCCACTATAATAAAACTGGATATATAGTACGACTAGAATATCTATGCGTCCGAATAAAATATCTTTTACAATTTAAGCTTATAGGACAATACAATAAATTGCCATATCCAAAAGTGCTACAATATGTTTAAAAGACGTTTTTAGGTGTTTTAATTAGATTTTTTGGACATTATTAAAATAAAGTATTGTATTAGTGATTTTATAAGATAATTTTGATAATTTCCCTATAAACTCATTTTATAGGACAATTTTTCAGATGGTATCGTATAAAATAGTTAATACAACACTTTATTTTAAAAAAATGCCTTGAAATAGTTTGTTTTTTGAAAGATGCCTTGAAATAGTTAATACAACACTTTATTAACTTTAAATAGTTAATACAACACTTAATTTCCATAAAACCATTTTTCCTTGAATGCGTGTCATGGATTTAATTAAAAACTCATTTAAGATCGTATCCTTGAAATATTGAAAATCTAGTTTGTTAGCTATATGTGTATAATGTATAGTTGAGGGATCAATTTTGTCATTTGCTATTAGTTATATGGGGTACATAATGTAATAACCTTGGTTCTTAAAATCTAAATTCTCTGAAAGTTAGGGACTAAAGTGCAATATATGGAATTTCAGGGATTTGAGGCCAATTTTGAGAGGATAAAGAGAGTAAAACCACTCTAAACCCTAGCAATTGTGTTTCATACGATTTGGGTTTGAGAGATGTGAAATGGGAAGAGTAGAGAGCTCTAATTGGAGGTGTGGTGGAAGAGATACATCAAGGGATTTGAATCTTCATCTTCTTCCAAGGTATGAAATCTTCTCCTTCCTAAAGCTTGGGTGGGATTGATTTGTTGTTTGGGGTTTTGTAAACTATGGATTTTTTGAGTCCAAATCATTGGGAAAGGAAAGAAAAGAGTTTGAAATTGTTTTCCCTCACAGGTCTTGGTAAATGATTGAGAGCTTCATCATTTTGCATAGAAATCTATGAAAATGGCTATAGTTGAGTTATAGAGTTTTTGGGTTTGAAATCATGAATCAATGGATTGATATTGTTGGGGTAAATGTGTTTTTCATGTTGTTTTTTAGTTCCTAAAAGTTTGTATAAAAAACTGCCGATTTTAGAGGTTTAAAATCAGTTTGGAGCATTTTGGGGGCTTAAGACTTGGAATTCCGAGCTGGAACTTTCATGCAGGTCTGGGAAGTATGAACAGAGACTTGTGCGGCTTCCCACACAGCTTGAGGTGGCGTGAAAGGTGGCGAAAGTCACTATTTGGGCACCTTCTTAGGTTTGCTTCGTTTTTCGGGTCTATAATCGCGATGTCGATTGGGGGTTTGCTTTAGTGGTTTAGTAGAGATGTTTTGGGATGTAATTAGATGGTTTAACACCATTCTTATGACGTCCAATTCAGGTGTTCGGTTTGAGATAAAGTGAGTTTCAGAGCGCGTGTCGATTTGCCAAAACTCAGGTGAGTTCCCTTAACTCTTTTGTGCAAATGAAATGTTTTGCTAAAGTTTTCATAACTGAATTTGGTATTGAGCATGATGGCATGATTAAACACTTTGAAAAGCTTTATTATTACATGACGTGGAAAAGTTTATTAATGTATGCACATTGTTTACATGTTCTTTAAGAAGTGGTATATTGATTTGGAGTCGGGTTGCACAGTGAGATGAATGTACCTTGTATTGGAGAGAATCATTAGGAGTTTGGTTGTTCCGTATGCCTTGAACCTGTTTCTTGTGCACACGAAAGTGGTATCTACTGGGGGCCGTGGGGATCTACTGGTGGCCCCGAGCGTGGACATCATGATGAGGTGATGGGTGACTATGAACACTGTGCAAATACCTAAGTGTGATGTTGTTTTGTTAAAATGATTTTTATGCCCTTTTATGGCGGTTTGCAAATTGCTGCATGTGGTTTGTTAAACTGCTTTCGAGGGAATTTGCTAGACATCATGGTCCAACCCTCGTTTTTTATTGGGGTTTTATCAGAAGAAGATGGAAAGAGATGACGTTGTAGAAGAGGTATAGTCTAGTGGAGGCTTGTAGTTGACCATCAGACTACCTGTAGCAATCTCAGTTGTGAAGGTGTTTATCCGCTGCGTACCTAGAGTTGTGAATGATGTATTTAGTATACTTTAGGACCGTTTTTAGTTGTAATGTTATATTTATGCTATTGTTGGCTTTTGAGTCGTTACATATAAGATGTGTTTATTTCCCTCTTGTTTTTTAGTCCTCGAGCGTGGTTTGAGAAGTTTAACAATATTCAGGGGTTGATCTATGCTTTAGGGGGGGATTCAAATGACCCCATTAAGGGGCTGTTTACTAACTGCTGACCAGGCTGACTCGGTCAGTAAATCTGACTCGGTCAACAGTCAGAGTGTTTACTAATTTTCGGATCTGACCGAGATCTGACTGAGAATCTGACCAAAATCTGTCTGAACCAGTTCCGAAATTAAGCTGACCCGGGTCAGATTTTTATTTTTTCACGTTGCAGCCTGCGATTAGGTCAAAACACAAACCCACCACCACCACCACCGACAACAACACCTCACTCAATAATTTCTATGCACACGGTTGTTTGGAAAAAATTTCACAGGTCTCGACTACGACCAGAAAAGGTAAGACACATGTTATGAACTATATCTTGTATTAAGATAAGGCCCCGACAAAGACCTAAAAAACCTCCGTCGTCCCTCCTAAAAGGTAAGTCGAGAGTTCCTCACGACACTCGACCTCGACGTCGCCTGTTCCGCACGACCGTCGCACAAGACCGTACGACCTTGACTAACTCAATATACGACTGTTACGTTTGTTCAATGATTAATGCATGAGTCAAAGTCTTTAATGGGCAACGGTCATAACCGACGAAGAGCAATTATGAAGAGTTACAACTGGGGACCGTTATGGCTGTTATCAAAGCAATCAATGAGCTAATCAAAGCACCCGAAGGTTATAAAAGGTCAAGTTAAACTTCAGTTCCAGGGACCAGACACCGGACACCGAACACCGAACACCGAACACCGAACACCGAACATCGAACAATAGAAGATAAAGCATCCCAGCTCAGAAGAACACTACAAGCAAAGAACTCTCCCTCGAAGAATCGCTCCCGATGCACGACTTTCACTCTCGACCAATAGTTTACACATTGTTTTCACACACGACGCACACTGTTTTTACATTTCAAACACTTGTACTTTACATTTCGAAGTCTTTCCCTTCATTTGTATTGTAATCTCTGTACGATCGACACCCGGAACACCAAGGACATTGCCCCTAATTGGCGACCATAGTGCAGCGACGACATCCACTGTCGTCCGCAGGTTTTTTCCTCGTTGAGGTTTTTACTGCGTCATCAAATCCTCTGTCTCATTTACATTTTCGTCTTTGTCGCACGTCTTTGTCGAATGATTCCTTTCTTTAGTTGTTAAAGTCCACATCGACCTTAAGTTATCCCTTTGGTGCAATTTTTGGCATTAACAGTTTGGCGCCATCCGTGGGACCCCATCTAGAGAAAATATTCGACAAACGTGCGTCCTACTTACGTTTTCTTGGAGTTTCTTCTGTTCTATGTTTCAGGAAAATGGCGAATAACGAACAATCCGCTGACCCAGCACATGAGGCGCTCGAAAATGCACGAGATGCACTTAAAGCAGTCAACGTTTATCGCTTGGAGGAAGTCATTCTAGATTCAAGCAAGCCTGACCAAAAAGTCTTAATCGGGTCGTCTCTCAATCCTTGCCTCAGGGAAAAGTTAATATCTTTTTTTGCAGGAACATGCTGATTGTTTTGCCTGGTCGCATGAAGATATGGTCGGCATAGATCCTGACGTCATCTCTCACAAGCTCAACGTCGACCCATCGTTCAAACCTATCAAGCAGAAGCGACGGAAATTTGCTCCTGAAAGGAATAAGGTGATAAATGACGAAGTCGACAACCTTCTCAAGACAGGGAAGATTCGAGAGGTAAAATACCCCGATTGGCTTGCTAACGTCGTGGTTGTAGCGAAGAAGAATGGAAAGTGGAGGGTCTGTATCGACTTCACAGACCTCAATAAAGCCTGTCCAAAAGATCCTTTTCCATTACCTCATATCGACGCCATGGTCGACGCGACAGCGGGGCACGAACTACTGACGTTCATGGATGCCTATTCCGGATACAATCAAATCTTAATGCACGTCGAGGACCAAGAAAAAACCGCATTTATGACGGACCGAGGTATTTACTGTTATAAAGTTATGCCTTTCGGACTAAAAAATGCAGGATCTACTTACCAGCGCCTGGTGAACAAGATGTTCAAAGACCGTCTTGGCGACACGATGGAAGTATACATCGACGATATGTTGGTCAAGTCAAGGCAAGCTATTGACCACGTCGAGCATTTAAGGCAGTCGTTCGACATCCTTCGAAAATACAGCATGAAGCTTAACCCGACGAAATGTTCTTTCGGTGTCAGCGCTGGGAAATTCCTGGGCTATATGGTCACTCGTCGAGGAATTGAAGCTAATCCAGACCAGATCAAGGCGATTATCGAAATTAAATCCCCTAGAAATTTCAAGGAGGTTCAGAAGCTTACTGGTCGAGTAGCTGCCCTGAGCAGGTTTATCTCTCGATCATCAGATAAATGCCATCTGTTTTACAACGTCCTCAGGAAAACAGAGGCTTCGACTGGACCGACATTCATGAACAGGCATTGCAAAAGCTCAAAGAATACATGACGTCACCTCCCTTATTGTCGAAACCTCGCGATCATGAAATCTTGCAACTATATCTGGCTGTTAGTCCAAACGCGGTAAGTGCTGTCCTAACACGAGAAGATGAAAAACAACAACTGCCAATCTACTATGTAAGTAAATCTCCTCTGGACGCAGAAACCAGGTATTCCTCTATGGAAAAATTGCTCTTGTCGCTAGTCACAGCTGCTAAAAAATTACGACACTATTTTGAGTCGCATCCCATTACTGTCGTAACTAACTTCCCTCTTAAGTCTGTCTTAAGAAAACCTGAGTTGACAGGTCGCTTAGCAAAATAGAGCATATATCTCAACAGCTACGACATTGGCTTCAAGCCCAGGACCGCGATCAAGTCGCAAGCCTTGGCAGACTTCATTGCTGACTTCAGCCCTGAATTGGAGAAAGAAGCAGAGCTCGAGGTATCGACTGTGGCGACTCACGACGACGTGCCCTGGATCTTACACGTCGATGGGTCATCCAACATTAGAGGCTCCGGACTAGGCGGCGTCTTAAAGTCGCCACAGGGGGGCAAGATGGTATACTCGATCCGATGTGATTTCAAAACCACCAACAACGAAGCTGAATATGAAGCCCTGATCGTGGGAATGAATATGGCCCACGACTCGGGGGCAACTGCGTTACATGTTAAAAGCGACTCTCTCCTGGTGGTGAACCAAATCAATGGGGAGTTCGCGGCCAAAGATTCCAAAATGACAGCATACCTGAAGGTAGCAAAAGAAAAGGCCGAAAAATTCAAAACATTTTCTATCGAACAAATCCCGAGGGACCAGAATACTCAAGCCGACGCTTTAGCAAATCTCGGGTCTGCTTTAGTCGAACCCATATTCGACGTTATTCCTATGATCCATCTGGCGACATCGTCTATCGAAAACATCGATGTCGTCCAGATCGAGGACGAAAAAGATGATTGGTCGTGCGACATCCGAAATTTCCTTATGCACGACCAACTCCCAGAAGACAAGATGGAAGCCCGAAAGATCAGATTCAAATCATCTAAATATACCATAATTGGAGATAAGCTCTATCGACGATCATCGACAGGATTAAACCTGAGATGCGTCATTAGCAAGAGTCAGGTCCAAAAAATCCTTAACGAGATGCACGACGGCGAATGTGGCAATCATTCTGGTGGTCGCAGTTTGGCTAATCGTATCTCTCGACAAGGGTATTTTTGGCCAACCTTGCGACAAGACGCCGTCAAGTACGTCCAGAACTGTGACCCTTGTCAGCGACATGCAGGTATGTCTCATAAACCCTCTGAACCCTTGCACTCGACACTTATCCCATGGCCCTTCATGAGGTGGGGAATGGATATTGTCGGCAAGCTACCCCCGGCCCCGAGGCAAAAGGTATTCCTCCTCGTACTCACCGATTATTTTTCCAAGTGGGTTGAAGCGGCTCCTTTTTCCCAAATAAGGGACAAGGAAGTCATCTCTTTTATCCAGACTAACATCATATGCAGATTTGGGATTCCATCCGAAATCGTCTGTGACAACGGATCCCAATTCATAAGCGACAGGACCCAACAATTTTGCGAAGACAGGAGTATCAAGTTAACAACCTCAACTCCCAGATACCCTCAGGCGAACGGACTTGCTGAATCAAGTAATAAGACCATTATAGCTTCGATCAAGAAAAGGTTAAAAGCTGCAAAAGGAAGATGGGTCGAAGAACTCCCTTTAGTCCTATGGGCAAATCGCACGACACCGCGCACGTCCACAGGACAAACCCCTTTCTCTCTCGTCTACGGTTGCGAAGCAGTCCTGCCAATCGAAGTCCAGCTCCCAACTTCGAAGCATACTTCCGTCGACCACAACATGATTGATTTAAATTATGATATCGACGCCCTCGAGGAGCTTAGATAATCAGTCGAGCGACATTTCAATAAATACGTCAAAGTCAAAGTCTTTCAAGAAGGCGATTACGTCCTCCGTCGAGTGTTCCAAAACACTCAAGAACTCAATGCCGGCAAGCTTTCTATTAAATGGGAAGGTCCTTACCGCATCTCCGAAGTCGTTGGTAAAAGAGCCTACTGTTAATGCCAAAAATCGCACCAAAGGGACAACTTAAGGTCGATGCGGACTTAATCAACTAAAGAAAGGATCTTTCGACGAGACGTGCGACGAGGGAAAAAATAAACAAGACAAGGGATTTGATGACGCAGGAAAAACCTCAAGCGAGGAAAAAACCTGCGGACGACAGTGGGTGTCGTCGCTGCACTATGGTCGCCAATCAGGGGCGATGTCCTTGGATACTGGTGTCGATCGTACAGAGGTTACAATACAAATGAAGGAAGTGCTTCGAAATGTAAAGTACAAGTGTTTGAATGTAAAAACAAGTGTTTGTCGTGTGTGAATACAAAGTGTGAACTTCTGGTCGAGGGCGGTTTGTCGTGCGTCGAGAGCGATACTTGAGCTTTCCTTCGAGTGTTCTTGAGTTCGCTGTAAGGTTCTGGCTTTCAGTACTTGATCTCCAGAGTTTGAATGTTCTTTGCTATGAGTTTGGATGATTTTCTCTGTTGTTTGGTGATGTTCGCTGATGTATCCTGGATGTTAACTGATGTCCCTTGAAATGAGGCTTTAGCTTGTCTTTTATAGTTACCGCGTCATTAATTAGCTTCATTAATGATTTGATCAACGGCTGGAAACGGTCGTCGGAGTAATTATCCATAATGCTCTTCGTCCGTTACGGCTGCTTGCTGTTAATGGCTTTGACTCCTGCATTAAATACTTAACAAACGTAACAGTTAAGGTTAACGTTAGTTTGGTCGAGGTCGCATGGTTCTATGCGACGGTCGTACGGGATGGGCGATGCTATGGTCGTGCGTCATGGGAGACGTACGACTTACCTTTTACGGGAGACGACGGATGTTTTCTGGGTTCTTGTCGAGACCTTATCTAAATACAAGATTTGGATTATAGCGTGCGTCTTACCTGCTCTAGTCGTGGTCGTACGACGTGATTTTTTGCCCAAACAGTTTGCCCCTAAAATTTGAAAGAAGGATAGCAAATCCGAGTTTTAAATTTTGTCAATCAGACGTGTAGAAAGTAAAGTAAGGGTCAGAAAAATTTACCTTGATCGCCTTGGAACTGGACTGGTTCGTCTTTATCTGAACGAGAAGTCGGGGTTGTGATGTCATGTTGTCGTATGATTATGCTTACCAGCCGTTATTTTAGGAATGTCGACGGAGCCTAGAGGTGCTATTAGAAATGAAAAAGATCTCGACGACTTTAGAAGTCTAGCGAGGATTCCCATGAGGATTACCATAACCAAGGTTGGCAAGGTTCGACCGGAAATGTGCCCCGAGAGGTACGTCGTTATATACGAATACCTGTTTAAGATGGGCTTCCACTGGCCGTATTCGCCTTTGGTCGAAGTGTTCATGCGTGAATTCTATCTTTCACCGAGGCAACCGATGCCCCAGTTCTGGCGAGTTATCCTGATCATCGAGCGACTTACCTCGCACTGGGAGTGGCGTATAAAGTCACGATCGATCAATATCGTCGTTATAGTTTACTTTCAGGACTTATGGGTGATTGTACCTTAGTTTTGAACACTGCTGTCGATGATCGCAAATGGAAGACGAGGTATGTGCTGGATACGGACAGTGATTGGATTGGATCTGTTGATACTACACAACTGGCGACGATGTCTCATATTGCGCAACCGGCGACGAGGTCTCATACTGCGCAACTGGCGACAATGTTTCATACTGCGCAACTGGCGACGATGTCTCATACTGCGCAACTGGCGACGATGTTTCATACTGCGCAACTGGCGACGATGTTCTCTGCATCCTCGTTGACCCTTTCGTCAGCCGCCAGGGGCAAGGGTGTAAAGACGGGAGAGAATGAGGGAGAGTTTATGGCGACGAACAACTTTGCGTTGTCGTCAACCCTCCTGATTGACTATGTACTCGTCAGGGCAGAGTCACTTCCGCATCTGGGAAATATCAGCTCTTATCTTTCAAGGAGCGTTTTCGAAGAATCTCTGTTGAAGAGATTGGACTGTGTTTAGCCGAACTGGCGTTCTTTGTAAGTTTTTCTTTCAAAACTTGTGTTATCGAAGTTCTTTCGCTGAGCATTTAGTATGTTTCTTTTGTAATTTGCAGATGCTTCTGTTTCCTCTCATTGAATATGTGAAAGTAGAGGAAATGCTGGAGTGGAGGTCGATCGTTGAGAAGGATATATTCCTTCCTCCAACCTTAACATTAATCTTTAGAGCCATATTCTCAGAATGTCGAGGCGTAAGGAGTTGGAAGACCACTCCTAATATACTCGTTTGATCCTTGCAGCAGTTCTTTGGGATTGGCAGGGCTTCGAAGGTCGAGACTTTTGGGCAGAGCTTGCCATCGACGCTTTTCTCTAGGTGTAGGAAATGCTATGTCTTTTCATGTCTCGATCGTTGGTGGTTGAACCGTCGGTAGTCGAGTTCTTTTGAATGTAATCGACAGTTCTGTAAATGAAACTTTGAACTTTTGTTTGAACTTGCGTTTTATATATTTGGTAAACAAATACCATATCAATTATGAAATTGAATCTGGGAATCATGCGACTAAGGCATTCATTGTAATACAATAACTGATACGTAAGCCATAAGACTTTTAAATCGTGTGTATAAACATAAGCACATGCGACTAAAGCATACATTCGGAGTATGAAATTTTTCCAAGTTAAGAGGCTTAGATCATGAGATCGTTAGACCTCGCAATCGTACGACTAAGTCGTGTGATTAATTTGAATCGTATGTCCCTGTAAAGGATGATCAAATCATAGATTTGGTCGTTTATATCGTGCGACCTTATGAATTTAAAGTCATATTGTAGACTTAATGACTACTGTCGTGCGATCCTGCGATAAGTTGTCGTGCGATTCTGCGGTAAAACGATGTTAAGGGTTGGTTGTTGGCTAACCAACGACCCTCCGATGCTTAAGTCAGTTGTGAGAAAAAATCGTATGACAAAGAGTTAGAGAACGTACCATTTCAGACTCTCTCTATTTGCCCCCTGTCATTTATTACCTTATTCTTTTTGGGAGGAAAAGATAGGTTTTAAATGACAGAATGACACAGAGAAATATTGTCATGCGTTGACTATGTTGTCGTGCGACCGGGCACCATAGTAGACTTATCCCTGTGGAAAAGATATAATTTTAGAAGAACGAACCTGTCAAAGGCGCCTGACTGTGGAGTATGTCAGACCATACATGTCTGAACCACCGATGATGCAAATGACGACTTTTGTATGCTCGGGGGTCGACGGTCGATGGTTACTAGCTGGAGTAGCGTCATCGTCGATGATATCTTTGAGATTTCCTTTTGAGAAGTGATATGCTAGCTCCTTCTTCAGCGCGATACAATCGTCTGTCGCGTGACCATGAACGACGTGGAAGTCGCACCACTTTGATTTATCTTTCTTAGCACCATCCAGGCCGGACTTCTTTGGCCATCGAATGGTCGCTTGGACGGACTTAAGAGCTTCGACTAAGTCCTTTGCGGACCCTTTGAATCTGTAAGAGGATATCTTGGGGTATCGAGGAAATTTAGTCGCGGTCTTAGCCTCTGCTTTCGTCTTGAAACGAACATTTGAAATTTGGCGCACGGGCTCGATTCTGGAAACAGCTTTGGCCTTGAATTCTGGTTTTCTGACGCCTAACGACTTCTTGTCGTCAGTGTGCTTGCGACGAAATGCTGCGTCGTCCTCGACCCTCATATATGCTAAAGTTCGAGCATGGACGTCTTCAAAATTCTCTGGGGGATATTTAGTCAGGTCGGTGTACAAACCCGAACTATCGTCCAGACCACGCTTGTAAGCTTCGATCGCGGTCTTGATGTCACAATTGCGGATACTGATCATTTCAGAATTGAATCTATTGAAATAACTCTGAATAGACTCATTGGTCTTCTGCACGACATATTACAGATCACTAGTCTGCTTTTCCATCTTACGACTGCTGGCGAATTGCCGGGAGAATTGGTTGACTAATTCGGCGAACGACCCGATAGATTTGAGTTTGAGATTGATCAACCACTGGAGAGCTGGACCAGTGAGAGTTTCCCTGAAACTCTTGCACATGCATACTTCCTGGTACATGTGTGGAATCGAGATCGTCCACATGAGCTGCTTATACTGCGCGACGTGTTCAGTCGGATCGGTCACACCCGAATACTTGGGAGTGAAGGCAGGAATGTTATACTTCTTTGGGACCTCGACGGCGGCGATCTCGTCGATGAAGGGCGACGCCTGATACCCCGAGCGAGACTCGACGTCGACAGGCACGGCTGCCCCAGGCAACCTGGCGAGCAAGGATAGGACGCGCTCATTTTGGTTTTCTAACATCTTTAAACGCTGGGCGACGGGATCGTTAAGATCAGGATTTGCCCCTGTCGAGGGATTGGTCCCTGGACTAGTGCCATTACCATGCAACGAACCATTGGTGTCCCCGTTGAACGGGACAAAATATGGCTGCGACCCATAGTGGAATTGTTGCGGTCCATTCTGAAACGACTGCGATCCTTGCTGGAAAGGCTGCGATCCATCGTGGAGTGGCTGAGATCCACCTTGAGGTCCATTCTGAAATGGCTGCTGAAATGGTTGCGACCCCTGCTGGAAAGGCTGCGACCCTTGTAATGGCTGAGACCCATTATTCACGGGTGGTGGCCTTATGTGCTGAGGAGGAACTGTCCCAAACTGAGGATTTGGGTTGAACGTCCCTGGCTGTTGATTCTGCATGAACGGGCCCGGATGCTGATTCTGCGCGGATGAACCTGGATTCGGGACAAATGGTCTAGGGCCATTCTGGTCGAACGATCTTGGAATTGGGTTCTGCACGAACGGCCTAGGACCATTTTGAGGCCCAAGAGGAATTCTTAACCGCGCGATCTCTTCAGCTGCTCTGCGATTCTGCTCTGCCATTGCATTGAGCTGATTGCTGGCGACTTCGAGCTCCTGATACATCTGAGCAACAGCTTGCTGCGGATTTCCAGGGGCTGCCATTATTCCTGCAATAGAGAGCAGAAAAAAAACTCCAAGAAACTTATAGTAGGGTGCACGTTCGTCGAAGATTTTCTCTAGATGAGGTCCCACGGATGGCGCCAAACTGTTAATGCCAAAAATCGCACCAAAGGGACAACTTAAGGTCGATGTGGACTTAATCAACTAAAGAAATGATCTTTCGACGAGACGTGCGACGGGGGAAAAAATAAACAAGACAAGGGATTTGATGACGCAGGAAAAACCTCAAGCGAGGAAAAAACCTGCGGACGACAGTGGGTGTCGTCGCTGCACTATGGTCGCCAATCAGGGGCGATGTCCTTGGATACTGGTGTGGATCGTACAGAGGTTACAATACAAATGAAGGAAGTGCTTCGAAATGTAAAGTACAAGTGTTTGTCGTGTGTGAATACAAAGTGTGAACTTCTGGTCGAGGGCGGTTTGTCGTGCGTCGAGAGCGATACTTGAGCTTTCCTTCGAGTGTTCTTGAGTTCGCTGTAAGGTTCTGGCTTTCAGTACTTGATCTCCAGAGTTTGAATGTTCTTTGCTATGAGTTTGGATGATTTTCTCTGTTGTTTGGTGATGTTCGCTGATGTATCCTGGATGTTAACTGATGTCCCTTGAAATGAGGCTTTAGCTTGTCTTTTATAGTCATCGCGTCATTAATTAGCTTCATTAATGATTTGATCAACGGCTACAACGGCTGGAAACGGTCGCCGGAGTAATTATCCATAATGCTCTTCGTCCGTTACGGCTGCTTGCTGTTAATGGCTTTGACTCCTGCATTAAATACTTAACAAACGTAACAGTCAAGGTTAACGTTAGTTTGGTCGAGGTCGCATGGTTCTATGCGACGGTCGTACGGGACGGGCGATGTTATGGTCGTGCGTCATGGGAGACGTACGACTTACCTTTTACGGAAGACGACGGATGTTTTCTGGGTTCTTGTCGAGACCTTATCTAAATACAAGATTTGGATTATAGCGTGCGTCTTACCTGCTCTAGTCGTGGTCGTACGACGTGATTTTTTGCCCAAACACCTATCGACTCCAGACTCTCAACAATCAAGAAATCCCACGCAGTTGGAATGCGACACACTTGAAAAAGTATTTTTTCTAAAAACACCTTCCTCTCATGAAACTTAATTGTTTTATCACAGGGGCACATGATTTAAATTTCATCATGAAATTTGGTTACACGATCATAAGGTTTGAGCGACCTCTCGATCTGAGTTTCTGGATTCAGAAAAATTTTGTACGTTCTAACACGCCAACAACGTATAGTTAAGCCTATCAATATAAGTCAAACGTATGATATTTCAATCGTTATATTGCTATGAATGCCTAAGTCGCACGATTCTTCGCCCGTTCTATACTTAACAAAGTTATACGGTTGATATTACATATATCTACGACATATGTAAATCGAAATAAAAATTCGACAAAAGGATGAAATTCATTTACGAAACGAACGATTACATAGGAGCGACCGACGGTCGAGTATACAAAATTAAAATGGCTCGACCACCAACGATCGAGACATGAAAAAACATAGCATCTCCAAAATCTAGAGAGGAGTGTCGATCGTATGCTCAGTCTCGACCTTCGAGTCCTCGTCACACCCAAAAACACGCTAAGAAGCTAATGTAAGGATCAAACGAGTATATTAGGAGTTTTATGACGCTCTACGCCACAACACTTTTAGAATGCGGCTCTTAAGATTAATGTTAAGGTAAGAGGAAGGAGTATGATCTTCTCGACGGTCGACTTCCAGTCCAACATCTTCTCTATCTTCGCGTATCTAACAAAACAAGATGGAAACGTCTGTAAAATACAAAAGAAGTCTGTTACACAAACATTCAACGAAAACATTAGGAACACGAGTTTCGAAAGAAAAACTCACAAAAAACGCTAGTCCAGCTAAACGCGATCCCATCTCTTCGATAGAGGTCCCTTGAAAACGCTCCTTGAAAGATAAGAGCTGATATTTCCCCAGATACGGAAATGACTTCGTCCTGTCAAGGACATAGTCAGTCAGGAGGATCGTCGACAACGTAAAGTTGATCATCATGACTTCCTCCTCATCCTCTCCCGTCTTTACACCCTTGCCCCTGGCAGCTGACGAAAGGTCGACGAAGATATAGAGAACATCGTCGCCAGATGCGCAGGATCCACGAACGTCGCGTCTATCGCAATCCAGGACTTCACCAGCTCAGGTATAATTATTCTCGAGGTATCTCAGATTTGAAAAAGATCGAGAAACTAGGCCTTATACAAAAGCTTCAAAAAATTTCTGAGCAAAGAAAAACAAAGAATAGCAAGAAATCTCGCTTTAAAAAACTTTCCGAAAAGCCGTAACAAATGATCCATTCTGATCTCTACTTATGCAAGAAATCGCGTCAGATCGAATCCTTTGATGATCAACACGCGTCCCCGTCTTTTCGTATGACTACACGGATCGTCGACACCTGTCAAAGACAGCTGGTAAGCACCATCGTGCGTCGGCATGACGTCACGACTTTATCCTCTCTTCGACTTCCCTCTCTAGTTGGAATTGAACCGATTCAGTTCTAAAACAACCAAGGTAACTTTCGACACGTGTCATAATCTTATGCGTCCGACTGACAAAATTTAAAATTCGAATTTGCCATCCTACTTTCAAATTTTGGGGGCAAACTGTTTGGGCAAAATATCACAGGTCTCGACCACGACCAGAAAAGGTAAGACACATGTTATGAATTATATCTTGTATTAAGATAAGGCCCCGACAAAGACCCAAAAAACCTCCGTCGTCCCTCCTAAAAGGTAAGTCGAGAGTTCCTCACGACACTCGACCTCGACGTCGCCCGTTCCGCACGACCGTCGCACAAGACCGTACGACCTTGACTAACTCAATATACGACTGTTACGTTTGTTCAATGATTAATGCAGGAGTCAAAGTCATTAATGGGCAACGGTTATAACCGACGAAGAGCAATTATGAAGAGTTACAACTGGCGACCGTTATGGCTGTTATCAAAGCAATCAATGAGCTAATCAAAGCACTCGAAGGTTATAAAAGGTCAAGTTAAACTTCAGTTCCAGGGACCGGACACCGGACACCGAACACCGAACATCGAACAATAGAAGATAAAGCATCCCAGCTCAGAAGAACACTACAAGCAAAGAACTCTCCCTCGAAGAATTGCTCCCGACGCACGACTTTCACTCTCGACCAACAGTTTACACATTGTTTTCACACACGACGCACACTGTTTTTACATTTCAAACACTTGTACTTTACATTTCGAAGTCTTTCCCTTCATTTGTATTGTAATCTCTGTACGATCGACACCCGGAACACCAAGGACATCGCCCCTAATTGGCGACCATAGTGCAGCGACGACATCCACTGTCGTCCGCAGGTTTTTTCCTCGTTGAGGTTTTTCCTGCGTCATCAAATCCTCTGTCTCATTTACATTTTCGTCTTTGTCGCACGTCTTTGTCGAATGATTCCTTTCTTTAGTTGTTAAAGTCCACATCGACCTTAAGTTGTCCCTTTGGTGCGATTTTTGGCATTAACAACGGTGTTCTTGAAGCTCCAAGAAACATCCTTTACCCTGCAATCTCTGGCACCGACGACGACATAGAGAAGTAGCAAGAGACTCCTCAGTCGTCTGAAAATCAATAAAATGGGTTTGTTCGAAAAGGGTGTTCTGGGAATTTTTCCAGTCGTAGGGAGGCAGAGGATTTGGTTTACATTTCGAATCCGGTGTTTGACGGTGAGAATGGACGGCGGATTAGGGCGGGGAATACTCCGTTTGAGACGCCAGAGACGTCGCCGTCATGGCTGGAAACGGAGGGTTCATACGGCGAGGATGATGAGGAGGAGGAGAGAGAGGGAATAATGTCTTTGAAGGCGGTGGTGACGCCGCCGATAACGCCGATGAAGAAGCTGCCGGCGGAGGTGAAAGGTGGCAGTGTTGGTGGTGGAGATTTGGATGAAGTTTCTTCTTCGTCTTCTTCTGAAACTCTTTCTCTTTCTTGGTGAAAGATAACCATTTTTTAATGTGAACTTTTGGCATTTTTTTTGGTTTATTTCTTGATTTTTAAGCTATGGTTAGAAATTGTTAGAATTAATTAGAGCTGACATGTTTTTGTTATTTATATTATTTGATCATAATTATATAAAAAAAAGTATATTGTTGGTAAACAATTATTTAAAGTATGAAGTTTGTTTTTTCTCTTCCACTAAATGATTTATAATAGAAATAATTACATTTAATTTAGCATATAATTACATAAGGGTTAAAATGGTCGTTTTTATTGTCGGTAAGCACTTACCAAAAACCACTTGGTAAACAATCTTACTCGAACAACACTTACCAGGGATAACACTTACCCGGGACAACACTCTTACCCGGACAGCACTTACCCAAAAAGAGCAAGTAAACAGCCCCTAAGTCTCAATAGATAAGAGTTTTTATATTATAAAATATTAACTTTATAAATATATGTTTTTGACCCAAACAAGTTTTGACCCATGAAGTTATTTAGCCCAATTCTATTGTAATCTTATTTTATATAATTTGGTCTTTACACATTGGTTGTTAACCGTAAATTCTTAGGGTTAGAGTTTGTTAGTATTTGTATAATTGTTAATCTTTTTAGTTATTAGTCATTAGGGCAAGGGTTTATTAATTAATGGCAAATTGTTATTTTGTAATTAACTTAGGGCTAGAGTTTAATATTTGACGTATAATTGTTAATTTGAATGATCTTTATTTGATCTATTCGAAAAGAATTTTTTTATGGAGTGTCAATTTAATTGAAGAGATAAATAAGAAAAAACTATTTTAGTAGATGACATTGTCAAAACATGTCCAAAACTTAAATCTCGACCCCTATTACCAAAGTTTCTGGATCCTTTGTTGACAATATTGTATATTCTCGGTTCTCTCCTAATCACTATGACTCTGGTCTCTTCACCAAAACTACCTCATCAGGCACTATCCTTCTTCTCTTATATGTTGATGACATGATATATATATGTTGGACAACCTAAGGGGGGGGGGAAGGTTGTATTTTAAAACTTTTACTTTCAAAAATTCTTTTTACAAATAAATACAGAATAAATAAAGCAGAGTATAAATAAATAAGTATACAACAATTATATAAACAAATATAAATGCAAAGCAGTTTATATAAACAGATATAATAAAGCACAGCGGAATAAATAAAGAGATAAAGGTAAGAGATACTTGACACGGAGATTTACTGATTTACCACCAACTGTGATAAACCAGCAGCCGAGACACTTCCCGACACGATCCAATAAATGTATTCTTTACGGTAGAAATACAAACCAAGTACAAAGGTAACGTAATTGATTCTCAAGCTTCTGCTATGAGATGTACAGGATCACACACCCGTTATTCAAATACTTACAAGAGGAGTATAACTCACAATGGGTAATCACTCTTGTATAATATCTCACACTTGGATATTTTATAAAAAATGTTTTATAAAATATATATATATATAAAATAAGTGAGAGTGAGAGAGCTGAGAGTTTGCTGCTTGTTGTTACTGAGGTCTGAGGTCTACTATTCTTCATCACCAACAGCTTCTTTATATATCAGCATCTCCAACGGCATTGTGCATCCGCGGTATACCGCCAAATGCATGCGGTATACCGCCGTCAGAAAAGGTGACTGACACACCAACGGCTACATGCAAAGTTGACAGGAATTATGTACCCGCGGTATACCGGCTGTACCGCCGCGGTATACCGCCGTCAGGAAAAGGTAACTTCAACCAATCAGAGATGCACACGGCCTGCCGCGGTATACCGGCTGAACACCCGCGGTATACCGGCTGTAGTGTACCCGCGGTATACCGGCTGTACCGCCGCGGTATACCGCCGTCAGGAAAAGTCAGCTTCCAGGACAGCACCCAAATCTTGCTGAATCTTCTCAAAACCTTATTAAAATTAATTGTTGGGTTTTTAGAAATATCCAAGTGGTATATTATTTTAGGGTGTTTATCATTATTAGTTATAAACAATAATGACGACGAAAACACTTCCGTCTTGAACCCTTCAGATTAAATCTTCGTGTTCTTCAACAACTGCACACTTGGATTAAATTGTTAGATAAACAATAATACGGTGTGTTTGTAATCATCAAAATAAATATATATAAATATATAGAGATGTGGTACACTTGCACCAACAATCTCCCCCTTTTTGATGATGACAAACACAACCGCTAAGCAAGAGCATATGCGGTTTCTCTCCCCCGTTTGTCGAAGCAAAAAGGGTTAAGAAAGACGGTATGCTTCCCCTCGAGAGATGCTCCCCCTCAAAATATGCATATAATTGAGGTAGCATAAACTCATGGGTAAAAGAGCTAAAACGCTCCCCCTCAAATTAATAACGATATCAATTTGATTTTATAAAATTTGAGGGATAAAATAAAATGCAGAAAGCAATAGAGACAAAGATATACAAACCAATACGAAACACTTGCACCAAAACGGATCTTAAGGCTTCAATATTCGGTTAATTTTATGTGATAAAAAAAAATCACCACGTATTATGACCTCGTCAGGTAACCACGTATTATAACCTCGGCAGGTAACCACGTATTATAACCTCGGCAGGTAACCACGTATTATAACCTCGGCAGGTAACCACGTATTATAACCTCGGCAGGTAACCACGTATTATAACCTCGGCAGGTAACCACGTATTATAACCTCGCCAGGAAACCACGTATTATAACCTCGGCAGGTAACCACGTATTATAACCTCGCCAGGAAACCACGTATTATAACCTCGTCAGGAAACACCTACAAAAGGCAAAGAAAATATTTCGTGGTACCCTTTTCTTATGGGTCCTTTTAACAGTTAGTATAAAACATAAACTGCAAAAAAAAATATGTTGTCGACATAAAACAAACACGACAAACATACAAAGCCATATAAATGGTTTAAAACCACAAACGCATCCCACCGGGATTATCAACATTAAACATTCCTTTCGGAATCCATTTTCTAACCATTTTAATTTTACGATCGTATTCATCATAGACGTAAAAAGAAGTATGCGGATTAACATTTTTCTTAGGATTCGCAAACTTATTATTATACATAAACGCATGTGATTTTCTCGACATATAATTCACATAATTCATTTTAGGAACATACGGAGGTTTTTGCGTTTTATTTTTAACAACAAATTTAGGTTTTTCAAAAACCTTTTTAATTGGCATACAATCACATTTTTCAATACACGTATTTGAACCAATGCCTTTTCGGCAATTTATACGATTTGATATATTAAGCATTTTAAGCACTTTATCATTGCTACTATTAAAAGCATTTGCTAATAAATCATTTTTCTCATGCGATTTACATTTAGCATTTAAACATGCAATTTCATTTTCAAGAAACTCGCATTTTGTACATGTAATATCTTCATGTGTCTTTTTATTTAAGCATGCAATTTTATCATTTAAAATAACACAAGATTTACAAATATCTTTTTCACTTAATTTATTTTCTAATTTAGTGATAACATCTAAATCATAAGCAGATTTTTGTTTACCGTCATCAATTTCTTTTTTATATGCGGATACGGTTTCTTTTAAATTAGAGATTTCATCTTTATACCTATTTGCAAGAGCGGCCATATCATGAAATGATTTATATAATTCGTCAAGATTATTTTCATCGTCACTATAATAATTATCACAATTATTTTTAGAAGAATATGATGAAGATACCTCATTATCATGGTCGGCCATGAAACAAAAATTTTTGGCCTCATTTATGCTTGCGCTCATCGCGCCTCCAACTAAAGCTTTTGGTGTGTTGATTTGTTTTGCTCGATTCGGACACACACTTGCATAGTGATCCTTGTCACCACACACATAGCAAAAGCCTTTCTTTTTATTGGCTTTTTCATCGTCGCTAGATTCGTCATATTTGTCTTCACTTTTATGGACGTTGCGACTTTGGTTTTTACCACCACGACGGTAGTCTCCATTTTCTTGAAACCTATCATTATTAGTAAACTTTTTGTTAGATAAAAGTTTAGAAAGTTTTCTTACCAACTTGACTAAATCGTCAAGATTTTCGGGTTCGTCATCGGATGAGCTAGCTTCTTCCTCCTCTTCCTTTTCCTCTTCTTTTGAGGCAATGACTTTTAAAGCTATGGATTTCTTTTTGACTTGCTCCCGGACTTGATTTCTTCTTAGTGCAATTTCGTGCACTTTAAGATTGCCGATGAGATCATCGAGCTTCATTGTTGCGAGATCTCGGGAGTCTTCTAAAGATGTAATTTTTGCCATCCACTCGGAAGGAAGTGCTCGAAGAATTTTCCTTACATAGTCTTCGTTAGGATAAGTGCGACCTAATCCCTTCAAAGTAGTCATGATGAGGTTAAAACGTTTAAACATTGAGTCGATTGACTCATCTTTTGACATTTCAAATAATTCATAGTCATGAACTAAAATGTTTATTTTAGAACTTTTAACTTGAGTATTTCCACGATGAGTGTCACTCAAGCTTTGCCAGATTTGATTAGCAGTTTTACAGGTATATACTCTTTCTATTTCATCGGAAGTTAAAGCAGCATATAATATATTTTTAGCCTCAAAATTTAAACAAAAAAGAGATTCTTCAGCGGGAGTCCAGTCTTTAACAGGTTTATCAACAATAACATTATTTTTTATAATAGTAGGATTAAAATTCCCATTTTCTATAATATCCCAAATTTTTTGACTTTTGCCACGAACGTGACATTCAAATAGCTCGGCCCAAATGCCAAACTTTTCAGTATCTATCAAAGGAGTTTTAGAGAACACAAAATTAGTTTGTTGAGCCATTTAAAAAAAATTAAGACAGAAATTTTTGAAAGACCCGCTCTGATACCAAGTGTTGGACAACCTAAGGGGGGGGGGAAGGTTGTATTTTAAAACTTTTACTTTCAAAAATTCTTTTTACAAATAAATACAGAATAAATAAAGCAGAGTATAAATAAATAAGTATACAACAATTATATAAACAAATATAAATGCAAAGCAGTTTATATAAACAGATATAATAAAGCACAGCGGAATAAATAAAGAGATAAAGGTAAGAGATACTTGACACGGAGATTTACTGATTTACCACCAACTGTGATAAACCAGCAGCCGAGACACTTCCCGACACGATCCAATAAATGTATTCTTTACGGTAGAAATACAAACCAAGTACAAAGGTAACGTAATTGATTCTCAAGCTTCTGCTATGAGATGTACAGGATCACACACCCGTTATTCAAATACTTACAAGAGGAGTATAACTCACAATGGGTAATCACTCTTGTATAATATCTCACACTTGGATATTTTATAAAAAATGTTTTATAAAATATATATATATATAAAATAAGTGAGAGTGAGAGAGCTGAGAGTTTGCTGCTTGTTGTTACTGAGGTCTGAGGTCTACTATTCTTCATCACCAACAGCTTCTTTATATATCAGCATCTCCAACGGCATTGTGCATCCGCGGTATACCGCCAAATGCATGCGGTATACCGCCGTCAGAAAAGGTGACTGACACACCAACGGCTACATGCAAAGTTGACAGGAATTATGTACCTGCGGTATACCGGCTGTACCGCCGCGGTATACCGCCGTCAGGAAAAGGTAACTTCAACCAATCAGAGATGCACACGGCCTGCCGCGGTATACCGGCTGAACACCCGCGGTATACCGGCTGTAGTGTACCCGCGGTATACCGGCTGTACCGCCGCGGTATACCGCCGTCAGGAAAAGTCAGCTTCCAGGACAGCACCCAAATCTTGCTGAATCTTCTCAAAACCTTATTAAAATTAATTGTTGGGTTTTTAGAAATATCCAAGTGGTATATTATTTTAGGGTGTTTATCATTATTAGTTATAAACAATAATGACGACGAAAACACTTCCGTCTTGAACCCTTCAGATTAAATCTTCGTGTTCTTCAACAACTGCACACTTGGATTAAATTGTTAGATAAACAATAATACGGTGTGTTTGTAATCATCAAAATAAATATATATAAATATATAGAGATGTGGTACACTTGCACCAACAATATATATATAGGTAGTGTTATTCAAGGTATTACTACATTAAAAGCATCTCTTCATCAACACTTTGAGATGAAAGTTTTGGTACCGCGTCACTACTTTCTTGGACTAGAGGTTTTACCTGGGGACTCTGTATCTATCTATGCCAATTCATTGCTGCTCCTCAGACTTCTCATTATTATGTTGTCTTGCGGATATTACGGTACGTTAAAGGTACCTTATTTCATGGTTTATACTTCTCTTCCTCATCATTTCTCGAGCTTCATGTCATCTCCGATGCTGACTGGGATGGTGATGTCACTAATCGTTGATGTACAACAAGTTACTGCTTCTTTATTGGTGACTCCCTCATCTCTTGGCACAACAAGAAACAGTCTCTCACCCCTCGCTCTAGTACCGAGGCTAAATATCGTGCTCTAGCCGACACCACTCAGGGAATTATTGTGGCTTCTATCTAATGTGGGTGCACATCAGTCATCATCCACTGTTATCCAATGTGATAACCATAGTGCGATTCACATTGCTCACAGTGATGTGTTCCACGAGCGCACCAAGCACCATCGAGATTGATTGTCATTTCATCCGCCAACATGTTGTTCACAACACTGTTCGACTCATTCTGGTCTGTTGGTCCCGAAGGGTTATACAAGTTTGTAGAAGGGGGGGTTGAATACAAACACACAATTTTTACTTTTCTAAATTGTTTATTGATAAATCTCAAAATAATTTACAACTTGTTGCGGAATAAGATTAAGGATTAACCCAATCTAAACAAGTTAAAAACACTAAGTTTCTTGCACTAGAATAAAGACAGAAAGGAGATAAGGAAATTACGAGTAATAACCTAACACACAGTAGTAAGGAAGAAGAAGATGGCCCAAGCACTTCATTTCTGAAGTAGGGTTCTTCTTATATACTGCATGCATTTAATGCATGGCAGTATTGCTTTACACGTGGTGGCAGCTGAGTGGTTGAATGTCATTGACCTTTATAGACAACCTTAGTAGCCGCATGGTGCACAGTGTAGAATCAGAGTTTGTTGTACGATCATAGACAAAAGGCATGTCCGTTCTGACAGTTCGTACGGAGACGTGCAAGGGAGGTAAGACAATAGTACTTTGTAAGGAGACTTCATGATCAACTTTCGTTGAATCAGTACTTTATCAACGAATGATAAAGCTCAGCGATTGCTGAAGTCTTCTACTTGATACTTCACGTTGAATGGACAATTCTGTGACTTCGCTGATATCCGCATCAGTTCATTAGTAGACTTGTCGCTGGTTCTTGGGCTTGATCTTCGACTTCAGCGTAGAACCTTTGTTGACGTGAAACTTGTATTCAGGGATCATAAGTAAACAACTAAACTATCAGCGATCATCACAGAAACTGAACAGGCTCAGAGCTACTGGATGAACAGTGTTAGCTGAATGTCTAATCTAAAGAGCGAGAGTTCCTATCAGCGGTACTGTAAAGTCTTAGTACTTATCAGTGATAGTGAAACTCTAATACATATTGTTTACTTACAATTTTCACTAAGTGTTAAAGAGAGGGTCATTATCAAATCACTGAGGGTTTGGATCAACAATCTCCCCCTATTTGATTATGACATAGCAACAAAGAAAATTGCCAAGTATGAAAACATAAGGATAAAAAGAACTAATAAAATATTTGTCCCTTTTACTGTTTTCTGGGATCTTTTCAGTACTGATGGAGTAAAGTACATTCGCTGAAATTTTTCTTTAAACTTCGTATAAGGTTACAAAGGGAAGTAGAAAAATTACAAGTACAACAAATAAATTTACAAGTACAAAAGATATAAGTTGATAAGGATAGAAGAAATACAAGGAAATCCTATCATCTTTCAAAGCGTTCTTCCTTAACGAGAAGTTCATCAAGGATCTTTGTTGTTGGGATCATCCAGTCAGGGACAGTTTCTCCCTGATTTCTTCTTTCTTGTGCTTCTTTGAAGATCAGGGGCTTGAGATATCGTGCCTGAAGATCGCGTCTAAATTCACACCAATAGATGAGATCCCTGAGCTATTCAATGGGAGTGATGGGAAGCTCAGAGACACGTTGAAAACGTTGTCCTTCATCGTAGTCGAGAAAGAAGATACCATAAGGTTCGCTTATGACTTTACCAGGGACGAAACGTTCACCAGGTGGCAGAGAGGTATCCAGCGCTGAGAGATCAGGATCAGGACCAAGTACTTCAGCACGTGAAAAACCAATACCTGTTTCGTTCAGGATAGGAGGACCTGAATCTGATGGTTTGGACTTTTTCTTTGCAGAGGCCCTTCTTTGTTGAGTCGTAAGAGGAGGAGGAGGAGGAATATCCACAGCAGAAGAAACCAAGTCGATCTGAGAATTTATGATTTTCTCGACATGGCTCTTATATTGTGAGGTAGATCGCTGAATGGCTATTCGCATCTCCAACCATTCAGAGAAACCGTACTTATTGATCGTAGCAGCGTAGATGTTTTCCTTGGTACCGTTTTCTCTGAATAGATCGACCTTAACAACTGGAGCATCTATGGTCGATTTTCCTCTGATGAATACCTTGTGAATTTTGGCAGCCCGATATCGATAGTGCAGTCTTTCTTTGCACCATTCCAAGGTAGAATCAGATACCTTGGTCTTTTCTTCAACGATCTTCTGGGCGTCTTCCCATAACTGACGTTGGACTTCGATGGGAGCTCTATTCAGTTTGGGGTCATTCACCGATTCTTGGGTAAGCTGGATGGCGAGGGCCTTATCTTTTTCATCAGCTTCCTTCTTTTCGGCGAGTAATCTTGTGGCTCTAAGATGATCAGCGAACTCTTTCTTTGATAACCTGAACTTTGTGGGAACAGGGACTTTGGAGAGAGGTAGGATGATTCGCTGATCCTCGAACTTCTTGATCATTTCTTCTCTCCTTTTCTGATCCTCTTCACTTAGCTTTTGAGGAGCTAAGGAAGGTCTGTTTTTGTGAGAGAGAAGTTGTTCTTCAGGTTCATCGGTCTCAGTGATTAAATCCAAGACCGGGATTATTTCTTCAGCTCTTGTGGCTGGGATTATTGTTGGTGCAGAAGTGGGGACTTCAGCTGGATCCTCAAGCAGGGGAGAGGACTAGCTGAAACACAGCGATTGTTTAAGTAAGAACATGGGAAGAAAGAGATAGAGAAAAGAATGGGGTTTAAGTGTATAGAGGTTTTATGGATAGAAGGATTGAGATTGAGAAGGGATAGAGAAGGGATGCAGTGTAAGGGAAGAGAAGATATTGTACCTGACAATCTGGCTTTATCTAAAGGATGGTCAGATTGCCTTCTGCAGCGAGGCCTTTGTTTTTGCCTTTGTCAGCTTCAGACGCTGCAGGCTTTGTCTTGGTCGTCTCCCCTGATGGTTCTTTTATCGAAATCCCTTTCTCAGGGACCTTCTTGGGCTCAACGAATAAGAAGTCATCATCATCGTCATCATCATCATCATTTTTATGAGTTGATGATGGTTCGTCGTCAGAGATGTCGACAGCTTCATCGTCTTCAGCTTCTTCTTCAGACTCGTCCTCATCAGCGTAAGGTTCGGTCACATCAGCAGCAGCTTCAGTTTCCTCATCGAGTTGCTCCCCCTCAAGAGCAGAGGGAGTTTTCTCGGTTCGCTCAGGGTTTTCAACTCCCTGAGGTTGTTCAGCAACAGCAGCATTTTTATTTTTCTCCCCCTCCGAATTATGGGGAAGATCTTCAGCTTTCTTCTCCCCCTCTTCCACATTATGAGTGGGGGAGGAAACAGATTGATCAGCAGTAGCAGCAGTCATAGGATTACTGTCTTCCAGGCCAGTAAGTCCCATGAAGGTTTCAATCACAACTATTCTTGCTTCTAGGCTAGAAATAGTAGGACTGATCTTTTGGAGATCCTCTCTATCGGGCTGAGTAAAGTGAGACTTTGGGGCATCCAGGCGATTGAGTATCTGCTGAAGGAGATCTTTGACCGTGGTGA
This sequence comes from Saussurea involucrata, assembly GCA_033807775.1. Taxonomy (NCBI): domain Eukaryota; kingdom Viridiplantae; phylum Streptophyta; class Magnoliopsida; order Asterales; family Asteraceae; genus Saussurea; species Saussurea involucrata. Next base: position 165,965,719 of record CM066320.1, read on the forward strand.
CCTCACCCTTAAGAGTACCAACCTCTGTCTTCAATGATGTGACTTCATTGGACAGAGTGGTGAAGTTTGTTGCAAGGGTGGTGTTGGTGAGGTTGAGATTGTTGATGTTTGTGGAAGTTTTAGCGAGAGTGGTAGCAAAAGTTCCTATGCTTCCATCCACCTTCTCCATATCAGCTTTGGAGGCTTTCTCATCAACGACCTCGGTCAACTTTTTGAGGTTCTCTCCAGCGTCTGTAACCGCTGAAGAGTTTGTGGGAGAGTGGTGTTGTAAGATTCCACCTTTGTTTCCAGGGCCTTCAGGTAGGTGTTGATATCCCCCAATTAGGACCTGAAACAGTTATTAACTTATGAACAGAGGAAAGCTCAGAAGTTTGGGGTTTTGAGAGAGGAGCAGGTTGAGTTATGTGTATACCTGCAGGCGGGTTGGCGAAGTTGTCGAAGCCTCGTAACCCTGAATGGTATTCCATGTCGCCTTCGAGAGTGCCTTGGCACATGGAGAAGCCTGCAGATCCTAAGTTTGTTTCCATCATCGCATGTAGAGTATCAGCAGCTGAATCATGAACGATGACGTTGGTTCCTGAGAACGGTGGGAAATTTGGTGGAGTGTCCAAAGAAAGAGTGGGAGGAGTGAAGGATGAGAAGATTGGTTGGGTGAAGGGTTCAGCGTTGGATCCGCTGACAATCACTTTAGTCTGTAGAGAGGCTGAAGGAGGTGGGTTCAGTTCCAAGTAAACCTGGCAAACGGGTCGGGTCGTGTCGGGTTCACGGGTTAAACGGGTTGGGAGTGTCAAACCCGAACACGACACGTTTAATAAATGGGTCAGAATATCGCAACCTGAACACGACCTGATTTAACCCGCCTAACCCGACATGACACGATTAACCCGTTTAACCTCTTAACCCATTAAACCCGCAAACCCGTTAACCCGATTAACCCGTTTCATAAGAAGGAATATTTGTTCAATATATATAGGGCTGTAAACGAACCGAACGAACACGAACAAGGACTTGTTCATGTTCGTTAGAAAAAAGATATGTTCGTGTTTATTTACGTTCACACAAACACAAAAAAATCGCAAAATAAACTTAAAGGTACACCGAATTTAAAAGGGTGCTCCAATCAAATTTTTAACTCAGTTCAAGCCAACCGGCAAGCAAACCAGCTCAAGCCAATTGTTTCACTCAAACAAAGGAAGATGGCAATTCAAAATGTGGAAGGGATGAGGGTTATTTATAGTTGAGAGTAAGGGTTGTGGTTTGAAATTTGGGCGATGTGGGATGAAATCTGATGAGAAAAATGGGTTGGTTCACTTGAGGTATCCCACATCGGAAGTTTTATAGCAAAATTAATCTTGGAACCATGTATATAAGTGAAGCCAAACTAGTTCCTCTGATTTGTTTTATTTTTCCATAAACCAATTACTTTTAATTATAATTATAATTATAATAATAAAAATTAAATTATAATTATTTTTTCTTAAACATATATTTAATTTTTAACTTATATATATAAACGGGTTACTCAGGTCATTTTCGAGTTGAAATGGTTGACCCTAACCTTACCCGTTTAATTTTCGTGTCGTGTCGTGTCAACCCGTTTACTTAAACGGGTTAAAATGTATTACCCAAACCCGTTTAATTCGTGTCGGGTTCGTGTCGAGTTAGCGTGTCATGTCATTTTTTGTCAGGTCTAGTTCCAAGTTATAACCTCAGTGTTTAAAGACGCTGAGGTCGGGATGGAAGGGGTGGCTTGAGCAGCTATGGCAGAGCGTACCACGAAACTATCCAGCGACTCTTGTAGAAGATGAGTCGAGGAGTCTTCAGCCGTTGATGGCTTGGATGGTTGCTCCTTGGTTTTCTTGATCCTTTGAGAATCAAGTTGGGTAGTAGAATGTTTCCTTTTACGAGAAGGAGTGGAGGGTGCAGCCTGGGTATCAGCGGTAGGGATTACCACTAAAGTAGCTGCAGAAGTAGAAGAAGGAGGATTGAGAAGAGGTAAGAGAGTAGAGAGACGTACCTCGTTTGGCATGGGGCTGAAGTCGAGCACCTTAGGGCCAACCTGAGAGAGTCTCAGATCACCCTCTTTTGGGTATTTGTCCCCAAGTCCTTGTAGAAAGACGGCACTGATGAATCTGGGATATGGAACCCATGTTGGTCTATCAGCCATATCTACTCTGAACGCAAGATAGTCATAGATGATCGAGGCCCAGTCAACATGGAGACCTTTCAGCAATGCATAGCCCATTGCTTGTTGAGGTTGAGCGGCTTGATCAGAGGAGCCGGACTTCGCTGTCATGCAACTTATCAAGTGGGCAAAGATGAAGTTCATCTCGCTGGGCATTTTGGACTTCTTGATCAGGGTCAGCTTCTTCTCAGGTTGTTTGTCCCTCCCTGTTTCTCATATGTAACCCATTGCATCAAAGAATGCAGTGATGGCTTCCCTATCAGCATGGTTTTTGTGGTTAGGCAGAGAGACAAAGGGTTTTTCTTTGGTGGCAGTGGGTAGGCTGAGTGCACTCCTGATAATGGCGGGGTTGATTTTGGTTGTGCCAAATTTGGTGTCACAGAGAATGACATCAAGGAGTTTCTTAGGGTCTTTGGGTGAAGGAACCTGAGCTGTTCTGGCAGTATACCAGAACTGAGATAGAAGGAATTTATGAGCAGGGGGTACGAAGGTTAGGGCTTTAGATAAGCAGCAGGTTTTCAGAAAATTCACAGCATCATCCAGATGCGTGACTTGCTTTCGAGGAGGAAAATAGAAAAGCGCATAGAGGTTGTTGTTGTTGAAATTTACCTTCTCATGTGTGAACTTGACCTGAGGAGCTTTGGGGAGAGTCCGTTTCTCAGCAGCAGGAGATTTCTCAGCAGTAGGGGCAACAGTAGAAGATGTCATTGTTGTTTTATCATGTCAACCAAAGAATATAGATAAAGAATACAGTCTTAATGTGGAAAGACATTCCAAAATAAGATGGTATTTATTTTTGTCCATTTCATTCAGACAAAAAATGTCTTAATGAAGATTAGGGTTTTCTAGTTTTGACAAAAAGAGACAAGAACTAGTGAATGTCTTATTTTCCAGTTTCCTTTAGAGATAAGGATTCTGGAAAAACATATGAAGAACAAGTTTAAGATTTTAGATTTAAACTTGAAGAACAACCATGAAGATTGTGTTTATAAAATCATGAAAGAAAATGATTTCATTTTAAAAAGTTCTTTTGTTTGATCTTGTAGAAACAATGAGAAGATCAGAAACAAGTTAAAACAGGTAAATAATAAGAATATTAACCTTGTTGTCGAAGAAGAAGATGAACAGTTCTTGAAACGAGAATTCGAGAATTCGAGATGCAACAGTAAATCTTTTCTTGAAGAAGAAGTTGTTCGCGTAAAGGAAAAATATAAACCCGAGTGTGTTTATATAGTGAGATTAGAGAGAGAGAAAAACTAGAGCGGGAAAGTTTTTCATCATGACACGGACACGTGTTTGCATTTGATTGGATGGTAAACGAAACGTGCAAACGTGTGTCAGAAAAAGAACGTGCCAGGGTTTATCCGTTTGATTACGTCACAAACGTCCTTTCATATTTTAGGATGTCTCTGAGGTTTTTAAAAAACTCAGGGACATTTTGAAAACATAAAGCACTGAATAGAAATATCAGTGTTGGTTTTAGTATTTCAAAGTATCACTGAAAGGAAGAGATATTCAGCGATGTAATTTGTTTCGAAATCTTGCATTCATTTGCGAACGACAGCGAGTAAAGAAAAATCATGCCTTAACATCAGCGAATCAAGTTTGTTCAGGGAGAAGATGATAGAATGGGTTATACAAGTTGGTTTTATCCTGTCGCTGATCAAATGCGAACCGCTGAAGATTTTATTCTTCAAAGTTCAGCATTCCAAGCTCGCTGATGAGAAAGTTAAATCTTGTCTCATCAAGAGGTTTGGTGAAAAGATCAGCTAACTGAAAATCAGTTGGGATACAGTGAAGTTCTATATCACCATTCATCACATGATCTCTGATAAAATGATACCTGATTTCGATGTGTTTGGTCTTTGAGTGTAGCACTGGATTGTTGGCTATAGCGATGGCACTTTTGCTGTCGCAATAGATTGGAATTTTCGAGAGCTGAAGGTCATAGTCCAGTAGTTGATTTCTCATCCACAAGACCTGAGAACAACAGCTTCCAGCAGCTACGTACTCAGCTTCAGCGGTGGAGGTGGACACTGAGTTTTGCTTTTTACTTGTCCAACTCACCAGCTTTCCACCTAGGAGCTGATAGCCTCCTGTGGTGCTTTTCCTATCCAATTTGCAACCTGCAAAATCACTATCTGAATAGGAGATTAGATCAAACCCTGAATCTTTGGGATACCAAAGACCTAGGTTAGGAGGACCCTTAAGGTAACGAAAGATTCGCTTTACAGCGATCATATGAGATTCCTTAGGTTCAGCTTGATATCGTGCACACAAACAGGTTGCGTACATAATATCAGGTCGGCTAGCTGTAAGATACAGAAGAGAGCCGATCATCCCACGGTACGTCGTGACATTAACAGGTATTCCTGAAGAATCCTTGTTTAGTGTCAGCGGTGGTGCCATAGGGGTTTTCATAGTTGAACTCTGAGTTAAATCAAATTTCTTCAGCATATCTTTAACATACTTTCCCTGATTAATGAAAGTTCCTTTTCATTTTGTTTTATCTGAAGACCAAGGAAATATGTTAGCTCACCCATCATGCTCATTTTATACTCTGCTTTCATTCTATCAGCGAAACGAGTACAAAGGTTAGGGTTAGTAGAACCAAATATAATATCATCAACATATATCTGAACAAGAATAATATGACCTTTTACTTTCCTGAAAAATAGAGTCTTATCGATTTTACCACGCTCAAATTGTTCAATATGGAGATAAGTAGAGAGAGTGTCATACCATGCACGAGGAGCTTGCTTTAAGCCGTAATGTGCCATATCCAGTTTATAAACATAACCTGGATGCTTAGGATCTGAGAATCCTGGAGGTTGTTCCACATAGACTTCTTCATTCAGCTTTCCATTGAGAAACACTGACTTAACATCCATTTGATAAACTTTGAAGTCTTTGTGTACAGCGTAGGCTAAGAATAGACGAATAGATTCTAGTCTTGCTACTAGAGCAAATGTTTCGTCGTAGTCTATACCTTCCTCTTGTCTGTATCCCTGAGCAACAAGACGAACCTTGTTGCGGGTTACAGTTCCATGTTCGTCCAACTTGTTTCAATAGACCCATTTAGTGCCTATCACTGTCTTGTCAGTTGGTCTTCGAACAAGCTTCCAAACTTTGTTTCTTTCAAATTCAGTCAGCTCTTCTTGCATAACGCTGACCCAGTTTGGATCTCTGAGGGCATCATCTATTTTCTTTGGTTCAATCAGAGAAATAAAGTTAACAAATAAACAAATATTACCTGCACTTCGTCGAGTCTGAACACCAGCATTTGGATCACCAATAATTTGATCAATAGGGTGATTGACAGTCCATCGATGAGCCGGAGTATGAATCGCTGACTCAACTTGAACTGGAGGAACTGAAGATGAGGCTTCAGCAACTTCTGGAATATTAGCCAAGAAAGGAGTAGGTGCAGATGTCATTACATTCACTGATTGCTGAGAAGTAGATGGTATGTCTGAGACATTTTGTTCAGAAGCAGGCATAATGTTTAGAGGAACAACTGAGACCCATGATGTTTCAGCTTCACTATTCTGCATGTTTGGGATGATACTAGGACCATCATTTTCAACAGGATGAGTATGAGGAGTGGGAATGTCTTCTGAATCACCAAGATGTGAAAACATCCATTGATTCAGTTCTTCAGTATCAGCAGAAGGTCTAGAATTCGCTGAACGGGATTCGTCAAAGGTGACGTGAATCGTTTCTTCTACAGTCTGTCTTCTACGATTGAAGACTCTAAAAGCTTTGGAGATTGAAGAATATCCAAGAAAGATTCCATCATCAGCCTTAGGATCAAACTTTCCAAGGGCATCTCTGTTGTTTAGTATGAAACACTGACATCCAAAGATGTGAAGAAAGCTAATTGAAGGCTTTCTTCCATGAAAAAGTTCATAGGCTGTCTTTTTGAATCTTTTGACTATCAGCGACCTGTTTTGCATAAAACAAGCAGTGTTGACAGCTTCTGCCCAAAACTGAGTAGGCAGGTGAGAATCGCTGAGCATTGAACGTGCAGCTTCAATGATAGTTCTATTTCTTCTTTCAGCGACTCTATTTTGTTGCGGTGTTCTCACTGAAGAGAAGTTGTGAGAAATACCCTTACTCTCAAAGAAGGTATCAAGAGAACAGTTTTTGAATTCAGTCCCATGATCACTCCTTATTGAGCGAACGGTCATATTGTTCAGGACTTCCATTTTCCTGACAAATGTGATAAGTTCTTCAGGGGTGTCACTTTTAGAACGGAGAAACATTACCCAGGTATAGCGAGAGAATTCATCAACTATGACCAGTGTATATTTCTTTCTAGCGATGGATTGTTTGTTAACAGGGCCAAACAAATCCATATGATGAAGTTGTAGAGGAGATGACACTGAGGAAACTTGCTTAGACTTGAAGCTTGCTTTGGTCTGCTTGCCTTTCTCACACGCTGAACATAAGGACTCTTTGGCGTATGAGTGTTGAGGTAGACCAGTGACTAACTCTTTAGAAGAAAGAGTATTCAGTGTCTTGAAGTTGAGATGAGAGATCCTCTTATGCCATAGCCAGTTGACATCAGATGAGGCTTTTGAGAAGAAACATGAGTTCTCAGTGGTTGTTGAGTCCATGTTTATAACGTAAACATTTTCCAAACGATAACCGCTGAGAGCTATCTTCTCCTTTTTGTCAGCGACAAAGCAGGATTCCTTAGTAAAGATTACTTTGTTATCCATGTCGCAAAGCTGATTGATGCTTAGAAGATTATGCTTCAGCCCTTCAACATATGTGACTCTTCTGAAGGTTGTTTTACCGTTAGAGAGTACACCAAACCCTCGGGTATGTCCTTTTCCGTTTCCACCGAAAGTTACAGAGGGACCCTTTTCTTCCTTATATTCAGTGAGCATGTTCTTCTTACCAGTCATGTGTCTAGAGCATCCGCTATCGAGATACCCTTCTTAACCTACAAACAAAGGAATATTAGTTTGACTTGGGCACCCATTTCATCATGTGTACACACTTGTCAGTGGAGGTAGATTGAATGGAAGGTTCAGCATTCTTCGCAGCATTTGAAGATTCATCTTTATCAGTCTTCACTTTGGTTAATTTCTTAACCTCGGTGGTCTTCTTTGCCTTGGGGGCAATAATCTTCACCTTAGCTATCTTTTCAGCTTTGGTGGCTGTAGGGCACTTACTAGCAATATGATTCGTAAGTCCACAGTGATAACATTTCCTATAACTAAAAGTAGTTCTAGGACCATTTGCATGTTTAGTCGTTAGTTTTAAATGAGTAGGGCTAGCACAAAATATACCTTTGGCATTGGAAATGAGAGGAACTTTCAGTTCTTCAGATTTCTTACCAGTTATATCCACTTTAAGTCTAGGAGTAGATCGCTGAATAAATCCAGGGATCTTGTTCTTAGAAGTAGAGGGATAAGTCACTGAAGCTTTAGGAGCATTCAGCTTAGGTACACAAGTACCCTTCTGAGGTTTTTGGTTAAAAGCAATTCCTTTACCTTTGTCTTTAGAGACTGAGGTAGGTTTTGGATAAACAATTTTCTCTTTACCTTTAGAAGTTAAGGTAGAGATTTCCTCAGGGATGGGAGGTTTTGAAGAGGAACACTGAGATGAGAAAGTGTCAGGGATTGAGGATACGAACATTCCAAACTTAAGCATGGAACGGTCAGTGGTTGGTTCTAGAGTATCAGCTTTGTAACCAAGACCACGTTTATCACTCATGGGAATATGAGACTTTATTATCTCAGTGATCGTTGTTGAGGATTTATACCATCCATCAACAGTAGCTTTTTCAGCTTTTATTGCAGCGATAGCTTCTTCGCACTCGATTTTGACTAGCTGATTTAAATGAACTTGATCTTTAAAATCTTCTTCAATTTTAGAAAGCTTTTGTATTTGAAGGTGACAGTTTTTAAGCTGTTCAGCGAGATCAAGGTTTTGATTTTCAATAACAGTTTTGCCATTCATGGCTTCATATAAACTTCTAGTCAAGAGATCGATCTTTCGAAGACTATCAGCTTCATCAATATTTAAAATATTGGTAAAGAAGGAAGGTGATTCCTTAGTAGCAGAGGTTGAAGTAGAGGGAATGTCAGAATTTTCTTCCTCATCTTCAAGTTTGGCCATGAGACATAGATTGGCTTCATCATCATCTTTAGAGTCAGATGAGTCTTCTTCGTCAGAGGCAGCCCAATCATAGTCAGCCATCAGGCCTTTGCCTTTCTTCTTAAAAGTTTTCAGCTTTGAATACCTTTCTTTCAGCTTTTTGTATTTTTCATCTCTAGTCCTGGGAGTAAAGTTTTACTTGGGAAAAGCTGAGGATCTAGAGACTTTCTTTGACCTGCACTCGCTAGCAAAATGTCCTATCTTTTCACAGTTATAGCAAGTAGCAGTAGCCTTATCAATAGGAGTTGATGATCTTGGCTTGTCAGTAATAGCAAGAGGTTTGTTCTTTCTGAAATTTTTCTTATTGGCGAATCTCCTGAATTTATTAGAAAGGAGAGCCATAGATTTATCAAGATCTGAAGAGTCAGGATCCGATGAGCATTCAGAGTTAGTCTCCAACTCAGTGATAGTGATAGTAGATCGCTGAGTAGTAGGTGACTCTGAGATTAAAGCAACATGGGTGCTTTTGGAATCTTTTACAAGATTCTTCTTAAGAAGACTCGATTTCTCATGATTAAGCATCGTGCCATATAAGGTAGAAAGAGTCATAGATCTTAGATCCTTTGATAGCTTGAGACACATTGAATAACTGTCCCAGCTTTCAGGTAAACATTCTAAGAATTTTGTCAGTACTTCAAAGTTAGAATATTCCTTACCAACAGTTTTCAGATATATTATTAAGCAGTTAAAACGTTGGTGTACTTCAGAGAGAGATTCATTCTTACCACAAATGAAGCTTTCGTACTGTCTTACCAGGTTGATCTTACGTGAGTCCTGGACTTCAGATGTACCTTCATACTGAACACAGATTGTGTCCCACATGGCTTTGGAGGTTTTCAGGTTCATGACGGAATGGTAGATTTCGTCAGGAAGAGCCATGGAAAGAATGGATCTGGCTTTAGTGTCGATAGCCACTTTTTTCTTATCTTCATCAGTCCACATATGAATTTCCTTGGGAACCAACCTTTCTGGAATAGCAGCTCTATTCTCAGCGGCTGAAACTTCAGGATCAATTCTTACAGAAATATATGGGTCGTTTTCAAGATAGTAAGGCATAGTAGGGTCTACACCTTCTAAGAAGAGAATCATCCTATTTTTCCACAGATTAAAGTTATCTCTGGAGAATCTAGGGGGTTTTGCAAGAAAACCGTTGTCAATATAGTTTGTGTTTGTGTTGGTAGCCATTTTAAGAAATAGCAAGGAAGAAGAGATTAGTATAGATAAGATATTGTTTATGAGATTAAACAAATCTGCTCTGATACTACTTGTTGGTCCCGAAGGGTTATACAAGTTTGTAGAAGGGGGGTTGAATACAAACACACGATTTTTACTTTTCTAAATTGTTTATTGATAAATCTCAAAACAATTTACAACTTGTAGCGGAACAAGATTAAGGATTAACCCAATCTAAACAAGTTAAGAACACTAAGTTTCTTGCACTAGAATAAAGACAGAAAGGAGATAAGGAAATTACGAGTAATAACCTAACACACAGTAGTAAGGAAGAAGAAGATGGCCCGAGCACTTCATTTCTGAAGTAGGGTTCTTCTTATATACTGCATGCATTTAATGCATGGCAGTATTGCTTTACACGTGGCGGCAGCTGAGTGGTTGAATGTCATTGACCTTTGTAGACAACCTTAGTAGCCGCATGGTGCACAGTGTAGAATCAGAGTTTGTTGTACGATCATAGACAAAAGGGATGTCCGTTCTGACAATTCGTACGGAGACGTGCAAGGGAGGTAAGACAATAGTACTTTGTAAGGAGACTTCATGATCAGCTTTCGTTGAATCAGTACTTTATCAGCGAATGATAAAGCTCAGCGATTGCTGAAGTCTTCTACTTGATACTTCACGTTGAATGGACAATTCTGTGACTTCGCTGATATCCGCATCAGTTCATTAGTAGACTTGTCGCTGATTCTTGGGTTTGATCTTCGACTTCAGCGTAGAACCTTTGTTGACGTGAAACTTGTATTCAGGGATCATAAGTAAACAACTAAACTATCAACGATCATCACAAAAACTGAACAGGCTCAGAGCTACTGGATGAACAGTGTTAGTTGAATGTCTAATCTAAAGAGCGAGAGTTCCTATCAGTGGTACTGTAAAGTCTTAGTACTTATCAGCGATAGTGAAACTCTAATACATATTGTTTACTTACAATTTTCACTAAGTGTTAAAGAGAGGGTCATTATCAAATCACTGAGGGTTTGGATCAACATGGTCTCTTCCACCGAACAAACTGCAGACATCTTCACTAAGGCTCTTCTTCTAGGTTGTTTCTCAAACCCCATTCGCAATCTTAAGTTGATTTCTTGTGATCCACCTTGAGCTTGAGGGGGGTGTGAGCTATATGTACATAATGTATAGGCGAGGAATCAGTTTTGTCATTTGCTATTAGTTATACAGGGTATATAAGTTGTGTTTATTTCCGTCTTTTATTTTAGTCGACTTCTTTATGAATACATAAAAGATGCTCTCTCAATGGCTTCCTTCTTCATCCTCAATACAAGACTTAACATCCCGCCTTTTTATTAGAAAGAAAGGTTTAAATACATGAAACGAGGTAAACTACTCCCTTGATTCTAGCCCACTAACATACCTAAGATCATGTCCTCAATTACCATATTGACTCACTACAATCCTCATTGTAGGTACCACAAGGCACAAACCCACTAGAGATTACTTCACCAAATCCCAGTTTCTCTACTAAGAGGAAACTACACGACTAAACTAAACTAAACATGGACATGACTAGATAAAGACCAACTTAAAGATAAAAATACCAAACTTCAAAACCCAAATACGTGTAACCTACTCTTCCTAACATAAACGTTATAAACACCCGATGATATTTCATCACGATCCATACATGCCCGTTCTTGACATTTTATAGGCCCTGGACGAGATGTAAAAATGGGCCCTCGATAATCATGATTTTCTTTTCAATATATTGTTTATATAAAAAAAATAACATTGAATTCAAGGAATACCAATTTATATTAAACCGTTTTCCCGGTATTCCTAGCGCAAGATCAATCTATAATTATTTATATTTAATACTATCTATCATATCATTTTTACATAACATCATCAAAGGCATCTTATGATATACCTTTAGTATATAGATTGAAATCATTTGAGGTCACTATGTTGACCATTCAGAGTAACACTTTAAGTAATCAACATAAATCAGTTAATTTTTCATGTGTTACCTGTTAATGGTTTTCATCACCATTTTAAATATTTAGAGTTGAAACAAACATTTTAAGAACCATCAATCTTAGAATCAAAAGTTCATGTTAGTTATAGTTTGAGATCTTATTTTTGTTTTAGAGATAAAGAGTACGTAAGATTCATGTACTCAATATTAGATAATAAGGAGTCAATGTATGAAAGAAGAAAAAGATAGTTTTAAAGTCCTAAATATAGATATAAATTGGGTCATCTCATATAATTGGTAATTGTTTACAAAAAGTAGGAGTTTTCTTAGTTAATAACAAAAAATCTACTATATTCTAATACAAAAATAAAATTAATGCGGGTGGAATAATCAAAAGAGTATGTGGAATATGAGTAATGAAGTATATATATATATATCAAGGTTTCTATGCAAAATTAGTTTTTAAATATTAGTACTAGATTAAAAAAAACTTAGAGAAATAATCAGCTATACCATAAAATAAAAAACCAATTAACTTTTTACAAATTTATAGTCTTATTTAATTAATTACTACATGTTGGGCCCATAATATAATGCTAATTTCTTTTTGGGTCCTATTATATACTATTTTTTTGTCTTTTTATTTACAAATTTCTTTTAACTACTACTATATAGTATATACTTCAAAAAAATTGGGCCCCTATTTTCTTTGAGCCCTGGGCGTGCGCCCGGCCCGCACTGGATCCATATTTTTAACCATCGTTTATTATTCTTCCAAAAAATATAGAAAACGATATAGTTATATTTCAGTTTTTTTTATTTGTTATTTTTGATGTGTATAGAAAAGAAGGCGCTTAAGAGCATCTCCAATGCAAGGTTCTTACAAGCAAAAGTGTATTGACTTGTAAGAACTACCATTGTGGAGAGTTCTTATTAGAACCCACCCTCCTCTAGGTTCTTAAACAAGAACCTTGGTTCTTACCTTGATTTTTGGTATGAAGTGACATATTTTTCATATCTATTGGTATTTAATTTAAATATTCTATATTTATTTATAAATATATAATAGTTTTTGATGTTGATAAATATATGTGACCCACAAAAATGAGGTTCTTATAAGAACTATCATTATGGATTTTTTTTATAAAATTTCAATTTGATTAGTTGGAAATGAAGTGACACCAAAAAGTGTAAAAATAAGGTATCTTATAAGAACCTCAATTGAAGATGCTCTAATAAAACATTTCAATAGACGAAGATAATTTTTTTTTTTATAAAATAACTAAATATTAAATGTTACAAAAACTTATTGGAAACATCAAACATTTTTGGGTGTTCGAACGTTTGTGGATGTGTTTATAATTATGACTTCTTAAGTAGTAGATGTGACGCTTAAAAAAGTTGATGACATTTACTCTAACAATAAATCAAGATAAATATGATATGTGATATATATCAAAATTCAATGACGGATCGCAATTATTTTTTATTTTATTTTATTACTTGTTAGATATTTGGTGGTTCAATACATCTCCAACATCTTTCTTAAAATTTCTCCAAAATAAAGAACCAAAAACCAAAATATTCAAAAAAGAATTACATTCATCTTCAATTCTCATTTTGAAGAAAAAAAAACATTTATTATAATATTAAAATATTATTTCTCTATCTACATATTTATTTTTAAAGTTTTCTATTGGCCCTCTCACTTGGTAATTATTTTTGGAGTGTTCTCCATATTTGGATAAAACCCCATTCTCTCTTCTACTTTCTACATTTTAAATATAGTTTTGGGGAAGCTGTTGAAGCAAAAGTATAGTCCAAAATTTCCATATTCTTCAATTTCTTCAAAATAGGAAAGCTGTAACAACCCAAAATACTTAACATAGAATATGGGTCAAATACCCAAAAAGGGGCCCAATTACATCAAAACTCCAATAACATTCTCAAAGCTTAAGGTTCCCAAACGAATACAACCGAGATGTTTAAGCTAACAAAACTGGATCATGACGGTCTCTATTCTCGCACCAGCGCCTTAAGCCTTCTCTTTTCCTTTGGACGAAGCACCTAAGCCACCCTTTCCTAAAAATGGTTTTTAAGTTTTGAAAGCGAGGGTTAGACCATAAGGTCTAGTGAATTCCCTCCTAAAAACGCGACCACAAAGCATTTTAAGAAACACGTTTCCTTGCAAACAGTACGTAACAATTATGAGCTCAAACAAGGGTGTACACAGTGGCATGGACCATTAACACCTTACAAAGCCAGGCACGTCAACTCAACACCTTACAAAGCCAGGCACGGCAACTCGACACCTTACAAAGCCAGGCACGACAACTCAAAGTGTCCTCCACTGTGCAACCCGACTCTACCACAGGCATAAACATTAAAGCATGCTTAAAAAAACGTACTTGATGATAATCCTCCTTCCACTTGTAAAATAACACTTTTCATGATGATCAAGTAAACCAATTTTTAGTCATATAAATTCTTCGCAATTCATATAATGCATAAGGGAACTCACCTGATACACGGCTAAACGACACTCTAATCGGAGCTCACTTAAACACCAAACGATCACCTGAATTGGGGTTAACAAAGGAGGTATTAGACTCCCTAATTATGCTCCAAAACATCCCCCATAATGTCTTAAGACAATCCCCCTAAACCAAGCCTCGAATCCAAGCCCGAACGACCAACGAAGCAAAAACGAGAAATTGCCCAACAAAGACTTACGCGATTTGCTACGCGGTTTGAAACCGCGTGGTAAGCCGCGTAACCCTCTGGTCGAACATTCTCAGTTCTGCATACCAGGGTCAGCTCGAAAACTCACTTAAATCCTTCAAAATTGATTCCAACTGACTGATAATCTCCCCAAACGAACTCTAAAACTATTTATACATTAAGGAGACAATTCTCACTTCTTAAATCATTCAACTCCTCAATCAATCCTCATGGAAAACTCTTTTGAAAACACCAATCCTTTTAAAATGAACCAAACCTAAGAATCTCCATTGGAAAGGTGAAATATCACCAAGAGTTCACAAACTCCTTAAGGGATCCATCCAACTCACCTTCCCAATGGGTTTTGCTTCAAAACACTTAAAGAAGAAGAGAATGCATTGAGGATTGAACATCAAAGTTCCATTTCTGACACAAAACTAAGAGATGAAGATGGAGGTATACCTTAGTAGCAACTTCTTCAATCTCTAACTGCAACACCTCCCCAAACCTTCAATGGAAGAATTTTGAGCTCCTTCTCCTCTCCAAATTCCTCTCAGCTGCCAAATGACCAAAATCAGGGTTTTAGGAGGGTTTTCTCTTATTAAGCTTTTCCTTTTCACACTTTGGCCACAGAATTTTCGAATATCCACCTTAGACCCCCAAAAGTTTTTATTTAACTACTAAGACCACAAAGTTGAAATATGGGGTGTTACATCACCTCCCCCTTAACAGGATTCCGTCCCCGGAATCTCATCACTGAAAAGGTGTGGGTACCTTGCTCTCATATCTGTCTCGGTTTCCCACGTTGCCTCACTCCCTTTGTGGAATCGCCACAACACTTTCACTAGGCTAATCTCTTTGTTCCTTGTTCTCCGAACCTTGCGATCGGTGATAGCTTCGGGCTCTTCCACAAAGTTCAGTTTCTCATCAATCTGGACTTCATGCAGAGGTATAGCCATATCGGCTTCCGCTAAGCATTTCCTCAGATTCGACATGTGAAAGGTATTATGAATTCTCTGCAGTTCCACAGGTAACTCCAACTTATAAGCTACTTCTCCGATGCGCTCAATAATCTTGAACGGTCCTATGTAGCGGGGGCTTAACTTTCCCCTCTTCCCAAATCTGATTACCCCCTTCCAAGGCGATACTTTTAACATCACCTTATCCCCGACTTGGAATTCAATACCCTTACGCCTCTTGTCAGCATAACTCTTTTGTCGATCACGAGCAACTTTCAGCCTTTCCCTCACTTGGTCGATCTTGTCAGCAGTCAACTGTACTATCTCGGGTCCATCCAGTTGTTTCTCCCCGACCTCGTTCCAACAAAGAGGTGTCCGACACTTCCTACCGTAGAGCATCTCATAAGGAGCAGCCTTTATGCTTGCGTGGTAACTGTTGTTATACGCAAACTCGATCAACGGTAGGTGGTTCTCTCACGAACCCTGAAAATCTAACGCGAATGCTCTCAACATGTCTTCCAGGGTCTGAATGGTTCGCTCACTCTGACCATCAGTCTGAGGATGGTAAGCGGTGCTCATCTTGATTTGAGACCCCATTTCCCGCTGAAAGCTCCTCCAAAAAGTTGACGTAAAACGACTATCACGATCCGATACTATTGATGACGGCACCCCATGACGGGTCACTACCTCGTCGATGTACAACTTTGCCAACTTCTCCATCGGGTAGGATTCCTTTATTGGAAGGAAATGCGTCGACTTGGTGAGTCGGTCTACAATCACCCAAATGGCATCGTAACCCTTTGGAGTTCTAGGCAACTTCGTCACGAAGTCCATCGCAATTTGATCCCACTTCCAAACCGGAATATCCAAGGGTTGGAGTTTTCCGTACGGCCGTTGATGCTCCACTTTTACTCTCAGGCAGGTATCACACCTTTCAACAAAATAAGCTATATCCTTTTTCATACCCGGCCACCAATAGTCTCGTCGCAAATCACCAAACATCTTGTTCGTTCCTGGATGGATGGAGTACTTTGACTTGTGAGCCTCCTCTAGTATCATCTTCCGTACATTCCTCAACTTCGGAACCCATATCCTACCATTGAGGCATTTTAGTCCTCGGCTATCTTCTACTAGGGAGTCTACGTTCCCCACCATCCGTTCTTTCTTGAGATTTTCTATCGCGGATGCTTCCACTTGCCATTTCTTTATTTCACCCAGCAGGTTAAACGTGACCTCAGCCCTTAAGGCTATGATCTTCGAAGCTTCTCCCCTTTCTTTACGGCTCAAGGCGTCAGCCACTACATTAGCTTTCCCGGGATGGTACTCAATCTCACAGTCGTAGTCTGATAACAATTCCATCCACCTGCGTTGCCTCATGTTTAGCTCTTTCTGATCGAAGATGTGACGAAGGCTTTTGTGATCGGTGAAGATCTTACACTTCGTCCCATACAAATAATGCCTCCAAATCTTTAAGGCGAAAACGACGGCCGCCAACTCTAAGTCGTGGGTGGGGTATCGTTTCTCATGCTCCTTCAATTGACGGGACGCATAAGCGATCACTTTACCACGCTGCATCAAGACACACCCCAAGCCCAACTTAGATGCGTCGCTGTACACCACAAAGTCTTCCGTTCCCTCGGGTAAGGTTAGAATTGGAGCCTCACTCAGCATTTCTTTCAACTTTTGGAAGGCTTCTTCTTGCCCTTCGGTCCAACTAAACTTGACGTTCTTCTTGGTCAAAGTAGTCAACGGAGTGGCAATCTTCGAGAAGTCTTTGATGAACTTCCGGTAATACCCTGCTAACCCAAGGAAACTACGGACTTCGGACGGCGTTCTAGGCGGTTCCCAGTTCTTAATAGCTTCCACTTTTGCCGGGTCAACCTTGATTCCACTCTGGGTCACTACATGTCCCAAAAACTGCACCTCTCGGAGCCAAAATTCGCATTTCGAAAATTTGGCATAAAGTCTTTCCCGCTTCAACAATTCCAACACCGCTCTCAAATGCTCCCTATGCTCTTCCTCCGACTTCGAGTAGATGAGAATATCGTCTATGAAGACGATCACGAATTTATCTAAATAGGGTTGACACACCCTATTCATCAAATCCATAAACGCGGCGGGAGCATTCGTTAATCCGAACGGCATTACTAAAAACTCGTAATGACCGTATCGGGTTCGAAAAGCTGTCTTTGGAATATCTTCTCCTCGCACCTTGAGTTGGTGGTATCCCGATCTCAGATCTACCTTTGAAAAGTAGCTAGCCCCTTGCAACTGATCGAACAAGTCGTCAATTCTGGGGAGGGGATACTTGTTCTTGACAGTGACTTTGTTGAGTTCGCGATAATCGATGCACATCCTCATAGTCCTGTCCTTCTTCTTCACAAAAAGCACCGGCGCACCCCACGGCGAGGTACTCGGTCTCACGAACCCCTTGTCTGGCAACTCTTGGAGTTGAGTCATCATCTCCTTCATCTCGGAAGGTGCCAACCGATATGGTGCACGAGCTATTGGTGTGGCTCCTGGCACCAAGTCGATTCGGAACTCGATATGGCGATCCGACGGTAGATCGCACAAATCATCCGGAAATACCTCCGGGTATTCGCCCACTATCGGTACATCTCCTACCCTGCGTTTTTCCTTCTTTGCATCCACCACATAAGCTAGGTAACTCTGACATCCCTTCCTTACACATTTAGTGGCCTTAAGCAAAGAGATAAGACTAGACTTCCTATCTCGACGGTTCCCATAAATCACTACCATTCCCTTATCTGGTAATTGCACATGAATTAACTTCTTGTTGCAGACGATGGTAGCATTATTTTTCGCTAACCAGTCCATCCCCAACACTACATCAAACTCTCCCATCGGCATAGGGTATAAACGTATCGGCATTAAACTCCCCTCTATGTCTATACAACACCCCTCCACCACACTACTAACAAGTACCACGTTATCATCGGCGGTCTCCACTTCTAAGGCACTACCCAAACACTTAGGCCTCACCCCCAAACGTTTCACAAAAACAGGAGATACAAAGAAGCGATTTGCCCCCGAATCAAATAACACACTGGCACAAATAGAGTTCACCAAAAAGGTACCTGTCACGACATCCGGAGTTTCCTCCGCCTCAACCGCAGTCATACGAAATGCACGCCCCTTCGCGCGTGCCGGCTCTTCCTTCTTCTCAACTCCTTGCACCCCTTGACGATTCCCATACTGACCCGGTCCTCCTCTCCTTAGCATGGGACAGTCATACCGTTTATGGTCCAACGACCCACAATGGAAACAACCCTGCTTCTTCGGACAATCCCTTGACATATGCCCCGGCAGTCCACAATGAAAACACGTCCCCGAGTCCGCCTTACATTCCCCTTTATGCATCCGGTGACACTTCCCACACGGCTTGTCGCCATAACCCCGATTTCCGCGTGGTTCCGGCCTAGAAACCTTCCCCTTTCGAGTATCAATTCCCGAACCTTCCCATTTCCTCTTTTCCCCGACCCTCTCGGATTGTTGACGATCTTTTTCCTTCTCTATCAACTCGGCCGCATTTATAGCCGCTTGGAAAGTGGTAGGATTTCTTGCCATTACCAACTCCCGCACGCTGCTCTTCAATCCATAGAGATACTTCTCGACTCGGCGCTCCTCGGTTGGGACATACAATTCCGCAAAACGATGTTTTTCAATAAACTTGGAAGTGTACTCCCTCACGGTCATGTCTCCTTGTGCTAGGTTCAAAAATTCTTCTTCCAACTTCTTGATTGCCGCCAGAGGGCAAAACTGAGCTTTGAACCTTCTCACGAATTCCTCCCAATTCATGGTTTTGGCCACTGACGATCCCAACCCTCCAGTTTCGGCATCCCACCAAAAGATGGCCTCCGACTTCAACATAGACATGGCATAAATCACTTTATCCTCTTCGGCACACTTACAAATGTCAAAGACCAACTCCATTTCCCGAACCCACCTTATGGCTAACACCGGGTCGCATTCCCCCTGGAAGGTAGGAGGTTTGCAAGATGAGAATGCTTTGTGACTACATCCTCTAGCAGCCGACTCATTCACCACTAACGTCGTGGATTGCTTGTGGCTACCAACCTCTGTCGGGGGCGGGCTAGACAATTCAGTGGTCGCCTTACTCTCATTGTTCTCCTTACTCCTCGACGCCAAAACATCGTGTCGGTTCATCCATCGATCTAACTTTTCCTGCAGCTTCACCATCTCAGTGGCGAAGGCCTCTTGAGTCACAAAGGCGTGATTCCCCGATGCCGAGCCCTCTCGATGAGACTTTTCCCGATTAGACGGTGCCTCAACACTTTTAGTTCGACGACCGGCCGGAGTTTTCTTCTTTGGGCGAGTACCTCCCACAGTGGTAGTAGCCTTACGTGGAATGGTCTCACGTCCCCTACCCCGGCCTCTTCCTCTTCCTCGGGTAGCCGGCGCCCTCGGAGGGACCACGGGTTCGTCCGCTTGGACCTCCTCAGACGTGGCCATTCTTACACTGGGCACATACCTGCTCCTTAACGATCTTCCAGACATGACGAAACTGATACAAAACACATAAAACAAACATTTAATACCAACACCACCCCATGAGGTAAATTAAGCATCCTCACGTGCCTGTAAATTCGAAATTATATTGGCCAGATATAATCCCCAATTTACCTCACATGATGATCCTCGACACCCCGTCCCACTCATTTCTCGTAGGTCATTTCCTATGGCCATCCTATATCTCGGTTGTGTCCCTATCCTCAAAGTTTAAGTCTAGGCCCATCCGGTCACCTAAATCCCTTAAACTACGGCTCTGATACCATTTGTAACAACCCAAAATACTTAACATAGAATATGGGTCAAATACCCAAAAAGGGGCCCAATTACATCAAAACTCCAATAACATTCTCAAAGCTTAAGGTTCCCAAACGAATACAACCGAGATGTTTAAGCTAACAAAACTGGATCATGACGGTCTCTATTCTCGCACCAGCGCCTTAAGCCTTCTCTTTTCCTTTGGACGAAGCACCTAAGCCACCCTTTCCTGAAAATGGTTTTTAAGTTTTGAAAGCGAGGGTTAGACCATAAGGTCTAGTGAATTCCCTCCTAAAAACGCGACCACAAAGCATTTTAAGAAACACGTTTCCTTGCAAACAGTACGTAACAATTATGAGCTCAAACAAGGGTGTACACAGTGGCATGGACCATTAACACCTTACAAAGCCAGGCACGGCAACTCAACACCTTACAAAGCCAGGCACGGCAACTCGACACCTTACAAAGCCAGGCACGGCAACTCAAAGGGTCCTTCACTGTGCAACCCGACTCTACCACAGGCATAAACATTAAAGCATGCTTAAAAAACGTACTTGAGGATAATCCTCCTTCCACTTGTAAAATAACACTTTTCATGATGATCAAGTAAACCAATTTTCAGTCATATAAATTCTTCGTAATTCATTTAAAAAGGTAGAAATAATGCATAAGGGAACTCATCTGATACACGGCTAAACGACACTCTAATCGGAGCTCACTTAAACACCAAACGATCACCTGAATTGGGGTTAACAAAGGAGGTATTAGACTCCCTAATTATGCTCCAAAACATCCCCCATAATGTCTTAAGACAATCCCCTAAACCAAGCCTCGAATCCAAGCCCGAACGACCAACGAAGCAAAAACGAGAAATTGCCCAACAGAGACTTACGCGGTTTGCTACGCGGTTTGCAAACCGCGTGGTAAGCCGCGTAACCCTCTGGTCGAACATTCTCAGTTCTGCATACCAGGGTCAGCTCGAAAACTCACTTAAATCCTTCAAAATTGATTCCAACTGATTGATAATCTCCCCAAACGAACTCTAAAACTATTTATACATTAAGGAAACAATTCTCACTTCTTAAATCATTCAACTCCTCAATCAATCCTCATGGAACACTCTTTTGAAAACACCAATCCTTTTAAAATGAACCAAACCTAAGAATCTCCATTGGAAAGGTGAAATATCACCAAGAGTTCACAAACTCCTCAAGGGATCCATCCAACTCACCTTCCCAATGGGTTTTGCTTCAAAACACTTAAAGAAGAAGAGAATGCATTGAGGATTGAACATCAAAGTTCCATTTCTGACACAAAACTAAGAGATGAAGATGGAGGTATACCTTAGTAGCAACTTCTTCAATCTCTAACTGCAACACCTCCCCAAACCTTCAATGGAAGAATTTTGAGCTCCTTCTCCTCTCCAAATTCCTCTCAGCCGCCAAATGACCAAAATCAGGGTTTTAGGAGGGTTTTCTCTTATTAAGCTTTTCCTTTTCACACTTTGGCCACAAAATTTTCGAATATCCACCTTAGACCCCCAAAAGTTTTTATTTAACTACTAAGACCACAAAGTTGAAATATGGGGTGTTACAAAAGCTGTTGAAGATGCTCTTAATTTCAGATATTTGGGGTGATATCACAGCTCACTGGCCATTAGGCCAACGTTGCTCATTCTTTCATTTATGGATGTAGATATACCGAAAAGTAATAATAATTTATATGTACATGGTTTGCGAGGAATCTTAAGTTGCTTAGACCATGAGTACCGCCTACCCAATGAACCCACTGAACCCAATTGCCACCTCAACGCCACATCAGCTTTTCTCTTTCCTACTCTCCTTACCCTAAAGTGGAGTATCGCCTACCCACCCTACCCGATGAACCCACTACCCGCTAAATACATTCAGTTTCAATTAAAAAAAAAATCTTCACCGGGTTCATGAACCCGTTCCCCTTACCCGCTCCCTACCCCCCCCCCCCCCCGCGTACCCCTTTACCCGCTAACCCGATTGCCACCTCGGTCGAACCCGCCTGCGTACCCGAGGGCGCTACGGGTGGCCTTAGGAATTCCGAAATCATTCGCAATACATAACATGACATGTTAATAAAAAAATCTATACCTGAATAATATGTTTATATTCATCATGTGTCGTGCCATATTTATTATGATGTGTAATTTATGATAAATAATACGTTCATAATCATCATAAATGCATGATTTATGATGGACATTGTTTTTATATTCACCATTACCTGTTATTTATGATGAATATTCAACCTGAAGAGGGACATGTGACATGTTATTGACGGTTCTCTGGTTCTTAATCAATATTAGGTTTCTGACGGAATTTCCCACTTAATTTGCATATTTATATCAGTACAACAAAATTAGGTTTATAAGTGACTAAAATATCGAAGTGTCATAAAAAGAACGCTTTTATAGGATTTATGTTTATATGCCCAAAGTATAAAACATTATATCTAAAAGTGTTACGATAACTTATAAGACATTTTTGGGCGTTTTATATAGATACAGGGGTCCTCTAATTTGCAACCCACACAAAGGTTGCAATCCTTACAACCATCATCTTAGCCTTTTAAAATCAAAATCAACGGTTCAGATCAAAAGTCATTTTAAACATATTTTTCATTTTTTTCTTTACTAAAATAAGGAGCTAAAGGCTATTTCTGGAATTTCATTAGTAAAAAAATCAATTCAAAATAGATAACTATTATTCATCATAATCTTGTTCTTAAAATAACTCACCCTCTTTCTAGAAAAGAGGAGTTCATCCAACATTTCATGTGTCAATCTGAAGAAAATGCTTGGCCGAGACCGATGTAGCCATTCCGTTAGAAGATGTCAGCATTGATGAGAAATTGATGTTTGAGGAAGAGCCAATTGAGATCGGAGACAGTAAAGTGCGGAAAACGAGGAACAAGGAAGTCCGCTTAGTGAAGGTTCAGTGGAAGTATCACAAGGGACGAGAAGCAACGTGGGAAGTAGAATCCAGTATGAAGTCTAGGTACCCTCACCTTTTTGAAAATGGAATTCCGGGGACAGAATTCTTTTGAGGGGGGAGTGTTGTAACGACCCAGACCAATCTGGAAAGTTTTACGTTTTCGTCAAGATTTGGTAATAAGTAGAAGTTGAGGGGCTGATTGGTATCTTTGGGATGGAGTATAAAAGGGCTCAAAACCATAGGTAACATTCCATTTTTCCCTGATTTGTGTGTGTGACGGCTGAGTTTGTGGAGAGAAAGGAGAATGGGGTTCTTGGGTGTTTTGGGTGCATTTGAAAGAGAGGAATCATCAAGTTCATTTCCAGAAGGAAGGGAAGGATTGTATTCGTGTTCTGCAAGTAACCTCTAAGGTAACCTCTAAACCATAACTCCTTTCAAGATTAATCTGCTGATTTCTGAGTTTTGTGGGTTATAGCTTATTCTAAGACATTTGAGGCCAATAGAGAGATTTAATCATCGTTAAATGTGTTTTGATAATAATAACTGATGGGAAATCGATTACAGATCATTTAGTGATAATTTATTGGCTTATCTTGAGGATTAAGAGGCAGGTAATAGGATTTTTCAATCTTAAACCCGTCCAGCGTATCGTCCGGACACCTTCAGTTTAAGAAGGTATCCGGGTAGAACGTCCGGAGAGCTTCTATCCCGATAGGATGAAGGTATCCGGGTGTGGGGTCGTCCGGAAAGATGGTGTTGTCCGGATAAGTTTAGTCGTCCGGATAGGTAAATCGTCCAGAAATCTGTAGCGTCCGGTAAGTTTGGACGTCCGGAAAAGTGTTGTTGTCCGGAAAAGTGTTGTCGTCCGGAAAATATGGTTTTACCCGGTAGTCTGTCCGGGAAAGTTGTGTGTCGGGTGAGGAGTGTCCGGATAGTCCTGGTCAGCTTATAAATTTGTCCCCTCATTCAGGTAGACAATTTGGATGTAAAGAGCAGAGTAGGGAAAAGCAAGCAAGCGTGTCAGGTGAGTTTTCTAACTAAAATACGTGTTATTTTAGCATGTTTTCTAAAGCGAGTACATGATGAGAAATGCCATGTTTTATTTTTATGCTTTGACTGCATGAAAGTTGTTTACAGTTTTAAATGAGATTTGTAAATGATTTATGGGGCGGGCCTATCCCGTGTATGATTTATGGGGCGGACCTATTCCGTGAAAAATATATGCGGGATGTATGCATACATTGGTTTTGATGTAAATTGGCTAAGTCGGGGGGGGGGGGGGGGGGGGGGGTGTTCCGCCAGCTCGTGCCGGGGGGTGTGTCCCGTTTATGCCAAGGGAGGTGTGACCCTGTAAGGCAGCATGAGACTGACTCGTTGTCATCTACGGGTGACTTCAGGGTGCCGATTTACGAGGGGCGGACCTTAATCCGTGAATGATTTTGGATGAACAGTTTTATGAATGATTTATGTTGAAAATGATAAACTGTTTTTGAATGCTTTGATAACTGTTAGGAGGGACTCACTAGGCCTTATGGTCTAACCCTCGCATTTTCAAAATAAAACCTTTTCAGGAAAGCAGGTATTGAAAGGCTCTAGCAAGTGAGCAAGGAGCTAGCAAGAGGAAGCCGGATAGTGTAGTGACACTATAGTAATATTTAGTATTTCTCAGTTGTGTAGGTTGATTCCGCCAACCAGATTTTGATTTGATGTAAGAAATTTTGGGACCCGTTTCTGGGATATTCTATATTTAATGCATGTTTAAAAATGTTGGGTTGTTATAGTTTGCACGGTTTGCAAATGAAACTAATTTTGGAAGATGAAGTGAGAAAAGGGTTTTGGAAGATGAAGTGAGAAAAAGAAAAAATAGTAAGAAATAACCAAAATACCCCTTTGAGTTAACAGGGTTCACTGATCTTGTTAGACGAAGGGACCAAAAACTAGCGAAAATGTACACCTGAGGGCCCATTCGCGTACTTATTTCATTTTTGGGACTAGTGTGGGTAAAAAGTGTAAACCGTAGGGACCCACCGTGTAATTTTGGGCAAACCACATGTCCACATCTACTAAAACTGTAATCCACTCTACTGATTATAAATTAAGAAATAGCCAAAAACAAAAAAGTTTTAGCAGTTGAAATTTATAATTAATTAATTAATGGAACTTTCTTCTAAACATTCTTGTGCTCAAGTACCAGTGACTTGATTGGTAAGATGCATTATTTTGGTACCCATCTCCCCCACCCCACCAACGGTAACATTTTCGACCGTTGGAGATTGGGGCTACAAAATATTTTATGTATCTATTATTTTCTTAAATCTATGTTATATTTAAATGTTTATTATATAAATCCGTTTAAATTGGTAAAAAAACAATTAGAATAAATAGATTAAAAATTGTTACTAAAAGACATTTTTGCAATATTAAAGTATTATTTTATACTTTTAAATTATAAACTAAACAACAAAAATAAATATCATGTTGAGATGCTTATAATGCAAACTCGAGGGATTAAGCTGAAATGGCTGTTGAGGCATTAAATTAATTAAAATGCCATAGTCACGACTCACGAGTTTGACTCCAAATTATGTTAGGGTTAGTTTATTAAACACCTATCAGATAAGCATTTATTGTCATTTATCTACAGATTGAAAATGAAAAGGATTGAAAATCTTACCCGTAAACGGCATAACAAGGACTAAAAGTTGTGCCCGGTAAATGAATGACAAAACTCTTACCCAGTAAATGCTTACCACGTTTAAGACGCTTACCAACTATCCGTTTTGATGGCCGAGAATGTTGCAAAATAGACAAGGATGATGTCTCTTATCGATAAACGCTTACTCAATAAACATTTGCTAAACAATCCTTCACTTGCGGATTATGCTTAATCTTTTGTAAATGAAAGTTTTATAACATTTGCAAATATAAAATTTGCATTTAACTTAATACAAAATAATAATAATGTCCACGCTCAGAAATGTACAATATTTTAAAAATATGAAATTATTACATTATTAGTTAACTAAAAGATAATTTTACTCTTTCTTAATAATAAAGAGAGACAAAATTTTCATCTCATAATTCAGTATATAATGAGAAAATGAACGTTTACTTTAGAAAAAAGTTTAAATAAAACATAAACATTTATTTTAAAACAAAAAGGTAATTTAAAGTCTTAATTTAATTAGTTAACAATCAAATTTAATTTTCTTATAAATACAAACTAGAAGCATATCCGTTACTTTACAGGCAATATATGGGGAGCCGAGCCTCTGCCGGCCCATCGATCGGGTGCGGGCGCATCCTGGTTAATAGACATGTCCAAAAGGCCGGGCCGGGCTAGCCTGGACCGGGCTTTGGACGGGCCCGGGCCCAAGTACTGTTCACGGGACCAGGCTTTGGGCAGGCCCGGGCCGGGCCGGGCCGGGCTTCGTGCAATAGGAAATGGAGGGGGAAAAAAAGACCGGGCGGGCCGGGCCGGGGCCGGGCTTTGGGCAGGCCAGGCTTCGGGCTCTTGGCGGGCTTTTTCGAGCCCGGGCCCATTTGGCCGTCTCTACTGGGTGCACCCACCCATCAACCGACCATCCTACTCTTTTTGGTTAACTTAAAAACCCCAAACCAAAAAACATGTATTTGCAAAAATCGCTTTTTGACTTTAAAAGTCATAGGTAACTACTATTTAATTTTTAAATAACCGTTAAAAATTATTTCTAATATGATGAATAGAAAATTGATTCATGTAATATTGTAATTTAAAAACAACATAAATCCTAGATTTGAAAAAAAAGTAATTTTCATGTGGTGCTAACTTGTTTGCGGTTTGCCTAATCGCGTCTATGTATTATGTTGACAATAAAAATGATAGATATATGATGTATAAGTTTAAATCACATCAAATAATCAATGAATAAAGTGCATCAAAAGATAACATCAATATCTATTTTGGGAGTTCACTTTTAAAAACTCCATTTTGGAGAAACATATTATGTGTTTGATGCAATTAGAAAACATATTATGCATTTGATGAAATTAAAGGAACATACTAAAACTTTGTGAATAAAAATACAAAATGTATTATAATACAAAACTTAGTAAACTTTTGTGTTTGGGATGTATTAACTTAGACAACAAATTTGACTTCTTAAAAAAAAGTCAAAATCATGTGAGAATTTTTCATCTTCATATAAAGAGGAAAAATAATAAGTAAAGATATTATTATATTGTCAAGATGGTAAACTTCAAATCACCCTTTATACTTTAAAATTTAAAGGTTGTTACATTCACACAGTATAATAACAGATTTACTTGAGATTTACTTGTTTTCATAAATAAATGGTTTGTTTTTGCTGGAATCCAACCTCCTCAATTTTTTTTTTTTTAAAAAGCAAACATATTTTATTACCATGAACCAAACATACACAAAGACCACCAAAATGGCCAAACAACACAGAAGGCTACTGGTTTGCAAGAAACAAACCACAACCAAATGAAACAGAACTACCATACCAGGACCAAACCAAAACAAACAACAATACCTAACAGAATTTTACTCGAGTACTTCGACTATCAGCTCAGACTTGAACAACAGTTGCCACTAGCCACCTCAATCAGACTTCTCAATAAGCCCCACCACCACAGCAACTGTCCGAGATAAACACGAACCAACCCTCGGACCACCCTACGTCAAAACAGGTCCTTGGCAGCCGAAAGCCCATGCCACATAACCCACCAGCGGCTGCGAAACATCAGCTTCCTGCTGTAGTCTTAACCGTGCAGCAGTCACCGCCCAGGTCCTCGAAATGCTTAACGGATCAGCTGCTCCGGTTTGCCCTACCGTAACCAAGTTGGCTGGAAGGTGCAGTCCATGGTATCTTACACATGGCCCAACGTCTTATCCATTAAGCTCCCCACACAGCCGTTGATTACTCTCAAACAGGCCACTATTTAGACCATATTTGTTGTCTTAATCGATTAAGCACTCCACTCAGCTGCTATTCGAAAGCATCTTAACCACGCGACCTCCACCTACCCTGCATCAACAATCATCAGACTGTTGGGATTGGCTTAATCCGCACAGTCGAGCGCTGCTCCTCGACCCTGCAACTTCACTTTAACACATCTCCGAAGGAGCCGATAACCACGTCGACCAACCCGTACTT
This sequence comes from Saussurea involucrata, assembly GCA_033807775.1. NCBI lineage: Eukaryota > Viridiplantae > Streptophyta > Magnoliopsida > Asterales > Asteraceae > Saussurea > Saussurea involucrata. The sequence goes on from CM066320.1 coordinate 165,993,855, forward strand.
TGGTTACACTTCCTATGTTTAATCCATTCGAAAGTACACATTTGGAATTCAAAGAACCTTTCGACCACTTTCCTTTTCTCCCCTTTGAAGATAATTTGATTCCGATGCGACCATATCAAGTATAAAAATGCCCAAACCACTGCGGTCCAAATTTCTTTCCGGCCATCAATAAGGAGATTTAAGACGTCGTTTAACGATTGTAATCGACTTACGTCCTTACCCCACCAACGAAAAACTTCCTCCCAAATCTTTTTAACCTCTTGACACGAGACTAACCCAAGGTCAATTGTTTCCACTTCGTTGTCGCAATTGGGGCAAAGTATCGAGTTTAGATCCACTCCCATTTTGTCCAGCACCTCTCGACTAGGGATTCTTCCTAGTGTTGCACGCCACACGAAAATAACGACTTTTTTCGGAACCAACTTTGACCATTTCGTTTCTGCCATATTTTGACCCGAACCAACTTGGGCTTCTTCAAGACACTTTCGAAAATTCTGCACCGAGAAGTTCCCATCCGCTGCCAACAACCACTTCGGTTTGTCCCTTAACCCCGATTTTGGCTTCCCACCTTCAAGCAGCTTTATCAAGTCCTCTAACTCTCCCGCCTCTCTTCCTCTCGGGTCCCGCCTCCAATTCCATTTCCAAATCCACTCCTCCCCTCGCCACTCCCCTCTCTCCGCAATAGAAGCATCCTTGTTCGATTCTAATTGAAAAAGGTGCTTAAATTTACTCCCAAGGTCGCTATTTACGATCCAACTTTCCTTCCAAAACTTCGTGTCCGAACCATCACCCACCTCCTTCCCAAAACTTAGTCTAAAGTTGACCCCCAATCTCTCCACTTCTTTACCGACTTTTAGAATGTTCGACCAAGTCGTGTTACCCCTAATTCTTAACGAATTATCTCGCAAACCTCCCTCTTGATCGTAGATGCTTTGGATAACTTTAGCCCACAACCCATTCTTATCGACCATAAACCTCCACCACACTTCCCTAGTAACCCCCAATTTGCTAGTTGTAAGCTACCCACTCCTAGCCCGCCTTTGTTGCGGTCTCGAATGACATTCTTCCATTTGACCCACGAAATCCCTTGTTTCTCGCCCGACCCATTACCCGATCCTCCTCCCCAAAAGAACCGGCTCCTCACCCTTTCAAGTTCTCTAATTACTCCTCTCGGGGCTCGAAACATCGAGAAGAAATAAAGAGAGATGCTTCCGAGGACGGACTTCGCCAAAGTCAACCTTCCACCGAAGGATATCAACTTGGCTTTCCATGATGCCAACTTATTTTTTATTTTTCCCATTACCGGTTTCCAACTATCTATCTTCCACATTGCCGCTCCCACGGGGAGACCGAGGTACACAAATGGTAAATTACCACTTCCGCAACCTAACCCGTTGGCCCACATATGCAAATCGGACTCGGAAATACCCATACCATAAAGTTTAATTTTCCGCATATTGATTTTGAGGCCGGACACCGCGTGAAAACATTTCAAAATGCGCAATAAATTATTTAAATTTGATACCTTCCAATTACCGAAGAAAACCGCATCGTCCGCGTATTGGAGATGCGATACCACCACCTCCCCGTTTCCAACTTTGATTCCTTCCATGAGCCATTTGTTCTTCGCTTCCGAAATTAGGACATTCAAGCTTTCGACCACTAACAAAAATAGAAAATGAGCCAATGGATCTCCTTGGCGTAAACCTCTCTCCATTTTAAATTCTTTCGTTGTAGCACCATTTACCAACACCGATATCGTTGACGAGGCTAAGCAAGTCTTCACCCAACTACGCCATTTTTTACCGAACCCCATAGATTCCAACACATCCAAAAGGAAGGTCCGTTCTACACTATTGTAGGCTTTTTCGAAGTCTACCTTGAAGATGAAGCCTTTCTTTTTGGATCGGCGTAGGAATTCCACAACCTCATTTGCTATCAACACCCCGTCAAGAATGAAACGGTCTTTTAGGAAGGCACTTTGCACTTCGCTAATTAGTTTACCCATTACCAACTTTATCCTTTCCGCCATGAGTTTCGAAATTACCTTGTAGAGCACCCCAATCAAACTAATCGGATGGAAATCATCCAAACCCACCGGACTTGCGATTTTTGGAATAAGCGCAAGAAAAGACGAGTTGCAGCCTTGTTTTAACTCCGCTTTCTCCCAAAAATAAGAAATGGCAGCCACCAAATCCTTTTTTTATTATCGGCCAAAACTTCTTGATAAAAGTAAAGGAAACCCTGTTCGGCCCAGCGATTTATTGTTACCGCAAAGACTTACCGCGCCCCAAATTTCTTCCCCCGAGAAAGTTTTTTCAAGGTTCTCGGCCTCTTCAAGAGAGAGTCTCTTAAAAAGGCGACTTTCGATTCTTGCACGATCCGACTTGAGAGATGCAAATTTATTTTTAAAAAACCGAAGATGTGCTCTTTTATCCTATTCGGGTCCTCCGTCGACTCTGCATTAATGTTGATGCCACGTATGCCATTTTTTCTCTCCCTTCTTTTAATTGTTGCATGGAAAAACTTAGAGTTTTCGTCCCCATCCTTAATCCACGATACTTTCGCCTTCTGTCTTGCCATTTCCGTCTTTTTCGTTTCCAAAGCTAACCATTCTTGTCTAGCTTGCATCCAGCATCTTCTTTCATTATCGTCCAACATCTTATTTTCCCCCTCCATTTCCCATTTTTTGGCCTCTTCTTTTTTGCAAATCAACTTCTTTTCCAGCTCGTTTAGATTCTCCGAGTGCCTTTTCTTTAGCACCGTTTTTACATTTTTTAATCTATCTCTAAAGATACAATCCGGGGTCTTGGATCGTACCTCCAAGTTCCACGCTTCCTCCACTAGCTTTTCGATTCCTTCTTCACGTAGCCAAGTATCGAATAACTTGAACGGTTTCGGACCAAAGTCCACCGCACTGTCTGATAATAGTATCGGATGATGGTCCGACCATTTTCTTTCAAGAGCTTTAACCCCCAAAATTTTCCAGCTCGAGGAAAATCGAAACGACGCTAAAAACCGGTCCAATTTGCTAAATTTTTTTCCGTCATCACTAACCCGCGTGAATTTTTGGCCTCCTAATGGAATCTCCGAAAGTTGGTTTCTTCTTATAAAATCATTGAACTCCTCCGTCCCACTTTCGTTAGTTACCGAGTTGAGTCTTCCGAAGGGTCCTCTCACTTTGTTAAAGTCCCCAAACAAGACCCATTTTACCTCATCCTTCGCGCATAAGAGGTCCAACCAACCCCCTCAAAATTGAAGGTGATCATTTAGATGCTAGGGTCAGATAGGGGCCATACCCAATCTATTTTTGTTCAATTAACCTAGCTAATAAGTTAAACCAAACCATATTTTTAGGTTTGATATATAAGTTGTCTTCATCCTTTATAAATACGCTAGCTAGATTGTCATGCTTAAAAATTCAGACATAACTACTATACAATTTCTATCCATCTCGGCTATATTTTTCACAAGTTAAAGAAAAAAAATCAAAACATTGGTTTTACTCTAAAATTTTAATTATAAACCAGGTATTTGTTATTTTTGTTTTTATTTCCTTTTTAAGGTGTTTTTTAAATAAATAAAACAAGTATTGATGTATTAATCATATTTATATCTGTATCATTAATATCCATCTATTAATGTTGACAATCAAATTAGACCCACTTATCTTTAAAAAATAATTGTTGAAATCCATTTTTCTAACCAGTTTAACAGAAGATTCGATTCGTAAATTCGTTAAGGTTTGATATAATACGGTAGTAATTTATTAAAGGGTGCTACTATTTACACTATTGACACTCTTTTTTACACTATCTCCCACCCACGTTTTATGCTTTTTGTTTCATATAATATATATATATATATATATATATATATATATATATATAGATATAGAGGTTGGTTCAAACGAGAACGCTAACTATTTACGAGAAGCACGAGAACGGCCGCTCATGTACAAAATCACATGTGATCCGCGTGGCTTGCCACGCGACTTGCAAACCGCGGCCCAAACCGCGCGGGTCCAGAATTCTAATCACATATGATTTTGTATGTGAATTACATGTGATTTTGTACATGGACGGCCGTTCTCGTGCTTCTCGTAAATAGTTAGCGTTCTCGTTTGAACCTTTCTCTATATATATATATATTATACATATATTTTTTTTCTTTTTTCATTTGTATTTATCTTTCTCAAGATGATACTCTTTTCTAAAGTGACACATCAGCTTTGCAATAACACATTCCACACACATGCAAGACCAAACTCCTTTCTAAACTAATAAATTATAATATAAATAATATAAATAATTAATGTTTAAACAAACAAACAAATTAATTAAATTAAAAAATGCTTTTGTTTAATATATTACTTTGTGAAAGGCCTTTCTAATTAATTAATTTGTTGAAAGGCCTTTCAAGTATAGCAAGATGGAGGTGGTTTTGCAAGGCCTTGCAAGCCACATGACATGTCATGTCATCTTGCAAGGGTCTTGCAAGACGTGTATGGATGCTCTTACTTTGTTTATTGAATATAAACTATTATTATTTTACTATGTTCGTAAACATATTTTTGTTCAACTATTAACTTTTATTCTTTTTCAATTTAAAAGGAGTAAAATAAGAGATAAAATACAAGAACCACAACAAAATTAACATACTATTTATTCAAAAACACAAAAGTTAAATACTTTAATTTCTTTTATATATTGATGGTATAAAATAAAAATGCATTAGAAAAAATGGAATATATATTAATTCATAATAAGATTGGAACATGCATTAATTGAAATTACGTCGTCAATCATTCTAATATGACCCTCTTGGTTGAACAAATTCGATGTAAAATTCGATTGTAATTGTTTAATCGATTCATATACGGGGTAATCCATGCTGCAGCGAAATCATATCTGAAACGAACCCATTGTGGCATAACAGTAGGCATTGGATACCCTCCTATTAATCCTACTTTGACGTAATAGTTATTATTAACATGTCCAATTATGATAGTAACATGTTCGTACCATGGTGGCGGACTTGACCGAAGCGGTAAGTGTGTCATACTACCTGTAACGGTTAGAACGTGTAATATCACATTGTACTTTGAAGCAATCAGAACACCCATATCAGGCATTGTCATCCAATGCTTATATGGTGCAGATTTACTTAACTCGAAAAAGTTCAAGGAGTCGTAAAAGATGATACCATTGTTTGTTGCCATATAACTCCACATATTCTTTCTTGTACATGTCTAACTCTGTAGCATCCCAGACCAACCGTACCAGATATTGTTCGTTTTGTTCACACCTAGACTCACGGTTTTAAAACGTGTCTGATAGATGAGGTATCAAGCCCCTATTATAAGGCAACATTTGTTCCCCTCCCCAACCAATGTGGGATCTTACAATCCACCCCCCTTGGGAGCCCAACGTCCTCGCTGGCACACCAGTCCGGTTCCCGGCTCTGAAACCATCTGTAACATCCCATGCCAACCGTACCAGATATTGTCTGCTTTGTCCACACACCCGAACTCGCGGTTTTAAAGCGCGTCTAATAGGGGAGGTATCAAACCCCTCTTATAAGGTAACCTTGGTTCCCCTTCCCAACCAATGTGGGATCTTACAAACGCTTCCATTAAATTACGTCGAATAGAGGCCCATGCATCTTCTTCAAGACCGAGACATACTGCTATTGCCCGAAATCTACAATTTCCATCAGGCCTTACATCTTGTACATATGTGATAAAAGGATGAAACATTTTTGGAAATTGGTTAATATATTAATGTAAGGAGGTTTTTTAGGTTGAGTAACAATTGTCTTTTTCTTGGTACTCAAAAGCATCTTGCTTAATAATTTTTCCCCAGATGAACAACTATGTCTACAAGGATATTGACTTACTAGATATGGATGACCTTCCATATATAATGCAGGTTTATGATTATGTGTTATGCATATGTCCTTTGGAAAAACTTGAATCTTCAAGCCACATCCTCCAAAAACCTAGATCCACAAGTTCCCAACCATTAATATCCATTTAGAATCGTTTTCCCCAAACATTTCACACCAACATCTCTAATTATACCAAAATCCAAAGTTTGACCTAACTTTCCCAAAATCGTCCAAAAGGGAAATTGGAGAAATAAAACACTAGGAAATCCTCAATGGAGTATTTATAACTCAAATAAGGATTTAGAAAAGAAAAGAATGAACTTACCCCATGAATCTTGAGTAAAACCTCAAAACCCTAGAATCTCAAGAAAATGGAGGTGGAACTTGAATCTTGCACCAGGAGATGAAATCACAAGCATATATATGCATGTCCAAACACTTAGAATCATTTCCCAAACATCTTATATCAAAATATCCATTTTGACCAAAACTCCAATTTGACCTAACATCCCCAAAATCATCCAAACCGAAATTTGAGAAACATAAACACTAGGAAGTCATCAATGGAGCATTTAAAACTCATATGAAAGTTTATAAGCTAGGAGGATGAAGTTACTACTTAGGTTTTGATGAAAACCTAGCTAATTTTCTTGAAGATGGAGGTGACGATGATGAACTCTTGATCTTTGCTTCCACTCCACCACCAAATACCCTTGGATCTTCCCAAAACTAACATTCAATCCTCAAAAAGCTCTAAAAACGAAACCATAGCAATTTGAATCGCCAAAACGGAGTGTTGGTGCAAGTGTACCCAGCTTTAAATATTGTGATATATTTTTGGTACACATAAAATCACATCTCTATATTTATTTTGATGATTACAAAACACACCGCATTATTTGTTATCTAATATTTTATCTGAGTGTGCAGATATTTAATGTTCTCGATAATTTTTATCTGAAGAATCCAAGACTGAAGAGTTTCGTCATTTTATTTTAAAATGATAAACACCCTAAAATAAAATACCACTTGGATATTTTCCTAAAACTGAATTTAATTAAAACCTTTATGTTTTATTAATATTTTATGAAATTTTTTTTGGAAGTTTTCGTATATATATATATATTATATATTTCTCCTAATCAAAGTATATATATATATATTATATTCTAAACTCATCATTTTTTTTTTAAAACTAAAGTTTTGTTAAAAGATTTGTTGGAAGTTTCTTGTGTCAGCTCAAATCACATTTCATACTTTTTTACTGTTCATTTTTTTTGTGATGTCTTCCAGCCAAAAGCACCCATGCGCTGCCATGCTCCCATTAGTCATTGTGTCAGGCGGCACTATTCACTGTCAGATTTTAGCAAGTGTCCGTTGGAAGCCTCAAGTATATATATAAGATCCTCCTCAGCTTTCAAGAATACACCAACTTCAGCATTTAATTTCTCCCTCAGCATTTGATCACTACTCTGCTGTTTCTTCTCTCAATCAGTTATAATTTATAAAAATATTTTTGAGCAAGAAATCTTGAGTTGATAGCAGATTAAAATCTCTTGATTAGTTGAATCAGCAAAACAACTCAAGTGATCAAACTCTCTCTAAAAATTCAAGTGATTAATATTTTACAAGAGTGATTATCATATTAAAATTATACCCTCTTGTAAGTGTTTGAATATAGTGAGTGATCCATATAAATCTCTCATCTGAGTAGAGATATTCGTGACAATATTATTGTATTAAGGTTTGTGTTTCTACCGTAAAGAACACGTTCGTATTGGATCTCCGAGAAGTGTTATTTTCTCGAGGTGGACTAGCCAACTTTGTGTTTGGTGAACCACTTTAAAAATATCGTTGTCAAGTATTCTCTTTCCCTTATCTATTTACATTTCCGCTGTGCATTTAAATTATATCTGTTTATATAATTGTTGTTTATTTATTATTTCTATACTCTGATTTATTTATACTGTTTCTGTACTGTATTTATTTATAAAAGAATTTTTGAAAGTAAAAGATTTAAAATACAACCTTACCCCCCCCTTAGGTTGTCTAACATTTGGTATCAGAGCAGGTCTTTCAAAAAATTTCTGCATAAATTTCTTTTATTCCTTTAAATGGCTCAACAAACTAATATTGTGTTTTCAAAACCTCCCTTGATAGATACTGAAAAGTTTGGCATTTGGGCCGAGCTATTTGAATGTCACGTGCGTGGCAAAAATCAAAAGATTTGGAATATTATAGAAAAAGGGAATTTTAAACCCACCATTGTGAAAGATGATGTTTATATTGATAAACCTATAGATGAATGGACTACTTCTGATGAAACTCATTTTTGTTTAAACTTTGAAGCTAAGAATATATTATATGCTGCTTTAACAACTGATGAAATTGAAAGAGTATATACATATAAAACTGCAAATCAAATATGGGAAAGTTTAAATAATACTCATCGTGGAAACACGGAAGTTAAATCTAGTAAAGTGAATATTTTAGTTCACGATTATGAACTGTTCGAAATGAAACAAGATGAGTCGATTGACTCAATGTTTAAAAGATTTAACCTTATTGTGACTACGTTGAAAGGTTTGGATCGCACTTATCCTAACGAGGACTATATAAGGAAAATCCTAAGAGCCCTTCCTTCGGAGTGGATGCAAAAGATAACATCTTTAGAAGACTCCCGTGACCTTTCCATAATGAAGATAGATGACTTGATCGGTAATCTTAAAGTGCATGAAATTGCACTTAAAAGAAACAAAGATCGGGAGCAAGTTAAAAAGAAGTCAATCGCTCTCAATGTCTCAACACCAAAAGTCGAGAAGAAAAAGGAGAAAGCTGGCTCCTCAAAAGATCCATCCGAAACTCTCAATGAAGTTGCCATGTTGGTAAGAAACTTTTCCAAGTTTTTTAATAATAATAAATTTTCTAACAATGGCAGATTTCAAAGAAACGGTAACTACCGTCGTGGTGGTGAAAACCGAAGTCGTAAGTTCCATAAACGAGACGAAAAAGTAAAGAAAAATGACGACTCAAGTGGTGACGATAAAGCTAAGCCAAAGAGAGGTTTTTGTTACTCATGTGGCGACAAAGATCATTACGCCAATGAATGTCCTAAAAAGAACAAATTTCAAAATAAGAAGGAAAAAGCCTTCATTGGAGGCGCGTGGAGTGAAAGCGAAGAAGAAGACGAATATCAAGCTATTTGTCTTATGGCCGAAAGCGACGATGAGGTAAAATCTTCTTACTCAGATTATGATAGTGATAATGAAAATAATCTTGAAGAATTATATGAATCATTTCACAAAATGGCTGCTCTTGCAAATCGTTACCAAGACGAAAATTCTAGATTAAAAGAAACGATATCTGCATGTAATAAGGAAATTAATGATGGCAAACAAAAATCTGAAAATGATATGAATATAATTGCTAAATTAGAAACTAAATTAGGAGAAAAAGATTTTTGTAAATCTTGTGATGCTTTAAATAAAAAAATTGCATGCTTAAATAAAAAATCACATGAAAATATTATTTGTACAAAATGTGATATACTTGAGAATGAGATTACATGTTTAAAGGCTAAATGTGCTTCATATGAAAAAGATAACATGTTAGCTAAAGCCTTTGAAAGTAGTAATGAAAAAGTTCTTAACATGCTTAATATGTCGAACCGTATAAATTGTAGAAAAGGTATAGGTTCAAATACATGTGTTGAAAAATGTAATTGCATGCCTATTAAAAGATGTTATGAACCACCTAAGTTTAATACACGAAAGCCGTATATGCAAAAACCTCCGTATGTACCTAAAATGCATAATGTAAATTATAATACGAGAAAACCGTATGCTCGCATGTATAACGATAAGTATTCTAAACCTAAAAATAATGCGAATATAAATGCTTGCTTTTATGTGTATGATAAATACAATCGCAAAATTAAAATGGTAAATAAATGGATTCCAAAAGGAATGTTTAGTAATGATAATCCCGGTGGTATGCGTTTATGGTTTTAAATGTGTTATATATTATATATATATATATAGTTTAAATATGAATTCTTGTATATATGTTATATATAAGTAATATTTTATTGTATGTACTTTTGTTTATATATATATATACATACGTACTACACATATATATATATATATACTTTCTGTTTGATTCTTTATTATATATATTGTTGTACTGTTTAATATATTATATATATATTTTGTTTGACTTGATATGTGTTATATATATATATTAATATTGTGTAATGTATTATATATATGCATGTTGGTTGACATTGAAACTAATTGTCAAGGACCCACGAGAAATGGGGACCATAAAAGTTACATCTTCATTATTGTAGATTGACCTTGATATGGACTGGATACTCGATAGTGGTTGCACACGTCACATGACCGGAAACAATAATCTCTTTTCATCATATAAGTCATGTGATGGTGGACAGGTAATTTTTGGAGGAAACTCCAAAGGAAATATAATTGGTAGAGGTACAGTTTCTTGCAATAATGTTCAATTTCTTAATGTTAACCATGTTGATAATTTACATTTTAATTTGTTAAGTGTTCGCCAATTGTGTAAAAATAATACAACTGTTGTCTTCGAAGAAGATTCTTGTAAAATCATAAAAAATGGCAAAGTTCTTTTAAATGGTTTTGTAAAAGGAAATTTATATATTTGTAAAACTGTTGTATCTGAAAATGTATGCTTATCTTCTATCAATGATGTTTCTACTTTATGGCATAGGCGTTTAGGTCACGCTAATCTAAGATTAATGCAAAACTTAAAAAATAAGGAGCTTGTGAGTGACCTGCCAAAATTAAAGTTTGATAATCATTTTTGTGATGCTTGTCGTGTCGGCAAACAACATCACGTTTCTCATAAATCAAAAAATGTTATTTCTACTCAAAGAGTTTTAGAACTTTTACATATGGATCTTTTTGGCCCGATGGCTATTCAAAGTTTTGGAGGAAATTTTTATACTTTGGTTATTGTGGATGATTATTCCCGTTATTCTTGGACTTTATTCTTGAGACATAAAAATGAGGCTTTCGAAAAGTTTAAAATTTTAGGAAAAAGAATCCAAAACCAACAAGGTTGTACGATTGTTTCCATACGTACGGACCATGGATGAGAATTCGATAATGAAGTACAATTTGGTGCCTTTTGTGATAAACATGGTATAACTCATAACTTTTCGGCTCCTCGAACTCCTCAGTCAAACGGGGTTGTTGAAAGGAAAAATCGAACGTTGCAAGAAATGAGTAGAACTATGCTAAACGAACATCAAGTTCCCCAAAAGTTTTGGTGTGATGCCGTTGCTACCGCGACCTATGTGCTTAACCGTGTCCTAATTAGAGGTATCCTAAATAAGACACCCTATGAACTTTACCGAGGTAGAAAACCTTCCCTAGCTCACCTAAAAGTTTTTGGTTGTAAATGTTTCATTTTAAACACCAAATCCTACCTAACCAAATTTGACCCCAAAGCCTATGAGGGAGTGTTCCTAGGTTATTCTTGGAATAGCAAAGCCTATAGAATCCTAAATAAGGAAACCATGGTAGTGGAAGAATCCCTTAATGTTAGTTTTGACGAGAGTCCTCCCAAACCGAGTACACCCTTAGCAAATGACAATGTTTGTGAAGGAGATGTCTTAGCCCAACAACTTAGTACCTTGGTTTTAGGTACCCAACCTTCCACAAATAATATTGAAACTAGTGATGCCCCTCCTTGTTTTATTCCACAAGGTGTAGATGATCCTAACCTTAGAACCGCTCGAGGCCATCCCGTAGATCAAATTATAGGTGACCTAAACCAAAGGACAACTAGATCACAAATCCATACCCATTGTGCTTTCCATGCCTTTATCTCAACCATAGAACCTAAAACCATAGATGAAGCTTTAGGTGATGAGGATTGGTTAATGGCCATGCAAGAAGAGTTGAACCAATTTACTAGGAATGATGTGTGGGACTTAGTGCCTAGCCCTAGTAGTCAAACCATTATTGGCACAAGATGGGTCTTCCGAAATAAGGTAGACGAGAACGGTGGAGTCACACGAAACAAGGCACGTTTAGTTGCCAAGGGGTACAGTCAACAAGAAGGTATAGATTATGACGAAACCTTTGCACCGGTTGCAAGGTTGGAGTCTATTCGAATGCTTCTCGCTTTTGCAAATGCTAAAGATTTTAAATTATTTCAAATGGATGTTAAAAGTGCTTTCTTAAATGGTATTATAAATGAGGAGGTATACGTTTCTCAACCTCCCGGTTTTGAAAGTTTTGAAAACCCGACACATGTTTATAAATTGAAAAAGGCGCTTTATGGTTTAAAGCAGGCTCCGCGTGCGTGGTATGATAGATTAAAAACCTTTTTAATTTCTAGTGGTTATATTATGGGTAAAATAGATAATACTTTATTTGTGAAATATGTTCAAAATGATATTGTGGTTGTGCAAGTATATGTTGATGATATTATTTTTGGTTCCACTAATGAAAAACTGTGTAATGAATTTTCTGCGAAAATGACAAGCGAGTTTGAAATGAGCATGATGGGAGAGTTAAAATACTTCTTAGGATTGCAAATCAAACAATGTGAAACTGGTATTTTTATTAGTCAATCTAAATATTGTAAAGATATGTTGAAAAAGTTTAACTTTGAAAATGTCAAACCCGTTGAAACTCCAATGACCACAAACTTACAATTATCTCGTGACGAGGAGGGAAACGATTTTATTGAAAAGATTTATCGTGGTATGATTGGTAGTTTATTATATTTAACTGCTAGTAGACCTGATATTATGTTTAGTGTATGTTTATGTGCTCGTTTTCAATCTTCACCTAAACAATCTCACTATGAAGCTGTCAAGCGTATTTTTCGATATTTACGAGGTACTACTAATCTTGGCTTATGGTACGCAAAGAAACCCGAGTTAGAAGTAACGTGTTTCGCCGATTCCGATCTTGGTGGATCTATTGTTGACCGAAAAAGTACTAGTGGGGTATGTGCCTTTATAGGTCTCTCACTTGTGTCTTGGTTCTCTAAGAAACAACAATCCGTAGCTTTGTCTACAACCGAAGCGGAATATGTAGCCGCCGCAAGAGCGTGTGCTCAAGTCCTTTGGATGACACACACACTTACCGATTTTGAGGTACACCTAACCAAAATTCCAATTATGTGTGATAACTCAAGTGCCATAAATCTAAGTAAAAATCCTGTTTTACACTCTCGTACAAAACATATTGAATTGAGACATCACTTTTTACGAGATAATGTTCAAAAAGGCAAAATCGTGCTTGAAAAGGTTGATTCGGAAGATAATTTGGCCGATATTTTCACAAAAGCCCTTAACAAAAAAGCGTTCTTTAAATTAAGGCTTGGTTTAGGCATGCTTGAGTATAACCCTTGATAAATACTAACTCTCAAAAATTTCATCTTTTGAGGGGGAGCATCTTTCGAGGGGGAGCATAAGCGATTTTCTTAAACCCTTTTTGCTTCGACAAAAGGGGGAGAGAAACCGAGTATGCTCTCGTGTTTAGCGTTGTGTTTGTCATCATCAAAAAGGGGGAGATTGTTGGTGCAAGTGTACCCAGCTTTAAATATTGTGATATATTTTTGGTACACATAAAATCACATCTCTATATTTATTTTGATGATTACAAAACACACCGCATTATTTGTTATCTAAATATTGTGATATATTTTTGGTACACATAAAATCACATCTCTATATTTATTTTGATGATTACAAAACACACCGCATTATTTGTTATCTAATATTTTATCTGAGTGTGCAGATATTTAATGTTCTCGATAATTTTTATCTGAAGAATCCAAGACTGAAGAGTTTCGTCATTTTATTTTAAAATGATAAACACCCTAAAATAAAATACCACTTGGATATTTTCCTAAAACTGAATTTAATTAAAACCTTTATGTTTTATTAATATTTTATGAAATTTTTTTTGGAAGTTTTCGTATATATATATATATATATATATTATATATTTCTCCTAATCAAAGTATATATATATATATATATATATATTATATTCTAAACTCATCATTTTTTTTTTTAAAACTAAAGTTTTGTTAAAAGATTTGTTGGAAGTTTCTTGTGTCAGCTCAAATCACATTTCATACTTTTTTACTGTTCATTTTTTTTGTGATGTCTTCCAGCCAAAAGCACCCATGCGCTGCCATGCTCCCATTAGTCATTGTGTCAGGCGGCACTATTCACTGTCAGATTTTAGCAAGTGTCCGTTGGAAGCCTCAAGTATATATATAAGATCCTCCTCAGCTTTCAAGAATACACCAACTTCAGCATTTAATTTCTCCCTCAGCATTTGATCACTACTCTGCTGTTTCTTCTCTCAATCAGTTATAATTTATAAAAATATTTTTGAGCAAGAAATCTTGAGTTGATAGCAGATTAAAATCTCTTGATTAGTTGAATCAGCAAAACAACTCAAGTGATCAAACTCTCTCTAAAAATTCAAGTGATTAATATTTTACAAGAGTGATTATCATATTAAAATTATACCCTCTTGTAAGTGTTTGAATAGAGTGAGTGATCCATATAAATCTCTCATCTGAGTAGAGATATTCGTGACAATATTATTGTATTAAGGTTTGTGTTTCTACCGTAAAGAACACGTTCGTATTGGATCTCCGAGAAGTGTTATTTTCTCGAGGTGGACTAGCCAACTTTGTGTTTGGTGAACCACTTTAAAAATATCGTTGTCAAGTATTCTCTTTCCCTTATCTATTTACATTTCCGCTGTGCATTTAAATTATATCTGTTTATATAATTGTTGTTTATTTATTATTTCTATACTCTGATTTATTTATACTGTTTCTGTACTGTATTTATTTATAAAAGAATTTTTGAAAGTAAAAGATTTAAAATACAACCTTACCCCCCCCTTAGGTTGTCTAACACGGAGTAGAAATGAGAGAGATATGACCAAATGAAGAAAGAGGCTCAAAATCGGATTTTATGCACTGCACCCGCCTGCGAGAGTGACATGCGAAAGTGACAGCGTCACTTTAGCATGTCACTTTCGCCCAAAATGTACCGAGGGCCATATTTCCTCTGCGAAAGTGTCATGCGAAAGTGACACTTGTACTTTTGCATGTCACTTTAGCCCAGAAGGTACCGAACACTGTTTTGGCCGTAACTTCTTCGTTTTAGTTTTCGCTCCGGAAAGGCCCGTTGGATTCGTATCTGAATTCTTCATCCAACAAGACTATAAAATATAGGATTCAATCCAAGATCCTATTTCTTCTATTTCTCTTGAAAGGTCGATTTTCTACACTGACTTGAAATTATACTTACCAAAAAATTACAGGTTTTACAATTTCACACCCAATCTATTAAATTTTGACGATATTTGAATGTCTGGAAACAATTTTTTTTAATTAAAAACTATTAAACTACGCTAATAACCTTGATAAAAATTTAGAAAGAAAATGTAAGGTAAAATATTATACCTTGGCATTGGAATATTTCGACGTGTCACAGATGAAGGAATCGCTTTTATTCTCATTTCCATTTTGATCACTGTGTAGTGCTTCGTGTGGGTCGTCACAATCATCAAACAATTCCAAATCTCCTCTCCAACTCGTCGTTATTCGAAAAAAAAATCTATTTTGTGTATGATCATCTAAGTATTCAAGTTCATCAATTATATACAAGAAACATTATATGTTGTTATAGATTACTACTATTATTATTGTTATTTGTAAAATTATTTTAAAAAAGGTAGAAATTAATAACTTTCCGTAAGGATATTTAAAATTAGAAATTCAAAGAGTAAAAATAACTTATAGAATTTTAAATTAAATATTAAAGAAAGATAATCTATATGTATCGTGCGGTCGTGCCCTTATTTTTAGGAAATTAAGCAATAAATTAAATATAAAAATTTGAGATAGTGTATTTAGAATTTAAGGAAGTGTGAATAGCCTATCCCTTTATTAAAAATCGATTTTAATTTAAAAAATAAAATAAAAAGTAAATTACGTTTTTCGTCCCTATGGTTTGTTAAATTTGCTGGTTTTCATCCCTTTAGTTTCAAAGTTTCGGTTTTAGTCCCTATGGTTAGAAATTCATTTCTATTTTGGTCTTTGAGGTTAAAACACTGCTTTTAAATATAAAGAACTAAAATTGAAATGAATTATAAACCACAAGAATGAAAAAAAACAATTAAATTTAAATCATAAGAACAAAAAAATAATGAATACAATTCGTTATGAAACTGGTCCCTAGAGCCGACGACCGTCTATTTTCTGCCGTTAACCCC
Organism: Saussurea involucrata; assembly: GCA_033807775.1. Lineage (NCBI taxonomy): Eukaryota > Viridiplantae > Streptophyta > Magnoliopsida > Asterales > Asteraceae > Saussurea > Saussurea involucrata. The sequence continues at coordinate 166,010,054 of CM066320.1, forward strand.
CACCACGTGACATGCACATGAGGGTATTTTTGTCCAACCATAATTGTTTTTTGAGTAAATTACTGTTTTGGTCCCTCAGGTTATGCGAAAAATTACGAAACTGGCCCTTTAACTTAAAAAAATACCGTTTTGGTACCTCGGGTATGCATTTCGTTACGAAATTGGTCCCTCGAGCTGACGACTCTCTATTTCCTCCGTTAAGCTCGAGGGTAAAATGGAGGACTAAAATAGAAATGAATTATAAACCATAAGAATGAAAAAAACAATTAAATTTAAATCATAAGAACAAAAAAATAATGAATTATAAACTATAAGGACAAAATTAGAAATTTTCAACAAACCACAGGGACTAAAAATGTAACATACTCTAAAATAAACGTAATATATTTTTTCATTGAAGAAGGGGGAGGGAAGGTTGTGGATAAGGATGGGTCCCAGTGGGCAGTTAATTAAGTTGGATATGCTTTTTAACGACCTGTACTCCATCTACATCCTCTGTCCATTTGTCCTTTTATCAAAACTAATTATTATTATTATTATTTCCAAATTGTAATTTTATTAGATAGTTAATTATTATTAAATAATCGCATTTAATTATATATAGTAAGTTAAATATTTAATTTTTAAACCAGAAAGACATATTTAGATTTTTGGCTAGTGGCTAGAATGCAAATAAAAAAAACATATTCTATTTTGAGTTCATACACGATTATTTATATTAAAATGATAAAGGTCTAAAACGAAAAATGAAAAAGTAAGAGATTAAAACTAAACTGAATAACTAATTATAGTAATATATTTTTTTAAGTTTACGATCATCTTAGAACTCAGAAAAGATCAAAATTTGATTTATCTAGCACTATTTTAATGTTATTATTTCTACGAAAGTAGCGTTAACTTGGACAATCAAGGATGAATTGCAAGCAATAAAGAGAAGATATCATTTAATTTTATGTAGAAGATATGGATGAACCGATAAGTATATCTCTTACTCTTTATGTGCTACATTTTGATCAACTCATCTTGAAAGAGAAGTAGATAAGTATATCTATTTTTACTACTACTACTACCGATCAAATGACTTTTGACTTTTTAACGAAAGTAATTGACTTATTAACCGACTTTTTCATATCTGACATCACTTTTAAAATAATTTTTGAATTCGGTGCTTTGGTCAAAGGGAATGATGTCAACACGTAAATTTTAGAGTGAATTCTTGATTTCGTCCTTAGTTTATGTTTGATTTTTGCCTTTTGTTTTTCGAATTCATAAAATATATTCTTAGTTCTGAAAATTTCTTCTTTAATCCAAATAATGGGGTGTTTGACTTATTCCAGTGTCAAACAGTGATAAAGTACTTTTTGAGTGTTTGGATGAGGAAAAAGAAAAGTGGTGCCAAACACTTTTTGATAAGTCAATTGATTCTAACTTATTGAAAACAACTTATTTGCCTTGAAACCGAATTTACTTTTTATATAAAACTCGAATTTAACATGTGATAAGTTGATAAACACTTTTATGAAAAAACATAAGTTGTTTTAAATAAGCAATCCCAAACACCCCCTAAGGGCCTGTTTGTTAGCAGCTTAATGAGCTTACCGGGACATATAGCTTATTCAGTCAACTATACATGACTGTTTGGTAGTGGATTAATGATATAGAAAGTGACTTATTTATTAAGCTTTTAGGAGGGAATTTTATACAGAAAACCAAGTTTTGTCCAAACCAGTCTCTCCCAATTAAAAAACATGGTCCTTCCATCTATGAAAAAACCCTCCCAAACAAAAACCTTTCCAATCTATGCAGACAGGTTAATCCACACAGACAACTTTATTCATACATAACTTAATAGAAAACCAACCAAACAACCCCTTATTACCGTTCAAAATGTGCCCCTCACATGAGGGATAATTTGGTCATTTTATGCTTCTTTTTTCCTTCTCCTCAGGCACCTCTTTCCTGAACAATCAGCACCAGCGCAAGTCCACAACCCACCACTGCACCACTAGTTAACCATCTCAAAGTCAGTCAAGTACAAACAAGAAATGGGCCGTAAAAGTTGAGGTGGTTAGCTTGATGGACTGTTATTTTTTTAATTGGTTGGTCGATTGTAGGCTTCTTAATCCTATTTTGGAGTATAGGTTTAAATTCGGTTTTGGTTATTCCAAAACATGTAATTTGTCTCTTTTAATTTCTTATTAATAAAGTTTTTTCAGGGGTTTCGTTCCCTTTTCCCAATAAAAAGATACTGTTAGAGTATTAAAATGTCAATATGTATAGTTCAGGGTCTTTTATGTAATTAGCTGTAACTCCTCTTTGTATAAATAGGCTTTTAGGGTTCCTTGTCTAGGTTAGACACTTTACTTGTATTACTCTCTCATTATATGAAAACGGCCGATTCAGCCATCTCTCGTGTCTCTCTATCAATCGACTCTACAATTCTAACATGGTATCAGAGCTCTAGGTAAGCCTCCTCAACCTCTTTTCAGATCTGCACTATTGTTGCTATTGTTTTCCTTTTCTTCTTTTCTGCACTCGTTTTAGCCTCATAAATCTCGTTTCTGTTGTTATTCTGTCGAAATATCAAGTTTTAAAGTTGCTCGGAACATCCTCACGAACCTTCGTACCAATTTTCAACCTAAACCGACCTGTTTTGAAGAAATCCGACTCAAGAACATCATAAATTCATTGTTGTCGCAACCTTCTTATTCATCGTTGTCGCAACCTTCTAATATTCATCGTTGTCGCAACCTTCTTCCTCGTGAACAGTACCAAGTCGCAACCCTTAATTGCGACTTCACTTCAAATCGCAATCCTCAGTTGCGATTTCATTCGTGAACAGTCCAAGTCGCAGTCCTCACTTGCGACTTCATTTCCAAATCGCAGCCTTCAATTGCGATTTCATTCGTGAACAGTTCAAGTCGCAGTCTTCAATTGCGACTTCATCTCCAAATCGCAGCCTTCAATTGCGATTTCACTCGTGAACAGTCCAAGTCGCAGTCTTCACTTGCGACTTCACTACCAAGTCGCAACCTTACCTTGCGACTTCATCCTCAAGTCGCAATCCCTGCCTGCGACTTCAGTCTCAAATCGCAATGGCTGTCAACCTCGGTCACTCCAATTCCATCTCAGTTGTTCTCAATGGGAGCAACTACGTTCTGTGGCATCATCATATGTCCATTTTCCTTAAGTCTCAGGGTCTCTACACTTACGTCACCGGTATATCTACTCTTCCGGTTCAGAAGGAGAAGGAAAGTGAAACTGACTTCGCAAAACGTATGAATGATTGGGACATTGCCAATGCTCGCGTTCTTGGCTATATAAACGCTTCTACCACCACTGAGATCAATCAACAGTTCCTCGGCTATACCACTGCAAAAGGGCTTTGGGACTTTCTTGCAAACAGGTATACCTCTACAGGACTCTCTCACCAATATCAGCTGTGGACCACCTTTCAGAACAAAAGGCAACTACCTGATCAATCCATAAACTCCTACATCTCTGAGATGCAAGCTCTTAGAGATCATTTGAACCTGGGTGCCCCTCAAGTGTTTGATGACACTGCTCAGAAATTTACAGCCTACTTCAATCAACTGCACTTGACTACTATTCTCATGGGCCTCTCTGACCGCTTTGAGAATGTTCGAACCTCACTTCTGCATCGATATCCTCTCCCTACCCTTGAACAAGCTATCACTGAACTGCTAAGCGAAGAAACCCGTCTTCAGCAGCGTTTTCCTCTACCATCAGACACTGTGCTCTACACTCCCAGCTCAGGGAAATCAAAAGGAAAATGGGGTAACCATGATCAGTCCAGATCTGCAAGCAAAGGGAATAACAGTGAATGCACCTTTTGTCACTCCACTTCCCACCTGCTCCTCAATTGTCCAATTAGAAAATGTCGCTGGTGTGGAATTACACAGCCACGTCACTATGCTTCTGACTGTTCAAAATGTCCATACCCAAAGCACTCTGGTAATCAAAAACAACAGTTCAAGTCGCAACTCATTGCTGGTTCCATCACTCAGGAGCACCCATCACCAGCACCTACAGCACCGAACAACAACCAATCACCATCTGATCTCATGGAACTCATGCGCCGAAACCAAGAGCTCATGGAGCAGCTTATGACAGGTTCTATGGGTATGAATTCTCACTGCAATGCAACCACACCAGGTAACCCTTGGCTTTTTGATTCTGGATGTTGTAATCACATGACACCCAAGGCAGAAGGTTTTGTCTCTAAACAACCTTCCAGCCTATTCTCGTCAGTCCGCACTGCTGATAACACTCGCTTACCGGTTTCCTTCAGTGGAACGGTTTCTACACCTGATATTCAATTACCTGATGTGATGCATATACCAAACTTATCACTGAGTCTGATTTCTATCACTCAGCTTATGGAAGCCAATCTAATAGTCTTATTTCATTCTACTGGTTGTGTTGTGCAGGATCCCAAGACCAAGCAGATCCTTGGAATAGGCCGTAAAGTTGGTCGGATGGTTGAAGTGGTCTATCTCCGTCTTCCGTTACCTGCATCCAATTTTGCTGCTTCAGTTTCCAGCACCCCGTCTTTTGAGCTATGGCATGCACGCTTAGGCCACTTATCTTTAGCTAGGATGAAAGTTTTAGCTAGTTCAGGACTTTTGGGAAACATTTCCTCTGAACATGTCTCTTGTCTATCTTGTCAACTTGGAAAACATCATGCTTTACCTTTTCAAATTAATGATTTTAAATCTGCTTCTGCCTTTGATCTTATTCATTCTGTTGTATGGGGACCAGCACCACACCCCTCTATGGGAGGTGCCCGGTATTTTGTAATCTTTATTGATGATCATACTCGTTTTACATGGATTTATCTTATGAAAACCCGCTCAGAATTACCCAAAATCTACATCACCTTTGCTCACATGATTCTAACCCAATTTTCAAAACCCATAAAGATTCTTCGCGCGGATAATGCCATGGAATATAAAGAATCATCTCTTCTTTCATTTCTTCAATCTCAGGGCACTCTCTCTCAATACTCTTGCCCTGGCACCTCTCCACAAAATGGTCGTGCCGAACGCAAACATCGTCACATTCTTGACACTGTTCGTACCCTACTAATTTCAGCCAAGTGTCCAGAACGCTTTTGGGGCGAAGCAGCCTTCACGGCTGTCTACACCATCAACCGACACCCGACTCCCATCCTCAATCAAAAGTCCCCGTATGAAACACTCTATGGAGTCTCACCTCCCTATGAACTACTCAAAGTATGGGGTTGTGCTTGCTTTGTTCAGCTACAACCTCATGAACATACCAAACTTGAACCTCGTTCTCGTCTGTGCTGCTTCTTAGGCTACGGAATTGAACATAAAGGATATCGTTGTTGGGATCCAATCTCTAAGCGACTTCGTATATCCAGGCATGTCACCTTCTGGGAACATCTTCCCTTCTCCACGGTGTCCAAATTTCAGGACCCTATCCCTTCTTCCTCTTCCTTCTTTACTGACACATCTATCTCTTTAGACTTTCTCCAATTAGATTCTTTGTTCTCCTCATCATCTGATCCACCAACTTCCGCATCACCTGAACCCTCTCTTAACCCGTCTGAGCCTTCACCTGAACCTTCCGCATCTTTTGAACCTTTGTCTGTACCCTCTATACCCGCTGACCATGATCAATCATCTACACCAACTCCCCGGCCTACTTCCGAGTCTTCTGCAGAGTCTATGGATCCTACCACCTCCCAACCATCAGATGAGGTAAGACGCCCCAATCGGGTAAGACAAGTTCCTACTCACCTTCATGATTATCATTGTTATGCTACTTTGCTGTCTACTCATGAACCCACCTCTTATAAGGAAGCAGCTTCTAATCCTGTCTGGCAGCAAGCTATGACAGAGGAACTTCAGGCTCTCGACAGAGCAAAAACATGGGAATTTGTTCCTCTTCCACCAGGCAAGTCACCCAATGGTTGCAAATGGGTCTTCAAAATCAAAACCAAGTCTGATGGCTCCATCGATCGCTATAAAGCTCGCCTTGTGGCAAAAGGCTTCAATCAAGAATATGGCATTGACTACGAAGAAACGTTTGCTCCTGTGGCTCGTGTCACCTCCGTTCGCAGTCTTCTAGCCATCGCTGCCACCAAGAAATGGCCCCTATATCAGATGGACGTCAAAAATGCCTTCCTAAATGGCGATCTCGAAGAAGAAGTCTACATGAGACTCCCTCCTGGCGTGACCTCTCGACAGGGCAATGTCTGTCGCCTTCACAAGGCCCTCTATGGTCTCAAACAAGCTCCTCGTGCCTGGTTTGAAAAATTCAGCAATACTGTCCTATCTTTGGGTTTTTCTCCGAGTAATTATGATTCTGGTTTGTTCACTCGGACTACTGCCACAGGTACTATCTTACTTCTGCTGTACGTTGACGATATGATCATTACAGGCAGTGACTCTACAGGTATCATTCATCTCAAAAAGTCTCTCAGCTCCTGTTTTGAGATGAAAGACCTCGGCAAGCTCCACTACTTCCTTGGCCTTGAAGTCTTGTCAGACTCTTCAGGCATCTATCTCTGTCAAGCCAAGTACATATCAGATCTATTATCCAGGGCCGGGATCACAGACAACAAGGTTGCTTCTACACCTATCGAGCAAAATCTGCATCTTGCTCCGAATGCCGGAACCCCGCTGAAAGACTCTACACGGTACCGTCAACTTGTTGGCTCTCTAGTCTATCTAACTGTTACTAGACCAGATCTCGTCTATGCAGTTCACATTGTTAGCCAATTCATGGCCGCACCATGCTCGGATCACTATGCTGCTGTCCTTCGTATACTTTGGTATCTCAAAGGAACCATGTTCCACGGTCTTCATTTCTCATCCAAGTCATCATTACAGCTTCGTGCCTTCTCAGATGCTGACTGGGATGGTGACATAACCGACCGTCGCTCCACCACCGGCTATTGTTTCTTCCTTGGGGACTCTCTTATCTCTTGGCGCAGCAAGAAACAATCCCTGACAGCTCGCTCTAGCACCGAGGCTGAGTATCGAGCCTTAGCCGACACCACTCAAGAACTCGTATGGCTACGTTGGCTACTCTCTGATATGGGTGCTCATCAGTTCTCACCGACACCCTTATGGTGTGACAACACCAGTGCCATCCAGATTGCTCATAATGATGTCTTTCATGAGCGTACAAAACACATAGAGATTGACTGCCACTTCACTCGTCAACATGTCCTCCGCAAGACTGTTAAACTTTTTCCAATCTCCACCATTGATCAGACGGCCGATATCTTCACCAAAGCTCATCTCCCAGGGCGTTTCCAGGCTCTCGTTTCCAAACTCAACTTGTCTCATTCTTCCCCTACTTGAGTTTGAGGGGGGATGTTAGAGTATTAAAATGTCAATATGTATAGTTCAGGGTCTTTTATGTAATTAGCTGTAACTCCTCTTTGTATAAATAGGCTTTTAGGGTTCCTTGTCTAGGTTAGACACTTTACTTGTATTACTCTCTCATTATATGAAAACGGCCGATTCAGCCATCTCTCGTGTCTCTCTATCAATCGACTCTACAATTCTAACAGATACAAACAAGAAATGACATCAAAAATCCAAATACAAAAATAAATAAAGAACCTAAATTTAAATATATAAATTAGAACAAGAAAACGAGAAAGATCAGATCAGATCCTGAATCTAAATCTAAATGCAAGAAGAAAAACCTACATCTAGATCGAAATACAAAATTCACATCTAAATTTAACTACAAATCCCTAATGAAATTTCCAAAATATAAAAAATCCAGATGTAGATCAATGAAACATTCAAACCCCTCACTAACTGGGTTGAAAAATCCCCTCAATACGAAACAGGACCTGGTTGATAGAATGATTCAACTATTCAACTTCAAACAAACCTGGATTTAGGTGAGGTTCGTGTTCTACTTTGACATCAAAACCATTGATCTTCATTTGAAATCAAAACCACCGATCTTCGTCTACTATTGTGTGTTCATCTTCGTATTCTGATAGAAGGGGGAGAGTGAGGGTTCTACGTAGGTAGGGAGTAGGTTTCAGGGAAGGTTGAAGAACAGAGATGGAGCTGTTGTAGTTTAGGGGTGGCGAAGGATGGGCGACAAATACATTTAAAGGAAGAGACAACGAATGCATTTAAGGTGTGCTTGGTACATAAACAGGACATGACAGTTGTTCAATGTTTGGTAAGACATGATATGGCTGGACATTACATGACATGACCGGTTAAATGAGCAATTTACCCCTAGTGAGTTGATTAGTTTTTTTTTTGTGCCAATTAATCAATCTAAATGAAATAACAAATAACATTTAAAAATACAAAAAACATCTAACATTAATATTGATTAAAAACTAACATTCATAATTCAAAAAACTTAAACCAATGTTTACCAACACACATCTTACACAAAAGTTCAAATGTTTACCATTGTGTAGCAAAAGACCTAAACACAAAGGTTCAAATGCTTACCAACTAACATCACATGCCTAATTTCTTTAACACAATCTTCACAAATGATGGTTTGAAAAGTAGCATTCATGGCATTCCACAAGCGTAGTTGAACTGGGTTATCTGGAAAATCATGCTAATAACAGCACATTGATCCCAATCAAAACCCATCTCAACATACTTTGCAAACCCGGAGCACCAACAATCGGTACCAACTTACCTATTCCTCGGATACCGAGTGCAAAGTTCTTACTCAATGTTGAATGGTTTTTAGTGATTCTTTTTTCTATTGATTAGGGAATTGGTTAACTTGTTTTTGGCATAAATAATCAGCCAAAACGACCAAGAAACGAGGCCAAACGACCCAAAAAGGGTGACTGCCGCTGCAGTGTCTCACTGGTTCTAGTGTCTGACCGAGTTCGGGTTGGAACGACCAGGCCGGTGGGGCTAGACTGAGGAGCGAATTGGACCGAAAAGTTGTGAGCTGGTTGTTTTAGGCTAGGCACAAGGATCATATTCAAGCCAAAATCCTTATTAATTGGACTAAAAGGTGTTGGGCTATATTTATATATCTGGGTCAAAATAATTAATTACTTAAATGGATTTCTAAATAAGTAATATATTGAATTATTTAATATATTTAGAAATTTAGAAATTTCATTTAATTAATTATTGGGACTCTTAAGGAGTATTATTTAAGTTATTTTTTGTAACTAAAGGAACTATATGATTAAATTATTTAGTTGAGTTAAATAACTTAATAAGGTGAATAAAGCGTCGTATTTTAGCATAGGTAAATATTTTAAACGCTTTAAGATGGCTAGGTCAGAATACACAATAATAAAACGGTAAATTAATGATAAGGGTTATTATTTAACGTGGTGTTTAGAGGTTGGCCATAGTTGACTTTTAGGTTGACTTTTGGAGGAACGTAATCTTTTAGGGTGCATTTGGTAGGATGGACATGACAAGAGATGACATAACAGAACACCATGCCCCATGTTTGGCGTGGTTCTATATGGAACATACATGAACTAACTTGGACAAATGTGGAACACCCTTGTTCCCTTCTACCCTGTGGAAGTGGAAGTGGAACAAGACCCAACGTACTAATATACCCCTAAATAATTAAACCTATAAGCTTCTCATATTCACGCCTCCTTCCTCTGGATCGACATATTCCTCTATTTGTCCATCATCAAAATCGACTTCTTCTCAGATTAAACGGAATCAACTTCTTCACAGATTAAATGGAATCGACTTCTTCCTCCACCATCGAAATCGAAGATTGTTTTCTCCATCAACCATTGGATCGAACTTCTTCTTCCTCAGGTAACCGATTCAAGCCTTTTGTATTCAAGTCCACCAATCGAAAGTTTAAAGTGTCGATCATGAAAGTACTGAAGATGTACCGATGGTTTTGCATTTTGAGATTGGACAATGGAAATCATCGCTAGAAAGATGTATCGAGGGTTTTGCATTTTGAGATTCAAGGATGTCCTGATTGCAGAAAACATATTCAATTTACTTGTTGTGGTAATCAATTTTCTTGTTGTGGTAATCGATTGTCCAGGAAAATCATTTTATCTTAGCTTAATCATTTTATCATCGTTGATTCTTGTGATTTCTTATACATGGGTTACATGTTTTCATTTTTGATTTACATAGACACTGCTTTAATTTGGATTCGTGATTGTTAATACATGATTGTTGTTTTATTTATTTGTTAATTTTCATTTAGATTGATTATATGGTAAAAAAAACACTAAACAACTCACTAGGGGTAAATCGATCATTTTATCATTTCTGTTCTGTCTTGTCCAGTCGAGTCATGTTGTACCAAACGCTGAACAACTCTCATGTTCTGTTCTATCTAGGGGTGTGAAAACCTGACCCACCCGAAAGAACCCGACCGACCTAAAACCCGAACACGACGAGAAAGCGTCCCTGATCCCACCCGAAACCCGATTCACCCGAACCCGATTAAACCTATCGAGTATTTCAGATCGGTGTGGGTCTCCATTACCCACACCCGAACCCGTCTGAAACCCGAATATTTAAAAATAATAATTTTTTCCCTAATAAATATAAATACCTTAAAATTAACCGCCTTCATATCAATTAGGAATTTTTTTTAGGTTAATTAGTAGTGGATCAAAGTTGAAGAAATTGTGAACGAAGTTTAACATTAACTGTTGGTTTAGAGTGATATTAACTAGAATGAATCCGGGCTTAAGAATATTGTTTTTAATAATATGTTTCAATTTTCATTCCTTCTCCATCATTCGAATCTGATGATGTGATGCATAGAAGTCGAATTAGATGTTGATTTATGTGAAATTTTTTAGCCCAATGTTTTGAACAAGGTTTTAGATTGGTATTTTTCGAGCCCAGTATTTTGAATCAGGCCCAACCCGAACAAACCCGAACCGAAAACCCGAAACCCGATCCCACCCGAAACCCGCGGCCCGAACTTTAGTTTGGACGGGTTTCGGGTTCCACATGTCCCACCCGAAACCCGATCGGGTTTTGGGTTTTGGGCCCCGACCCGCCCCGACACGACCGTTGCACACCCTAGTTTTATCATGTCACGTCCTATCCTGTCTGCATACCAAACGTACCCTTAGTGATTAATATGGTTATGAATTGTAGGTTATCAGTCGTAGTTTACCACTAAGTAACCTATGTAATTAGATGAGTTTTCATGAGACTTTTACTCTGATGCATGCTTTACCTAAAAATGTATTTGAGCATGAGAATTATTTTGCACAAATATGTTGTGCATAATATCATTTTTATATACATGTTCATGGGCTTTAATACATGTATGTATTTTATTATGTAGGATGTTTGCTATTTGTTACCGTTTTTAAACATTATTTAGCGTGCTATAAATGGGTTATTATTTTCAATTGGGTATGGGATTGGGACAATATGTTAAGCGAATGCACTTCCTAAGGATGGGTGATTGGACAAGGAGAGGCGTATAACCCGATGAATGTTGAAGGCAGTATGATCCTTACCCGATAGGATAATATATGATATCTCGTAATTTTAAAAGAGTTATGAAACAGATGTGCGTACTATTTTGTTTGGGATATTTGTTTGTTTTATGCATGATGAGACATGTATGATTTATACACGAAAACCATGAACTCACCAATCTTTGTAAAGCTGACTATTAGTATGCATATTAGAAGCAAGATGTTCGAGAATGGACAAAGGCAAGGTTCTCGGTTGTAAGAATTATATTTATATTAGATTTTGGGATGTTTAGACTTCATGTTTGAACTTATTTTATATCACAACTAGGTATAAGATGGGTTAGCGTTGGGTTAATAATTGTATTTAAATTTTGTTAGACTTTCGCTATTGCGGGGCTTTATTAGTTGTTATGTTTTTGGTTTATTTATTGTTATTTAATGAGAATGATCTAACACTACTCGTGGTGAAAATGAGGGTGTTACACCGCACACCCTTGCATTGACCTTTAGTGTAAAATCAAATTCGATTTTGCACGTGATTTTCCCTTTTTCATATTCTCTTATTTTGTTACTAATCTCGTTTGCACCTCCATATATATATATATATATATATATATATATATATATAGGGGCTTAATCAAATGAGAACTAATTAGTTTGTGGTAACTGTAAGAACCAATATGAGCCACTCATTTAATATAATTAATTTTATTTTTAAAATAAAGTAAAAGGACAAGTTGGTAAATTTGTTATTTATCAGCTAATAAATTTAATATATTTATTCAAAATTCTTTAATATGTCTATCCCCTTTCTCTCTCTCATATAAACCTAAATCTTAACCACAACCATTGCATTCATTCTATCTCTCCAGACCCCAACCGTCGCACAAGTGAAAAACATATCACTTTTCACTTATTTTCTGATAACAGCCTCCATCTCCAATCTCTCCATCTCTTGTGTGCGACTCAAGACCCATCTCCATCTCCAATCGATCTCCAACTCCATCTGCAAATCTGCTCGATTTTTGGTTCGGTTTAGTGCAAGAGATGGGTTGCCGGCGTCTGGTGGAAGAAGGCAGCGGCGTTTGGTGGTTGTAAAAGAAAGGAAGAAAGCGCCGGTATCTGGGTCGTCGGCGGCAGCGGTTACGGAGTGTCTACGGCTGAAGAAGAGGACGACGACAGCGTTTTTAGCAGAAGGTTGATAGGGACTGGGTGGCGGATTTTTGACCGGCGATGAGCATATTACGAAGAGAGAGAGCGGCGGCTGATGGTTGCGTCGGAGAGTAGAGTAGATGAAAGGTTCATACGAGAGAAGGGGACCGAATGGAGTACGCCGGCGAATGGTGGTTGACGGCTGCCGGATTCATCGCCGGCAGAAGAGGCGGCTGGTAACCCTAATCCGAGAACGAGAGAAAATTTTCTTCTAGTTCATAATCTGGGTTTGATTTTGAGACCAATTTATGATTTTGGTATCATTTGATTTTGATTTTAGGGTTTAGGTGTAACACACGGGTATCACAGTGGGTTTGATTTTGATTACTTTTTATATTTTTGACAAATTGTATAAAAGTGCTATGTATTTTGATCGGATTTTTATTTTGGGTACCACAGTGATATCACATTTGTTCTTGTATGTTTATTGGGGGTATCACAGTGATATCACATTTGTTCTTGTATGTATTATGGGTATCACATTGGGGTATCACAGTGGTATCACATTTGTTCTTGTATGTATTCTGGGTATCACAGTGATATCACATTTGTTCTTGTATGTATTCTGGATATCACACTGGGGTATCACAGTGATATCACATTTGTTCTTGTGATATCATTATCATAATCAGGAGAGAGGAGAGAGGAGAGAGGAGATTTTAAAAATACCTAAAATGCCCTTTTATTGAAATTTCAAACAAAATTAACAAAATTAATAATTTCCTAATTTATAGTTTAATATGTGGCTCACATTGGTTCTTACAGTTACCACAAAATAACTAGTTCTCTCTTGAATGACCCCCTATATATATATCGTGTAAACTTTGGATTTCATAGGTTTTCTTAATGAAATTTTTTCATGAAATTGTTTATTTTAATGAAATTGTTTCATATCATTCATTTCTTGATCAAATTGTTTCATATATTTGTGTTTTCTATGTAGTTTCATATATTTTTTTTCATTCCTACGAAACTGTTTCATATATTTTCTCAGTTTGATAAAAATTTTTCGTTTTTACATAAAAAAACAAATATATATGAAACAATTTCATCAAGAAATGAATGATATGAAACACATTCATCAAAATAAACAATTTCATGAAACAATTTATCAAAAAAACCTATGAAATCCAAAGTTTACAAAGTTTACACACATTTAGAGGTTTACAATTTATTATCCATATATATATATATATATATATATATATATTCCTTTGTAAACCTTATAAAAGTTGTAAATGTTGTAATTTGTAAACCAATCTAGAACATAGATCATGTCGAATTTTTAAGGATTGTTTTTGACAGAATGTGAATCCTTGATTATTCCATTCATCCTTAACCCCCAATATATAATACAATGGATTACAATCAAATAAGATAATCATGCCTAACTATTAGGAAGAGATGTCCTTTGATTTCTTTCTATCCAATGCATGTGCATGATTATAGGTATGTGATTGAGTTTTCGATAATACTCCCCTGCAGTCAAAACTTGGTGGGTTGTGAACGTTGAGACTGGACCGAAACTCTTCAAAAAGAACCCGAGGGAGTCATTTAGTAAAAATATCCGCGTATTGAAAACGTGAAGGGACATGATGGACACGAACCTGGCCCAATGCAACCTTTCCGCGGACAAAGTGAATGTTGATATTTATAACACCTGTAATATTTGGGTAAGTATAATTTCAAGTTAGTGTAGAAATCGACCTTTTAAGAGAAATAGAAGAAATATGATTTTGGGTTGAGATCCTACATTTTATAGTATTGTTGGATGAAGAATTTAAATACGGGTCCCACGGTTCTTTCCAGAGCAAAATCGGAGCTAAAACGAAGAAGTTATAGTCAAAACAGTGTTCGGTACCTTCTGGGCGAAAGTGCCATGTGAACGTGACACTAGCACTTTAGCATGTCACTTTCGCAGAGAAAGTTTGCCCTTGGTACATTTTAAAGTGACATGCGAAAGTGACAGTGGGTGCAGTGCATAAAATCCGATTTTGAGCCTCTTTCTTCATTTGGTCATATATCTCTCATTTCTATTCCGTTTTTGTCAATTCAAATTGCTATGATTTCGTTTTTGAGAGCTTGTCAAGGATAAATTGTTAGTTTTGGGAATATGTAACAACCCATATTCCATATATACAATTAACATACATTTCATAACATAATTTCATCAAAAGATACATCATATTTCATATTCGGTCCCATAGTCTTGCTAAACATAATAAGTAATTCAGTACAAACTTTTTCGACTAAATAATTTACATTATGACTAATAACAAAGTCACAAGTACAAAAAACACTTCATGATCTTCATAACACAAGTCTTCCAAAAAGCTAATCACAGATTATCTTATCATTGATCCTTACTTGCTCCATGACCTGGAATACATATTTTTAAAACAAAATGAGGGTTAGACCTAGAGGTCTAAGTGAGAAAATCCCTGTCAGTTTGAAATCATTTATATAAACTCCATTTACATAAATTCCATACACATGACACAATCACATATACCAATTTGAACTCACTCTTCATTTACTTTCTCTTCTCATTCCCATGGCCATATTAGTTGGTTGCAAGCCAACTAATAAATTATCTCCACCGTACAACTTCTACGGCCAACACCACCGTACAACTACTACGGCCAACACCACCGGTCCTAAGCCCGACCAATATACTCTCGTATAATACTCACGCAAATATAATATAATCTTCACATATTATATTTCCAACATAAGCATATAAACACATCATTTATCACATATTCTATACACACATATATGTATTCCAGTTTAAAAACATTTTCAAGTAAAACTCACATGTTTTGCTTATCACCAAAAACCCTTCCGAGTTATTTATCGAGCACTCCCATTCTTTCAGTCCAATTTCACAGAATCTGTAATCACATAAATACAAGTATTTCTTTTAAAGACTAAAATCTCTAAAATCCTGAAATCCTCGACTCAAGTCGCAATCAACCACTAAAATACCCCATGTCTCAACACACTACACCATATCGCAACCAACTACTACGACACAGTACCATGTCGCAACCAACTGTTGCGACAACCCCCTCATGTCGCAACCAACTGTTGCGACATAGCACCAAGTCGCAACCAACTGTTGCGATATCAATGAGCAAGTCGCAACTCATGGTTGCGACATTCACGAAGATCGCAACAATCAACCATGTCGCAACCCACTGTTGGGACATACTTGAATGTCTCAGTCTACTGTGTTCATCTAAACCCAGAAATTTAATCTTTTAAACTATGCATGTTGCTGTAAATATGCATATATGTCTAAGACTATTAACATAACCTAACCATATTGTAACACCCCAAAATCTGAGCCAATTTAAACCTCAAGTTATAACAGGTTATGACAATAAATACTTCAACTTATAAAAACAGGCAGTGGATTAACCATCAAGAGTATATTCACATTACAAGATCCTTCAAATAACCTATCAATCTAATTATGTCACTACAACCAGATTAATCAAGTTATCTATCAATCCATCAAAATCTCTTCTTTGTTAAATTCATCCACCTCTGCTATATCAAAACGCTCGTCCCACAACCCTTTACCTCCCCGAGCTGGTACCTGGTAAGAAAACATCAATTGAGACTATTAGGCCAACGCCTAGTGAGAACATTCGTTTCCAAGATAACATTTGTAAAAATCAATGTAAACAAGTTATAACAAACCTAATTCCCCTTTTCTTACCATACGTATAACTCTATTCTGTTAACACGATTTTTACCCAGTTCCATGAATATGACTGACACACATCCCATCATCATATCATGTCTCAGAGCCACATTACGAATCTATACTGATTCTTGAGTAATGTTCTTATTCCATAAATCGCAATATACACATGCCCATTTCCACATTTCATGAATATGACTGACAATAATTCCGTCATCATATCATACCCCAGAGCCACACTACGAATCTTCAAAGATTCTAGATCAATGCTCTCCACCAATAAATCGCGATTACACACGCCCATTTATCGGTAAGGAAGCAGAGATCACAAGCACTTATGTCAATCTCACTCTCTTCCTTTGAAATCAAGAATAACGATTAATGCCACACGCCTATTCCATGATTTCCCACACACACTGGAATAACGATTAAACGAGTTATACCACACGCCTATTCTATGTGATTTTCCACACACACTGGAATAACGATTAAACGAGTTATACCACACGCCTATTCCATGTGATTTCCAAACTTTAGTGCCTATGGATCCATTACACTTATTTCTACTCGTGCAAGTTAATGCTTAATACAGATTTCTCATATCATTCAGTATGAGCAAATCGCCTTTATACCATATAGATTCCTTATATCATTCAGTAAGAGCAAATCATATATATAAATCGTACAGATTCCTCATATCATTCAGTATGAGCAAATCACATTTAACACATTCCTGTCTAGTATCACACTAGCGCAGTCTATAAACCTAACATACTACTCTTCAAGGGTACGTATGTTCAAGCAACATAAGGTATATGTCAATTCTTAAATCGCACCTTTCCACGATTAATGACCCTATACTTTCCAATTTCTAGAATAGTACAGATAATACAAAGTCTCTGGATACCTTAAGTATTATATTCTTTAGTTCATTTTCAAGATCTATTACCAAAATCTGTAAACTGACTATTTTTATCCAACTCCCGGTATTCCCAACTCCCGGTATTCAACACATGTACCGGAACTTCACCGAAACTCATAAGTACCGGGATTTGCCTCTACCGGGACTTCCAACTACCGGGACTTGCCATTACCGGGACTTGCCTCTACCGGGACTTGCCACTACCGGGACTTCCAACTACCGGGACTTTTTATTCTACCGGGACTGCACCGAGACTCATATGTACCGGGGCTTTCATGTACCGGGACTACGTACAGTTTATTTCAATCAAGTCCACAAATCGACTTAACTTGTAAAATCAGTTCAATCTATGTATTCCATTTAGTCCTCAATCAATTTATACAGCTATATTAAGGTTAGTACAACTTAAAAACACTGATTTGTACAACGAATCGAATGAACTCACCTTTTTGTTGTAAAACCCACTTTGCTGCACAAATCCAATCCCAATCTGCTGTAAACGATTTTGAAAACCTATTATCAACATAGATTCGTTTATAATCATATAACTACAACAGATTTTACCAGAAATTATCACGAATTCCTTACCAATTTGATGAACAAAGCCTCTTTTCCTCCTTTCTCTTCTCTCTGTCTTTTCTCTTTGTTGCCGACTCAAAAACAAAACTGAGATAATATCTCAGATTTCAACCCCTTATCCATACACACATTTCCATATTTACTCAATACACCCTCTAGTTCCAATTTTCCAACAATTGACACCAAACCTTAATCCCTTGTATTTTAACCTTATTGAATTATAAAATACCATATAATTCCAGGTTTTAAACCAAAATACAATTAGATCCCAATTCTCATTAAATTACTATTATTGAGAATTCAGAATGTTACACATATGCTCAAATTTCCCAAAACATTCCTAAATCATCAAAACCCACTTCTAAAAACTTACACAAAACTTTATCTAAACAAAAGGATAGATTAATAGGTTACATACCTTTAATCTTCACAAGATGAACCTTCCAATTTTCAGCAACAATCTTGTTCTTCCTCTTCTTTCCTTTCTACGGTTCTATCTCTCTCTTCTCTCTCTCAACCGAAAACACACTCACACACACTCACTTTAGATATTTGCTAAAATGATCAAATGAGACACCTCCTCCTTTGTGAGGTGAATATGGCGGTGGTGGTGGATGAGTTTGGTAAAAAGACCAAACAAACCCTACACTCTTCTTATTAGGCAAAACACACCCTCTAACTTCCAAATTAAAATTAAAACTTACCCCTTAAATTCTAACTCCATATTATTTAATTAAAGTCACACTTTTAAATAAACCAATAACATACCTGGTTATTACACCAAGGTTATTTGTTGGTGGAGTGGAGAGCAAAGATCAAGAGCTCATCATCACCTCTGTCTTCAAGAAAATTAGGGTTTTCTAGGTTTTCATCAAACCTAAGTGGTGAGTTCATCCTCCTAGTTTCTAAACTTTCATATGAGTTAAAAATGCTCCATTGATGACTTCCTAGTGTTTATTTTTATTAAATTTCGGTTTGGATGATTTTGGGGAAGTTAGGTCAAATTGGAGTTTTGGTCAAAATAGAGATTTTGATATAAGATGTTTGGGGAATGATTCTAAGTGCTTGGACATGTATATTTATGTTTGGAAAACTTGTGGATCTAGATTTTGGAAGTTTTGACTTGAATTCAAGTTTCTTCAAAGGAGCTCAAGTTTGGGGAAAATCTAGATTTAGCCTAAATCTAGCAAGGTAAGTTAAAGTTGATTTGTGAAAACGTTGTACATGCTAAAAATGTTCATTTTTAAAGTGTTTGTGTTTTACATGAAATTATCAATTGTTGAGTCATTTGGTGGATTTTGATTATGTGAAGTGTTTAACTTTATAAATCTTGTAAAACACCCACATTTGGGAATTTTGGGTAATTTGATAAATAAATCATAAATGAAAGTGTTTTGATGATTCATTGCATAAATGGAGGTTATATGGTAAAAATGCACTCTTAGTGTTTGTTGGAAATATGCACATTTTATGTTATGGTACGTTTTGAAAATACGAATGTGAGAGTCATTGGATTTTGGTCATTACCGACCTTGTGAACATTTTAGAAATTGTAAACCTTTTTTATTTTGGGGTGAAGGCCAACTGTGATTTGAGAGACAAAGATTTTGGGAAAAGATGCATTTTGGGATTTGTGTAACCATATTGGCTCGCGTATTTAGCCAAACGTTTATTATGTCTATTGGGCTTGATTGACACTCAAATAAGTCTTTGGGGTATTTGCTCATTTTAGTAGCTCGATAAGGGGTGTTGGACGTATTTTTTAATTAATTGCATTTTATGAGTTTTAACAAATGGTCATTTGAGTAGTTGAGCTTATGGCTCGGTATTTGATTATGTTGGGTTTTGGGGACATTTGTCTAGTTTTGATAGCTCAATGTAGAGATTTGGTCATGATTTATATTTATTTGAGAATTACATGTTTTGAATGCGTAGTTCATTCGTTTGGAGTCATGTAATGTTTTAGACCGTAATGCTATGGATCCATAGGCACTTGAGTTTTTACGTTCAATGATGGGACGCGTATGGTCGGGCATTGTCCCATGAGCAGTAAGATGTAATTCCAATGTGCTTGTATGTTTGCTTGGATTTGGACATCTCAAAGTATAGACCTAGAGGGGTTGAATTTGAGTCTCCACCGGCAACAGATTCAGAGGAGTTGAGCTCGATATGTCTTATGAGTATAATCCTTGCGTTTTGTTTTATTAACATAGATATGTGACATACTTTTGAGTTCCGTCACGTTCAATGTAATCGGGTCTCCCCCATCACCGAATTGTGTTGTTTTGGGTATTTATTCTTATCCATGTTTTCGGTGACGTTTTATATTTATTTGGATTGTTTTCCATGGATTATGGGCCGAGTATTATGCTTCATCCATGTTGGACGTTTTGAATAATAGAGTTTTATTCACGTTTATACTATTTTGAAATTAAATATTTATTCACGTTTTGAGTTATTTTTGGGAATTGCTATATATTGGAGTTTTCATCACAGAATTTGTGTGCGTTGGGAAAAATGGGTCGTTTGCATATTTAATATAAATCCTTTTTAGAAATTATGATTTAATTTGCACCCTTTTTGTTTAACGAACTATTTAATCATGATGAAAACTCTTGAACTCACTAGGCGTTATCCTAACCTTTTTATTTGTCGGCATGTGCATCAGGTTCCGGTTACTAGCGACACTATGAAAAGATGAGTACTAGTTGTATGCTCGAGAAGGGAATAGTTTGGTGAAGTCTTCCGTATTTTGGGAATAACAATATGTATTTGGGTTGAGTAGCACCCGACCTTATTTAGTTTTGGTATATGACTTAAGTTAATGAAATGATGAAGTTATTTGTATGTTTTAAAGTGGAGGTATTTTCAAGGATGGTTTGTTGAAAGGATTTTATCCTCTATTTGGTTATTTAACGAAAACAAATTACTTGTTCTTTCCAAATTTGAGGGTATTACAATCCCAATATGTTTCGTTCGTTGATGTTGAACCGGGTTGTCGGATAAATAGACGGCGCTGACATTGTCACAATAAACCATCGTGGCTGTAGATAAGGGGCATCTGAGTTCCAACAGGAGATTGTGTATCCAACACGTTTCCGAAATGACATTTGTAACACCTCGATACTCAACCTCGACACTCGACCGGGATACGGTAGGTTGGCGTTTAGAAGACCACGAGAGCAAGTTGTCCTCTAAGAAAATGCAATAGCCTGACGTGGAGCGACGGGTATCCGGACACCCGCCCCAATCCGCGTCTATGTAAGCAATGAGGCTCTTCGTGTGGTATTTACGAAGATGAAGACCAAGGTGAAGTGAGCCACGGATGTACCGAAGAATGCGGCATAGAGCATTCATATGAGGCTCTCGAGGATAATGCATGAACAAGCAAATTTTTGCTGGACCACGAATGAAATGTCTGGTCGGGTGAAGGTAAGATATTGCAATGCCCCGGCTAAACTTCGATATAATGTTTGGTCTTTGACGGGAGGTCCAGATAAGGCACCGAGTTTGCAACCGGTATCCATAGGAGTGGGGGAAGAGTTGCAAGAGAACATGTGTGCCCGTTGTAGAATTTCCAACGCACACTTTTGTTGGAACAAAAATAGGGCGGAAGCATGTTGTTGAACCGAAATCCCCAACAAATAACCGAGGGGGCCAAGATCTTTCATGGCAAACTCCTTGCTTAGTTTGGATGTAATGGCCTGTCGAAAAGACTCGGAAGATGCCGTAAGCACGATATCATCAACGTACAATAATAAGTATGCAATATCATGACCATTATTATAAATAAACAAGGAATTATCGCAAAGACTTTGGTAAAATCCCAATGTAGAGATAAATCAGGCTAATCGATGATACCCTGCCCTTGGGGCTTACTTTAGGCCGTATAGCGCTTTCTTGAGGCGACAAACATGATTCGGAAATCGGGCATCCCGAAAGCCGGGAGATTGATGCATAAATATGGTCTCATTGAGCGTCCCATGAAGGAATACGTTCTTGACATCCAATTGGTGGATATACCATTGACTGGATAATGTAAGAGAAAGAACGATCCGTATCGTTGTCGATTTAACCACATGCTAAATGTCTCTCCACGGTTCAAACCCACTTGTTGAGACCTGCCATTAACATCCAAACATGCCTTATGGCGCTCGATAGTGCCATCCGATCGAAACTTATGAGTAAAACTCCACATGCATCTAATAATGTTGGCACTCGACGACCGGGGAACAAGCTCCCAAGTCGCATTTCTAATAAGTGCATCATATTCATCAAAATGGTCGTTTTCCAGTGAGGATCGTTAAGGTCCAACACATGAGAGGTAGGAATAGGAGAGACATGAGCGATAGATGTGTGAAGAGCATAACGGGGGTTTGGCTTGATGACACCGACTTTGATAGGGGTGACCATAGGGTGAGGGACTTGGGATTGTGGTGGCGAACTCGGTTGTGGAACCGTAGGTAATGGTGAGGTGATGGACCGAATGGGGGAGGCGGTGTTGGGCCGAATGGGGGAGGCAGTGGTGGGCGAGGGAGAGAGTGTTATGGGAGAGGATAAGACAGACGTAGAGGGAGGGGAAGACGCATGCATGGGAGGAGATGACATAGACGTAGGGGGAAAGGAGGGAGGACTAGGAAGCATGGAGGGGGTGGATCAAGAAAATCGTATGAAGGAGATTCCTTTTGTGTGTTATAAGTGGCGAAAGGAAAACGTGATTCATCAAATGTGACATGGCGCGAGAAGATTATTTTGTTTTGAACGGTGTCAAAACATGTATATCCACGATGAAGCGTGGTTGAAGTTTATGAATGAAGGATGAAGGGTTGTGAGGAAAACAAAAGCATCCAAAAATACGAAGGTGGTGGTATGACGGTTGGTTTTGGTAAAGTATATGGGTAGGCTTGAGGTAAGAAAGTGTTTGGTTAGGGAGAATGTTATGGAGATAAGTGGCGGTTTGGAGCGCATGAGACCAAAATGTAGAAGGAATAGAGGCATGAAGGAGGAGTGTACGGGTCATTTTGTTGATGGTTTGGATTTTACGCTCGACTTTACCATTTTGTGAGGATGTGTATGGGCATGAAAAAAGAAAGCGGATGCCTTGTTGTTGACAAAATGTGTGGAACGCATCGTTGTTAAAATTGTCACATTGAAACGTTTTTATTTGTCTTTCAAATTGAGTATGAACGTATTTATGGAATGATTGAAAAATTAATAAGGTTTGTGATTTTGTTGCTATAGGAAAAGTCCAAACAAAGTTAGTGTAATCATCAAGAAATATAAGATAATATCGTGAACCACTCGTACTTATAATAGGAGAGGTCCAAATATCGCTATGATTAATATCAAAAGGAGCACACGAAAACGTAGTGGAATCATGAAACGATAATTTATTTTGTTTGCCAAGTTGACAAGACGCACACAAACAAGATGAAATAGTTTT
The DNA here is from genome assembly GCA_033807775.1 of Saussurea involucrata. Taxonomy (NCBI): domain Eukaryota; kingdom Viridiplantae; phylum Streptophyta; class Magnoliopsida; order Asterales; family Asteraceae; genus Saussurea; species Saussurea involucrata. The sequence continues at coordinate 166,033,374 of CM066320.1, forward strand.
ACTAGCTAAAGAAGAAATGACATGACTAAGTTTATTGAGAACGGGAAATGCCGGATGACCAAGATGATCGTGCCAAATAGTAGATAAGACAGCGGTGAGCACAGAAGGTTGAGGAAAACTTTTACTCGGAAGAAGAGGATATAGGTCCCCTTGACTATCACATAGCATGAGAGACTTGCCCGTCCTAAGGTCCTTCACACAAAAACCAGTAGGATCAAATTCTATAGAGACCGAATTATCACGTGTAAATTTACGATCAGAGATGAGGTTTTTAACGATATTTGGGTGAAACATCCAAAAATCACGGCAAATTTAAACCATAATTTCATAAGGTCCAAGACAACTATTTCCAAAGATTTTATACATAAATGGAGAAGTCATAACAAGGTTCGTATATACATCCAACTATTATAAACAACCTACTAATCTAATCCATAACATGCGCGATCAGATTATAAAGGTTGTCTACAATCTCCAAAACATCAATGTTTTCCCTAACTTCTCCATTACGTCATCAAAAGTATAGCTTTGGAATTTCTCGACACTCATCCCTGCTTATCCCTTCCCGAGCTATTACCTGGTAAGAAAAGTTAATTTGAAAAGATTAGGCTTACGCCTAGTGAGAACATCCAGTTTTCCAAATTAACATTTTATAAGCTTTGAAACCAAAAGTAAGCAAAGCGTATACACAAACCTGATTTGCCATCATTCTTACCGTACTCATAACATCTTTCGATGACGGGAATATACCCGATTCTATGAATATGACTAACTCTAAGTAAGTCATATCATCACGTTCGAGAGCCTACTACGAATCATCACAGATTCTAGATCATTGCTCATGTCCAAGAAATTACAATTTACTTTATGCCTATTTCCTGGAGTGGAAGTAGAGATTACAATTAAACTCATGCCTATCTCTTATCTTCCCATAGAAATCAGGAATTACGATTTACTCACGCCTATTCCAAGATTTCTAGTCACAATACGAAATGGGAATTACAATTTACCTTATGCATATTCCTCATTTCACAATATGAAAGGTATTATGGATTCCTTCCAATTCAGATGGAAGATCCAACTGATACGCTTGAACTCTTATTCGTTTAGTTATTGTAAAAGGTCCAAGAAAAGGAGGACTTAACTTTCCACGCTTTCCAAACCTTATTATACCCTTCCACGGGGATACTTTTAACATTACCCGCTCCCCAACTTGAAACTCTTTCGGCCTTCTTTTCAGAACAACGTAACTATTTTGTCGATCTTGAGCCGCCTTCATGTGCTTCCGAATCTCTTTTACTTTATCGACCGTTTGTTGTACAATTTCAGGACCAACAAATTGTTTTTTTCCAGCTTCTAACCAACACACTTGTAAAGCCCGTATCCCGGTATGTATTTTCGTATTATTAATCTTTTTTTAAGCTATTATTTAACGTGGTTTCCGTTAACGGGATTAGACGATTTGGACCTAATTGTTAAATATGTCAACTATTCTGTTGGTTTGCGAGAAGAGTTTAGTTGAGGGGCCAAAAGTGGCAAGGGGGCCAAACTTGTGCATGGGATCAGCCAAGAGACACCCCTTCCCCTTCCCCTTCGGTTTCATGTTAGTAACCCCCAAGAACCTTTAGCCATCTCCCCTCCCCCTTCTTGTTGTTTTCGGCCGAGAAAGGAAAAGAGAGAGAGAGAGAGGAATCGGAAGAGAGAGGGAGGAAGAGAAAAACCGAGAGAGAAAGAGAGCAAGGGTCGAGAGGAGGAAGGAGGCGATCACCGGCGTGAGGGAACCAGAGTCGGGAGTGGTCGGAAAGGAGGAGGAAGAGGGATTCCGTTAAGGTAAGTGTCTCGTTCGTTTTATTTGATGTTTTTCCTCGTCGGAGAATGTAAACCGCCACCACCACCGCCGTAGCCACGGCTGTCGGCGGTGGGGCCGCCGCTGCACGCCGCCGCGATGGCGGCAGAGAGTGCGTGCGCTTGCGGGTGTGTGGGTGTGTGCGGGTGTGTGGGTGTGTGCGGGTGTGGGGTTGCGGGTGATGTTGGGAGGTTTCGCCGGAGGTTATCGACCGCAACCACCGTCGTCGCCGCCAACCACCACCACCGCCGGAGGCGGCAGTGGGTGGTGCATGGTGTGGTTCAGCCCATGTCAACCCTAAAACAGTAAGTCATGTTGCTTTGCGGGTCTGTTTGGATTAAGACGTCTCATTGGGTTCAAGTTCAAAAGGTTATCATTTTATGTAAATTGTACAGTTTCTGCCCTGTTTTGTAAAAGTTATAACTTTTGCTATGAATGTCGGATTGGGATGGAGCTGGTGCCAAACGTTCCCATTCTGAGTCTAGTAACTTTTATATGTTTTGTGGTAAAACCAGTTCGGGCCATAGCTAGTGTCAAATTGCCATTTTATACGGACAGGTCCTGTTTTAGCTTCTCTGAGAGGTGTTTTTGTAAAATTCATATAGAGTGCTAGGAATATCGTTAGGACGCGTGCGATACGTCCCTGGAACCGTAAGACATTGAACTTCCTGAATGTGGAATTATATTTTTGGTTTGATCAGTTTAGCAGGGGTAAAATGGGTCCCGAACAGACCTGCGTTTTTAGTATAAAAGCTGGAATTTTTAGTTTCGTTAAACTAGTAAAAGTGTCGTGAGTTGGGACCTTCCGTTGACGTTTTTAGTGCGTAATTAGGTGGGAAAATGTGAGGAAGGTTGACGTGCTGGTGTTGCGGCTCGGGAGCGCGTCGCTTTGCTTTGAGGTGAGTTCTCTCACCGCGTAGTTAGGAATTTCATGCATATCGTTATTTTGTGCTACGTGTTATTACGTGTTATTACGTGGTTACGTGAATTAGTTGGGATGCGATATCTAGTTGTGATCTGTTGAATGTGTATGTGAATTATGTATGCTTGTGTTCACCTCAGTGGGACTGGGGGGCTCGGTGGGACCGAGGGCTCGGTGGGACTGAGCTAGTACAATTGTATTATCTTTACTCGGTGGGACCGAGGGCTCGGTGGGACTGAGCTTGTATCAATGTCTTTACTCGGTGGGACCGAGGGCTCGGTGGGACTGAGCTTGTATCAATGTCTTTACTCGGTGGGACCGAGGGCTCGGTGGGACCGAGGGCTCGGTGGGACTGAGCTTGTATCGATATATTTTTGGTGTGCTCGGTGGGACCGAGGTTCGTATTTATACGCTAATTGTTATGTGGATTTATATCCGTGGTGATGGTGATGTTGCCTACTGGCGAGTAGGGGCGATATACGTGGGGTTGCTACCTGCGTGTGTGATAGGATTCACTAAGCGTTTAGCTTACCCTTTTCCCAATATGTTGTGATTTCAGGTGCGAGCGGCAGTCGGGCTTGACGGTACACACACTAGGCGCGGAGTGTCAAGAATTGTTTAAGTTTCACTTTCAAACCTTTGGATTTTATTTTATGAAATTTCCGCTGCATAAACTTTATTGACTGTTCGAGTTAACGACGTTAACTTCATTTGAGTTACGAATTATTAAATTGTGATTGTTTTATAATGAAATGCATGTTTTTAAAATTTTAAATTCCTTGTAATTTTTGGGACGTTACAACACTGGAGTTCTACATTTCCGTCCATACAAGGCTTCGAAAGGTGCTCTTCCAATACTGGAATGATAACTATTGTTATCAAACTCCACTAATGGTAAATGCGTATCCTAGTTACCTCCAAAATCTATCACACATGACCTGAGCATATCTTCCAAAGTCTGAATAGTTCTTTCACTTTGCCCGTCCATTTGTGGATGGTATGCAATGCTCAATTTTACTCTTGTGCCCAATTCTTCTTGTAGTGACTGCCAAAACCTTGATGTAAATCGACTGTCACGATCAGAAACTATAGACACGGGTATACCATGTCTTGACACCACTTCATCAATATATAACTTGGCTAACTTATGAATTGGAGAAACTTCTTTCATTGCCAAGAAGTGAGCACTTTTGGTTAACAAATCCACGATTACCCAAATAGTATCGTTACCTTTTAACGTTCTTGGTAACTTCGTCACAAAATCCATGGTAATCTTATCCCACTTCCATTCAGGAATCTCCAAGGATTGTAGACTTCCATAAGGTCGTTGATGTTCAGCCTTTACCAACGAACACGTCACACATTTCTCTACACATTGTGCCACATCTAATTTCATAGCTGGCCACCAATAGTGTAGCTTCAGATCTCTATACATCTTAGTACTTCCAGGATGTATAGAATATTTAGACTTGTGGGGGTCTTCGAGAATTAACTCTCGATTTCCTCCCACCTTTGGCACTCAAACGCGACCTTGGAACGGTTTGACCCCACGACCATCTTCAATCAGTTGCAGACGTTGTTTGACCATGACTTCCTCTTTCAGATTTTCTTCTAATAATGCTTTCGTCTGTGCCACGTTGATCCTTTCTATCAAACTTGACGTCACATCAATCCTGGCGTTAGTCGTTTTCAAGCATCCACTATATTCTTTTCTACTTAAAGCATCAGCCACAACATTTGCTTTACCAGGTTGGTAATGCAATTCACAATCATAGTCCTTAAGTAGTTCTAACCATTCCCTTTGCCTCATATTTAACTCTTTCTGATCAAAGACATGCTTCAAGCTCTTATGATCAGTGAAAAGAGTATACTTCGTTCCATACAGATAATGTCGCCACGACTTCAATGCAAATACCACTGCTGCCAGTTCCAAATCATGGGTATGGTAATTCTTTTCATGTTCTTTGAGTTGTCGTGATGCGTAAGCAATCACTTTGCCATGTTGCATCAATACACACCCCAAACCCATCTTTGACACATCATTATACACAACCAAATCTTCTGTCCCTACTGGTAGTGCAAGGATAGGAGCTTCACACAGCTTCTTTTGTAATATCCTGAAAGCTGACTCTTGCTTTTCAGTCCATACAAACTTCACATTCTTCCGAGTTAAAATAGTCAAGGCAGAAGCGATCTTTGAGAAATCTTTTATAAACCTCCGGTAATAACCTGTCAGACCCAAGAAACTCCGTATCTCTGATGCGTTCTTTGGTGTTTCCCGGTTCGTCATTGCTTCAATATTTGCCGGATCCACTTTGACCCCTTCAGAAGTAATCACATGACCAAGAAATTGTACCTCTTTTAACCAAAATTCACATTTTGAAAATTTTGCGTACAATTTCTCCTTCCTCAGAACATCTAAAACTTCACGAGGGTGACATTCATGATCGACTTCATTCTTTGAAGAAAAAAGTATGTCATCAATGAACACAATGACAGACTTGTCTAAGAATGGTCGACACACTTTGTTCATTAAATCCATGAACATAGCTGGAGCGTTTGTCAACCCAAATGGCATCACAAGAAATTCATAATGGTCGTACCTCGTTCTAAACGCCGTCTTGGGAACATCTTCATCCCTTACTCGTACTTGGTGATAGCACGACCTCAGATCAATCTTGGAAAAACATCCTGCGCCTTGGAGTTGATCAAATAAATCATCAATCCTTGGAAGCAGATACTTATTTTTAATAGCCACCTTATTCAGCTCCCTATAGTCGATACACATTCTCATAGTGCCATCCTTTTTCTTGACAAATAATATCGGAGCTCCCCAAGGTGAAGAACTTGGCCTTACAAATCCCTTGTCGAGCAGTTCTTGTAGCTGAGACATCATCTCTTTCATTTCAGCCGACGCTAAACGGTACGGTGCACGGGCTATCGGTGCCGCTCCAGGAACAAGATCAATTCTGAACTCTACCTATCGTTCTGACGGTAAACCTGGAAGATCATCAGGGAATACATCTGAGAATTCACGTACTACCCTTATGTCTTCCACCTGCTTCTTTTCTGCCTTAGCATTCAGAACATATGCTAAATAGGATGAATATCCTTTTACTAGACATTTGCGTGCTTTGGCAACAGAAATTATCGGAACTTCCCCTTTTCTCTTTTCCCCATAGATAAATACAACATCATTTTCGGGCATAGGGATCCGTATTAATTTCTTGGCACAAAGAATTTCCGCCTGATTGACTGTCAACCAATCCATACCCACGACTAGATCAAACCCCCCAATTTCCATCAACATCAAGTCAATCGGAAATTTCTTTTCTTCTATCATAATCATACAACCCTCAAGTCTTTCTTGGACTAAGACTTGACCCCCGTTAGCTATTTCAACTACTAAGGCATCTTCCAAGGTAGTGACAGGCATAACTAACTTTTGATAAAACAACTTTGACACGAAAGACAAATTGGCGCCACAATCAAATAATATTCGTACGGGAATAGAATTAACGAGAAATGTACCAGAAACAACATCTTTAGATTCCTTTGCCTCATCAACCGTCATATGAAATGCTCGGCCCGTTGGCTTAGGAGTATTTTGTAACACCCTCGAATTGAGAAAAAGCAACAAAATAAAATTTTCGATAATACATCCAAATAATAGGATTCTTCCTATAAACCAATACGAGGAATACCTCAATTTAATGTCTATGATTAACCTCAACAAGTTATGATCCAAATTTCATTACAAAGACTAAAACCACATCGGGTGTTACTCAACCCAAGTACAAGTTGGTAATCCCAAAGATGAATGCGGAAGAATTCACTTAACCAATTCACCTCTCGAGCACACTACTAGCACTCGACCTTTCACAGTGTCACTAGAACTACTCCCAACCTGAATCTGTTGCACATGCCGGCAAATAAAAAGGGTTAGGCTAACGCCTAGTGAGTTCAAGAGTTTATAGCATGATTTAAATAAATCTTGAATGAAAGTTTTACGACATAGATCATGATTTCCAAAAGAGTTTATGAGAAAGATGTAAATGGCTCATTTTCCAACGCACCCAAAATCTATGAGAAAAGTTCCCAAAATGTATAAAGCGTTTTCCAAAATGAATTCCAATCCCAACTCACTCAAAACGTGAATAAATCCATATTATGCGAAACCTTCAAACACGGTTGATGGCATAACACTCAACCCATAAATCATGGAAGAATAATCCATATAAATAAAATACTTCACCAAAAACATGATACGAACCAATACTCACGCGAACGTAAAATGTAATGAAGTCCAACAACCATAAATATGGAAATGACCTGCTTCATTTAAACTTTAATATACATGGATGGGAATCCAATATTAAAGTCATCAATTGCAGTCAATCGTACAAGACCAACGATAATAAAACATGGACATTATAAAATCCCAAGTAAGGTTGGCCGACGACGGGGGAGACCCGTATCCATTGAGAGTGGAGGAACACAAAAGTATGTCACTCATACAATGTTAATCGTACGACACTTCACGACATAAAAGCCCAAGTGTCCCATACGAATCCTTTCAAGACACACCCAAAGAGACAGTTGACCTTAGCAGAATATTAACATGAATACCACCAAAGGCTCGACATAAACGGGGATACAACCATGGCATTGCCCCGACATGACGAAGGTCATAAACGGCCGTCAATCATACCTGACAGCTCAACCGGACTCAGCCCTCCTAGTGTACCCTTGAAAAGTAGAGGTCATAAAACATGGGGCCCGGTCAAATCCCGCAGCACCTAGTAGACTGTAACACCCTAAAAACAGGGCTAATTTAAACCTCAAATTATAACAAGATTTAAACATAAACTTTCTAAAGTTTATACATAAGCAAAGATTCAACCTTGAGGATCATATTTACATATATAGAGTTCTTCAAATAACCTATTAATCTAATCATGTCACTATAATCAGATTAACTAGGTTATCTAAGTGATCTATTCAAAACCTCAGTATTCAAAACTTCTTTGCTAATCCAAAAGCTCTCGTCCCACATCCCTTTATCTTCCCGAACTAGTACCTGGTAAGAAAACATCATTTGAAACGATTAGGCTAATGCCTAGTGAGAACATTCAGTTTCAAAATGATATTTAATCAAATTAAAGTAAACAAGGCATAACCAACCTGGTTTACCCTTTTTCTTACCACCAAATGAAACCATTCATCAATATCAGTTTAAACCTGATTACATGACTACGAATCTGACACTCAGTCAATCGTTGCTCATGTTCCAAATCCATGACTACGAATCTGACATTAAGTCAATCGTTGCTCATATTCCAATTCCATGAATACGAATCTGACATTAAGTCAATCGTTGCTCATATTCCAATTCCATGACTACGAATCTGACATTAAGTTAATCGTTGCTCATATTCCAATTCCATGACTACGAATCTGACATTACATCAATCATTTTGCATGGTCCAGAGCCACACTACGAATCCTCACAGATTCTAGATAATTACTCTAATCCAATAAATCGCAATAACACATGCCCATTTATTGGAAAGGAAGTAGAGATCACAATTACTTATGTCAATCCCTTTTCTTCCTTAGAAATCGGGAATTACGTATATTCCACAATTTCTCACACACATCAGAATAATGATTAACCTTCATCTATTCCACGTGTACATAACCACTAGTGCCTATGGATCCATACCACCTATTTGTACTCGTACATGTATTTACTTAATATAGATTCCTCATATCATTCAGTATGAGCGAATTATATTTATACCTCATAGATTCCTCATATCATTCAGTATGAGCAAATCACATTCATTTCATATTTCTCTCATACCATTCATTATAAACAAATCACATTTATTATGTCAATTTCTTATAACATAAGTCTAACCATCATACATCATCACTCATGGTCCTTAAATATTATTATAATCCATCCGTCCATTAAATCCAATATTTAAAACTCGTATAGTCGTCCATCAAAATTTATCCAAAACAGTTCATTTATAAAATACACTTTACCATAATTTAAAACGTTATAAAAAGGGTAAGGTAAGAATGAACTCACCTGTTAGTAGACGTGTCACTCTTTATTTGTTTCCGTCACTAACTTCACCAAGATCTAAAATACCATTTATATAATAAACTATTATTAATTTACTGCACATGACTCTCTAAAGACTAAGAATCCTTGATATCTAAAAATTCTCGTCTCATATCGCAACCAGCTAGCTGCGATATCCCTTGTCGCAATACACAACATATGTCGCAATCAACTACTGCGACACAGTGCCATATCGCAACCCACTATTGCGACATAGTGCCATATCGCAACCAACTGTTGCGACATAAACACCATATCGCAACCCACTATTGCGACATAGTGCCATATCGCAACCCACTATTGCGACATAGTGCCATATCGCAACCAACTGTTGCGACATAAACACCATATCGCAACCTTCTGTTGCGATACCACTTCCTTGTCGCAACCTAAGGTTGCGACATTCATGAATATCGCAATGCACTACTGCGATATACATGAATATCTCAACCCACTGAAAATCATCTTAAACCCGGATTTCATCTTTTTAAACCATGTTTGTTTCTATAAACATGCAGATATGTTTAACACTACTTATAGAACATATCTATCAACCCAGATTTATCATATCTTACAAAATCATTAAAACCCATTTCTAAACCCATAGAAAATGCATCTATATTTACATAAACATAACAAGTTGAGATGAAAGACATACCTTTGTTATCAACACTTGGTATTCTTAAATCCTTGCTAACAAATCAACCTTTCTTCTTCTTTGATTTTCTCTCTCTGCCTCTCGATTTCTTTCTTGCAGTAAAGAACCCCACAAATATGCAAGATATTTAAAATAACTTCTTTTCTTCTTTTGACCAACAAAGAGTCGGTTTGATTAAAATAAGAAACCAACCAAACCCCAAACTATGATCACATAACAACTTTGATCCCTCATCTTATAAATTAAAATTAAAGTTTACCCCTTTCATATTATTCCAATAAAACACGTAATATAACTTACTCGGGGATAAACTATAAAATTAATCTTATTAAATAATTATACCCAAATTATTTAATATACCCGTCGTAATTCTTTTTATAGAAAAACGAGATGTTACATAGACCATTAAATAAAGACTGACATACGTGCTTATGGATCCAATGCAACACAGCCTACAATGACATGCCCATCCCGGAATGACTAAAGCACCCGATCATGTAAATATCAATAATGTGAAATAATATGCAATATGTTGCAATAAATGCAAACCATAAATAAGACTCCACATTGAGCCATCAAAACCGGACAAAATGTCCCCAAGACTTCCTTAAAGTTAAAACCGAACAAAATGCTCAAAACCCATTGGACCCATAAATAACGGTCCTCATTATACAAAATGCATTTAGGCATCGTTCAGGTAAACATATACCACAAAATCATCATTAACCCAAAACTTGACGCAGGTTAAAACAAAGGGTTTCTCCAAATGGACTCGTACCCTTATAATTCTCAAAATGACTCATGACACTAAAATGTGTCTTTTTCCAAATGGTTTGTAAAATCAGTTATACCCACATGATTAAACCATTGAATAAGCTTCATTTGAGCAATAAATCATTTAAGGACATATTTATGATTTCTACACATCAAAATATCCCAAAATCCCAAATATGGGTGTTTTACAAACTTTATAAAGTTAAACACTTCAAAAGGGTCAAACTTACCAAATAACTCAACAATTAATAATTTTAAGTAAAACACACAAGTACTTGGAAAATAATATTTTTGGCATGTACAACGTTATCGCAAATCAACATGAACTCACCTTGCTAGATTTAGGCTAAATCTAGATTTCCCCAAACGTAAGCTCCTTTGAAGAAACGCGAATCCTCAAGCCAATTCTCCAAAAACCTAGATCCATAAGTTTTCAACAATCAATAACCAGATCTAACCATGTAGAATCATTCCCCAAACATTTTTCATCAAAATACCAACTTATACCAAAACCCTAATTTCATAGATGAAGAAGGAGAAGGTTTCCTTAACCAAGCATAACCAAAATTACACCAATAATACCCAAAATGGAAGAGAAGGTGAAAACAACAACAACCTAGCTTTTGGTAGAGAGAGAGATTACCTTCATCACTTGAATCCCTAAAGCAAAGCTCTTAATCTCCCACAAAAGCTTCAAGCTTCCATATCTTCAACAATGGTGGAAATGGGTTTGGTTTGAGTGGAGAAGATGAAGAAGATGAGGAAGGGTTTAGGGTTTTCTTGGGGAAGAAATAAGTCTAGAGAGAGAGAGAGAACTGAGTTGTGGTGGTGAAAAATGAAATGAGGAAAGAGGGAGAGAAATGTCTTTAAAGCAAACAAAATATCTCATCAGACACATCGCGGACGTCGAGCTGGAAGCCCATGCGGACGTCCGGCCTTGATCTGTCTGAACCCCCATTTTGCTCTGTTGCTTCCGCGGACGACCCGCAAACTTCCGCGCTGACGCGGACGTCCGACCTTGCGCCCATGCGGACGTCCGCAAGTCCAAAATTCAATTTTTGGGGTGTTACAATCCTCCCAACCTTAGAATGATTTCGTCCTCGAAATCTAGATCCTTTACAACCAAAGGCTAACCAACTCAACGCCGACCATGTTTCATTAGCTTCCAACTTGAATCTAAATTCCCCCACACAGACTGCTATGACACCTCAAGCAAACCCTTACCAACAAAGTCCTCTCGGGTACATTATACTTATGTTCGGGTGAACGCTCCATCCACTGGAGTAACTTCCAACCAGACTACTTCGATTGTCTCCCAACCTTAGGTGTTCCATACTTCCCCAACGGCAGACTCGAACTCCCAATCAATCCACATCCACATGTTCTTAAATTTTCTCTCCATACCCAATTGCTCCCACTGCTAACTATCACTTAATTCTAACGAGCCCTAATAGACTCCAAAACCTGCGGTCGTCACTGACCCTTCGATTATACAACTCCAAGAATCCGTCCATATATTAATCATTAAATCGGCAAATTCCTTTACCACTCAAGGAAAGTCATTCTACTAAATCCACTTATTACAATCTGAACTTCTTAAAATCGCTACAAGCGATACGATCGTCCCTTAAGATTGGACTACAACACTCCAAATACGCTAATGGTTCTTGACCTCGAACCCAAAAAGGTTGACACCTAGTTATACCACCAAGTTTTGAACCCCAACGGAACCCCACACGCGAGTTTCATTCGTCGAGCATTCCCACAAAACCAAGGTTATCAATATGGTGTCCATAAGGTCCTACACGTCCTTTATGCGAAAATTGACTAAGACCCAAAACAAAGTTGTCAACAAGACGATTACCACCAACATTAACAGGAAACACCACGAGTCTAACCTTCCAGTTACAGAAATACGCCGACTCTATAAACAGCACTACTTGGCCTACGGTACCAACACGCATTAAAATACCCAGCCTTCCACTGTCGAAGTTCTACACACACTTACTCTTAACCGGGGTTACTTAACCTTTCCAAGGTTCTAATGAGTTCAAGGTTTTCAAGTGAAATACTTAGCGAATATGCCAATCGAAAACGTTTATAGAAAGTTTCAACACGGAGGTTTTATATCAATTTAATTGCACACACAAAATCTACTACTATCAATTCGGTAGTTGTGCAAAAATGGACACGCTCGTCCCACATATGAAAATCATATTGAAACCATTTCATCGTAATTTATGTTATTAACAAGACGCAAAAGCATACTAAACAATTCTTTGAAATGGACCGCTACGGTTCCAGCATGGATTGATGTATGTCATGCACGTAAGGTAATTTCCTACTTTAAGTAGTGTGCAACAAGGAGATTTGTAAGTACTTCACAAAGAAGTTTAAACGACATCCGATTCCAAAAATTCATCCTTTAGCCATAAAATGACATGAAAACAAGTTCACCCACAAAGTTTGCACGCGTTGGTTTCTTTCAAAAAACAGTGAAACGATTCATAAATATACTTTGGTTAAAACATAAAATGATTTGTGTCAGTTCCAAGTTTAAAGACAACAATCAATACGTTTTCATCATTCTAAGGCATCGACTAAAACATCATGAGGAAATCTCAAATTGGAGTATGCATGCAAACTTGTAACACTTTCCTAGTAGTTTTCTTGAAATGAAATAACATACATCAGATGGTTCATACGAATTTTCAAAAGATTAAATTCTTTAAATCAATTTCAAAATTTTCTCATTTGGTCATATAATGACATATGAGCAAAACCTCTTTGATAAGACTCACACACCTTAATGTGTTTTCTCAAAACTAAACCAAAAAGGTTTACAATTTTCCAAAACGTTCATCAAGCCAAAATTGACCAAATGTCAACGACTCACATTCGGGTTTTCAAAATGTACTGTATCGTAAACCGTGCATAAACCCCACAATCCTAAAACGTATTTTGACCAAATGATCTCCATTTATGCAATAACTCCTTAAAACACGCTATTTGTTTATCAAAATGTCGAGGATGAGTGTCTACCAAGTTATGCATATCCCTAGGCCAATTTAATGCATTTGCGTAAAATGATAATAAAATAATAATTTAATCAAAAGCATACAAAGCAAATCGTTAAGAAATACAATCAGTATGTTCTTTCATGCATTACTCACGCCACGTATAAATCAATTCGTACATTGAATAAATTGCAACAAAATGTGCTAACACAAATCTTTGAAAGAGAAATTACGCGACACCAAAGTTCCAAAACTCATCCCTTTTTGGTCGTCTTATAGCATAAAATAATATTTCTCAACAAAACCTGAATGAGACAAAATGCCCATCATAACTTATAAATTCTCACATAATAAATGGTGTATCCACATTACGAAATTGCACTCACGCGACACATAACGTCGTAAAACCTAAACTCCATGAAACTCAATGGGCTCAATAGCCTCAAATCAACCAAATGACGCTAAACCTTTCGTCTCTAAAAATTGAATTGCATAAAGCAAAAAATATGACTTCGAATGTCAAAATTCCGAAAATTCTCTTTTTGTTGTAATACCATATAAACAACATTGTTCAACCGAACTCGCATTAAATAAATTTTTCAATAAAGCTTGACATAGACATAATGGAAGATAATTTTCCGTCCAAACCTTAATATATGTAGAGGAGATCCAATGTTAAGGTCATAAGCCGTAGTCATTCGTCCAACACCTTAAACAACATTAAAACATGGATATCACTGTACCCGAAAATAACGTTCGACAACAACAAAAAAATAAGCAAGTCACAAAGTTTGCAATTTCCCGCAATAAAATGAGTTCATGCATGTTCAAAACCATGATTTAAAATCTTGTGTGTGATAAACGTTTTCCGAGATTTTGTAACACAATCCACATAAGGATTTGAAACACAAGAAATAACTGATGCAATTTATTTTTAAAAATAAATTTTGTGCATGAATCTAGTCGACACTCAACGTCTCAAACCACACTCCTCCAAGTTCCTCCGGTCCACTATTGTCATCCGGAAACTCAAACATCTTAAAACAAATTGAAAGTTATATTGATTCACTTTACAACTTCTCCTCGAAGTAAGGTCGATTCAATAAGCCTATGGTTCTAATCCAACCATCAACTTCGACCCGAAATGGTCCACTTAATACAATTAACATGCTTATTGTCACTCTAAGTGACTAATGCTAAAATCGTCAATCTCTTTCAACGACTACTTGCTTAGAAACTTCTTCACTACCCCAACGGTCATCACATTAAAGTAGTTCAAGTATGCACATGTAACTAGTAAGTTCACCATAACACTGGCCAGGTGTCATTATGAACGTACCGTACATGATTATCCTTGCTACTCTTGACGCGATTCTCGTTTCTAACGACTCCATCGACCTCAAAACATCCTATCTTAATGTGCTTAATGGTGAAATTTCACTATCATTTACTTAAAAGAACACTAGTTTGAGTCTAGGTATCCAAAATCAACACCTAATTCTCTCAAACTTATGCTCTGATACCAACTTGTAACACCCTCGAATTGGGAAAAAAACAACTAAATAAAATTTTCGATAATACATCCAAATAATAGGATTCTTCCTATAAACCAATACGGGGAATACCTCAATTTAAAGTCTATGATTAACCTCAACAAGTTATGATCCAAATTTTATTACAAAGACTAAAACCACATCGGGTATCACTAACCAATTCGACTAAAACCCAAGTACAAGTTGCTAATCCCAAAGATGAATGCGGAAGACTTCACTTAACCAATTCACCTCTCGAGCACACTACTAGCACTCGACCTTTCACAGTGTCACTAGAACTACTCCCAACTTGAACCTGTTGCACATGCCGACAAATAAAAAGGGTTAGGCTAACGCCTAGTGAGTTCAAGAGTTTTATAGCATGATTTAAATACTTCTTGAATGAATGTTTTACGACATAGATCATGATTTCGAAAAGAGTTTATGAGAAGGATGTAAATGACTCATTTTCCAACGCACCCAAAATCTATGAGAAAAGTTCCCAAAATGTATAAAGCGTTTTCCAAAATGAATTCCAATCCCAACTCACTCAAAACGTGAATAAATCCATATTATGCGAAACCTTCAAACACGGTTGATGACATAACACTCAACCCATAAATCATGGAAGAATAATCCATATAAATAAAATACTTCACCAAAAACATGAGACAAACCAATACTCACGCGAACGTAAAATGTAATGAAGTCCAAATACCATAAATATAGAAATAACCTGCTTCATTTAAACTTTAATATACATGGAGGGGAATCCAATATTAAAGTCATCAATTGCAGTCAATCGTACAAGACCAACGATAATAAAACATGGACATTATAAAATCCCAAGTAAGGTTGGCCGACGACGGGGGAGACCCGTATCCATTGAGAGTAGAGGAACACAAAAGTATGTCACTCATACAATGTTAATCGTACGACACTTCACTACATAAAAGCCCAAGTGTCCCATACGACTCCTTTCAAGACACACCCAAAGAGACAGCTGACCTTAGCGGAATATTAACATGAATACCACCAAAGGTTTGGCACAAGCGGGGATACAACCATGGCATTGCCCCGACATGGCGAAGGTCATAAACGCCCGTCAATCATACCTGGCAGCTCAATCGGACTCAGCCCTCCTAGTGTACCCTTGAAAAGTAGAGGTCATAAAACATGGGGCCCGGTCAAATCCTGCAGCACCCAGTAGACCATCAAATAAAGACTGACTTACGTGCCTATGGATCCAATGCAACACAGCCTACAATAACATGCCCATCCCGGAATGACTAAAGCACCCGATCATGTAAATATCAATAATGTGCAATAATATGCAATATGTTGCAATAAATGCAAACCATAAATAAGACTCCACATTGAGCCATCAAAACCGGACAAAATGTCCCCAAGACTTCCTTAAAGTCAAAACCGAGCAAAATGATCATAACCCATTAGACCCATAAATAACGGTCCTCATAATACAAAATGCATTTAGGCATCGTTCAGATAAACATATACCACAAAATCATCATTAACCCAAAACTCGACGCAGGTTAAAACAAAGGGTTTCTCCAAATGGACTCATACCCTTATAATTCTCAAAATGACCCATGACACTAAAATGTGTCTTTTCCCAAATGGTTTGTAAAATCAATTATACCCACATGATTAAACCATTGAATAAGCTCCATTTGAGCAATAAATCATTTAAGGACATATTTATGATTTCTACACATCAAAATATCCCAAAATCACAAATATGGGTGTTTTAGAAACTTTATAAAGTTAAACACTTCAAAAGGGTCAAACTTACCAAATAACTCAACAATTGATAATTTTAAGTAAAACACACAAGTACTTGGAAAATAACATTTTTGGCATGTACAACGTTTTCGCAAATCAACTTGAACTCACCTTGCTAGATTTAGGCTAAATCTAGATTTCCCCAAACGTAAGCTCCTTTGAAGAAACGCGAATCCTCAAGCCAAATCCTCCAAAAACCTATATCCATAAGTTTCCAACCATCAATAACCAGATCTAACCATGTAGAATCATTCCCCAAACATTTTTTAAAATCCCAACTTATACCAAAACCCTAATTTCATAGATGAAGAAGGAGAAGGTTTCCTTAACCAAGCATAACCAAAATTACACCAATAATACCCAAAATGGAAGAGAAGGTGAAAACAACAACAACCTTGCTTTTGGTAGAGAGAGAGATTACCTTCATCACTTGAATCCCCAAAGCAAAGTTCCTAATCTCCTACAAAAGCTTCAAGCTTTAATATCTTCAACAGTGGTGGAAATGGGTTTGGTTTGAGTGGAGAAGATGAAGAAGAGGAGGAAGGGTTTAGGGTTTTCTTCGGGAAGAAATCGGTTTAGAGAGAGAGAGAGAGAACTGAGTTGTGGTGGTGAAAAATGAAATGAGGGAAGAGGGAGAGAAATGTCTTTAAAGCAAACAAAATATCTCATCAGACACGTCGCGGACGTCCGGCTGGAAGCCCATGCGGACGTCCGTCCTTGACCAGTCCGAACCCCCATTTTTCTCTGTTGCTTCTGCGGACGACCCGCGAACTTTCCGCCCTTGCGCCCATGCGGACGTCCGCAAGTCCAAAATTCAGTTTTTCCAATTTTTTGGGTGTTACATATTTGGCTTCCTTCCTTGATCTCCACCCTTCCTTAGCTTTGGGCAGTCTTTTCGGAAGTGACCAGATTGTTTACACTCAAAACATATCAGCCCTTGGATGGGACAGTTTGCAACTTGGTGCCCAGTCTTTCCACATTTAAAACATTCATTTGATACCACCCGGCATGGGCCAATATGTTTGATTCGGCATTTCTGGCACCAGTTCGGTTCCCGTCGAGACTCAAAACGAACATTCTTGCCAAATGATTTAGATTTCTGAGAAGATTCCGACCGACCTTCCCATTTTCGTTTCTCTCCCCCTTGCATCTTCTCTTCCTTATCTCTGGCATATACTTCCTCGATTATCTTAGCTTCCTCGATCGTCTCCCTCAATGTCAAGGCTTTAGAATTTCGCACTCTTGACATCATGTCAGTCGGTAAGCCTTTCAGATAGGCTTTAATCTTTTCTTTTTCAGTTGGGGCCACATGCCCCACTAGATTCAGCTTTTCCAAGAATATTCGAGTATATTCTCTTGCTAGCAAATTTCCATTCTTAAGAGTTTGAAACTCTTCTTCAATTCGGTCCATTTCATTCTCGTTGCAATACTCTTCTAGAATCTTTCTCTTGAATGACTCCCACGTCATGGCGGCCAAAACCGGAGCTGTTATTGTCGACGTCACAATGTTCCACCAGGTCAAGGCATTTACACGTAACATTTGTGCTCCAAACCTGACCTTTGACTCTTCGTCACACTCGCAAGCTCTAAAGGCTTGCTCCATTTCTCTAATCCAATTCATACAAGCTATTGGATTATCTGATCCAGCAAACCCCGGTAGCTTGCAGCTCAGAAATGTTTTATAAGAGCAAACTCTCTCCACTCTCATGTTAACATTCAACACCGTGTTAACAGGCGGAGTTACAACACCAGTTCACGTCTCAGATCTTTGTGACTCGGCACTCATGTCATTTAATACCTTCATAAACATTTCTGATTGTTGTGCCAGTGCCACATTCATTGCTCGCATCATATTGTCCATCATGCGAGATTCCATTGTAGATTATGTTGTCACCGGGTTAGAGATACCGACAGTCGTTCTTTGTGTTTGACTTTCTCCTCCTCCTATTATAGGTGGCCTTGGTGGACTTTTGTAATTTCCAACCCTTTCAGGTTGCTTCTCCGCCACCCATTCATTCACTGGCTTCTCTTTTGAAGAATTAGGGAATCTGATTGGTGTATTCACCATCGTATTCTGAGATACACAAAAGATAACCATAAGAATGGCTATACATACTCAAACACAGGAAACATACTATAACGTTCATTAATTGCTATAACAATTTAGAAACAAGTATGCTTACGTAACAATATATTCATAACTTAATTCATCTCAGCTTAAGTCTAGGTATCTCACGATCTTACTTAGTTCACTTAAACTACAGCTCTGATACCAAACTGAAACATCCAAAAATCATGGCAAATTTAAACCATAATTTCATAAGGTCCAAGACAACTATTTCCAAAGATTTTATACATAAATGGAGAAGTCATAACAAGGTTCGTATATACATCCAACTATTATAAACAACCTACTAATCTAATCCATAACATGTGCGATCAGATTATAAAGGTTGTCTACAATCTCCAAAACATCAATGTTTTCCCTAACTTCTCCATTACGTCATCAAAAGTATAGCTCTGGAACTTCTCGACACTCATCCCTGCTTATCCCTTCCCGAGCTATTACCTAGTAAGAAAAGTTAATTTGAAAAGATTAGGCTTACGCCTAGTGAGAACATCCAGTTTTCCAAATTAACACTTTATAAGCTTTGAAACCAAAAGTAAGCAAAGCATATAAACAAACCTGATTTGCCATCATTCTTACCGTACTCATAACATCTTTCGATGACGGGAATATACCCGATTCCATGAATATGACTAACTCTAAGTAAGTCATATCATCACTGATAAGTGCTCAATTTTGAGTACTTAAGCACTTATTTCTTTAGATTAGTTAGGACTTTTTTATTCTAAAATCCCAACTTTGAGTCCTTTTTATCTTGTTTTACTTTCTTGGAGCTAGGAATCATGGTTAGCTTGTTTTACTTTATTGGTAGGCTAATATAAGCATTTTTTAGGAAATCAGGCAAAACAGGGTATTGCTGCAACATTGGAACAGCAGGGATCTGATGATCAAGGGGCTGAAGGAGACGGCTTAATGAGCTGGAAATTGATATTTTGTGATTAAATCTGATATTTTGTAACCCCTGAAACACTCTTTAGATTGTAATGGTAGTTTAAGTAATGGTTTAGTTTGGTATTCTACTTTTGGCTAACTAGTTGTACTATTTAGTTAGGCTTAGTTGTACTTATTTACCTAATATGCCATCCCCTTTTGTTATAAATATAGGGGACATCTTACCTTTTGGATAACCCACTTGAGAACTGATCTAAAATCAGTCCTAAACCCCTGTAGTTTATTTTCCAGAAATCATCTTCATGTTCTTCATGTGTTCTTCAAATCTTCAAGTATTCTTCCTTTAATTTTTCTTTGTTCTTAGATACACGAAGGCACTGCTGCAGCACTGGGCAGTATCCCACTGCACATTTTCGTCTCGTTAATGTTCTTGCATCTTATGTCTTATGTTTAATGTTCTTGCTTTTCAGTATATATTCTTGTTAGTCATAGATTTACATTCCATTTGTACTCTTGTCATTTATTGCTTATTACTTACATTCTTGTCTTTACATTTTTAGCCTTTTACTTTAGTTAGTTTTCATTTCCAAGTATTTTACACTTCCAATCATCATGTTTACTTTCCTAGTATTTTGCATTTATTTTGTTTTATTTAGTGTAATGAGTAGCTAATCTTGTAGCTTGGGTGTGAGACAAGGGGTGTTATGATGACCAAAAGAAAGTAGGCATTTTTGTGGCAAAAATGAGGTTTTATTATTCAAATCCAAGTTTCTTACAGATAATAGAATCCTTTGACAAATTGATCAATGTATAGTGTTAAAGTGTCATGGACCTAGAGATAGGCCATTGAATAGCACGTCAATTTGGATGACTTAAGGGGTTATATCGAGAGAGTAACTTGCAATGAGAGTTGTTACTTTTGTTTTCTAAAATGATTCATTCTTGATAAGTTATCATTTTCTCAAGGGATTAAAATGGAATAGATTTAGAGATAAGCTATTTAGGAGTAAAACAACTTGGGAGGTATGGGGGTTATAACGAGAGAGTAACTTTTAACAAAGAGAATTTGTTTTGCCATATGCTTTGAGAACTCCATTTCCATCGTTCCATTATCTTGGGTTCTGCTCAGAGATGAGATTGCTCTAGCTACTGGAATCATGGGATGGTGAGAGTCCGAGAGGAACGTGTCTCAAAGTAGATAATAAAACTCGTTTTTGTCACTACTATGCTGCAGCATCACTACAGTTTCATGCTGTAGCATTGTAGCATTGTTGTAACATTGGTCTGCTGGAATTTGGTTTATCATAACATCACAAGTCTTACACCCTTGCTTCTCTTTTAATATTGTTAATTAGAACCTGTGTTAATCATCAACCAATCAACCAAAAGATTTTCTTCCAAATCATCTTCAGAAATCATTTCTTTCATCATACTTTTGTAGCAATTTTAACTCCAATCTCTGTGGGACGATAATCGGTATCTTTACCACTTTATTACTTGATAAGACGACATAGTTCTAAATAAGTATACTTTCTTATTGGTTCTATTAGCACACGTCTGTAGGTGTATTCAACGCATCACACACATCAAGTTTTTGGCGCTGTTGCCGGGGATTGGTAAGCTAAAACTCTATAAAAGTATTTTTAAAGATTTGGTTTTTCTAGCACCGTTGGGAATTTTAAAGATTTTCTGAAAGTGGTGTATGCCAAGAATATCACGTGGGGAACTTTTCGAGTTAGATCCGGATATTGAGAGAACTTTTCATCAAAGAAGAAGAATTCAAAGAACATCAAACTCTCTCAATATGGACGGACCCCCACCCGGTTTTGAAAATAGACCACCAAATCCACCACCTTTAGAAAATCACGTTCGGCCACCTTTGGAAAATCAAATGAGACCACCTTTAGAAAATCCAATTCGGCCTCCACCAATCTTTGGGAATAATCGTCAAAATCCACCTTTTCAACAAAACCCACCACTTTTTGGTAATCCACCGTTTATTCCATTTCAACAAAATCCACCTTTTCAACAACATCCACCACATAACAATGAGGAAGGGGGTGATAATGGATCTATTGGTAATGAAGAACCACTTAACATCATTGATCTTGCAAACTCGAAAGATGGAAGAATTATGGACTACGCAATCCCAAATTTTGAGCAATTGAATTCTGGGATTGTTAGGCCACATTTAGATACTTTACATTTTGAACCAAAACCCATCATGTTTCATATGTTGCAAGCTAATGGTCAATTTGCCGGATTACCATCGGAGGATCCCCACTCTCATTTAAAATCTTTTATGGAGATCACCGATGTTTTTCTAATCCCTGGAGTATCTCCCGAAGCCTTAAGGCTCACTTTATTTCCATTTTCTCTAAGGGATAAGGCAAGAGTATGGTTCAATTCATTAACACCAGGTTCAGTACCATCTTGGGGTGATATGGCTGAAAAGTTTTTACGAAAATATTTTCCACCTACCCGGAATGCTAAGTCCAGAAACGAAATTTGCATGTTTAAACAAATGGACGATGAAGCAATTTCCGATGCTTGGGAAAGGTTTATAGAATTATTAAGGAAATGCCCTCACCATGGCATTCCCTACTGTATTCAACTCGAGACTTTTTACAATGGACTTGATTCCAACACAAAACAAATGCTCGATGCGACTTCAGGAGGGGCCTTTACCTTTAACACCTACAATACCGGGTATGAAATTCTTGAAAAGATTTCTGCAAATAATGGACAATGGGCTGATCCAAGAGCTCAAATTTCAACTCAAAAGAAGTCTGTCGGGTTGCATGAGATTGATGCATACACTGCATTGACAGCTCAGCTTGCTTCCATGACTAATATGCTTAAAAACATCACTTCAGGTCAAGGAGCACAGCCACCTGTCACCAAATCTCCTGCACCTGTCCTTTCTGTGCAATGTGTATGTTGTGGTGATGAACATTCTTATGAACACTGTCCTCATAACTCTGAATCTGTAAACTATGTTCAAAACAGGCCTAATCCTCACTCCAACACATACAATGCCAGTTGGAAGCAGCATCCTAATTTCTCTTGGAATAGTCCATGTTTAAATCCACCTGCACAAAAACCACAAGGGAATTCTAATTTTCAAAATCAAGCAAGCAGTTCTCAAAACCACTACAAGGGAAATTTTCAAAGCAACCATCATCAGAATAATCGTCATCAAGGTTTTCAAAATAATCAACCACCTTTTCAAAACCAAAAGCATGCATCTCCACATGATGACTCAAATCTTTCTTTGGAAGCACTCATGAAAGGGTTTATGACCCAAACTCAAGCTTCAATCAGAAATCTTGAAACTCAAGTCAGTCAACTTGCTTTAAATCAAAGCACTAGGGCCTCGGGAACTTTGCCTAGTAATACTGAAATCCCAAAGGCCCCAGGAAAGGAACATGTGAAGGCTGTGACTCTTAGGAGTGGAAAAGAATTACCTGAAATTGTGGAGAAGGAATTTGGCCCTTTGACCAAAACAGATTTTGATAAATTATCCAAAGCCAATTCTACTCCAGAAATTCAAATCAAAAAGAGGACCAAGACCCTAAGATCACTAGTTCAAGACCATCCAACATGTCCAACACCACAAGCATATTGGAACCATCTGGCTCAAAACTTTCAAACAAATCTGTTATCAAACCAGTTCCCCCTTACATTCCTTATTCCCAAAGGATGAAGAATGAGAAGGAAGAATTGCAATTTAAAAAGTTTTTGGATGTTTTCAAACAATTGCACATCAACATACCTCTTGTTGAAGCAATCGAGCAGATGCCCAATTATGCCAAGTTCCTGAATGATATTTTCAGTAAAAAGAAGAAGCTGATTGAGTATGAGACTGTCGCCCTCACTGAAGGTTGCAGTGCTCTGTTTTCCAACAAAATACCCCCTAAGCAGAAAGATCCAGGGAGTTTTACCATTCCTTGTTCAATAGGTGGGAAGGAAGTTGGACAAGCCTTGTGTGATTTAGGTGCCAGTGTCAACCTCATGCCCTTATCAATTTTTAAAAGCTTAGGGATAGGAGAGGCAAGACCTACCACTGTCACACTCATCTTAGCAGACAAGACCATTGCCTATCCAAAGGGTAAGATTGAAGACGTGTTAGTCCAGGTTGACAAATTCATTTTTCTGGCTGATTTTATCATTTTAGACTTTGAGGCTGATAAAGATATTCCTATTCTTTTAGGAAGACCTTTCTTAGCCACGGGTAGAACTTTGATAGACGTCCAGAAAGGAGAATTGACCATGAGACTTCACGACCAAAAAGTCACATTCAATGTTTTCAATTCCTTAAAGTACCCTAATGATATGGAAGACTGTTCAAGCCTAAGTACCATTGAGTCATTATGTCATGAGGAAGAAGACAATCAGACTTGTAGGATAGAAGAGGAGGATGAGGAAAAAAGTGAGGAATATGATGATGATGATGATGAAATTCCCATAGAAAAGGAAATTGTCCCTTTGGTTGCTGCAGCATTTGAGCTGCTGGAAAATAGTGAGCAAAAACCGACCATTCCGTCCATAGTCTCACCACCCGACCTGGAGTTGAAGAAACTCCCGTCTCACCTGAAATATGCCTTTCTAGGAAAAGAAGACAAATTACCTGTTATAATATCAGCTACCCTAGAACTGCATCAGGAAAGGAAGTTGGTGGATATGTTGAAGTTACATACCAAAGCCATAGGTTGGACCATTGCTGACCTTAGGGGAATTAGCCCCTCTATTTGTCAACATAAGATCATCCTAGAAAAAAAGAATTTCAAGTCCATAGAACCACAAAGAAGACTAAACCCTGTTATGAAAGAGGTAGTAAAAAAGGAAATTTTAAAATGGTTAGATGCAGGAATTATTTTCCCAATAGCCAGTAGTTCTTGGGTTAGTCCAGTCCAATGTGTGCCTAAAAAGGGTGGGATCGCTGTCATTTCTAATGACAAGAATGAACTCATCCCGACTAGAATAGTCTCCGAATGGAGAATTTGCATGGACTACCGGAGACTAAACAATGTTACTCAAAAAGACCATTTTCCTTTACCTTTTGTTGATCAAATGTTGGACAGGTTAGCTGGAAAAGAGTTCTACTGCTTCTTGGATGGATACTCAGGTTACAATCAGATAGCCATAGCACCGGAAGACCAAGAGAAGACTACTTTCACTTGTCCTTTTGGCACTTTTGCTTTTAGGAGGATGCCTTTTGGACTTTGCAACGCACCTGCTACTTTCCAAAGATGCATGATGTCCATATTCTCTGACATGCTTGAAAAATCCATTGAAATATTTATGGATGATTTTTCTGTTTATGGTTCATCTTTTGATCATTGTTTGGAAAATCTAAAACAAAGTCTTGAAAGGTGTAAAGAAACTGACTTGGTTCTTAACTAGGAAAAATGTCATTTCATGGTTACAGAAGGAATTGTCCTTGGTCATTTAATTTCAAAAAGAGGAGTTGAGGTAGATAAAGCTAAACTTGAAGTTATTGAAAAACTACCTGAACCAACCACTGTTAAAGGAATCAGAAGCTTTCTTGGTCATGCTGGTTTTTATAGACGTTTCATAAAAGATTTTTCAAAGATTTCAAAACCTTTATGTCTATTATTACAGCAAGACCAAAAATTTGATTTTGATAAGGATTGCAGAAATGCATTCCTTACTTTAAAGAAAGCTTTGGTAACTGCTCCAGTGGTTGTTGCTCCTGAATGGGACAAACCTTTTGAAATCATGTGTGATGCAAGTGATTGGGCTGTTGGTGCAGTTTTAGGTCAAAGAAAAGAAAAGATTTTTCATACCATCCACTATGCAAGCAAAAACCCTAAATGAAGCTCAAATCAATTACACAACAACTGAAAAAGAGTTATTAGCAGTGGTTTTTGCATTTGAAAATTTTAGATCATATTTGATGGGAGCTAAAGTCATTGTTCACACTGACCATGCTACCATCAAATATCTCATTTCAAAGAAAGATGCAAAACCAAGGCTAATAAGATGGGTTTTGTTATTGCAAGAGTTTGACTTAGAAATTGTAGATAGGAAAGGGGTGGAGAACCAAGTGGCTGATCACTTGTCTAGGTTGGAAAAGTTAGTTGAAAGTAGGGAAGGTGGAGACATCATAGAAACCTTCCCTGATGAAAAGATTCTTATGGTGAAAACACAGCTGCCATGGTTTGCTGACATAGCTAACTACTTAGCTTGTGGCATCAAACCTTCTGATTATACTCACCATATGCTAAAGAAATTTCTCCATGATTGCAAATTTTACATATGGGATGACCCTTTTTTGTTTAAACTTGGTACAGATCAAATACTGAGAAGGTGCATTCCAGAATCAGAAGTGGTAGCAATCCTGCAGCATTGCCACCAGTCAGCTTATGGAGGACATTTCGGAGGCCAAAGAACAGCAGCTAAAGTGCTTCAATCTGGTTTTTATTGGCCTACTCTCTTTAAAGATGCCCATAATTTTGCACAAAGATGCAATGAATGCCAGAGAAGTGGTTCCATTTCTCAAAGAAATGAAATGCCTTTGAATGGGATCTTGGAAGTTGAGTTGTTTGATGTTTGGGGAATTGATTTCATGGGTCCATTCCCACCATCTAACAATTGTCAATACATTCTTGTTGCTGTTGATTATGTGTCCAAATGGGTTGAAGCAATGGCATGTGTTTCAAATGATGCAAAAACTGTTGTCAAGTTTTTACAAAAAACAAGTTTTTACAAGGTTTGGTACCCCTCACGCACTAATTAGTGATGATGGTACCCATTTTATAAACAATTTGTTAAGTAAAGTTCTTGAAAAATACAATGTGAAACACAGAGTTGCCACTGCTTATCACCCACAAACAAACGGTTTAGCTGAACTCTCAAACAGGGAAATAAAGGGGATTTTACAAAAAGTTGTCAAACCAAATAGAAAAGACTGGGCTTTCAAATTAGATGATGCTTTATGGGAATACAGGACTGCTTTCAAAACACCTTTAGGTATGTCCCCATACAAGTTAGTCTTTGGAAAGGCTTGTCGTCTCCCTTTAGAGTTAGAACACAAAGCATACTGGGCTATAAAGGAGTTGAACATGAACTTAGATGATGCTGGTAACAAGAGGAAGTTACAACTCTGTGAACTAGAGGAACATAGGAACATGTCCTATGAGAATGCCAAACTCTATAAAGAGAAAACCAAAAAATGGCATGACAATAGAATCTGGCATAGAGAGTTAAAAGCTGGTCAGAAATGTCTTTTGTTCAATTCTAGGTTGAAATTGTTTCCGGGTAAACTTAAGTCTAGATGGTCAGGCCCATTTGTCATACACAAGGTTTATCCATATGGGGCTGTAGACTTAGTTAACCCGGAGGACAATAGTGTGTTCAAAGTCAATGGACAAAGAGTGAAGCTATACCATGATGCTGCAGCATCTCCACAAAATTACCCTGTGGAGGTGATTTCTTTGTGCTAAAAGCTTCTAAAAGCTTCAAACAAAGATGGGAACTATCTTTAAAAGTTCCAACTATCCTTGTAAATATTATTTTAATGCATTGTTATATTTCTGTATTAGTTGAGAGTGATGTGTTTACTGATGTGCAGCCAATTAAGCAAACAAGAGAAACCAAAGGATGTTGAGTCAATACTGCAGCATCAGGGGGGTTCGTTTTTCTTTCAGGAAAATCAGTTGGAAAATCAGAGGGGAATTAAATAAAATTCTATTCCAGAGAATTTAAGGAAAGGCATTAAAGAAAAAGGGCTGAAAAGAATTCTCAAAAGAAGCTAACTAAGTCAATTACCTTTTTCCAACTAGATGAAACATACTGTTGGGATCAGGTACACACCAAGTACACACATAGCCGCTAGTTGTACTTTCCTTAAAACTATCCTTTGAGTAATACCCAATTTACAGCTGGTTTTCTATTCCCCATATCAGATAAGTACAATGTCCTTTCATATTCTTCCTAAAATAACCCTCAGCTAAACCCTTTTCCTAGTTAACCCACTCTCTTCATCTTCTATCTCTCTTGTCTCTATTCCTCACGAAAACCACCACACTCAACCACAAAATCAAAATACCCTCTTTCTCAGTGGATCGAAGCCTACGATTTCATGGCAAGAGTGAAGCGCACCCTACCTCGAGACCCAAATGCAGAAGGCGAAGCCCTAAATGTGCGACGCAGTGGAAGAAATAGGGCTGTGGTTCGCCCCCTGTTTCGAATCGAAGCCCTGAAATGGTGATCTTGGAGGACGATTCTACTCCTCCTCTATGTCGGGTACCATTCGCAAAACTTTCGCCAAAGAAAAAGCCAGAGAAAGGTGAAGGTTCGGGTGTGGAGAAGCAAGCAAAAGCACCCACAGCACCCCCTGTTTCAACTGAAGTTCGAGAAAGCACGTCAAACCATCTTGCTATCGTTCCCTACAGAGGTCCGCATTCTGCATCTACAAAGAAGGGTAAGGCAAAGGTATCATCTTCTCTAATCACCTATTTGAATGAACTGATTGCTTCCAGTTCAAAGAATGATCATGGTAAACCCATTATTTCCACAAAACTAAATGTGGCTTTCTTTGAGCCTCTGGAGTTTGTTTGGCCATTTGGACCGTCGGACTCCACCTCAGATATTCAAAAATCTACTACTAAAAGCACTGAGGTGGAAGACTTTGAGATAGAAACCATCCAAACATCCCCTGCGATTCAAACACAGCCCATTAGTTCTACTTCTGTGGATTTGAGATTCTTTAAAAGAAATGAGTTTGATTGGTCTTTTGGACCTCTTCACTCCACCACAAACATTTCAGAAGCTATTCATAAAAACAATGTGGTGGAAGAAATTGAAGAGATGACCATGGAAATGCCACCTACGGTTCACCAAAGTCCAATCAACACCATTCCTGATTTAAATGAAACCATTTGGGAAGATGAGGACGAACCATTGATTGAGAGAATACCTCCTAGAAAAAGAAAGTATTTGGGTAAAACTCATGCAACAAAAACCACAGGGGTTGAGCAGTTAAGAAAAAGAAGTAAAAGATTGATCGAGGAAGGTGAGCCATCTAGAACAGAACCCTTAGAGACAAATTATTATGCTGCAGCAGCTGTGCAGCATGAACAATCTGTAGGAAAGAAAAAGAAGGATGATGTGATTGTTAAGTTTGTAAAGAGACCTGTTAGACCAAACCATGGCTTCAGCTCTACAGCTGCTGCCAAAATGTGGCCAAAGTTTCAGAATAGGATAGGTCTGCCTGATAAGGGATTCGATGAGCAAAGCATTAGAGAGTTTCATTTTATTAAACAAGTGGTAGAAACCCAAGGGCTGGAGAAACTTTGTGAGATCCATCACTCTTACAATCTCACATTGATCCGAGAGTTTTACTGTGAGTTGGCAACCAACTCATCCTCTATACTGACTGTTAGAGGCATTCCAGTCCACCTTACAGCTAAGAAAATCAACAGCTTCCTGTCACTTACTCCACCAGCAAAGACTGAGTTTTATAAGCTGGTAAACAATGCAACGTTAAATGACTTACATGAGGTGGCTGATGCTCTAGGTAAGCCTAGAACCACTTGGGAATACCACTCCAATCTCATGCTGAGGACCTTTAAAGCTTCTAACCTCTCTGCAGATGCCAATGTGTGGATAAATTTGGTGAGACATTCCATTTCACCAACCACACATGACAGCACGATATATGTGGAGAGAATGTTTCTGCTATTTGGTGTTATGACAGGAAAAATAGTGAACTTGGGGAAGCAAATGCTGAGAAGTATAAGGGAATGTGCCACAAGAGCAAAAGGGAAGTTCTATTTTCCAGGAATGCTGACAAAGTTGCTGGTGGAGATGGGTGTCCCGCAATACAAGGACGATTTGATAGTGAAAGAACAAAGGGAGAAGTCTGAGATTGATTTGAGAGCAGTGCAGAGGCTGCGGGATAGAAGAGAGAAAGGTGTTGGGACCCTTGACATGGTCAATATGATGCAGGACGTGCTGAGCCAAAACAGCACCCTTTTGGATACCATCTTGAAGCAGAGGAATGAGTTCATAGAGAAGGTTGAGGAGTTAAGGTTCGAGGTGAAGACTGTTGTTGCTGAAAGAAAGAGGAAAGCAAGAGAGATGGGCAGTTTGGGACTGCCAAAGCTGAGAAGGTTGCTGAAAGAAAAGAACCTGGAGATTGCCAAACTGCAGCAGGAAAACCGAAAGCTGAAAGCAGTGGTTGTTGTCAAGAATGGTGTTGCAGCACTCAAGGCTGTTGGGCCTCAGGGCACTACCATTTTTGGGCAGAAATAGCCTACTCCCAATGAGTAGGGCAGGTTAATCATGAACTCTTAGCTCCATTTATTGTTTTAATTTTTGTTATTTGAGTCTGGGATTAGTTTTTGCATATTTTAGGTTTATTTTCTTGCATTTGGGTCATGAATGAGTAGTGTTAGCATGTTTGCATAGCCCAAATAATTTCACAAGTCCAAGACCATGTCTTTAGGTTGTTCATGCTAGAATTAGCCTCAGAATTGCTTGGGACACAATTTGGTCCACATTCTACACTCATCACGGAAATGATCTAGGCCATTGTTCTTTTCTCCCATTTTTAGCCACTTGAAACCATTGAAAATACATCCTTTCCTCCATACAATGAGGACATTGTAAATCTCTTAGTTTGGGGTGGGGGTGCCTAAAAATGACAATCAAAGGCAAAGCCTTAGCAAACATTGCACGTCAAGAAAAAGTGGTTAAAAACACCAAAAACACCAAAAATGCCCCATAGGGGCAGGTGTATGTCATCAAAACAGAAAATGCATAAAAAAATTGAAAAATCCAATGTGATTTGATGCATGGGGAGAGAAAAGGCAAAGTGAGAAAGAAAAAAATATGCCAAAAAGAGAGATCCAGTTCACTTAAAGTCCTAGTAATTTGTGATGAGTATGATGTGTTGACTAGAACAAAGAGAATGTGAGGCTAACTTATGGTTTATGGTCACTAAAGAAAGGGGACTTTGGTCACTTGGGATTTATGAAAGGCTATGCTATGCATCCTTAACATGCTCACACTCATGATGTGTAACGACCCCGATATCCCAATATGCAAATAACATATATTCATACCATAATATCATCAAAAGATACATTATATATTTATAACACATTCGGTCCCAAGGTCTAGGTAACATAAAATAAACGAGTATAAATTTTTCGCGGAATACAATACATGTTGATCAATAACAAAGTCATGGGATCAAAACATAGTTATGTCATCAACACAAAAGTCTTCACAAAAGATATCCACGGCATAAACTCTTCACTTGCCCTTACCTGAACCACCACCTGGAATACATATTTTTAAAATAGAAAATGAGGGTTAGACCTAATGGTCTAGTGAGAAAATCCCTGCTAGTTGAAACCTGCCAAGAATCCATTTATATAAAACCCTTATATATACAAGTACACATATATTATACGTAATTAAATACCAACCAAGACTTGCGTTCCGAAATCCACTCATTCCCCCTTATTCCTCCACAATTGGCCAAACTAGTGGTTGCAAGCCAACTAGTCAATTTACTCTGCTGTACAACATCTACAGTAAACACGCCTGTCCGCTTACCGGAACCCGGCAACACACCGGTCCGCCCTCGGATCCCGGCCCCGTATTCTCGCAGAATACACATATAATTACGGTATACCATCATGTATATAAACATTTCAATAACACACATAATCACATTGGGTATATCACTCTTAATCCATACATACATATATTATACGTATTCCAGTTGAAAAACGTTTTAAAATAAAACTCACCTGAAACGTATATCCCAAAGCTTTTCCAAGTTAGTATCACGTATTTCCACTCTTCACAGAATCTGGAATCATATAAAATACCACATATCTCTTTTAAAAACTAAACTTACAAAATTCACATCTGGAGTCGCAACCCACTAAAAATCGCTATGAACAGTACCCAAATCGCAACCCCTTATTGCGATTCCACCCTGGAGTCGCAACCCTCTATTGCGATTCCACCCTGGAATCGCAACCCACTACTGCGATTCCACTCCAAGTCGCAATTCACTATTGCGATCCAAAACCCAAGTCGCAACCAACAACTGCGATTCCATCCCAAATCGCAAACGACCACTGCGACTTCATACCCGAGTCGCAACCAACTATTGCGACTCCGATGAATGTCGCAGTCGTTCATTGCGACTTCGATGAATCTCAGACTACTGCGACTTCGATGAATCTCAGCCTACTGCTCATTCTAAAACCCAGATTTTGCAGTTTTACTCTATGTATGCTACTGAAAACTTGCAGATATGTTCAAGACTATTATACATGTCCTATCCTTAAGCTTAGATTTCCCAAAACACCCATTAATAACCAAAACCCACCAAGAACTTAACTAGTATTCAAGAACACTCCTAAGGAATTAAAACATAACAAATGTAGGGATTGCTTACCTTGAATTTCTGCAACCAAGCTTCTTAATCCTTTCCTTCTTCTTTCCTTCAACCTCTCTCTCGATCTCTCTCTCTCTCTTTCCACAAAGATAAACACACACACACTTGATGTTTTCAAAATAGCTAAGAAGAAGGAGATACCACTCCTTGTA
This sequence comes from Saussurea involucrata, assembly GCA_033807775.1. Taxonomy (NCBI): domain Eukaryota; kingdom Viridiplantae; phylum Streptophyta; class Magnoliopsida; order Asterales; family Asteraceae; genus Saussurea; species Saussurea involucrata. Next base: position 166,065,681 of record CM066320.1, read on the forward strand.
TCCAAAAAAGGACGGTATGGAGGGAGCACCTCCATACCCCTTCCCCAACCACTCCCTAACCCATACTTTCCTTTCTTTTTTTTCTTTCTTCTTTTTCTTTTCTTTTCTTTTTTCTAATAAGAGAATGACCAAAGTAACCCTCTAGCTTTCCTAAAATATCAAAGACTAACCCTTAACTTACTTTTCCATAACTAACCAAAATAAAACTTATATAAATAAACTTCCGAATTCTAAGATACTAAAATACTACTGGTCAATTAATAATTAAAATACCTGGTTATTACATGATGTTCACTTAATGCCATCCTTGTGCAAAACTTTCAAAATTTGAGTCATTTTCTTTTAGTCTTTTTATTGCTTGGGGACAAGCAAATTTCTTAGTTTGGGGTGGTGATAAGTGCTCAATTTTAAGTACTTAAGCACTTATTTCTTTAGATTAGTTAGGACTTTTTTATTCTAAAATCCCAACTTTGAGTCCTTTTTATCTTGTTTTACTTTCTTGGAGCTAGGAATCATGGTTAGCTTGTTTTACTTTATTGGTAGGCTAATATAAGCATTTTTGAGAAAATCAGCCAAAACAGGGTATTGCTGCAGCATTGGAACAGCAGGGATCTGATGATCAAGGGGCTGAAGGAGACGGCTTAATGAGCTGGAAATTGATATTTTGTGATTAAATCTGATATTTTGTAACCCCTGAAACACTCTTTAGATTGTAATGGTAGTTTAAGTAATGGTTTAGTTTGGTATTGTACTTTTGGCTAACTAGTTGTACTATTTAGTTAGGCTTAGTTGTACTTATTTACCTAAGATGCCATCCCCTTTTGTTATAAATAGAGGGGACATCTTACCTTTTGGATAACCCACTTGAGAACTGATCTAAAATCAGTCCTAAACCCCTGTAGTTTATTTTCCAGAAATCATCTTCATGTTCTTCATGTGTTCTTCAAATCTTCAAGTATTCTTCCTTTAATTTTTCTTTGTTCTTAGATACACGAAGGCACTGCTGCAGCACTGGCAGTATCCCACTGCACATTTTCGTCTCGTTAATGTTCTTGCATCTTATGTCTTATGTTTAATGTTCTTACTTTTCAGTATATATTCTTGTTAGTCATAGATTTACATTCCATTTGTACTCTTGTCATTTATTGCTTATTACTTACATTCTTGTCTTTACATTTTTAGCCTTTTACTTTAGTTAGTTTTCATTTCCAAGTATTTTACACTTCCAATCATCATGTTTACTTTCCTAGTATTTTGCATTTATTTTGTTTCATTTAGTGTAATGAGTAGCTAATCTTGTAGCTTGGGTGTGAGACAAGGGGTGTTATGATGACCAAAAGAAAGTAGGCATTTTTGTGGCAAAAATGAGGTTTTATTATTCAAATCCAAGTTTCTTCCAGATAATAGAATCCTTTGACAAATTGATCACTTTGATAGTGTTAAAGGGTCATGGACCTAGAGATAGGCCATTGAATAGCACGTCAATTTGGATGACTTAAGGGGTTATATCGAGAGAGTAACTTGCAATGAGAGTTGTTACTTTTGTTTTCTAAAATGATTCATTCTTGATAAGTTATCATTTTCTCAAGGGATTAAAATGGAATAGACTTAGAGATAAGCTATTTAGGAGTAAAACAACTTGGGAGGTATGGGCCTATGGGGGTTATAACGAGAGAGTAACTTTTAACAAAGAGAATTTGTTTTGCCATATGCTTTGAGAACTCCATTTCCATCGTTCCATTATCGTGGGTTCTGCTCAGAGATGAGATTGCTCTAGCTACTGGAATCATGGGATGGTGAGAGTCCGAGAGGAACGTGTCTCAAAGTAGATAATAAAACTTGTTTTTGTCACTGCTATGCTGCAGCATCACTACAGTTTCATGCTGTAGCATTGTTGTAACATTGGTCTGCTGGATTTGGTTTATCATAACATCACAAGTCTTACACCCTTGCTTCTCTTTTAATATTGTTAATTAGAACCTGTGTTAATCATCAACCAATCAACCAAAAATTTTTCTTCCAAATCATCTTCAGAAATCATTTCTTTCATCATACTTTTGTAGCAATTTTAACTCCAATCTCTGTGGGACGATAATCGGTATCTTTACCACTTTATTACTTGATAAGACGACATAGTTCTAAATAAGTATACTTGCTTATTGGTTCTATTAGCACACGTCTGTAGGTGTATTCAACGCATCACACACATCAATCACGTTCGAGAGCCTACTACGAATCATCACAGATTCTAGATCATTGCTCATGTCCAAGAAATTACAATTTACTTTATGCCTATTTCTTGGAGTGGAAGTAGATATTACAATTAAACTCATGCCTATCTCTTATCTTCCCATAGAAATCAGAAATTACGATTTACTCACGCCTATTCCAAGATTTCTAGTCACAATACGAAATGGGAATTACAATTTACCTTATGCCTATTCCTCATTTCACGTCACCATACAAAATGGGAATTACAATTTACTTTATGCATATTCCTCATTTTACGTCAACGAGAATTACAATTTACTTTATGTCTATTCCACGTTTTCACATCAACGGGAATTACAATTTACTTTATGCCTATTCCACGTTTTCACATCAACGGAAATTACAATTTACTTTATGCCTATTCCACGTTTTCACATCAATTCATGTCAGTGCCTATGGATCCATTACACTTACTAGCATACTTGCATACTAACTCAATCCCATACTATCTCATTTCATACTTTAAAACGAGTTATAATGATATTCGTACTTTCAAAATGATTAAGATACTTTTCCTATCATACTGGGAAAACACTTAATCATAACACTTCATTTAGTAAATTATCCAGAACACCTATCCGGTAAACTAATCCGGAACTCAAATAATCCGGTAACATCCGGAAATAGTATCTGGAATCTCGAGTCCGGAACCATCCGGGATCAAATCCGGTATCTTATTCGGAACCTAATCCGGAAACCTCAATTCCGGAACCTATCCGGGATCCGGTAAAAACTTCCGGTATCCGGTATATTCCGGACAACCATCCGGAATCCGGTACCAATCCGGTATTCTATCCGGAACATACCCGGAATCCGGTACCAATCTGGTATTCTCATCTTCCGGATTCGTTCAGGGGTTCATCCAATTCTACCCGGTATTCATGTAACCCTTTCACATAGACATCAAATAAGCTTAATAACAACTTTTCAACTTACAGATAGATTTTATTAAAGAAAAGCACGTAGATGAACTTACCTGCAATCACGAATCTTGACGAAACCAAATCAGGAATCCAAACTTCAGACTTTCTTTCACCCACATGAATCAGAACCTAATTACAGAATGGATTTGCTTTGAGACAACAAATCTTTAGGAACGAAATTGCAAGAATGGGATGAATTTCTTACCAAATCGAATTTGCTAACCCACTCTCTGCTTGACCGACTTCACAAAATCGAAATGAGATTCTTATCACTTTCAACCGACTCCAACTTTAAATACCAAACGACTATTAACAAATGACCAATTCAACCTCCAAGTTCAAGTTCCACAATTTACTTAAACTTCGAGTCAATTACAAATTCAACCTTTTCGTTATTCCGTTTAAAATACTACCTCCATTATTTTAAACATTCATCCCAAATATAATAGTACATTAACTATGGAAATTTCGAGGTGTTACATTGGGACAACTAGAACTTGAGATAAAGATAAATGACGTGAAGAGGGAAAGATAGCCGAACCTGATTTGGTCACTGGAATATACTAGCCATTACCAACATGAATATGAGTAAATAAACAATTATTAGAAAACGAAAAGATCTTACCCGGAGTCGATGTTATGTGACTTGTTGGCCCCGTATCCATATACCAACTTCCGTTCGGTGGAGTTACGGTAAGAGTATGGAATGTAGGCTCGAGATCGGTTGGAGCATACGGTAAGGGCTCGATGATAAAGGGTTCGTGTGGTTTCATGGTTTTTATCAGTGGTTTTAGGAGATGAAGGTTCACCGATCGTCATAGTCGGCACACGGTAAGACGTCGGTCGGTGAGAAGAATGGCTAGCAAGAAGGAGGAATGGGTAGTGAATTAGAGCATCTCCAACAGCTTCCCCATTTTGGAGGAAATGGAGAATATGGGGATTTTGAGGTATGTTTTTGCTCCAACAGCTTCTCCAAAACTATCCCCAAAATGGAGAAAGTAGGAGAGAGAAGAAGTTTTTCTCCAAATATGGAGATAACCCAAAAAATGATTACTAAATGAAAGAACCAATAGAAATCTTTGAAAAAAAGTATTTGGAGAGAGAAATAATATTTTAATAGATGAATAAAATATTTTAATACTATAATCAATGTTTTATTTTTCAAAATGGGGAATCTGTTGGAGATGAATGTAATTTTTTTGGAGATTTTGACTTTTGGTTCTCTATTTTGGATAAATTTTGGGAAAGTTGTTGGAGATGCTCTTAGAAGAGAGAATTAAGAGAGATTTCTGTATGGCTCTTATACCATGACAGAATGTTTCCATTCATCCTTAACCCCCCCAATATATAGTACAATACAATCAAATAAAATAGCTACTTATAATACAAGATAATCATGCCTAACTATTAGGAAAAGATTTCCTTTGATTTCCTTCTATCCAATGCATGTGCATGATTATAGGTATGTGATTGAGTTTCCGATAATAGTTTTTATTTTTAGTTTTTTTAAAATATAACTGTCTTATCTCCGATTGTTGATTGTTTAATCGTATGGTGTAGATGTGGTTACATAGTTTATAACCTTTTATTAGTTTACAAATGAATTATCTTCTATGTATGTATTTATATGGTGTTCGGCTCAAATGAGAAATACAAAAATGTTGAGAATTAGATAAGCAATCTCAACCAGTAGTTTAAAATTTTAAAATTTTGATTTACAAGACTTTTCTAACTAATCAAGATAACAATGGAAAAAATTAATAATCCTAATTTATCTCTTATTTTTTCTATAACATTATTTGGATATTGATAATAATGAATTTTTATCCAAATTTCCACCATGACATCATTGACGATTTTACGATATTAAAATCTAATTAAATCTAATCTGCCTAAATAACATATGTGCACACGAACATCAATATTCTTCACTGGTTGTTTGAAGTGTAACCAAACGTAAAAGACCCTAACAAACAATTATCAGCCGGTATGTGAACATGTGAATCCTAACATAGATTTATATGTGAATCCTACGTGGATTACTTTACAACTTACAACCGAGATTCTAAATCAATTATAAATCCATACGTCAACATATGAACCTAAAAAGAAGTCACAAGTGAATGATAATATAGATTCACATTAAATCATAATTATAGCTTGTATATGAATCAATTTACAACTTATAAACAAGATTTTGTATCATTTTATAATTCATAGGTGAATCTTAAAAAAAATATACATATCATTATGTATCTTATCTTAAATTAAAGATAAGAGTAAACTCTAATTTTGGTCCCCAACGTTTAGTCATTTCTTTGAAAGAGGGACATGTGGTTTCATAATTCAACTTTACGTCCTCATGGTTTGGATTTTGCTTTGAAACTGGGACCTGGCCACTAACTCCGTCTAATGTCATCGTTAGTGGCAGGGGCATATTCTTCTAACCATATTTTTGTCCTCTTTTTGCAATTTTTTTGTTTTTCCTTATTTTTACAAAAACTATTAAACTCCAGGACCAATTATGCATTTAACTTTATATATATATATAGGGTCAGGTTCAAGGGAAAACCTCAAAAAAATGGAAAACTGAAGAACACCCTAGGAGCCCTTCATCTGGACGGCATGCACTTGTGCATACAGGTAATTTGTAACATGCACACATGCATATGCACAAATATAATGCACTTGTGCATAAAAACCAAAAAGTCAACTTAATTTACCCGTATGCACAAATGCATACCGTCCAGATGAAGGGCCCCTAGGGTGTTCTTCAGTTTTTCGTTTTTTTGAGGTTTTCCCTTGAACCTCTCTCTCTCTCTCTCTCTCTCTATATATATATATATATATATATATATAGAGAGAGAGAGAGAGAGAGAGAGAGAGAGAGATAGATAGTTTCATTTGCAAACCATGTTTATTTTACAAACTTTGCAACCCACCTACATACCATAGATTTTATCAATCAACGGTCAAGATCTAAATTGTATTACTTTAGGTAATAAAAATTTAAATTTATTTTATTAAATTCATAAAATTGTATTAGGAAAGAACAATCAAATCATGTCATTTTTGGGACGTGATCAAACTGTGAAGAATATTTGATGACAATGAGATATTTTTTTAATATATCGTAAACCAATAATATTTTATTAAAATAATAGTGTAACATAATGAAATTTATTAAAGTTATAGTGAAACATAATGAAACCTTATTTCATCATTGACATGGTGAAATAGTAGGAAATCATAGTGAAGCCGTTATGAAACTTTATTGAAACCATAATGAAACATAATATAGTGAAACGATTTCACCTCTAAACAAAGCTCTAAAATATATTTCATCATCCAGATTAAACCGTATTGCAACTATAACGAAACTTTATTGAAATTATGATGAAACATAATAAAACTTTAGTGAAATCAAAGTAAAACGGTAATCAGAGAAAAAATAAAAAATAATGTTTAGAAATAGTTAGAAAATACTATGGTAGATAATTTTTTTTTATATAGAAACCATAGTTAAGAATAAAAAATAATTAAAAAAACAAAATTTATTTTTTATGCATTTGATTTCATACATCCGTTAAATATATATAAAAAAGAAAACCATTATAAATATTTACAAATTCAAGATAATCATGATTACCGTCTATAATTACAAATAAATCCAAAACTAAAAAAATTCCATAAATATACCAATGTTGTGGATTGTCAATTATACCCTTTAAATTAAAATTATATAAAAATTAAATGAAAAAATTTGATTGGTTGATTTTAGTTTGTAAAGTTTGTACGATAAATGTGGTTTGTAAAAGATCTCTCCCTTATATATATAGAGACTATCGTCTCTTCTTGGAAACCACATAGACCAACGTTCTCTAGGTATCAAATCAAAATCTTTACACGCTTCTCCAATACGTCCGCATTTTGAGTACATTGTTGGTGCAAGTGTACCACATCTCTATATATTTATATATATTTATTTTGATGATTACAAACACACCGTATTATTGTTTATCTAACAATTTAATCCAAGTGTGCAGTTGTTGAAGAACACGAAGATTTAATCTGAAGGGTTCAAGACGGAAGTGTTTACGTCGTCATTATTGTTTATAACTAATAATGATAAACACCCTAAAATAATATACCACTTGGATATTTCTAAAAACCCAACAATTATTTTTTAATAAGGTTTTGAGAAGATTCAGCAAGATTTGGTTGCAGTCCTGGTAGCTGTCTTTTCTGACGGCGGTATACCGCGGCAATTCAGCCGGTATACCGCGGGTACACTTTTGCCGGTATACCGCGGGTGTTCAGCCGGTATACCGCGGCAGGTCGTGTGCATTTCTGATTGGTTGAAAGAACCTTTTCCTGACGGCGGTATACCGCGAGAACAAGCCGGTATACCGCGGGTACGTATTTCCTGTCAACTTTGCATGTAGCCGTTGGTGTGTCAGTCACCTTTTCTGACGGCGGTATACCGCATGCTTTTGGCGGTATACCGCGGATACACAATGCCGTTGGAGATGCTGATATATAAAGAAGCTGTTGGTGATGAAGAATAGTAGACAGCAGAACACATAACAGTAACAACAAGCAGCAACCACACTCTCAGCTCTCTCATTTTTAATATATATATTTTATAAAACCTTTTTTTTATAAAATATCCAAGTGTGAGATATTATACAAGAGTGATTACCCATTGTGAGTTATACTCCTCTTGTAAGTATTTGAATAACGGGTGTGTGATCCTGTACATCTCAATAAGCTGAGGCTTAGAGAACCGTTTACTTTGCTCTGTATTTGGTTTGTATTCTACCGTAAAGAATACATTTATTGGATCGTGTCGGGAAGTGTCTCGGCTGCTGGTTTATCACAGTTGGTGGTAAATCAGTAAATCTCTGTGTCAAGTATCTCTATCCCTTATCTCTTTATTTATTCCGCTGTGCTTTATTATATTTGTTTATATAAACTGCTTTGCATTTATATTTATTTATATAATCTCTGTGTATTTGTTTATATTTACACTCTTCGTTATTATTTGTATACTCTGATTTATTTATACTGTTTCTGTACTGTATTTATTTGTAAAAGATTTTTTGAAAGTAAAAGTTTTTAAATACAACCTTACCCCCCCTTAGGTTGTCTAACATTTGGTATCAGAGCAGGGCTTTCAAAAATTATCTGTTTAAATTTTTAAAGTTATATCTTTTATTTAATGGCTCAACAAAATACTTGGTTTTCTAAATCTCTTCTTATTGATTTCGAAAATTTTGATCTTTGGGCAAATTCTTTTGAACGTTATGTTCGTGGGATAAATCAAAATATTTGGGATATTATTATTAAAGGAGATTTCAAACCCACAAAATTTCAAAACAACAAAGTTGTTGAAAAACCTAGCTCGGAATGGTCCGACGAAGATAAGGATAATTGTTGTTTAAATTATCAAGCCAAAAATCTTCTCTTTTCGGTTCTTACTAACGATGATATTGAGCGTGTTTATCTCTTTGAAACTGCTCGTGATATTTGGGAGAACTTGAACATCACCTATGGTGGAAACTCAAAAGAAAAGAGAGACGAAACCCGAGATCAAAGAAATGAAGAAACTTGTCTCATCGTCGACTGCGAGAAAGAGGTATGTACTTCATACTCAAGTTATTTTAGTTGTAGTGATAACGATGATGATATTGATATGTTAAATGTCTCTTTTCAAAAATTGATTGTTCTCGTAAATAGTTTTAAAAATGAGAATGCTAAATTAAAAGAAGAATTATTATTATGTCAAAATGAGTTGAATAATTGTAAACAAACCATTGCATGTGATAATAAAATCAAAAATGAGTTAAATGATAAAGTTATCACTTTAGAAAAGAAAGCATGCGAAAATATTGTTTGCAAATCTTGCATTGTCTTAAATGATAAAATTGCATGTTTAGAGAAAATAACATGTGAAAAAGTTGTATGTGGTAAATGCAATATTCTTGAAGATGAAATTGCTTGTTTGAAAGCAAAATGTAAATCGCATGAAAAAGATAATTTATTAGCAAATGCTTTTCAAAATAGCAATGATAAAGTGCTTAAAATGCTAAATATGCCTAATCGTATAAATTGTCGTAAAGGCATTGGTTCCGATACATGTGTTGATAAATGTTCGTGTAAACCCATTAAAAGATTTTTTGCATCTCCTAAAGTTGATACGAGAAAACCTCCATATATGTCAAAAATAAAAAATGTGAATTATGGGAGGAAACCGTATGCTCGTATGTATAATGGTAATTTTTCTAGACCTAAAAATAATGCGAATATAAATGCTTCATTTTATGTGTATGATAAATACAATCGCAAAATTAAAATGGTTAGAAAATGGATTCCGAAAGGAATGTTTAATGTTGACAATCCCGGTGGGATGCGTTTGTGGTTTTAAACCATTTTTATGGTTTTGTATGTTTGTCGTGTTTGTTTTATGTCGACAACATTTTTTTTTGCAGTTTATGTTTTATACTAACTGTTAAAAGGACCCATAAGAAAAGGGTACCACGAAATATTTTCTTTGCCTTTTGTAGGTGTTTCCTGACGAGGATATAATACGTGTTACCTGCCGAGGTTACAATACGTGCTTCCTGACGAGGATATAATACGTGTTACCTGCCGAGGTTATAATACGTGGCTTCCTGACGAGGATATAATACGTGTTACCTGCCGAGGTTATAATACGTGGTTTCCTGACGAGGATACAATACGTGCTTCCTGGCGAGGATATAATACGTGGTTACCTGACGAGGTCATAATACGTGGTGATTTTTTTTATCACATAAAATTAACCGAATATTGAAGCCTTAAGATCCGTTTTGGTGCAAGTGTTTCGTATTGGTTTGTATATCTTATGTCTCTATTGCTTTCTGCATTTTATTTTATCCCTCAAATTTTATAAAATCAAATTGATATCGTTATTAATTTGAGGGGGAGCTTTTTATCTTTACCCATGAGTTTATGCTACCTCAATTATATGCATATTTTGAGGGGGAGCATCTCTCGAGGGGAAGCATACCGTCTTTCTTAACCCTTTTTTGTTTCGACAAACGGGGGAGAGAAACCGCATATGCTCTTGCTTAGCGGTTGTGTTTGTCATCATCAAAAAGGGGGAGATTGTTGGTGCAAGTGTACCACATCTCTATATATTTATATATATTTATTTTGATGATTACAAACACACCGTATTATTGTTTATCTAACAATTTAATCCAAGTGTGCAGTTGTTGAAGAACACGAAGATTTAATCTGAAGGGTTCAAGACGGAAGTGTTTACGTCGTCATTATTGTTTATAACTAATAATGATAAACACCCTAAAATAATATACCACTTGGATATTTCTAAAAACCCAACAATTATTTTTTAATAAGGTTTTGAGAAGATTCAGCAAGATTTGGTTGCAGTCCTGGTAGCTGTCTTTTCTGACGGCGGTATACCGCGGCAATTCAGCCGGTATACCGCGGGTACACTTTTGCCGGTATACCGCGGGTGTTCAGCCGGTATACCGCGGCAGGTCGTGTGCATTTCTGATTGGTTGAAAGAACCTTTTCCTGACGGCGGTATACCGCGAGAACAAGCCGGTATACCGCGGGTACGTATTTCCTGTCAACTTTGCATGTAGCCGTTGGTGTGTCAGTCACCTTTTCTGACGGCGGTATACCGCATGCTTTTGGCGGTATACCGCGGATACACAATGCCGTTGGAGATGCTGATATATAAAGAAGCTGTTGGTGATGAAGAATAGTAGACAGCAGAACACATAACAGTAACAACAAGCAGCAACCACACTCTCAGCTCTCTCATTTTTAATATATATATTTTATAAAACCTTTTTTTTATAAAATATCCAAGTGTGAGATATTATACAAGAGTGATTACCCATTGTGAGTTATACTCCTCTTGTAAGTATTTGAATAACGGGTGTGTGATCCTGTACATCTCAATAAGCTGAGGCTTAGAGAACCGTTTACTTTGCTCTGTATTTGGTTTGTATTCTACCGTAAAGAATACATTTATTGGATCGTGTCGGGAAGTGTCTCGGCTGCTGGTTTATCACAGTTGGTGGTAAATCAGTAAATCTCTGTGTCAAGTATCTCTATCCCTTATCTCTTTATTTATTCCGCTGTGCTTTATTATATTTGTTTATATAAACTGCTTTGCATTTATATTTATTTATATAATCTCTGTGTATTTGTTTATATTTACACTCTTCGTTATTATTTGTATACTCTGATTTATTTATACTGTTTCTGTACTGTATTTATTTGTAAAAGATTTTTTGAAAGTAAAAGTTTTTAAATACAACCTTACCCCCCCTTAGGTTGTCTAACATACATGGTAACGATATTATTTTTCACCGACACATCTGAACCAAACCCAAATTTTTCAGCCTGAGCAACTATTTGGTTCCCGAGTTTTAGTATAGTTGTATATGCACTGGCGGAAATCGAACTTACAAAAGTAATCCAATAATCCAATCTGGTTTAACTCCTTCCTTTTTTCAGTTTGTGGGTTTAAGGATCACCGGTGGTGTGGTTCATCGGAGTAGGTGAATGACAGTGGTGTTGGTGATGATACGACCGGTGAAGCAAGGACGATAGTCCCTGTGTTTTACACACACACACGTCATATATATATATATATATATATATATTAGTGTGAGTGCATGTATATATTAGTTAATTACATCGTCCCCCAACGGCCCAACCCCTCATGCTACGATCTCACATGTACGCAAACTCAGAAACCCACAAACTCTCAGGGATATATGTTAGAAAATAGACAAACTTGAAAGAAAAGATTGAAAGAAATCCTTGATTAGAACGTGATATAATCACTTCCCTTAGGATATTATTAGTCTCCACTATAAGGCTGTTTGGGTTACAACTAATACACCCCAGGAAAAATCTAATCAAGAGATTATGTTCAACAACTAAACATAATCATCAAGAACATGTTTGCAGAATTTTATGAAGGAGGAGAATCAAAGATCGATCAAACATGTAATAATAGCATACACATATATATAGGTATGTTCTCTAACCAATTTGGATAAGATTAACCAACTAAAATCTTATTCAAATTTAAATCAAAAGAGAAACCTGTCAAAATAACAGTCAAACCGCGCGGATACTCGCGCCAGCTTCTGTTTCATGACCCGAGCGAGCTTTGGCGCGACCTGGGTCGCGCAAATATCCGCGCCACACGCTGTTACTGCACAAAAAATTGGATTTTGTTGAACCGCACACGCACGACGTGCTAGTGCTAGTGCTATCTTTTGACCGTTAAATATATGTGCAAAATCCACACACCAAGGCCAAATCCTTCTTAGTTCAATGGATCTCTTAAACAACTCTACTAGTTGTTTAAAGATTATGAACTTAGAAAGATTTTATTACTTTTCCTATATGGGATAAGTAATAAGCCTAAGACATATATAGCTCCCTCACTCAAGTGAAATACCACTATTGTTTCTATGTGGGACAAATCCTACTATGAAGACTATATATATAACAAAATATCTCGATCTCCGGCTACAACAGTCACGAAACCACAGGACCAAATCACAAGGACGATGCTTTGATTCTCGTGATTTATCATTGCCATGATCATCATTCACTGGAAATCTCCATTGTGATGACAAACTCACCTCCTTTACACAGGGATGATTTGGAACGAACCACAGACAATCATCCTTGGAGTTACAGGTTCTCGGTGGGAGCAATTCACAAGACCAAATCATCGTTCACATGGACCAAGTCACAAGGAGTTGTAAGGGTGGGTGGCTTTTGAAAATCACAGGTTCTCAATGGGAGTTGCAGGCTCGTGATGGGGGTGAGATGAGGTTGTTTGGTCGGAGAAGATAAAGGGAGAGGAAGAAGACAAAGATGAATGAGAGGGATAGGGCTTGATAAGAGGTATGAAAACGGAGGGTTTGTATGGCCGACGATGGAGGTTTGGCTGGCGATGTGAGGTTTGGCCGGTGTAAGTTGATGGCCGACGATCATGTTATATATATATATATAGAGAGAGAGAGAGAGAGAGGGAGGTTCAAGGGAAAACCTCAAAAAAACGAAAAACTAAGGAACAACTTTATAGCCATAGGATACAAATCAAGGGTTGATATTGTTAATGGCAGTTTTGTAAATAAAAGCAAAGTCAAGGGTATATCAATATTTTACTTAAGGTGCAATGAGGGTAAAATTGGCAAAAAGAGTTTCAGATACAAATAAATCAAACCCTACGTATCATTCTAACCTCAAACCCTACCTCTCACAACCTCAAACCATAACCTCTCTTCTCTCTGCGGTCGCCACCACCGCCGACCGCCACCACCGCTGACCGTATCCATGATCAGATTTAAGAAACCCTACCCTCTCTTCTCTCTCCTCACAACCTCAAACCCTACCCTCTCTTCTCTCTTCTCTATTGCCGCCACCACCGCCGACCGCCACCACCGCCGACCGCCACCACCTTCATTTCTCTGTGTTCTCCATCTCTTCTCTTCTCCATTCCATTCCTTTCCTAGATCCAAACCCAAAGTCGGTGGATCTGACATTGTTGACGGTGTGGTTAATGGTGGCGGAAATGATCTCCGGTAGGGATTTGGATCGGAGATCCGGTAGGATGGTGGTGATGGTTTGTAGGCAAAGTTGGTAGTAAAGTGATCCATCGCAATGTGTTTCCTGGACTTCGGAGGTTGCTTCAAGTGGGACGGCCGGCGCCGAATGTGGCGGTGGCCATCATCTGCTTCTTGCATTCAGTAAGTTCCCATTGATCCTCTTTTGATGGTGATCTGTGCATATATATGCACAAGTGCATATATATCTTCTCTCATGTTTCTTCGTATTAGTAGGGTCCGGATTCATTGATATCATGTTATCTGGTGTTGAAACTTCAGATCTGTGCATATATATGCACAAGTGCATAATATGCACAAACGTAAGAATTTTCTGGAGTTCGACAGTGATGAACATCGAAGTTTTTTCCATGATGATTATCGATTTCATTTTTGGTTAAGATTTGATGGTTGAAACAGTTTCAGATCATCTTGTTTTTTGTTTCTGATCATCAAGCATCTCTCAGATTCGAAAAAGGATAAGATTTCAAGTTTTTTCCATGATGATTATCGATTTCATTTTTGGTTAAGATTTGATGGTTGAAACAGTTTCAGATCATCTTGTTTTGTGTTTCTGATCATCGAGCATCTCTCATATTCGAAAAAGGATAAGATTTCAGTGAGTTTGTATTGTTGAAAACTCGTCGCCGGAATCTGCAAGTGTTCGCCGGAATCTGCAAGTGTTCGTCGGAATCTGCAAGTGTTCGCCGAAAAACTGTGATCTCCATAATTACAGGGAAACAATTTGTGCCTTTGTTGTATTTTCCATATCTGATATAGTGCTCAAATTACCTTAATACCGTTTTCATTAATTATTATTAGTTTAATTGATGATTTTTAATATCCTTTGGATTATGTTGAATCAATGTTTATAAGAGTGTTCCTTAGTTTTCCGTTTATTTGAGGTTTTCCCCTGAACCTGGCCCTATATATATATATAGAGAGAGAGAGAGAGGGAGAGGGAGGTTCAAGAGAAAACCTCAAATAAATGAAAAACTAAAAAACACCTAATCGACCGTTAGATTAGATGATCTGATGGATGTGATTAAACAGGCGGTTACAACAATATTAACTAAACTAAAAAACCTCACCCCTCTATTTTTTATTCGAAAAAAGAAGAAAAATAAAGAAATTTCGAACGAAATATATATATATATATATATATATAGAGAGAGAGAGAGAGGAAGGTTCAAACGAGGAGCGTACCTATTTACGAGAAACGCGAGGAGCGCTTTCCATGTACTGGATCACATGTGATCCACTACTCCCGAAAAAATCGGGTAGCGGGCGACCTGGTTCGCGAGTCACGTGGAAGTCGCCCGGATCACATGTGATTTTAGGCGTGAATCACATGTGATCCACTACATGGCGGAAGCCCCCCGATCAGGTGTGAATCACATGTGATTTTGTACGTGAATCACATGTGATTCAGTACATGGGCGGTGCTCCTCGCGTTTTCTTAAATTGTTACGCTCCTCGTTTGAACCTCTCTCTCTCTCTCTCTCTCTCTCTCTATATATATATATATATATATATATATATATATATATATGCTCCTTCTTTTGTTAACCGAGTAAATAGTGTTAACCTTACAAACCCATCTAAGTCGTTATTTTTTTTTGATCAACGGTTATGATTAAATGAAATGTTATAAAATAATAAAAAAATGAAAGAAATTAAATTAAATTAAATGGAAGACAATTTTTGAATAAATTATTTATAATTTTGTAATATAATCGTGTTTTATGCACAACAAAACAAAGTTCTAAAATGCACATACATTCTAGTTTCATATATGCCCATTTATCAATTTCATATATGCACAACAAAACCAAATTCATATATGAACATACATTCATTTTTCATATGTGCACGTCCAAGACAAAGTTCATATATGCACAATTCAGAATAAATCAATAACTTAACATACAAGTGTTTGACTTTCACTGTTTACTCATAATACAAATCATATATGCGCAAGTCATGTTAAATCAAAAACTGAACATACTTGTCGTTTACAGTGAAAAAGAAAATTGTGAATATCATGCTATGAATTAGGAAGAAGAGATTATGATTAGTCTTTAAAAAACAATAAAAATAACTTCCATATTAAATGAGATAATTAAGGAAGTTTATACAAATTAAATGAGATAATTAAGAAACATGCTAAATAAGTAAATGAAATAATTAAGGAATGAGATATTAATACATGAAAAAGGCGGAAATACCCCCGTTAACAAAGTTTGTACTAATTAAACGGTTAACAAAAGAAGGTCCTTGTAGTTTGATGTTTTTTACAAACTTGAGAAAAAAACAAAAAGAATTGCAAAAAGGGGACAAAAACATGGTTGGACTATTTTGCCCCTGACTCTAACGGGCTCTTTAAACAGAGTTAGCGGCCAGGTCCCGATTTCAAAGCAAAATCCAAACCATGAGGACGTAAAGTTGAATTATGAAACCACAGGTCCCTCTTTCAAAAAAATGACCAAACGCAAGGACAAAAATTAGAGTTTACTCTAAAGATAATAAAATTCTAAGTTTTTTGATATAGTTTAGTTAAGAGTGAATTACACCGGTAGTCCCTGTGGTTTGCTTAAGTTTTGGATTTGGTCCCTAAAACAAATTATCTACACTGAGGGTCCTTAACTTTTCATTTTTATAATACCCATGGTTCCTTCACTTAACAACATTAGTAAGCAACCGTTAGGAAGGACCAATCGGTATTTGAACAAACTATAGGGATCAAAAATAGTCTACTCTAAAGTTTAATGTGATTCACGTTATTTTTTTATTAAAAAATATTTTATATATCCAATAACAAATAAAAGTTCTTATAATAAATTACATATTAAGTAAAAATCTTTATATTTATTTAAAAACTATTAAATTCACAAAAAAAAAACTTAGCCTTCAAAAATCTCAAGTTTAAAAATACAAAAAATATAGGTAAATTCACATATCTTTTAAGATGGAGTTGAAATATGCGAGCAAAATATTGAAAATTAAGTTTGGTTAACGTGAAATTTTTAATATATATTCAAGCTACAAATAATTAAAATATAGAGTAAATTACATGATTGGTCCTGTGGTTTGGTCCAAATCTGGATTGGGTCCCTTAAACAAAATAAGTACACCAGACGTTCATGTGGTTGTCATTTTGTTTCACGTCGGTCCCTGGCACTAACAGAATTTATATAAGTCCGTTAACCTCATTAACTTCAGGGACATTTTGGTCTTTTTATTCATTTAATAAAAACATTTTATAATAAAACTTAAAAAACTTTAACCTCCACTAAAAATAAGACAAGTGTCACTCCCTCACTCCTCCCTCAAGCACAACCACAACCCTATATCTCTCTCTCTCTCTCTCAACACACACACACACACACACTTCCGACCATCTTCTCCATCTCCGGTGAACTCACAACCTGCAACTCATATTTTTTTTCTCTCCCTCTCTCTTATCTCATAACCTGCAACCCATATTAAAACAACTCACATGTATATACATAAATCATATCCATACCAACCCTAACATCCACGTTTTAAACATCTCCTTACCACCTGCAAGTCTGCAACCCATTTTCATGTTTAAAAAAAAACCACCACCTGGAGTTTTAAAAAAAACCACCACCTGCAAGTCTGCAACCCACTAACCCCCTACATTTCAAAGTCACCAACACATTCTTCTCTCCCACATATAGCACTTTTAACTATATATATATATATATATATATATATATATGAGAGAGAGGAGGTTGCAGGTTTGTATACATATGTGTGCATATATCCATCCGTAGTATATATATATATATTAGAGGGGGTTGCAGGATTAGATGCATGTATGTGTATGTGTGTATATATATATATATTGTAGGTGTGTTAAAGAAAGAAAGAGGGTCATAAAAATGGAGGTGGGGTGGGTGTGGTAAGGTCAAAAAGATGAATAGAAAAATGACACTTGTCCTTACCCAATTGGTGTTTTAACAAATATTTTTAAGAGTAAATTACAATTTTGGTCCCTGTGGTTGACACTATCAAGTTTAGTCCATATTTCAAAATAATTACACTTATAGTCATTGTGGTTGTCATTGTATTTCAACTTCGGTCACTGTGGTTCTTGCTTTGTTTCGATTTTGGTCCATCTTACTAATTGTCATTAAAAAATCTTTTTACTCAAGGGTATTTTGGTCTTTACACTCTAACTATTTTATTTTAATTTTAAATAATGATATTTATATATTAATATAATGTATATTATTTAATACTTTATTTAACTTATAATTAAAAAAAACCCATCACTTCCCTCTTCCCATTCCAGTAAGTGACCACACCCCTTCCCCTCCCTTCCGGTCTTCTTCTCCGGCAAGTAAGTCGCCTTTACTGTTCATCTTTCTCTTCCTGAATCAAACCTAATAAAGTTGAACCATAGGGAAGAAAAATAAACACTAGAAGTAAGATTCGAAAACAATATTATGGAAGTTCTAGTGAAAGATTAGAAGGTATTAACCAAATCCCTTGAGAACCACAAAAAAAAAATCAAAACCCAAATCTGGAGAAAGGTAACAAACTAAGAGAATATATTCTATTGTGATGGATGTGGTTGCACAAGGGGAAGAAAGTGAAATAGGGGTGGTGTTCATGGAGGAAGGAGAAGGGTGGTTGTGGTGTTCATGGAGGAAGGAGAAGGGCCCTGGAAGAAGGGAAATGGGGGTGGTTTTGACACCCTGTGTTTATAATTTTATATATATAATATATTTTTAAAATTTTAAGTTTAAAATTTTAAAGTTAATTTTTAATATTTAAAAGAAAATGAAATAAAAATATAAAAAGACAAAAATAACCTTGAGTTAATGGACTTATTTAATAGAAATTTAATTTGAGGGACCAACATTGAAAAAGAATGGCAACCACAATGACCAAAACTGTAATTAGTTTGAAATAAAGACTATACTTGATAGTAGGTGTAAACCACAAGAACCAAAAGTGTAATTTACTCTATTTTTAATTAATAGGTAATTTGACCATTTTATCCTTGAGTTAACGGATGGATTTTAACGGTGTTAGTGTCAGGGACCCGACGTGAAACAAAATGACAACCACAAGGACGTCTGGTGTACTTATTTTGTTTAAGGGACCTAATTCAGATTTGGGGACCAATCATGTAATTTACTCCTAAAATAATAACAAAACAAAAATTACAAATTGAGATTAAGATTAGAAAACAACGATTATTCAAACAATTATAAAAATTATTACTACGACAAAATTAGGTTTATATGACGCCAATTTTTTCTTTTCAAAATGACCTAGTAAACCACTTTAATTTATAAGATAAAAAAATAAAGCATTCTATTTAAAAGCATTGCAATAAGGTTATAGGGCGTTTTTTACGTTCTAACAAGTTTTTAGAACACTTATAATACAAAGCGTCCAATTTACAAGTTTATATATATGACACTATTTTAAAAAAAGTTTCGTATAAAAACAAGCATCCTATAAAAGATGGGTTTTATTACACTATGACGTCATATAAACCTAATTTTGTTATGTTGATTTTTGTTAATTGTTTGAATAATCATTGTTTTTCGATCTTAATTTATATTATTATAGAGAACTACGGATTTGGTGCCTGTGATTTCAAAAATATCTTGGATTTGGTCCCCCAGATTTTGTTTATTACAAAATAGACTCTAGAATTCGTTTTTTCGTAACACATTGATCCGTGTCACTAACGGTTGTTAACTCTCATTCGTTAAATGAGGTGCATTTTGGTCCTTTCAATGCGTTTACCTTTGTCGAGTCTGTCCTATAAATTATAAAACCATAGGGACCTAACTTGTAATTTACTTTATTATTTATCTAATATAATAAATAATATATTTATACATATATATATATATATAGACTTGAGATCATGTGAGACCATGCTATTTCCGTGAGACCGTGAGTCCACAAAATTAACACTAAACCTTCACAGTAAAAGACTGTGAAGGTACTGTGATGGTAAACCTTCACAGTGTTTTGCTGTGAAGGTTCGTTGTTTTTTTTCCTTCACAATGAATCACTGTGAAGGTTTATTGTTAATTTTGTGGTCTCACGGTCTCACGAAAACAGGTTGGTCTCACGTGAACCCAACCCTATATATATATATATATATATATATATATATATATATATATATATACATAGGCGAAATATCCGTTGCAAACCAGTCAGTTTGTGCAAACCCCGTACAAACCAATCTACCATCATGAATCTGCAATTTTTTTTGTTGATGCTTAATGAATCTATATTTTGGCTTCATGAATATATAATTTGGCTTCATGAATCTATATTTTCCGATAGAGCCCTAAAACACCCTTATGGATATAAAAAAGAAGTTATGGATATAAAAAAATAAGTTACGTGATTGGTGGAGATGAAACAATATGCTAAAAGCCCTAAAATACCCTTATGGATAAAAAAACAAAGTTACGTGATTGGTAGATTGGTTTGTACAGGGTTTGCACAAACTGACTGGTTTACAACGGATACCTCCCCTATATATATATATATATATATATATATATATATATATATATATATATATATAATAACTTGCAGAGGGGTTCATCTCCATCCCCCTTTTAGCAACGAACCCTTCCACCTCCACCACTACCATATCCCCTTCTAACCCACACCTGCACTCCATCTTCCACTCATGACTCACCCTCATCGTATTTTCTAAAAAAATCAACAATCTTTATTCATTTTCTTATCACTCACACTATCCAATGGCTTCAGTAAATGGTGATCCAAACTCTCAATGATTTGATGATTATACGTGTACTTAGTGTAAATTACATTACTGTTTGTATACTTTAAAAGTTTCAGCATCAGCGATCACACTGTTTAGTGATCGTTGAGTGCTTCCTTTGTAAACAGTTAATCGTAATACCTGAAGACAAGCCTCACGCTGAAAGAAACCCTCAGCTGAAGTCCAAGATTAAAGCTGATAAAAGAGACAAGTCTACTCATGATCTGAAGCGATATTCAGTGAAACCAAGACAAGCCTACAAATGCGTGACAAACCAACAACAAGCTTCAACGATAGCTGAAACCACCAACAGTGATCACTGAGAAATGGTCCTCAGCTATAACTGATCATGAAGCTTGTCATTCAAGGTTTGTTTGTCTTATCCTCTGCACAATCCATACGAAGGTACAAAAGTGAGTTTGCTTTTGTCCATAATTGTACACCCACTCTCTGCCACAACTGTTCATGAATACGGCTAAAAGCATGCAAAGGATAAAGTCAAAATCATGAAGCCAATAGCATTTGGACACGTCGATTGTACCCTCTGGCATGCATTAATTGCATATGGTATAAATAGGAGTGAACTCCTTCTTTTTGAGGATCTACATCTTCTATCTTCTGAAGCTTTGCAATTCTCTTCTACATGGAAAGTCATCCTTCTCAAGTTTCTAAGTGCAAGATTATCGTAGTGATTCTTAGTTTGTTTAGATTAGGTTTACCTTATCTATTTTCGCAACAAACTGTAAATTGTGTTTTTGATTTTCTCAATAATATATAAACAAATTTATAACTTAAAAATTGTGTGTTTGTATTCCCCCCCCCCCCCCCCCCCCCTCTACAAACTAAACCCTTGTAGAACCCTTATCGGGACCAACAGTAAACCGTAAGTAACAGCCATATAAATCCATCCCCCAACCAGCACACGCGCCGAGGCCCTTACACAAGACCCGCCCACAAACGCCCCGATCCCGCCAAACAAAACTAAAGCTACCGACGTCACCACCGCCGCCACCATTCTAGCGTCATAGCCATCCACCGCCATAGCCGCCACCAACGGAAACCAAGAACCACAAAAACGCTGACGCTGGTGCCGCTCCAGCCTTGAAGGGATTCGACACGCCTTATTTTTTGGCCTTTTCTCGAGCATCCATCACTACCACCTTCACCAGCATAGATTTTTCCGACGACGAGACCGCTAGTGAAATATCGTTCATCTTGAACGTGTTGCAAATCTTCTCAAAGGTCCGCAGATGGCTATGTGGGTCTTCTGCCGCTGACCCCCCGAACATATTCGCTTGCACCAACTGGATGGTGCCCCCCGAACATAACGCCAAAATCGGCGTTATCAGAGAGACAGAGACAAAGGGCAATGGGGGAGAGAAAGGAGAGCGAAGGGTGTTGGTGTCAACGGAGATGGAGATGGTCGGAGGGTGGTGAACGCCGACGATGAAAAAGATGAACATCGACGTGTATTTTAGGGGTGGGAGACGACGACGTATTTCCAGGGGGAAGATGAACCTAGTCTCGATATATACTCAAAAATAATATATATAATAAATAATATATATATATATATATATATATTATTATATTATATAATAATAAAGTAAATTACAAGTTGGGTCCTGTGGTTTTATAATTTATAGGATATACTGGAAAAGGTAAACACATTGAAAGGACCAAAATACCCCTCATTTAACGGATGAAAGTTAACAATGGTTAGTAATAGGGACCAATGTGTTACGAAAAAACGAACTCTAGAGTCTATTTTGTAATAAACAAACCGTGAGGACCAAATCCAAGATATTTTTGAAACCACAGGGACCAAAAAACGTAAATTACTCTTTATTTTATTTTGTTGTTATTTTAATTATTGTAGTTTGACCCTATATTCAAAAATCTCACGTTAACCGAACTTAATTTCAATATTTTACTTCTCAACTTAAAAGATATGTGAACTTATCTAGATTACTTTGTTTTTTAAAACTTGAGATCTTTTAACACTAATATTTTTGTGAATTTAATAGTTTTTAAATAAATATAAAGATTTTTATTTAATATGTATTTTATTTTAAAAATTGATTTGTGATTGGATATAAAAAAATATTTTTAATAAAAAGTAAAAAGAAGTCGTCAATCCCATTAAATGTTAGAGTAGAACACTTTTGGTCCATATAGTTTGTTCAAAGACCAATTAGTCCTTTTTAACGATTACTAACTAAAGTTGTTAAGTTAAGAGACCATGTGTGTTACGGAAATTAAAAGTTAGAGACCACCAATATAGATAGTTTATTTTATGGATCGAATCCAAATTTTAAGCAAACCATAAGGACCACTAATGTAATTCACTCTTTATTTAAATAAAATATTGATTTTATCTTTAATAATTCAAGTTAATTTATTTCCATAACTAACTCAAAATTCATTTTTACATGTAAGAAGACCCACAATATCACCAATAACTTTTTTTTCCCTTAAAGCAGGTGCTTGTTTTTCTTTCTTTTATTGAAATGAAATACATTTCCATTATTTCGCTTGTAAGAACACAATCATTCAAATGAAATGAAAATATACAACTTGAAATCAATGATTAAATTTTACTATCGGGTTCTATTAATTTCTACGATTATAAACCAATGATCGAAATACTCTAATTATCGTTTTGTAAACATCCCTTGAGTTAACGACGAGAAGTCGTATTCGCCTCCTAACTGAGTCGGGATGCTTAACGGCCCCTTGGTTGTCGTGGACGGTCTACTTGCTCCTAAACTTTTCGTGCTCACAGCAACTCGATTTAAACCGTACATACTGCAAAACAAGAAACACAAAAAAAATGTTTTTAGGTGTTTAACTACAACCTCAACTTTTGGGCATTTTTAGGAACCATAAGCTCGCTATCTTTGAGCTTATTGAAAAAGTCACATTTGGCAAGGTATAAGCTAAGTTTTGAAAAACTATTTTAAGCAACGTTTCAATAAGCTCTAGGTTTTTTTCACCTTTTTCCAATTATGTCCCTTATATTTTACATAAATGATTAAAAACCTTGGCCTTTTAGATTATTTCACATTCTCATCTAACTTATCAACTAACTTTTACTAAACATAATTAGTTTATCGGCCAACGGCTAGCATATCAGCTACTTTGTCAAACATAGCCTTATATCCTGCAAAGTGGGTTGTACACCATTCATGAAAAGTTGTACTTAGGTCGAGAAATTCGGTTATGGAAAGCACAGCTGTGAATGCACAAGGTACAACTCGTAATGGAGGTTTACGTTACCTGGATGTTGTATAAAAACCGGGATTTCCAATAGGTTGTGAAGCTTTAATGTTTCCCATCTGTTAATGCAACCAAACAGACTTTCAACATGAAATTAATAATCAACATAAACATCATAATGTTTGAGTGCTACGATTATCGAACCTGATTTGGAACACGCTGGAAACCATTCATGCTGCTCTGATTATTACCCATGAGCTTAGATTGTTGTTGAGTATCAACTGCTTGTCGTTGTTGCTGAACGGAAAATGGTGGCACCATGGTCGACTGCTCAAAGAACATAAAGCGGTCATCATTACAAAAAAACCCCAAATAGTAGTGCAGTTTTTCATTGAAAACCCCCAGCTTGTGAAAAGCGTGAGTCAGATATGATATGGTTTTGAATGGCTGGTTAAGATTAAGGCATAACAACGAATAAAAGCAGGTTAGAGCATCTCCAACAGCTATGCTAAAATAGATAAAGAAAAAATAGGATTTTAAAATTTTTTTGCTCCAACAGCTATGCTATCTTGTATGCTAAAATAGAGAAAAGAGTAGAGAGAGTATACAAATCTCCAAATTTGGAGAAATTTCTTGTATGCTAAAATTAGAGAAAAGAGGAAAAAGAAATAATATTTTAATATTTCCACCAATAAAAGGCATTTAACTAAAATGTTTAGGAAGGAGAAATAATATTTTATCAATGTAGTGATTATTTTAAAATTTTATCAATGCTACATCTCTGGAATAGAATATCTGTTGGAGTTCAAAGTGATTTTTTTTAGAGATTCTGAATTTTAATACTCTATTTTAGAAAAAATATAGCATAGTTGTTGGAGTTTTGTAAATAATAAACAATATTTGTTGATGAACATACCTTCTCCGAAAAATTCACGATGTCTTTTTTTACTTCTTTACAAGGTTCTTGAGTAAGAGGCGGCACCGGCACAGCCCAATCTAACCCTTGAAAAAGATCCTCAAATTCGGACCTTATTTGCGCTTTGTTACTTGATTTGTTGGCATCGTTGTCTTCAGCCACCGGTGACATTGGACCAGATGCTGCAATATTCAGATCAAAGAAATCTTTTAACCAAGAATCCATTGGAAAATCCCAGCCTTGCTTTGTGGGGTGTAGAAGACTAAAATACCCTTTAGGGTGCGTTTGATACCCAGACAAGACTGGACAGGACGAGCGAGCGAGCGTGAGTGGTAAAAGAAATGTGAAGGTTTTAGGGTTTTGATTTGACATGGGTAGTTTAGTAATTTACCATTTTCTGCCCTGGGCAGATCGAAAAGATCAGTTGCATGATAATTGTCAACCTTCTGATCGGATACAATCTCAACAGCTTTAGGTTTCTCTGTTTTTGATTCAGGTTCGATATTTTTGGGTCGAACAATGATCTGTACGCATCACAAGTCGACTAATGGAATTTAGCACATTCTTTCAAAGTTAATAACACAAAGTCAACCAAAAGAAGATTAAAAGTGAAATGAATACGTTAATACCTGCTGATCAAGAACTTTAGGAGGAACATGAGGTATACTTTTGTTCACATTGTAAAGCTGAGGGGTCTGTTTCGGCTCAGGTAAATGGACGACGACCCTAGTTGAGGCACTGATTGCGGTCAAAGGTTTATAAACCAAAACATTCTCTGCTCGTTTTATACTCAAATGAGCTTCAACTTTTCGCTCTCGAGAAATCCATTTTTTGTCTATATACCTGATCAAAATCATTCACTATTCTACTTAGTACACAAAGAGAGTGGAGAAAAGAGTGAATGTCTTCAATCTCTTTGAGCATTGTACTCAACTTTATGTTGCAAAATAACATCAATCTTGAGAAAATATCATTAGAAACTACACTTTGCAATAATGAGTGGATTTGGACAGATTATGTAAATGTAAATACAAAAGAAAGATAAACATACTTTGCACGAATGAAGTTCTCAGTCCCATCTCTATTGTATCTGGGAGGTAACTCGGCTTCCCAAAAGCTATTTGATTTCTTATTTCCCATAGCTGCAACAAGCACAAATTGTTCAATTTAAAAGTCTATCAACCCTTTTCAGAGAATATAAGTTCATTCTAAAATATAGTTTTCTCTTTTTTACTAAACCATGGTCAAAAATGAAATTATATTCAAGATGAATGTCTTTAGACCGATCAACATCTGTAACCATTGCACTTAAATTTAAGTTAAAAGAACTATTGGGGTTGCACATGTCCCAAAAAATAACACATGGAAAACTTGAACATCTATAACCACAATATCTACTATAACTTTCAAAAAAGCATGGTAGTTGCAGGAATTGGGACAAAAATGTTCAAGTTTTCTAGGTAAAACCTCTATAATCTTGTAAGTTATAAACAAGGAAGTTTAAGAACAGTTTCAAGAATGCTGGGTGAATAAGATCTAGTAACTCACTTTGTATAAATGCAATCTGATCTGGTAGCCATGTATCAAGTGTAGCAGATCTCACCTAAAACAACATAAAAATATAAAAAAATCAACAAAAATTCAAACATCTTTTATGGTCAGAAGTTTTCTTTAATGCAACAGGACCTTTGAAATGTGTACTCCAAGACTTCTATGAATCCCAGAACATTGCATACATATAAAAATCCCGAGATTTACGCTAGCCCATCTTGGACCCCTGAAATCATAACAAATACGTTTTGAATAATTTGAACATCTTTAACAATTTTCTTGCAAATAAATAAAAAAAAAAAACTTTTTTTTAATGCCAAAATGCCATGCCACCTACTTGCTTTTGCAGTCGGCGCATTCCCGATTCTCCGGTAATTTAAGTAGCCCCTCGAGTATCTGCATTACACGAGCAGTGAGAAAGTATTGTAAGCAAACATTACTTAGAGCATATGATCCTTATTTTACGTGACCCCACCCCACTCCCCAAGGTTTCGGAACATGTCTTGGAACGAATTTGAAACAGAAACTGTCATTTCAACAGTTAAACAACTGTATAAATCGATATACCTTAACACTAATACTTTTATGAATCATACATTTATGCCATGCTATGTCCTACAAGAGTTACAACTCATAAAAGTGGGACCAGGTGCCAAAATATAATCTTGGCATCCACCAAACATATCTTGACAGCTATGTTACCAACTCATTGAACTGCATACAAACACAAAAAATTAATAATTTCTCTATTTGTTTAATGTATCGCAACACCAGGTGACCCTTTTGTGAATTTTTAATGCTGCCGGTCTGGAAAGAAACAAATTCATATCGATAATTCCTAGAATTATTTTGTTTATTATTCTTTATAAAAAATCCAACTTTTGCTTGTGAGTTGTGACCAATAATAAAATGTACTCCATATGTCAATTTTAGGAATGACAAAAGTTATGCTTTTGTTTGTGTGTGTTTATAAGTGAATTAGGCCAACTACTTATAACCATATAAAAGTTTCAACTACCCTACTAGAGTATTATGTACAAATTGTAATGCATGAAATACAAGTCACTGTAATATTATTTATTTGGATTTGTCCAATATTGACGTGAGAAGACGATTTACCTCTTATAAACCCAATTTCTGAACCTCCCATTTGTGCTTTGCAGCTTGTACACCATGCATAAGTGGTTGACTTTTAATAAATGGAATTTTTTTCTTTCTGTTGATAAGTGAATCAGGACAATTATTCCCTCATTTGTGCTTCAAGACTTGTACACTATGCATAATTATATGTATTTCTCATACATGGAATTTTTCCCTTTCTGCTGGTGGCTCGTCACTGTCCATTTAGAAGTTTCAACTACCCTACTGAGAAGCTATATGCCTTTTCCTAAAGCAAGGTACAACTTTTGCTGCATTAGTTTCAAGCTTTGGCTTTACGCTATTGCAGTGGAAAGATTATTTAACCTATTAAAAACCCAATTATTGAAACAGGTCATTTGTGCTTTACAGCTTGAACACCATGCATAACTGGTTGTACCTATAATAAAAGTAGAAATTTTGACTTTTTGAAAAGTGATTTGGACAGCTGCTCATTACATTCTTTACACCTTAAACTTTCAACTGCCATAATAAAAACCCAATTATTGAAACCGGTTATTTGTGCTTCATGACTTGTATACCATGCATTACTAGTTGTACACTTGTACTTCTAATAGATGAAACTTTCAGTTTTGACTATGTTGATGAAAGAATTAAGACAACTATTCTCATTGAGCATGTCCTTTTCCTTGCCAAATGATCTCAACTGACTATTCTATTAGAATATTATGCTTCAAAACATGTAAATCATGCGTCAAAAGTTGAAATCGAAAGAATAATAAATTTTGGCCTTTTGACCTTTCGAACAGCTTTTAATGCACCTTTGTATAGCTTAATGAGCACAAAAAGAACGTAGACACGGATAAAATCATCTATAACAATATATTACGATGATCTACATGAATTTAAATAACCAAACTCAATTCTAAATTCTAAAAGAAAGGTTTGAATTTCAAGTCCAAATGGGACTTTTTGGGATGAACAGTAGAAATATGTTTTGTTGATTAATAGCGACCTCTGGAACCAGCTAGTGTAAATAATCATAGAATATTAAGCTCATATACCTTATTGATAATTTAAGAGCAGTGGATAGACAACTGAATCAATTAGAACTGGATTGTGGTAAAATTAATGATAATCAAAGCTGAAATCATACATAATTTCGCCAATCAAGCAGAGAAAACTCCTTTATTTTTATTTTTATGAACTAGTGAAACCTCAAAAACCCCAGAAATGGAAAAGCAATAGAAACTTACAGAAAATTAATATGGTTTTCATTATAAGTTATTCTATTTACTGATTACTCATTAACATTTTGAAGCAGCTAGCAGTTAATCCATACGAATACGACACACATGTTGAATTCACAAAGACACAAACCTAATTGATGATTCAAGAGCAACGGATACACAGCGGAATCCTTTGGAAACGAATGGAGATATAATCGTAACAGTCAAAGCTCCAATCATAATTACTCGAAACAGAAACAGAAATTTTCAAATTCCTTTATGAAACAATAAAAGCTGGAAATGGAAATCGAACCTTTCGGTGTTTTTCATTAAGCTCCTTAGTAACCCGTGCCTTCTGATTCATGGTAAAGAATCTCTCTGTGTATGTGGATTTTCTGTAAATATGAAAAGTTTAAAGATTGTAGAAGAAGAAGAAGAAGAAAGAAGAAAGTATCAGAAAAGAAGAGAGGGGGGTTTGGAATTGGATTTTGACTTTTAAAATTGTGTTCCACAGAAAAAGAAAAGAAAAAAGGATTCCTTTCTGTTTGGAACCTTTTGGGGTTTCCCTTTGTAATTTTTTTTACCTCATAAAATCTATTCTTTTAATACAATATATGATATAGGCATGCGATCACGTAAAAAAATGTTATTTTATTTTTAAATTGTTGATCATTTTTAATCAAATACAGTCCTATGAATTACAGATTAAAAGGAAATTGATCTGGTTTATATTATCTTAATGTTCGTCCATTTCTCATTTAACAGTTGATAATCACTTCTCATCAAATTTGACATTTTTCATCGGAACCCAACTCATATGACACATTTTTATTTTAAATTAATTTCAAAACAACAATTTTTCATTGTTTGTCTCCAAACATACAGGATTGAATACTCAAGGGTTATTTGATTAATTTTCTATTAAGTTATGATGAATAAAAATAATTGTATAGATTAATCTGTTTGTATATATATTAAAAATGTTTTTGTTTGAAAGGTTTTTATCGATAGAAAAGTGTGCTTTATTAATTGGGAAGGATTTACTGCATAAGACTCCTCCTTATAAACTTACTGAATAAATCATTTTTTATATATTGTCATTACTCAAAAAAAATCATATATAACTAAGACCATGAGTACCGCCTACCCACGAACCCACTGAACCCGAATGTCACCTCAGCGCCACATCAGCTTTTCTCTTTCCTACCCTCCTTACCCTAAAGTGGAGTACCGCCAACCCACGAACCCACTGAACCCGAATGTCACATCAGCTTTTCTCTTTCCTACCCTCCTTACCCTAAAAAACATTAAAAAAAATAAAATTTACGGCCGGTTCCCCGGGTTCCCGAACCCACTCCTACCTGATACCCCCGGTACCGCCCTACCCGCTTCTCGAACCCGGCCGTGGTACCCGATGGCGGTACGCACGGCCTAACTGAATAAGTTGTGAGTCATATTAAAGTCATTAAGTCGCTAATCAACAGGCCACGGATCATCAAATTTTGTGTGGTATTTTTCACCATACATTAAAATTGTTTGTGGTATTTTCATTTTTTGTGATACATTATGGTTGTTAGTTTTTTGTTTTTTGTGTGTGAATGAAATAAAATGGGAAAATAATGTTAATTTATTACTATTTTTAGACCATCTCCAATGAAACCTCTATTTTACTCTCTATCTCTATTTTACTCTATAAATCCTATCCAATGAACCCTCTATTTTACTCTCTAAAATAGAGAAATGAATAGCAACTTTCCATATATAGAGAGTTACTATTCATATTCTCTATTTTTTTCTAATGTTTTGATAATTACAAAATGGTCCTTCAATTTTTTAGATTCTTGTGTTTTTATTTTATTTGTTGTCCCGTACCAATTTAATGAACTAGAATTATATTTATCTTTTAAGTTTTAATATGATAAAGTTAATAAATATAAGGTTATTGTGAAAATAAAAAAATATAAGGATGCAATTTATAAAGTTAATAAATATAAGGATATCCTTAAAAATATATGTAATCAAAATAAAAGAGAATATACTTGGAATATTTTCTTTTGGAGATGCCCTTAGGTTCTTATTGGTTCGTAGTTTTCATGTTGATGGAAGGCTTGTTTCTTTAGTTATCTCTTGTTCCATGTATTGTTTCTTTTAAATAAAGATGCTACCTTTCAAAACAATTACCAAGAAACCTATTAGGCCATGCGTACTCACATCGGGTATCACGGCCGGGTTCATGAACGGGTTGGGGCGGGTAGGGTGGGTTGGTGGTACGGGGATGCGGGTTCACCATCGGGTTGGGGGTAGCGGGTAGGAGTGGGTTCGGGAACTAGATTTATGGGTAGCGGGTTCGTTTTGTTGCAGGTTTATTTTTAATAGGAGTGGGTTCGGTGGGTTCGGATAGGAAGCGGTACTCCACTTTAGGATAAGGAGGGTAGGAAAGAGAAAAGCATGGCAAGCCGATGGTTAATTAGCCGGCTTGGTAGCGAACGATAGGGTTGAGGAATTCATAGTAATTTATTGATTAAAATATTATTAATACATAGCTGAAAATGAATGCTCTTTTTGTTATCGACAAATTATTAACATAAAACTTTGAATAAAACAAAAACAAACATACATTTAATTTGTTAATGACAGACTTCTTGTCAATCAATACGATGACAAAATAATAAAGGGATGACAACAACGGGGTAGAAAGCGGGTTCGGCTACCGGGTTCACCAACTCGATCAACCCGTTGCAATATTAATTTTTTTTAAAAATTTTTTAAACAATACCGTTGGTAAACGGCTATTTTACAAAATTATTTTATTTTTTATTTTTTTTTCAAATTAATCACACTATATATATCATCTTATTTTTTCACACCAAAACATACTTTCTTCCATTTCTCTCAAATTCAATACCTTCTTCCATTTCTCTCAAATTTCATCATGAATCCAAACACCACACCTACATCCCGTCGTAACCGATCGGATACACCGCAACAAGACCCGGAGCTTGGCTTCCAAGCGTTTTCTCAACAAGGTTATATTCCACAACCGGCCCCGAACGTTGGTTTCCAACAATTTCCGCAACACCCGTATATTCCTCATCAATTTACATATCCTGGTTTGATTCAACAAGGTTTTACTCCCGCCAATTACCAACTTCCTCAACCCGCAATCGATCTCGACGACGACTTTGTTCCTGAAACCCAACAACCGCACACACCACAATCGATCTCCACACAACAATCAATCCCGGAACCATCAAACCCGACACCAACGCAAAAAGAAAAAAAAGAAAATATCATAATTTTTAGTGTTTTGTATTTTGTAATTTTTAATTTTTTAATGTTTTGTATTTTTTAATTTTTAATTTTTTAATGAATGATATGAATTTTTATTTTTATTATTTATCTTATTTTTATTTATTAAAAATATATAAATATTTTTATTTTGTTAAATAATTAAATGTATAAATAAAAGAATAGGTGGCAATTGGGTTCAGTGGGTTCAGTGGGTTAGCGGTACTCCACTTTTGGGTAAGAAGGGTAGGAAAGAGAAAAGTTGATGTGGCGCTGAGGTGACAAGTGGGTTCATTGGGTAGTGGTACTCATGGCCTTAGTCGACAAATTGACGTCTCTTATAACCGACACGATCATTCAGTAACCTGAACATTATCAACCAAATAAAAACTAATACACAAGTATAATCAAAGGTTTAAATAGCATGGGGCGTGGCAGGGCGGCGAGGCCAAACCTCAAGTCTTAAGAGTCACGGCGAAGCCATGGTGTTTTTAAGACGTCACTTATGGCATCAAGTTCTAATTCATATATAATACCATATGTAAAAACATATGTTTTGTAGTGTTACTCAATTAGTCAATAGTAATAAGTCACTTAAATTAAGTTATATATTAAAAACGTAAAGAAAAATCACATATTGCATTACGAAAATTGTGTAGTAGACTATAGCGCTCCACAGGCTTAACATGATGTGAGATATAATTCTTGTGTCATGACGGATGTACGACGAGTTTTTTAGAACAGTGAATATAATACAATATAGAGATTTCTAAGGAGGATTGACTCAATTTCATGAATAGATAAGATACCATGATATAGGGACTAAATGTAAAAGGGGAATATAAAAGGGACTAAATGTGGAAAGGGTAAAATAAAGGGACCAAAAGTGCACTATACCAAAGAGAGAAATGATTAAAAGGGTGGATTGGTAAATTGAGACGGTCAACGTGGAGAATGACTAGGATTATTCAACAATGTGGTGGGTTTGTATTGGCAGCCGACTGTACCTGTTGCCGCCGTGTATTGTTGACTTTTATCCTCGTTAACTTCCTACCAATTTGCCTTTTTTGTGGCTCGTACAATATTGATTTTGGTTTTAACGTTAGAGCCTCTTTTAAAAAGCTTTTCTTAAAATTTCTTTAAAATAAAGAAGCAAAAGTTAAAATCTTCAAAATAATTATATTTAACTTTAACAGATTTTTTATTTTGGAGAAAAAAAAAACAATGATTATAACATTAAAATATTATATTCATCTATTAAAATATTATTTTTTTCTTTAAATATTATTTTTCAAAGATTTCTATTGTTTTTTTTGAAGGGTATCCGAGGACATTGCCCCGACTAATCCCGGCAAGGTGAGGCAATTGCCCCAGCTGCTAAAGCGTGCAGCCCTGAGTTTATCCCCAGCGGCCACAAGTTGGAAGCGTCTGGATTCGAACTTGGGGTAGATGGATTACTAGCCACTTCCCCCACAAGCCTTAACCAGTACGCCACAAGTATTCATTTTTCTCTCACTTAGTATTCATTTTTGGGTTAACTCCATATTTGGAGAAAAATTTCTTGTCTCTCCTACTTTCTCTATTTTGAAGATAGTTTTAAGAAAGCTGTTGAAGCAAAAAAACAACCCTCAATCCTCATATTCTTTATTTTCTTCAAAATGGAGAAGCTATTAGAGATGCTCTTATGTCATTGACTAAAACAAGAGGACAAATGCCATTTCTTTTGGGGATAAAGATTAAAGATGTATTAAGATTAGGGGTGTTGGAAATGATGTAATAAAAATATTCATATAATTTTTGTTTGGCTTAAATGGTTCACGATATTAGTTTTTCATTATTTTGATTTAATTATAATCTTTTATTCAGTTATTTCAGTTTGTTTTTGAGGGTTAAATCGAATAAAGAATGTTATTTTTTAATTTATATTTTATAAATTATCTTACGATTTTATGAAATTTTAATTAAACAATTTCTATTCAGATACTTTTATACAGATAAAAATCTGTAATATATGATTCTTTGTATGGATTATTTTTAAACTTTTTTACATGTATTTTGTACAGTTTCTGCTAATTTTTTTATTTTTCTCGATTAAAATATTATGTATATATATATATACATACAATAATTTTGCAAAAATTGTTAAAATAAAATTTTGTTTGACATGGTTATTTTATTTTTGAACAACGGAGATTTTAATAACTAGTAAGGCGTTAGAAAAAACAATTACAAAGCTATACATGTAAGTGTGGGGTCTTGAAGCTCACCCACCCACCCACCCAACAAAACTTAATCTTACTGCTCCTGTTGGTGACCCAAAAAACGAATAAGTAGCAATATTATTTCACAACACCGCCTTTTTTGGTTTAGTAGTACTAAACAATGTCTCATTCCGGTGAGACCAATGAACCACAATGTCGTATAGATAAGCGCCTCTAGACACTCCTGACTCACTTTTAGCAGCCTCAAAGAATCCAACCAACCATTCATCTCCGAGAACGCATTAAAGTTCCGAATATCTAAGCCCCACCATTGACCAATTTTCTTCCATATGTCCCGGGCCATTTGGCATCCAAAGAACAAATGGCCCACCGATTCACTTTCTAACTCGCATATTGGATATAAGAAGGAAGACACATAAATACCTCTTTTTCAAGATTGTCTCTAGTTGGAACCTTGTTCAAACCCAACCGCCACATAAGAATGTTAACCTTAACGTTGTGTTCTCGAAACTCATTTTAGGAAGGAAAGGAAAAGAAAGGGAGGGAAATGGGTGAAAAGAAAAAAAAAACTCGTGTTCTCGAAACTTTTTTAGGAGAGAAAGGAAAGGAAACGGAAAAAATAATGATGAGTTTTCTTCCAAAACTTTTCTCCCAAATGTGGGAGGAAAGGGAAGGAAAGGAAATGAAAGAATTTTAAAAAAATATATTAAAATTACAAAACTACCCAATATTTCCTTATAAAATATATATTTTTAAGGGTATATTAGTAAAATTGATATATTTCCTTTCCTTTCTCCCCTGTTTAAGAACACGCAAATTTTTTTACTTTCCTTTCATTTCCTTCATTTTCCTTTCCTTTCGAGAACACAAATGAAAAAATTACTTTCTTTTCCTTTCTTTTCTCTCCCTTTCTCTTCCATCCATTTCCTTTCTTTTTCTTTCTCTCCGGATTAGAGAACACAACGTAAATGGGAACAAGATTAATCCATCTCGTAGAGAACTGATCAGTCGCCAAAGTTTTAGAATCTATGTACTTACGAGCGAAAGCCACCGAAAATTCACTTGACCCTTCAATGTTAACATGAAAAATGTTAACATCGAATAAACCAAAAACCAAATAAACTCAGATCAAAATACATCTTTAAATAAAAGGGTAACAAAGTTTATTTTAGTCTATATTTAGTGCTATAACACTACAAAAAAAATTGAAATTTCCGACGGCCAAATCCGTCGGTAATCCGTCGGTAAACGGCTAAATCCGTCGGTAATCGTCGTCGGAAATAACCTGGTCGGTAATTAATTTACCGACGGATTACCGACGGAATTTACCGACGGATTACCGACGGCCAGGATTACCGACGGATCACCGACGCCGGCATATACCGACGGTTATCCTTTACCGACGGTCCTTTTTACCGACGGATTACCGACGGTCCTCTTTACCGACGGATTACCGACGGATTTGGTCGTCGGTAAATTTATTTAAATTAAATTAAATCTAAATAAATTAAAATATTAAATTATATTTTGTAAAAATTACCGACAATCCGTCGGTAATATTTATTTTAATTATAAAAAAATAATTAAAAATACAGAATAAACTGTACAAAAAACCTGTATTTAATTCCTGGGCAAAAACTATTACAAAATACTATTGTATTTAATAAATATCATATCCGTAAACAAATTACAATTTTATCCCAAATACAAAACAAACTAAACTGAGGGGGGAGCGGGGGAACTTCCAAACTGCATCATAAAGGCTTCAAACTTTTTCACTTTCTCCTCCAATGCTTTCCTTGCTTCTCGGTCTTGTTTCGCTTCCTCCTCCATTTTGAGTCTCGCTTCTTTTTCTTGTCGTACCTCCTCTCTAAGTGCATCCCACTAAAATTCAACATTTGATAAACATAAAACAAATGTTAGACGACATTTGACAAACATATAACTATTACACATTTGACAAGCATACATACCTCCTCGTCGTGATGAGAGCTCCCACTCGTAGCGGCACCTGAATTACCGGACATAGCATATTCGGGATCCTGAGTCCCGAATCCAAAATAGCGGCCCTTACGTCGTCCCCCGAAACTACGCTTCCACAAGTCTGAGTCATTGGGTGGAACGGCGTCGGGAGGTAAATCGGGGTACTCCTCCGCTCTAATATGTCCGTAGGTATCGTATGGTTTTACAAAAATAATGTGTTAACATATATAGAAAATTCGGCAGCGTTTCGACTGTAATTTGAACATATCCATTATATGTGTAGTATCAAAACAATCCTATCGTCCACCCAACAATGGCAGCCCAAACTAAATGAATCAAATTACACAACTCTATAACAAAGTTTGCTATCTCTTCTATCTATCTTGTAAAACAAAAACAAATATATATACATAAGCAATACATGTACAGACATACAAACATTCATACGTATATAGACATGTACGCATACACATACTCTTATAGGCAATTGCCGATACATATGCCACTTATATACACGTATACATATATAGAAAAACAATCTACCACTATAATGGAACTTACCGCAACGTCAGCTGCTTTTGGGTATGAGTAGATCGGAGGATCCGTGGACGGACCGGTCGCACCCGGTATAAGCTTCCGGTTAGTGCAGTGCAACCTCTCATAGACCTCCCCACCAGTAGGCTCACGGCCCCAAGCCTCTCTCTACAATAGACAACTTCAAATGTCAGTAGATAACAAAGTCATATATATATATACATATATAGGTTTATATTCATCAACTATATACATTTAGTGTAGTGGATAAGAAATTACCATGCGGTCCCGATGCATAGCAGTAGTAATGGATCCGCCACAGTGACTTGATGTCTTCCCTTGATATTTGGTATTACGATTGGACGTATTAGCCTTAGATGAACGCCTGAACTCGTCCTTGTTCCATGCCTGTTAAAAAGTAGACATAAATCAAATTGTACAACCAGATTAAAATATTCAACAACGCTAATATTCAACAACGCTTACCCGGTCAATCATTTGGACCCAATACTCGTTCATTATCCACTCAGGGGGGTATGGGATAAGCATCCGATAGTCATAATTATTGAACTCTATACCCTCGATAGCTAGTAGTTGATCGGCGGCATACTGACGGGCATCACACATCGTATCTGAATACCGGCTCCTCACGGCACGCCGTATGGCAAGTAGAATGTCGGCGTCCATATGAGGCGGCCAACTATAAAGCAACTGCATACACATTGTTTCGATTAAGTAAAATAAATTAAAACAAGCAGTTTAATGGACTAAAATAAAAACCCGGACACGATCCAACATCATCGTGAAGTGTGAATCAGGGACATCCTTATAGTGAGCCCATGGACCGGCGAACGTGGTC
This sequence comes from Saussurea involucrata, assembly GCA_033807775.1. Taxonomy (NCBI): domain Eukaryota; kingdom Viridiplantae; phylum Streptophyta; class Magnoliopsida; order Asterales; family Asteraceae; genus Saussurea; species Saussurea involucrata. Next base: position 166,103,225 of record CM066320.1, read on the forward strand.
CGAAAGATTTTCAAGACCCCCCGACGAACCTCCGTTTTCTTAAACCTTCACAATTGCAAAATATACAATACAAAAAACATTAGAACCGATTTATTATGTACTAGGATTAAACATATACCAAATCTACTTACACGCCGGCTGTAGTCAACTCGATCAGCGGTCTCGTACCCTGAGACCGAGGCGTCTCGGATGAAATACTGATGCCTCTAACCCTCGAATGAGATCCAGGTGACGGCGTCGCAACCACGTCATCCGCAACCTGGTCTAGTCCGTCAGAATCGTCTATCGACATGTCACCACGCCCTACGGAGTTGGTACTCCCCACTCTACTTCTACCCCCTTTACCTCGAGTAGGGCGTGCCGACATCTAAATATATAAGAATGGTTCGAACACACTAGTTGTCAATGTTTGAATTTGGAGACACGAAGATGTAATACATAAATCATAAAACACACTAGTCATCGAACGAATTTGCAAACACAAAGGATACAAGCGTACAACTTATAAAGATATAATTATTATGAAATAATGTCTAAATAACTAAGACATGCTAGTCATCAGACGAGTGATCAGATAACATAGGTTCGTTTTCGCTATCTGAATCGTCGTCCACATCTTCAAATTCTTCTTCGTCGTCGCTAGCTTCATGACCGGGTGCATCTTCGTCGTCACTAGATTCGTGATCGGGTGCATCTTCGTTATGTGTGGCGACTACGGTGACCTCCCCTGTGACAAGACGGACATAATCGAGATCCTCATTTACCTCTGTGTTTGTATTATGAGTTACCCGTTCGTTGATTTGAAAGAATGGTTCTTCGTCCGCGTTATCATCATCCAATACATCAATAGCCCTTTCTGCAACTTCATATATTGCACGAGCTTTGGTTTTCACAACAACCCACCAGTCCTTTAAATCCTTAGTGTCTGAAGGATACGATGTGTAGTACACTTGTTCCGCCTGTGATGCTAGAACGTAATAGTCGTCACCTCCGAGTCTGGACTTGTATTTGATATCAATCAACCCATGTTTAGGATCGACTCTAACCCCCCTTGGGCTATCAAACCAGATACACTTGAACATAACTACAACGCAATGGCCTACACCGTAATATTCCACCTCTAACACTTCGTCCAACAATCCGTAATAGTCGGTCTCAGAGTCGTCATAACAAGATCCTCTAACACATACACCACTATTATGTGTCACACACCCAGCAGCATGTGTTACCGTATGGAACTTGTATCCATTGACGAAGTATCCCTTATGCGACAAAGCATATCGGCCCGGTCCACGTGCTAGGGATTTCAAATGATCGGTGAAGTCGGTTGATCCGAACATGGCCTATAAATAACAAATAAGATATTAAAAACACATGTATAACATTACATGCGTAAATTTCATATTTGTATACTCACGTGTTGTTCAAACCATGTAGAAAACCTTTCATCTCGAGCTTTATCTCGTGCAGCCTCATCAAGATGAGGTTCTGTTTGTCGTAAGCATGCATCAAAGGTCCACCGGAAAGGCTCAACTTCTTTGCAATTCAACAGCACATACGTGTGGATCTTGTGAATTTCGGCGGGAGTCAAAACGGTCTTTTTTCCGCCCTTCTCGAATAATCTACGGGAAGGAACCTTGAATATGCTCAATCGATCGTCTACTTCGGAAGAAGTAGGAATATCGGGGGCAAAGTTTCTTGACTCTCGATTATGTCGAGTTTCTATCTGCGGATCAAAATACAGAGAGCAGTAGGTGGAGAGTTCGTTTACTAGATAGGACTCAACGATAGACCCCTCCACCCTTGCTTTGTTTCTAACGGTTCTCTTCAACGACCCAAGCTTCCTAAACAACGATTGAAAATACATGTTAATAAATAAATGAGTGATAACCAAAATTTAATGAAAAGTGTTTGAATGAAAGGTTCATCTACCTCTCATAAAGATACATCCACCTATATTGGACCGACCCACCATTTATGGCCTCTCGTGTCAGATGTATCACTAAATGTTCCATGGAATCAAAGAATCCGGGCGGGAAGACTTTTTCCTACTTACAAATTGTTTGAACGATACTCGTTTGCAATGGAATCAAGTCTTCTAAGTGTAACACCCTTGAGCATATTGCACGAAAGAATGTGCACAACTCCGTTATCGCATCCCATATCGGAGTCGGTATCATCCCTCGTAAAGCAATAGGGAGCAATCGTTGGATAAACACATGACAATCATGACTCTTGAAGCTATAAAAGCTATAGTCTGCAATGTTTACACACCCCCCAATATTTGAAGCATACCCATCCGGAAACTTCAGCGTCTTCAACCATTTACATACTTTTATTACCTGTTGTTTGCTCAAAGTGTACGATGCCTTCGGTTTCACTACTTTATTGCCTGACATGGCAATGCGCAAATCCGGTCGATTGCAATAAATCTCTACATCCCTCCTTGCTTTTATATTGTCTTTAGTTTTCGACGTGTCCATGAGAGTGTTAAAGAGATTCTCAAAAACGTTCTTCTCAATGTGCATGACATCCAGGTTGTGTCGAATTAACAATGTCTTCCAATATGGCAACTCCCAAAAAATGCTTCTCTTCACCCAATTATGAGTGATTCCAAAGCCGCTAATTTTTCTATTGGTCGATCGGAACGGGGAGCCCTCATAAACAGTTGGAAGATGACGAACCTGCTCCCATATTTCTTGACCGGTTAACTCGGGTGGTGGGCCGGCTAACACCGTAGATCCGTCCTTGAATCCTTTTCGATCACGTCGGAAGGGGTGCGTAGTAGGTAACCATCTTCGATGACAGTCAAACCAACATGATTTTCCTCTATTTTTTAACTGAAACGAATCGACTACGCCCATGCAGTACGGGCACGCTAACTTGCCATGCGTGCTCCAACCCGACAACATTGCATAGGCAGGGAAGTCGCTGACGGTCCATAGTAGTATAGCCCTCATCTCAAAATTATTCTTACGATGAGCATCATACGTAAGAGCGCCCTCGATATACAACATCTTAAGATCATCTATTAGCGGCCTAAGAAACACATCTAAATTCTGTCCAGGGCTCTTTCTACCAGGAATGACCAAAGCAAGTTTAACATATGCATCTTTCAAACTCATCTACGGAGGTAAATTGTAGATGGTAAAAAAGACCGGCCATAGTGAATACGGATTCGAATTAGAATTATTCGGGTTGAAACCGTCGGTGCATAAGCCAAGACGCACATTACGGGGCTCAGAAGCAAAATCAGGATCCACAGTGTCAAAATGTTTCCAAGCCGCACCATCACTGGGATGTACCATCACATTCGGTTTTGTCTGATGATCCTTGTGCCAAGTCATCTCTTTAGACGTCTTCTTTGACATGTACAATCTTTGAAGTCTAGGAACAATAGGCAAGTACGTCAACACCAAGTTTGGGACCTTGCTTCGTCCACTAATCTTGTAACGGCTTTCATTGCATTACAGACAATGGGTCAACTCAGAATCAAGCTTGTAAAATAGCATGCAATGGTTTTTGCAAGCGTCGATCTTTACTTTTGGTAGAGCAAGCTTTTACAAACTCTTCTTCGTCTCGTAGAAGTTACCGGGTAGTTTGTCACCCTCGGGTAGCATCTCTTTAATTACGGGAACAATTCGGTTATAAGTCGTCTCGGGTACATTACATTCTGCCTTCCAATTCAACAATCTAGTCGCAGCTCCTAATTTCGAGTAATTTGGACACCCATCCCATAAAGGTTCGTCAGCAGCTTGTAACATGTTAAAAAACCCTTGTGCAGACGGATTAGGGGATTCTTCTTCCCATGTCATGCCATCATGTATCATGTGATCATTCACCATTTCAACATAACCTTCATTGTGATCTACCACCGGAGCAGTAGAAGATTGACCCACGTCTTGATCAGGTGCATAGTAAAAGGTTTCACCATGTCCCCACCATATGGTATAATCAGGCATGAAACCGTGCTTCATCAAATGCAACCTCACCTCATCTCTTTCTTTAAAGCGTGAGTTTTCACACTTCCTACAAGGGCATCTGATATGAAGCACTATCCCATTACGCGTAGGTTTCTTGTCAACCGTCCCTACATTGGCGTAGGCATAGTCCAAAAAACTGTCCATCGCAACAATATAATCGACCCTAAGAAACCCCTGACGGTCATTTTTTTTATACATCCATCCTCTATTTGTCGACATATTCAATAACTACAACAAGGAAAGAAGTAGTTAGTCGACATAATCAGTACAAGTGGTGTAGAGGAGTTTTGGATGACTTTAAAACCCTACGTGTAATGATTTGACTATTGGAAAGTCAAACCGTAGGTGTCAATGAAGTTATAAGTCTATTGAATGACTTGAAAGCACGACATGTAATAGTTTGCCTACTTGAAAGTCAAACCGTAGGTCTAGAAGAGTTTTGGATGACTTTAAAACCCTACGTGTAATGGTTTGACTATTGGAAAGTCAAACCGTAGGTGTCAATGAAGTTAGAAGTCTATTGAATGACTTGAAAGCACTAATGTAATGGTTTACATACATATATAGACACGTCTATTGAATATATATATACACATCTAAAATTGCCCAAACTATATATACATATATACATACCTACTTTACATACATACCTACATACATACCCACTAGGGGTGAGCAATACCGGGTACCCGCCTTATTTTCATGGAACCGGAACCAGAACCGAAATCGGCGGTTCCTAGAAAGAAAGAACCGGAACCGGAACCGTTCCCGTCGGTTCTCTTTTTTTTGGAACCGGTCCCGGAACCGCTGGTAACCGGTTCGGTTCCGGGTACCCGCTGAATTCAAACAACAACAACTAACAGCAAATTAAAAATCAATTTTTAAGCAATCCATTAAGCAATCCAACAGAATTCAAACAACAACAACTAACAGCAAATTAAAAATCAATTATTAAGCAATCCAACAGCAACTAAGCCAAGGTGTATGCATTTATTCATTTTACGAATCACAGATTCAATTTTACGAATAAAAATCAATTACTAAACAACCTTTTGCACATAGCCAAGGACAAGGTGTATGCATTTATTCATTTTACGAATCACACATTCACAGTCCAGCTTATTTAAAAAGCTGATTTTAGTTACGAATCACAGATTCACAGTCCATTCTCTGGTTAAAAGAAATTAAGGTCACGCAACTAAAAATAAATCGAATACAAATCGAATATGGAGAAAATCGATTTGGAGAAATCGAATACAATCGAATACAAATCGAATACGGAGAAATCGAATACAAATCGATTTGGAGAAAAAGAAATCGAATACCTTAGAGTGAACGTTGTTGTGTACAAATCGAATGTAATGGAGTGAACGTCGTTGTGTGCGGCGACGGTGGAGGGCTCTCGATGCCGAAGACTGTTGTTGGTGGATCTCGGTCGCTCGGTATCTTCTTCTCGATGGCGACGCTCGGCTGGTGGTGGTGGATGTTGGTGGCAATGGCGACGGCGGCTGGTGGTGGCTCTCGACGACGACGGCTGGTGGTGGCTCTTGATCGCTCGGCAGATGGATGGTGGTGGCTCTCGACGACGGCCCTTCTTCTCAGTTAGGAATTTTGAGCGAGAGGGAAATAATTAGGGGAAAAATGAGCGAGAGGGAAAGAATTAGGGGAAAATTTAGCGAGAGGGAAAGAATTAGGAATTAAATAATGGATATATATTTTAAATAATAACAAATATATTCAATGATATAAAAATATATTATTATTATTATTATTATTATTATTATTATTATTATTATTATTATATGTTACTAATAAATCTATTAATGCCTATAGAACTATTAAACCCTATAGAATCGATTAAACCTCAATAAAATCGATTAAACCTCAATAAAATCGATTAAGGCCCAACAGAATCCAATAAAATTGATTAACAACCATTATAATCGAAAAAGACTCTTTATGACTTATTAAGTCCCACTAACATCAATGGTGACTTACTACACGTTAGTATACGAATATGTACTATATATATGCATGTGGTGTGTATTGGGTTCAATAAGGCCGGTAAGACCAACTATAACTTATTAAGAACTACTAAAGCTTACTAAGAATCATTATAACCCAACAAAGCCTTTTATGACTTGTTAAGACTCAGTAACACCAATAGTGACTTATTACGTGATTGTATGCATGTGGTGTACTACATATATGCATGTCATATGTATTGGGTTCTATAAGATCACTAAGGCCCATGTAGCTTATTAAGAACCACTAAAGCCTATTAAGAACCATCATAGTCCAACAAGACCTTTATGACTTAATAAGGCCAAATAACACTTATTATGTGTTTGTATGTATGTATATACCGCATATATGCATGTGGTGTGTATTGGGCTCTATAAGATCACTAAGTGAAATTTATCGGGCTTTTATGGGTTACAATGACTCTTAATGAACTATTAGGCCTTTAAAGCCCAATAGAACCCTTTAAAGCCCGATAGATCCTTTAAAACCTAATAAAATCGCTTAAATTCCGATAGAATTGATTAAAACTCAATAAAACCCTTTATGGCTTATTACATGTTTGTATACAAAGTGTGTACTGTATATATGCATGTGGGGTCTATTGGGGTTGATAAAACCACTAAGACCCACTATAGGTTAATAAGACACAATGAGATCCATTATAACACAATAAGATACTTTATAACACAATAAGATACTTTATGGCTTATTATGACCTGCTAACACCAACGGTGACTTATTGTCTAGCTGTATGTACGCAATTACCAAACAACACACATATTGTATGTTATCTATACATTTGTATATACATGTGTATCTATACTATCATACCTGTACATATACATCCACACATACATGTATATACATACAAACATTCATACATATATACAAACATTCATAAACATATAGACAGTACACATGACACATAAATTAACATATATGTATTGTATATACATATGTGTACATCATCCACTTGTACATACACACATGCATGTATACACATACAAACATTTATACATATATACACATATACAAACATACCGATAGTAATGAACAACATATATGCATGTGGTGTGTATTGGGCCTTTACGGGCTTCAAATGGATGTTAATGAACAACAATGGGCCTTGATGGGTTACAATGGGTCTTAATGAACTTTATAGGTTACAATGTCTTGGTGGGTCATAATGGACTTAGTGTAGTGAATGGCATTGAACCATAACACGATTGATGGACTCGGTGGCTTTAATTGCATTTAGTGGGTGATAGTGAACTTTATTTGAACTTAATAGGCTTCAGTGACTTTTAAAGAACTTGATTGGGACTTGATGGTTCTATTGGCTTAGTAGTCGTTCAAGAATTGTATCACGTCTCTTACTGAACTATAACGGGCCTTAATGTGCCTAAGTGACTTTTAATTAACTATGTTGGGCCTTCATGGGTTTTAGTGGTTCTTAATGAACTTGATTGGGCCTTGGTGGGCTTCAATATCTCTTGATGAATTGTTATTGCACTTGTTGGGTCATATTTGACTCTTTGTGTATCGGTAATCAAATTAGAACCATAAAAAATCGTTATAAATTCGCGAGAACTGAAACGGTATACGTATACTTTTTAAACATATATTTGTGTTTACACATAGACATACACACATACATGTATATACATACAAACATTCATACATATATACACCGACGGTCTATTTAATATATATATATTTTAAAAATAATGTAATTATTTACCGACAGATTACCGACGGATTAGTTAATAAAAATAAATAAAAAATAAAAATTAAATAATCCGTCGGTAATTACCGACGGATTATTTATTTTTTAAATTAAATAATCCGTCGGTAACTACCGACGGATTACCGACGGATTATTTAATTTTTATTTTTTATTTTTTATTTTCTAAATTAAATAATCCGTCGGTAATCCGTTGGTAATTACCGACGGATTACCGACGGATTATTTAATTTTTAATTTTAATTTTTTTAATTAGCTAATCCGTCGGTAATTACCGATAGATTTAAAACCGTCGGTAATTACCGACGGATATTTATTTTTTATTTTTTTTATTTTTTTAAATGAAATCCGTCGGTAATCCGTCGGTAATTACCGACGGTTTGTATCCGTCGGAAATTTGAGTTTTTCTAGTAGTGTAACTTCTTTTCTTCAATTATAGTAAAGGTTTAAAAGTTTTAATTTAATGTAACAAAGTTTAAAATTTTATACATTTTATCAAATTTTAAGTGATAATTTATTGATTTTGTATCATTGATAACATATATATCAAGTTTATTATCTATTTTATCATAACTCTTTGGTAACTGGATATCACAATATTAAATGCTACAAACTTAAAAGATTATTAATTAAAATGTTTTTAAAGTAAAACGTTTTGAAACTTATCAAATAAGAAAGAAACTTATTTACACCATGTGAAAATCAAAATTTATTAAATTTAGATAAGTTTTCCTCGAATACTTCATGAATATTTGATTAAATTATATGGTAGAATAAATTTAACATACGAATTACACCGGTGGTTCCTGTGATTTATCCAAGTATTGGATTTGGTCCCTAAAGTACATTATCTACGGTGGTGGTTCCTAACTAGTTAATTAACTTTCACTTAACAACGTTTGTAACTGTTGTTTCATTCGTCACGTTACGGTATATAAGTCTTTTAATAAAAGCAAATTATTTCCCATTTAAAAAAAATTCAACGTTATCTATCTAACATGTCGACTTCGCCTCCAAAACCTAATTGCACGGATCTCCTCTTGCACCGATCGTCCCTCTCTAAATCTTCTACTTGCACCGATCATCCCTCCAGAGCGAACGACACTAACAGTGGATTATCACCATTGTTCGAACTTGAGAGATTGGTCAAGAATGAGCATATCTAAACCATTATATCAATCACACTCCCTTTTTTAATTGGCATTTCTGGATGCGTGTGTGTGTATGTGAATATTTATTGCATTTTTAGCTGATTACAAGTACATGACATTTTTTCCAAAGATGGTGAATGCATTGATATTATGTGTAGGTGTAATTTAATCCATAACAATATTTGTCTATAGTATCTTGTCAAAGAATGTTTGAATGAGATGGAATTAGACGTTTGTTGAAGGAAGTAGACAACAGAAGCAGGGGCGGAACACAAGCTTTTTGATCGCAGGGGCCGGACCTAGATGACCAGAATGAGTCTCGGGTCGGGCCCAAATCGGTCCCGGTCCCAAATAGTGATTCCGTAACCGATGGTCGGACTTAGAGATGGCCCAAATCGGTCCCGGTCCAAATATTGATTTTGTAACCGATTACTTTCCATTTGAACTTTTTTCCAAGGGTTTTCGATACCTCAAATCTTCTATGTTCTATCAAAATTCAAACCTACCTAATCAAACAATTTCAAATCCACTCAAAAATAATTAAACAATTTCATTATTTCAAATAAATTTAAACCTAGCTAATCTTTCTATCAATGTTCTATCAAAAATTCAATCACAATTTCACACGAACACTATTTCACAAATCTATAATTCACACAATCAAACTCAAACTCACAAATTCACAAATTCACTATTCACAATTTCAAATAAGTTTAAACCTAGGCTAGTTAATCAAACAAATGAAACAATATCAAACTCAAACAAACAAATTAGCGATAAGCAATTCACAATGTAAATGGTATTTTAAAAATTAAAACTTGATGAAATAAACCTGTTATTTAAGACGAAGAACACCGGTGACTGTGGACTGTGGAGAGCACTAGAAAATTGAGGACGAAGAACAAAAGGAGAAAATCGAAGAGGACTCAGAGAAGAGCAGCAGAAAATGGTTGATGCTGTTAAATCAGGTGGTTTGCCAAAGTTTGCTGGGAATGGACAACAACAACGACAACAGGTATCTGGTGGTGCAAATTTGTCAAATCAAAACTGGGAAAACTTATCAGTATTTTTCAAGGGAACTTTCTTAGTTACATGAGCTGTAATGTCTTTGTGGTTGCATAGAATCACTTAAGACTCTGGTTAATTACTGAGTTTGATACACATTTTTTTATGTTAGTCCCTGCTATTCATACAATGGATGCTTATAAGAAGAAACGGCTGGAGACCACAGATGAGGATGCAGAGCTACTTCAGAAGGTCTCAAATCGTTTGATAACGAAAGAAATCCTGAGTGAAAAAAACCCGATCTCTCGAAATGATGAATTTTATAAACCGGTCCTACAAAGTTTCCATAAAGTGTCCATTGTTACCGACTCTCGATTTTGCCGATTTAATTAAGTTTGACTCTAAACGTAAAGTTCTACAAATATGGAGATTTATACCCAAATCTCTTTGTGATATAAATCTTGACCAACCGTTGACCCTTAATAAATCATACAAAATCCGCCTCTCGACGTGGTTATCAAAGGCTCTCTCAAATCTTTGTGCATCACTTTAGCCGTATTTCGAATCCGCCCTTCTCAAGATCAAGATCTAATATTAACACTTCAAAGTGATCGGCTTATCCGCGTTGAGTTTAAGTCTCGACTCAAGTGACCAATCTCAAGAGTTAGTAACGATGGCCACACCCAAGTGTTGCCTACTAGTCTCGAGTTTGCTCACACCCAAGGGGTGCTTAGCTAATAATTATAATGAAAGACATAACGAAACAAAAGATGTACATAAAATATACTTGCATAAAATTAAAGCAATGCCCGCTGGGGTCACTATGGACATAAATTAAGAACAGGTACAATAATTAAACTACAAGTCTTCAAGTTTGGGAGCAAACTTGAAGATGAAATCTGAAATTACAATGTAAAATGGAGTAATGGATGATTAATGCAAGGATGCTCCAAGCCTTCTTTAAATAGTGCCAAAAAAGTTGAAAAACCAATGGACTATTCTTCATTAAAATCTCTTGGGCAAAGCCACACCCATGCTTGCCATGATTCATGGATTTCCATATCTTTCAGCTTCTAGAAGTTCTTTAATTTAATCTCTCTTTTGCCCATAAAATTGCTTTGTCTGTTGATGAATAGAAGTGGTCAGTCCGTGCCCACTATGAGGAGTCATCGTGACCACAGCCGAAAGTTGCAACATTTTCCATACAAAATAGCCTTTTCGTAAAACATAAGCTCTTTTCACATTATGGACAAATTGAATAAGGAAGAATCAAAATGGGTATAAAAATGATAAAAGTCCTAGAAAAAAGTAATAAATAACTCTAAAAAATGAGAGTTATCAATAAGCAACTACATCTCTTGTTTGAAGGCATCTATGTGTACCAAAGAAGGTCTTGACCATCCACGTGTTTTCATTCTTGCCTATTGGTGCGTTCAATGTTCATTCTTGCCTATGGATGCGTTCAATTCCCATTGGCAAGCTGCCCCACTTGTCTTCACCTTTCTACTTGTACTACTTTCTCCATTGTCTTTATTCAATGATTAAATCTTTCCTCTGCAAATAGCCCTAATCCTATTTAGATCATTTTTCACAACTTTGATTTTCCGTCTACTTTCAATTGCATGCAAGTCAATAGCTTTTTTAATTAGTGCCTTGCTGGCAAATAGTTGCCCAACAAAAAAACCATCTTGCTCCTTACTTCTTAGTTGCCTCAATAATTTTTGCCTTTTACTACCACGGTCGTCATCCTTTATTTGGCTCTCAAACTCTTCAGTATCAAACAGGTCAGGATACACATCAACATTTGATCCATCCAAGACCTGGTTGTTAATTGGCAACCCAACCCAATCTGATTCCGTTTCAATCTTTTCCATAAAGTATGTCATGTGACCATCCAGGTTATTAGTGTCATCAACTATAAATTCACTCTCATGAGTTTCAGTTCCATCATCTAAATTCGAACCAATGTATAACGGACCTTCCGCATTGTCTACATCTATATCATCCAGATTGGTGTTCAATTCTTCAATGAAAACATCTGCCACTTTGCATTTAGGAAAATAATCTAAAAACTTTATAACATATTGTTCATTGCCTAAAGCATGGAGACCAAAATCAAGGTCACTCTCCGGAATTCTGAAATGATAAAAGGTGTGAACTTATTTTCTATAACCTATTTCCATCATCACCGAATCAAAATCATCGATACCAAAGTCATTAGTATACACAAAATCAATGTATTGAGTTTTACTGTTTACGTACGTCTTTCCGGAGACTTCATGAACACTCTAACATGATGAATCCTCAATGTCATCAAAGTAGGATAATACTCTGTGGATAAAAAACAAATCAAAACCATAACCTGAAAAGAAATTCAAATCTTTTAAAAAAATTGATAAAAACCCAGTATATACCATATAATCCAAGATAATCGTTTGTATTGGAGCTTTCTCGCACTTGTCATGGAGCTCGACTCATCTTTGAAGTTTGCCGTGAACTATGGAGGATAAGAGGGACGAGAATTGAAACTGTGTAATCTGCTTGAACACCCAAAGTCGATATATTGGAAGAGGCTGGGATATACTTACCGTGATATTAGGCGATATATTCAAATGACCTTGATTTCATTCAGATCATGTTGATTTCTTTCTGAACAGGTTAAACGATTTGCCTCTTATTAAAAGACTGATTTACCCCCTTGAATTACTTAACGTGATGAATGAAACGACAGTTACAAACAGTGTTAAGTAAGAGGGACTTTGAGTGAACGTTAATTAAACAGTTAGGGACCACCCCCGTAGATAGTGTACTTGGGTAAACCAAAGGGACCATCGGTGTAATTCTTCGTTATATAAAAAAGATTTTCGTTGGTCTTTTATTAAATTAGATTATCATTTTGTTTTTGAAAAATTGTTAAAGTCATATTTTAACTTCAAAACTTCAAAATCTAAAATTTCTTATCATGGCAAAATGTGTCATTGATGCTCTCATATAAATAAAAGGTTTTCTTTTTTGATAGCTTTATTTTGTGCTCCAATTTTGTTGGTTCAACTTAAGGTATGTTTGGTTGGTATTATAGATGAAAAAGAATCATGTTTTTTTTAGGTTTGGGTCTGAGTATTCTAAACCTGTTTTCAACGAACAATAAAAGATATAGGCTTTTAAAACCTAGGTCAAATCAAGACTCAAGATTGAAAAGGGGTTGATTGGGTTTTTTTAGGGGCTAGGCCTAGGTCCAAGCATGACCCCAAAGTTTGAGCTTGATCAGGATTTGAGGTCTGGTTTGGGCCCGGGCCTTTCAGGGGCATTTTTAGTGAGCAAAAAAAGGCCAGGTCTTTTTTAGGCTCGGGTCAAGTTATGCTTGTGGGTTAATAAGGACTCAATCAAATTTCTTTAGTCCGTACTTTTTTAGGCATAATGAGGCTTTTTCAGGTTCGCTTTTTAGGGTCGGGCCTAGACCCAAAACTTTCATGCTTTGACTCATGGCCGGGGCCGAGCTTCGAACTGACTAGGCCTGAGCATTTTCGGGCCGGGCTTTGGTTTTGGATTTTTATTTATGCATCTCTAGTTATGTTTTTTTTTGTTGATTGGTTTTCCTATTAATTCTATTTTACAATTACTTTGAACATCAATTGTGTGATATTCAATTGTTCATGTTGTCTTGTCATGTCACATTTTTAAAGACTTTTTTAAACATTTGCAAATAAAATTCTGAAAAAAATACAATAACATTTTAATTATATATATATATATATAAGGATGTTCAGGGGAAAACATCAAAAAAATGAAAAACTGAGGAACACCGTGGTAGCCCTTCATTTGGACGATATGTACTTGTGAATACAGGTAAGTTAAGTTGTTTTTTTTTGTTTTTATGCATGTGTGCATTATGCATTTGTGCATATGCACATGTGCATGTTACAAATTACTTGTATGCACAAGTGCATACCGTCCAGATAAAAGGCAACCCACTTGTTTCTTAGTTTTTCGTTTTTTTGAGGTTTTCCCCTAAACTGACCCTATATATAGCCATAGGTTCAATAGATAAGTCCAAATATTTAGAGAAATAGAGAAGTGATCTTGACCATTCATTCGGTCAAGATCGGTTATAATTGGTCAAAAGTTGCGGCTTTGACCGGTCAAAAGTCGCGGCTTTGACCGGTCAAAAGTTGCGGCTGTTCCAAAAATAGAAGGGCAATTTCGTAACTTTTACAAAAAACACGGGCTGAGTTCATATATGAATCTGTGTGATTCACATATGAACTATACGTTCATATATGAACCTTTGTAATTCACATATGAACTCTTTATAACTAATTCATATATGAATCTTGTGATTCATATATGAACATTTGTGTTTCATATATGAAACTAATTAACTGTAGGTTCATATATGAATCAGTTGAACCAATTAACTGATTCATATATGAATCTTTGTGTTCATATATGAACCTTTGTAATTTACATATAAACTTTTTTTAACTAATTCATATATGAACCTTTGTGTTCATATATGAACCTTTGTGATTTATATATGAATTTTTTTAACTAATTCTCATATGAACAAATTAACTGATTCGTATATGAATCACAAAGATTCATATATGAATCACAAAGGTTCATATATGAATTAGTTAAAAATATTTTATATGTGAATTACAAAGGTTCATATATGAACACAAAGGTTCATATATGAATCACACAAATTCATATATGAACCTGTCCCGCATATTTATTACGAAACTACCCTTCTATCTTGTGCAGACCACGCGCAGACCACGCGAGGAATTATCCTATGCTTCTCGGTCAAAGCCGCCGATCTTGACCGAATGCATGGTCAAGATCACTTCTCTATTTCTCTAAATATTTGGACTTCTCTATTGAACTCTTCCATATATATATATATATATATATATATATATATATATATATATAGGGTTAGTTTAGGGGGAAACTTCAAAAAAATGGAAAACAGAAGAACACCCTGGTAGCCTTCATCTTCATCTGGACGGTATGCACTAGTGCATATAAGTCATTTGTAACATGCACGTGTGCATTATGCACAAGTGCAAAATGCACTTGTGTATGAAAACCAAAAAAACAACATAAGTTACTACACAAGTGCATACCGTCCAGATGAAAGACCACCAAAGTGTTCTTCAGTTTTCTCATTTTTGAGGTTTTCCCCTGAATCTCTCTCTCTCTCTCTATATATATATATATATATATATGTATAATCTCAATTGAAAATCGATTTTCGATGGTGAAACGAATGACAAAGGAGAGTGTGAGACATGTCCATTGGTGCCCACATTTAGTATGAATAACAAATGTGAACGTTCATGCACTATTCAAGATAAATAATACAACATCATGATGAATATCACGCAAATTCATGATCCATGCATTATTATCATGAATGATACATTATTCATGATATATAACACATAAATGACCCATAAAGATATGAATACATGCGTCTTTTTTGTTCTTTGGTTTACAACCGAAAATGGTTTTCAAATGAACCCGCCATATATATATTTATATAATCTCAAAACGTTAGAAAAATAGTTCGCTTATTTATTGCATTATAGATTATGAAGTGATTGAAATCCACTATGGAGATTGGAGATCTTTTTATCTCCACAAACCAAAGATTTGAAATCATATTTCATACAGTTTTTTTTAAATGTATTTAGTTTTAATTAATTTTTAAGATTTTAGTTATTTCAAATCAAATCAAGTTAGTGGAAAAGGTAAAGGATTTAGGAAATGATTGAGACCTACCAATGGTTTTTAGCAAGTGACCGAACGTATGCTCGTGGGGTTGTCTTTCCACTCATGTTGATTTTAATATCCATATATTTTGATAGAATACTTTATAGTACTAAATAATAAGGTCTCATATCTAAAAGTGTTAGAATAGATTTATATGACGTTTTAAAAATAAAATTTCATATTAGTTAACACTTTTAAAAAATATCTTATGAACTCATATTTTTATAGAACGGGTTTTTCAAATATTATCCTATAATAAAATATCTCATACGACATTTTATTTTTAAAATAACTTAAAAACTTGTTAAAACACCCTACAAACCTGTTGTAAGACTTTCAGATAAAACGTTTTATTGTTTGATATTATAAATGTAAGTCTTATAAAACATTCTATTATAACACTTAAACATTTACATTTCTTATGGAACCAACTTATGGTAGTAAACTAGTAACATATATACATCACTCTCAAATATGGATCAAGAGAAGTCCAAATTTGGGACCAAGTCTAATAAAAACAAGGCAAAATATACAAACATCCAACGGACTTTTTTTAAGCGGTTAATGGGTGGTTTGTTTACCTCTTAATAGTTCTATTAAGAGGCAAACTCTGAATCGTTAAGAGGTAAATGTTGTATGGCAAAAAAATCTACCTCTTAATGGTTTTAAAACCCTCTGAATGATTTTGTATCTTGGGCCTCCCTTAATCATTAATTTTATTCTAAACAATTACCAAACAATCATATTTCATTTTGCACTATATCATAAGAGCTTCTTAATAATTCTGACCACTCAATCATTCTACATCAAACCATTCAGCAATTGTCAAACATCCCTAAGTCACTTAAAATGATCCATTTAGTTGGTTTAAATAGGCTTTAGAATGTGAAATTGGATGAGAGGAGATGAAGAAGTTGTGATGCTATATGAATATGAAGATATTTTCTCTGGATTCCTAGTAGAAACATAGCAAAGCGAAGATTTTGAGGTAGCAAATGAGCAAGTATTCATGGAATTAAGATAAGATTGCTTGTTAAACGGTTGTTTTAATGCTTCAACAATAACATTTATATATTCCAGGAATAACTAATTTGTTAATGATGTCGAATCACATGTTGAAAGCCCATCCAACTATGTATGTTGTTGAAAACTATAGGATAGAAAAGTGAATTAATGCATGATTCGTTGATTATATATGTTTATGCATGCATATAATTAGATAGATAAATGATTGTGTGAGAAAAAAAGTTAATGTGAGAAGCGTAAGAAAAGGGTCTGGATCCTTGATCACTTTTAATCTCACCTCCACTCATTAATTGTGCTTCTCATGAGAATTGATCTAGTGCATCTCGGTAAATTTCATTAATGTTGATCTTCAATTAGATTAATCCAAGGGTCTAAATCCATTCTTACACTCCTCACCGTAACTTTCCATCCCACTAGAACCCAACACTAAGTTGATATACATGGTTACGTTTTAATGCAATAAGAATGAGTGACAAAAAATTTGGGAATAGAATCGGGTCTTCAAAAATTTTAGGATCTAATTATGCATGCAATTATAATTTTTTTAAGTTTTTACTCTTTTAGTTGATTTGATGATTCTCAATTCCGACTTTGGAAGAATGTTAAGACAATGATTCATTTGAGTGAACATCATACGCTAATTTGTTTTTCAAGACATTTTGTAGTTTTATAAGAGTACTTTTGATATGATATATGGTATGATCTTTTATATTTTGTTTAAATATTTATTACTTGTCCAGTCGACCTATACCTATAGTGTGTTATGCATTATGCACGAGTGGACTTGTGAAGGCCCGAGCGGGGTCCCATGCACCCGCAAGTAGATGATTTTTTTTTGGGTATGAAAGATTGCACCCGCCAAACTTTGAGGGGTGCTCTTAGATATTTTTTTTGAACGGCAAAGCAACCATTTTATTACCACCAAACCTTAAAATAGTTTTAAACAAACGATCCAAACCACACCAAACAGGGAAACAAACCGAAAACCAAAAACGTAAGATGAGATGCATCCAATCAAAATAGCAACCGCCAAGACTTTTGCATTTGCGAGAAGCAAATAGCCGCAGAAGCCATTAAGCCCTCGACCCAGCCAACACTGACCTCAAACAGACCATCCCAGCAGCTTAACCTGAACCGGTAGCAGGGCTGTTCCCAGACAGCTTAATGCATATGACTTAATGCAGAAAGCTGCTTGATCCAAGCGCCCTGTAGCTCTCACGCAGGTACCCCTCTGCTGATGAGTTAAGCCACCACGAAACAGCGCCATACTATGATACCGAAGCCTAGCGAACACGAAAATCTGTAGCCAAAAACAAAACCTGGAGCCCGCTGTTTGCAAGCAGCAAACGGAAGCAGCTGCGGCGCTGTACGGCTATGATGCTACATCGTTGATGGGTCCACGAGCCATTCCTTCCAATCTCCTATCAACTTCTTTGATCTCTTAGTTATCCACTCGTAGATTTTGCATTGGAACTCGAAGAATAAGTCCGATAAGTTACCCCTCTCACAGGGGCGGAGCCAGAAACTAATGCGAGGGGGAGCACCAATTGAACTTGAACTCTATTTTTCTTCTGTAAAAAATTCTCTTTGACAAACCTAAATTTTTTCCATATCGTCCGATGTTAGTTTCAGTCTAATTCTACCGTTTCGAGGTTTTTTATCGATTTTTTCTTGATTTCAAAGGATTTTTAAGTTCTTTTTTTTTATATCGCGAGATTTTTTTGGTTTATTGGTTGATTTCAAGAGCTTTTTTTTTTCTTTTTGGTTTTTGGTTGATTACGAGGTACGGTTGCACCTTCTAAAACGATATGATTGCATCTTTCACAAATCTAATTTTTTTACTTTACGGCGAATAAATAATACGACAGGAATTATGGATAAAAGGTTTTTAGGAGGACCATTATTCAATACATAAAAATAATGGTTTAAGCTTTTAATAGATAAAGAAATAATAGTTTAGAAGGTACATTTCTATATATATATTTATTATTTATATAAATATAATAGAAATATATCAAAAAAAAATCTCAGTTCTGGCCACTGCCCTCTCACATTTGAATACCAACTTATTTCTTTGGGACCAAATGAAATATATTAATGCCCATTTGGTCCCCATCCAGACCGGACCGTGTCTCAATTCACATCCGCCTCCCCTATTTCATTTTCTTGTAGTATGTCTTGGATTGTCACCACCCCATCGAGGTCTTTTTTCCACCATCTACCCGTTAGTACCCATAATCTCTTCACCTCCGGGCATGTGACGAGTGCATGGTCCAACGACTCAACCGTATCACCACATCTCGGGCAAAGCACCGTATCCAAGTCTATACCCATTTTATCCAAGGTCATTCTACACGGAATACGGCCCAATCGGACTCTCCATACGAAAATACATACCTTCTTTGGGATTATGTTTACCTATTTCGTTTGAACCGTGTTGACGTTGGAGTTCTCCTTGATCTCTTCTAGTAGCTCCCGCATTCTTTTTACATTGTGTTCTTTCGAGTCATCTAGCATCCAATCCACCTTGTCCGCCTTATTATGTGCCGGTGTTACTCCGATCAACCGATCCGTTAGTTCCTTAAGCTCTCCAATTTCCCTTCCACGTGGTAATCGTCTTCACTTCCATTTCCATTGCCATTCTCCGTCCATCCATTCACCTCTTTCTGCCGCGGTCGTATTCTTCTCTATCTCCAAGCGAAAAAGTCGAGGATACTTGTCTTGGAGTCTCTCGGCACCGCACCATCTCTCCTTCCATAGTTGTGTGTCCTTTCCGTCACCGATCCTCTTGCCGAAGGAGCTTGAAAATTTCAGCCCCATTCTGTCCAATTCTGCACTAATTCGAATTATATTCGACCACGTGTTACCTGCACTGTCAAAACCAAACGAGTTACCCCAAAGACCCCCCCCCCCTTCCCCATAAAGGCTTTTTATTACGTGAACCCAAAGGGCGTCTTTTTCCATGAGGAAACGCCACCACCATTTACCCACAAGGCCCCGATTAATCGATGCTAAAGACCCAATGTTGAAACCCCCTTTCTCATAGTTTTTCAAAATGTTTTGCCGTTTGACCCACACCACACCTTTTTTGACGCTACCGTCTACCCCCACCCCTCCTCAAAAGAAACTACATCTCGCTCTCTCACACTCTCTCACCACACCGCTCGGGGCATGATACAACGAGAAAAGTACAACGGCAAACTCCCCAACACCAATTTGACTAAGGTAAGTCTACCTCCAAATGATACGAGTCTCGACTTCCACAATGCGAGTCTTTTCTTTAGCTTATCGATCGCCGGTCTCCAATGATCCATTCTCTTCATCGAAATTCCTACCGAAAGACCTAAATACGTGAACGGCATCTTACCGTGGCCGTATCCTACACTTCTCGCCCAATTAAGAACCTCCTCCTTCGGTACCCCCACACCGAAAGTTTTACTTTTACCCCGATTTATCTTTAAGCGGGACATTTTTTGGAAGCACGATAGTATCTTCAAGAGGTTTTTAATATTTGAAATGCTCCATTTCCCGAAAAATACCGCGTCGTCCGCATATTGCAAGTGAGATACCTCACCTTTTCCAACTTTAATGCCAACAAAGAGCCCTCTCTTCTCCGCTTCGATCATTAAAATATGGAGACTCTCGGCTACAATGAGGAAAAGGAAAGGGGCTAGCGGGTCACCTTGCCTCAGTCCTTTCCTCATTAGGAATTCCTTGGTTGGCGTCCCGTTTACCAAGACCGACAAAGTTGCGGATCTTAGGCATGCTTCAATCCACTTTATCCATCTTTGACCAAAACCCATCTTCGTTAAACAATCAAGAAGGAACGGCCACTCGATGCTATCGTACGCCTTTTCGAAGTCTACTTTGAAGATCAATCCACTTTTCTTTTTTTCCGAACGTAATCTATAGTTTCGTTGGCCACCAAGACTCCATCCAAGATAAAGCGACCCTTTATAAATGCACTTTGTGTATTGCTAATGATTCTCCCCATCATACTTTTCAATCGTTCCGCCAAAATCTTTGCTATCGTTTTATAAAAAATACCAATGAGACTATTGGAGCATCAACCTTCGGGATTAAGGTTAAGAACGTGGAGTTAGATATTAGAAAATACAAGACACATCAAGTGACTTTACAGACCTTTGTTTTATCCATTTTACATGTGCATTCGCTCATCAAAAATCTTAGGTCTAACACTAACATTATTTAGGTAGTATTTAAAGCATGAATAGTTTAGTTTACGTAGTGAGACGAGATTGATGTGATTTGTTAAACTAAAATGCATGTTTATATTTTGAAAGATGGAATATATATGTTATATGTGACATCACTTCTTTTGTCTGACCCAATAATCTATTTAATTAATTGTACATTTCTTTTCAATCCCAATCTTAATTATAAAAATGTCACCTCTTAATCTACCATCGATTATTCCAATTTTTTATTTTTAAAGTTATTCGATAAATGAAGTTCAAATCATTCAGTTAGGTTTATTAATATTGAAAAGAAATCAAGATAGCTGCCAAATATAATGAAGACAAAAACAAAGAACACCTTGTAATATTTAATATTATTTGTGATGATAAATTGATAATAGTTTAGTTAAAGTAAAGTTAATTTAGGGGCTATTTGATTGTTGCAGGATGATTTGATGCAGGTGATTAATTGGTAGAATGATTAAGTGGCTCTTATGATATAGTGCAAAATAAAATATGATTGTTTGGTAGCTGTTCAGAATGAAATAAGAAATTGAATGGTTAAGGGAGACCCCTGATACAAAATCATCCAGAGAGTTTTAAAACCATTAAGAAACAACTTTTTTTTGCCAAACAAGATTCACCTCTTAATAGAACTATTAAGAGGTAAACAAACAACCCTTAATAAAGTTTAAAAATAACTAATGTTAATAATATAAATATAACAATGTAACATTTTAAGGGTATTTACCTATTTCCTTGAAATTGAAAATGCAAAACAATATATATATATAGAGTCCCTTTATTATGAAACCGCCTAAAACAATGAAACATTTGAAACCCAATCTGGACCGTTGATGAGTTAGATCAAAGGATAATATGGACGCGGTGGCATGAATGGTAATTAAGTATGAAATTGATGGCACGATCGTCTGTCTAAGAATTATGAGGGTATAATGGTCAATTAACAAATGGAATCAGTTTAGGAAAGATTCTGAACCGCGGTAAATTAGGGCTCGATTCTTTTCCGGTGAAATCAAGACCGATATCGACGGGATACATTATGAAACAAACCGATTTCATCTTCGGATTGGTGAAACACATTTGGAGACGAACAACACCGAATCGAAACATAACAAATAGGAAAAAAATACGAAACAAAAATGGCGGACAACGAAGATCCACCAAGAAGAGGTAGAGTTTTCAAATATTTTTCCACAATATATACTTCCATAACAAAACGATGAAATATAACACCATTGATTTTGTGAAACACAACCAGTTCGAAGGCCCAGCGAAAGAATACGACTGAAGACATCGTTTTCAAACTTTACGAACACAACAGACAACCCGGTTTGCCTCGACGGAACAGGGACAGATACGAAAGAAGGTAAAGGTACTGCTTATAGTTGTTTCAAGATTATTGTTTTTTAGTAAGTTTGTTAGTCCCAGATGGCTTAACAAGTATTGTAGAAGGGGGGGGGGGGTTGAATACAATACTCAAAAATTTCACAATTTTAATTCTTTTATTGAAAATCTTTCAACTAGAATTACACAAAGAAACTTAAAGACTGTTGCGGAAAAGAACAGATAAACTATTCTAACAATCTTTCACAAAGTATACTAAACAAAATAACTAAGAACACTTAGAACAAAGTTATGAAGTTTTTAGCAATATGGAGATTTCTTGCACTGAGAGAAATCTTCCAGTTCACGTAGAATCTTAGAGCACACAATAATCTTCAAGTATCTCAAGATGTAAGTTCTATCTTCTGCATGGAGAGGTCTTCCTTTTATAGTGAGGATGAGTGTACTGAGCATTAAATGCTTAGTACGAATGTCCTCCAGTTACTTGCTTCGTACCAATGGACTTATGTAAAGTTGATAAGTCACAATCACCTTTTCCTTGAAACAAGGAGGAAT
Organism: Saussurea involucrata; assembly: GCA_033807775.1. NCBI lineage: Eukaryota > Viridiplantae > Streptophyta > Magnoliopsida > Asterales > Asteraceae > Saussurea > Saussurea involucrata. The sequence goes on from CM066320.1 coordinate 166,126,059, forward strand.
ACCCATGCTGAACTTAATTGGAAATAGGAATAATACCATGCTTGTCTCCTTGGTGTGTCTTCCAAGACAATATTACTTGAGACTTGATATTTTCTTCAAAGAAAATCTTTTGACAAAGGATCCCACCGATTTAAGCATCATCATCGGTGGGATGATTCTTGGCAAATTTGATTTTGTCTCATAATAATTTTGCTTCTCATTTTGTCTTGTCTCATAATAATTTTGCTTCTCATTTTGTCTTCAAGGAGTACACCACCGATGAATGCTTTGAGATATGTGACACATCTTTGAAGAAAAAGCATCTTTGAGATATGTGACACATCTTTGAAAAAAAGCATCTTTGACTTCGGTGACACATCTTTGAAGAAAAGCATCTTTGAGATATGTGACACATCTTTGAAGAAAACCATTTTTGAGACTTCTTTGAGATCCCACCTATTTGAGAGACTTCATAGGTGGGATATGTTGGCCGATACAGAGAGTGATCGGTGGAGAGGTGTCCACCGATGTGTGTGAACACCATCGGTGGACAATGACTTGTATGTGTTGAGAAAAGATCTTTCACTTCCACAATGAGAGAATCTTCAATCTTGACTTTGGTTGATCTTTGACTTCACCAAACATTTGCTATCTTGTACAAGTCATTATAAAGAACCATGCTAAAATATTCTAAGTAAGATTTAGAGGAAACATCGGTGAGTCAATTTCAAATCTTCGGTGACCTAACAAAGTTCATTATGTTATCTTTTATTTTTTTTCTATCTTTTTGAAGTGGGGGAAAGTGTGAAAACTTTAATGGAGCCAATTAATGGAGTTGTTTACTACGGGGATGCACAAACTCCAATGGAAGTTGTTAACGAGATGCATGAGGGTTCGATAATAGAAGGTATGAAATTATGAGTTTTATGTTTACAGTTAAAGAATTTCATATACCATGAGAAATTTAGTATTTTGAATGTGTAAATCGAAACAAAACGAACTTTATGTAACGTTTCATATGCTTTATTTGGTGAGATACGTATGTGAAACACAACCAGTTACAAATGTAATAATGTATTATGAAAAATGTATATGAAATAAAGTAATGTGTGTATGAAATCATTGATTGGTTAAAAAAATTGTTGGGAATATATGATATGATCCATTGATAATTGTTAATATGAATATTAAATTTTTATTGTTAAATATGTGAATCCAACATATTAGAGGGTACATTGTGTATAATGAACTCTCAATTTTGTTAAATTCGCATATGCAACGTTACATATTTAACAACAAAGTCGATGTGAAACATACTACAGTGGGAAGCAGTACCGGACCAACAACTAAGGTTTCAGGACATGTGAAACAAGGAGAAAAAGGTATGACGTGGTTACTATTAACTAAAAAATACATGAAACCTTAGTGGCATTGAACTATTGATATCATAATAATTCTAGATTTGACAAGCATATTGCAAAAACTAGATAGGGGATTTAGTACAATGGCATTATCGGATGTAGGGCAAGGCAACGATATGCAAGGTACGCGACTATCGGTTTAACTATTGATAAAACCATGAACGTGGCGTTACATTTCATACATTCTTGCTTCATGCTTGTGTTTCGCAGTTGACAAAGTCGCGGAGAAGAGGCAAACGAGGAGCGCATAAAAAACAAGCTGAAAGGAAAAGACCACGCCCGAAGAATTTACAGATAATTTGTTACAATGAAGGTGTAGCTCGTAATTAATGTTTTCTTTAATAGTCATGTATCACGTCATTTAAAAAATTTCTTTTTAACATACAATAATTAAATCAGGATTTGAGGATGACGACGATTTCGCGACGAAACCATCTGACAGGGTACGTGTAGCAAAAGAACACCCAAGACCTTCGAAAAAAGTGAAAAGGAATAAGGAAAAGAAGGCAAATAAACGAGAAAATGTAAGGGGGATAAGAACACGAACATCTCCAATGATTCTGCAGGCTACACTTTCAGAGCTTAATGATGATCAAAAGGTATCATTATGTGAGATAGGTTTCGAGTCGATGCTAGGGATGACAATTGATGGTATACCCTCAAAGCTAGGGTATTTTGTGGTGGACAACCTGGACACTGAAAGGATGGCGATAAAGGTTGGAAACGCCGAAATACCGATCACAGAAGATGTGGTTCATAGCGTGCTCGGAATTCCAAAAGGTGGCATACACCTTCATACTGTTGATATAACAACAAGAGGACTGCGTTCTTTTGATATTTGGAAGAAGAATTACAGCAAAGACAAGCTGAGGCCAACGGATGTAAGTAATGCGATAATCGAAAGTCAAAGCGGAGGTGATGCTTTCAAATGGAATTTCATAGTTTTGTTCGTCAACTCAATGGGTGAGTGTAGCCCAACAGGCGGCTGCAACGCAAACTTTTTGTCAAAGGTGGGTAACATAGACATGATTAGACAAATCAACTGGTGCAAGTACATTTGCAGTTGTGTGGAATGCAGCAAGCGGAACTGGAAACGAGACACATACGACAGTTTTTTCTGTGGGCCGCTGACATTTCTTACGGTACGTTAAAAAATATTCATATAAATAAAAATGATGATTTAACTCATAGTTTAACACTTGCTTCCGCAGCTCTTATACGTGAAGCGTACCATATTTCATATGGCTGATGTGAATCCAGCTTCGTTGCCAATCGCAGAATGGACGATGGAAAAGTTACGAACAAGGCAAAACGATGGCATCCGGACGGGGGGGGGGGGGCTGCATAATGCAGTATTAGCATTGAATAATGAAGTGTCTGAGGTTCCAACCGTAAGGGAAGACAATGATGAGGATCTAGCACAACCCCATTTGGAAGTTGCACAAGAAGTGGAAGGCACGGTTGATAAAGGGTTCGTTAACAATTCCGAAATCACAACACCAGCATATGATATGACTAATGTTGTGCCAAACCCACCTGGTGGGGTGCCAGAAATCGAACCAATTGGAGTAAACACAGACGCGGAGGAAGATGGTTTGCTGTACGATGAAGAGGAACTAAGTCGGGTAATTTGGATCTGTTTCGTAGTTTACATGTATAACAAAAATTACTTTTGAAATGAATTTAAAAAATAGTTCACTACTGATCTAACAAACAAATATGCAGGACTACATGGAGAGGATTTGTAACACCCCATATTTTTTTTGTGGCCTTTTTGGATAAATAAAGACTTTTGGGGAGTCCATTGTGTTGGTTTTGAAAATTCTGTGGCAAATGTGTGAAGAGGAAAAGTTAAGCTAAATAAAACCCTCCAAAAACCCTCATTTGGTTCATTTCTGGCGGCTGAGAAGTATTGGAGAGGAGGAGGAGCTCAAGAATTCCTCCATTGAAGGTTTGGGGAGGTGATTAAGCTAGAGATTGAAGATTTTGGCTGCAAAGGTATACTCTCATCTTCATCTCTTTAATTTGTCTTAGATTTGGGGCTTAGATATGTGTTTCCAGATTCAATCTCTTCTTCTCTTATTGTATTGATGATAGAACCAATTGGAAGGGTGGGTTGGAGAAATCCCTTGAGGAGTTTGTGGGCTCTTGGTGATATTCCACCTTTCCAATGGAGATTGTAGGTTTTGTCCTTCCTTTTGGGTTTTATGACTGAAATATTGGTTTGGGAGAGCTAGAGCTGATTTGGGAATGTTTGAGGATGAGAAATCTTTGGATTTGGGAAGAAATCTCGTGCAGGAAAAAGTGTGTCCAGAGGCCCGCGCCGATGGCCGCGCCGATGGACTGGCGCCAGCATCGGCGCCAGGCTCTGTTTCATGTTTTTTTCGTTTTTGCTTCGTTGGTCGTTTGGGCTTGGGTTCGAGGTTTGGTTTAGGGGATTGCCTTAGGACAGTATGGGGAATGTTTTAGAACATAATGGGGAGTCTAATACCTCATTTGTTAAACCCAATTCAGGTGATCGTTTGGCGATTAAGTGAGCTTCGAGTAGGGTGTCTTTTAGCCGAGTACCAGGTGAGTTCCCTTATGCATTATTTCTATCTTTTAAAATGAAATGCGAAGAATTGATATGTCTGAAAATGAGTTACTTGATTATCATGAATCTTATGTTTTCTTATGCATGAAAAGTGTTAGTTTGTAATGTGGAAGGAGGATATTCCTCGAGTAAGTTTAAAGCATGTTCTAAGTGTTTATGCTGGTGATAGAGTCGGGTTACACAGTGGAGGACCCCCGAGTTGCCGTCCCTGGCTTTGTAAGGTGATGAGTTGTCGTCCCTGGCTTTGTAAGGTGATGAGTTGCCGTGCCTGGCTTTGTAAGGTGTTATTGGTCCGTACCACTGTGTATACCCTTGTTTGAGCTCAAACTTGTTAAGTGTTATTTGCATGGAAAAGTGTTTTTCTTTAAATGTTTTGCGGCTACGCTTTAGGAGGGAATTCACTAGACCTTATGGTCTAACCCTCGCTTTCAAAACTTTAAAACCATTTTCAGGAAAGGGCGGCTTAGGTACTTCGTCTAAGGGTAAAGAGAAGGCTTGAGGTGAAGGTGCGAGGTTAAAGACCGTCAAGTCTCAGTTTTTGTCTAGTTAACATCTCGGTTGTATTTGCTTGTGGACCTTAATCAATGTATTTTACATTGGAGTTTATGATGTAATTGGGACCCTTTTTGGGCTTTTGGCTTTATTATTATGTTATAAGATTTTGGGTTGTTACAGATGGTATCAGAGCCGTAGTTTAAGGGATTTAGGTGACCGATTGGGCCTAGACTTAAACTTTGGAGTAGGGACACAACCGAGATATAGGATGACCATAGGAGGAGACATAAGCGGTTTAAGTGGAATGGGGTGTCGAGGATCATCATGTGAGGTAAATTGGGAATTATACCTGGCCAATATAATTTCGAATTTACAGGCACGTGGGGATACTTGAATTACCTCAAGAGAGTGTAACTGGTATTAAGTGTTTGTTTTATGTGTTTTGTATCAGTTTCGTCATGACTGGAAGATCGACAAGGAGCAGGTCTGTGCCGAGTGTAAGAATGGTTCCATCGGAGGAGGTTCAAGTGGACGAACCCGTGGTTCCCCTGAGGGCGTCGGCTGCCCGGGGTAGAGGAAGAGGTCGTGGAAGGGGGCGTGAGACCATTCCACGTAGAGCTACTACCAATGTGGAGGGTACTCGCCCAAAGAAGAAAACTCCGGCTGCTCGTCGAACTAAGAGTGTTGAGGCACCGTCCGATCGGGAAAAGTCTCATCGAGAGGGCTCGGCAGCGGAGAATCGCGCCTTTGTGACTCAAGAGGCCTTCGCCACCGAAATGTTGAAGCTACAGGAAAAGTTAGACCGGTGGATGAATCATCATGATGTTTCGGCAGCGGGAAGTAAAGAGAACAGTGAGAGTAAGGCAGTCACCGAATTGTCTAGTCCGCTTCCCACGGAAGTTGGTAGCCACAAACAATCCACGACACTAGTAGTGAACGAGTCGGCAGCTAGAGGATGTAGTCACAAAGCATTCTCATCTTGCAAACCTCCTACCTTTCAGGGAGAATGCGACCCGATACTAGCCATAAAGTGGGTTCGAGAAATGGAGTTGGTCTTTGACATTTGTAAGTGTGCCGAAGAGGACAAGGTGATCTACGCCCTGTCTATGTTGAAGTCGGAGGCCATCTTTTGGTGGGATGCCGAAACCGGGGGTTTGGGATCGTCGGTGGCCAAGACCATGAAATGGGAGGAATTCGTGAGGAGATTCAAGGCTCAGTTTTGCCCTCTAGTGGCGATTAAGAAGTTGGAAGAGGAGTTCTTGAACCTAGCTCAAGGGGACTCGACCGTGAGAGAGTACACTTCCAAGTTCATTGAGAAAGCTCGTTTTGCGGAGTTGTATGTCCCAACCGAGGAGCGTCGAGTAGAAAGGTACCTCTATGGATTGAAGGGTAGTATTCGGGAATTGGTAATGGCAAGAAATCCTAGCACTTTCCAAGCGGCTATAAATGCGGCCGAGTTAGTGGAAAGGGAAAAAGACCGTCAGCAATCTGAGAGGGCCGGGGAGAAGAGGAAATGGGATGGACCGGGAAATGATGCTCGGAAAGGGAAAGTTTCTAGGCCGGAGCCGCATGGGAATCGGAGTTTTGGTAGCAAGCCATGTGGCAAGTGTAATCGGATGCATAAAGAAGAGTGTAGGGCGGACTCGGGGTCGTGTTTTCATTGTGGGCTGCCGGGTCACATGTCAAGGGATTGCCCGCAGAAACCGGGTTGTTTCCAGTGTGGGTCAATGGATCATAAACGGTATAACTGTCACAAGCTTAGGAGAGGAGGATCGGATCAGTTTGGGAATCGCCAGGGGGTGCAAGGGGTGGAGAAGAGGGAAGAACCGGCACGCGCGAAGGGTCGTGCATTTCGTATGACAGCGGATGAGGCGGAGGAAACTCCGGATGTCGTGACAGGTACCTTTTTGGTGAACTCTTTATGTGCCAATGTGTTATTTGATTCGGGGGCGAATCGCTCCTTTGTATCTCCTGCTTTCATGAAACGTTTGGGGGTGAGGCCTAAGCGTTTGGGTAGTGCCATAGAAGTGGAGACCGCCGATGACAACGTGGTACTAGTTAGTAGTGTGGTGGAAGGGTGTTGTATAGACATAGACGGGAGTTTGATACCGATAAGTTTGTACCCTATGCCGATGGGAGGGTTTGATGTAGTGTTGGGAATGGATTGGCTGGCTAAAAATAATGCTACCATCGTTTGCAACAAAAAGTTGATTCGTGTGCAATTGCCGGGTAAGGGAACGGTAGTGATTTATGGGAACCGTCGAGATAGGAAGTCTAACCTTATTTCCTTGGTTAAGGCTACTAAATGTCTAAGGAAGGGATGTCAGAGTTACCTAGCTTATGTGGTGGATGCAAAGAAAGAAAAGCGCGAAATAAGAGATGTACCAATAGTGGGTGAATACCCGGAGGTGTTTCCGGACGATTTGTGCGAACTACCACCGGACCGCCAAATCGAGTTCCGAATCGACCTGGTGCCAGGAGCCACACCAATAGCTCGTGCACCATATCGATTGGCACCCTCCGAGATGAAGGAGATGATGACCCAACTCCAAGAGTTGCTAGACAAGGGGTTCGTGAGACCGAGTACCTCGCCGTGGGGTGCGCCGGTGCTTTTTGTGAAGAAGAAGGATGGGACTATGAGGATGTGTATCGATTACCGCGAACTCAACAAAGTTACGGTCAAGAACAAGTATCCGCTCCCCAGGATTGACGACTTGTTCGACCAGTTGCAAGGAGCTAGCTACTTTTCAAAGATAGATCTGAGATCGGGGTACCACCAACTCAAGGTACGAGGAGAAGATATTCCAAAGACGGCTTTTCGAACCCGATACGGTCATTACGAGTTTTTAGTGATGCCGTTCGGATTAACGAATGCCCCCGCCGCGTTCATGGATTTGATGAATAGGGTGTGTCAACCCTATTTAGAAAAATTCGTGATCGTCTTCATAGATGATATTCTCGTCTACTCGAAGTCGGAGAAAGAGCATAGGGAGCATTTGAGAGCTGTGCTAGAATTGTTAAAGCGGGAGAAACTCTATGCCAAATTTTCGAAGTGCGAATTCTGGCTTCGAGAGGTGCAGTTTTTGGGACATGTGGTGACCCAGAGTGGAATCAAGGTGGACCCGGCAAAGGTAGAAGCCATCAAGAACTGGGAACCGCCCAGAACGCCGTCCGAAGTCCGTAGTTTCCTTGGGTTAGCGGGGTATTATCGGAAGTTCATCAAAGACTTCTCGAAAATTGCTACTCCGTTGACTTCTTTGACCAAGAAGAGCACCAAGTTCAATTGGACCGAAGGGCAAGAAGAAGCCTTCCAAAGGTTAAAAGAAATGTTGAGCGAGGCTCCGATTCTAACCTTACCCGAAGGAACGGAAGACTTCGTGGTGTACAGCGACGCCTCTAAATTGGGCTTGGGGTGTGTCTTGATGCAGCGTGGTAAAGTGATCGCTTATGCGTCCCGTCAATTGAAGGAGCATGAGAAGCGATACCCCACCCATGATTTAGAACTGGCGGCCGTTGTTTTCGCCTTAAAGATTTGGAGGCACTATTTGTATGGGACGAGGTGTAAGATCTTCACCGATCACAAAAGCCTTCGTCACATCTTCGATCAGAAAGAGCTAAACATGAGGCAACGCCGGTGGATGGAATTGTTGTCAGACTACGATTGCGAGATTGAGTACCATCCCGGAAAAGCTAATGTAGTGGCGGACGCCTTGAGCCGTAAAGAAAGAGGAGAAGCCTCGAAGATCATAGCCTTAAGGGCTGAGGTCACATTTAATATGCTGGGTGAAATAAAGAAATGGCAAGGGGAAGCTTCTGCGGTTGAGAACCTCAAGAAAGAGCGGATGGTGGGAAACGTGAACTCCCTAGTAGAAGATAGCCGAGGACTGAAATGCCTCAACGGTCGAGTATGGGTTCCGAAGTTGGGGAACGTGAGGAAGTTGATACTAGAGGAGGCTCACAGGTCAAAGTACTCCATCCATCCAGGGACGAACAAGATGTTTGGTGATTTGCGGCAAGACTATTGGTGGCCGGGTATGAAGAAGGATATAGCTTACTTCGTGGAAAGGTGTGACACTTGTCTAAGGGTGAAGGTAGAGCACCAACGACCGTACGGAAAACTCCAACCCTTGGATATTCCGGTATAGAAGTGGGATCAAATTGCGATGGATTTCGTGACAAAGTTGCCTAGAACTCCAAAGGGCTTCGATGCCATCTGGGTAATTGTAGATCGACTCACCAAGTCGGCGCATTTCCTTCCAATAAAGGAATCATACCCGATGGAGAAATTGGCAAAGTTGTACATCGACGAGATAGTGACTCGTCATGGGGTGCCATCGTCAATAGTCTCAGATCGTGATAGTCGATTCACGTCGACTTTTTGGAGGAGCTTTCAACGAGAAATGGGGTCTCAAATCAAGATGAGCACCGCATATCATCCGCAGACTGATGGCCAGAGTGAGCGGACCATCCAGACCCTGGAAGACATGTTGAGGGCTTGCGCTTTAGATTTTCAGGGTTCGTGGGAGAACCACCTGCCGTTGATCGAGTTTGCGTATAACAATAGTTATCATGCAAGCATTAAAGCCGCTCCTTACGAGATACTCTACGGTAGGAAGTGTCGGACGCCCCTTTGTTGGAACGAGGTCGGAGAGAAACAACTGGCTGGACCCGAAATAGTACAGTTGACGGCCGACAAGATCGACCAGGTTAGGGAAAGGCTGAAGGTTGCTCGTGACCGACAGAAGAGTTATGCCGACAAGAGGCGTAAGGATATCGAGTTCCAAGTTGGGGATAAGGTAATGCTAAAAGTATCCCCTTGGAAAGGAGTAATCAGATTCGGGAAGAGGGGAAAGTTGAGCCCCCGCTATATAGGACCGTTCAAGATCATTGAGCGCGTCGGAGAAGTAGCTTATAAGTTGGAATTGCCAGTAGAATTGCAAAGAATTCATAATACCTTTCACGTGTCGAATCTGAGGAAATGCTTGGCGGAAGTCGAAATGGCAATACCCCTGCACGAAGTCCAGATTGATGAGAAATTGAACTTTGTGGAGGAGCCCGAAGCTATCACCGACCGTAAGGTTCGAAGAACAAGGAACAAAGAGATTATTCTAGTCAAAGTGTTGTGGCGTTTCCACAAAGGGAGTGAGGCAACATGGGAAACTGAGACCGATATGAGGGCCAGATACCCGCACCTTTTCAGTGATGAGATTCCGGGGACGGAATCCTGTTAAGGGGGAGGTGATGTAACACCCCATATTTCTTTTGTGGCCTTTTTGGATAAATAAAGACTTTTGGGGAGTCCATTGTGTTGGTTTTGAAAATTCTGTGGCAAATGTGTGAAGAGGAAAAGTTAAGCTAAATAAAACCCTCCAAAAACCCTCATTTGGTTCATTTCTGGCGGCTGAGAAGTATTGGAGAGGAGGAGGAGCTCAAGAATTCCTCCATTGAAGGTTTGGGGAGGTGATTAAGCTAGAGATTGAAGGTTTTGGCTGTAAAGGTATACTCTCATCTTCATCTCTTTAATTTGTCTTAGATTTGGGGCTTAGATATGTGTTTCCAGATTCAATCTCTTCTTCTCTTATTGTATTGATGATAGAACCAATTGGAAGGGTGGGTTGGAGAAATCCCTTGAGGAGTTTGTGGGCTCTTGGTGATATTCCACCTTTCCAATGGAGATTGTAGGTTTTGTCCTTCCTTTTGGGTTTTATGACTGAAATATTGGTTTGGGAGAGCTAGAGCTGATTTGGGAATGTTTGAGGATGAGAAATCTTTAGATTTGGGAAGAAATCTCGTGCAGGAAAAAGTGTGTCCAGAGGCCCGCGCCGATGGCCGCGCCGATGGACTGGCGCCAGCATCGGCGCCAGGCTCTGTTTCATGTTTTTTTCGTTTTTGCTTCGTTGGTCGTTTGGGCTTGGGTTCGAGGTTTGGTTTAGGGGATTGCCTTAGGACAGTATGGGGAATGTTTTAGAACATAATGGGGAGTCTAATACCTCATTTGTTAAACCCAATTCAGGTGATCGTTTGGCGATTAAGTGAGCTTCGAGTAGGGTGTCTTTTAGCCGAGTACCAGGTGAGTTCCCTTATGCATTATTTCTATCTTTTAAAATGAAATGCGAAGAATTGATATGTCTGAAAATGAGTTACTTGATTATCATGAATCTTATGTTTTCTTATGCATGAAAAGTGTTAGTTTGTAATGTGGAAGGAGGATATTCCTCGAGTAAGTTTAAAGCATGTTCTAAGTGTTTATGCTGGTGATAGAGTCGGGTTACACAGTGGAGGACCCCCGAGTTGCCGTCCCTGGCTTTGTAAGGTGATGAGTTGTCGTCCCTGGCTTTGTAAGGTGATGAGTTGCCGTCCCTGGCTTTGTAAGGTGATGAGTTGCCGTGCCTGGCTTTGTAAGGTGTTATTGGTCCGTACCACTGTGTATACCCTTGTTTGAGCTCAAACTTGTTAAGTGTTATTTGCATGGAAAAGTGTTTTTCTTTAAATGTTTTGCGGCTACGCTTTAGGAGGGAATTCACTAGACCTTATGGTCTAACCCTCGCTTTCAAAACTTTAAAACCATTTTCAGGAAAGGGCGGCTTAGGTACTTCGTCTAAGGGTAAAGAGAAGACTTGAGGTGAAGGTGCGAGGTTAAAGACCGTCAAGTCTCAGTTTTTGTCTAGTTAACATCTCGGTTGTATTTGCTTGTGGACCTTAATCAATGTATTTTACATTGGAGTTTATGATGTAATTGGGACCCTTTTTGGGCTTTTGGCTTTATTATTATGTTATAAGATTTTGGGTTGTTACAGGATTGATGTGAAATTCTTGGAGTTATACGCAACGAAGTGGGACCTAGAGCAACTAATAGATGAAGCAAGCGGTTTATTCCCGTACGAGGAACAGTTCATCCAATATAAAGACAACTTGGGTTCAATATTTAAAGACGAAGATCCAGTGCCCGAATCAAAAGAGGATCGACCTAAAGATGGCGATGAAAGAAACGAGGTTGTTGACGACATCGGAGTAACGGAGAATGCAGGTACAGTGATACCGGTGAAACTGGTTTTCGCGGAGGACGACTCGCTAGAAAAATAAAGCCCATTGTCACATATATGGTACAGCCAGACGACGTACGGAATAATTGACGAGACAGTGAGGCTTAACTCGGGAGAGAAAGACGGTGGAAATAAAGAAAAGGCGATGGAGAAAGATGTGGCAAACACTAACGACGAATCAACACCGAGTTTCGATGTGGGTTTCAGCCAGTTTGCGCCTTTAGCAACCGATAGCTTTCATGACAAGGGTAAAGCAGTTTATGAGCCATCAGACATAGCGCCGAGGTTAAGGAAACGAGAGCTAAAGGTGGGAGAGCAACTGAAGTCCCCGTACGTGAAAAGACAGGTTCTTTTAGGGAAAGGTTTATCAAGTGGGGAAAAAAAGATTCACGAGTGGGCGATGTCAGCTAATGGCCTTCCAAGGTAAACAAAACTTAAAACGCACGACAAATTGACATTTCGATTATTTCGCCTTATGCGCTTACATGGCTGAAACTTTGTTTTCCGTACTGTAGTGAACTGTTGTTCTCGACAGACTCATGTCAAACGATAACTAGAATAGCTATCGAAACACTTGCAACAACGGAGAATGTGTTCAACAACGTCATAGACGGATGGGTTACAGTGTTAAATAGTGAGGAACTATTACGAAGCCGCGAGTCAAGGAAGCGGTTATTTGTGAAGACAGGAACAACGGTAATGTCATAACTAAATTTTCTTTCACGATATCAAAAAATCTAACTTATAAACACTTCATTAATAACAGGACGAAGGAGTGTTGTTGTACGATATGCACGACTTCAACTCAAGATTCAAATGGTTTTCTAGAAACTTTGCAAAGGCATGCGAATTCAACACGACCAGCATTAACCTGCAAAACATAGATATGGTAATTTTTATTTAATGAGCAGAAATATCATCAAGATATATTCACATACAATCTAGTGTTAGCATGTTTTATTAATGTTTCACATAAAATATTTTGTGTGGTTTAATTTTGTTACACATGTTTTCATACCAATGAAACGGAGGCAGTATTTTTCCTGCGTGGTATTTGATTTGAAATACCACACGGTTGAGATTTTAGATAACAAGGCAGATTCCGGTGAGGTTGACGACTTGTACCATTATGATGTTCACATACTGGTGAGCATTGCGTATAATATTGAATTCGTATAAAAACTTGATTTTTTATGTTTGCCAACTAACTATGGTTGTAACAGCATACGATGTTCCTTCATCACCTGCGAAACCTTAAGCACCCTTCGGAGAAACAAATACAAATTGTTAATAAGACACGTCTTTGCATGACTTGGAAAACATCGAAAGACGAAGTCAACAGTGGAATTTTCCTTATGCGGCACATGGAAACCTATATGGGAGGGGGTGTTCGTACATGGTACACCGGGATAGCAAAAGAGGGGCCCGGACAAGATAAGCAAATGGAGATTTTGAGGAAGAAATACACGACTAAGATGCTGCTGAGTGAACGAAACAAATAACTTCTCAAACATTAATACTGCATATTCATGAATTACATGTATTGAACTTTGAATGAATCCCTTATAATCATGAATCATCATGTAGACTCATGTTTATTTCCTATCCAAATTCGAATACCCAAAGGTACAATCTTGATTAAACTTGTTCTTTTTTGAACATGGTTCGAATCAATGATCCATATTATCCTTCACTAACTTCAATAACCCAGTAATGCATGATTGAGTATTCAAATCCATGTATCTTGAATGTTAAACAGACTTAACACGAATAATATAACAGAGAACACATAAATCATGTTTCTGTTAATGAATATCTAAAACTGAAACAGTGAGATAAATGTGAACAAAATACCCAATTTTTTAACCTAAAAATTTAAAACCCTAATTTCTGAATCGTTATATGTACCGACATTACCTTCGGCCAAATTCTCAGTTTCTTGAACAGGCGTCGATGGGTTTGTTGATGGGTTTCTTCTGTTTGTTTCCATTTCATCGACCATATTCATTTTTTGTTCCTCTTCTTGATCGACCAACACCGAATATGGTTCTGATTGTAGAATATTACCTCGATTAGGATGCACGTATCCTCCGTTCATCATTTTTCTCTGCAGAAACTACTAACAAACATTATATCACATGAATCTTGGTTTTGCTTACGAATATGAAATATACAAACAGTGACCAAAATACCCAATTTTTTAACCTAAAAAGTGAAAACCCTAATTTGTCAAGCGTTATATGGAGCGACATTACATTCGGCAGAATTCTCAGTAACTTGAACAGACGTCGGTGGGTCTGGTGATGGGATTCTTTTGTCTGTTTCCATTTCATCCACCATATTCACTTTTTTCTCTTCTTCTAGATCGACCAACACAGGGTTGTCAGTTGTATTTGTAAAACTGGAGAAGGATGTCTTCAATCTTATTCGTTGATAGGCCTTCTTACTGTTTGTAGCAAAGACAATATCGTTTAATTTTTATCGATGATTCATGAACGCATTTCAACCAAATATTGTAGAATCTTACCTCTATTAGGATCCATGTATCCTCCGTTCATCATTTTTCTCTGCAGCAACTACTCTGAAGAAAAGAGCACACCGAATATGGTTTTGATTTTTGGAGATTGGAAACCGTAATGATCCCAGGACGTTTCCACGGAACGTAGAATCCCTGGTTTTATGGGATTGATATTATGATTATTGGGTTTAATGTGTTTGTACCGTTTTACCCCTAAATGAATTCATTATCTATGAAAATGAATTAAAATTTTCAAGTAATTACATGATTGCCATCGGGTTTTTTTCATCCGTTGATGGCTTTAATCTAAGGTGTAGATTGGTTTGTAAAGGTTGCATGAATGGTGTGGTTTGCAATTGATACCACCCCTATATATATATAGAGAGAGAGAGGAAAGTTCAAATGAAAACTCAATTTCAATTGTAAACATGAGGACATATCTCGTCCATTGATCGCAGCCATATTTGAGCCATTCCTAAAATTCAGCTTTAAGGGTATTTTCGTCAAGATTAGAATCAACGCCTCCTTTGTTGACTTTTTATTTTCTTTTTTAATTAAAAAACTTTTACCCCCTTAAATTTTAAAATAAATTATCTCAAAAATTACTAACATTTTAATCAAACAAATTACATCAAAAAAATGAGAATTTCGTGCTCTTCGATATGACATCCATCATGATATAGTTTTTTTTTTCGTTTTAACCGTTTTTTACGTGAAATCGTGTATATGTGTTATATTCAGAGTGAATAATACAACATTCGAGATAAATAATATATACATTTATTCGGACTGAGTATATAGAATTATTCAGACTGAATATATGGAATTATTCAGACTGAATAATTTTTTTTCCAATTTTACCCCTGCGCGCTAAATATTCATTAAGCCATGGACAGAGTTTTCAACTTATTTACAAAATGCCACCGCGTTTTTTTGCCACTGATCTCTTCACTCGATTATTAATCAACGATTATGGTTTGTCCTCACGTTTACAATTGAATTTGAGTTTTTATTTGAACTCACACCTATCACACCTATATGTTCGATGAATGTTGTTAGTGATCAATGCTCATTGCACCTAGTGCACGCTTTCAAAAGGTGTAGGACTCACAAAAAAATGCATAAAATAAAGTCGGTTTGTGTAAAACAATTATATCAACGGGTTATGATACTCAATTTCTTTTATATGTGTATATATCTATATTATCACAAAAAATATTCTCTCTCTCTATATATATATAAGAAAATATGAGAACACTCAAATCAGATATGATTTTACACTGCAATCACATACGATTACAGAATATAGTCAACAGGCGACTCATGGACGAACCTCAAGTGGTGCATATGGTGGCACGTGTCACCGTATTGTTTTAGTACCGTATTGTTTGAACCCGAATTTATATATATATATATATATATATAGAGAGAGAGAGAGAGAGAGAGAGGAAAGTTCAAACGAGAACGCTAACTATTTAAGAAAACAAGATAACAACAAATCATGTGCAAAATCACATGTGATTTTACATTAACTGCAAAAATTGGACACGTGCAACTTTGACCGCGACTTAAAGTGGCGGGAAAAGTCGCGTAATCATATATGATTTTGTACTTGAATATATGATTTTGTACATATCGACTGTTTTCTAAATAGTTAGCGTTCTCGTATGAACCACCTCTCTCTCTCTCTCTCTCTCTCTCTCTATATATATATATATATATATATATATATATATATAGGGGGTCATTCAAGGGAGAACTAAGTTATATGTGATAACTGTGAGATCCAATCTCAACCACAAAACGATAAATTAGGAAATTAATAATTTTGGTACATTGATTTAAATTTTCAATTAAAGGGCATTTGGGGTATTTTAAAAATATCCTCTCTCCTCTCTCCGACAAAAATCAGTTACACAATAGACATTGTGATACCCAAAACACATAAATACCATTGTGATATTCAAAATACATAAATTCCATTGTGATACCCAAAATACATAAATTCCATTGTGTCTTACTATTATACCCACTGTGATACCAAACACAAAACATTGTGAAACCCACTGTGATACCACTTCTCGTCTCCCTCACCTTTCCCTTCCCAGTGTGATACCCAACTTCTAAACAGTAAGACACAAAATCAATGTGATGCCCACTGTGATACCACTATGACACCTATTGTGATACCACATAATTATCATCTCCTTCACCTTTCCGTTGACAATTTGGATGAACAGAGGCGACGGGAGAAGCTAGAATGAAGACGACGAGATCAAAATCACAATAGAAACGATGTTGGTGAAAAACTGGAAGCCAATTTGGATGCTTCTAAGACCTTTGATTCATAATCTCCCTTTGTACATGTTCATTAATCTGCAAAATTATAAAAAACAAATCTTCATGAAAAAGTTATAACCTTTTGGCCTCTTTCAATAAACTTGACAGCAAATTAAAAGCTTGGCTACCCCAATTGTAAAGCGCCAAGAACATGTTAGGGCAACGTCAGTGTTTGTATGACGACACCACAACAAGAGTCTTTGAAATTTGCAATGGATAGTGGACATAAAAGTATCGTTTTTCCACCTTTATAGCTCTTAGGCCATCGGTACCGCAGCGGGGATGGGCTCGGGATGGTGCGGGGTCGGCTACGGCCCTTGCGGGATGCGGGATGGATTCCGGGTTCGGGATCCCGATTCATCCCGAAGGTTTATTAAAAAAAAATTATTTAATTTTTAAAAATAATGCCGTTGAACGGCTCTTTTTAAACAAAAATAAATAAATTTTTTTCTCAATTTAATCCCACTATATATTTAACCCTCAACCTCTTATTTCTCACACCTCTCAAACTCTCTCAAATTCTCTCAACCTCTTATTTTTCACACCTCTCAAACTCTATCAAATTCTCTCAACCTCTTATTTTTCACACCTCTCAAACTCTATCAAATTCTCTCAACCTCTTATTTTTCACACCTCTCTCATCATGAATCCAAACAGAACACCTACATCCCGTCGTAACCGACCGAATACACCACAATCGCAAGAAGATCAAGAGCTTGGTTTCCAAGCGTTTACACAACAACAAGGTTATCGTCCGCATTTTTCGCAACAAATTCCGCCACAAATTTCGCAACAATATCCGCCACAATGGTCGCAACAAAATCCGCCACAATATTTTTACAACTCATTAGGCCATACGCAACAAATTCCTTACCAACTTACACGTTCCGGTATGATTGAACAAGGTTGTACTCCGACCAACTTCAATCCTTCTTCACCCTTCATCAATCTCGCCGACGACTACGTTCAACGACAAGATTGATGATACAATGGAATACAAAATGAAAAAACTCGATCTCGAAATCGAACGCTCAAAACTCGAACGACATAGGTTGGAACAAGAACTCGAAATCGAACGCTCAAAACGATTTGAGAAAGACTTCGAGTTTTTCATGACCCCGCATGATCACCTTACGGGAAACGCTTTGAGGGTTACTTTAGCGAGAAAAGAGCAAATTCAAAAATTTCATAATTGGTAGTGTTTTGTATTTTGTAATTTTTATTTTTAATGAATGGTATGAATTTTTATTTTTATTATTTATCTTATTTTTATTTATTAAAAAATATATAAATATTTTTATTTTGTTAAATAATTAAATGTATAAATAAAAGAATTAAAATAAATGAGGTGGCAAAAGGGTTTGAGGGAATGGGGTAAGGGTGTTTAGGCCATCCGTACCCACAGCGGGATGGGGCTCGGGATGGCGAGGGGAGGCTGCGGGATGGGCTACGGCCCATGCGGGGTTGGCGGGGCGGGATTGATTCCGGGGATGGGATCCCGGATCATCCCGAAGAGTTTTAAAAAAAAAATTAATTAAATTTTTAAAAATCAAGCCGTTCAACGGCTCTTTGTAAAAAAAAATCTCAATTTAATCCCACTATATATTTAACCATCAACCTCTTATTTCTCACACCTCTCAACCTCTTATTTTTCACACCTCTCAAATTCTCTCAACCTCTTATTTCTCACACCTCTCAAACTCTCTCAAACACTCTTCCATTTTCTATATTTTAAACAATATGGATTCGCCACAACCCGGTTCACCAACCGCATCATCATCATCCGTAGACACTGACGAGTTGTTGAATCTACAAAGGGAAATTTTTCGACATACTGCACAATCGCTGTATGGTAGCACCGCCTCATCGTCAACAAGAGAGAGGGCCGCAAACATTGAAAGAGGTCGAGTAACTGCAAACGAGCGGCTTATGCGGGACTACTTTGGCGTCAACCCGATTTATACACCGGATATGTTTAGGCGGCGGTTCAGGATGAGCAGACAACTATTCGAACGAATAGTTGAAGATTTAGAAGTAGGGTATCCGTATTTTAGACTTCGGTTTGACGGGTTAGGCAAACAAGGTTTTTCTCCGATACAAAAGTGTACTTCCGCTATTCGGCAATTGGCGTATGGAGTAGCTGCTGACGCACTTGACGAGTACATCCATATGGGAGAGAAAACGTCACGAGATTGTCTGTACAAATTCTGCAAAGGTATTATTGAACTGTATGGTCAAAATATTTACGCAAGCCTACTTTTATTGATATTCAGAAGTTGTACGCCGCACATGAAGCTAAACACAGATTTCCCGGCATGCTCGGCAGCATAGACTGTACTCGTTGGGCGTGGGCAAATTGTTCGAATGCATGGCGAGGTCAATTCATGAGAGGTGATCATGAGCACCCGACAATCATGCTAGAAGCAGTGGCCTCTCAAGATCTATGGATCTGGCACGCATACTTTGGTGTTGCCGGTTCCAACAACGACATCAATGTTCTCAATCAGTCGCCCATCTTCAACGATGTATATGATGGAAAAGCACCCGAGTGCCCTTTTGAGGTGAATGGAGCCACCTACAAGCACGGATATTATCTAACGGATGGGATATATCCGGAATGGGCTACTTTCGTAAAATCATTTACGTGCCCACAAGACCTTAAACGACAAAAGTTCAAGTCCGCGCAAGAATTCGCACGTAAAGATGTTGAACGAGCTTTTGGCGTGCTTAAACAACGTTGGCATATACTTCATAACCCGACACGCGGATGTGAACCGACAATATTGAGAAACATTATGTACGCTTGTGTCATATTACACAATATGATACTCGAAGACGAAAACCAGGCTATTTGTGGTGACGTGGAAAACGACTTTTTCACGAATGATATCGAAAGCCAAATCAGTGAGACACAACGCGCGGCAAATGTTCAAGAAGTCATAAACCGGGACACTCATAATAACCTTCGGTCGGATTTGGTCGAACATATTTGGCGTATCCAAGTTCCCAACAATGACGACGAGTAGATTTTTAAATTTATTTTGTAATTTTTATTTTTAATGAATGATATGAATTTTAATTTTTATTATTTATCTTATTTTTATTTATTAAAAAATATATAAATATTTTTATTTTGTTAAATAATTAAATGTATAAATAAAAGAATTAAAATAAATGAGGTGGCAAAAGGGTTTGAGGGAATGGGGTACGGGTGTTTAGGGATTGTTAGGGATTGAGTGAAGGATGGGAGAAAAGCTGATGTGGCGCTGATGTGGAGCTGGAATATTTGAAAGATTCATCCATGGGGTACGGATGGCCTTAGGGATTGAGTGAGGGTTAGGAGAAAAGCTGATTTGGCGCTGATGTGGAGCTGGAATCTTTGAAAGATGGGGTCATGGGGTACTGATGGCCTTAATCTCGATTTTGGGCCACCTCTCTGACGGGAAATGCCTCCATGCCATGGGCAGAAAATGAATTTGCAGGTTTTGCTAATATTGGAATTCTTTAATCTGATGTAAATCTTTTCCATGATTTTAGGCATAATTTTAGGGATTGAGTTGTAAATATTTAAATTACCAATATAACCTTTTATCTTTAATTATTAAATAAATCAATAAAATTAAATGATTGGTCTATATTGGATCTCAGATTTATCACAGACTACTTAGTTTTCATTTGATTAAGCCCCTATATATATATATATATAGCTGAGTTCAGACGAGAACGTTAACTATTTAAGAAAACATGAGAACGACCCCCCATGTACAAAATCATACATGATTCACGTACAAAATCATAAATGATTCACGCGACTTGCCCCACAACTTTTAAGTCGCGGCCAAAGTTACCCGCGTCCAATTTTTTGCAGTTAGTGTAAAATCACATATGATTTTGCACATGAACGACCGTTTTCTCGTTTGAACATTTTTCTCTATATATATCGTAATTAATGAATCATGATAATTGTCTATAATTGTCTCCATTGTTCTCTAATATTAGCATCGATATGGTTGTATTTGAAACCACCCATATATATATATATATATATATAGGGAGGGAGAGAGAGAGAGAGAGAGAGGTTCAAACGAGAACGCTAACTATTTATGAGAACACGAGAACGACCGCCCATGTACAAAATCACATGTGATTCACGTACAAAATCACATGTGATTTTACACTACCTGGATTTTGTACGTGATTTGTACAACATCACATGTGATTTTACACTACCTGGATTTTGTACAAAATCACATGTGATTCACGTCGAGATTTCCAGGTAGTGTAAAATCACATGTGATTTTGTACGTGAATCACATGTGATTTTGTACATGGACGGTCGTTCTCGTGTTCTCGTAAATAGTTAGCGTTCTCGTTTGAACCCACTTCTCTCTCTCTCTCTCTCTCTATATATATATATATATATATATAGCCTTAGGTTCAAATGAGAAGTGCAAATATTTTGAGAAATAGAGAAGTGATCATGTCCCTTAGATTAATTGATCTGATTTTTATCACGGGAGGGTAATTTGGTGATTAATGTCATACGGTTTAGAATCAAATTCAAATAAAACAGATCCTTTCCTTAATCAAATTCGATCGTATACTTATTAGCTCTCGTTTGCTTTCCTATCGTTAATCAATCTATTTCAATTTTATCGATTCCACACTCTTGATTTGCTCTCGTTTTCTTCTTCTGTTTCAAAATTTAGGTTTTGAAAAGAGATTGATCAATCGTAATATAATGTCTGATCAAGTAACCATTCGTGATCATGAAGTCGATCAAGAAGTTGATCAATTATCGAACGATGAAGATTTGTTTGATGAAGATGAAGGTATTGTGTTTTAATTTTATGTTCTTTTACTGTTTTTTCGATGTAGATGTGATTTTATGAAGATGAATTGTAAATAATTAATCGTTCAAATTGAAATTCGAACAATTTTAGTTTTTTTCAACTTTTTGAGTTATAAATTGAATATGAACATTTGTTTTATGTCTGTTATAAACATTATAGATTGATATATGAACTTGATGAATTTAGTTTGATTTGATTTTTGAATTTGTGTTATTATAAAACATTCATATATGAATTTATTTGAACGTTCATATATGAATTATTTTGTTTCTTAGTTTATTAATTAGTTAGTTTTAAATAATTAAATTGATTCATATATGAACATTTGTTGAATTCTGAGTTGCTTTTAAAAAAATTAAAGTATAAAGCATTCATATATGAATTGTTTGTATTGTTATAAAACATTCATATATGAACATTTGTTGAATTGATTTAAAAATGTTTATAATATAAAACATTCATATATGAATTATTAGAATTGCTATAAAACGTTCATATTATTTGTATTGTTATAAAATATTCATATATGAACATTTGTTGAATTACTTTAAAAATGTTTTATAGTATAAAACATTCATATATGAATTGTTAGAATTGTTATAAAACATTCATATATGAATTATTTGTTGTTTAGTTTATGTATTACTTTTATTTAAAAGAATTAAATACATTCATATTTGAACATTTTGAACATTATTTTTATATAATGGTGTTGTAGGTTCAAATCATTGTTTGTCATCCACATATGTTGTTCATCAATTAGTTTTTTCACCGTCTGGTTCGAAGTTTTGGATACCGAATGTGCATGTGGATTTGAAGCCAAAAGTAGGTACCTTTTTCAGTCTGTTCAGCAGGGCATTTCAATGTATGAACGGTATGCTCAGAAAGGGGGTTTTGATGTTAGACTTTCAACAACTGTTAATGGTAATCATGGTATTGTCAAGATAAAGTATGTTGTGTGTAGTAAAGAAGGGGATCCACCAAAAAGGAGTTTTAATACGGTTCATGATAGTATTGAAGGTAAAAATCACCGTAATTCAAATACGAAGAGGACAGGTTGTAGAGCATGCATTAGGTTGCGTTTTGTACCTTCAAAATCATTGTATGAAGTTTATTATTTTGAAGAGAAACATAATCATATGCTTCTTGATGAAAATGAAATTAGTATGTCTAGAAAACGAAGGCAGTTGTCTTTAACCGATCAAGTGTTTATTCACAATGCTGCTAGTTGTAATATTGGAGCAACGAAGGCGCATACGTTGCATATGTATTTGAAAGAGGGTTTTGATGTTTCTGGTTGCACTGTTGATGATTATAAGAACTTTAGGAGGGATATTAATGCATTTGTTGGTGATGGTGATGGTGAAATGGTTCTTTCTATGTTGGAAGATAGATCAAAGGATGATTCAGGATTTTCTTTTGAATATAATGTAACGTCCCAAAAACATAACATGCATTAACATAGGATAAACATCCGAAATTACATAAATAACTTGTCTCTTAAACATCATCAACCTATACTACTCAAAACTTGACAGCGAAAGTCTCTAATCCACAGCCGAGAGCTACATCTATAGTCATTAAAATCAAAACTCTGGAGTCGCTCTAGTCTCCAAATCCTTCTTGCAGTCACTCCTAGTTCTTACTAGAAGAACCCATAGTGCACATACCTGAAAATGGTTTAGTATTTGAAAAGCGAGGGTTAGACCAAAAGGTCTAGTGAATTCCCTCAGAAATCAACATGTAAACAGTATGGAAAACATTTAAAGAGGATTTGTAAATAATCCGTAACACATCATCAAGCATGGTACTACACTGTGTAATAGATCACATAAACATTTCGCGATCGGGGTCCCGGCAGGTTCCTTCTCGCCCTTTCCGGAACCTACGCAGACTCCCCTTCCCGGAGCCTACGCAGACTCCCCTCTACCCGAGTCGGAGGAAACGAATTCCAACCAACCGGCCTGTCATACATATCCAAGGGATCTTTCGACCCTGAGGATCTCTCTCTGATCCCACAGTGCAGACCGACTCCACATAGCACATAATTCATTTCATAAAACATGCACTTTACATCTTTGTAAAATCATCATTTCCATTTCATCATGTCAAGTAAGCCTTCTCAAGTAAAACGTGTAGTTCATGGAAAACATGCGTGATAGTTACAAACAGTTCATGCTCGTAAATGAAACCATAGTCAGTTAAAACATTTAACACTTTACGTCGTAGAAAGGGTTTAGGGAACTCACCTTGGTAACGCTGAACGCACTTCTTAACTACCTCCAAGCTAATCCAATCGAACACCTAAGGGCATTAGGTTTAAATCAGATTAAACGGTTCAATCCTACTAATCAGTGAACACTTTCCGGATACAGGGGCTTTCCGGACGCCTATCCGGACTCTGCCCCTTTCCGGACACACTATCCGGACTCTACCCCTTTCTGGACACCTATCCGGATTCTACCCCTTTCCGGACACACTATCCGGAAAGATACACACCCGGTAACTCCCAAGAACTCTTACCCGGACACTTTCAAAATTCAAACCATCCTGACACTACTGAAACATCAGTGTCCGGAAACTACGGCTGTTCGAAAAACAACAGTCTAAAAGTGATTAAAACTCATTTATTTGATATCATCTCAATTAGACAACCATCAGGGTTCATTCACTAGTCATAAACACTCAACAATTCCAATTTTAAACCACTCAAATCGATATCTGAGCAACAAAATCCCAAAATACACAATAAAGGGTATTTAGGTGAAAAAACATAGGAACCCCACATATTTCATCCCCAAATCACGAACAAATAAGAGCAATGCACCTGAATTAAGCAGAAGAAACATACTAGATGATTACCTTAACAAATTCCTTGCACAAATTGAGAGTTTCCAACCTTTAGCTTCTTCTCCTCTCTTTCTTCTCTTAGCCGCCAAACACAAAGAGCACCCAAATACTGATTTCTAAAATATGAGGTTGCCCTAGGGATTAGAGCCCTTAAATACCTTTCCTAAATTGCAACATAGTCCCTTAGCTTAACTTTCATTCTTAACTAATTCTTTAACAAGGGTTCCTTACGGAACCTAATCCTACCAACATATCATAATCACTTCATAGTACGTCTCCCTCTCTTCTGAACTTACTCTTGTAACATCAATATCACAAGCTCACCTCAAAACCCATATCCAACACCGTGGACATTTCGCTTATGCCTCTCAACACTACTCAACGAGTTGCTAATGCCAACACCTCGATGACTTCTACTCCTTCCCATGGGCCCAATCCGTCCCTCAACAACCGTACTTCCAGTTACCGAACAAGGGTGCAAACCCTCATACAACCGATGCTATAATCCACTTCTGTCTCTACCACTGTTCACTTTTCCTCTTGAACACAAATACTAAAGCTACAACATTCTTTCCTGATTTGTCCGGCACTTTTCCACTCTTGGAGTTCTTCCTTAGCTTAAAATGTAATACTTTAGGACCTAGTGAGTTCATAGCCTTCATGCTTGACAACGCAGTAAATAAATCATTTCGTACATTTATCATTTTAAATAAACAACATTTAAAAACATCTTGGGTACACATGACCCCATCATTCTTATAACTTCAATGCCCTGCACAACGATTCGAGAATCGTTTGCATGCTTCTTCCCGTGAACCTCAATCTCGCTCGATCCGAACGAAGTTAATACGACCGTGATATATTGAATGAAAATCTTTTCATATGACACAATTTCAAAAGAATTACCGACACAAAGTAAGCCAGTCGGTTCTCACACTCATTTGTATGCTATCAATAGGTCAATAAGCATTTTAGTTATAAATGATTTTCAGGTAACCATTTTCTTGACCTTTTTGTAACAATTTAACTTATCATTAAAAGCGTGAAATACCTTGCAAACCGTTAAGCTTAAAATTTCAATGTGCAATGTGAATGAAATCATCTTTTCTTTAAACATACACGTGCACATTCTGACTCATTTTCGATCAAAAAAATTTATATTTTCACATTTAATTTAAATCGTGAAAACTTCATGTTACATAAAAGAACGCCATGCATGAGACTCTACTTGCTATTGAAGGCTACTCACTCTAACAAGGTCAACCGCTTAACTCATGCATCTTATCATTAACACTTTACCTACGACCAATGGTCGTCCTCTCGGTCATGCAATAACTTGCTGAACCTACGTTCCACGTCTCACTTACTCAACCATTTCATACGATTTTTGTTCTGATTAACTATCTCACATTCTAACTTTCCACGTTTTCAGTCCTCCACTACTATCTCTTTTCGTTGGTCCTGCTATTGAAAGCTCGACTAGGAAGTCAGGGCTCTATTGACACTTTCAAGATCTCGACACTGTCCTTCTTACCCTCCCAACTGATCTACCTTACGATTTCTACAACTTGGATTCTCGAGACACAGGAGTCTTACCCAAACATTCATCCTCTTCGCACCTACGAAGAGCTACCTTTGGACGACTCATAACATTCTATACAACCTTCCCTCTATTCGGTGTATACATACATCACATCATAAATGATCTTACACGACACCTCCCAAACAATGGAGCTCGGTCTATCCCTCAGGGATCTTGCTGACCTATTCCTCAATGTTCTCCCAACCATAGCGCTGAACTGAAGGAACCCCATAATTAATCCTTGCTAGACATGACACGACAAATTTTGCTATAGTAAGGTATTGTAAGCACGCACATGTACCTGTAAGTTCGTAATTACACTGGCCAGGTGTAATCCCAAACTTACCTTACACGCTTGTCCTTGGCACCTTATTCCTAAGCGCATTTATAGTGATCGTTCCTAGAGGCAATCCTATGTCTCGGCTGTGTTCCTCCTCTTTCAGTTTAAGTTTAGGCCCGACTGGGCACCTAAATCCCTTAAACTAAGGCTCTGATACCATTTGTAACGTCCCAAAAACATAACATGCATTAACATAGGATAAACATCCAAAATTACATAAATAGCTTGTCTCTTAAACATCATCAACCTATACTACTCAAAACTTGACAGCGGAAGTCTCTAATCCACAGCCGAGAGCTACATCTATAGTCATTAAAATCAAAACTTTGGAGTCGCTCTAGTCTCCAAATCCTTCTTGCAGTCACTCCTAGTTCTTACTAGAAGAACCCATAGTGCACTTACCTGAAAATGGTTTAGTATTTGAAAAGCGAGGGTTGGACCAAAAGGTCTAGTGAATTCCCTCAGAAATCAACATGTAAACAGTATGGAAAACATTTAAAGAGGATTTGTAAATAATCCGTAACACATCATCAAGCATGGTACTACACTGTGTAATAGATCACATAAACATTTCGCGATCGGGGTCCCGGCAGGTTCCCTTCTCTCCCTTTCCGGAACCTACGCAGACTCCCCTTTTCCGGAGCCTACGCAGACTCCCCTCTACCCGAGTAGGAGGAAATGAATTCCAACCTACCGGCATGTCATACATATCCAAGGGATCTTCCGACCCCGAGGATCTCTCTCTGATCCCACAGTACAGACCGACTCCACATAGCACATAATTCATTTCATAAAACATGCATTTTACATCTTTGTAAAATCATCATTTCCATTTCATCATGTCAAGTAAGCTTTCTCAAGTAAAACGTGTAGTTCATGGAAAACATGCGTGATAGTTACAAACAGTTCATGCTCGTAAATGAAACCATAGTCAGTTAAAACATTTAACACTTTACGTCGTAGAAAGGGTTTAGGGAACTCACCTTGGTAACGCTGAACGCACTTCTTAACTACCTCCAAGCTAATCCAATCGAACACCTAAGGGCATTAGGTTTAAATCAAATTAAAAGGTTCAATCCTACTAATCAGTGAACACTTTCCGGATACATGGGCTTTCCGGACGCTTAGAGCTTTCCGGACACCTATCCGGACTCTGCTCCTTTCCGGACACACTATCCGGACTCTACCCCTCTCCGGACACCTATCCAGATTCTACCCCTTTCTGGACACACTATCCAGAAAGATACACACCCGGTAACTCCCAAGAACTCTTACCCGGACACTTTCAAACCATCCGGACACTACTGAAACATCAGTGTCCGGAAACTACAGTTGTTCGAAAAACAACAGTCTAAAAGTGATTAAAACTCATTTATTTGATATCATCTCAATTAGACAACCATCAGGGTTCATTCACTAGTCATAAACACTCAACAATTCCAATTTTAAACCACTCAAATCGATATCTTAGCAACAAAACCCCAAAATACACAATAAAGGGTGTTTATGTGAAAAAACATAGGAACCCCACAGATTTCATCCCCAAATCACGAACAAATAAGAGCAATGGACCTGAATTAAGCAGAAGAAACATACTAGATGATTACCTTAACAAATTCCTTGCACAAATTGAGAGTTTCCAACCTTTAGCTTATTCTCCTCTCTTTCTTCTCTTAGCCGCCAAACACAAAGAGCACCCAAATACTGATTTCTAAAATATGAGGTTGCCCTAGGGATTAGAGCCCTTAAATACCTTTCCTAAATTGCAACATAGTCCCTTAGCTTAACTTTCATTCTTTTCACAATGGCCACTAGTTTTCGACTTTCTAGGAAATTTGGGTTGTTACATATAATCGGCAGGATAATCAATTATGTGGTATTTTTTGGGCTGATGAAATTGCTAAGCTGAATTACCAAGAATTTGGAGATGTTATTTCAATTGATGCTACAGTCCGCACAAACTAGTATAGAATGGTGTTTGTTCCATTTACTACTATTAATAATCATAAAAAATCTATTACTGTTGGTACAACTTTGTTGTCGGGTGAAACTCTTGATAATTTTAAGTGGCTTCTTGAGGCGTTTTTGAAAGCATATTGTGGGAAGCAGCCTAGTTTGGTTCTAACAGATCAGTGTTTGGCAATGAAACAAGCTATTCCATTGGTTTTTACAGAATCACGTCACAGATTATGTATGTGGCATATAATGGCCAAAGTTCCAAACAAGGTTAGTATCTGTTCATATATGAATTATTAATAAGTTATTAAAATTTTAATGTGAACACATAGTTCATCATAAATACATGTTCAAATATGAACTTGAAGGTTCATATATGAAGACAAAGGTTTATAGTAAATACATGTTCATATATTAATACTAATATTCATATATGAATGTAAGGTTTATACTAAATACATGTTGATATATGAACATGAATGTTCATATATGAATGGAAGGTTCATACTAAATACATTTTTAAATATGAAAACAAAAGTTCATATATGAACTTGAAGGTTCATATACGAACTTGAAGGTTCATATATAAAGAAAAGGTTCATACTAATTACATATTCATATATGAACACCAAGGTTAATATATGAATTATATTAAATAAATGAAAGTTCATATATGAATCATTATTTAGAGTATTCTGTTCATTTTGTAGGCTAGCACAGTGATATATAGGGAGACATATTTTAACAAACGCTTTAATAAACTTGTTTGGAATGTTCAATTGGAGCCTGAAGAATTTGAAACTATGTGGTTGGATTTGATTAGTGAGTTCAAACTTCAGAAAAGCAAATGGTTTTCACACATGTTTCGTATTCGTCAACGATGGATTCCTGCTTATTTCAAGTCTATTCCTTTTTGTTCATTGATGAAAACTACATCAAGGTCGGAGAGCATAAATTCATTCTTCAACAAATTTGCTCACCATGGTAATAACTTTGTCACATCCATGCTTGCATTTGAAAATGCAATGCGTAAGCAAAGAAATTCTCAACGTAAGCTTGACCATGCGACAAAGACAACTGTCCCTTATATGTGCACTCCGAAAGCAATTGAGAAACATGCAAATGAAGTTTACACACGGGCTATATTTTTGGAAGTTCAAAAGGAAATTAATAAAGGAGCATGGTCGTGTGTTCAACAAAATGTTGCTGAAAAGGATGGATGCCAACTTTATACAATTTTGCAAAATGACAAAGATTGTACAAAGAAGAAGCTGTTCAAGGTAAAAAAGAATTATTAATATATGCATATTTATTATTATTTATTAACACAACTTACGTTTTTCATGTTCATGTTTTTTGTAGGTTGTATGGAATCAACTGGATTCAACATTTGAATGTGAATGCAATCATTTTGGTCAACATGGATTTTTATGTCGTCATGTTTTCAAAGTCTTAATGAATGAGAACTTCAATCAGATACCGGAGAAGTATATATGTCGACGATGGAGAAGAGACTTGATATGTTTCAATCTTAGGCAAATTTCATGGAGACAAGGATATTAACTCAAAAGTTAATATATGAAGTTATATAAACTTATATGAACAACAAGGTTCATATATGAAAATAAAGGTTCATATTAATATATAAACAAGCAATAAATAGACCAAAACAGATCAAAAATATTTTTTTATAAACTACTAATTACTAACAAAGTTACAACCATAGAAGTTTATAAAACTATCAACCAAAACAACCATTATTGTATCTTCATGCTATCATCCTATCAAACATTCACCAATCTTAAACAAACAAACATCCATAATTGTACTAGAAAATATTGTCTTTAAACCAAACAACCATCAAACCCAACCAAATTTATGCTGCCAAATGTATCAAACCATCAAACCAACCAATCACTTACAACATATCTTGTCTCTGCTTCTTCACTGTCTTTGCAATTGCTTCCATGTACTTTTTCTTTGTTTCATTGAATGAGTCAAACTCATTCGTTTCTGCTATAACTTTCTCCCTATGCAGATTTTTCTCTAAAAGTAACAATTTTGTTGCATACTTGTATCTTAAGCGATAAATCTGTTGTTTCTGAGATTTTACATTTGAAAAAAATCCACAATCCCACTTTTGTATATCTTGCCCATTGTAGTGCTCCATATGTCGCATAATAAAGATCCCACAATCAATTTTGTTTTGTTCTGAACACCATTTCATATTATGTCTTTGTGCTTGAAGTGGAGCAATCACTTCTGCTTTGGGATGTTTAACGGACCTCAAGTATTGAACAAACAATCCATGTTGCATAATATTTTTATTATCATAAGTAAAGTTGATAATACATTCATTTATGAACTTACAAAAATTTAAACATTAGTAACTGTAACATCTCGAAATTCCGTTGTATTATTTTGTAAATTGCAAGTATTAACTTGGGGATTAAATTTGTATTTGTTTAAAGTTATTGGTTGAAGTGGAATATTAACTTGAAGGTTTATTGTATCATTTAGTTAAAGTTTGAGGTTTGTTATGAAATTATGTTTGACTCATCCTATTAATGGGTGAGGTGTCACACAATTAGTCATTAGTGACTAATTGTGTGTGTGTGTGTGTTTGTTGTTTCGGTGGAGAAGAGGGAGAGCCGAGAAATAGAGATAGAAAGAACGAGAAGAAGAAGAGCAAGTGAAGCAAGGATTTTCAGGTGGGTTTTGAGATTAATTGAAGAAACAAAGGTAAACTATCCTTACTTTTATGTTCATAAGTTGTTAGATAAGTTTAGAGATGGGTTTTTATGAAATATGGATGTTTTGGGAAATCTGAGTATATGAGTAGGTTCAGTTCATAGCCTTAATCATATATGCATAATATCAGAAAGATTCATGGTGTAAAAACTGCAAAATCTGGGTTTTAGGATGAACATAGTGGACTGAGATATGGATAAACATCATGGATATCGCAACCTTGAGTTGCGACATTCATGCATATCGCAATAGAAGGTTGCGACTTGGTGTTGAAGTCGCAATAGAAGGTTGCGACTTGGGGTTGAAGTCGCAATAGAAGGTTGCGACATGGTGACCATGTCGCAGTAGTTGATTGCGACTTGCACTGTGCATTGCGACAAGAGATTTTAATATTTAGTTGGTTGCGACTTAAGACGAAGATTTTTAGATGATAAGGATTCTTAGTTTTAGAAAGTCCTGTTCCGTAATTTAATATCAGTATATATGTATATTGGATATTACAGTAAACTGTGGTGGTGAAGACAGAAGTTCCTACGTCTTTAAAAGAAATAAAAGAAGTGTGACTTCATACCAGGTGAGTTTATTCAACTCTCTTTAAAATTCAGCAATTAATATTGAAATAGATATATAATATGTATGTCTGAACATGTTATTAAGGACTCGTCTTAATTAGTAATGAGTCCAAATAGAGGACTAAAAGTTATGATATGTTGATCCCCGTGCTAAAATGCAATGAGGGGATAGTTAAGAAGTCGAGGTGTCAAGACTATTAATATTCTTTATAAATGTTTATATATATAGAATATGTTATGAGACGAATTTATTGTATGTTATGCACATATAATAGTAAGAGAAATAATACTTATGTATTGTGTGACGATTGCTAGAAATAGGCGTCCGGTCATAGTAGGGCACCTGGGTACGGTCTAATGGGAACCGATATACTTGCCATTTGACCAAGGGATGTAATTTCTAGTAAATAAGCGTATCTTGAATCATCGTGAGGGCCCCGGTTGTGTATCGCGATATATTAATCCCATTGGGGTCAGTGATTATGAGATGGTGAGGACGTGAAATGTGGAATAGGCAGATTTTGATTTGTAATTCCCATTTCGAGTGGAAGATCGGAGATTTCCATTTTATAGGGAAGATCGGAGATTTCCCGTTGTAAAAGGAAGATTAGAGATAGGCATAAAGTAAATTGTAATCTCTACTTCCGGATTAAGAAATAGGCAGGTTTTGACTTGTAATTTCTTGGTTAAGAGTTTTGACTTTGAATCTGGGATGATTTATAGTAAACTCTTGGTAGTAATATTATGGCTAGACGAATTAGTCATAAGTATGAGAGTGGGGTAGATTCCCAGTGTTGAAAGGAGTTGTGGTACGGTAAGATGGGCGAGAACAAGTTTGTTTTATCTGTTGAGATTTTAATTGTTAAACTTTAATTTGATTTGAATATTCTCACTAGGCGAAAGCCTAATGTTTCGAGTTGAATTTTCTTACCAGGTACAAGCTCCGGGAAGTAAGCGGGAATGAGAGAAGAGAACTTTTGGGAAGACTCAAACTTAGAGATAACGGAGGATCTAACATTACTTTTGAGACTTTTTGGGACAAAGGATTAGATAACTTAATTAATCTGATTGTGATGTATGATTAGATTAATAGGTTATTTGAATTAGTTGTGTTGTATATAAAACCTTCACATTTGATCCTCAGGTTATAGAAGTTTGAAGTTTTATGATCATAACTTGTAGTAATTTTTAAGGTTTAAATTAGCCCTGTTTTTAGGGTGTTACAATATGGTATCAGAGCAGTAGTTTAAGCGAACTAGGTATGATTTTGAGATACCTAGACTTAAGCTGTAATGAATTAAGTTATGATCCGTCAGTTATGGGTAGAAGTACTAAGACTGGGTAGTCTTAGAGTCGACAGAAATACGCATAGTTAGTACTGTAACAATGGTAATGAGAATTCTCATGTATGATATGTTCGCAATTTCAATTAGCTACTGTTATTATGAATATATTATTACACAAGCATACTTGTTTCTAAATTGTTACAGTGACTGATTAGCGGTAAAGTACGTATTGTATGTCTAGTTGTATAAACCATTACTGATGAGTATTCTGTTGTGCTCCTTTAGATCAATGGTGAATACACCTCCGAGGTCTCCGAATTCTTCTATGAATAGGAATTGGTTAGACGATACGGGAGAAAGGCAAACTGGAGTAAGCGGAATTCAGGAGACGCCACCAGATTTTCTTTCTTTAGGAGGAATGCGAAATCGGGTACATCGAGGGGGTGCCAGTACTGCCGATCAAACACCATCAGATTCAAGTATGGAAGGCCGCATAATGGATAATGTAACCAGATTGATGAATGCACCAATGGAAAGGCAAGCTGAAATGATGAACATCAATATGGGAAGACAAGCATAAATGTTTATGAAAATGTTCAATGATCGAAGTACGGAACCAAGACGAACAGTAGTTGATACTAGTGTGATAAATCCAACTGGTAACCCAGGGTCGGAGTCGGAAAGAAGGGTTGAAAGAAACTGTTCCTACAAAACTTTCCTGAGCTGTAAACCACCGGAATTCAAAGGAGATGATAGTCCAGTGGCTTGTATGAACTGGATAAGAGAAATAGAACAAGCCTTTCGGGCTTGTGAGTGTTATGATGAAAAGTCTAAAGTTAGATTTGGGTCACAAATGTTACGCGGTAACGCGCTATCCTGGTGGAACGTACTGTCATCTTCTGTGACGGAGGCAGTTCTGAATGCCGTGACTTGGGAACAGTTCAAAGTAAAGGTTTTGGAAGAGTATTGTAACGAAACAGAAATGGATAGAATCGAGGAAGAGTTCAGGAATCTCAAGAAAGGCAACATGACAGTGAGAAAGTATACCGAATCCTTTATGGAGAAGCTGAACCTGGTGGGGCATGTGGCTCCAGCTGAGAAAGACAAAATTAAAGCTTATCTGAAGGGTTTACCGGCGGATATGATGACCAGGGTCCGAAGTTCAAAAGCTACTACTTTAAGGGAGACGATTGAGGAAGCGAAAGTGATAGAAGAGATGTACGCCAAAGACAAAGAAGAGAAAGCGCATGTGGGAGAAAAGAGAAAGTGGGAAGGTCGTTCAGAATCTTCTCAGAAAACCAGATTGTTTGGCAAGAATATCCGTTATGACTCTCGTAGGGAACCAAGCTGGTGTTCTAAATGTAGAAGCAAACATTTTGGCTTGTGTCGAGTTGGTGGAAATGAATGTTACAAGTGCGGGAAGGCGGGGCATATAGCGGTGAACTGCCCAATGTCGGGATCAGTGTGTTTTGAATGTAAGCAACCGGGACACTTTCGGAAAGATTGTCCGAAGCTAAAGAAGGAGGGAGATCAGGGAAGGAAGTTGGTTATCCCTAAACCAACTGGACGTGCTTTCCAAATGACTGCTGAAGAAGCGAAAGGATCGAAAGATGTTGTCTCGGGTACATTCCTTATAAACTCCATTCCTGCACATGTGTTATTTGATAGTGGCGCAAACTATTCTTTTGTATCCAAGTTGTTCTACCGTAAGCTAGCTATGCCTGTCACTACGTTAGGAGATGCCTTAGTAGTTGAGATAGCTAATGGGGTTCGATCTTTGGTTAGTGAAAGTTTGGACGATTGTAAAATTTTGATAGAGGGAACAGAATTTCCGATTGACTTATTGTTAATGGAAATTGGGGGATTTGATGTTATTGTGGGGATGGACTGGTTGAGCAATAACCAGACAGAAATAATGTGTGCAAAGAAGCTGATCCGAATTCCGATGACCGATATAGATGACGTATTCATATTTGGAGAAAAGCATAAAGGAGATATTTCGTTGATTTCAGTGGCAAGGGCGCGTAAATGTTTATCGAAGGGATGTTGGTCCTATCTAGCTTATGTTATAGATATGAAGTTAGAAAAGAAACAAGTGCAAGATATCAAAGTGGTGCGTGAATTTCCGGATGTATTCCCGGATGATCTTCCAGGTCTACCAGCTGAAAGACAAGTAGAATTTCGCATCGATCTTATTCCTGGAGCAGTACCGATAGCTCGTGCACCTTACCGCCTAGCGCCAGCTGAGATGACAGAAATGATGTCTCAATTGCAAGAGCTGCTAGACAAGGGTTTTGTTAGACCGAGTTCTTCACCTTGGGGAGCTCCGGTATTGTTTGTTAAGAAGAAAGATGGCACTATGAGAATGTGTAGATTATCGGGAGCTGAATAAGGTGACAATTAAGAATAAGTATCCGCTTCCAAGGATAGATGATTTGTTTGATCAACTCCATGGAGCGGGATGCTTTTCTAAAATTGATCTAAGGTCAGGGTATCACCAAGTGCAGGTAAGAGAGGAAGACGTTCCAAAGACGGCGTTTAGAACGAGGTATGGGCATTATGAATTTCTCGTGATGCCATTTGGGTTGACTAATGCTCCAGCTATATTCATGGATCTGATGAATAGAGTGTGTCGACAGTTTCTAGACAAGTTTGTTATTGTTTTTATTGATGACATACTTGTTTACTCGAAGAATGAGGACGATCATGAATGCCATCTTCGCGAAGTGTTAGAAGTGTTACGCAAGGAGAAATTGTATGCAAAATTCTCTAAATGTGAATTTTGGTTGAAAGAAGTACAATTTCTCGGTCATGTGATTTCATCGGAAGGGGTGAAAGTAGATCCAGCAAAAATAGAAGCAATGATGAATTGGGAGACTCCGAAAAGCGCGTATGAAATAAGAAGTTTCTTGGGTCTCGCAGGTTATTATAGAAGGTTTATTAAAGACTTCTCAAAGATTGCTTCTACTCTGACGATGTTGACTCGTAAGAATATGAAGTTTGTTTGGACCGAAAAGCAGGAATTAGCTTTCAGAACCTTATGGCAGAAGTTGTGTGAAGCTCCTATTCTTGCACTGCCAGAAGGAACTGAAGATTTGGTAGTCTATAGTGACGCATCGAAAATGGGTTTGGGATGTGTGTTGATGCAACGAGGTAAGGTGATTGCCTATGCGTCAAGACAGTTGAAAGAACACGAAAAGAACTATCCTACCCACGATTTAGAATTAGCAGCCGTTGTGTTTGCTTTAAAGTTGTGGCGTCATTATCTCTATGGAACGAAGTGTACACTCTTCACTGATCATAAAAGTTTACAACATGTTTTTTATCAGAAGGAGTTGAATATGAGGCAAAGGCGATGGCTTGAATTGTTGAAGGACTACGATTGTGAATTGCATTACCACCCAGGTAAAGCAAATGTTGTAGCCGATGCCTTGAGTAGAAAAAAGTATAATGGGTGCTTGAAAACGACAAACGCCATAATTGATGTAATGTCAAGTCTGATTGAAAGAATAAAAGCTGCTCAAGTGGAGGCTTTGTTAGAAAGCAACTTGAAAGAAGAAGTGATGAGCAAGCAACATCTTCAGCTAACTGAAGATAGCCGAGGGATTAAATTGTTCCAAGACCGTGTTTGGGTACCAAAGATAGGTGGAAATCGGGAGTTGATTCTCGAAGATGCGCATAGATCTAAGTATTCTATACATCCGGGGAGTACCAAGATGTATAGAGATTTGAAACTGCACTATTGGTGGTCGGCTATGAAGGTGGATGTGGCACGAATAGTAGAGAAATGCGGAACCTGTTCGTTAGTAAAAGCAGAACACCAAAGACCATACGGAAGTTTTCAATCTTTGGAAATTCCGGAGTGGAAATGGGATAAGATTACAATGGATTTTGTGACAAAGTTACCAAAGACTCAAAGAGGTAACGATACTATTTGGGTAATCGTCGATCGTTTGACTAAAAGTGCTCATTTCTTAGATATGAAAGAAGCATCACCAATAGATAAATTGGCGAAGCTATATATCGATGAAGTGGTGTCAAGACATGGTATACCGGTGTCTATAGTGTCGGATCGTGATAGTCGGTTTACCTCAAGATTTTGGCAATCACTACAAGAGGAATTGGGTACAAAAGTTAATCTGAGTACTGCTTATCATCCGTAAACTGACGGCCAAAGTGAAAGAACCATTCAAACTTTGGAAGACATGCTCAGGTCTTGTGTACTGGATTTTGGAGGTAACTGGGATTCTCATTTGCCATTAGTAGAATTTGCTTACAATAACAGTTACCATTCCATTATTGGAAGAGCACCTTTCGAGGCATTATATGGTAGGAAGTGCAGAACTCTGGTGTGCTGGTTAGAAGCCGGAGAGAAAGAGTTTGCTGGTCCGGAACTTGTGCAACAAACCGCGGACAAGGTAAAGAAAATTCGACAGTGATAGGCGGGTTTACACCCCCCTAAATCTACCGCAAGTGTACGGGTCGAATCAAGTAATAGTACTTATAAAGTACGAGTATCGAACCAAAGGAACCAGGTGTCAAGTACCACAATGACTGTATAGATTATTAACTAGACTAACGCAAATTGAGTTGGGTTGTTGTGTATTAAAAACACGGATTAAAACTTAATTAATTCAGATAAGATAAAAAGCTGGAGGGTTGGATTCCTCAGGTAGACAATCATTTAACTCACAGATTTGACACGATTGACATAACTCCAGGATGACAGGTATAATCACAATCCATCACTATACTCAATCAAGCTATGGTAACATTCATTCAACATTTTGTATCATCATTCGATCTCAACAAAGGTAATTGAACAAACAGTGATTAAAAACCCACAAAGCACGAATTATCATATTTCTATCTCAAATTCGACTAAGACATGAAGGATTAGATAAACCTCAAAACTTTTCTCAAACGTTAAAAGATTCATTAAATCAAATAATAGTTGATCGGACTATTACAAGCATTAAGAACAAACCCACATGTTTCATCCATAAAAATCAAATCGATCGTATCTACTGTAAAGCTAAATAATCATCCAACCATGATTCAAACCAACCCCCCAACATGAACGGATTAGTTCATATTGGGGGTTCCAAAACTCAGAAACGACATAACAAAAACGAAAGTAAACATGTTTGGCTCTAAAAGAAATGAAATCTAAAACTCCCTGAAAAGCTTAATCCCTCGATGAACGAACTCGATTCGCCTTTTGATTCTCGTATCTTGATGTTTCTAGCCCTCTTCTTCTCTTCAAAAATCGCCCTCGTGCTCCCAAAATCGCCCAGGAAGAGTCCCAAAACGTAACTGCTCGATTCCCCCCTCAACCCTAGCAGAAAAAGGCTTTAAAAACGTATCAGGGGCTTGGCGCGTTTGGAGGCGCGCTCATAGGCGCGTAGAGCACTGGAATGTTTTACAAAAATAAGCCTGCGCGTTTGTGGGTGCGTTTGGAGGCGCGCAGCGTGCGCGTTTGTGGGGGCGTTTGGAGGCGCGCTCAGAGGCGCGCAGGTCACTGTTTGGTCCAAAAATCTGATTTTTCACCTTTTTACACTGGACTGTTGTAGACTTGCTCCGATTGCTCCAAAACTCTTCCAACATCAACTATTAATAAAAACCTGTACTTTCTCATAGAAACCATTAAATTCTACTATTTTTACTCGGGAACTTACAACAAACAGAACGACTTCGGGATCAAAATAATGTCGGAAAACGACATTATCAACAACCCCAAACCGAGCGTTGCTTGTCCCCAAGAAAAATAGCGACACAAATAAGCATTCAACCACAATCCAAACAATCGCAATTTCGTGTTGTTGAGAATATCATTAGCGATCTCTAGTTAAATCAAAAATCACCACGAATTATCTATGAGATGGACGAACAGTGAGCAGACCTAGCTATGGAATTCTAAACAGCAAAACCTTGGGAAAGGGATCTATCAGGGACCACACCACACGTAAGTGTACCTAGACTAAACACACATAGAGAGGATTTCGCCTTGACCCTACCTCACGGTTCTCTCTCTTCGCTCGAGCCCTAGGTTTCACACATGTTGTCATGCTTTCAGAAGTTGGGTACAAGAATTCACAAAGCTTGCATGAACAACAATTAAACAATAACGCACAGTTGTAACCAAATTGATCTCAGAAGGAATCCATTATCAAGACTAGGTCATAGAAACGTTGCTTCGCCACTCCTTACAAACTCTCCATGCTGAATTCAGATCTTTAAATGGGTATGGTTGCTGCTTTTGGGTGGACGTCAAAGGATTTATGACGATATTTGGTGATCCCCCCTTCTTTCTTTCGTTCGGGCTTCCTAACACTTCACTCAAATTCTTTAAACTGACCCCTCAGTTTTATTTAGCTCTTTTTTTGGCAAAACCCTTTATGACCGATTGATTGGGTTCGCGTTTTTTTAGGAGGGTACAATGGGTTTCTTTTGGGAACCTTGAGTGGTGAAAAACAATGGGATTAGCAGCAACTAATAAGCATGATGAGTTTTCACATGGTTTGTTCACAAAGATAGGCAGAAGCTTCACTCCTATTCCTATGGATGTCTTTGATAATGGATGCAAGTTATAGCGAGATCAGCTACAACAACGATCAAAGGACTAATGAAAGGTGTATCGAGTAGTGTGTAGTCTCTCAGAATCGAAGTTCGCAAATGTGTGGCTCAACAACTCACGGGTGGTCTCCACTAATGTCTCTATGTGTGCATTCACCTAGATCCAACCTCGTGCTATATTATCCCTTTTAACTCCTCCCCCCAAAATTATTGTCTTCGAACTCTCACACTAAATCATGCTCAACTGGTCGCCCATTCCTCACTATAAACAAGGTGATTATTCAATCCACTGAGATCAACAAATGATATAATCGACAAACCACCCCAAACCAGACACAACCATTGTCCCCAATGGACCAAATAACATATAAAAGAAAGAATCACGAAATAGCGAATCGGTACAACTAACAATAATTACGCAACCCCAAACCTAATCTCTAGATTAAGTTTGTTTTCTCAACAAGGAATCATAAACGATAAAGTTCAAATGAAAACAGGGACCCCAAACCTTGGTGAAACCGAGGTTTGCAAAGAGGTGTTGTGTAGATACCTTTCAGGATGCATGCGCGGATCACTGTTCACCTATTTCTGCCCTTCCTTCTCATGCCTTGCTCTTGGTCATATCAGAATTGCTATCAGGGATCAAAAACTAAACACAAACACACAAAACACAAACAACACACAAAACAAAAGGAAGCACACAACAATAAGAAACTGACCAAAATAAAAATTACGAATTAACCTATGGTGGGTTGCCTCCCACCCAGCGCCGTATTTTCTGTCGTGGCACGACTTTCTTTCCGATCACTCCTTCGTCCTTTCTTGCTCACCAAATTTCTCTTCGCCTCTATCTCTTATCTTCTCGAACATCTTGAACACTTCCCTCTCACCACCAACTCTCAAAGTCATCTCGCCTTCCTCCATGTCGATCAGCGCTCGGCTTGTGGCTAGGAAGGATCTTCCCAGTATCAGCGGGACCTCTATGTCCTCATCGATATCCAACACCACAAAGTCCATCGGGAAGTAAAACTTGCCAACCTTTACCAAGACGTCTTCGATCACTCCATACGGGTACCTTATCGATCTATCGGCAAGCTGAAGAGTCATGAATGTCGGCTTCACCTCCCCCAAGCCGAGTTTCCTGAAAACAGATAACGGCATTAGGTTAATACTAGCTCCTAGATCGCATAATACCTTATTAAAATTAAAGCTCCCAATTTGGATAGGGATCGAAAAACTCCATGGATCCTTAAGCTTCGGGGGAAGCTTGTTCTGTATGATCGCGCTGCACTCCTCAGTAAGTGCAATTGTGGCCTGATCTTCAATCTTCCTCTTCTTGGATAATATATCTTTCATAAACTTGAGGTATGTTGGCATTTGTGCCAAAGCATCTGCAAAAGGGATGTTAATATGCAATTTCTTAAAAATTTCAAGAAATTTAGAAAAGTTTAGATCATCCTTGTGGGCTTTAAGCCTGCTCGGATAGGGCACTTTTGGAGTTGTCGGCTTGACCTGTGGTTGCTTTGGTGCCTTTTCTTCCTTCTTCTTATTCTCTTCACTCACAATCTCTCTATCAGCCTCCAACACATCCATGTCAATGATCTCCACCTCTTGCTTGGCTTCCCTTGGTGAAGGCTCCCGTGTAGGGTCTCTAATCAGCTCCGTTCCACTTCTCAGATGAATAGCCTTGCACTCCTCTCTTGGTATTCGTTCAGTCTGACTAGGGAATTGACCTTGAGTCCTGGATTGTAGTGCTTCAGCGATTTGTCCGACTTGTCTTTCTAACATTCTGATTGAGGCAGTGTTCTGTTCCGTGGTTGACTTCACAGTGTTCACAGTACTTGCCAATCCTTCCACTGCACCTTCTATCTTTGACATGAATTTCATCATCATGTCCTCCAATCCCGACTTCTTTTCTGAAGATTGCCCCTCATCATATTTCCTTTGATTATGACCTGGGGGACGATAAATATTGTTAGCCTGAAAAGAATTTGAAGAGTTAGGATGGTTACCATACTGCTGCTGCTGTTGTTGCCCCATTGTTTCCTTGCCTGGCCCTTGTTGAGGTTGACTCCAAGAAAAGTTGGGATGTCGCTTCCATCCCTCGTTATAAGTGTTGGAAAATGGGTCATTCCTCGGCTGATTATTTCGGTTCTGAACAAATTGAACTTGTTCCGGCGATTGATATTCTTGATAATTCTGAACATTTGGTTGAATGGCCGCTCCTTTCAACGGATTGGTTAGTGCAGTCAACTGTGCCTTTATAGCTTTCAACTCTTCCGTTTCTTGCATGCTTGCCACTTGTCTAACAGCGGATCTTGGAGTGGAATAACTATGTTCTGCCAAGTTCTCTATCAATTCGACCGCTTCCTCAAAGGACTTGTTCATTAAGGCTCCACCTGCAGCAGTTGTGAGGTCATTTTTGAATTGAGGATGCAATCCAACATAGAAGGTTTGGATAATCATCCACTCTTGTAGCCCATGATGGGGACACTTCTTGAGCATCGCTTTGTATCTTTCCCATGCCTCGTACAAGAACTCTTGATCCCATTGTGAGAAATGCGTGATGTCGGATAACAGTTGAGCCGTTCGCCCCGGTGGAAAGAACTTGTTGAGAAAAGCTGTAACCATATCGTTCTAAGTTCGAATTGACCCCGGTGGTATATTCTCTTCCCAAGTAGTGGCTCGATCCCTCAATGAAAACGGGAACAACCGTATCTTGATCGAATCTTGATCAGCCCCATTCACCTTAAAAGTATTGCAAATCTTTTCAAATGCGCGCAAGTGTGCATGAGGGTCTTCGGTTGCTGCACCTCCAAACATATTCGATTGCACCAATTGGATGGTACCAAGTTTGATTTCAAAGTTGTTTGCAGCTATCGGTGGTGCGTATCCACGTTGAGCAGCCCCCATGTTTGGATTGGCGAAATTTCTCATGGGTACCCTTTGTGGTGGTGGTGGTGGTTGATTGACATTATGATGGATCCCATGATTGGCGTTGTGATTGAGATTATGATTGATCCCATTGTTGACACCATTTTTGACGTTGTCATTGACGCCATGATTAATATTATAGTTGTTGCCAACACCGTGATTGACATTATTGTTGGCGTTATGATTGACGTTATCGTGGTTCTGATTGTTCGCATTTGCATTTGGAATTGGTTGACCATTACCCATGGGCAACCCTTCTCCCCAATCTTCCCCGACATTGATGTTGTTGTCGGGCATTCTGTTCCGTGCTTGTCGCCTCAGGTCTCTGGCAGTCCGTTCTATCTCCGGGTCAATCGGTAATAATTCCCGAAACAGTCTTCTTCTTGGCATAAACCAAGAGGTAACCTGAAACAGAGAATATAGAATCTCAAAACCCAAAAATATTTGAACCTTCAAAGCAGATTATAATAAAATAAAAACAGGGTGTCTAATGTAACAATTTCTACAGCTAGTAGTGATATTCACACAAAACAGGTTCCCCGGCAACGGCGCCAAAAACTTGATAGGCGGGTTTACACCCCCCTAAATCTACCGCAAGTGTACGGGTCGAATCAAGTAATAGTACTTATAAAGTACGAGTATCGAACCAAAGGAACCATGTGTCAAGTACCACAATGACTGTATAGATTATTAACTAGACTAACGCAAATTGAGTTGGGTTGTTGTGTATTAAAAACACGGATTAAAACTTAATTAATTCAGATAAGATAAAAAGCTGGAGGGTTGGATTCCTCAGGTAGACAATCATTTAACTCACAGATTTGACACGATTGACATAACTCCAGGATGACAGGTATAATCACAATCCATCACTATACTCAATCAAGCTATGGTAACATTCATTCAACATTTTGTATCATCATTCGATCTCAACAAAGGTAATTGAACAAACAGTGATTAAAAACCCACAAAGCACGAATTATCATATTTCTATCTCAAATTCGACTAAGACATGAAGGATTAGATAAACCTCAAAACTTTTCTCAAACGTTAAAAGATTCATTAAATCAAATAATAGTTGATCGGACTATTACAAGCATTAAGAACAAACCCACATGTTTCATCCATAAAAATCAAATCGATCGTATCTACTGTAAGGCTAAATAATCATCCAACCATGTTTCAAACCAACCCCCCAACATGAACGGATTAGTTCATATTGGGGGTTCTAAAACTCAGAAACGACATAACAAAAACGAAAGTAAACATGTTTGGCTCTAAAAGAAATGAAATCTAAAACTCCCTGAAAAGCTTAATCCCTCGATGAATGAACTCGATTCGCCTTTTGATTCTCGTATCTT
Organism: Saussurea involucrata; assembly: GCA_033807775.1. Classification (NCBI taxonomy): domain Eukaryota; kingdom Viridiplantae; phylum Streptophyta; class Magnoliopsida; order Asterales; family Asteraceae; genus Saussurea; species Saussurea involucrata. The sequence goes on from CM066320.1 coordinate 166,169,509, forward strand.
GATGTTTCTAGCCCTCTTCTTCTCTTCAAAAATCGCCCTCGTGCTCCCAAAATCGCCCAGGAAGAGTCCCAAAACGTAACTGCTCGATTCCCCCCTCAACCCTAGCAGAAAAGGCTTTAAAAACGTTTCAGGGGCTTGGCGCGTTTGTGGGCGCGTTTGGAGGCGCGCTCATAGGCGCGCAGAGCACTGGAATGTTTTACAAAAATAAGCCTGCGCGTTTGTGGGCGCGTTTGGAGGCGCACTCAAAGGCGCGCAGCGTGCGCGTTTGTGGGGGCGTTTGGAGGCGCGCTCAGAGGCGCGCAGGTCACTGTTTGGTCCAAAAATCTGATTTTTCACCTTTTTACACTGGACTGTTGTAGACTTGCTCCGATTGCTCCAAAACTCTTCCAACATCAACTATTAATAAAAACCTGTACTTTCTCATAGAAACCATTAAATTCTACTATTTTTACTCGGGAACTTACAACAAACAGAACGACTTCGGGATCAAAATAATGTCGGAAAACGACATTATCAGGCAGCATATGAAAGCGGCTCAAGATAGACAGAAAAGTTATGCTGATCCGAAAAGGAGACCAAAAGAATTTCAAGTTGGGGAGCGTGTAATGCTTAAAGTATCCCCATGGAAAGGTGTGATTCGGTTTGGAAAGCGTGGGAAATTAAGTCCTCATTTTCTAGGACCATTCACTATTACCAAAAGAGTTGGTCTTCAAGCGTATCAATTGGATCTTCCATCTGAGTTAGAAGGAATCCATAATACTTTTCATGTGTGTTATCTTCAGAAATGCGTAGCCGAAGAACAAGATGTGATTCCACTTACTGATGTTAGGGTGGATGAAGGAAGCCGATGTGTAGAGGAACCAGAGGCAATCTTGGAAAGGTCAGTTAAGAGGTTACGAAGTGGTAAAGAGGTGTCTATGTTAAAAGTACAATGGAAACACCATCGAGGTGCTAACGTGACGTTAGAAACAGAGGAAGATATGAGGAATAGATATCCCCATTTGTTTAGCTAGATTTGATTTCGGGGACGAAATCATTTTCAAGTTGGGGAGTATTGTAACATCTCGAAATTCCGTTGTATTATTTTGTAAATTGCAAGTATTAACTTGGGGGTTAAATTTGTATTTGTTTAAAGTTATTGGTTGAAGTGGAATATTAACTTGAAGGTTTATTGTATCATTTAGTTAAAGTTTGAGGTTTGTTATGAAATTATGTTTGACTCATCCTATTAATGGGTGAGGTGTCACACAATTAGTCATTAGTGACTAATTGTGTGTGTGTGTTTGTTGTTTCGGTGGAGAAGAGGGAGAGCCGAGAAATAGAGATAGAAAGAACGAGAATAAGAAGCGCAAGTGAAGCAAGGATTTTCAGTTGGGTTTTGAGATTAATTGAAGAAACAAAGGTAAACTATCCTTAGTTTTATGTTCATAAGTTGTTAGATAAGTTTAGAGATGGGTTTTTATGAAATATGGATGTTTTGGGAAATCTGAGTATATGAGTAGGTTCAGTTCATAGCCTTAATCATATCTGCATAATATCAGAAAGATTCATGGTGTAAAAACTGCAAAATCTGGGTTTTAGGATGAACATAGTGGACTGAGATATGGATGAACATCATGGATATTGCAACCTTGAGTTGCGACATTCATGCATATCGCAATAGAAGGTTGCGACTTGGTAGTGAAGTCGCAATAGAAGGTTGCGACTTGGTGTTGAAGTCGCAATAGAAGGTTGCGACTTGGTGTTGAAGTCGCAATAGAAGGTTGCGACTTGGGGTTGAAGTCGCAATAGAAGGTTGCGACATGGTGACCATGTCGCAGTAGTTGATTGCGACTTGCACTGTGCATTGCGACAAGAGATTTTAATATTTAGTTGGTTGCGACTTAAGACGAAGATTTTTAGATGATAAGGATTCTTAGTTTTAGAAAGTCTTGTTCCGTAATTTAATATCAGTATATATGTATATTGGATATTACAGTAAACAGTGGTGGTGAAGACAGAAGTTCCTACGTCTTTAAAAGAAATAAACGAAGTGTGACTTCATACCAGGTGAGTTTATTCAACTCTCTTTAAAATTCAGCAATTAATATTGAAATAGATATATAATATGTATGTCTGAACATGTTATTAAGGACTCGTCTTAATTAGTAATGAGTCCAAATAGAGGACTAAAAGTTATGATATGTTGATCCCCGTGCTAAAATGCAATGAGGGGATAGTTAAGAAGTCGAGGTGTCAAGACTATTAATATTCTTTATAAATGTTTATATATATAGAATATGTTATGAGACGAATTTATTGTATGTTATGCACATATAATAGTAAGAGAAATAATACTTATGTATTGTGTGACGATTGCTAGAAATAGGCGTCCGGTCATAGTAGGGCACCTGGGTACGGTCTAATGGGAACCGATATACTTGCCATTTGACCAAGGGATGTAATTTCTAGTAAATGAGCGTATCTTGAATCATCGTGAGGGCCCCGGTTGTGTATCGCGATATATTAATCCCATTGGGGTCAGTGATTCTGAGATGGTGAGGACGTGAAATGTGGAATAGGCAGATTTTGATTTGTAATTCCCATTTCGAATGGAAGATCGGAGATTTCCATTTTATAGGGAAGATTGGAGATTTCCCGTTGTAAAAGGAAGATTATAGATAGGCATAAAGTAAATTGTAATCTCTACTTCCGGATTAAGAAATAGGCAGGTTTTGACTTGTAATTTCTTGGTTAAGAGTTTTGACTTTGAATCTGGGATGATTAATAGTAAACTCTTGGTAGTAATGTTATGGCTAGACGAATTAGTCATAAGTATGAGAGTGGGGTAGATTCCCAGTGTTGAAAGGAGTTGTGGTACGGTAAGATGGGCGAGAACAGGTTTGTTTTATCTATTGAGATTTTAATTGTTAAACTTTAATTTGATTTGAATATTCTCACTAGGCGAAAGCCTAATGTTTCAAGTTGAATTTTCTTACCAGGTACAAGCTCCGGGAAGTAAGCGGGAATGAGAGAAGAGAACTTTTGGGAAGACTCAAACTTAGAGATAACGGAGGATCTAGCATTACTTTTGAGACTTTTTGGGACAAAGGATTAGATAACTTAATTAATCTGATTGTGATGTATGATTAGATTAATAGGTTATTTGAATTAGTTGTGTTGTATATAAAACCTTCACATTTGATCCTCAGGTTATAGAAGTTTGAAGTTTTATGATCATAACTTGTAGTAATTTTTAAGGTTTAAATTGGCCCTGTTTTTAGGGTGTTACAGTAACTTTACCAGAATGAACGGAACGTCTCCATATTTGTTTGCAATTGATACCTCTGTCGACATGTTGTCTATATGAAACATAAAGTATACAATATTCATATATACGAATTCACATATGAACTTTCATATATGAATTCATATATGAACTTTATATATGAAAGTTCATACATGAACTTTATATATGAAAGTTCATACATGAACTTTCATATATGAAAAATCATATATGTACTTTCATATACGAATTCATATATAAACTTTCATATACAAGAATTCCAATATGAACTTTATATATGAACTTTCATATATGAACTTTCATATGCGAGTTCATATATGAATTCATATATGCGAGTTCATATATGAATTCATATATAAGAGTTCATATATGAACTTTCATATATGAGTTCATATATGAACTTTATATATGAAAAATCATATATGAACTTTGATATACGAATTCATATATGAACTTTCATATGTGAGTTCATATATGAATTTCATATGTATAGTTTATAATATATGAATTCATTTATGAATATTTGAATTCAAATATGAATATTAAGTATTCATGAATGTTATATTATACTTACAATTTGTTTTTCTTCCTTTGTAATTTCTTTTTCAATAACCAACTTTCCTTTGCCAAATCCACCTTCACCAATTTCATGCCCTTCTCTTATTCTCAGTCTCTCTGCAGTCCACATCTTGATCAATGGTATATGTCTTCGAACTAACACAGCCTCACATTCAAAGTTATAAACATACAATAGGTGCAAATAAGAATCAATTAATACATTGTTGTAAGATATATTTTAAATTTATAAATGTTATATTATACTTACGAGCAAGTATGTGATAGAACCAACATAAAAACTCTTGTCGGGGTCTCTCACCTAACCCTTCTTGTTGTTTTTCAAACACTCAAGAATGTATGAACACCAGTTAATGTTTGATACATCTGTCTCTGGAGTTATGTAATTTAGGAAAGTCATATTCAGGGTCCCACTCTTCAGTCCTTCAGCCATTGTATTGTAGAAAACAGTAATAAAATTCAACTTGAAGTTGAAATCTGCTTCCTTGCTATCAATCATCTTTTACTTGAGATCTGTTGGTCGGATTATTTTGTTTGAAAATTGGGTACCTCCAATTCACCAACATGTCACTATCATCTGGAACAAACTTTTCTTCAAATAAATTCTTTCCATATATAGGAACACCAAGCATATAATGGATTGATTCTTCGGTTATTGGCAGCATGTGTTCTCCAATAACCATCTCCATTGAATCACAGTTCAAGGAATCAACAACAAAAAATGCTAGCTTTGATGGGATTCCATCCATCTTCATGTCCAATGTATCCTCGAATCCCATGCTTTTTATGCACTCTCTCTGCTCTTTAGTTAAAGCTTGAATTGCTTCATAAAGCGGTTTCGAAGATGTTCTAACTTTTATTACTGGGAAAGTTTGTTTTTGCTGATCTTTCCCCTTCTTTATTCTTTTTGTTTCCTTGTGAAGAGGTTTTTCAAAATCATCATCCGAATCAATTAGATTTGTTGCTTTTCTTGTTCTTTTTGCTCTTTTTGAGCCAGTTCCTGTGTCTGTTTATAGATATTTGTCAATATAACTAATGAAACATCATGATAATATGAATTGTTCTCATTATTTATTATAGATTACATACATAAAACTATTGCTTTTGACTGCTCCTCTTTCTTTTTACCTTTCTCAGGTTCTTTTTTTTTCAATCACCTTCTCCACTTTTGTTGTGGTGGTTGTTTCTTCTTCATTTACTATAAACAACAAATCAATCAAAAAAACATTCATACATTAAATTTGATATGTTCAACATTAAAACATGAATATTCATATACAGGTATTCATATACGAAGGTTCAGATATTCGAACGTTCATATATGAACTTTTATATATGAACGTTTCAGATATTTGAAAGTTCAAATATGAATGTTCATATATGAATTTTCGAAATATATTAACATTCATATATGAACTTTCATATATGAATGTTCAGATATTCGAACGTTCATATATAAAAATTCATATATGAATGCTCATATATCCCAAAGTTCAAATATGAATGTTCATATATGAATGTTAAGATATTATAAAGTCCAAATATGAACGTTCATATATGAACGTTGAGATATTGAACCTTCATATTTGAATATTCATATATGAACATTCATATTTGAACTTCCGAATATTCGAAATTTCAAATATGAACTTTCATATATGAATGTTCACATATGAATGTTCATATATTTTAACATTCATGTATTAACTTTCATATTTGAACTTACAAATATTTGAAAGTTCATACATGAATGTTCAAATATGAACGTTCATACTAGAACTTCCAAATATTCGAAATTTCAAATATGAACTGTAAGAACCCACTCCAAACATACCAAAATAGGACGCAATTAATATAGATATCGCCAAAACATGGCCCAAGTTCACACCATCAAAATTCCAAAATTTGGGTTTGCGGAAAATAACCCTAGTTACAACTGAGAGTTTCTAAGCAAGAAAAGTAAGGAAAGGTCTACTAAGTTAATCCACGCTCGTTCACGCTTTCTCCTTCCCACTAGTGGAGCCGCCTCTAACCTGATTACCTGAAAAAGGTCCAGTTTGAAAATGCGAGGGTTAGACCATAAGGTCTAGTGAGGTCCCTCAGCTACAACCACACCACAACATTCATATTAAGGAGTTGTTAGATATATAAATCAACAAGAAGTTGGGCGAATAACATTCCCCAGATAGTCCACGTTCAAACACGTCATATGGGACACACCCCCCATAAATATAAATCGTTCTATATCATATGGGTCACACCCCCCATACATAGCATACCCCGCCGCATGGGACACCCCCCCCCCCCCCCCCCATGTACATCGTACCATCTCACATGGGACACACCCCCCATGTATAACACATCGTGCATATGGGACACACCCCCCATGTATAGCACCTCGGGCATATGGGACACCCCCCCCCCCCCCATGTATAGCACCTCGTGCATATGGGACACACCTCCCATACACAATTATAACCACCGCATCATATGGGACAAACCCTCCTATATATATATATATATATATATATCACATCATGCATAAGAAATTCATATGCAACATACCTTAAATAAGCATGCATGTACGAGTAACAACAAGTACCATCAAGCTTAGTTAGAAAAATTCACCTGATGCTCTTACTTCCCTCCTCTAAGCTGATCCCGACTCCCAAACGACTTCCCTGAACGCAGAGGCAGAAGTATAAGCTAAATCATCCAACTTATCTGGACGCAGCAATTGTCCGGACAACTCACCTATCCGGACAACACAGCTATCCGGACAACAGGTCCATCCGGACAACAGATCCATCCGGACAACATACTCATCCGGACAACATACTCATCCGGACTACACGCCTATCCGGACAACCTACCCACTCGGACAACACCTCTATCTGGATACTAAACCCTCCGGGTGCTTACCCGGACACCTTCTTCTACTGAAGGTTTCCGGACGGGCGCTGTTGGAGTTTTTCACTCAAAATCCCGTCCTGAGCTCCGCCAAAGCAACGATTAGGCAATAACAACTACCAAAACGTACTAGAACCAAACCCCACAATATACATCCATAAAAACATATACAAGAGGAGTTTAAACCTTCCACAAGAGCTTTGGCATAACTTTTATAAACAAAACTTCTCAATACTCAACATTCACCAATCTGATTCAAGAGAAGGGATGGATTGAGAGTTTACCTGCTGACTCCTTGCTGCAAATTCGAATTCCACAACAGTCCTTCTTCTGATTTCCAAGCACCAAGCTCCTTCTTCTCCCAAAATCCACAAGAGCCCCAAAACCCTTCTCTCTTTCTTTTTCTCCAAGAACACAGCCGACACACACAGATTTTCAGCCAAAAATGGAATGTTTCTAGGGTTTTGTGCCCTTATATACCTCATCCCATTTTTAACCAATAGCCCCTCAACTTTCATCTTATTACATTTCCACCACAAGGCTTGAAACTCTTATTATTTGGACACGGTTACTACAACACTCCCCCCTCAAAAGAATTCCGTCCCCGGAATTCCATTCTCGAAAAGATGAGGGTACCTGGACATCATATCCGATTCCACCTCCCACGTAGCCTCTCTCCCTTTATGGTATCTCCACTGAACCTATACTAGACGAACCTCTTTATTCCTCGTCTTTCGGACCTTACTGTCCACGATCTCTATTGGTTCCTCCACGAACGTCAATTTCTCGTCAATACTGACATCTTCCAACGGAATGGCCACATCGGACTCGGCCAAACATTTCTTCAAGTTCGACACATGAAACGTCGAATGAATTCTGCTTAGTTCCTCCGGAAACTCCAACCTGTACGCCACCTCTCCCACACGCTTGGTGATGGCGAAAGGTCCGACGTACCTTGGTTTTAGTTTCCCCTTCTTTTCAAATCGGACTACTCCCTTCCACGGTGATACTTTGAGCATCACCTTATCCCCTACCGCGAATTCGATTGGTTTTCTTCTCTTATTCGCGTACGCTCTTTGACGATCCTGAGCCACCTTCAATCTTTCCCTGATCACACTGATCTTGTCAGCCGTTATTTGCACGATTTCCGGCCCTGTCAACTGCTTCTCTCCCACTTCATTCCAACACAACGGCGTCCTACACTTACGCCCATACAACGCTTCAAACGGTGTCGCTTGAAGACTGGCGTGATAACTGTTGTTATACGAGAACTCAATCAACGGTAGGTGGGATTCCCACGAACCCTTGAAGTCTATCACGCACGCACGTAACATATCCTCCAAAGTCTAAATAGTTCTCTCGCTTTGTCCATCCGTCTGAGGGTGATAGGCGGTGCTCAAACAAAGTCGCGTGCCTAACTCCCTTTGCAGACTCCTCCAAAACGACGACGTGAAACGACTATCACGATCGGAGACAATGGACGACGGCACTCCATGCCTCGTCACTACTTCATTGACATACAACCTCACCAGCTTCTCCAACGAGTCGCTCTCCCGAATGGGTAGAAAGTGAGCCGACTTGGTGAGACGGTCAACAATCACCCATATAGCATCATGCCCCTTCGGGGTTCTAGGCAACTTCGTAACGAAGTCCATTGTAATACAGTCCCACTTCCACACCGGTATCTCCAAGGGCTGCATCTCTCCGTAAGGTCGTTGGTGCTCTGCTTTGACCTTCAGACAGGTCGCACATCGCTCCACGAAGTACGCAACATCTTTCTTCAATCCCGGCCACCAATACAGTTGCCTCAGGTCTCGATACATCTTATTTGTACCCGGATGAACCGAATATCGCGACTTATGCGCTTCCTCCAATATTCGTTCACGCAGACCTCCCAACTTAGGGACCCACACCCGGTCCTCAAAACGCCTCACCCCACTCGGGTCACACTTCAAGGATGTCACATAGCCGACCATCCTCTCGCTTTTCCACCTCTCCTCTACTAAAGCTTCCTCTTCAAACTTCCTAATCTCGTCGAACCACTTCTAATCGAAAGGCCACCACTTTCGTTGGTTCTCTTCTCTCCTTCCGACTCAGGGCGTCGGCCACGACATTCGCTTTACCGGGATGGTAAAGGATCTCGCAGTCATAGTCACTTAGCAACTCCACCCAACGACGCTGTCTCATATTCAGCTCCTTTTGGTCAAACAGATGCTGGAGACTCTTATGATCAGAATAAATCTGACACTTAACCCCGTAAAGGTAGTGTCTCCAAATCTTTAGCGCGAAAACCACCGCCGCTAACTCCATATCGTGCGTCGGATAATTCTTCTCGTGCTCTTTCAACTGTCGAGATGCGTAGGCGATCACCCTTCCATCTTGCATCAAAACACACCCTAGCCCCAACTTGGACGCATCACTGTAGATTACAAATCCTTCGGTTCCATTAGGCAAGGATAGAACCGGAGCACTACTCAACTTGTCTTTCAACCTACTGAACGCTTCTTCCTGGGCCTTCGTCCATTCAAACTTAGAATTCTTCTTGGTCAGAGCGGTCAACGGCGTAGCTATCCGGGAAAAATCCTGAATGAACTTCCGGTAGTAACCCGCTAAACCAAGAAAACTTCTTACTTCGGATGGCGACCTCGGGGTCTCCCATCCCTTAATGGCCTACACCTTGGCCGGGTCCACCTTGACACCATCTTCCGACACCACGTGTCCTAAGAATTGAACTTCTTTAAGCCAGAACTCACACTTTGAGAATTTGGCAAACAACTTTTCCCGCCGAAGCAGGTCTAGCACCAAGCGAAGATGCTCTTCATGCTCGCTCTGAGATTTGGAATAAATGAGGATGTCATCGATGAATACAATCACACACTTGTCTAGTAGTGCGCTGCACACCCTATTCATCAGATCCATGAATACCGTCGGAGCATTCGTCAATCCGAAGGGCATGCCTAGGAATTCGTAATGCCCATACCTTGTACGGAAAGCCGTCTTCGGCACATCCTCTTCCCTCACTCTCAGCTGATGATAGCCAGACCTCAAGTCTATCTTTGAGAAGAATTTTGCCCCTTGCAACTGATCAAACAAGTCGTCGATCCTCGGAAGCGGATACTTATTCATGATTGTCACTTTGTTGAGCTCACGGTAATCAATACACATTCGCATCGATCCGTCCTTCTTCTTGACAAACAGTATCGGCGCTCCCCAGGGTGATGAACTAGGACGTATAAACCCCTTGTCCAACAACTTCTGCAATTGCGACATCATTTCCTTCATCTCTGTCGGTGCCAACCGATACGGTGCACGAGCTATCGGCGAGGCGCCCGACATGAGATCGATCATGAACTCGACCTGGCGATCCGGGGGTAAACCCGTCAGGTCATCCGGAAATACCTCTGGAAATTCACTCACCACCGGTACATCCTCCAACCCCTTCTTCTCCTTCTTAGCGTCTAATACATACGCTAGGAAACCCCGACACCCCTTTTCTAAACAATGCCTCGCCTTCATCGCCGTGATAAGGCAAAACTTACGCTCTCGTCTATCCCCATAGATTACGACTTCTGACTTATCTGGCAAGGCAATACGAATCATCTTCTTATTGCACACAATGTTGGCATCATTATTAGCCAACCAGTCCATCCCCACTACCACATCAAACTCCCACATACCCATCGGGTATAGACGCAAAGGGAAAGTATGACCCTCTACTTCGATGCTACACCCCTCGAACACTTCCCTCACCACGACACAACTATCATCGGCAATTTCTACCTCAATTCCACGCTCCAACCGCTTCGGCGTCACAGACAGACACCGAGCAAAGATCGGCGATACGAACGAACGGTTTGCACCCGAATCAAACAACACTTTAGCAAACTTCGAATTAACAAGAAATGTACCTGATACCACATCAGGCTCATCAACCGCCTCTTCCGCAGACATCTGAAAGGCTCTAGCTCTTGCTCGACCCGGTTCCACCTTCTTTTCCCCACCTTTTCCTCCTTGACCTCCTCCAGATCCACCAGCAAATCCCTTCCTCAACTGTGGGCAATCAGATTTGATATGATCCGGAGAGCCACACAGGTAGCACACTCTTGGGCTAGAACAATCACACGCCATGTGCCCCTGTTTTCCACACTTATAACAACCATCAGGTTCGAAGCAATCTCCACGGTGCACTCTGTTACATTTTCCACACGGCCTGTCACTGAACCTTTGCCCCACCCGCAACTCGGGTTTAGAGGGCTTCGACCTTTTCACATCCCGAACTGGTCCATCCCACTTCCTCTTATCAACGCTCCTCTCCGACAGCTGACGATTCTTTTCTTTCTCATTTAGTTCTGCCACGTCAACCGCCGCTTGAAACGTTGCAGGGCCACGGTTCTGTACCAGTTCCCTTATGCTGCTCTTCAGACCCCAAATGTACCTTTCAACCCGTCTTTCTTCAGTAGGCACATATATCTCAGCGAAACGTGCCTTTTCGATAAACTTAGCAGTGTACTCCTGTACGGTCATCGATCCCTGCACGAGCCCCATAAACTCTTCTTCCAACTTCTTTCTTGCCGCCAGCGGGCAAAACTGTACTTTAAACCTCCCAATGAACGTCTCCCACGAGGTTACCTTCGCCACTTCCGAACCCTTTCCTCCTGTTTCTACATCCCACCAAAAGATCGCATCTGCCTTTAACATTGACATGGCAAACAACACTTTATCCCCTTCAGCACACTTACTAGTGTCAAACGCCAGTTCCATCTCTCGGATCCACCTCATCGCCAATATCGGGTCCCGCTCTCCACTGAAGGATGGAGGCTTGCAAGACACGAAAGTTTTGAAGGTACACCCTTTTACTGACTTCGACTCTCCCGCCACAAATGGATTTGCATGAGAGTGGCCCTCAGTCTCCGCTGTTGGTAATTTGAATGCTTCCGCATCGGTCTCTTTCACACTTTCAGTCTTCCCTTCCGATGCCGACCCAATTCGTTGCTTCAGTAAAGCCTACAAGGTCTCTTGCAGTTTGCCCATCTCAGCAGTGAATCTCTCTTCAGTCACAAAAGCCTGGTTGTGGTTCGAACTCAAGCTCTTTAACGGACTATCATTCCCGGAAGCAGTGCTCTCGGTTTGGGTTGGTTCGCTTGCCACAGGCACTTCCCCACCCTTAGCCTGACGGACAGTCGGCGCTTTCTTCTTACCTCTAGTCACCATACCCGTTCCTCCAGTCTGAGCGGCAGCTTGTCGGGGTGCTATTCCCCGACCCCTTCCACGACCTCCGCCTCTCCCGCGGGTAGCCGTTTGCCTCGGAGGATGCACTGGCTCATCCTCCACAATCTCTTCCACCCGGATCTCCCCCACTTCCGGGACAGGCTCCACAACCGGCACAGATCTGCTCCTCAAACTTCGTTCCGACATTCTCAATTACTGAAACATTACACAAAATAAAGCTTAAAAACAATCCCAAAATAACAAGGCAAGAATGATCACAGTCATGTACCTGTAAATTCACAATTACACTGTCCAGGTGTAATCCTGAGCTTACCTTACATGATAGTTTTCACCACCCTATTATTCACTCTCCCTAGTGAGGTCTCCCTAGGCCTTCCTATTTCTCAGTTGTACTTCTACAGTTTAAGTTTAGGCCCATCCGATCACCTAAATCCCTTAAACTACGGCTCTGATACCAACTGTAACAACCCACTCCAAACATACCAAAATAGGACGCAATTAATATAGATATCGCCAAAACATGGCCCAAGTTCACACCATCAAAATTCCAAAATTTGGGTTTGCGGAAAATAACCCTAGTTACAACTGAGAGTTTCTAAGCAAGAAAAGTAAGGAAAGGTCTACTAAGTTAATCCACGCCCGTTCACGCTTTCTCCTTCCCACTAGTAGAGCCTCCTCTAACCTGCTTACCTGAAAAAGGTTCAGTTTGAAAATGCGAGGGTTAGACCATAAGGTCTAGTGAGGTCCCTCAGCTACAACCACACCACAACATTCATATTAAGGAGTTGTTAGATATATAAATCAACAAGAAGTTGGGCGAATAACATTCCCCAGATAGTCCACGTTCAAACACGTCATATGGGACACACCCCCCATAAATATAAATCGTGCTATATCATATGGGTCACACCCCCCATACATAGCATACCCCGCCGCATGGGACACCCCCTCATGTACATCGTACCATCTCACATGGGACACCCCCCCCATGTATAACACATCGTGCATATGGGACACACCCCCCATGTATAGCACCTCGGGCATATGGGACACACCCCCCATGTATAGCACCTCGTGCATATGGGACACACCTCCCATACACAATTATAACCACCGCATCATATGGGACACAACCTCCCATATATATATATATATATATATATATATATATATATATATATCACATCATGCATAAGAAATTCATATGCAACATACCTTAAATAAGCATGCATGTACGAGTAACAACAAGTACCATCAAGCTTAGTTAGAAAAACTCACCTGATGCTCTTACTTCCCTCCTCTAAGCTGATCCCGACTCCCAAACGACTTCCCTGAACGCAGAGGCAGAAGTATAAGCTAAACCATCCAACTTATCCGGACGCAACAATTGTCCGGACAACTCACCTATCCGGACAACACAGCTATCCGGACAACAGGTCCATCCGGACAACAGATCCATCCGGACAACATACTCATCCGGACTACACGCCTATCCGGACAACCTACCCACCCGGACAACACCTCTATCTGGATACTAAACCCTCCGGGTGCTTACCCGGGCACCTTCTTCTACTGAAGGTTTCCGGACGGGCGCTGTTCGAGTTTTTCACTCAAAATCCCGTCCTGAGCTCCGCCAAAGCAACGATTAGGCAATAACAACTACCAAAACGTACTAGAACCAAACCCCACAATATACATCCATAAAAACATATACAAGAGGAGTTTAAACCTTCCACAAGAGCTTTGGCATAACTTTTATAAACAAAACTTCTCAATACTCAACATTCACCAATCTGATTCAAGAGAAGGGATGGATTGAGAGTTTACCTGCTGACTCCTTGCTGCAAATTCGAATTCCACAACAGTCCTTCTTCTGATTTCCAAGCACCAAGCTCCTTCTTCTCCCAAAATCCACAAGAGCCCCAAAACCCTTCTCTCTTTCTTTTTCTCCAAGAACACAGCCGACACACACAAATTTTCAGCCAAAAATGGAATGTTTCTAGGGTTTTGTGCCCTTATATACCTCATCCCATTTTTAACCAATAGCCCCTCAACTTTCATCTTATTACATTTCCACCACAAGGCTTGAAACTCTTATTATTTGGACACGGTTACTACATGAACTTTCATATATGAATGTTCAAATATGAATGTTCAAATATTTTAACATTCATATATGAACTTTCATATTTGAACTTAGTAATATTGGAAAGTTCAAATCTGAATGTTCATATATGAACGTTCGAGTATTATTAACATTCATATATGAACTTTCCAATATTCAAAATCCTAGATCTAATGAAAAGTATTTAACATTCATATATGAACTTTCCAATATTCAAAACCCTAGATCTAATGAAAAGTATTTAATATTCATATATGAACTTTTCAATATTTAAAACCCTAGATCTAATGAAAAGTATTTAACATTCATATATGAACTTTCCAATATTCAAAACCCTAGATCTAATGAAAAGTATTTAACATTCGTATATGAACTTTCGAATATTCAAATCCCTAGATCTACTGAAAAATATTCATATACGAACTATCTAATATTTAACATTCATATATGAATGTTTTCATCTCTAAACCCTATATTCAAAAAATATGATTCATTCATTTATGAACGAATATACCTGCGGTTGCTTTGGCTTTTTGCTTCGTTTTATTTTTATCTTCGGAATCGCACTCGTGTTCTTCGCTGTAATGAAAAAACAAAACAACATTTATGAACTTTGTTTAAACCCTATTTTTTTAAATCATTTCATCATGTTTTTAAACATAGATTCATCGTATAACGATGAACATTCAAACATTTTATAATAAATATGTATAAAATACCGTCTCTAACAAGCGTAATCAACGTTTCATCTTCTTCATTTGGATTTTCTTCGTTCATTGGATTTGTTTCTGGTCGATCTTCAAGATTTGTAGAATGCTTTTGAGTTTTTTCCATTTCTTACAGATTTACGATCAATCAGTGATGGATTTTTTTATGTTTTTGGTGATGAATGAGGGTTTTGGAGAGTATTTTGTTGATAATTTCGTACGGTTTTTGATAAAATAGGGTAATGAGTGTTTTGTAGTGTTATGATGAAGTTGTCGCCTATTTTAATTAATTGTGCATATTACGAAAATACCCCTTAACCGTTCTATGTTAATTACTGTGGACGCGAATTAATTCTGTGTGACGCAATAAATTATGACCGTGGATCATTTAATCCAAGGGAGATTATCACTTCTCTATTTCTCAAAATATTTGCACTTCTCATTTGAACTCTTCCCTATATATATATATATATATATAGGGGTGGGTTCAATTGAAAACTAATTTTCAATTGTGAACATGAGGACAAGTCACAACCATTGATCAAGATTTGGAAAACTAAGCAATGATTAAAACTTAATGAAACCAATTGAGAAGTGATTAGGGACAAATATGAAAATTTGAATCAGCGTCTACCATCTTTGACTTTTTATTTTCTTTTTTAATTAAAAAACTTTTGCCCCCTTAAAGTTTAAAATAAATTATCTTAAAAATTAATAATATTTTAATCAAACAAATTACATCAAAAAAACGAGAATTTCGTGCTATTCGATATGCCATCCATCTCGATATAGTTTTTTCTTCATTTTAACTGTTTTTACGTGAAATGCTTTTTACGTTGAAAAAAGTGTTGTAGAAGGTGATGTCGAGTTACGGACTTA
The DNA here is from genome assembly GCA_033807775.1 of Saussurea involucrata. Lineage (NCBI taxonomy): Eukaryota > Viridiplantae > Streptophyta > Magnoliopsida > Asterales > Asteraceae > Saussurea > Saussurea involucrata. The sequence goes on from CM066320.1 coordinate 166,185,221, forward strand.
CGGTGTCGAGATGTTATAAACACTTGAATACATAAATATTCATAATGAATATAACACATATATGATATTTCACATAAAAACGGTTAAAACAAAAAAAACTATATCGAGATGGATGTTATATCGAAGAGCACGAAATTCTCGTTTTTTGATGTAATTTGTTTGATTAAAATATTAGTAATTTTTAAGATAATTTATTTTAAACTTTAAAGGGGGTAAAAGTTTTTAATTTAAAAAGAAAATAAAAAGTCAAATATGGTAGGCGTGAGTTTAAATTATCTTCCCTTTTTACCCCTAATCACCTTAATTAATAATTTTAATTAAAAACTCTATTTAATATGAGTAATTGGATCAATAGAGATGGAAGAGCCAAGATTCGTCCTCACGTTCACAATTGAATTTGAGTTTTCATTTGAACTTTCCTCTCTCTCTCTCTCTATCTCTATCTCTCTCTCTCTCTCTCTCTCTCTCTCTCTCTCTCTCTCTCTCTATATATATATATATATATATATATATATATATATATATATATATATATATATATATATATATATATATATATAGGGGAGATATCCGTTGCAAACCAGTCACTTTGTGCAAACCTCGTACAAACCAATCTACCAATCACGTAACTTTGTTTTTTTTATCCATAAGGGTATTTTAGGGCTTTTAGCATATTGTTTCATCTCCACCAATCACGTAACTTATTTTTTTATATCCATAACTTCTTTTTTATATCCATAAGGGTATTTTAGGGCTCTATCGAAAATTATAGATTCATGAAGCCAAATTATATATTCATGAAGCCAAATTTTATATTCATGAAGCCAAAATATAGATTCATGAAGCATCAACAAAAAAAATTGCAGATTCATCATTGTAGATTGGTTTGTACGGGGTTTGCACAAACTGACTGGTTTGCAATTGAGACTTCACCTATATATATATATAGGGGTGGTATTTTTTGCAAACCAGTGTATTTGTACAAACTCGTACAAACCATACCTAGCTTCATGATTTTGTAAATTTGGCTTCATGAATATTTATATATATATTTTGGCTTCATTAATATATAATTTGGCTTCATGAATATATCATTTGGCATTTTTAACTAATTTTTTTACAAAAATAAGGGTATTTTAGGGCTCCACCGAAAAAAATTAGTTAAAAATGCCAAATGATATATTCATGAAGCCAAATTATATATTCATGAAGCCAATATATATATATATATATATATATATTCATGAAGCCAAATTTACAAAATCATAAAGCTAGGTATGGTTTGTACGAGTTTGTACAAATACACTGGTTTGCAAAAGATACCCAGCATATATATATATATATATATATATATATATATATGGCCTCATCAAATGTAAACCAACCAAATGTTACAAACCATACAAACCAATCTCATCCATCCATCTAGTCTAACAAATATTAGTTTCATAAATATATCAATTGTTTCCTAATATAAAGTATTAATCATAATTAATGAGCTTTAACCATTTTCCTTATATATTCAAATCATAATACATGAACCTTCATTTTCCGTAGATAGCTTAATTGATTGTTTTGTATGGTTTGCAATCTTTGCATGACTTATATTTGATTTGTCATAGGAGTTAAATCAAATAAGAACCACAAATATGTTATAAGCTTGTGAGAACCGATATAAAAATATTTTTACACGATATATTTTTATCAAATGCTATGATTTAAGATATTGTTTTTGTTTCATGATATGATAGTTTCAGATGTATTCGTACGTGAATATTTTTTTACGTGTATTTTCATTTCACTAGGTAGACCAATCTTTTTCCACTTGTAATTCTTTCATAAGGTGAACACAAACATATGTGAAACAATACCTTAAATCATAAGTTGTGATTAAAATAATTATGTAAAAATATTTTTATATCGGTTACAAATTTGTGATTCCCATTTGATTATCGTTCTATAGGACGATAATCAAATGAGAACCACAAATATGTTACAAACCTGTCAGAACCAATACAAAAATACTTGTTTACATGATTTTTTTCATCAAAACCTATGATTTAAGATATTGTTACACATATGTTCGTGTTTACCTTGTGAAAATATTGTATGTGAAAAAAGAATTTTGTTTCACCTAGTGAAATGAAAAATACTCGTAAAAAATATTCACATGGTGAAACAAATCCATATGAAACTATCATATTATGAAACACATATATGTGAAGCAAAATATAATAAATCCTAGTATTTGATGAAAAAATATCATGTAAAAAAATATCTTTCACATCGACTCTCACAGACTCACGGTTTATAACATATTTGTGGTTCTTATTTGATTTAATCCATATATATATATATATATATATATATATATAGGGAGAGAGATATCGTGTGAGAAGTTGAAGTTAACGTAAGAAACGTAAAAATTAGATCTGAACCATTGATCACCTTTGATCCAGTGCATTTTATTTTAATGTGCATCAATTTCTCATCCAAACGGTTGATAAGACTTCCCACGCTTCTTTCCATTGATATTTGTAACTTCTCATCGAAACGTAACTTTATAAACCGTATACACCAAAGTAATAAAATCTAAAGTTAAAAAGGGGGTCCTGAAATTGATACGTGTTGTTTCAATTGGAATGGGCAATATTTGAAGGAGATTATGAGGTACAAAATCAAATGAAAGTCTCTGTAAATACTATACTCTCTGAATCGAACCGACACTACGAAGCAATTGCAACCGAGCTTGCTTTATAGAGAAAAATGAAGCAAAACGATTGGTGATTCAAGAAGTCCCGAAATCGAGTTTTAAAGCAACAATTTGGGGTAAAATATCGAACCATTCTCTGAATTATTTATATGTTTTTGATCGATTATATGATCCTAAAATGATTATGGTTATTAATAATATAAGTTGGAATGCCATTTCGAAGCTTAAAAACGAGTTTTGGTTGATAACGGTGAAAATCAGAAAAACCCTAGCTTTAAGAAGATGAATTTGGAGATCAAATCTTAATGGTTCTTAGGGGCTGTTTGGCAAAAACTGAATGATTTAGTGCAGTATGATTAAGTGGCCAGAATGATTAAGAGGCTCTGTATGATTTAGTGTCATATAAAAAATGATTGTTTGGAAACTGCTCTGAATCAACCGTCTGTTGGCAAAAAATTACCATTTTACCCCAGTTTAGTATTAAATGAAAATTAAATTTTGGGCAAGCATTCTGACTGAAACTTCGAAATAAAAATTAGAAAATAATTAATGGTTCAAGCCAATACATGATATCATATCAATCCAAACAAACTTAACAATGTACGTTCAAGTTTTAACATAACAAAACATCACATGAAGTGCAAATTCAAACCCAATAGCTTGTGTACAACATCTAATTTAAAGCATTTAACACAAATTGATTTGCAATCTCATTACGCAAATTTGTCATGTACTCATTGTCTTGGGGACCCCAAGGCGTTGCATCCATCTCTTCTTCCTCGCCTACGTCAATTTGTTCTTGTGCTTCATTAATGAACATGGGGTTATTGTCGTAATCCATGAATAACTGATCTTGCATATTGCACATTCTTATAAAGTTATGGATCGCAAAACAAGCAATTGCAATGTTTCTTTGTATTCGAAAAGGATAAGGGGCCATTTGCTTCAAAATCGGGAATCTTGCTTTCAATACACCAAAAGCACGCTCGATAACATTTCTGAGTTGTGCGTGGGCATGATTGAATCTTTCTTCTTTGGTCAAGGCACGTCGACGACGAAAATCAGCTAGCCAATATCTTGTATTGCGATATGGAGTCAGAAATCCACGAGTGTTGGCATATGCAGCATCACAAAGATAATATTTTTCTACATTTAACATGTAAGAAAAGTTATTTAAGTAAAATGTATAAGAACTGCATGTACGAGCTTGTTGATCAACAGGCACAACTGCATGTACGAGAGTCCCATCTAACGCACCTATTGCCCCCTTTATTAAAAAAATATAAACTATAAGAAACTTTTTAACTATCTTTTGATTTTGCAAATTATATAAATGAAACGTACCGGAAATATTTCTCTAAGATTTCTTTGTCGTTCTGACATGTTGGAGGTTTCTTCATTGGACATTGGTCGTACAACTTCTCTAGCAAATTCCATCATTGCTCGTAGTACTTGACGGAAATATCTATGGATAGTCTCCGTTGAATGTTGAAATCTCCGTTTAATCATTCGATAGCGTTCATTGTGGCCTATTATTGTTAAAAAAATTGCCATCTTCTCCTCAACACTTGCATTCCTACTATTTTGCAACCAATTCTTTTCTTTAAAATGGTTGCATAGTAGTATATACGCATCACGGGAAAGACGCATCAATTCAAGACATTGCGTATTTGAGCCATTTAATAGTTCTAGAGTATACGCATGTCCGGTCAACGATGACGTATTGTCTCTTATCCTTTCGATTCTTGATGTAGCTTTTCGTTTCAAATACAACCAAAAAAGTAATAAAAGCAACAATTCTTCCTCAACATCCATATATAGCACCTTGAAAATAAAAAAATTACATCATAATATATAAAAGACATATCCAAATGTTGCATCATTTAAAAACATGTTCAAAAGTTACATCATCCAAAACATCATCCAAAAGCTAGCAACACAATGTTCCGAAGCAAAACATCATTCAAAAACTAACATCATATCATCCCATGCTTTCTTCCTATCATTGTAACCCAACCCTCACAACCCTCCGGCTTTAAGCACAACCACACTTTTCTATAATCGGCACTTTCACTAAAGATAAACGTCGCTACATTGTACAACGGGTGGTCCGTTCCCCATCCAAGTTCATCCAACTTCGCCAAGCAAGCAGGCACATCGTTTGCATATTTTTCCATAATTGCTTTTACAGCCTTAGAAATATCTTCTTCAATTTGTGAGTTATTTGCTTGTTTACCTTTTCGCTTTTTGTTTTTTGTAAGTGGACGAGAATCACACTCTTGTCCAAAAGTTGGGGTCGGGGTTTGCTGAGTATTAGGAACTACCTCAACATCTTCACTCGAGCGATCAGAAAGTGGGTCGGAAATGTCAGGAATACTGGAACGTGGACCATGACTTTCAATTCCCGTTACTTGAACTCCATCAAATAGTTGAACACAAAGATTGGGAAAAAGTAGTCCTGTACTCCTTATAGGTTCTACATATTTGCTTCTCTGTTTTTAAAAAAAAATTACATAAATAAATTATAGAGATACCAAATGAAAAACGATATAAAATGATAAAATTATAAAGATACCTCAATTTCTATCTCCCATTCTTCATCGGTTAAATTAAACGTGTTGGTTGTTGGGTCATACACGTTGCCCGTTTTGTTTTTCAGTCTCGTCCATGCATTGTATTTTGCTTTTAAATAATCATAATGGTTTTTCATTTGTTTTTGATCAACTATGAAGTTATGTTTGTTTTTTAGAGTCTCCGCAACATTCTTCCATGAACGCGACTTAAGACTAGTGCCTTCTCGTCCATGTAGAGTGACCTCATGTATACACGCTTCAAGAAAGGTTTGCACCACACTCTCTTTTTTCCAATTTACCCTACGTCTCTTTGGTTGTGAACCCTCACCATCATTATCCATGCCTTACAAATCTAACAAATGGCCACATATAACAAATCAAATCCTAAAAATGAAATGAACATAAACACTTCGAATAAGGACAAGACCATAAGCCAATATGTGAAAATAAGCAATCTATTTCAAGGGTACAAAACAGCAACATACAACAACATAGCTATGAAAAGATTTTATGGTCTTTTATGAGGTCATACACATATTAAGTTTGCCATTTCTTCCATATCAAATTAAACACCTTGCTCTAGTATGTTTTCTTGCACATCGAAATGCTGAATTTGAATGTTTTGCAGCATGTTCGAATAAGTAATTCTGTTTCTAGTCAACATTTTGTTAAGTTTTGTTTAGTCATCTTTTTTCACATTGAAATGCTAAAAATCTAAGGTTTACGGCTTACCTGCACAAGTAATGCCTCCATTTTTCTATCATCCAAATATAAATATATATGATTGCTTACAACCAAGGATAATAATTAAAACCCTAAATCAACAGATTAGGTCTGACACATATATATATATATATATATATATATATATATATATATATATATATCGATTCATATTAGACCAATAAAACCAAACACTTTATGGAGAAATCAATCGAAGGAGATGGATGAGAATGTACCTGTTATGGAGAAATCAGTAATCAGTGGAAGATGGTCGATTCTGAGAAGGGAGGACGGCGGATTCCAACAGAGCAACAATCGATTGAGAGGGGAAGACGACCGATTCCAACAGAGGCAACAATCGATTGAAAGGGGAGTGCAGAGGAAAATGGTGGAATCGAGAGAGAAGAACGTCGCTTGGAGAACCGAGGGCAAACTTGGAAAATGTTGTAGTCTGAATCGCACAGGTAGCAAATGGGGAGAGTAGCGATTCAGGGGCAATTTAATCATTCAGACCTTTAAAATTTCCACCCAAACAAGATTAGGTCTGACCGATTCAGACATGTGCATCTGAATGGTATCATTAAGAGGTAAACAAACAGCCCCTTAGTTATTTTGGTATCAAAATGTTCGGAATAATATTCCTTATGTTATTGTATGAAAAGATGTTAAAACCAGACTGAAAATTTGCTAAACAACGGACATGCGCGTGCTCTCTGTCGCTGCAAGGAAAGAATAATGCTGGTTGGATGAACTGGGCTTAGCAGTTTGTATGAACTGCAATTATTTTAATAAACGGGCTCTTAAGATAGTTTTAAAGATAAATTTATCTAGCCCAAACCAAACCAGTTTTTTTTCTTTTCTTTCTGTTAATCAAAATGTTTGTTAATAAATTGTTTTTCTATTCCATAAAAAATGTCAAGAATTTGTTTATGGAATAATTATATTGAATTGAAGCTAAAGGTTAATATTTTGGATAATAAATTTTACACCCGGGACGTTAAATGATGTTATGCTTGGGTCGCCGAGATAAGTTAGGGGCGGGAAACCGCTATAACATTAAAGTGTACTTGATTTGTTCTTGTTACACTTAACCTTGGGGTGATTTATCACCAACAAATACAAAGTCCACACTCCACAGGGTGCATACAACTTAATAGGAGATCTCCAACAAGAAAATGAATTTATTTTATAGCATGCAAAGGTTTTTTACATGATTTTGCATGCTATGTTTTATGATGATGTTATGCATGATGAAAAACTCATGAGCTCACTTGCAGTTTGGCCGACTGCCTTAATTTAAAATAATGCAGTACTAGATATAACTGATAGTTTAAAAAGTAAGGTGAAGATCTAAAATTCAGGAAGAATAGCTGAAAGGTTGAAGTTCTCCTTGTACTTGTATTTAATTGAAGAGACAGAAGGGGTTTAAGATAAGTTGATTCTGCTGCAAGGTAAGGTTTTTGACCTTAAGATCAGACCATTTCATGGTTTATTGTTATGTCTATGTTATAGGTGACAGCATGGAATTGTAGGGGTAACAGGTTGCAACCTTTTCATTTTTTTTATCAACGGTTATGATTAAATTGGAGGTTATAAAATAATGAAAAAGGAAATGAATTAAATGGAATTATTTTTGGAAGATAAATTCGGTTATTTTTGGAATTAAACTCCTTTCCTTTATCCCCTAAATTCGGTTTTAATTGCATTTTATCCCTTAAATTCGGTTGTTTTTGAATTAAATTCCTTTCCGTTCGTGTATGAACTTTGGTAGTTCCAAAAGTTTTACCAAAGTTCATAGGTGAAAACAGAAAGTGAATGAGTTGATTAAGGATTTAAGGTAATTTAATCGAAGTTTTTTTTTGAAGTATATAATATTTATATACGGCAAATGCAACAAAAAAAACTCACACACCCTTCTCACCTTTGGTGAGATTTGAACCCCTGGCCTCCTAGAAGGAAAGAGGCTCGAATACCGCTAGGTCAAAGGCCCTTTGGTAATTTAATCAAAGTTCATAGGTGAAAAAATGATTTTTGTTTAAAGTTCACAATGTTGTTTCGTGTATGAACTTTGGTAGTTCTAAATTTGTTACTAAAGTTCATAGGTGAAACCAGAAAAGGTCATAGGTGAAGCAATGATTTTTATTTAAAATTCATAAATAAAACAATGATTTCTGTTTAAAGTTCATTACGGCTTTGTTTCAAAATGATAAGTGAGTGAGATAATTAAGGAATGTGATAATTAAGTGAAATGATATAATTAAGGAATGTGGTATCAATATATGAAAAAAGACGAAAATTAGCCTGGTTAGCACAATTTGTACTAATTAGGCGGTTAACAAAAGAACGCGCCTATATATATATATTTATATTTATTTATTGGGGGGGCCTTTTCTAAGAACTCATGTAAGTGTGATAACTTTGAGAAGTAGTGCATCATGTGCTATTTCATATGATTTTTTTTTTCATCTAAGACTAGCATTTAGAATATTGATTAACATATATTTGTTTCACAATGTGTTTGATTCACATGTATTTGTTTCACAGTGTGAACCATTTTAGCCTCTTTGTGAAACAAAAGTTTTACATTGTGAACCTAATACGTCAATTTTTTTATAATCTGGGAAGATTGGTATTGAAAGTTTTGGAATTGAGGAAGGGAGAAAAAGGATCATAAGTTTGTTTTTTTTAGTTAAATGGAAGAAATTTTTCTTTTTCTGTCACTTTTGCAACTCGAGAAGAAAGGTAATATGGCATGAATTGCATGTGTGTTCTTTGATTATTGGTAACGTCTATTAAGCTGTCATGCTATGTTTCCATTTCTTTCCAACTTTCAGAAGGGGAAGATGGAAATTGTACGTTTGAACTAAATTTCCTGCAAAATTTTGTTTAGAATCCGAAGTTTGAACAAAGCTACTTGCAACGCTGAAGTCATAACTCTAGCACTACAACAAGTGTTTTTTTTTTTGGGTGAGGTGTGCTTGATTTGATGGGCTATGATTGAGTACTATGAATAGTATTGATCTCAAGTTGTCTTTTGTTGCCATATGTTTGTTAGCAGATAACAAGAAAGTGCAGCAGTATTAGATCTTCAAGCCATGATAAAACTCTTTGATGCTCATTGTCACCTACAAGACCCCAGAATCTTTAACCGGGCCCCGCAGCTTATCAAAACAGCTCTAGAGAACGGCATAGTTCACTTTGCTGTAAACGGGGTTTCCGAGAAAGACTGGCACTTGGTCAAGGAGATGAGCAACAACTATCCTTCTATAATCCCCTCATTTGGGGTCCACCCATGGTTTATCATGGATCGAACCCCCAACTGGCTGAGTTCTTTAAAGGAATTCTTGAATGCCACCCCTTCAGCTGCAGTAGGAGAGATTGGTTTGGATAAAGGGTCCCACGGAAAGACGATTAGTTTCACAGATCAAGTTGAAACTTTTCGTTTGCAACTTGAACTTGCCAAAGAGCTCAAAAGGCCAGCTTCTGTGCATTGTGTGCGTGCATTCGGAGATCTTCTTGACATAATGAAATCAATTGGGCCATTTCCTGAAGGTGTAATCTTGCACTCTTACTTAGGTTCTGCTGAGATGGTACCTGAATTTGCTAAACTCGGGGCTTATTTTTCCTTTTCGGGGTTTCTTATGGCGATGAAAGAAAGCAAGGCAAAAAAAATGTTAAAAACAGTGCCTTCTGATAGGATTTTACTGGAGACTGATGCACCAGATGCAGTACCGAAGTTGAACAATTCGGATACCCTTTTTTTGGTGGATGAAATGGATTCTGTTGCGAATGATGAACACCCGAAACAGATGCTTAATCATCCAGCCAATATTCAGTTTGTGCTTTCTTATGTTGCATCTTTGCTTGAAGTGTCTAAAGAAGAAGTTGCGGGTTTAAGCTATAGAAACGCGGTGAGTTTGTTTTCTTACGAAGGATCCAAGTTACAAGGTTAGTGTAAGATCATATCGTTTTTGTGCAGAATCTATATATATAGCATAGAATTGTGCTTATGTTTTAGATATCGGTAGGGCATCATGACATCGGAACCAAGTCTTTTATGAAATTCTTTTGAGTCGTTTATGGTATACATCACAAGGTAGGACTCTTTATGGACACTGTCACTCTACTTTTCGGGGTAGAGGCATACTTCGTACCCCCAAATCCTAGGTGGGACATATTGCACTCGTTTGGTTTGGTTTGGTTTGGTTTTACTGTATATGGTTTTATCAATACGTTTATGAATTTGTTCTATTTGATGTGATCCATTTAAAAAATATAAATAAAACCCTAATTCTATGATTCATGTTCGTGTGGATATCTGTTTGTTTTTATTTAATTTTCATATGTAGTGTGTTTTTAAGGGTGATAAGGAAATATACGAGTAATTGGTTGAACTTGTGGATTAGTTGGTTGGAAATTTGGATCAAAATATTGGATCAATTGGACCCAATCCAATGGATAACTAGTCATAATATCCAATGGATGGAACCAGTCCGAAGAGTTCCGTTGGATTGGTTACATTCGGTCGATGATTTGATCGGATTAGATCTGTTCCACCTAATCCATTGGATTTCAACCCCTAAAGAGGAGAAAATTCAGTTTTATCTCATTTTTTTTAAAAAGCATCGTATTTCAAACCATAAAGAGAAAAAATTTGGTTCTCTCATTCTTTCAAAAAATGCGACAACTTCATTCTTCATGTGTTTTGTGCCTAACAACATGAAGAGCGTAAGGGAGCACCTCTCTTTACGTAGGACGTGAAGAGGATTCGGTGGATACCATGGAAATGTCGTAGAAGGGTTTGGTCGCTTGATTCAACCCTTCTTCGGAGGCTTTGTCAATTACGGAGCCGTTTGGTTCGCGGAATTCGAAGAAATTTGATGGAATTTGAATGACAAATTCCTTTGACCAAATTCTAATTCCTTTGTTTGGTCCAATCCTTGAAATGGATGGAATCCTCAAAATTCCGTTGAATTCCACAGATCAATGAATTTATCATTCCTTGACCTAAATGAAGGAATTGAACTACATCCTTTTTTGCATCCACTTTAACCAACACCGACCATCCCCTGTCCCATCACGACCATGCAACAATTGTAACTGTCACGCCCCACCCCGGCCCACCACTACCCACCTTCCACCCTGCCACCCCTACCTAACATCTGCCCCAACCTTCTCCACCCCATCCTGCCACCACCCCCAAACCTATGGGGTCGAAGGGCTCTGGTTGGGGTGGGGCCGGGTTTGGGTCGGTTACTGGTATCCCCGTCCCGGAAACCGATAATCAAAATTGCCCTCGTAATTGCCTCGATCCTGTCGGGTCCCCGCTGTTTCCCGATCCCCGTTAAGGGTAAAAATCCTCTTTCCCCGTGCTTCATTGGTTATACCCGAACCCGAAACCGGACCGAAAAAGATTACAAAATGTCAAAGAAGAATATGATGTAGTTCCCTCCGTCCCAAAATAAGTGTCTATATTTCTATTTTAGTGAATCCCTAAATAAATGTTCACTTTTAAAAGTAAGTGTCTTTCCAATTTTACCCTTAATTATGAGACGAAAAAAATTATTAATATATGTTATTAAGGATAAAATTGACATTTAGTTAATTAAAGAGTACAAATAATTACACATATTTAATATAGACATTTATTTTGAGAAAAGAGTAGTATATATTTATTCGTGAACATTCACATTTGCAATATTCATTTTCTTAAAGTTAAATGTCATCCAACTTATATTCTTTCATAAATAAATTCACATAGTCACGATGTTGCATACTCTTAAATCAGTATTATTTATTTTTTGCATATAATTATACTTGAACCCCGATTGATTAATCTGAGCCCGAAGCAATCCGAAATCCGAAGCCCAAAATTTGGGGTTTAGTTTCCATATACGGTATCCGATCAAATATTTGATTTGTCAACCCAAACCCACCTGATGCACGCCCCTAGATTTAAGGTACCTTCACCTTGTAAGTGCATTATTTTCTTCTTCCTTGATTTCTTCTGTTGTTTTGTGCAACATTTTCATGTGGTTCTTCATCATCCAATAAACCAAGTTGTGACTCCTTGTTTACAAACTTACTTGCAATCTTTGAACTATCACTATTTCATGTTTATTTCTATAAATAAGCGACTTATTTAGACCATCAAATCTCTGTAATTCATTTACACTTTCAATTGTGTCACATCAGCTTTTGCAATTATCTTCTACACACATGCAATCCACCTACACTTTCAAAAGTGGTCCCCACTACAACATTTATTAATTACTTTATAAATTATTATATACATTCTATTTTTTAATTAATATAACATATAGACAAACAAATATTTTTTAAATAAGAGTAATTAATTTAATTAAAAATAAATTAATATTATTAATTTATAAAGTATATTGTTTTAAAAAACCATTTAATTTGTTTAAATAATTAAAATAAATTGACACGATATGGTGCAATGTTTAAATAATTGCAATATTTGTTGTTTTAAATAACTATTTAATTTATTCAAATAATTAAAATAAAGCAGGTTCATGTGTCTCATAATAACTATTTGATTTTTATTCAAAAGAAAAACATTACAAAAGAAAAAATCAAAAAGGTGGAGAGATGTGTATGCCAACATGGCTTGCAAGTCCACTTGCAATATTTGAGTGTCAGATAACATTTTGCTTAGGTGGCCATTTGCAATTGTATCACTTTTATTCATCATTGTCAAAGAGATGTGATATGATTTAGTCCAATTAATTTCGTCCACCATCATTGATTATTACTTAAATCATTAATTAAAAAGAGATAAAAGGTTCTGCATCTTTATAAAAATGGAATATGATTGTAAACTAACACATAAAAGTATGATGCCGCAACTTCCAATGATTTAGAAGTTATGATTTATGGGGTAAGAAAGTTAAATATGGTCAGAAGGTAAGAAAAAAATGGTTCATATGTAAATTAGTGGAAAATATATATATTTAAAGATGTGTATGTGAACCCATGTTAAAAATTATATATAGATTCACATATGCATTTTCAAATGACTTTTCAATTATTCATATGTGAACCCTTTCTTCTTACGATCTCACAATATTTAACCTTCTTACTGGATAGTGGAAACTATCGATTTCTCATTGTTAATTTATCAACCCTAGGGATGGAAATGAGACATTATTGGGTGGGTATTGCATCCCTCGTTCCCGACCCCCGCTTTCCCCCATCCACGACCCCACTGTAACAACCCAATCCAAAACAAGACATATAATATTAAATCGCCAAAACTTGGCCCAAGGTTCACACCATCAAAATTCAAAACTTGGGTTTGCGGAAAAACTCTAATACAACTGAGAGTTCCTAATAACCAAAAATGTAAAGGAAGTCCTCTAACGCCACGCCATGCCCGCTATCACGCCTTCTCTTTACCACTAGAGGAACTACCCTTAACCTGCTTACCTGAAAAGGGTTTCAGTTTTGAAAGATGCGAGGGTTAGACCACAAGGTCTAGTGAGATCCCTTAGTTACAAACACACCACATTTATCATTTAAAACTTTGCGAAACATCAATTAATATGAAGTTTGGCAAATAACATATGGGACACACCCCCCATAACACATCACACTATGACATATGGGACACACCCCCCATAAGCGTCATACCATCATATATGGGTCACACCCCCCATAAGTACCGCATCAGGTCGTATGGGACACACCCCCCATATAGCTCACGTCATGCATAAGTAACATATATGCACATACATTAAGTAAACACACTCGTACAAGTAAATAAACAAGTACCATCAAGCTTTGGTTAGAAAAACTCACCTGATATGCTTACGTCCTTCTCCTACTCTGACCCGCACTTCCAAACGACCTACCTGAGTGAAAGGACGAAAACGCATAAGCCGACTGCATCACTTATCCGGACAAAACCTATTTTCCGGACAACACCCCTTTTCCGGACTACACTATACCCGGACAACACTATACCCGGACAACTCTCCATATCCGGACAACTCCTATCCGAACAACATCATCCGACTGACGAACACCTACCCGGAAACACTCATCTGAACAACGTGTCCGGACGTCCAGGGAGGTTTCCGGACGTCGACCTGCTCCCTTTTTGGAGCTGAAATTTACTAAATAGATCGAAATACTCGAAAAGGAGATTAATAGCAATACCAAAGTCATTAACCTCAAAAGTTCCTGAAATCTTAGCAACTCAATCACACTACAGTGCCCAAACTCTCTCATTTAGTCTCATAACCCACTTCCAACACCAAAACCCCAAAATAACTATTCTGATAATCAAACCACATATTCGAGATTAAAATGAGAGTTTACCTGGTGATTTCTTGCTGCAAATTCGAATCCCAAACACACCCTGGCTTTCGATTTCCAAGCACCAAGCTCTTCTTCTCCAAGAGCCACAAGAACTCCAAAAACTTCTTCCTTCTCTTTCTCCCAAAACACAGCCGACACACACACCAAATTCAGCCAAAATGGAATGTTTCTAGGGTTTTGTGCCCATTATATACCTTGTCCCATTTTACAAAATACTACCCTCAACTTCCATTTTATTAAATTTCCACCACAAGACTTTAAACTCTTCCACTTTGGACACGGTTACTACAACACTCCCCCCTCAAAAGAATTTCGTCCCCAGAATTCAATCCTCGAAAAGATGAGGGTACCTGGTCATCATATCTGATTCCACTTCCCACGTCGCCTCTCGTCCCTTATGATATCTCCACTGGACTTTAACCAGTCTGACCTCCCTATTCCTTGTTTTCCGAACTTTACTGTCCACAATCTCTATTGGTTCTTCTTCGTACCTCAATTTTTCGTCTATACAGACCTCCTCCAACGGAATAGCCACATCAGTCTCGGCCAAACATTTCTTCAGGTTGGACACATGAAACGTCGAGTGAATTCTGCTCAACGCTTCCGGCAATTCCAACATGTACGCCACCTCTCCCACACGCTTGGTGATGGCGAAAGGCCCAACGTATCTAGGCTTTAGCTTCCCCCGTTTTCCAAATCGGACAACTCCCTTCCACGGTGATACCTTGAGCATCACCTTATCCCCTACCGCGAACACGATAGGTTTTCTTCTTTTATTCGCGTACGCTCTTTGACGATTCTGAGCCACCTTCAATCTCTCCCTGATCACACTGATCTTATCGGCCGTTAGTTGCACGATTTCCGGTCCTGCTAACTGCTTCTCTCCCACCTCATTCCAACACAACGGCGTCCTACACTTACGCCCATACAACGCTTCAAACGGAGCCGCTTAGAGACTGGCATGATAGCTGTTGTTATACGAGAACTCGATCAACGGTAGGTGGGATTCCCACGAACCCTTGAAATCTAACACACATGCACGCAACATGTCCCCCAACGTCTGGATCGTCCTCTCGCTTTGCCCATCCGTCTGAGGGTGATAGGCGGTGCTCAAACAAAGCCGCGTGCCTAACTCCCTTTGCAGACTCCTCCAAAACGACGACGTGAAGCGACTATCACGATCGGAGATAATGGACGACGGCACTCCATGTCTCGTCACTATCTCATTGACATACAATCTGGCCAACCTCTCCAACGAGTCGCTCTCCCGAATAGGTAGAAAGTGAGCCGACTTGGTGAGACGGTCAACTATCACCCATATTGCATCATGACCCTTCGGGGTCCTTGGTAGCTTTGTTACAAAGTCCATGGTAATACAGTCCCACTTCCACACGGGTATCTCTAAAAGCTGCATTTCTCCATACGGTCTTTGGTGCTCAGCCTTGACCTTCAAACAGGTTACACAACGCTCCACAAAGTACGCGACATCTTTCTTCAACCCCGGCCACCAATACAGTTGCCTCAGGTCTCGATACATCTTATTAGTACCCGGGTGAACAGAATATCGCGATTTATGCGCTTCTTCTAAGATTCGTTCACGCAGACCTCCCAACTTAGGAACCCATACTCGGTTTTCAAAACACTTCACCCCACTCGCATCACACCCTAAGGATGTCACATAGCCGACAATCCTCTCACTTTTCCACTTCTTCTCTACTAGAGCTTCCTCTTGAAACTTCCTGATCTCGTCCAGCAGGTTAGGAACCACATCTACTTGAAAGGCCACCACTTTCGTTGTTTCTCTCCTTTCTTTCCGACTCAAGGCGTCGGCCACGACGTTCGCTTTACCCGGATGGTAAAGGATCTCGCAATCGTAATCACTCAAAAGTTCCACCCAACGCCGCTGTCTCATATTCAGCTCTTTCTGATCAAACAAATGCTGGAGACTCTTATGGTCAGAATAAATCTGACACTTAACCCCGTATAGGTAGTGTCTCCAAATCTTTAGCGCGAAAACCACCGCCGCTAACTCCATATCATGCGTAGGATAATTCTTCTCGTGCTCTTTCAACTGACGGGATGCATAGGCAATCACCTTTCCGTCTTGCATCAGAACGCACCCTAGCCCCAACTTAGACGCATCACTGTAGATTACAAATCCTTCGGTTCCATTAGGCAAGGATAGAACCGGAGCACTACTCAACTTGTCTTTCAGTTTGCTGAACGCTTCCTCCTGGGCCTTAGTCCACACAAACTTAGAATTCTTTTTGGTTAAAGCAGTCAACTGCATAGCTATCCGAGAAAAGTCCTGAATGAACTTCCGGTAGTAGCCTGCTAACCCAAGAAAACTTCTCACCTCCGATGGCGATCTCGGGGTCTCCCACCCCTTAATGGCCTCCACTTTAGCCGGGTTTACCATGACACCATCTTCCGACACCACGTGTCCTAAAATATGAACTTCTTTGAGCCAAAACTCGCACTTAGAGAATTTTGCAAACAACTTTTCTCGCCGCAACAGATCTAGCACTAAGCGAAGATGCTCTTCATGCTCACTTCCAGATTTGGAATAAATGAGGATGTCGTCGATGAACACAATCACACATTTGTCTAACAGCGCACTACACACCCGATTCATCAGATCCATGAATACCGCCGGAGCATTAGTCAACCCAAAGGGCATGACTAAGAACTCGTAATGCCCGTACCTCGTACGAAAAGCCGTCTTCGGCACATCCTCTTCCCTTACTTTCAACTGATGATAGCCAGATCTCAGGTCTATCTTCGAGAAGAATTTCGCCCCTTGCAACTGGTCAAACAAATCGTCGATCCTCGGAAGCGGGTACTTATTCTTGATCGTTACCTTGTTGAGCTCGCGATAATCAATGCACATTCGCATCGATCCGTCCTTCTTCTTGACAAACAATACCGGTGCTCCCAGGGTGACGAACTAGGGCGTATGAACCCCTTATCCAACAACTCTTGCAACTGACTCATCATCTCCCTCATCTCAGTCGGTGCCAACCGATACGGCGTACGCGCTATCGGTGCCGCGCCGGGCATCAAATCAATTCTAAACTCGACCTGTCGATCCGGGGGTAAACCCGTCAGGTCATCCGGAAATACCTCCGGAAACTCACTCACCACCGGGACGTCTTCTAAACTTTTCTTCTCCTTCTTAGCGTCTAACACATATGCTAGAAAACCCTGACACCCCTTTTCTAAACAATGCCTCGCCTTCATCACCATGATGAGGCAGGACTTACGTTCACGCCTATCCCCATAGATCACTACCGCGGACTTATCCGGTAATGCGATACGAATCATCTTCTTATTGCACACGATGCTAGCATCATTACTAGCCAACCAATCCATCCCCACCACAACATCAAACTCTCCCATACCCATCGGGTATAGGCGCAAGGGAAAAATATGACCCTCTACTTCCATACTACACCCCTCATACACCTCCTTCACCAAGACGCAACTATCGTCTGCGATTTCAACCTCAATACCACACTCTAACCTTCTAGGCATCACAGACAGACACTGAGCAAAGGTCGGCGATACAAACGAACGGTTTGCACCCGAATCAAACAACACTTTAGCAAGCTTCGAATTAACAAGAAATGTACCTGATACCACGTCAGGCTCATCAACCGCCTCTTCCGCTGACATGTGAAAAGCCCTAGCCCTCACTCGGTCTGGTTCCACCTTCTTTTCTCCACCTTTTCCTCCTTGACCCCCTCCCGAACCACCAGAAGATCCCTTCCTCAACTGCGGGCAATCAGGTTTGATATGATCTGGAGAGCCACACTGATAGCACGTTCTCGGGCTAGAACATTCCCGCGCCATGTGTCCCAGTTTTCCACACTTATAACAACCATCCGGTTCAAAGCAGTCTCCACGGTGCACTTTATTACACTTCCCACACGGTCTATCACTGAACCTCAGTCCCCCCCGCAGCTCGGGTCTAGAGGTCTTAGATCTCTTCACATCCCGCACGGGTCCATCCCACTTCCTCTTATCCACACTCCTTTCTGACATCTGTCGGTTCTTTTCCTTCTCAGTTAACTCCGCCACATCGACCGCCGCTTGAAACGTCGCGGGGCCACGGTTCTGCACTAGTTCCCTTATACTGCTCTTCAGTCCCCACACATACCTTTCAACTCGTCTTTCCTCAGTAGGTACATATACTTCAGCGAAACGTGCCTTTTCGATGAACTTAGAAGTGTATTCTTGCACAGACATCGACCCCTGCTCAAGTCCCATAAACTCCTCTTCCAATCTCTTTCTTGCTGCCAATGGGCAAAACTGGGCTAGGAACCTTCCAGTGAAAGTTTCCCACGATGTCTTCTTTGCCACTTCCGAACCTTTACCTCCTGTTTCCACATCCCACCAAAAGATAGCATTTGCCTTCAGCATTGACATGGCAAACAGCGCCTTATCTCATTCGGCACACTTACTTGTGTCAAACGCCAGCTCCATCTCCCGAACCCACCTCATTGCCAAAACCGGGTCACGTTCCCCACTGAAAGATGGGGGTTTGCAAGACATAAAGGTTTTGAAGGTACAACCCTTTACCGACTTTGACTCTCCTGCCACAAATGGGGTCACCTGGGAGTGGCTCCCCACCTCAGTTGTAGGCAATTTGGATGCTTCAACCTCAGTTTCTTTCACACTTTCAGTTTGCCCTTCCGATGTCGACCCAGTACGATGCTTTAGCAATGCCTGCAAAGTTTCTTGCAGTTTACCCATTTCAGCAGTAAACTTTTCTTCCGTCACAAAAGCCTGGTTGCGGTCCAGACTCGAACTCTCTTCCTCTGAAGCGGTACTCTCAGATTGGGTCGACTTGCGTACCTTCGGTGCTCCCGCACTCTTAGCCCGACGGACGGTCGGCGCCTTTTTCTTACCTCTGGTCACCATCCCGTTATCCCCAGTCTGGGTGGCAGCTCGTCGGGGTACTCTTCCCCGACCCCTTCCACGGCCTCCGCCTCTCCCGTGGGTAGCCGATTGTCTCGGTGAACCCACCGATCTATCCTCCAAAATCTCCTCCACGCGGATTTCCCTCGCCGGCACAGTTTCCACAAACGGCACAGACTTACTCCTCAAACTTCGTTCTGACATTTCAACTACTATAACATTACACAAAACATAGATTAACAACCGCCCCAAAGTAACAAGGCAAGAGTGATCCCCGTCATGTACCTGTAAATTCACAATTACACTGGCCAGGTGTAATCCCGAACTTACCTTACATGATAGTTTTCACCACCCTATTATGTACGCATCCCAGTGAGGTCTCCCTAGGCCTTCCTATTTTCTCAGTTGTACTCTACAGTTTAAGTTTAGACCCATCCGGTCACCTAAATCCCTTAAACTACGGCTCTGATACCATCTGTAACAACCCAATCCAAAACAAGACATATAATATTAAATCGCCAAAACTTGGCCCAAGGTTCACACCATCAAAATTTAAAACTTGGGTTTGCGGAAAAACTCTAATACAACTGAGAGTTCCTAATAACCAAAAATGTAAAGGAAGTCCTCTAACGCCACGCCATGCCCGCTCTCACGCCTTCTCTTTACCACTAGAGGAACTACCCTTAACCTGCTTACCTGAAAAGGGTTTCAGTTTTGAAAGATGCGAGGGTTAGACCACAAGGTCTAGTGAGATCCCTTAGTTACAAACACACCACATTTATCATTTAAAACTTTGCGAAACATAAATTAATATGAAGTTTGGCAAATAACATATGGGACCCCCCCCCCCATAACACATCACACTATGACATATGGGACACCCCCCCCCATAAGCGTCATACCATCATATATGGGTCACACCCCCATAAGTACCGCATCAGGTCGTATGGGACACACCCCCCATATAGCTCACGTCATGCATAAGTAACATATATGCACATACATTAAGTAAACACACTCGTACAAGTAAATAAACAAGTACCATCAAGCTTTGGTTAGAAAAACTCACCTGATATGCTTACGTCCTTCTCCTACTCTGACCCGCACTTCCAAATGACCTACCTGAGTGAAAGGACGAAAACGCATAAGCCGACTGCATCACTTATCCGGACAAAACCTATTTTCCGGACAACACCCCTTTTCCGGACAACACAATACCCGGACTACACTATACCCGGACAACACTATACCCGGACAACTCTCCATATCCGGACAACTCCTATCCGAACAACATCATCCGACTGACGAACACCTACCCGGAAACACTCATCTGAACAACGTGTCCGGACGTCCAGGGAGGTTTCCGGACGTCGACCTGCTCCCTTTTTGGAGCTGAAATTTACTAAATAGATCGAAATACTCGAAAAGGAGATTAGCAGCAATACCAAAGTCATTAACCTCAAAAGTTCCTGAAATCTTAGCAACTCAATCACACTACAGTGCCCAAACTCTCTCATTTAGTCTCATAACCCACTTCCAACACCAAAACCCCAAAATAACTATTTTGATAATCAAACCACAGATTCGAGATTAAAATGAGAGTTTACCTGGTGATTTCTTGCTGCAAATTCGAATCCCAAACACACCCTGGCTTTCGATTTCCAAGCACCAAGCTCTTCTTCTCCAAGAGCCACAAGAGCTCCAAAAACTTCTTCCTTATCTTTCTCCCAAAACACAGCCGACACACACACCAAATTCAGCCAAAATGGAATGTTTCTAGGGTTTTGTGCCCATTATATACCTTGTCCCATTTTACAAAATACTACCCTCAACTTCCATTTTATTAAATTTCCACCACAAGACTTTAAACTCTTCCACTTTGGACACGGTTACTACACCCACTCCGACTAATCCCGGGCGGGTTTAGGAAACCCGTTGGGTACCCATTTAGTAGAAAATAAAAGATAAAAATATATTTGAAAATAAATTATATATTTCATTTAATAATAAACGTATACATATATACATGTAGAGGGAGATTTAGGAGAATAGCCCCAAAAGATTGAAAACTGAGAAACACACTGGTAACCGTTCATCTGGACGATATGCACAATTGCACATCTACGTACAAATAATTAAAACTTTTTTTTGGTTTTTACGCACGTATGCATTATGCACATGTGCATACGGTCCAGATAAACGGTTACCAAGGTGTTCCTTAATTTTTCGTATTTTTACGTTTATCCTTTAAACCTTATCCTATGTGTGTATACATTTATTTATAGACACTATATACACATATTAAATAAATTAAGAATTTAATCGTGGGACTGGGATAGGTAATGTCATCTCCGAACCGCTACGACACCTCTTGTAACATCCTAAAAATTGAAGTAAATTTAAACCTGAATATTTGCGGAAATAACATCACTAACATCAATAAATCACCCAAAGAGGGGAAATAGTATTACGTTTACAAAACGAGCCAACAAAGTGATACAATACAACAACCTACTAATCTAACCTACAACGGCTTAGAATAAAGACGGGTGTTGACATCTCATTTCCAAAAGAATGTCGGTTTAACCAAAAGTGTACGCTTCTACTTGCTTCACCAAAAATGCTATTTACTCTTCTTGACTCTTCACTCAAACCCGAGAAGTCACACCGCTAGGATGACCTACATGTCATTTTGAGAAAAAGTGTTAGGCTAACGCCTAGTGAGAACAAACAGTTATAATTGATAATAATGAAGATAAAATCTTTGGAATGTAATGCGGAAAACCAAAATATTAACCTTGGGTAGAATACCAATATTTACACAATACCTCATGCGTTGACGGGGGAGAACCGTGTACCATAATCAGTGACGAAACACAAAAGTAAGTCACATGACATATTAGTAAAATCAAACACATACAACATAAACAAATGGATATCAAGTTCAACCCCTCTAAGTCTATTGCTTGTGGATTCCCAATTTCAACCCCTCTTGGTCAATACATTGAGATATCAAAATCCAAGAAACAAACAAGCACATTGGAATTATACCTTACTACTCATGGGACAATGCCCGACCATACAGATCCACATCTTACTTACCAAGAGACCCGATGCCTATTCCGTGCTACAATGTGGAAATCTATCGTCCAATCATTACACTAATACTGAGTAAAACAACAAGTTCAAACTATACAAAGCACTATCCCAAATTTGATAGACAAGTTTTATACCAACACATACCAATAGGTAAATTTCTCATCATATTATTTTAACCTCAAAATTCAATAATTAGCCATAAAATCCCATAATTCCCAAAACATCATTTTAAACATTATTTTGACATGGGAAATCAATATCCATGAGTATCTCATTAAAATCATTAAATATTTCAAAACCCTAGATTTTGACCTAACATTTTCAAACTCATTTCTTGTGAGAAATGTGTAACCAAAACACATAAGAACCACACATAAACCCGTAATTTATTCCTCTTTACAAACATTTTCTTCCAAACAAAACCCTAAAATCTACAAAAACAAGTTTTAGGTAAAAAGTTCATCAATTCAAGAAATTGTAAGTAAGAAGATGTTTAGAAGGTTAAAATACAAAGGTTTAACATGTGGATGAACTCACTTTAGAGGATTTTATAGCTTAAAACCCTAAATCCAAGAGAAGAAGTGGAGAAGATGAAGAACTCTTGCAACTTGGAGAGGCTTGGATCTTAATACTTGAGCTTAAATACACCTAGGAGCAACCATTACTAACCATGAGTTTTGGTGGATGAGAGAATTTATGGTGGAAAGAGGCTGAGAAGTGAAACCCTACCTTTTCTTGGGAGAAAACTGCCACCATGGGCGGACCTAGCTTGGAGCATACCGTGGCACGTGCCACCTTATTATTTCTCCGGCGAAGGGTAAAAAATTTTAGGTACGTGAAAGGTGCAACCGTATCGTTTTGGAAGGTGCTACCGTATTATTTTGGAAACTTCAAGAAGGTGCAACCTTACCTTGTAATCAACCAAAAAAAAACTCTTGAAATCAACCAAAATATCGAAAAACAACTCTTGAAATCAACCTAAAAAAGGGAAAAAAATCCTCGAAATCGATAAAGAAACTTAAAAGTCTCTTGAAATCAAGTAAAAAGTTTTAAAATCTCTCGAAACGGTGGAATTAGTCTAAAAACACATTAGATAATATTGAATGCCGGTAAAAAGATGAAAACACGTCGATAAAAACCGTGTTTTTTGTAATTGTTTTTTTTCTAAATTATATGGTGCCACTGTATGAATATTTTTCTGGGTCCGCCCCTGACCGCCACATGAAACCCTCCAAAACACCAAAAATGATTTAGAACCCGGCTAGTCCCTCTTTTATACCCGCTATGTGTCGCCGACGCTTGTGACCTGCGACTATGCCTCGCACCCCCTTGCGGTACACTCCGCGCAAGTGTGACATGCGACAGTGACCGTGATTTTGACCTTCTGTCATTGTCGCCCAAACCGTACCGAGCCTCGATTCCTCGTCCAAATCCACTCGTGAATGATTTTTGAACCAAAAAGGATTAATATATTACATCCAATTGACAATTTGCACTTCCTAACTCGAAATACAATTTAAAATCATATGAGACTATTTTAAATTTCCAGGTGTTACACCTCTTCAGCCTTCAGGTATGAATAAATCCCGCTTTCATGTCTAATAAACTCCATGGTTCTTTAGACCATCTCCAATGAGGTCACTAAATCTTACACTAAACACTAAATTTGGTGTAAACGACACTATTCATGTCTCTAATGGGGTCTCTATTTTCTACATTAAATAGTGTAATGAATAGTAATACACTATATTTGGTGCAACACTATTCATTTACACTACTTTTGATATCACTTTTAAAAAATAGTGTTAATCATTGGAGAAGATTTACTATTTATACTACTTTTTACACTACTTTTGTAACACCCGTAATTTTCGGGTAAGTATAATTTCAAGTCAACGTAGAAATCGATCTTTCAAGAGAAATAGAAGAAATAGGACTTGGATTGAATCCTAGATTTTATAGTCTTGTTGGATGGATAATTCAAATACGAATCCAACGGGCCTTTCTGGAGCGAAACGAAGCTAAAACGAAGAAGTTATGGTCGAAAGGTGTTGCGCAAGCTGGTGCGCGACCTAGAGTCGCGGCCCAGGCCGCATAAGTCTCTGGAGTGAGATCGCGATTTGGAAGCCATCTGGAGCTTAAATTCGCGGGGAAGGCCGCGGGAAGCCATCTGGAGCTTAAATCGCGATTTGGAAGCCATTTTCTTCATTTCCTCATAACTTTCTCATCACAACTCCGATTTTAGTGATTCAAGTTGCTATGGTTTCGTTTTTGAGAGCTCTTCAAGGATCTAGTAATAGTATTGAAGTTTATTGGAAGATGCAAGGGTATTTGGTGGTGGTTGAGGTGAGCTTCTATTTTTCCTTCACCTAAGAAATTAGGGTTTTGATATTATTGGGGATTTTGGATGTCTTATGTTGGGGGAAACGATTCTAAGTGTTTGGAGATGATTACTTATGGTTGGAAACTTGTGGATATAGGTTTTTGGAAGTTTTGGCTTGAAGATCCAAGTTTATTCAAAGGAGCTCAAGTTGGGGAAAATCTGGATTTAGCCTAAATCTAGCAAAGTGAGTTCAAGTTGATTTGTGAAAACGTTGTACATGCCAAAATGTTCATTTTAAAGTGTTTATATGTTTTACATGAAAATATCCATTGTTAAGTTATTGGGTGGATTTTGATTACTTAAAGTATTTGACTTTATAAATTTTGTAAAACACCCACTTTTGGGATTTTTGGGTAACTTGATAATAAAGTGTAAATGGAAGTGTTTTGACAATTTATTGCATAATTGGAGGTTATTTAGTAAGAAACACTTTTAGTGTTTTGTTGGAAATATGCATAATTCATATGGTGGTACGTTTTGAAAATACGAATATGTGGATCATTGGATTTTTGTCATTCCCGACCTTGTGAACATTTTAGAAGTTGTAAACCTTTTGGTTTTGGGAAAGGTCATATTTTGGGTATTTTTATGGATAAATCTTAAGTATTGTTACTTTAAATGATTTATCTTACGATTGTAAATCTTTTGGTATAAATGCACTTTGATGTGTACTTTGGAAAATGACGTGACTTAAATTAAGGGTTGTGTTGAGTAATTCGTGTTTATGGTTTTGATTGTTGAAATTATAATGTTTTCTTGAGGTAATTCCAATATTGGTTTGTAGAAGGAATTTTATCTTTAAGTGATTATTTTATTGAAAACTTTATTTAGTTGCTCTTTTCAATTTTGAGGATGTTACAACTTTTGAAATTTAGTGTAAAACATAGTGTGACCCATTGTTAAGATGCCCCTAAATTCACTCCATCTGCCAATATATTACAAAAGTGCCATATTTGCCGATCTGGGGGTTTATTTGTAGACCAATCACAACCACTCTTTTAGTAACTAGTTATGTTTACTTTTCTTACACGAGTTTGGAGCATTTTGTATACTGCTTAAAGCTTACTGCTTAAGTAATTTTGTAATACTGCTTATTGCTTACTGTTTTAGTAATTTTGTATATTGCTTATTGCTTATTGCTTACTGTTTTAGTAATTTTGTAAATAGGTATTGATTTAGCAAATAAGTTTGCTTACTGTTTTAGTAACTTTATATTTTGTAACATTTGTATTTTGTAACAATGTATAGGAGCATGGAAGATACTCCTAAGTCTCCAAAAATTGAAGACAATGATGAACCAAATGGTCCAAACACGTCTAAAAAACGGGTGGTAGAACTTCAAATGCTTGGGATCATTTTACAAAAAAGGACTCTAGATGTGTGTGTAATCATTGTGGAAAAGACTATGCTTATCATAGTAAACGAATTGGTACAAGTTCTTTGTGGAATCACTTAAGAAACCAATGTAAGAAGTATTTGGATAGGGTTTCCGATAAGAAACAAAAATTGCTTAGCTTTCCTACTACAAATGACAATGAGGCGTCATTTAATAAAGAGAGATGCCGAAAATGTAATTACCAAGTTTCAAATTTAAAGGAACATAAGATAGATGGGAGGAAGGTGAAATCTTATTTCTTGAGGGACCAAAGTGTAATTGTGGGAAGAGGGTAGAAAACCCTCAATTTTGGACACAAAACCCTAGGCATTTACCAATTTGACAGCGACTGTGTATGTGTGGGAGCAAGAGGAAGAAATCAAGCTATCACTTGCGATTTTGGAAGAAGGCAAGGAGAGTGTTGCATCAGGGATAGCTCTAACATCAAATTCTTTAAGGTAAACTCCTAATCTCATGTTCTTATCGCGATTGTGAAGGAGTTTAAGTTTCTAGAATAAAAGAGGACTTAATCGAAGATAATGTTGATCGAGTTATCGATTCGGTTATCTATTAATGACATAATGTTTCCTGCAATCATTCCTAATGTTTTCGGATAGTGTACATCGGTTTGGGTTGAATTTTGGACACTTAGAGTGAAATCAACGGACGTTCTGCGTAGTCCGGAACTTGAAGAATCCGAGTCTGGATGAGTGTTCCGAAAGTCGAGATAATCCGGAATCGGTGATTTCCGGATCATTCCGGATAATTTCCTGGAAGTGTGAGTCCGGATCCGGAAGTGGAGTCCGGGGTGAGTAATCCAGAATAGCGCCCAATCCGGAATGGGATCCGGAAAAAGGGCGGGCGGAATCCGGAACGGGATCCGGAAAAGGGGTGGAGTCCGGAACTTTGGTTTCAGATTCAGGAGTTCATTTTGAGTCGAGTTTATTTAGGGATCTGTTCAGAATTTTGTGAGTGTCAACTGAAGACTTATTACTCTTATTCTCTTTAAAATCATAGGTGTCCCATCTAGAAATCTGAAGCCTAAGTGAGAAGTATTGTGCAAAGGCGACATGTGAGTTTTTCTAACTAAATACTTATATGCAAACGTGATTTCCGAAAATGAATACGAATCGATATGTTTATATTACATGAAAGCGAGTGTTCGAAAAGTTAATTTAAAATGTATGCATACATTTGTTGATAGAGGTGTAATGGCTAAGTTGGGGGTGTGTCCCTCCAATGCTCATACCGGGGGAGTGTCCCGTTTATGCCATGGGAGGAGTGACCAGTGTGAGACTGACACGTCGTCGCCCTTGTGGGACTTCAGTGTGTCACTTACATGTGCAGTTTTTACGTGAAAGCTTTTGTTTAAAGTTGTTGTTTAAAATGATTATGAATGTTTTATACTTGTTGATGAAACTGTTGACACTAGAGGGAACTCACTAGACCTCATGGTCTAACCCTCTCATTTTCAAATAAACCTTTTACAAGAAAGCAGTTAGTAGGAAGCTCCGACAAGAGCAAGGAGAAGATCTAGAGTGAGGATGCTTCTAGGCGATAGTTGCCTTCACTGTTCATTTTAGACTTTTAGCTTATATTCTCAGTTGTGTATAGGTTGTTTCGCAAACCTAAATTTGAGACAGTTGTATTTGAGAAAATTTTGGGACCCCTTTTGGCTGATTAATGTTCAATGCTATGTTATGCTTTGTATTTTGTTTGGGTTGTTACAATTGGTATCAGAGCCATAGTTTAAGAGATTTAGGTGACCGGACGGGCCTAGACTTAAACTGTGGGCTTAGAAATCACAACTGAGAACTAGTAAAGAGTTAGGAGGGCACTATATCAGGAAAGAGACTAATAGGGTAGCGAGGACAGTCATGTAAGGTAGGTTCGAGATTACACCTGGCCAGTGTAATTGCGAGCTTACAGGTACATGTATGTGCTTAAATTGCCTTAGTATTCTGGAGCTGTAGCCTTAAGTTGTTTGTTTTGGTATGTTTCAGTATCAAGATGTTAGGACGAACACTGAGAAGTAGGTCGATGTTTGGGTAAAAAAATCACACCTCACGACCGACGATAGAAAACTCAAATAACATTTTCATAAGACCACTCTTGTATTAAGATAAGGTCTTACAGGTTATTTACGGACGAACTCTTGGTCGTACATTTTTTCTGATGGTCGTATGTTCCGTACGACCGACGTCCGAGACATAAGACGGTCGTACGATTACACTAACCGTTAACAGTCAACACCCGTTTCTTTTGTTCATTAATGCAGGTCCACGAGCATTCATGGTACAACAACCAGTAACGGACACGCTATTAATGGCATTAAAGGCCCGACAGCGGTTACGAAGCAAGTCATCAAGGCACATTTATTATCAACGTAAGCTATATAAAGGCATGCTCTACAACCAAAAAATACATCTGTTCCCAAGCTATTACACATCGAAAACACAACAGTAATCCACGAAGCATTCGAACAAATATCGCTAAAGCAAACTTCGCACGACAGCAGTTCGAACTGCACGACCACAGTTTATTTCGCACGATTTACACACGACGCACGACTTTTTCATACGATTAAGTTCCTTTTTTCTCATACTGTAATCTGTTGTACACAAAACACCTGTTACAAAAGGACTTTCGCCCCTGTTTGGCGATTATAGTGCACCATCGACTCTCACAAGTCAGCCGCTGTTTTATCCCTTATTTTTGGGGTTTTCCGCGTCACCAATTCCCTTGTCTTATTTATCTTTCTTGCGATTGTGTTGATTGGTCTTGAGATCCATTTCTTTAGTTGTTAAAGTCCACATCAACCTTAAGTTGTCCTTTTGGGTATTTTTGGCATAAACAGTTTGGCGCCATCCGTGGGACCCCATCTAGAGAAAATCTCAAGCCAACACATATATCGCTCTAACGATCCTGTGAAGTTTTTTTGTTATTTTCAGGTAAATGGCAAATTACCAGGATCCTATGGTTCAACTTCAATCAGAATTGAACGCGGCTCGAAATCAGATTCAAGCCTTGCACGAGCAGAACCGGAAGGCATCCGCGTAGATCGCTTCCCTGAGGAATCCGGCGATTGGTAACTCCTTTGGACCTCAGAACGGTCACCGACCTATGGGGGCACCTTTCGTAAGGCCACCATTCCAAGAAGGTCCAGGGCCTTTTGCCAGCAAACCTCCTTTCGGACAACTTCCTCCGCAGCATCTGAGACCTCCGCCACTGTACAATGGAGCCATACCTCATCAGATCCCGATGAACTTCCCCTTTATCGGAGAAGCCAATGGATCGTCGCACGGAAATGGCTCCCACCCGACAGTCGATATAGCAGCTCAGAATTCAGGGATCACTCCCCCAACAGGTGCGATCCCTGATCCTAACGACCCTGTCGCTCAGCGACTTAGGTTATTGGAAGATCAGAACGAAAAGATGTTATCTCTACTTTCCAAGTTACCTGGCGCCGCCGTTCCTGTCGACGTCGAGCCTCTCACAGGATTTCAAGCGTCGCCCTTCATTGACACGATATCGACTGTCGACGTCCCAAAGAAGTACAATATTGCTGCTTTTACGCCCAAATATTCAGGAATAACTGATCCAACAGAACATATTGCCCAATACAAACAATTGATGTGGACAGTATCAATCCTGTATCAATATCAAGAGGTATGCATGCAAAAGCTTTGGTGCGACTCTTACAGGTCCTGCCCTCCAGTGGTTGATCAATCTCAAACCTAAGCCCATCAGCAACTTCGCGGAATTGGTCAACCAGTTTTCGCAACAATTCACCAGTAGTCGCAAGATGGAGAAGCAGACCAACTACCTGTACTACGTCGTCCAAAAATCCAGAGAGTCCGTCTGTGGTTATTTCAACCGTTTTAATGCAGAAATGATCAGCATTCGTAATTGTGACGTCAAGACCGCCATCGAGGCCTACAAGCGTGGTCTAGACGACAACAACCGGATTGTACGTCGATCTTACGAAATACCCGCCAGAAAATTTTGAAGACGTACGAGCTAGGACTTTGGCCTACATGAGGGTCGAAGACGACCTAGCCTTCCGCCGTAAGCATTCCACCGACAAAAAGTCGCTCGGGGTCAAGAAACCAGATTTCAAATCCAAGCCGAGTGTCAAGACGGAACCAGCGCGCCAGATATCGAACGTTCGGTTCGATAAGAAAAAGAGCAATCCTATGCCCCGATTCCCTCAATATCCTAAGATCTCCTCTTATGGATTCAAGGGGACATCGAAAGAATTGGTCGAACCTCTTAAAAACATTCAGTCGTCTGTCCGATGGCCCAAGAAAAGTGATAAAGATGACGACAAAAAGGACAAGACCAAATGGTGCGACTTCCATAGCGACCATGGTCACACGACAGATAACTGCAAAGCAGAAGGAGTTAGCCTGGATCATCCCCAAGGGTCATCTGCAAGGCTTGATCGATAAAGAATCTACGCCAGTTGATAACGTAAGACCAGAATCCCCCGTCCATGAAAAAGTCATCAACTGTGTGACGGGTGGATCAGACGTATGTGGTTTAACCTATTCGGCAGCCAAGCGGCACGCCAGTCAATCGTCGGGAGAATACCCCATTCCTCGGTCGTCCCGACCGAAACAAGAATTGGAACTGGAGGCGATGCCAATAACGTTCGATCAAGACGACCTCTAGGACGGTTGGCAAAAACATCACGATGGCTTGATTATCCAGCTCACTATGGGCAACTGCTCGACCAAAATAGTATTAGTCGATGGGGGCAGTTCGGCCAACATCATTTTCCTAAACACTATCAAAGCTATGGGAATCGATAAATCAGAGATCACCCGTCGATCGACGACTCTGATAGGATTCAATGGCGATTCTACCAACACTATGGGAGAGATCATCCTCCCAGTGTATGCTAAAGGAGTCAACAAGCAAACAAAATTTAACGTTATTGACTGTTCATCAGCATACAACGTTATACTTGGTCGACCTTGTATACACGACATGAAAGCGGACCCCTCAACCTATCACCAGACGATCAAATTCCCGACGCCATGGGGAATACAGGAAATCAAAAGCGAACAGAAGACCACCCGCGATTGCTACAAAGCGACATTGAAACCCCAAAAATAAAACCAATATTGTGGCGACTACGCACAACACGATCCAGCCTATCCATATGCCAGAAAAGGCAGGTCCGGGTATCGTCTTACAATCGCCACAAGGGGGCAGAATGCTGTACCCCACACGACACTCAGCTTTCATCTACCGATCGTAGGCATAGATATAGCCCACGACTTGGGGGCAGTCGGATTTCACGACAGAAGTAATTCTCCAATAACCGACGTCAAACGTCACCAGGTACGTAACGCCCGTCAACGACACTCAGGTATGGTATACCAACTTTTACATACGCCCTTAATCCCACGACCCTTCATAAGGCAGGGAATGGACGTCGCTAGTAAATTACATCCTGCCCCTAGGGCAAGAAATTTTCCTGTTAGTCTTTACAAATTATTCCTCTGAACGGACAGAAGTAGATGCCTGCTCCCAGATTCGGGACAAAGAGGTCATCTCTTTTATCCAGACTAACATTCTATGCAGGTTCGGAATTCTTTCTGAAATCATGTACGACAATGGTCCACAGGAGATCATACGCCTGGAGATCGTAGTATCAAATCTACGACCACAACCCCACGTAGTTGGGCTATAGTACATTTTGTTTCTATCTTACTTTCGATTTATTTCGACAAATGATTACTGACTTAAACATCGGAGGGTCGTTTGTCAAACCAACGACCACCCCTGAATCTTACATTGCAGGCTCGCAGGATCGCACGAACGTCAGTCTTACGATCTATATCGTGAGAAGACAAAGTCTTTCAGACTACAAGGTCACGATAAATATGTCACGACCGATAAAGTCATGACCCATAACTCATGACTCATACAACGTAAACCGAATCTCACGATTCATTACTTAGATCTTATGATCACAACAGGTGCATCTTAATCTGAGTTCCAAAATCATTTGCATCTTACGATTCACATCGTGAGAAATAAAGTCTCCGCGACTTAAAACACAAGTCTTATGGTGACTAAGACACAGGTTTTCATGGTGAGAACCTAAGTCTCTCCGACTTAGATACGAGTTTTACGATCTTCATCGTAAGGAGCAAAGTCTCTGAGACTTGCATATCACAAAAGGAATCTTATGATTCATCATACAGGTCTTATGATCATCACATGTGTTCTTTAAACTAAGTGTGGGAGACAAAAGTCTTATGACTTGAATTCCATACTTAGAATACTTCTTCGGCCTCAGTCGCCCGATTACTTCAGAGTCATAAGTATCTTAGTCGTACAATTTTACATACGTTTTACGGCTAATTACACTCGTCCATTAAGTCTTGTTATCTTTCGTTTTATTTTGTTCATTTGCAACAAAGTAAAGTACACGACAAAAGCATAACAAAATTTCACTTGTATTTACACGACCAAAAATATACAAGTAAAGGGCACGACCGATTATAGTCGCCCCACATCAAAAATAAACTAAGGAATAAAAATTCAAGGCAGAGGAGAGTCCTCAGCGACCTCCTCGTCGCCAGTTACATCGACCTCAGCGTCTGTCGGGTCCCCTTCTTCAAGCTTGTCTTCTTGGTCGAGTTCCTCCTCGTCCCCGACTTGCTCCAAGAAGGTTTTGACCTCCTCTTAGGCTCTGGCCATAGGGTTTAACCCCCGTAAATGGCGACGCATGATCGCCGCTCGTACCCTCAGACGGTTCAGAGATTCAAATGATTGGAGTCGCTCCTCTAAGGACGCGATCTCCCCCTCTCTCGCCTCGACGAGCGACTTAAGGTCCTCGACCTGTTTTTCGCTCTCGGCCAAGGAGCCCTTAGTCGCTCGTAACTCTGCCTCGGTCGCAGAGGACTTCTCAAGGGTCTCCCTCAGATGGCGCTGAAGGTCTTACTTCGTGTTCATCGACGCCGCGTATAAGTCCTAGGCTTCGGCAAACTTTGCGGAAAGGCACTCGACCATTTCCATCGCCAGCTTCTCCTGATCCCTTGCCACACGGGCTTCCTCCTGCGCCTTGTGCATTTTTTCTATGGCAACAGGGGTAACCATACGGATTTTATCCATATGGGCATACAGACAAAAAGAAGTTTGGAACGCCTGCAGCGCACGAATACACAAACGTTAGAAAACCAATGACAAAATCACTTAAGACAAACGGATCGTACGTACCTTGAAGGTCAACCCTGCGACGTGCGACCCCATGTTGTCGACCGTGACGTCCTCCAGTCGCTCCTTGAAGGACGGCAGAAGGAACTTCTCCAAATCAGGGAAGATCCTGTCGCTGTCCATATCTTCTCCCGACATGAAGTTGGACGGCAGTGTGAAGTTCACCGTCATAGTACCGGTGGACTCCTCCGTCTTCTTCCCTTTCCCTTTGTCGGCCGACGAGGAGGAAGGGGTGACTTCTCCGGTCACAGGAGGGGCCACGCTCACCGGAGTCGTGTCTATAGCTCTCGGTGGCATCTTTGTCTTCTTTGAAGTGACCCTAGACGGGTCACCACCCTTCGACGACGGTTCCCTCCGGAGAACCGTCTTGGATTTCTTAACCCCCGACGACGGGGGTGGAGGCGCCTTGCGCTTCAGCTCCTTGGCCTGGCGGGCCAAGAGGAGTTGAGCCTCCCTCTTTGACGCACTGTGAGTAGGCAAATCGCCCGACCCACCTGCAAAAACACACGATAAGACGAAAGACGTACAAGGAGAACGTACGACAGATAAGATATAAGTCCATTACCTGCAGTCTCCTCCTCCTCTGCCTCTTCTTCGGCAGAAATATCCGCCTCTCCAAGTATTTGGACCTCGTCGTCCGAACCCTCGTCCCTGAGACTACACTGGGCGGAGAAGTTTGGGTTAGGGTGTGTTTTGATGCAAAATGGAAAGGTGATCGCCTACGCATCTCGACAGTTGAAAGATCATGAGAAGAACTACCCTACGCATGACATGGAACAGTACTCGTGATAGAGTACTCGTGCAAGAGCGCTTATAGAAGCTCAAGCGACTGCGTCTTTCCGAAGACGTACCGAGCCTTTCACCCACGGTCGTTCACTTGGGTGTTCAACACCAAGACCTGAGCTTTCTTATACTTAGAAAACAAACTGTACCGGTGGTAGTTGTCCACCTTAACTACGTGGGACACAAGAAGGTCCTCCACTGTGAACGGACTCGTCCACTCGCCGGTGATCCTATCGATCACACGGACTATTCGCCAGAACTGGGGCATCATTTGGGCAGGCGAAAGATGGTACTTCCCCAAAAACTCCCTAACTAACGGGGAAAATGGCCACTTAAAACCCACCTTAAAAGGGTATTCGTACAAAACGAAGTGCCCATTCGGGCATTCAGACGGACGGAACTGACCCGACGAGTATATTTGGACGGCATCAGGAACACCGGACAAGGTCCTAAAGGCCTCTAAACTTTCCTGACCAACAATGGTGCTTTTCGGATCTATCGACATTATGAAAATAATGAAAAGCTCAACAACTTTTCTCTCGATTTATAGCCAATACGCGAAAAGGCAACTAAATCTTTCGAAAAACTCTCTCGGAAATGTATTGCAAGCGTAAAAAGGAAGTAATATCAACGATCGCGATATTTATAGTAACATCGTGTCAGGTCAACCCTCTGGATGATCGACACCTGTCCATCGCCTTTTCGTATACATCATGTCGATGGGCGACACATGTCCTCTAAACGACTCTACACCTCTGACACGTCGTCGTGACGTCACGATATTTTCGTTTTTTCCAATTCAAATCGAACCAAGACGGTTGGGATTCGACCAGACCCTCTCCCCGCGCGACACGCGTCAAACCACTTCGTTAGATTTAAAATTCGAATTTCACGCCTAAATTCAAATTTTGGGGGCAAACTGTTTGGGTAAAAAATCACACCTCACGACCGACGATAGAAAACTCAAATAACATTTTCATAATAAAACTCTTGTATTAAGATAAGGTCTTACAGGTTATTTACGGATGGACTCTTGGTCGTACATTTTTTCTGATGGTCGTATGTTCTGTACGACCGACGTCCGAGACATAAGATGGTCGTACTATTACACTAACCGTTAATAGTCAACATCCGTTTCTTTTGTTCATTAATTCAGGTCCACGAGCATTCATGGTACAACGGCAAGTAACAGACAAGCTATTAATGGAATTAAAGGCCTGACAGTGGTTACGAAGCAAGTCATCAATGCACATTTATTATCAACGGAAGCTATATAAAGGCCTGCTCTACAACCAAAAAAGACATCTGTTCCCAAGCTATTACACATCGAAAACACAACAGTAATCCACGAAGCATTCGAACAAATATCGCTAAAGCAACCTTCGCACGACAGCAGTTCGAACCGCATGACAACAGTTTATTTCGCACGATTTACACACGACGCAGGGCTTTTTCATACGATTAAGTTCATTTTTTCTCATATTGTAATCTGTTGTACACAAAACACCTGTTACAAAAGGACTTTCGCCCCTGTTTGGCGATTATAGTGCACCGTCGACTCTCACAAGTCGGCCATGGTTTTTTCCCTTATTTTTTGGGTTTTCCGCATCACCAATTCCCTTGTCTTATTTATCTTTCTTGCGATTGTGTTGATTGGTCTTGAGATCCATTTCTTTAGTTGTTAAAGTCCACATCAACCTTAAGTTGTCCTTTTGGGTGATTTTTGGCATAAACAGTCGGTACCCATAGATAAGGAAATCCTCATGGAAGATGGGCCGGTTGATCTCCCGAGGCAAGCGGCCACCCGTGGGAGAGGTGGAGGTCGTAGGAGAGGAAGGGGACGGGCACCCCGACGGGCTGCCACCCAGGCTGAGGGAACGGGTGTGGTGACTCGGGAAAGGAGAAAGGCACCTACTGTTCGTAGGGCACGGAGTGCGGAGATCCCTGAGGACCGTGAACTGTCTCAACAGGAGAGCACGTCATCGGTAAGGGGAAGAAACCAGGCAAGGAGGCGTGGTCGAGGCCGCACTCAAGCTTTTGTAACTGAAGAGAAGTTTACTGCTGAGATGGGTAAGTTGCAAAACACACTGCAAGCATTGTTGGATAATCAGGTTAAGTCTACATCGGAGGGGCGATCTAAGAGTAGGAATGAATCGAGAACTGAAGCGTCTAGCTTACCTCCGACTATAGTGGAAGATCATTCACAGTCGACTCCGTTAGTAGCTGATGTATCTAAGGAAGCGAAAGGATGTACTTTTAAAACCTTTGCATCGTGCAAATGTCCTTCTTTTGACGGGGAGCGAAACCCAGTGATGGCCTTGAGATGGATTCGGGAGATGGAGCTGGCTTTTGACACCAGCAAGTGTGCGGAGGGAGACAATGTGCTGTACACAATGTCGATGCTGAAATCTGATGCTATATTTTGGTGGGATGTGAAGACTAGTGGAAGGGGGTCCGAGGTGGCCAAGTCGACTTTGTGGGAAACATTCGTTAAGAGGTTTAAGGCACAGTTTTGTCCGTTGGCGGCAGTTAAAAAGTTGGAGGAGGAATTCCTGGGGTTAGAGCAAGGATCAATGTCGGTACAAGAGTACACATCTAAGTTCATTGAGAAGGCTCGATTTGCGGAATTATATGTGCCTACTGAAGAAAGGCGCATAGAGAGGTACATTTAGGGATTGAAGAGCAGTGTAAGAGAGCTTGTCCAGGTAAAGGGTCCCACTACATTCCAAACGGCGGTGGATATAGTTGAGCTTACCGAGAAGGAAAAGAACCGACAAATGACAAAGAGAGTTGGGGATAAGAGGAAGCGGGAAGGGCCAAACCGTGATGTTAAGAGGCCGAATGCTCCTAGACCCGAGTTGTGTGTAGGATCGAGAGTGGGGGAGAGACCTTGTGGTAAATGTAACCGGATGCATAGAGGGGAATGTTTGTCAGATAAAGAGGGATGCTACAAGTGTGGGAAGACGGGGCACATGGCACGGGAATACCGTAGTCCGAGATCGTGTTACCACTGTGGTTCGCTAGACCACGTCAAAATGGACTATCCACAACTGAAGAAGGGAATTTCTGGTGGTTATGGAGGGGGCGCAGAGAAAGGGGCGGAGATAGGAGGGTAGAGCCAGCACGCGCGAAGGCGAGGGAGTTCTACATGTCTGCTGAAGAGGCGATGAATACGCCTGATGTGGTGACAGGTACGTTCCTTGTTGGCTCGACTTTTGCTAAGGTGTTGTTTGATTCGGGCGCAAGCCGTTCTTTTGTGTCGCCGAACTTTGTTCGGAACTTGCAAGTGAGACTAAGAGGTTCAACTTCGGGATTGAGGTAGAAGTAGCGGATGATAGTCGGGTCTGGGTGAAAGAAGTCTATGAAGGATGTAGCATTGACATAGATGGTTAATCGTTTCCGTTACGTTTATACCCGATGGGTATGAGGGAGTTTGATGTAGTAATAGGAATGGATTGGTTAGCTGATAACGACGCTAACATTATGTGTAATAAGAAGTTGATTCGTATTCCCTTACCTGATAAGAGAAAAGTGGTGATTATGGGGATCGGCGAGATAGAAAGTCGTGTTTGATATCCATGATGAAAGCTAGGTGATGCTTAGGAAAAGGATGCTTTGGGTTTTTGGCATACATGTTAGATGCTAAGAAAGAGAAGAAGTGGATATAGGACGTGTCGGTAGTAAGCGAGTACCCGGAAGTATTTCCGGATGACTTGACAAGTCTGCCCCCGGATCGTCAAGTAAAGTTCAGAATTGATTTGGTGCCTGGGGCGACACCAATTGCTCGTGCTCCCTATCGTTTGGCACCTGCGGAGATGAAGGAGATGATGACACAGTTGCAGGAGTTGCTTGATAAGGGCTTTATTCGTCCGAGTTCATCGCCTTGCGGAGCGCCGATACTATTCGTTAAAAAGAAGGATGTGTGTATGCGAATGTGTATAGACTACCGAGAACTTAACAAGGTGACAGTTAAGAATAAGTACCCACTTCCGAGAATCAACGATCTCTTCGACCAGTTTCAAGGTGCGAGCTATTTCTCGAAAATAGATTTAAGGTCGGGTTACCATCAACTGAAGGTGAGAAAGGAAGACATTCCTAAGACAACCTTTCACACAAGATATGGACACTACGAGTTTTTAGTTATGCCCTTTGGCCTGACTAACGCCTCAGCAGTGTTCATGGACTTGATGAACAGAGTGTGTAGTTCGTTGCTGGATAAGTGTGTAATCGTCTTCATTGACGACATCCTGATCTACTCCCGATCCCGTAAAGATCACGAGGAGCACCTTCAGATGGTGTTAGAATTGTTGAGGCATGAGAAATTGTATGCTAAGTTCTCAAAGTGCGAATTCTGGTTGAGAGAAGTTCAGTTTCTAGGTCATGTGGTGTCGGCAGATGGTATCAAAGTGGACCATGCTAAGATCGAAGCAATTAAAGATTGGGAGCCGCCAAAGTCGCCATTAGAAGTAAGAAGTTTTCTTGGAAGTTCATTCAGGACTTCTCTCGAATAGCCACACCGTTGACCGCATTGACGAGGAAGAACGTCAAGTTCATTTGGACCGAAACTCAGGAGGCCGCATTTGGGAAATTGAAGGAAAGTCTGAGCAGTGCTCCAATTTTGTCGTTACCAGATTGATCTGAGGGGTTTGTAATTTACAATGATGCATCCAAGTTTGGGTTAGGGTGTGTTTTGATGCAAAATGGAAAGGTGATCGCCTACGCATCTCGACAGTTGAAATATCATGAGAAGAACTACCCTACGCATGACATGGAACAGTACTCGTGATAGAGTACTCGTGCAAGAGCGCTTACAGCAGCTCGTAGCTATTATATGCATGGGGGTGACGATATATTTAGCGGCAGTAATGTTTGCTTTGAAGATATGGCGACACTACTTATATGGAGTTAAGTGCCAAATTTACACTGATCACAAGAGTCTTAGACATCTCTTTGACCATAAGGAGTTAAACATGAGACAGAGGAGATGGATAGAATTACTGAATGACTATGACTGTGAAATCCTTTACCACCCGGGTAAAGAAAATGATGTGGCTGACGCGTTAAGTCGAAAGGAGAGAGGCGAGCCGACCAAAGTGGTGGCTTTCCGGGTAGAGGCAACTTCAAATCTTCTCGACGAGATTAAAAAGTTTCAAGAAGTAGCAGTGCTGAAAGAAAATGTGCAGAGTGAACGAATAGTCGGAGTGGAATCCTTGCTAAGCGTCAACAGTAACAACTTAAGATGCTTAGGGAACTGAGTGTGGGTTCCTAAGTCGGGGACTTGAGGGTAAGAATTCTTGAAGAAGCGCATAAGTCGCAGTATTTAGTGCATCCAGGGACGAATAAAATGTACCGAGATTTAAGGCAACTTTATTGGTGGCCCGAAATGAATAAGGACATCGCTCACTTTGTGGAACGGTGTGTGACATGTCTAAAGGTCAAGGCAGAACATCAACGACCATACGGGGAACTTCAATCCTTGGACATACCGGTGTGGAAGTGGGATAACGTCACCATGGATTTTTGTCACTAAATTACCAAGGACTCCGAAGGGCCACGACGCGATATGGGTGATTGTGGATATCCTCACCAAGTCCGCACATTTCCTACCAATCAGAGGATCCGATTCTTTGGAGAAGTTGGAAATATTGTATATAAATGAGATCGTGTCTAGGCACGGGGTGCCGCGATCTATTGTGTCTGACCGTGATAGTCGATTTACATCCTCGTTCTGGAGAAGTCTTCAACGAGAGTTGGGTTTGCAGCTTAAGTTGAGTACGGCTTACCACCCTCAGACTGACGGCCAGAGTGAGAGAACCATTCAAACATTGGAGGATATGCTTCGAGCATGTGTGTTAGATTTCAAAGGTTCGTGGTAAGTGCACCTGCCTCTGATAGAGTTTTCATATAATAACAGTTATCATGCGAGTATCCAAGCGGCGCCCTTTGAAGCATTGTACGGACGAAAGTGTCGGACACCGTTATGTTGGAACGAGGTACGGGAAAGACAGCTAGCAGGCCCAGAGACCATGCAAATGATGGTTGATAAGATAGAACTAATCCGTGAGAAATTGAGGGTCGCTCAGGATCGTCAAAGGAAGTATACGATCAAAAGAAGGAAACCTATCGAGTTTCAGGTTGGTGATAAGGTAATGCTAAAAGTCTCGCCTTGGAAAGGCGTAGTTCGTTTTGGAAAGAAAGGAAAGTTGAGACCAAGATATGTGGGGCCCTTCGTCATTATAGAACGAGTAGGAGCAGTAGCCTACAAGTTGGAGTTATCGAAAGAATTAAAGGGAGTGCACCCAACATTTCATGTTTCAAACTTGAAGAAGTGTTTGGCTGAGACGGATGTGGTAGTGCCATTAGAGGATATCAGGGTAGCTGAAAGGTTATCATATGTTGAAGAACCAGAAGAGATTGTGGATAGTAAAGTCCGAAAAATGAGAAATAAAGAAATCAGATTGGTAAAGGTTCAGTGGCGGTACCATAAGGGACAAGAGGCAACTTGGGAAGTAGAAGCGGACATGAGGTCCAAGTACCCTCATCTTTTCGAAAATGGAATTTCGGGGACGAAGTTCTTTTGAGGGGGAGGTATTGTAATAACCAAGTTTCAAATTTAAAGGAACATAAGATGGATAGGAGGAA
The DNA here is from genome assembly GCA_033807775.1 of Saussurea involucrata. Taxonomy (NCBI): domain Eukaryota; kingdom Viridiplantae; phylum Streptophyta; class Magnoliopsida; order Asterales; family Asteraceae; genus Saussurea; species Saussurea involucrata. The sequence continues at coordinate 166,226,008 of CM066320.1, forward strand.
GGTGAAATATTATTTCTTGAGGGACCAAAGTGTAATTGTGGGAAGAGGGTATAAAACCTTCAATTTTGGACACAAACCCTAGACATTTACCAACTTGAGAGAGGTTGTGTATGTGTGGGAGCAAGAGGAAGAAATCAAGCTATCACTTGCGATTTTGGAAGAAGGCAAGGAGAGTGTCGCATCAGGGATAGCTCTAACATCAAATTCTTGAAGGTAAACTCCTAATCTCATGTTCTTATCGCGATTGTGAATGAGTTTTCATGTTTAAAGAAGTTTCTAGAATAAAAGAGGACTTAATCGAAGATAATGTTGATCGAGTTATCGATTCGGTTATCTATTAATGACATAATGTTTCCTGCAATCATTCCTAATGTTTTTGGATAGTGTACATCGGTTTGGGTTGAATTTTGGACACTTAGAGTGAAATCAGCGGACGTTCTGCGTAGTCCGGAACTTGAAGAATCCGAGTCTGGATGAGTGTTCCGGAAGTCGAGATAATCCGGAATCGGTGTTTTCCGGATCATTCCGGATAAATTTCCCGAAAGTGTGAGTCCGGATCCAGAAATGGAGTCCGGAGTGAGTAATCCGGAATAGCGCCCAATCCGGAATGGGATCCGGAAAGGGGGGAGGGGCAGAATCCGGAACGGGATCCGGAAAAGGGGTGGAGTCCGGAACTTTGGTTTCGGATTCAGGAGTTCATTTTGAGCCGAGTTTATTTAGGGATCTGTTCAGAATTTTGTGAGTGTCAACTTAAGACTTATTATTCTTATTCTCTTTAAAATCATAGGTGTCCCATCTAGAAATCTGAAGCCTAAGTGAGAAGTATTGTTCAAAGGCGACAGGTGAGTTTTTCTAACTAAATACTTATTTGCAAACGTGATTTCCGAAAATAAATACGAATCGATATGTTTATATTACATGAAATCGTGTGTTCGAAAAGTTAATTTAAAATGTATGCATACATTTGTTAATAGAGGTGTAATGGCTAAGTCGGGGGGTGTGTCCCGCCAGTGCTCATACCGGGGGAGTGTCTCATTTATGCCATGGAAGGAGTGACCCAGTAAGGCAGTGTGAGACTGACATGTCGTCGCCCTTGTGGGACTTCAGTGTGCCACTTACATGTGTAGTTTTTACGTGAAAGCTTTTGTTTAAAGTTGTTGTTTAAAATGATTATGAATGTTTTATACTTGTTGATGAAACTGTTGACACTAGAGGGAACTCACTAGACCTCATGGTCTAACCCTAACATTTTCAAATAAACCCTTTACAGGGAAACAGTTAGTAGGAAGCTCCGACAAGAGCAAGGAGAAGATCTAGAGTGAGGATGCTTCTAGGCGATAGTTGCCTTCACTGTTCATTTTAGACTTTTAGCTTATATTCTCAGTTGTGTATAGGTTGTTTCGCAAACCTAATTTTGAGACAGTTGTATTTGAAAAAAAATTGGGACCCCTTTTGGTTGATTAATGTTCAATGCTATGTTATGCTTTGTATTTTGTTTGGGTTGTTACAGAAAAGCAATAGCTAGGTTTGTGGTTAAGGATGAACAACCCTTTAGTGTTGTAGAGGGTGAAGGATTGAGCTTGTGAAAGAGTTGGAACCCAGATTTGGTGTCCCTAGTAGAGTGACCGTTGCAAGAGATGTTTATCGGTTGTTTTGTGATGAGAGGATTAAATTGAAAAAAGAGTTAACAAAGGTTGGGCAAAGAATATGTTTAACAACTGACTGTTGGACATCTTCCACACGAATGGCTTATATGTGTCTCACTGCACATTACATTGATAGTGATTGGCGTTTACATAAAAGAATTATAAATGTTTTCCAAATTTCAAATCATAAGGGTAAGACGATTGGTAAGGTTATTGAAGCTTGTTTGCTTGGGTGGGGGATTGAGACTGTTTTTACTATTACTGTTGATAACGCGTCCGCAAATTAATGATGTAGTTGTTGCTTTTGTTAAAATAAGGGTTAACGCATGGAGTGGATCTGTTCTTGATGGTAAGTACATGCATTTAAGGTGTTGTGCTCACATAGTAAACCTAATTGTAACCGAGGGGTTGAAAGAGATGCATAATTCAATCGCTGCAATTCGTAACTGTGTTAGATATATTCATTCCTCTACTTCAAGGTTGCAAAAGTTTAAGTCTTGTGTTGAGAAAGAAAAGATTGAATACAAGGGATGGTTGGTTTTAGATGTTCCTACACGATGGAATTCTACTTTTATGATGTTGGATGTAGCTCTTAAATTTGAAAAGGCATTTGAAAGGTATGCGGAGGAATATGACAAGTTTTCGAGTTATTTTGATGAGAAAGAAAACGACAAGAAGATGATTGGACCACCTAGTTCTAGTGATTGGAAGTGTGCTTCTATTTTTGTCAAATTTTTGGCAATTTTTTACGAAGTTACTTTGAAGTTTAGTGGCACATTGCACGTAACTTCCAACAATTTCTTTCATGAGATTTGTGAGGTTGATTCTCAATTGAGTTACTTGGCTCATAACAATTGTTCATTGTTACACAAAATGGCTACCAAGATGAAGAGTAAATATGACAAATATTGGGGTGATCCGGATCACATAAATCCCATGTTGTTTTTGGCGGTTGTGCTTGATCCGAGGTATAAGTTGAAGTATTTGAAGTTTTGCTTTGAGTCTTTATATGATTCTCAAACCGTTGCTAAGCTTGTTGTCAAGGTGGAACAAATTCTTCATCGATTGTTCAATCATTATTCAAAAGGTGGTAAAGTTGGTGGTAAGGTTAGTTACTTAGTTTTACGCATGATTATTTTAAAATTTTATTATGCATGTTAATATGCTATCATTTATTTACTTTATGTTCGTTTTTTTCTTATGTGTATAGGTTACCAAACTAGATTCACCACCAAAGGATGAACCAAAAGAATCTCATACGAGAAAGTTGTTGGAATCATTTTTGCAACATCAACAAATGGACGTGCCGGAGAACATGAACGACGTTGATAGATATTTGGTTGATGAATCTATCAATCCAAAGACTCCATCATTTGAAGTATTACTTTGGTGGAAAGTTAATGCCAATAGGTATAGCATTTGTCTTTGATAGCTAGAGATGTTCTTGGTATACCTATATTTACGGTAGCATCTGAATCCGCCTTTAGCACTAGCGGTCGTATTTTAGACTCATTTAGAAGCTCATTGAGTCCAAAAATGGTGGAAGCCCTTGTATGCACACAAAGTTGGTTGAAAGGAAATAACGAGGGCATTCAAATAAGTAAATTTTTGGATGAAATTGCATCTTATGACTTTCTTGAAGAAGGTAAATTTAACATGCTTCTTTTCATTCTTATATAATATCTATTCTTAATAAATTGTTTAATTTTTGTTTTTGAATTGTAGACAAACTCAAGGAAAATGCGACAATGGAGTCGGAGACGGTCGTACTTGATTGAAGAATTGAAATCGATGCTACAATTTAAACTTTTGATGTTTAAGATTTAAAGATTTAATATATTTGGATGATTGTAATAACTAATAACTTTGTTGGGAAATTTTTTAGTTTTATTTGTCGTACTTTAATCGTGAATTTTATATATATTACCAAACCGCTCAACCCACCCAACCCACAAGGGTTATGTTGGGTTATACTTTTGAATTAGTTGGGTTGGGTTGAAATCATAATTGGGTTGAGATATAAAATTGTCAAAAACTGCACAACCCCAATCCGAGGACACCCCTACCAACCGGCACACTTAATTGGCGGGAAAGAAACAGAAACACACACACACACACACAAACTGCTGTCGTATCCGTCGAACCTAAGCAGATGGTAATCTTAAAATCGTTATCGATTCCAATCGACTTTAGTGATCATCGTTTCTTGTGATCTCAACAGGTATACTACAAAATCCCCTTCCATTTTCTATGGTATTCTTATTTTTGAATCCTCGATATGGACAAATGCTACGAACCAATCACATGGAAACAATCGTTCTATTACTTCTTCTTTATATACGCTTACTAGTTTCTCACACTGTATACGGCCATAGATTCTTTAGCTTTCTGCAATTTTTAACTGAATTCATGGGGAAAGATGGGGTTTTGGGGTTGATTTTGTTCATAATTGTACTTTACGGAGCTTGGTTTTGTGAGTTAGGGTTTTCTGTGACTGTAACCTATGACAGTAAAGCTTTGGTTATAGATGGGAGAAAGCGGATTTTGCAGTCTGGATCCATTCATTATCCTAGAGCAACTCCTGAAGTGAGTTCGATTTTGATTTTGTTTTAATCATGTCCGTGGTGATTTTGCTGTGTGCATGATAAGGATGTGGTTGATATTTTTGGGTTGCATTGTAGGTGTGGCCGGATATCATTGGGAAGGCAAAAGAAGGAGGATTGGACGTGATTGAGACCTATGTTTTCTGGAATTATCATGAGCCTGTGAAGGGACAGGTACAACATTGAATGTGCATTTATAAGTTCATGATAATGAAAAGTATGTTGATATTAGATAGGGGAAATCCAAAATATACAACCAAGCTAATTTGACACTCTTTTTCTTTTCGGCTGACCGACTCACTCACTTTGTTTATGTCATAGTACTACTTTGAAGGGCGGTTCGACTTGGTTAGGTTTGTGAAGACAGTGCAGGAAGCTGGCCTGTTTGTACATCTTCGTATTGGTCCTTATGCCTGTGCTGAATGGAATTATGGGTCTGTTATTTTTCATGTAAATTTCTCTAGTTTAAAGCAACTTTGGTCCATATGCATGTGCCAAATTTTATGGCCCTGTTTGTACATCTTTGATTGGGTAAGCCCATAGATGCTGAAGCAGACATGCCAATAACCTTTTCTCCAAGTAGAATGATCAAACTCATTATCCATTTTCATTTCATTTCGATATTTTGATGAACAGAGGATTCCCTCTTTGGTTACATTTCATACCTGGAATTCAATTCCGGACCACAAATGGCCCTTATCAGGTACTCCAGACACAATGCTAATTTTTATATCATCTGTTGATTCTTTATCCCACTGTTACCTCTCCTGTGGCGGGAAAGAGTCTTGTGTTATTATTGCATAATTAAAGTTTAATAAGAAATTATGATGCAGGCAGAAATGGAACGTTTTCTTGCTAAAATCGTCAACTTAATGAAAGAGGAGAATCTTTTTGCATCACAAGGAGGACCGATTATTCTTGCTCAGGTGATTCCTGTTACATAGCACGAGTAGGATCTAGAAGATCACTTTTGAAGTTATATCTCTCTTGTGCTTGTGGGAATACGAAAGATATGTTTATGGCTCCTTTTGGGTCTATTTCTCAGAGTGTTTTGTTATATATAACAGGTTGAGAATGAATATGGAAATGTTGAGTGGGCTTATGGAGTTGGTGGAGAGCTATATGTAAAATGGGCAGCCGAAACTGCTCTAAATCTTAATACAACTGTTCCTTGGGTGATGTGCTCACAGAGTGATGCACCTGATCCAATCGTAAGTAATATTATCTCGCAACTTATAATGATATTTTAGTTTCTAACATATATAATGGCACTCCAAATGTAGATAAACACATGTAATGGGTTCTATTGTGATGATTTCACCCCAAATTCTCCTTCAAAGCCAAAGATGTGGACAGAGGACTATACTGGATGGTACAGTTTACCTTTTTCTTTGGCCTGCTACTCCATAAAAGCATCTACATTAGTTATATATGATCATCAAAAGTGGTAATCTTTGACTTTACAGGTTTCTTTCATTTGGGTATCCTGTTCCTTATAGACCCGTTGAAGACCTCGCTTTTGCCGTTGCACGATTTTTTGAGAAAGGAGGCACTTTTCATAACTATTATATGGTATATTCAACCAATCTTTTTGTTTCAAGTCGACGTTTATTGTTTAACAGAAAAGCATACATAAAAAAATTAGGGTATGGTATCTTGCAGTATTTTGGTGGAACAAATTTCGGACGAACAGCTGGAGGCCCCCTGGTTGCTACAAGCTATGATTATGATGCCCCAATAGATGAGTATGGTAATTTTCTAACACCTTATCAGTTTTCATGCAACCCTTAGTGTTACGTGTCTTTTATTTTCTTTTTACTAGGGCTCAATTACTAAGAAGTATGTTTGGTAAAACTAATTTATGATTCCAAAAGTACTACTACTATCTGTTCTGAAGTCTTAGAATATTTATAAGAACTTATGCAGGATCTATAAGGCAGCCAAAGTGGGGTCACTTGCAAGACCTGCATACGGCAATAAAGCTATGTGAAGAATATTTGGTAAATGCAGATGCAACTCATCAATCTCTTGGTTTATACTTGGAGGTAAGCCACATACATCAATATGCGTACATAGTGAATAGTATTATGAATGTAAATCTATTTTCTTGACCTATGAAGCCCTAATACTTGAGTTAGAGTGTCCTATCCACAACGGCTCGAATTGGGTGTTAGTCCACTTGGATATTCACCATGTATGCAGCCATTGTTAAAACTTTAAAAATGAATTGGATAGGGCTTAGCTAAATTTCTTTTGGCTTGTGCTAAAAGTACTAGGACATATTATGTGAATGATTATAAAAATTATAAAATATTTGGACTCCAATTCAATTGACCAGATAATTAGGGTTCTGACGTTTTGTTTTCTACACCCCACTTGTCTTTCTCTGTATGTTCTTATTCCTATGTACCCATCTTCCCTGCTTTGTATGCCGCCTCTGCTTCTTGTTTCTTATTTAGTTTTATTTCTGGGTGGGCTTGTTGTTTATGTGTTCATAGGATATGACATCCCAATTGAGTTTGTCAACAAGCAGTTTGATCTTTTTATGGGTTTCAATACTGTCGATTTCTGAAGTTATTTCTCTATTTTGTATTTATTAGCATACACATGTGCTGCAGATTTTAGTATATCTTAAAAATGCCAAACCCATGCATGCAGTATGCTGCATTTCACTTGGTCTTCTTTGCAAAGTGTTGCTAATATATCAATTATGCAAGGAGATGTGTCTCATAAACATAAACTTATACAACCAAATAAATGAGGAAACAAGAAGGATAAAGACAAAAACTTGTTTGATGCACACAGTAGTGGTTGCTCTCCTGACACAATCTATTCATTCATTAGGCAGATGTATACTATAGGACATCCAATGATTGTGCAGCTTTTCTTGCAAATTATGGTAGCAGATTAGATGCAAATGTAACATTCAACGGAAGATCCTATTTTCTCCCTGCATGGTCAGTGAGCATCCTTCCAGATTGTAAGAATGTTGTTTTTAACACAGCAAAGGTAACCATCTTTTGCCTTTTTCCCTTTTGGTATGGGTACTCACAGTTGGCAATGATTTAATTGCATAAAAGATGAAATATGATGTAATTCATATATGTTCATAATGTTGGATATCGACAAAAGGTTGTCACTCAGAAAAGCGTTGATGATGATGCTACATTTTCTCCGAGTGCCAGTGTGAGTGAACTGTCACTGTCAACTTCACCTTGGAGTTGGTATATAGAGAAAGTGGGTCTTTGGAGTAACGACTCATTTACAGCAACCAATTTGCTAGAGCAGATAAATACAACAAAAGATACAAGTGATTTTCTATGGTACACTACAAGGTAATTCATTTTAAAACAAGATCCTGCTGTTTGATTGCTATTCATTATTTTAAAGTTTTCTGGAGAGAGAATAAGTTCACGAATCATATGATGATAATTATCTTTCACGTTATTAGAAGTTTATGATGATTTTTTTAGTGTGCATGCTTATATGGTAGCTTTCTGTCACCTCTGCAGCATAGAAGCAGATGAAAAGAAAGAGGCATTTTTGCTTATTCAGAGTTTGGGACATGCTGCTCTGGTTTATCTGAACAAAAAAGTTATAGGTAACTTCTGGTTTCTGCTAATTCCTAATAGTTGTTTACCATTGGGTGGAAACTGTATTTCTAATGTACATGTTTACTTAAAACTGCTTTTGAAATATGCATTGATTATTATGGTCAAGTGATTTCGGAGCTATAATCCACAGTTGTAAAAGTCCCTATTTGTTTATTAAATATCTTGTAGCATTTGGCTATGGTTATCATGATGACGCAAGCTTCAACATAAGTGAGAAGATTAGTATCGAACAAGGAAGCAACACACTGGATATAATTAGTATGATGATTGGTGTACAGGTGACCATTTCTTTCTTCTCTTCTAGTTACTTGCTTGTATCTACACAGGCAATAAAGTTGCGTATACATTTAAAAAAAATCATATATATTTATATAAGCAATAAATGAATCAATTAGGACAGTTAATTTAGCCAATATACTAATTGCTGCAACTGTTTTTATAAAGATATAGTTAAAAGAATAAATACAAAAACATCACTGGTAGAACATTATTGTAAAAGGCAACATTGTTATTAATATATCCAACTTTAATATGGCCCATATTTAAGTTTACAGTTTCACTATACGAAATGGCAATATCCTCGTAACCTCATTTATACGAAATGTCATATAGATTACTAAGTATTCCATAATTCAAGAAAAAGAAAACAGAATATAAGAATTCTGTCAAAAACAGTGAAATCTCAATGATGAACTGACCAATGCTTAAGTTTACTTTCCACCAACTAGAAGAAATGCTCATTTATTTTAGAGTATAAAGAGAAGCTAGTATCTGGTGAACTCTTTCCATTTAAAAAAGAAAACCACACTACATATGACAATTTCAATTTACAGCTTCTTGTTTCTGAATTTGATGCTTTCGATTGGGTTACGCTCATGGAACATTAGATGTTATGCTTGTTTAAGTTTAAATATTCATATCCTCTTCTGTTGTGATTTCTTAATCACTCATCTCCTTATCATTTTTTTTTATGTTTTTATGTTCCTTCTGCAGAACTATGGTCCTTGGTTCGATATCATGGGGGCAGGCATATATTCTGTTATTCTTGCTGATTTGAAGAATGCCAAAGAGGACTATTCATCTAAAGAGTGGACCTACCAGGTTTGTTCTTAACTTTGTCTATTATATTTGAGCTCATGGCCATTAGATACCTAAGCCAAACTGTATGGTGGGTGCAGCCGTGCAGGACCCCATAATATAACAAAGTTTATGGTTGCTTAAGTGTGAACCATAGTTTAATTTGACATTCTTTTTTTGCATTCAGGTGGGAACTGAAGGGGAAAGCCTTGAACTTGATAAAACTGATCTTGCTAATAGTTCCCTTTGGACTCAGGGCAGTGCCTTGCCTGTAAATCAGAGTCTGATTTGGTACAAGGTATGTAACACTTTAGTCATTTTCAATCACTGAAAATACGTCATATGCTGCTGTCACTTCATATCCCACACTCCTTAAAACCCTTAGACGTATGTGCCCGGGAAAAAAAATCGTATTTTTGTTTCTTGGATTATTGCATTTTAGTGACTTAAATCCTTAAATTTATGCAAGGTCATGTTGGATAACGAGACTGATATGGACCACATCGAAGTTATACTTCGCATATCCAACTCCATGGAAATACAATGTTTAATTCTTATTTTACATTTTGTTTCTGAGAGCTAGTATTGGTCCTAACAGGTCAACTGAGCATCTAATTCCAACACCCTGATTTTTCTTTCTTATTCTCAGTCCACGTTCCTTGCCCCTGAAGGGAAAAGTCCTCTATCACTGAACCTAGCTAGTATGGGGAAGGGTCAAGCTTGGATCAATGGGCAGAGTATAGGACGATACTGGTCTGCTTACCTTTCACCATCGGCAGGTTGCACCGCAAATTGTGACTACAGGGGAACTTATGATGCACAAAAATGTCAGAAAAAGTGTGGCCAACCAGCTCAAATATTGTAAGTCACATACACAAAGCCTATTGTCCCCATAATCTCTTGTTGTTCATGCTATACTGTAATTTTTATTAAATAGAAGCTCACAAATCATGTACCTTGGTCCTCAAACAAAATAAAATTGGTATCATATGATTTAAGAAGATTTCATATTTTGAAAAGTAATGTGAAGAAAATGTGCAGATATCATATACCACGCACGTGGGTGCATCCTGGAGAGAACTTGGTTGTTCTTCGTGAAGAGGTTGGTGGAGACCCGTTGAAAATTTCTGTGGTGACACGAACGGGGCAGGAGGTGTGTAGCCATGTCTCAGAAGATGATCCAATTCCTGTTGATCTGTGGAAACCAAACTCTGATCCCAGTTCTGAAACCACCCCTGAAGTTCGATTGAGATGTGAGCATGGGTGGAAGATTGCATCAGTTGGTTTTGCTAGTTTCGGAAATCCCAAAGGAGATTGTGGCACATTTACTCAAGGAAGTTGTCATGCAGACGTCTTGTCTATTGTCGAACAGGTACCAGAATTCTCATGCATGCCCTAACGTCATATATCAATATATCATTACATTGTTGTTTATAACTAACTATGTGATTTCTTAGGATCCAGTAGCATAAACTTGTATTATATTTTATATTATGTTACTCAAATTCCAACCAAAATTCTTGGATCTGCCAATGTTGTCAGGGTCTTGTCCATTGTTGTTTCCATTTAAATGTTGGGATCCAACAACATAGACCAACTTTAATCTGATGTATAGAATCCAGTAGCATAAGCTTGGTTTCAATGTGGATCTTAGGATTTGAGTCATACATGATGAACAATGCAAATATGCAATGCAGGTTTGCATGGGAAAGCAAAAATGTTCGGTTCCGGTTTCAACAGGTACGCTTGGCAACCCGTGTCCTGGGGTGGCGAAAAGCTTGGCAATTGAAGCTTTATGCGGTGCTTGACACACCTGAGACCAATAATCTGTAGTTGTTGCATTTATTGGCTTTGTGATGTAACAAATGGTATATATATTATGCTCCGAAAGTACATTCTTTTTTTGTTACCCTACTTCATTATATACTACAACATTGTTTTGTGTAATTCTTCTTCATTTGTATATATATATTTTTTAATATACTTTGTAAAGAAAAATAAATCATAACCACCCCATAGGATTTCATAATAAAAACAAATTAAAGCCTTTCTTTCATGCAAGGAGGAGTATCTTCCCAATATGAGTACTGCTTTCCATAAGCTTGTGAGCTTCTCCTGCTTCTGATAAAGGCAAGTACTTGTACACAACTGCTTTCACCTTCCCTTCTGCAATCGCCGGCCAAACCTTCTTCTCCACTTCACTCACTATTTCAGCTTTCTTTTCCACACTTCTCGTTCGCAGACCAGCACCTGCAACAACCAAATTCAATCAAAACATAAACATAAGTTGCAAATAAAATCATGTGCATTAACAAAGTGTCTTTTAGGCATATTTACCTTGCACAGTGAGCCGTTTTGCCAGTAACAATGATATATTTGCGTCCGTTTTCACTCCACCCATGAAACCAATGATGAAAAGCCTGCCATCGATACCTAAGCTTTCCAGGTTCTTCTGGAAGTAGGGTCCACCAATATTATCCAGTATAACATCCACACCTATTGTTTACCTCTTCTAAGGTTAGATACACATTAAGAAACTAAATCCAGCAATTCATCTATTTGGGTCATCCTAAACTAACTAAACTTTATGCCAAAAAGAACTGATTTTTTTTTGTCAAAACTCAAAAGGGTATTCTCTTAACCCAGAATGTAGCGACACTAAGGGTGCGTTTGGTATGCAGACATGATAGAGCACGTCAAGGCAGAACATAATAGTTGTTCAACGTTTGGTAAGACAAAACTGGATCTGTTCTGTCCTGTCCAGTGTACCAAACGCACCCTAACAGCCATTAGACCATGAGTACCGCCAACCCACTGAACCCGAATGCCACCTCAGCGCCACATCAACTTTTCTCTTTCCTACCCTCCTTACCCTAAAGTGGAGTACCGCCAACCCACGAACCCGAATGCCACATCAGCTTTTCTCTTTCCTACCCTCCTTACCCTAAAAAACATTAAAAAAAACAAAAAAAAAACATTTACGGCGGGTTTGAACGGGTTCCCGAACCCAACCCTACCCGCACACCCCAACCCGATCGGAACCCCCCCCCCCCCCGTACCACCTCGCCGCCCTACCCGCTGCTACCCGACCACGAACCCGGCCGTGGTACCCGATGGCGGTACGCACGGCCTTAGCCCATTATACATTCATACAACACTTTCGTTCCCAATTAGCTCATTCTTGCAAAAAATTGATGTTTTTTTTTGTGATTCACAAGATGATGGTATTAGAAAGTCAGATAGTCGAAAGATCACAATTGCATTGAATGTTTTGAGGTGTATCACCTTTTCCCCCTGTTTCCTCCTTTACTCGTGCAACAAAATCCTCCGTCTTATAGTTGATGCAAACATCAGCTCCAAGCTCCTTACACGCCTTCAATTTTTCCTCGCTCCCTAAATAAATAAATAAAAGAACAAGTTTCTATAATGCTTGCAGGTAATCATGGAACTGAATTAGTGGTACATGTGTAAGAAAAAAAACAGAGTTTACCTGCGGTGACAAACACTTTAACGCCGATGTATTTGGCCATTTGAATTGCAAATGTACCAATGCCGCTAGAACCACCGTGTATCTGAAAATCTTACAAGCTCCAAGTCAATATGTTTGAGAATGTATTAGAAACATGGGAGTTTGGCCACTGCATTATCGAACAAAATAATTTCCCAATCACCTTCCCGTAAAAAATATTGATTTCGTCATTGTGTGTTATGTTATGATGAAATTATACTCTCCTCCCTACTTCTAACCAGAAAATAACATTTTCCATTAAAAAAACTCTGATCGGTAACATTATATTAGCAAGGATGAATTTGTGAAGTCACTTTTGTTTTCGCCAAATAACAGGAGACTAGGGATATTTTACATTATTCAGACCCTGAAAATTGCAACGGTTCCCTTTTCGATTGTGCATGAAAATTAAAATCACTTTTTTGGTGAAAATTTTCATCCTAACTTTCCTGTTACCATCATTACAATTGAAGCGATGCTATTGATTTGAGGTCACAAGATTCTTCTACTTTGTCTATACTCTATAATAAAGGTATATATATATATATAGGGTTGGGTTCCGGTGAAAGTTGAAGTTAACGTGAGAAGCGTGAGAAGTGGTTATCAACCGTTAGCTGAGAAATGGACACACATTAGGATGAGATGCACCAAGATAAGATGCACAAGATCAATTCTCTTCTAAGCCGCAATTCATGGGAGGGCATTTGATTAAAAGTGATCAATGGTTCAGATCCACTTCTCACGCTTCTCACATTCTCACATGATCCTTCGCCTATATTATATATATATATATGTTTGTCAGACAGTCTAACATTCTACTTAAATTGCCAAAAGAATTTGCAATCTTTAAGAGACTTACAGACTTCTTTTGTGTGTGTATCACTGGCTCATTTTCTATATGCTAATTCTGGGACTAGATGGCTACAAAATTGGTAGTTAAATTGAAATCAAGGAGAAGGAACAATCTTTGCATCCTAGAAGCAAAATTAACATTTCACATTACCAAAACTGTTTCTCCTGAAGATAGTCTGCTTGTCATGAAGATGGTTGACCAAACAGTGCATGCCACCTCCGGAAAGCTAGCAGCATCTTTCAAAGAAACACCAGACGGAATTGGAAGAACTTGACCGGCAGGTACAGCTACTTTTTCAGCATATCCTCCACCACTTATTAGAGCACATACCTATAATTAAACATTCCCATGTTATCTGATACCAAGAACAAGAAACTTCACAGGAAAACTATTCAATATTTCACTAAGGGCGCGTTTGGTATGGTGGACAGCATGGGGCAGGACAGGACACACTTGTCCCATGTTTGGCGTGACCATATGTGGAACAAAGTGGAACTAACTTGGACAAGCCTAGGACACGCGTGTGCTATTGATACCCCCCCTGGAACTAAGTGGAACAACACCTCAAGGACCAATTTACCCTCAACCTAAAATACCTGGCACACGCATCTCTTTTTCTCTCATCAGATTCAGATTGAAATCTTCTCATCAGAAACCAAACTGAAATTGAAACTCTTCTCATCAGATCGCACATCTTCATCGAAGATGCTTCTTTTTCTCTAACCCTAGATCTTCGACGCAGAAATCAACCCTACAGAAATCGAAGAAATCGAACAGAAATCAACCCAAGAGAAAGCAGGTTCGTATGGCCGGAGAAGAACGATGGTGATGTGAGGAAACGACCGATAGGAGAGGAGAGTTCTGCGATGTCGACGTGAAACGGCCAAGGAACACTAACAAGGTACATCAGACATTGTTCAAATCATTCAGTTACATCATTCGGTAGGGATGAACACAGCTTTGAAAACTGGTGATTTCGATGAGCAAACACCGGTACAATCTCGTCTCAATGAACTGACCACTTTATTGATTTTTGGTATGCCCGTGTATCGATTTTTGGTTGTCTATTTTTGGTCGATTTTTGGGTCTCTGACTTTCTGTTGTGTCATTGTTTTTGTATGAAAACTTGATATTTTGTTACTGGTTATGTACAAAATGGGCAATCAACATGGAAATTGAGATCTTCAAAGAGATGATCAAGTGTGGAAGCATGAGTTAGGAAACTGGGTTTTTATGGTTTTGGAAATTGAGGTTTTGAAAGAGATGATCAAGGGGCTTTGGAGTTATGAAGCTAGGCTTTAAACTCTGGATATGAAAATCAAATCAATTTGAGCATTTCAGTTTACAATTCAGTCATTTTTATGAATTACCTTGTTGATACAATGTTAATTTTTATTTTGATTGATTATTTGGTAAAAGAAACACTAATCAGCTCACTAGGGGTAAATTGGTCATTTAACCGGTCCTGTCCTATTCTATCTAGTCCTGTCATGTCTTACCAAGCGCCGAATAGTTGTCTTGTCCAGTTCTGTCTAGTTCAGTCTTGTTTTGTCCTATCTGCGTACCAAACGCACCCTAATATTTACAGATTTTCTAATGACATGAGAATCTGTACACTTTCATAACATATGAAATCCAATATATGCATGCACAACAATTTATTGAACATGTAGAATATATAAGCAGCCACCGAGTATTATCATACTATACAAACACAAATTTAGCTTTCCTCCTGTTATCAGATCCATATGATCCCAATTGCCATGTTTCTGACAAAAAAATGAGAAAGCTTCACCAAATGTACATCTTGTAAGCATGATTCCGCGCATGATTCAACTATTTCAGGTCAGAACTTGATTGAATTCTCTGAAAATTCATATGGTAAACATCGTTCATCCCTCTAAAGGTAGTATTAGCAAGTATAATTCTACACACCAGATCTCACAAAGCAAAATTCATACAACACAGGGGAAGCTTTAATCGGTATAATACTCATGAATCTCTAAATTCAAACCCTAATTACGATTTCAATCATTGCAAACTTCCTTACAACAAACGAAACTTTCAATTGCTTGAGCATATTCGTAAAATAATCGATTGAGCCCTAACTCACCTCGTCCCCAACTTTCCAACGGGATACGTTTTTGCCAACTGCTTCGATGGTTCCAGAACATTCTAGTCCAGGATACTCACTCTCGCCCTTTGGCGGAGGGTACTTCCCTTGCCGTTGAAGCGTATCAGCTCTGTTGAGAGCCGTGGCTTCCACTCTGATCAATACGTCGTCGTCTTTGACTTTTGGCTCTTCTACTTGTTGCAGTTTCAGAACTTCTGGACCTCCTGGAGTTGTGATTACTACAGCCTTCATGGTCGCCGGTGATCGGAATTCGGAAGTAAAGGTTTGCCGGAATAGACACGTGTTATGGAGGTTTCTCCTTTTTCAAATTTCTCACGGCACCGATCCCATAGAAATATCAAAAAGTGTTACAAGAATAAATATCTTCGATTAGAATTTAGGGAAATTAATTAAAATACCCAAAGTCAAACCAACTGTTACCAAAATACCCTAAAAATTTTCAATTTTGCAAAAATACCCAAAATACCCGCGATGGGGTCCCGCGATCGCGGGATACGCTGACGTGACACGTATTTTGGGCACAAATGCCCCGCGAAGCCCTAAACTTTGGCCGCGGTGCACTTTTGGTCCCTGCCCGCGATCGCAGCCCGCGATGGACCAAAATTTACAGTTTTGGTCCCTGAAAATTTCAACTTTTGGTCCCTGAAAATTTACACTTTCAGCCCCTATACTTAGACGAATCTTGATGCTTTTACTGTTTTTTTCCACAATTATTGCAATTTAAAGACCGATTTGTGATTGAAATTCAATTGCATGTTTCAATCAATGTTAAATCAATGTTTTTGGAATATCAGTTTGTGGATGAAATGAGAGATTGATTTTCTGATATGTTGGTTGTTTCATTCATAAATAGACGTAAAATTCAAGCCATAATTCTCACACAACGATTTCATTGTTGCAATATTTCTTTCTGCAATATTTTGTGTTTGAGATACTACTGAAAAAATGAGTTCATCTGTTGCAAAAGCTAAGCTATATTTCTGTTTTGATGGTGAATGGGTGCAAGATAACAATGAGTGGAATTTTGCTTATAAATCTAAGCATGGTGTAAAAGTGTCAGTAAACTATACTTATCAGAAGTTTGTTGCATACGCCATGCAAAAATGTAGAATCAACTCTTCTGATATTTGCAAGTTAGTGTTTAAAAATGGCGATGAGTCATTTGTGGATTTATCCAACGATGGGGATATCTCTACTTTTCTGCACCTTGCAGTCGATTCAGAAAGACCCCCATTACTCTTTGTGTATCCCGGCGTATCCGACGGTGACGACGACGGTGACGAGGAGGGTGACGACGACGAAGACCTCCAAATAGAGCAGCCTGATTCTCAACAACAACAACCAACACCACCATCACCACAACCACACGAATGGCGTACTGCTGGAGTTGCTGATGACGAAACCCACGTTTTCAGAACGGGTAATTCTGAAATAGACAGATCAGACACCGATAATGATGATCACGAAGAATATACCCCTAGTAGAAAATCATGTAGTCAGATAAATGACTTTTTTGATATGCCCCCTATTCTTCCAGACTCCCATACCCAGACACAAAGCTACGAACCTACACCTTATATTCGTAGCGAAAGTTTAACAGCAGGTCAGATATTCAATTCGAAGGATCTCTTAGCAAGTCAGATCGGACTCAAGTTATTGGAAGAGGGTTTCCAAAGTCGCGTGCGGGCATCTGACAAAATCAAATACGTAGTTGAATGTGCTAGAGAAAAGTGTGAGTGAAGGTTGTACGCGATTCACACGGGTCCCAAAGGAGGGGCGATAATGATTAGAAAGTTGCACGACGTACACACTTGTACGAGGACGCAACTTAATCCCCACCACAAACAAGCCGGCAAAAAGACTTTGGGTGCGATCCTGAAAAACAAATTTCTTGATGTTAGCAGGTCATTGCGTCCAAATGACATCGTCCACGACGTTCACCGGCAGTTCGGCGTCACGATTGATTACCACCAAGCGTGGCGTGCGCGCTGCCATGCACTGTTTATGGTGAGAGGCACGTTCGAGGAGTCGTATGAACGACTCCCGACATATTTATATAATTTGCAGATGCAGAACCCTGGTACTGTCACGCAGCTACGGACCGATTCACGTGGACGGTTTGAGATGTGCTTCGTGGCCCTTGGACCCGCGGTACGTATTTTAACACGTCATATGTTTACACATTATAAACTATAACATTTACACATTATAAACTATAACATTTTAACCTATGTTTTTGCAGATCCGCACATTTCTGGAAAATCTACGTCGTGTCCTGATAATAGACGCAGCCCATTTAAAGGGTCGTTACTTGGGTATGATGTTCCTGGCGGTTGCCATGGACGGGGATAACTCCATCGTTCCAGTAGCTTTCGGCGTAGGCAAGTCCGAAACCGGGGACGAGTGGACTTGGTTTCTGTCCATGTTGAGACAAGCTATCGGAGACCCGCAAGGGTTGGTGTTTATGTCTGACAGGGCTCCTTCCATAAGCGCCGCAATCTCTGCCATGTACCCAAACGCCCCTCACGCCATATGCTGTCGACATTTGGAGATGAACGCCAAATCCAAGGACAAACGTATTACCACCTACAAGGATGTCTATTGGGCGGCATGCAGAGCATATACGGATCGGGAGTTTAACAAGTACATGAATATGCTACGATACAGTGTCAAGGAAGCAGCCAAAGTCTTTGACGATGCTGGACCGGAGAGGTGGTCCGCGGCCCATTTTCCTGGACAACGGTATGACATTCTGACCTCGAATAGTGCAGAGTCTGTGAATGCACTCTCCCGTTTTGCGCGTAGATGTCCGATTGTTAATCTTATGGACTACTTTCGGGCCTTTCAACAAGAGTGGTACCAAATTCGACGCCTAAAAGGAGCTAAGATACAAAATGCACTCGCACCAACGGCGGAGAATATCGTTCAGTACAGGGCGCGTCGTGCGGCGACATGGCCGGTAAGAGCAATCGGGTATGGGAAGTACGAGGTGCATGATGACTATATTCACGCGATTGTGAATATGGAAGACCACCTTTGTTCGTGTCGCGAATGGGATAAATCTGGGTTACCGTGCGGCCATGCCATCGCTGCAGCAACATATATGGGTCGTACAGATTGCAGCGACTTGGCTGTACCTTTCTTCACGTCCGAATATTACCGGAAAACATACGTGGAGGTAATAAACCCAGCTGGACCCCCTGCAGCATGGGTGTATCCACCCGACCCGCTTCCACCATGCTATCCACCTTTAATGGATAAGAACAGGGCTGGGAGACCGAGAAAGAACGACCGACGTCCATCACGTGGTGAAAGTTCGATACAACGAAGATGTACTCGGTGCCAATGCGTAGGACACACTCGTGGAGAGTGTCCAAATCCCGCCCCTTCAACCGTGCCAAGGAGACATTCTGTCAGTCACACCCCGGGCCCGTCACAGCTTGAACCATATGGAACAAACCCTTATGATACTGTTGATCTAAACACTGATTTGTAAATGATATATATACACACATACATATGCTTCTAAATGAACATTGATAACACAGCTAGTTTGTAAATGATATATATATATACGTATTATATATTTACACACATAAAGAAAATAGGAGACCTTCAATTTTTCTTAGTATTTTCTTGACCTTGTTCTTGCATCCATGGCAGTGAATGTTAACTCTGAGTACACATGTCTGTTTATATATTCATATTAGATACGTTTTAATTTTAACAAATTACACAATTATAGTTAATTATTTAATTTATGGTACATCTCATATTTTTTTTTCAATTTTGTTTTACACTCCTATCGCATTAACATAATAATCATATATTAACTAATTCATTAAATCGTTTTAAATTATTATTATTTGAATGTGTTTATAGATATCGTGAATGGCAATAGGAGAAGGTAGAATTGTTTATAAATGGGGTTTTGACAAGTTGGTATCACTGGACTCATTTAAGAATTGTGAAAATGGGTATTTGGCGAATGATGATTCATGTGTGTTTAAAACACTTCAGCTCCAAACACACATGAATCATCATTCGTCAAATACCCATTTTCACAATTCTTAAATGAGTCCAGTGATACCAACTTGTCAAAACCCCATTTCATATTATATATATACACACACATACATATGCTTCTAAATGAACATTGATAACACAGCTAGTTTGTATTCCATCTAACAAGCTCTTCATCTTCAATCTTTCTGACCCTTCTTCAACGGCTTCTGCTTTTGCAACCACGTATGGCCATTGTGTACCACAACCCGCACACACTTTAGCAAATGAGTTGAGGGTTGTCATATATTCTACAAGAGGAGTAGGCCCACGAATGAGGTAACCTCTGACTTGACCTTGCATGATGTATCCAACCTAACCGTGGTTCAGCGGCTTAAAAACTACTTTTCAGAGAAATTAACAACAACAAAAAATACAAAACAACAACACAGTAAAAAAAATACAAAACAACAACACAGTAAAAAAAATACAAAACAAAAAAAAAAATATAACCACCACCTACTTAAAAATTGATTTAGTTTCATCAATCCAAGCTTGCTTCTCGTTTACCTTCGCTTGAATAATTGCGAAGTCTTGCAGAATATGGTGAATTGCTTCTTGTTCTCGACGAACACGAGCCTCCCGAGCTTTTATATCCCCTTTCATCCTTTTGATCTCCCTGTCTTCCTCTTCGATCTTTCTCAAATGGACTGCCTTCTTGTCCATCATTTTTTTCCACTCTTCTGTTAGTTCATCTATCTCCTTTTCCTTTTTTGCTATGGCGACCTCGATTTGAGGTGGCATTTTTTCAGGAGTAGACTTAGGGTTTGATGACGATGCCATTTGTGGATGAAATGAGAGAAGAGAGAAAGCAATTCAAAGAAAGAAAGCAAGAGAGAAATCAAGAAAGAAAGCAAGAACAAGTGTGAATTGTGAATTGCATATTACTGATATTTATGGATGAAATCTCAAACATGCAAATGAATTTCAACCACAAATCGGTCTTCAAAGTACAATAATTGTGGAAAAAAACAGTAAAAGCATGCAAGATTCGTCTAAGTACAGGGACCAAAAGTGTAAATTTTCAGGGACCAAAAGTGTAAATTTTCAGGGACCAAAAGTGAAAATTTTGATCCATCGCGGGCTGCGATCGCGGGCAGGGACCAAAAGTGCACCGCGGCCAAAGTTGAGGGGCTTCGCGGGGCATTTGGGGCCAAAATACGTGCCACGTCAGCCCTAGCCCGCGATCGCGGGATCCATCGCGGGTATTTTGGGTATTTTAATTAATTTCCCTAGAATTTAAGGTGCTTTTTTAGAATTTAAAGTGCTATTCGTTGTTTTATATTAAGACTTATATGGATACAATTATAGGGTTGGGTTAGAATTTAAGGTTGGATACAACAAATGTCAAATTTAGTAAGTAGCGTGAGAATGGTTTATCAACCATTTGATAAGGAATAGATGAACATTACATGGATGGACCTAGTTAATGGCTATAGGTGGCACGTGCCACCGTATTGTTTATTCGTCGTAAGGTAAAAAAGTTAGGTTCGTAAAAGGTGCAACCGTATCAATTTATTTTGTGACACCATATATATTTTGAAACTGCAATAAGGACCCAAGTTTCCCTAGTAGAATTGGTTTGGAAGGCTTTCATTCTAACCACCAAACCAATATTGATTTTCTGAAAAAAAAAATATCTCTATATTTGTTTCTTTTGAAAAAAAATTGGGTCCGTCCTGGAATATTAGGATGAGATGCACCGAGATAAGATTCATCAAGATGTACCAGATCAATACTCTTTTAAGCGGCAATTCATGGAAGAGTATTTGATAAAAAGTCAAGCTCGTTCCTTGGGGTGTGCCAAGGTGTTCTACTGTACAGGGTTTTAGATTGTCGGGGCCTCCGAATATTTTTTAATTTGTTACCTTTAATAATTGGTATATAAATTAATTAATGCAAACAATTATACAAGGCGACTGATAGCGTAGTGGCAAGGGTTTTGGGATATAGGTCGCCGATCTGCAACTCTCCAGGTTTAAATCCCTCTACGTGCACTTTTGTTTTAAATTAGTTTTTTATTACAATTTTTTTGAGACTACTTAAACATACGAAATTTTAGCGATTTCTTTAATTCTTTTCATGGATAACTTAAATATATAAAAAAATTTAATTTTTTTCCTAATTTAATTAATTGGATAATTAAATTATATAATTTTTTTAATAAGTTCTTATATTTTAGGGGTTGTTTGACAGTTGTTGAATGGTTAGGTGTATAATGATTTAAGAGGCTATTGTAATATAGTACAAAATGAAATATGGTTGTTTGATAATTTTTCAGAATGAAATTAGGGTATTGAATGGTTAAAGGAGACCTAAGATGCATGTTGGTTCACCAAATATTTGAAGATGACCTCCTGATCTTCTTATTATCCCACTTTATACTTAGAATACTTTTCAGGTACTTAGTAATAGCTTAGTCATACTATCACAGTTCGGTAAGGGTCGAAGATCAGCCAAAATCAAGAACAATTGAATCTACCATTGTGGAATGAAGACAAACTTCTCAGACTTTTATCTAAGCTATCCTCCATCGATTTTCTCTCTTAGAAAATCGGTGGGAGACTCACCAATTTTGCCCCATGCAATATTGGTAAGAACCTCCAAGAGTGTTGTTGTCTGCCTAGAAGATCTCTCAATATCTTGCATTGATGGGGACATTATTTGAAGTTGCAGAAAAATGTTATTTAGATCTTATTTCTTTTTAGGGAAATGTCTACACCATTGCCTGCAGGTCAACTCTGTTATACCACAAGACAAAAAGATGTTTTGTCCTGTTCAAAGACAAACTGACTTTCAATCCTATTTTGACAAGTGTCTCATGCATTTAATGCACATGGTAGTATTTAAGGCAGAAGACCTTCTCCAAGCAAGGTGACGCTTTTTGAAGAATTCACTTTGTGTGAAAAGCAAAAAATCTGGCAGACTATTTTCTCTCTCAAAATTCTTCATAGCTTTGTCTTAGTCATACTTTTTTTTGAAGAATTCACTCTGTGTGAGAGTCGTGGCTTCCACTCTAATCAATACGTCGTCGTCTTTGACTTTTGGCTCTTCTACTTCTTGCAGTTTCAGAACTTCTGGACCTCCTGGAGTTGTGATTACTACAGCCTTCATGGTCGCCGGTGATCGGAAGTAAGGTTTGTCGGAATAGAGTTTGTAAAGACACGTGTTATGGGGCTTTCTCCCTTTCAAATTGGGAAAATCTCCCATCCAGCACACTAAAGAAAGGTGTGTTAAGGGAATGACACCCATTTTCGCCACCCATCTTAACCAACCGTCGGAGAAAAACACACGTGGGACCCACCAGCGATGTGGCCCAATAAGAGGGCGACACATGGCACCGAATTGACAAAAAACGGACGCGTTATAAAACTTGTCCCATTGTCCCCACAACAGTCACATCAGCAAAAAGCATATGTTAGGTCGGTCACAACGGCGAAATTGGGACCTACGAGAGCACCCCACCTTGTGTCGTCGGCGAAATTGACAATGGTTGACGTCAACCATCACTTTAGGGCTGACGTCAGCTTCGATTTTTTTTCAAAAAAAAATCAAATTTTTTCAAATTTTTTTAAAAAAAATTCTATAAAAGCTAGGTACCAATGGAACACAAACCATCTTTCAATCATCTCTCTCGTTTTTCATATTTAAAACAATTATGAATTCTCGTCCTAATGATAGCGTTACCATTTATATTCAGAGTGGTGGTTCGTTATGTGGATCCCAAATAAGTGCTATAAACAATACACAATAAATAAAGAAGATGAATTTGTCATATTTCGGCTCTATTGATCGTATTGAATTCAGAGAGTTTACAGTACGTGATAATAAGCAATTAAGCACATTAACTCTAAACTAGGTTTAAAGCAAATATACCACTTAGGGTATTTACAAGATAGCCCCCTCAAATTTAATACAATATAAAATGTAACCCTAACAATCTCCCCCTCTGGATTAGAGTTGTTGAAGATGCCAGTCTGGAACGTAACATCTTCTGATAGCAAACGCGACTTCAAAACTTCTCATATCTCGTCTGTATTGGATCCTCTCGGCTAAGAGCTCCAACGCCTCAGTGATCAGTCTTCTGTACTTCGGCTTTAACGGCTTCTTTTTGTTGTCATCTCGAACGATTTGAACTCAAAGTTTGTGCTGAAGTAGCATCAAGGTATCATCACTGTATTTGGCGATCTGGCTGAATCTCATAAAGCGCATCTCACCACTTTCATTCAGATAAGTCATACCGAACTCTGGATGTTCAAACAACGTGTCGACAGGTACATTCTTGATGTTAGGAAGACTCTGATCTGGCTTCAGTTTGTTTATCTTTGATCGGTTGCTCTCTAACCCCATCTGAAAATCTTCAACATATGACAGTGTTATCGCACTTTTCATGTAACGCTTGACGGCGTCAAGTGCTCCAAGAATTTCTTTGGGGCGTATGGTTTTGGTCTTCATGTCTCTGAGTAGGAATAGAAGATCTGGCCGGTCAAGGCTTTCAAAGTCGGCTTCGGTGAACTCCCATTCTCTACCATCTTCTTTAAGCACTTTGAAGGTTGGATACCATACTTTGAGTAGCTGGTTGGATTAGATCTCAGTTACAAGTTTGATCCTGTACTTAGTTCTCACTGAGCTGATTGGCCTAGGCTTTGGCTTTCTCATGTTGATGTATTCAATATGCTTTAGTGTGTATGTCATCGACTCGATACCGTACAGGTTCGTTTGCTTATACGGACGTATCCAGTGATCAAATATCTTCCTTTGCGATTCTTCCAAATAAGGGGTGAATATCATAACCCGTTCCCATTTCAAAGGCGGATCCGGTTGAGCATTAGTTTCTCCTGTTGGAGGTTCAGATTTGGCTCAGTTGGACCCTTCTTCGGTGTAGGTACGTAATGGGATAGGTGTAGCGGGTATTTCTGATCATGGGTCGTCTCTTAGGGTCTGTTCGAGCAAGCTGTCATAGTCAGCCTGTTGTAAGAATTCTTCATCATCAAATGTGCACACGTGTTTGACTTAGGATTGTATAGCAATCAAAGCTTATTCAGTCAATGCTTGTTCGACCGCAGGATTCACTTTTGATTCAATGTCGATCAACGCCCAATCATCAGCTAACCATCTGTCACATTCCTCGGGCTTTTCAAACCGTTGGATTGACAGGAACCAGAGCAAGGTGATATTATTCAGCTTGGTCTTCGGTGGGAGCAGATAAGGCTTCTAGACATAATGTTTCTGCTTCGATTATCGTAGCTTTATTGCTTGTTTTTGGTTGAGTCACAGAAGTACCTGTACCCTGTTCTGTTGTTTCGACCATAACTGTCTTTGTTGCATTTGTTGGTGTCGTCTCTGGCTGAGCGGTTCTAATCCTCTTCTCCCCCTCATGGTGATTTGGATTCTTCGAATCATCATGTTTTCGTTTAATGCCCTGATCCTGACCCTTGCATGTTGTTTCAAGGTTTGCAACCCGATCAGAAAGTTTAGCTAGAGTTCGCTGCAAGGGTTGAGGTGAGTTGGTCAAGGTTGGTAGTTATTTGGCTATGTGGTTCAGCTAGGGGTTGGATAAGATTTGCTTGTGAGGGTGTGGCTTGGAGTCTGAGGAGGCTAAAAAGGTCCACCTCAGACGAGGTATCGATGTTGGCCTGGGACATAAGTTTGTCTAGAAGTATGGCTTTCAAGGCATCGATGTTGAGGTTTTGCGGGTTTGGTTCATTTTGAGGTGGTGGTGGTGGTGTTTGGGTTTTGGGCTAGGTCAATACGCCTTTTCCTTTGACCAAACTTTTCAACCCGAGCAACTTCTTTTGCATTTTTTGCTCCAAACCTGCTTGGACAGCCTTTATGGCGCCGTCCAGATATTCATTGGAAACGGATTCCGATAAGGTAACTCCTGAGTCACTTAGGCTTCCAGTTGTAGTAACCACTGTTGAGTCAACAACAGTACTGCCTACATTCACAGTTGGCGTGATGATAACTGTGGGAAGACTTCCATTCAATCCTTGTGAAACATCCGAAGATGAAGTTACTATGAGTGTTCCGATCGGGTCACGAAGAATCCCGATATTAGCCGACGTATGTGGTTGTGTCCTAGCCAAATAAAGTATTTCATCAAGTGGCTCTAGACTCAACGGTGCACTCAAAGAAGTCGAAAACAAGGGTTGGTGTTCTCTTATTTCAATACCGGTACTCTCCAAGTGAGAGACTGATAGATTATGTGTTAAATCCCCATGAGAAATTGAAATAGATACCTGTTAAGAGGCATCTGAGTGTCTAGGGGGTGTGCACGTGCGTCACTAGGTCCACGATGTCTTCTTCAATACTCTGTCCCAACGAATGAGATTGAGTAGCAGATGTGGCTACCTGGCTGACACTGGTTTCGGGAAGGCTGACACTGAGTTGTCGTCTTTTTCATACCATATCTCTCATGATTCCTCTTTGATCTTCACTCTCTCCCTCTCACACTTTCTGTATTTTCGACTGAGACTTCCTCCGCTCTCCTTATGTCTCCCAAGTTGAGGGTGGTCGAGGTGGATGGAGTTTCCTCGAGGGGTGGTGGTCAGCGTCCGATGCGTGGGGGAATGCGTTGTAAGCGAAATTGGTTGTCCTCATCGGAATCGGTGCTCTTCGATGCAGAGGATGGTCGTTTAGTGGGGTGGGTGAGGCATTGTCTTTCGCGTCCTCATCTCGTAGCAAGAGAGAGTCGCTGACTACCGGTACATTATGTAGGGCAGTAACAACCTCGGTAGTCCGGACGCGGATTGGACGGCTTGAAGAGGATTGTATGGTGCAGGTCGGTGGTGGTTGTGTTTGTTGGCTTGAGCTAGCAGGCAAGTCTACAACACCGCCCGCGCTAGTTCTCCTTCCCATATTTTCTCTTTGCGCACCCCGTCCGGGAGCCCCAACTACCCGGACTCTACCTCCACGTGTACGAGCACCCTCACGCCTCTCGGGTCTTGCTATCCGGGAAGGTCCCTCCGGCTCTGGCTGGACCATGGGAGCAACTAAGCCTAACACTCGTCTATATTCTATCACACTCGGTGTTGTAGGGCTTGCGTATGCTAGCAAGGCATCAGACAGTCTCTTGGGTTGGATATTTGAAGGGTTACATATAACAAGGTAGTGAAGGATAAAAGTTGGGCATACCTCGTGTGTCGAGCGGCGTGGGATGGCAGCATTCTGGTCCATGTGTTGACGGATGGCCAGCTGGAGGAAGCGGGTGAATAGTATGAAGGAGTGCTTCTTCTTGCCAGCGTTGTCTCGAATGTTCTGGACTAGTTCGTTCCATAGAATGCCAACGTAGTTGACGTGGCGATTGAAGGCTACGCCATGGAATAGTCGCAGGAAGTTGCCGCTGCATTCTATCCCCTTCCATTTGGATGACAGGCACCGATGGATAATGGTGAACATGGTGTACCACATCGGTGCCAAGTATTTGCGGTCGAACGCTGATGGTCGGTTCAGTGCGTTGTTGTAGCCCAGCGAATGAATATCAACACAGAGGACACCGTCGAGGACGTGTGGATCAAATATTTCTTGTACGTTGGCAGTAGCTGTTGGAAGCTGTAGCAGCTGGTGAAAGGTTTCAGGCATTAGGACGAAAGGAAAGTTGTCGAGTTGTGCTTCAATATGTTGTCCTTCTTCGGCTATAACGACGCGAATGGTGTTCCATACTTGTTGTAAGTATAGCACCGACACTTCAGTGGTGGCCGTGAGAGCGTAATTCAGAGGGTGGCCTTCGAGCACATCGATGACCACTCGATGCTGTGGTCGGAATTCCCGAGCATGTAGGTGGTGGTTGTTGCCTTCGATATCCAGAAAGTCATCTGGATGAAGTAGTGCATTGTTGGCCGCCTGATCAATTACTTGAGCAGGGTTCCCGGCACCACAGCTTGGAAATTGGTGTGCGTCAGCCATTTGTGTACCTGAAATAACAAATGTTAGAACGTCCCTTCTTTATGCTCTCTCCGCTCGCTTCTTTTCGTCCGGTCGTTGTGGCAAGCGAATCTATCGAGAGATATATTGAGCCGGTAAGTGGGGTTGACTTGCCGAAACTCTTGCGTTTACGCTTGCTATTCAAAATTGGAATGGAGAATTGTAATACCCCAGGTAAGTCCGTTAGTTAAATCCCCTTTCCGTTAAATAAAGTTAACTTTAAAGTTAGATGTTTAGGATATGTTTGAGAAAGTTATAAGTTTAGGGGTGTTTGGGTTATATTTGAGAAGTTCATGGTCCATTTGGTAAGTTGTGGTTGATATTATCTCTTAAAGCATCAGATAGTATTCATATACCTAAAATAGAAAGAGTGTGTGTGTGTGCGGGAGTTTTGGAGGCGAAGAAAGCGAAAGAAGAAAGTTACGGTTTGAGCATCAATCAATTGGGTTAGAAGCAATTTTGAGGTAAGTCCCTTTATATTTTGTGTTGGTAATCTTGAGTAGAAGATATCTACCGGTTTAGAAATCACGATTTCATCGATTGGTATTAATCTTAATCGAATCTAGGTATTTTAGAACCGACTGTGTTCTTGGACTCCCGGTGGAGTCCTGGTACTGTCGACTCCGGTGGAGTCCCGGTACTGTCGACTCCCGGTGGAGTCCCGGTATTGTCGACTCCCGATGGAGTCCCGGTACGGTCGACTCCCGGTGTAGTGGAGTCCCGGTATAGCGAACTCTCGGTACTGTGTAGTCCCGGTACTGTGTTAAGTTTAGGGAATACAGTTGAGAATAGGAACTGGTAGACCTTATATGTTTGGCTAGTAAAGCAGTGTATGTATCTTAAATTGTTTCAGATTCTGTGGAGCCGTGGTAAGAGATAAGACCATTTTGAAAGGTGCTTGCGAGCGTGTGCAATAATCAAAACATGTGAGTTTTACTTTAAAAACGATTTTAACTGGAATACATATACGTATGGTTTGGGAATGTGATAATTGATGGTTATTTGTTTATATGTGTGATATATGTGAATTATAATATATTGAGGTATTATATTTACATGAGTATTATAATGTGTTATAATATGTTGGCCGGGCGTAGGACCGGTGTGTTTGGCTATAGAATCTGTATAGCGTTGTTTGGCTGTAGATGTTGTACAGCGTTGTAAATTATTAGTTGGCTTGCTACCAACTAATATGGCCAGGAGGAATGAGAAGAGAAGGTACACAATATGTGAGCTTAATTGGATATATGTGATTGTGTTGCGTGACTTATATGAATGAAGTTATATAAATGGTTTCAAACTAACAGAGATTTTCTCACTTAGACCATCGGGTCTAACCCTCATTTTGTTTTAAAAATATGTATTCCAGGTGGTGGATCGAGTAAGAGCAAGTAATTAGAGTAACCGATGGATGGCTTTTGTGAAGAATTATATGATGAAGATTTTTGGCATGTTTAGCAGTTGTATTACAATATTAAGTGTTATGTATGTATTTAGTACAAAGTTTGTAGTAGAATGGCTTCTGCTGATTGTAAAAGACTACGGGACCGAACTTGTAATATAATGTTTCGTTTGTTATATCAATGTTATGTTACATTATGTGACTTTGTTGTGTATATGGGAATTGGGTTGTTACAAATGGTATCAGAGCCTTAGTTTAAGGGATTTAGGTATTTGTATATGTACCTAGACTTAAACTGCATGTGAAGTAGGATGTCCCTATCATTATAGAACCTTGGGATGATGAAGTATAAAAGGGAAGAAGGAACATCATGTAAGGTAATTTCAGATTACACCTGGCCAGTGTAATCATGATCTTACAGGTACATGTTTGAACCAGAATACCTTGTTATATGGGGTATGTGCTTATGTGTGTATTAATTTTGTTTGAATCTACAGAATGGCAGGTGGTACTAGACGAAAGAACCGAGGAGGAGGAAACCCAAATAGTACTAATCCGCCGATAGGAACAGGGGACAGGGGAGGCAGAACTAGGGGCAGAGTCGGAGGTAGAACCGGGGGTAGAGCTGGGGGTCGAGCTGGAGGCAGAGTCCAGCCGCATGGTACAGAGTTCGTTACCAGGGATGATCTAATGGCATAAATGGGAAGACTGCAGGCTAACGTACAAACAATGTTTGAACGAAGTCGTAATAATGAAGCTAATAGACCAGATCCGGAACATGAAGTCGAACTGCCAATCACCCCTACGGTCTTACCGGTAATGAGAAAATGTGATTACAAGATGTTTCTTAGTTGCAAGCCTCCTACATACTTAGGAGATCGGGATCCAGTGAAAGCAATGAGATGGATGAAGGAAATAGAAGCTATTTTCAAGACGAGTAAGTGCGCTGATGAAGATAGAGTATTGTATGGAGCAGCAATGTTAAAGGGGGATGCTTTGTATTGGTGGGAATCTTTTATTCATTCTAAAGGATCAGATGTTTACTCTACCCTCTCTTGGGAAGAATTTGTGATAGCCTATAGGGAACAATTTTGTCCCCAAGCAGCCGTCAAACAACTGGAAGGGGAATTTATGAACTTACAACAAGGAAACTTATCCGTTCGAGACTATACCGCCAGCTTTCTGGAAAAGTCTCGGTTCGCAGAATACTACGTTGCTACGGAGACGATGAAGACGGAAAGGTTTATCTTTGGGCTGAACTCAGAAGTCAGAAGGCTAGTGACTGCAAAAGGACCTGATACCTTCTCGGCTGCAGTTAATGACGCGTAGAATGTTGAAAGAGATATTAGAAGAGATGTTGGCGATAAAAGTATCGGGAAGAGAAAGTGGGAAGGACCACAATACGATCCGAAGAAGTCCCGATTTCAGAGGTATGATAACCGTCCGCCGTTTTGACCGGCGGAAAGACCATGTCAGAAGTGCAACCGTGTCCACCAAGGAAATTGCCAAGGTGATTTACGAGCGTGTTATAAGTGTGGGAAGGCCAGGCACGTCATTAAAGATTGTAAGGTAACGTGGTTATGTTTCTTATGCAATTCTCCGGATCACCTTCAGTCGGACTGTCCGAGGGGGAGGATACAGCAAGGTGGGTCATCGGGCAGGCCAACAATTGTTAAACCAGTAATACCGAGACTGGAACCGCCAGTAACCAGGGGTCGCGCATTCCAAATGACTGAGAAAGAAGCGGAGGAAACTCCGGATGTGGTCACAGGTACATTTTTAATAAACTCTGCACGTGCTAAGGTGTATTTGATTCCGGTGCAAACCGATCGTTTGTGTCTTCTGCATTTGCTGCTTGCCTGTGTTTGAAACCTAAAATGCTAGAACATACTCTATCAGTAGATACGGCAAATGATAATCAAGTGTCAGTTAAAGAAGTATTTGATGACTGTGTGATAAATATAGAGGAGTGTAGAGTGCCGATACAATTGTTTCCTATAACTTTGATAGAGTTTGACGTCGTAGTGGGAATGGACTGGTTAGCCGAGAATCAGGCTAACATAGTGTGTGATAAGAAGTTAATAAATGTGGTATTACCTGAGAAGGGACCAGTAGTGATTTATGGTGATCGTAGGAATCATCAGTCTAGCCTAATATCTATGATAAAATCCCGAAAATGTGTCAGCAAGGGTTGCCCGAGTTACTTAGCATATGTGATAGATAGTAGGCCTAAAAAGATTAAGTTGGAAGATATTCCTATTGTTAGTGAATTTCCAGAAGTTTTCTCTGAAGACTTGAATAGTCTTCCTCCTGTTAGGCAAGTAGAATTTGGTATCGACCTAGTTCCTGGAGCCACTTCTATTGCTCGTGCACCGTATCGTTTGGCACCTCCAGAGATGAAAGAGATGATGGCACAACTACAAGACCTATCTGATAAAGGCTTCATCAGACCTAGTTCTTCGTCGTGGGGAGCACCAGTGTTATTTGTGAAGAAGAAGGATGGTTCGATGAGAATGTGTATTGACTACCGAGAATTGAATAAGCGCACGATCAAGAACAAGTATCCGCTACCCCGAATTGATGACCTCTTCGATCAGTTAGTTGGAGCTTGTTACTTCTCCAAGATTGATCTAAGATCCGGTTATCACCAGTTGAAAGTCAGAGAAGAAGACGTCCTAAAGACAGCCTTTCGAACAAGGTATGGTCATCACGAATTCTTAGTAATGCCGTTTGGACTGACGAACGCTCCAGCTGCCTTTATGGATTTAATGAATCGGGTATGTAAGCCGTATCTCGATAAATTTGTAATTGTATTTATCGATGATATACTTATCTATTCCCGATCCAAAGAAGAGCATGTGCAACACCTTCGTTTGATCTTGGAGTTATTAAAGAAGGAGAAGTTGTACGCTAAATTCTCGAAATGTGAATTTTGGTTACAAGAAGTTCAGTTTCTGAGGCATGTAGTTTCAGAAAAAAGGATACAAGTTGATCCGATGAAAGTGGAAGCAGTTGAAAAGTGGGAACCGCCGAAGACAGCAACCGAAGTACGTAGTTTTCTGGGTTTAGCCGGCTACTACCGAAAGTTTATAAAAGACTTCTCTCGTATCGCAACACCTTTGACTAAGCTGACCCGGAAGAACCTGAAGTTTGAATGGAAAGCAGAACAAGACGAGGCATTCCGGATATTGAAAGAGAAACTGTGCAGCGCACCGATTCTATCACTACCTGAAGGTTCGGAAGACTTTGTTGTTTATAGTGACGCATCCAAACTGGGATTGGGATGTGTGCTTATGCAGCGTGGGAAGGTTATTGCTTATGCTTCTCGACAATTAAAGGATCATGAAAGACAGTATCCTACGCATGACATGGAACTTGCAGCAGTCGTCTTCGCGTTAAAGATTTGGAGACATTATCTGTATGGTTCCAAATGTCAGATTTATACCGATCACAAGAGTCTCCAACACCTCTTTGATCAGAAGGAACTGAATATGAGACAAAGGAGATGGCTAGAATTGCTGAACGATTACGACTGTGAAATCCTTTATCACCCGGGAAAGGCGAATGTGGTGGCAGATGCGTTGAGTCGTCAAGAAAGGGGTGGGACAATAAAAGTTATTTCGCTACGAACTGAACTCCTACCAAACATATTTGGCGAATTGCAGAAGTGTCAAGTGGAAGCCTATCAGGATGAACATCTGAAATCAGAACGGTTAGCGGGGATGTCAGCATTGCTAGTAACAAATGATCGTGGGTTATTGTGTCTGGGAAACAGAGTGTGGGTACCTCGTTTGGGTGGGTTACGTGATCGTGTTTTACAAGAAGCTCATCAATCCCGTTTCTCTGTTCACCCAGGTACAAACAAGATGTATAAAGACCTAAAGCAATTCTATTGGTGGCCGGGGATAAAAAGAGGGATTGCTCAGTATGTGGAAAGATGTGATACTTGTAAGAAAGTGAAGATCGAACACCAAAAGCCGTTTGGTCAACTACAGCGGCTAGAAATACCTATGTGGAAGTGGGAGCAGATTACCACAGATTTCATCACGAAGCTACCAAGGACTCCGAAGGGATTTGATTCTATTTGGGTGATCGTCGACAGATTGACAAAGTCTGCACACTTTCTACCGATAAAGGAAACTGATTCGATGGAGCTATTAGCTAAATTGTACATTGATGAAATAGTAACTCGACATGGAGTTCCAATCTCGATTATTTCTGATCGTGATAGTCGTTTTACTTCAAGATTCTGGAGAAGTTTTCAAAGGGAAATGGGGACACAAATAAAGTTAAGTACGGCGTATAATCCTCAAACAGATGGACATAGCGAACGAACGATTCAGACCTTAGAAGATATGCTCCGGGCTTGCATTGTTGATTTTGGGGGATCGTGGGATAAGCATTTACCGTTGATTGAATTCGCTTACAACAACAGTTATCATTCCAGCATACAAGCGGCACCGTTCGAAGTACTGTATGGTAGAAAATGCCGAACGCCTCTATGTTGGAACGAAGTGGGAGAGAAATAGTTAGCGGAACCGAAAATAGTATAATTAACCGCTGATAAGGTTACTCAAATCCGAGAAAGATTGAAAGTGGCACAAGACAGACAGAAAAGCTACGCTGACCGACGCCGAAAGCCATTGGAATTTCAAGTTGGGGATTACGTAATGTTAAAGGTTTCGCCGTGGAAAGGAGTCATCCGATTTGGACGACAAGGTAAACTTAGCCCAAGGTATATCGGACCGTTTGCAATAACAGAGATGATCGGTGAAGTAGCTTACCGATTAGATCTTCCACCAGAATTGAGCAGGATCCATAATGCGTTTCATGTATCGAACTTCCGAAAGTGTTTGGTTACTCCAGATCAGGCAGTCTCTCTACCAGATATCCGAGTCGACGAAAAACTGAATTATGTAGAGGAACCGGAGGCCATAGTTGATCATAAAGTCAAAGTGCTACGGAATAAAGAAATCAGGCAAGTGAAAGTTCAGTGGAGGCATCATAGAGGTCAGGATGCTACGTGGGAATCAGAGACGGAAATGAGAGCCAAATACCCTCATCTTTTTACTTGACTGAATTCCGGGAAGGGGGAGATGATGTAATACCCCAGGTAAGTCCGTTAGTTAAATCCCCTTTCCGTTAAATAAAGTTAACTTTAAAGTTAGATGTTTAGGATATGTTTGAGAAAGTTATAAGTTTAGGGGTGTTTGGGTTATATTTGAGAAGTTCATGGTCCATTTGGTAAGTTGTGGTTGATATTATCTTTTAAAGCATCAGATAGTATTCATATACCTAAAATAGAAAGAGTGTGTGTGTGTGTGCGGGAGTTTTGGAGGCGAAGAAAGCGAAAGAAGAAAGTTACGGTTTGAGCATCAATCAATTGGGTTAGAAGCAATTTTGAGGTAAGTCCCTTTATATTTTGTGTTGGTAATCTTGAGTAGAAGATATCTACCGGTTTAGAAATCACGATTTCATCGATTGGTATTAATCTTAATCGAATCTAGGTATTTTAGAACCGACTGTGTTCTTGGACTGCCGGTGGAGTCCCGGTACTGTCGACTCCGGTGGAGTCCCGATACTGTCGACTCCCGGTGGAGTCCCAGTACTGTCGACTCCCGGTGGAGTCCCGGTACGGTCGACTCCCGGTGTAGTGGAGTCCCGGTATAGCGAACTCCCGGTACTGTGTAGTCCCGGTACTGTGTAGTCCCGGTACTGTGTTAAGTTTAGGGAATACAGTTGAGAACAGGAACTGGTAGGCCTTATATGTTTGGCTAGTAAAGCAGTGTATGTATCTTAAATTGTTTCAGATTTTGTGGAGCCGGGGTAAAAGATAAGACCATTTTGAAAGGTGCTTGCGAGCGTGTGCAATAATCAAAACAGGTGAGTTTTATTTTAAAAACGATTTTAACTGAAATACATATACGTATGGTTTGGGAATATGATAATTGATGGTTATTTGTTTATATGTGTGATATATGTGAATTATAATATATTGAGGTATTATATTTACATGAGTATTATAATGTGTTATAATACGTTGGCCGGGCATAGGACCGGTGTGTTTGGCTATAGAATCTGTATAGCGTTGTTTGGCTGTAGATGTTGTACAGCGTTGTAAATTATTAGTTGGCTTGTTACCAACTAATATGGGCAGGAGGAATGAGAAGAGAAGGTACACAATATGTGAGCTTAATTGGATATATGTGATTTTGTTGCGTGACTTATATGAATTAAGTTATATAAATGGTTTCAAACTAACAGGGATTTTCTCACTTAGATCATCGGGTCTAACCCTCATTTTGTTTTAAAAATATGTATTCCAGGTGGTGGATCGAGTAAGAGCAAGTAATTAGAGTAACCGATGGATGGCTTTTGTGAAGAATTATATGATGAAGATTTTTGGCATGTTTAGCAGTTGTATTACAATATTAAGTGTTATGTATGTATTTAGTACAAAGTTTGTAGTAGAATGGCTTCTGCTGATTGTAAAAGACTACGGGACCGAACTTGTAATATAATGTTTCGTTTGTTATATCAATGTTATGTTACATTATGTGACTTTGTTGTGTATATGGGAATTGGGTTGTTACAAGAATGACTTCGGGACAAAAGAAAAAGCCTTGTTCTTCTCAATACCAATACCTAAAGCTCACTGAACTTGAGCAAGACAGTAAAGATGAGTCAACGTACCTGAGTGGATTATGATCACAGAGTCCCAGAGTGAACGCGTAATGAGATTAAATGATCCGGGAAAAATAAGACACACTAGCAAACAAGGACCAAAAGTGGGATCCGGACAAACATGTGTCCGGGTACAAGGGAATCTGGATGGTATCCGGGTAGGATTGGCATCCGAATCTGGATTGGGTTATGGTCTGGATAGTTAAAGTAACCGGATAAACAAAGTAACCGGATAAAAAAGTAATCGGATAACCTAGGGTTACCGGAGAGAGTACAATCCCGGATATATTGAGGTGTCCGGATAGTTTGGAACTATCTGGACAGAGTCGGTTCGAACCACAGGTTTACCAAATCGGCCAAATATAACAAAACACCCTATGATATGTGACCGAAACAAGTTGCAATGTGTTCACACTGGATAATGGGACTTAAGACATGGAAAAGAACACCCAAGAAGGTGATCGATCGTCTCGAGAAGACGGACCGACGCCATTCGCATCGAAATCGGTCGCTCGACCGATATGTGGTGTGTGATTGGTTGCGATTATCATTTAGAAGTGATAAGATGATGAAATTGAGCAACATACCTTGGATTGGAGCAAAAATCGTCGAAAAACAAAGTGAAATTGAGTGTGTGTGCGCCGAGAGGTTTAAGGAGGGTTTGGAGATTGTTCGAAAAGAAGTGATCGAATGGAACGACCCGGATATATATATATATTTTCCTAGGTATCCGGGTACGATGTCCGGACAGTATGGGAGACAGATATGTTGTCCGGGCGCTATGTCCGGAAACTAAGTCTCCGGAGACCTTAACCGGATCCGGGTAGAGTGGTGTCCGGACAGTGTGCTGTCCGGGAAAATTGGTGATGTTCGGATAGGTTAGGTCACACAAAGCTTTTTCTCTCGATACCCTTAACTTGTGCACACATTGAACATATGGGACATGGGTCGCTCCCCCTCGATCCGTGCATAAAGACTCGGACTAATGACATAATTGCACATTTAGACTTTTGACACATGAAAAACTTTGATTAAAAAGACAAAAAGTGTATCACCCCCCTTAACTGGTGTACTCAAAAACTTACACAGTTGCACGTGGTGTGGCTCCCCCTGAACATATGAGCAAACTATTAACCATACAGGTAACAAAACAAATTAAACAAAGAACAAAAAGCACAATAAAAAAACTTACTAGAAATTAAGCTAATGAAATCTAACTTATTAATACATAAGTTTAACATTATGAAAGCGATACAAGTAGAAGGCAATAACGAAGAAGTGTGTACTTGACCATCAAGAGATTAATTGCCGGATGATGAAGTGACAGTCCTACGGTAGTGCATAGAAATTGTATTGAGTTCGTTATCAGGTTAGACTTTCAGATTTAGCATACCCAGCTTGGACACTAGCTAGTGAAAACGTTTTTCGTCCAAAGCTTTGGTAAATAGATCTGCTATCTGATGCTCAGTATTAACAAGGTAGAGTTCGATGGTACCTCTTTCGACGTGGTCCTTGATGAATTGATACCGAATGTCGATGTGCTTTGTCTTTGTGTGTTGGACCGGATTGTTGGATATAGCGATGGAGCTTTTCGAGTCGCAGTAGATGGGGATCCGTGAATATGTGAAGCAGTAGTCTTTGATTTAGGTGCGCATCCAAATGACTTACGAGCAGCAGCTTGCAGCAGCTACGTACTCTGCCTCAGCAGTCGATGTAGAAACACAGTTCTGCTTCTTCAAGGCCCAGCTGACTAGTCGATCCCCAAGGAACTGTACGTGGCCCGAGGTGCTTTTCCGATCCAACATGCTTCTGGCATGGTCAACGTCAGAATATGCTGTCAACTCAAAACCTGTCTCTTTTGGGTACCATAAGCCAAGATCAACAGTACCTTTTAAGCAACGAAAAGTGCATTTAACTACAATTAAGTGAGGCTTTTTTGGTTTTGACTGAAATCTAGCACACAAGAATGTCGAAAACATAATGCCCGGTCTACTTGCCGTTAAATACATTAATGATCCGATCATTCCCCTATAGGTTTTAGTATCCACATCCTTTTCGTTGGGATCGGTGTGTAACTTTGTACCAGGAGACATGGGTGTTTTCATCGACGCAAAGTTTTCCATCTGGTATTTTTGAAGAATGTCCCAGATGTACTTTGACTGATTAATGAAAATCCCGGTTGACAGTTGTCTAACTTGAAGACCAAGGAAAAAGTTCATTTTCCCCATCATGCTCATTTGAAAATGTTTGCCCATTAGGATTGAAATTTTTTGACAGCATTTAGGATTAGTATAACCGAAAATTATGTCATCTACGTAAACTTGAACTAGAATGCTCATTTGAAAATGTTTGTCATCTACGAATCCTTCGGGTTGCGAGTCATAGACTTCCTTCTTCAGTTTGTCGTTGAGAAACGCCGTCTTCACCTCCATCTGGAACACGGTGAAGTTCTTGTGCGCGACATATGCGAGGAACATTCGAATGGCTTCGATATGAGCAACCGGGGTGTATGTTTCGTCATAGTCAATTCCTTCTTTTTGGCGATATCCTTTAGCTATGAGACGTGCTTTGTTTCTGACGATTATCTCGTCTTCATCCTTCTTGTTCTTGAAGACCCACTTCGTGCCGATGACGGTCTTGTTCTTTGGTCGTGGGACCAACCGCCATACTTTGAGACTCTCAAATTGATTGAGTTCCTCTTGCATGGCGATCACCTAGTCTGGATCATTGAGAGCTTCGGAACAGTGGTAGGTTCAATGCGGCTTAGGAAACCAGAGAAGACGCAGAAGTTGGCAGAAGCAGCACGTATCTGAACCGGCGTAGAGGGGTCACCGATGATTTGATGTAGGGGGTGAGCACGAGTCTACTTGGTGGTATGTGGAAGTGGTTGATTTGTGTCATGAGATGTGTCCGGATCCACATAACCACTAGGAGGAAGATCTTGAACAGCTTCAAGTGAGGTTGGCATGCTTGTTGGTAAAGCTGTAGTTGAATTTACTTGACGTTCAGGATGCGGTTGTTGATGATCTCATAGGGGGTTTTGCTGAACCGCTTGTTGATGATGGAGCAGTTTTGTGTGTAGCAAGAAGTGGCAACTGCCTCGACCCATAAAATAGTGGTAGATTGGATTAGGTGAGCATGGTGCGAGCTGCTTCCACAAGGGTACGATTGCGTCTTTCCACCACTATGTTCTGTTAAGGTGTGCAGGCAGCAGAAAAATTGTGTGTGATCCCTACATAATGTAGGTAATTATCCAGTGCTCGATTCTTGAACTCCATACCGTTGTCCGTCTTGATGGTTTGAACGGGTTGTTGTAGATTCACTTGGAGCGTCTTCAGGTATGAGATAATCAGCTTCGGTGTCTCATCCTTAGATCGAAGAAACTTGACCCAAGTGTACCTCGAGAAGTCATGTACCATTACTAGGACATACTTTTTGTGATTAATGCTATGAGCATGCATAGGTCCACATAGATCCATGTGAATGAGTTCTAGGGACCTGGACGTGCTCGGAGCAGCCTTCGCCTTGTGTGAAGCTCGCTTCATCTTGCCCATCTCGCAAGCACCGCATAGATGGTCTTTTTCAAACTTGAGCTCCAGTATGCCTTTCACGTGACCGCCCAATACCAGCTTGTTAATATTCTTGAAGTTTAGGTGCGAAAGTCTACGATGCCAAATCCAGTTCTGCTGCGTTGTGGCCTTGGACGTCAAACATACGAATTTTTCCATCTTCAATGTAGTGAGGTCAATCATGTAGAGATTGGTCTTGCGCGTCCCAACTAACAGTTCTCTTCCATCTTCAGCGTGAACGCTGCGTCTCTTGGCTTTGAAGTTTACCTCCAAGTTCTTGTCACAGAACTGACCTATGCTGAAGAGATTGTGACCTAGACCCTCGACGTAAGAAACCTTCTTGATCTAGATGTTGTCCTCGACGATGTCTCCATAACCCAGGATTGGTGCAAAATGATCATTCCCAAATCTCACGTTTCCGCAATGTTATTTAGTGTAGTTCGTGAGAAGCTCTCGTCGTCCGGTCATGTGTTTGGAGCAACCTGAGTCTAAGTACCACACATGACCGGTCTGCAAAAACAATTAAGCAAACCTAGGTACTGTTTGGGTGAAATTATGTAATTGTCTTATAGTTATGGGCTAAAACTGTAAATAGCCCAAAAGGGTATAATTCTTTTTTTCTATAATGTTAGGTTAATCATCCAATTAGCTTTTCAATTGCCTTACTTCATTGTAAAACTCTCTTATTATCAATATATGGATGATGACTGATTGATCATTGTTCTTGTTTCATTACTCTTTGATTATTGTTTGATATTGCACGAATCTGGGATCTACACGTGGTATCTGAGCGGAGAGATAAAGGTTTAATTCAAGGTTCATCGATTTCTGGAAAACGACCGCATTGTAAGTTTCTTAATTTTCTGATTTGCATTGATTTCTGCAAATAATTGAACTCCATTCGTGCCATTGTGTTCTATTTAGTCTTAAATTAAGTTTTGTTAAGTTTCACCATAAAAATCCAAGTTTTAAACCTTTAATTCATCAAAATCGTCTACTTTAGGTTTCTTACTGTGTTCTTCAAAATTTTAAAAAAATTCTTCAAAAAGGTGTGTTTTTAGCTTAAACTCGATTTAGGTATTTGTGTTTTTGGTTTCTTGTTGGTCTAATATTTCTCAGAAATCAAAACCTTCAAGTTTGACCTACGTTCGATCCTAATTAATCGCACAGACACGTTTTCCGGACGCTACATAATTCCTTTTCCGGGTAAGTTCTCTTCCAAACAAGTCCTTGTTTTCCGATAGTTTAACTATTTTCCGATAGTCTTTATCCGGACACTTCCGGAATCAATTCCCGAACTCCTATTCCTGGATTTCGACTTTCCGGACTCTTGTTCCGAATACCCAATCCAGACTTCATTTCCGGATAATCATATTCCGGACCTTTCATCCGGATTTCGGACTCATCCCTATTCCGGACTCCTTATCCGGATTAATCATTTTCCAGACCAACACCTTGTCCAGATTTCGATAGTCTTCTGAAAAATCACTATTCGGAAACCTTTATCTGGATTTCACTTTTCCCAGACAATTTCATTCTGCATTCCTATCTGGACTTCTACTGTCCAGTACCATTTGTTCTGTGTTTATTGTTTTCTCTGCTTAGATTTGCGTTAGGACACTCCCTAGTTTTTCCTTGCGTTAGATCACTACCTTGAATCACCTTATTATCTCACGATCACCTAGTACAATTAAGATGTCTCGAGACGCTCTTGCAATTGGCACCGACTCTAAGCCTCCGATTCTATACCGAGGCGAATACGCTCCATGGTGGGATAGATTTATGATCTTCATAGAGTCCAAGGACAACTATGAATACATCCTACAAGCCATGCAAGACGGCCCACAGCCTACTCCAGTGGCGGACATTCCAGCTCAGGCTAACGGTGTTGCAGCAGCTCGAGTACCAAAGAGATATGATCAGATGGATGAAGACAAACATAAAATATTTGATGGTGAAAAGCACGTGAAGCGATATCTCGTTCAAAGTCTACCGAACGACATCTACACTGCGATAGACTGCTACAAAGACATGTCAAAAGGCATGTGGGATCAAGTGGCGAAAATGATGAGGGGCAACAATATTGGAGATCAACTGAAGGTCAACAGCTGCATCACTCGCTACGACAACTTCAAACAAAATAGAGGAGAATCTCTTACTAAGACTTATGAAAGGTTTTGTCTGCTTCTCAATGATCTCTAGAAGAACAACATCCTGATGTCCAATACTGAGAACAACATCAAGTTCTTGAACAATCTCCAACCTGAATGGAAAACTTTCGCCTCTCACATCCATCACAACCACATCATGGAGCAGATCCCCATCAACGAACTCTATGAGATGCTTATGCAAGATGAGGACGACGTTCTAGAGACAATGAGTACACAGAAGTCAGCTGCAAAACATCAAGTTGATCCCCTAGCCCTCGTATCTGACAAACGAGGCAAGCAGTCTAGTCGTAGCTCTAGACATGCATCAAGCGAGTCTGAACCTGAAGAGGAAGAACCAGAA
Source organism: Saussurea involucrata (assembly GCA_033807775.1). Lineage (NCBI taxonomy): Eukaryota > Viridiplantae > Streptophyta > Magnoliopsida > Asterales > Asteraceae > Saussurea > Saussurea involucrata. The sequence continues at coordinate 166,267,594 of CM066320.1, forward strand.
GAAAGTGATTCAGACTACGAACTGGATGAGATCAAGAAATCCATGGCCTTCATCTCCAAGTCCTTTCAGAAGAAGACATTTCTCAAGAAACCGACTTCCAATAATCAGTGCCACTCGACCACTCCCCACAAGCGCCATGACTATAAAGAGAAGTATGAGGGCAAAAGGAGATCTGAAGAGGCCAAACAATCTGATCACAAAGAGAAGTATGAGCGCAAGCCTGAAGTGAAAACCAAAGTCGAACCAGTGAAGTGCTATAACTGTGGAAAACTGGGTCACTTCGCCAAAGATTACAGAAAGCCAGTCGTTCGCAATGCTGAATACTACAAGAACAAGTTGTTGTTCGCCCAATAGAAAGAAGCCGGACAAGCATTGATGGCCGAAGACCATCACTGGCTGAATCTGTCCGATGATGATGATGTTGAAGATGTTGATGCCCATCTGTGCTTTATGGGCAATCACACCAACCCTCCAGCCCTCGGAGAATCTTGTCAGGTATGTGCTTCTATTCATCAAGCCTTACTAGATAAGATGAAACTGCTTGTTCAAAAGATAGACTCCTATAAGCTTACCACTAAATAACAAAAGAACAATCGCTTGAAATATCCACGAGAAGTTAGATGTTTAGCATAAGGTTACAGACAAACTTAAATTTGAAAATGCAAATCTCAAAGAAAAGTGTGCAAACCTTTTGGTAAGTAGCAAACATGTTTTTGGAGTTGCAAATATGTTTGGTGGCACCGGTATCAACCCACCAATCGGTCACGTTTGTAACCATAAAAGCCTCAATTACTCCAACGAATTGATTTGGAGCATTGACCACGTTGGCTTGATGGGGGTTTCCACCGGCACCTCCTCCTCCGGGACCACTATGGTCTCTTCTATGGCGGCAATCCTTGGCTCGATGCCTCGACTTTCCGCATACCCAGCAACTCATCACATGCTTTTTGAAAGGCCTTCGTTGTACGGATAGTGGGTTTGAAGCATTGAGATTATGCTTGAAACCCGTCACCTTTCCCTTTCCTTTTTTTGGAACTTCGTCTTTGATGAGTTACCGGTAACCATGTTTGTATTTGGTTCCAACGAGATAGCATCCGCTTTCTCGTTCATCCGGTTGTCCTCCTCCACCCGCAATTTGAGTATCAATTGCTCAAAACTCATATCCTCGGACAAATGTTTAAGATAGAGTTTAAAATTTTTCCAGGATGGAGGTAACTTGTCAATAATTGAACCAATAACAAAATTAGCGTTGATGCCCATACCTTCGACTTCCAATTCATGGACCAAGATTTGCATTTCTTCTACTTGTTGCACGACCGGTTTGGAATCCGTCATCTTATAGTTCAGGAATTTGCCCACGATAAATCGTTTAGAACAAGCGACTTCCGTCTTGTACTTTGATTCCAACGACTCCCAAATTTCTCTTGTCGTGGTGAAGGATGAATATATGTCATAAAGACCATCATCCAAACCATTAAGAATAAAATTCCGACAATTATATTCGTTGGCGTTCCAAATATCCAATGATCGTTGGAACATAGCCAATTCAATTTGGGATGGGATGTTTTCTCCCTCTCCAACCGGCGGTGTCAGTGCTTGATCGGTAAGCACGTTAGACACTTTCAAAGTCGTCAAGTAGAAGAGCATCTTTTGTTGCCATCTTCTAAAATCGGAACCCTTAAATTTTTCGGGTTTCTCCACATTTGATTTCAACAAAGAAGAGTTTTCCATTGTCAACGAAATTTCTGTCTAAGATTGTTAGACCTTAGATACACGAATTGAAATTCGTAACACATAATCTTGAATCAAATGAAATACTGAATTTATATCTATATATATGTATGTAATTTACATATAATCAAAGTTTCAAGGAGAAAATGACTAACTCGAGTTTCTTGATCACAAATTTGAAGAAGAACGTTTGTTGGATTGAGGCCTGCAAAGCAGTGTCCTTAGACAGAAATTCGTCCCTCGTACCGTAGAGAATGGACGTCTATCTAGATTTAGAATGTAGTATATCTGTTTATTTCACAGAATGTAGTTTTACAATCTAATTATATATTGTTAAATGAAAATATAACATTTTATTCTATCGAAATACCACCTTATTGCCATGGAATGTTTAAATCTCATATTTGAGGAATTTGTTAGAATTTGAAGATACTTTACCTAAAAGAGAATGAATCAAACGAGAGAATAAAATTTGGTCAAAGGAATTCAATAATCATATTTCATCAGAATCTGCAAACCACACGCCACCTAAGTGTTGGTTTTCGGTAAGAATAATAGTTATCGTGACAAGGATAATAAGAGATCTCCACTTTGGGAAGTTGGATCAACCCTAATTGAAGATCAATTGCAAAATTTCTTCTAAGCTAAATTCTGGTTATTTTGAAACTTAATTTGAACCATTAGATCAAACACTAATTAAAAATATCAATCCAAATCCTTCTTACATTTATCACATTCTCACACTGTCGTTCATCTTCCATATAGTTGCCTTTGCCACATCCAAATGTCTTGAAGTTTTTCATATTTGACATAAATCGTGAAGTCAAAACTATAAGATCTCACATTAGTTGGGGAGGAGAATAAATGTTGCCTTATAAGAGAGACTTGATACCACACCTGTCCGGTTATCCACTCTAATACCATTTGTGATATCTCAGGCCAACCGTATATGATATTCACTACTAAACAAAACCGGATTTTCGGCGGATTTTCCGCTTGAAATTTTCCGGCGGATTTCTGGCGGAAATTAAAAAAGTCAAAATCCGTTGACTTCCGCCGAAAATCCCAAAAAAAAGATTTTTTTATTTTTTTTAAAATCTCGACATATTTTCGGCGGAATATAATTAATTATTTTTTTAATTCTGGTCCGTCGGAAATCTGCCGGAAATGTTTTAATTAGTTAAAAATTAATTAAGAAATAAAAAATTATTTTAAAATCCGCCGAAATATTTTTGAAAAAAAAATAAAAAAATAATTTTTAAAATTCGCTGAAAATTTAAATCTAATAAATTTTAATGAAAATTAATTTTTTTAAAATCCGCCGAAAATAGTTTTTAAAAAAAATAAAAAAATAATTTTTAAAATCCGCCGAAATTTTAAATCTAATAAATTTAAATGCAAATTAATTTTTTCAAAATCCGCCGAAAATTTAAATGAAACTTAATTTTTTTAAAATCCGCAGAAAATATTTTTTTAAATCCTCCAAAAATAGAATTAACCAAAATAGGTCTCTTTTATAAGGCAACATTTGTTCTCCTCCCAACCAATATGGGATCTTACAAAAACTGTGTTTCTAAAGCTTCAAGACATGTAAAATGAAAATGATACCAACTATTAAAACCGTACACACACATGCATCATAATTATAAAAATAAAAGCATCTCCAACAATTTTTTTATAAAATTTATTTAAAATAGAGAACTGAAAGTTAAAATCTTTTAAAAATGAAAAACTAAATTCAACTCCAATAGATTCAATCACATCGATGGCAAAAAAATAAAAAATCATTTCTCTTTTCTCAATCAACTTTTAGAGAATTTGTTAAACTTAGGGGTCTTTTACAAAATCTTTACTTGGGTAAGTGCTTATCAAATCACATTAGGTTACCAGATGAATATGGCAAGGACCAAGAATCTTACCCAGTAAGAGCAGAAGCAAGGACCGAGAGTCTTACCCGGTAAATGAGTGCGACGACTCTTACCATGGTTAGCGCTTACCAGCTAAATTGTAGTATACGATGCCATTTTGGTGGACTAAAATACTACCCGGGAAGTAGGTGATAGTGTTGAATTTTACCGGTAAACACTTACCCGGTAAGTGATTAAGTAACGGCCCCTTAAAGTTTTTGTTTGTTTTTTCTATTTTTACATGATAGTATAGAGAATATTTTGGAGAAAAATGAAACAAGAAAACTATAATTTCTCTAATTTTAAAAATCAGTTGAAGATGCTATTAATTTTAACAAAAATGAACAAATAAATTGATAATTTTCTTATATTTGATTCAATTTAAAAAAAAAAAACTAATTTTTACAATATGTGTTTCTCTATAAATTGCTAATGGATGAGTTGGGGACTTTATTCGGTATTCACCGCTCACAAAGAAAACACTTTAGAGTGGACTCAGCCACCGACAACCATCGCACGCCGTCGTTAGAAAATAAGATGGCCGGAGTAAGAAGATCAGGAGCTATTAAGAAGGGAAGTATTTTTGGATCAGCAGTTAATGGCCGTCCGATTCCGAGGAGAGGTCAAGTGAAGGTAGCTATTGTTGTAGGGTTAGCTCACTCTGTTGCTTCTCTCTTCTCTTTCAACAATGCTCGCTTCTAAATAATCATGAATCTCGGCCATGGATCTGGTTAATCATCCTGCTTTCTCCTAGTTTTAGAGAGAGAAAGTAGAGAGAGAGAGAGAGAGATTGATTGTGGTATAGATCAATGAAAATATTCATATGTTCTTCCTGATTTTGAAGATAACTTTGTGTGATTCCATTCCAAAGTGTTGTACATTTAAGTTTTTCTTAACACGATTAATTCCGGTAAATTAATGTCACTGGAATCAAGTCGGAAAATCATATGTAGAGAGATCGACGATGATCGACAATCACTACGTGAAATTTGATGCCAGTTACTTTGTTCAATATAATAAACAAATGAAAAATAAAAACCGAACAACAATTATGAATTTATATACATAAAAAAGAAGAAGAAGAAATATAAAGTTAGATAAACGAGTAATCGTATCAAGAGGATGTTTGGTTCGTTCTCAGTTAAAACACTAATCCTAATTTTTCTATTAACTTTTATTATATGATTAAATTTGTTTGTTCAAATTAGGGGTGCTCAAAAACCCGATCAACCCAACCCAACCCGACGTGAAATAACCCAACCCGAAGCAACCCGATGTTCAATTGAGTTGTAAAATCCTCAAACCGTATGTATTGGGTTGATATCGGGTTAGGAGAATTTGAACCCAACCCAACCCGATGAACCCGATATATATATATATATAGAGAGAGAGAGAGAGAGAGAGGAAGGTTCATGTGAGGAGCGCGTCAAAACGTGAGAACGTGAGGAGCACTCCCATTCTTCTGATCACATATGATTTACAACGCTAAAAAATCGGAACTTTCTCGAAAATTCGCGCAAAAGTGGCGCGAGACGTGGCGCGATGCTGCAGGTCGCGGATCACATGTGATTCAACACTGTAAATCATTAATGATTCATAACTGTCAATTCGAGTCCAGATCAGTTGTGAATCACATGTGATCCACAACTGCGAATCACATGTGATTCATAACTGTCAATTGCTCCTCACGTTCTCTTAAATTGGTACGCTCCTCGTTTGAACCCGTCTCTCTCTATATATATATATATATTCAATCTCTTATATATATATATATATATATATATATATATGCAAATTGAGAAAAACAGTTGATGATGATATATTTAAGATTTAAGAAATATGCAAATTGGAGACGTCAAGTTATTTGATCATATTTGGTTTAGACATTTTTTTATGTAGTATCTATATATTGTGTAAATTATCGGTTGTATTTTAAAGACATGTTTCCTTTATTTTTATGTTTCTAATTTTGATTTTATCTTGTTTAAACACAACCCGACCAACCCGATCAACCCGAACGGGTTGGGTTGGGTTGGGTTGTACCTTTGTTTGGGTTGGGTTGGGTTGAAATTTTTTCAAACCGCCAACATTGGGTTGATGTGTCGAAATGCCTTCAACCCGATCAACCCAACCCGTGAGCACCCCTAGTTCAAATATTGTCTTGCTGTTCTTTTTAATAAGGCCGTACAATTGTCAATATTTTGACTCCTTTACATGTTATGCGAATAAGTCATAAACTTATATAAGCAGTAAACATCAATATATGGGTGTATAAAATATAAATAAGCTTTTTTTCAAAAAATATATATATATATATATATATATATATATATACCAAAGCAACTCTTATGTTGATTAAGTCAAAAGTAAACACCTCTTGAGTCTTGTTTTAGGCATGAGAATGGGACGGGACCTCAATCCCCGTTTATGTAAACTAGTTTAAATCAAATATGTGAGATACCATATATGCTTAAATCTCGTATATTTATTTAATAAAAAAAAATCACAAGATCATATAACAAATTTTAATTTTAAACCTAGTTAGGAAATAGGAAATTATGAATTAAAGATTTAGTTAATTAGTTTAAATAAATAACATGTAATTTATTTATTAATTAAAATATATACCGGGGACGGGGACGGAGACGAGGCGGGAGGGGGGGGATGCAATTCTCGTTCTCATCCCCATTCTCGGGTTGAGACAAACGGGGATCCCCGTCCCCATCTCGGATTTAGCGGGGAATCTCCATCCCCGATGACCGGGTTCCCCGATGGATCGGGGCCAATTCCCGTGCCTATCTAGTATGGATAAGTTGTCTGTGTGCTGTCTCTATAAATTTGAAATGTTTTTGTTTGAGAGAGTTTTTTCATAGATAAAAGGAACATGTTTTTTTAATTGGAGGGTCATGTTTGGAAAAAACTTGACTTTCCGTATAAAGTTCTATTGGAAGTCTACTGAATAAACCACTTTCTATATCATTAAACCACTATTAAACAGTTATATATAGGTGACCGAATAAGCTACGAGTTCCATTAAATTCATTAAAGAAATGATGAACAAGAACAATATATTAAATCAAAATAATAAAACTAAGTTAACTTCGTAAAAGAAGGGGTAAATTATATTTTGGTCCCTCATCTATGATTGCTTTTTGGTTTTCATCCCTACAATTCGTAAAGCACATTGGTGGTCTATTTTTTGAGTTTTTCAGTTTAATGTAGTCCTTCCTTTAACACCATTAGAAATAGCTCCGTTAAGTCATCCACATGAGAGAAATTTTGGTCTTTTTATCCATCTTTAACCTCACATCCATCTCCAAGAACATTGATACCTAAGTTTGGATCTCAAGAGTCAATAACTTGGTCTCAATAAATCAAAATTAAACTCCATACATGTCTAGATTTTGAAATCAAAAGGGTAATAAAAAATAAACTTATACAAATCCATATTGAAATCAAAATCTTACTCAAACTTGTACAAATCCATAAGAGTAAACTACAATTTTGGTCCCTGGTGTATACCAAAACCACCGAAAGTGGTCCCTAAACTTCAAAAACGACATTTTTCGTCCCTGGTCTCCTTATTTTGCTCTGAAAGACCCTGGCTACAGTAACTCCGTTAAAACCTAGTTAAGTCCAGTTAAGTTAGGGGCAAAATCGTCTTTTTACATTTTTTGGCTCTTTTTCTATTAAAATAAAATAAAAATAAAATATTTTATATTTTATATATTTATATTATATATATAGATATGTATATATATATACCCACAGTGGTGGAGAAAGCACCATCACCACCATAACCACTCCACCACCATTACCACTCCACCACCATCACCACGACACAACAACGTCTTCTCCGGCACCACCTCCGGCGACTACTTCCGGCACCACCACCATCATTCTTCTTCTTCCTTTTTTTCCTTATCAATACAACCACCACCATCATTCTTCTTCTTCTTCATATATATATATATATATATATATATATATATATATATATATATATATATATAGTGGTGGAGAAGACCACCATCACCACTCCACCACCATCACCACCATTACCGATCTACTTTAGGCTTCCACTGACATCCCAATAATGAACACGGTTCACCATTGTTGAGCTTTCGATTTTGAACATGATTGCTAGCTTTTTGCATAGTTCTTCATATGAATTGAGTAACGAAAGGTCGAGGGTGCGCCCCACGTCTTCTGATTCCATAAAAACCTTGCAATGCCCTGTCTCTAAATTCAATTCGGTCTCCCGGTGGTGGTTTTGTCCAGACCCAGACCCGGACGCGGAGACATACCCCTCTCGGAGATCTGTTGCTCTGTAAGAATTGACTGACCAAAGAGCAGAAATTGGGACGTTTTTGGGGTTTCGGCTTCTTTAGTAGGCGTGGTTGAGTTCCCAATGGTTAACAGACAGGAAACGGGTTCAGATATAGCGGGCTTGTTCAACAATGGGTGGATGTGGGCGGGTTTCGTGGTGGTCGGGAAAAAACCCGAACTCAGTTTGTTATTGAGTTGGATATCTGAGAGAGATAAACCATAACGAGTGTGCCTGGCTCCCTGCATGCTAGCAGGATGATGGTGGTGATGGTGGTCTTCTCCACCACTGTATATATATATATATATATATAAAGAAGAAGAATGATGGTGGTGGTTGTATTGATAAGGAAAAAAAGGAAGAAGAAGAATGATGGTGGTGGTGCCGGAAGTAGTCGCCGGAGGTGGTGTCGGAGAAGACGTTGTTGTGTCGTGGTGATGATGGTGAAGTGGTAATGGTGGTGGAGTGGTTATGGTGGTGATGGTGGTTTCTTCACCACTGTGGGTATATATATATACATATCTATATATGTTAGTCCCAGATGGCTAATAATAACAAGAACAGGTATTGTAGAAGGGGGGGTTGAATACAATACACAATTTTTTCACTTAATTTAATTTTATTATTGAAAATCTTTCAACATGAATTACACATAGAACACATAGAACAATTAGATTGTTGCGGAAAGAACAGATAAAATCTATTCTAACAATCTTCATAAAGTAATACTGAAAACTAAATAACTTCTAAAACACAAAGATTGAAAGCTATAAAATTCAAAGAGAGAAAGGAGTAGAATATCTTGAGCACATAGTAAACTTCAAGTCTTTCTGGATCTTGGAGAGATTCAAGATGTCTGTACTGCATGAGAGGTCTTCTTTTTTTTTATAGTGAGGATGTGTGTACTGAACATTAAATGCTTAGTACGAATATCCTCCAATTACTTGCTACGTACCAATGGACTTCTGAAAAGTTGATAAGTCACAATCACCTTTTCCTTGAAACAAGGAATAGAATGCCCATGCTGAATCTTTTATTGGAACTAGGAATAATACCATGTTGGTCTCCTTGGTGTGTCTTCCAAGACAATATCACTTAAGACTTGATATTTTCTTCAAAGAAAATCTTTTGACAAAGGATCCCACCGATTTAAGCATCATCATCGGTGGGATGATTCTTGGCAAATTTGATTTTGTCTCATAATAATTTTGCTTCTCATTTTGTCTTCAAGGAGTACACCACCGATGAATGCTTTGAGATATGTGACACATCTTTGAAGAAAATCATCTTTGAGACTTCTTGAGATCCCACCTATTTGAGAGTCTTCATAGATGGGATATGTTGGCCGACCCAGAGATAGGTCGGTGGAGAAGTGTCCACCGATGTGTGAGACAACCATCGGTGGACAATGACTTGCATGTGTTGATAAAGAGTCTCTTACTTCCACAATGAGAGATTCTTCAATCTTGACTTTGGTTGATCTTTGACTTCACCAAACATTTGCTATCTTGTACAAGTCATTATAAAGAACCATGCTAAAAAATTCTAAGTAAGATTTAGAGGAAACATCGGTGAGTCAATTTCAAATCTTTGGTGACCCAACAATCTCCCCCTATTTGAATTTGAGCTCCATACTTAGAATATTGAAGAGTATCTGAATAAAATTGCATTTTGACCCTTTTTACTCTTTTTGGGTTCTTTTCACATAGACCATTTTTTTGGGATCTATTTTGTCTTTTATTGATTTGTGTGTGTGTATGATATTTACAAGTAAGAAAAAATAAAAAAGGTATAGTTGTACAAATAATTGAAAGAAAAAGGAAAGAAGTATAAACAATATGAACAGAATGAATATTACTTGCATCTTTGGGGGGCGAGTTGAAACTTGTGTCTGGCTTGAAGATTCTTCATTTTGATCAGCAGCCTGTTGAAGTGTTGGAAAACTTTATCTTTCAGGCACTTTTGCTTTTCTTCAGATGTTCCAAATCTTCAAGTCATCCACTTACTTCAAAAGATTTCAGCCAAGTGAGTCTGTGGGTTTTGATAGGAGACACATCCATTATAGTGACAATCTTTGAGGAGGGTTGAGTTTGAGTGAATCAGCCTCAGGATGCTTTTGCCAATCTATTGCATTTTCTTTCTTTCTCTTGGCATCTTCAGCACTTCCTGTTCAGCATCATCATCCTTTGTCTTTGTTTTGCTCCCCCTCAGTTAGATCTGCCCGGACTGATGTGCTCCCCCTTGACCGGTCCGCCCGATTTCCTCATTTTTCCGAGTTGGACGCTGAAAACGAGTACAAAGGGTTGGTGTTGATCGAGTTGGACGCTGATATTGCTCCCCCTTAGATGGTTTCTTCCCTTCAGATAGTTGCTCCCCCTCAGGTGGTTTCTCCCCCTCAGCGTACGACGGAGAAGAAACACCACAAACAATTGGAAACACCGAATTTTTTTTTGCTCATAACCATCGAATTTGGGGGCCAACCACCGAAATTTCGGTGGTGGGGTCGGTGGTATGGTCAAATTTTTTTTTGCTTTCCTACCAAAAATTAAGGGGATCCCATCGAAAATTGGCTAATTTCGGTAGGATTTTCGGTAGGAAAATCGGCATTTTTTTTGTTGCTTCCCCACCCAAAATTGCCTAATTTCGGTAGGATTTTCGGTAGGATTATCATTCCCACCGAAATTTTGCAAGAGTTTGACAAAAAGTCGGTGAAATTTCTTGAAGAGGTTGGAGGAAATCTTCTGGCATCTTCAGAAGAGTTTGGATAAAATCTGCTAAGGCATCATAGAGAAAATCTTCAAGGTGAAGAAAAGATTGGAATTTCATCTTCCAATTTTTTGATGACCCACAAAGATTGAGTTTGAGGATATTTTGAGTAGAAGGATTTGGGATGATATCTGTGGAAGAGTTTGTAGTATGTGGGTTTTGAGAAAAGGAGAGTTGGGTTGCTGTCCAAGAGTGAAATATGATGGAAAAAGGAATGGGATGAGGAGATGACACATAGAAAGTTGGTTCTGGTGAGAGGTAGATTGGTGAGATGAGATCATGGTGATGACGTCATCAAGATGATGTCATCGGTGAGAAGGAAGGAAATAAGTCCCATTGAGAGATCGGTGAAGAAAGAGAATTTATCATTACTGAAGGTTGCACATTAGGAGATTGGATGGTAAGATGCTAAAGAAATGAGGTTGGGATAATATATGTGGTGGGATGGATGAGAAGAGGTGGGGTGAGATGTATGGTGGGAAAAAGAGTGTAGGTAATGAAGTAGGTGATGGCTTCGGTGTAGAGAGATCACATAGATTAAGACATTGAAAAGGATGAAAAAATGAGATTTGGTGTGATGGAGAAAGAGAAGAGTGTCCACCGATGAGAGATCGGTGGATTATGAGAACACATAGTTATTGAAAGTTGCACATTCCAAGTTCACTTATCAGAAAATTGAACCTGGCTTCATCTAGGGGTTTGGTGAACAGATCAGCAAGCTGAAGATCGGTGGGAATGAAATGTAGCTCAATGTCTCCTTTGGATATGTGATCCCTGATGAAGTGATATCTGATATCTATGTGCTTGGATCTGGAATGAAGAACAGGATTGTTTGCAATAGCTATTGCACTTGAGTTATCACACAGAATTGGGACTTTGGAGTAGATTTGAGCATAGTCCCTTAGTTGGTTTCTCATCCACAGGATCTGAGCACAACAGCTTCCAGCAGCTACATATTCAGCCTCAGCAGTAGAGGTTGACACAGAGTTTTGTTTCTTGCTTGACCAACTTACCAGTTTGCCACCAAGAAGTTGGCAGCTACCTGTAGTACTTTTTCTATCAATCTAGGAACCTGCATAATCTGAATCTGACTACCTAATTAGTTCAAAACCTGAATCTTTGGGATACCAAAGACCCAGGTGCAAGGTACCCTTAAGATACCGAAAAATCCGTTTTACAGCCTTCAAATGTGATTCTTTTGGATTGGCTTGATAACGGGCACATAGACAAGTAGCAAACATAATGTCCGGTCTGCTAGCAGTTAAGTATAGAAGAGAGCCTATCATTCCACGATAAAGGGTAACATCCACAGATTCACCTTTAAGATCAGCAGCGAGTTTTAAAGGTGATGCCATGGGAGTTTTCATAGGAGAGCTATCTATAAAGTTAAATTTCTTCAGAAGGTCACGAATATATTTACTTTGGTTTATAAAAATCCCTTCTGAAGTTTGTTTGACCTGAAGGCCCAAAAAGAATGTAAGCTCTCCCATCATGCTCATCTCATATTCACTCATCATGAGAGAAGCAAACTCATCACATAGTGATTCATCAGTGGCACCAAAGATGATTTCATCAACATAGATTTGGACAAGAATAAGATTACCTGAGGTTTCCTTGATGAATAGAGTGTTGTCAATTTTACCTCTGAAATAACCATTCTTTAAGAGAAAGTTGGCAAGAGTGTCATACCAAGCACGTGGAGCTTGCTTGAGACCATAGAGAGCTTTGTCTAGTCTGTACACATAGTCTGGATGAGCTGGGTCTTTAAAGCCAGGTGGCTGTTTCACATAGACTTCCTCAGCAAGTTCCCCATTGAGGAAAGCACTTTTGACATCCATCTGAAAGACCCTAAAATTTCGGTAGGCAGCATGAGCCAGAAAGATTCTTATTGCTTCAAGTCTTGCAACAGGGGCAAATGTTTCATCATAGATAATGCCTTCTTCCTGTCTGTATCCTTGAGCAACCAGTCTTGCCTTGTTTCTGATAACTGTTCCGTCTTCATCCATTTTGTTTCTGAAGATCCATTTGGTTCCAATGATTGTCTTCTTTCGGGGTCTGGGAACCAATCTCCAAACTTTGTTTCTCTCAAATTGAGAAAGCTCTTCTTGCATGGCAGTGATCCAACATGGATCTGAGAGAGCTTCACCAATCTTTTTGGGTTCAATAAGAGAGAAAATTTACATAGAGACAAGTATTTCCAACTCCTCTACGTGTTTGGACACCTGCTTGTTGATCACCGATGATTTGATCTATGGGGTGATCTTTGGTCCATTTTGTGGCTGGGGGCAAAGGTGATGGAATATTTTGAGTGAGATGAATCGAAGTAGTGGGATCAGTGGTTCGGTGGAAGGCTGGATTTTCGGTGGTAGGGGTAATAATGGAGTGGGATCAGAGGTTCGGTGGGAAGGAGAGAGAGAGATTTTCGGTGGAGATGCTCTTTGATTTGGTGGTGGCTTTGGTGATGTCACGAAGTAGTTTACTATGATGATGGACAAAAAGGTGGTGGATGATGATGTCACGAAGTAGTTTACTATGATGATGGACAAAAAGATGGTGGATGAGATTGGTTAAGAAGAAGAAAAAAATGGAGGGATTTTGTGAGATTGGTTTGCATGGTGATTCGGTAGGTTTGCATGGTTAGGAGATAATAGATGATGATGTCATGAGAGTAAAGAATTCTAAGGTTTTGTCAACTTTCTCACTTGTCCACATAGATCCATCTGCCCAGCTCAAAATCTGCAATCACAAAGAATTTATTTTCCTAGGTACCCATTTGATGGTGGGTCCTTTTGGGTTAGAAGAAAAAGAATTGGTGTCACTTAGATCAGTTCTTTCTTTCTGACAGTCTTTGGCAAAATGAAAAGTAGCACCATAGATATAGCATTTTCTATGAGGAAATATCATTTTAGAAACTTGACATTTTTCCTTACTTTCGCTCAAAGAATTTGATGAGGTAACAAAGAATTGGGGTGCAGCTCCTAAAATTCCTTTTTCAAAATTTGGGAGGACAGAAATATTTTCCTTTGAATTGGACATTTTGAGCCTCACAGATCGGGGAAAAAATATCGGTAGTAGAGGTCACATAGGTATTTTTTTTTTAAAAAAAATTGGAGGATTTCTTTTTAATAAAAAATCGGCACCCAGAGACTTTCCTTTTTCAGAGTTAGAAAGATATTTTGTTTAAGTTGAAAGAGGAGGAGAAGCACTTAGCTGATACAAGAGCAGTTGAGGAGATGTGGCCTTCTGGATCATCCATGTCATTTATCTTGGCCATGAAACAGACATTTGAGGTGTCATTCGCTTTCAGATGTGGGTTCATCTGCCAAATCATGAGTTTTAGCAGGCAGACCCTTTCCTCTTCTGACAAGTCTTTCATTTCTTTCCTTTTCTCTCTTGTATTTTTCCTTGTATCTTTCAGCCCGGTCAGAATTTGCAGAAGAGAGGTGTTAGCTGAACTTTTGGGAATCATATTTGGATCTTCCCGATTTTGAGGAAAATCGGTCTGAGGAAGCAGTTCTAGATCTTTCAAGGTGTTTACTTTTGCTCTCGGAAGCAAAATGACTCTTTTTACCACAGTTAAAACATTTCTCATTAGATTTGTCCAAAGAAGAGTGTTTGGAGAGAGAAGAGGATGATTTTCTACCAAACTTAGATTTTCCAGAAGAGGGGTGATATTTGGATTTAGAATACCCATCCAACATGGCCATTTCATCAGATAATTTATCAATTGAAGTTTCCTCACATTCATCCTCAGCATCACTAAGATATGCCTCTGAATGGTTATTGGAATCTTCTTGACTATCATGGTCAGAGTCAGATGGGTAGGAGATTTTTGGAATACACTTAGTCTTTTTGGAAGAGTCACTTAGGAGAGCTAGAGGAGAGCTCTTTATATCTGTGATGACAGATTTCCTTTGCAGCTTAGTCTGCTCATAGTTGAAAAGAGTTCCATAAAGAGAAGTGAGAGGCATATGATCAAGATCCTTGGTTGTCTTTATACAATTACAAATATTTTCCCAAAAATCAGGAAGACAATCCATAAACTTGCACAAGATTTCCTCATTGTCATACACTCTACCTAACAGCTTTAAGTCATTGAGAAGACTGTTAAAGCGGTTATAGTAGTTGGAGAAAGATTCTCCTTTCTCACAAGAAAAGAGTTCATATTTTCTAATAAGAGCAATTTTTCTGCTCTTTTTAACTTCATTTGTACCTTCATACAAAACACACAGAGTGGACCACATTTCTTTGGCAGTAGAGAGATTTACCAGAGAGTGGTACACTTCATCAGGAAGAGAGAGAGCAATGATAGTTCTAACTTTAGAATCAAGAGACACAAGCCGTTTTTCCTCATCAGTATATTTCTTAGGATTTTTAAGAATGTAACGACCAGTAGCAATAGATTTTTCTTCATCAGAGGAATCATCAGAATCATCTTTGTCAACAACTTTCTTACCTGATATCTTGGTTTCATAGCGAGACCAAACTTTAGGGGACTATGGGTCCCTCACTGAGAATGGTTGGATATCTACTATCCATTCCTTCCATGAAAAGCATCATCCGGCTTTTCCACAAAGAAAAGTTGTTGGAATTAAACTTGGGAGGTTTGGCTATAGAGCCGTTTTCAGAAAAGGTGTTTTGAGAAAAAGCTTCATTTTTGGAAGAAGAAGCAGCTGTTGCAGATCAAGTTTATGAATTAAACTTTCTGCTCTGATACCACTTGTTAGTCCCAGATGGCTAATAATAACAAGAACAGGTATTGTAGAAGGGGGGGTTGAATACAATACACAATTTTTTCACTTAATTTAATTTTATTATTGAAAATCTTTCAACATGAATTACACATAGAACACATAGAACAATTAGATTGTTGCGGAAAGAACAGATAAAATCTATTCTAACAATCTTCACAAAGTAATACTGAAAACTAAATAACTTCTAAAACACAAAGATTGAAAGCTATAAAATTCAAAGAGAGAAAGGAGTAGAATATCTTGAGCACATAGTAAACTTCAAGTCTTTCTGGATCTTGGAGAGATTCAAGATGTCTGTACTGCATGAGAGGTCTTCTTCTTTTTATAGTGAGGATGTGTGTACTGAGCATTAAATGCTTAGTACGAATATCCTCCAGTTACTTGCTACGTACCAATGGACTTCTGAAAAGTTGATAAGTCACAATCACCTTTTCCTTGAAACAAGGAATAGAATGCCCATGCTGAATCTTTTATTGGAACTAGGAATAATACCATGCTGGTCTCCTTGGTGTGTCTTCCAAGACAATATCACTTAAGACTTTATATTTTCTTCAAAGAAAATCTTTTGACAAAGGATCCCACCGATTTAAGCATCATCATCGGTGGGATGATTCTTGGCAAATTTGATTTTGTATCATAATAATTTTGCTTCTCATTTTGTCTTTAAGGAGTACACCACCGATGAATGCTTTGAGATATGTGACACATCTTTGAAGAAAAGCATCTTTGAGACTTCTTGAGATCCCACCTATTTGAGAGTCTTCATAGGTGGGATATGTTGGCCGACCCAGAGATAGGTCAGTGGAGAAGTGTCCACCGATGTGTGAGACAACCATCGGTGGACAATGACTTGCATGTATTGATAAAGAGTCTCTTACTTCCACAATGAGAGATTCTTCAATCTTGACTTTGGTTGATCTTTGACTTCACCAAACATTTGCTATCTTGTACAAGTCATTATAAAGAACCATGCTAAAATATTCTAAGTAAGATTTAGAGGAAACATCGGTAAGTCAATTTCAAATCTTCGGTGACCCAACAATATATATAATATAAATATATAAAATATAAAATATTTTATTTTTATTTTATTTTAATAGAAAAAGAGCCAAAAAATGTAAAAAGACGATTTTGCCCCTAACTTAACTGGGATTTAACTGGGTTTTAACGGAGTTACTGTAGCTAGGGACCGCTTTCAGAGCAAAATAAGGAGACCATGGACGAAAAATGTCGTTTTTGAAGTTTAGGGACCACTTTCGGTGATTTTGGTATACACCAGGGACCAAAATTGTAGTTTACTTAATCCATAATCAATACCCTTAATAAACTTATACTAATCTATACATGAAATCAAAATCTTATTCAAACTTGTACAAATCCAAAATCAATACCCTAAACAAACTTATACTAATCTATACATGAAATCAAAACCCTAAACACATTTCTAAAAGCACAAAATAAATACTTGTCTGGAGCTCTCTCTTTCTCGATGAACAGTTGAACACCAAGCATATCAATTAATCTGACATCAAACGAACACGAACATATCTATTGTGATCTCAAACGAACACCAAACACACCTGTTAATATAGATTAGCTAACCTAAACGAATTTGACAGGGTTCCCCGTGAAGAACAGAACCACAAGGATTCAAAAACAAATATGGATATGTGTTCCAACTTAGTTTTGTACATGGGTAGGAACAAAACCGCAAACGATCCAAAAATATGAAGAACATAACATTAATCGGCCTCATCTTTTGCATTTGGGTTTCCACGTGCTTCATCTTCGAAAAAAGGGGGTCTGCATCATCGAGAAGGGAGGGGGTTCTAGAAAATCATACTCAAATACTTCTCATTATTACACAAACAAAACAATACAAATACTAAACTAGTTACAAGTTATTAAAGAAATAACTAGTAAAGAATAAGAACCCTAAAATAAAGAGAGGAAATATGTAGCTTTAAAATAGAGAAATGAAAATGAATCTCATTAGTCTTCAAGAGAGAAGACTACTCCTTTAAATATATGCCTTTTACAATTCCAACCCCTGAAGTTCTTCACATTTACTGCGCTAACCTCCATCTTTCTCCATATGTGAGGCGCCATCCACAAGCTCCATCTTTGTACCCTTTTAGCCCTTAAACTTCAGTTCCAATCCTTGTTTCCTTATCTACTTCTGAAATATTACAAAACAAGTCCAAAGTCAAGATTGCAAAACATTAATATATTTCCAACATCCGCCCTCAATCTCGACCTTTGAAAAAATCAAGCATTCTCATTTTTGAACAAAAAAAATTGTGTTGATTTATTCCAAGAGATTTTGTAAAGATATCAACAGTATTTTCAGCAGATGCAATTTTAGAAACCTTTAACACACCCACACTAATCAGTTGTCGAACTTGATGAACATCAATTTCGATATGCTTAGTGCGCTCGTGGAAAACAGGATTATAGGCAATTTGGATTGCTGATTTATTATCACAAAAAGATTTGACGGGTGTCGAGCACGACAAATAATAATGTCCTAATACCTCAAATTACAACCTAAATTGTAATAGTGGTAAGTATGGTCGATTCCACAGGGATTGGATGTGAACGATGTCAAGTTCCTACGCTTTATGTAATTGGGGGTGGATTAAGATATTTAAACTAAACATACTTGAAATAAATAAAAATAAAAACTGAAAACAATAATAAAAATAAAACCGGCAATGAGTGTACACCGCTGATTTGGACTGTGTATCATGGACTTGTTCACAAAAGCATTTTCTCATTTTATTCCAGATTGGCCGTAAGTGTCGA
This sequence comes from Saussurea involucrata, assembly GCA_033807775.1. Lineage (NCBI taxonomy): Eukaryota > Viridiplantae > Streptophyta > Magnoliopsida > Asterales > Asteraceae > Saussurea > Saussurea involucrata. The sequence goes on from CM066320.1 coordinate 166,285,884, forward strand.
CACGAGCCAAACACTCCGCTTATCCTTATAATTAAACTAGCACCGGACGCCGGACGAATTAGTTTCTAATTGATTAAGCTAATTTCTAGTTACGAACATAGAAATAAACCTACCAATTGCATTAGAGTTTAGATAAGCACCAATCCTAGCTAATGATTAGAAGTCGAACCATTTAAGCTAGATTAGGCAATTCTACAACACTAAACAATTAATTTGGTGGTCAATTGATGTGTTGTCTTACCACTTCACAAAACACGGAACAATTACGGATTCCACGTCTCGTCTAGCAATTCACGATTAGGTTAATTGATATAAGGGATCCAACTTAAATCAATAACCTAACAATGATGAAACCTTTGAAACAAGAATTGCATAAATAGAAATCAAATGATTTTAAGCATCAACAAGTCTCAACACAATCCCAATCAAATGGTTACAAACTCATTGTGTGAGAAGAAATATTAACTAAGAAGAACAAATATTAAACCTAATCTAAGATACCTAATTAATGAAAGGAAATACCAACAATTGCTTCCCTCAATCGTCTCCTTGTTCCTCTCTCTGATTTCTGGCCGGATTCCCCCCCAAATGACGGTTTTTGGTTGCTTTTATACCCCTAAAATCGGAAAACCGCTCCAAAATTGAAACCCACGTTTTTGGGCCTGGAAATAGACGAGCGCGAGTAGGGTCGCGCGAGAAGGGGCGCGAGGCACTAGAATGTTGAGCAACAGGGCTTCGCGCGAGCGACGGCGCCGGAGAACTCGCGCCGGACATTTTTTTTCCGGTGTCTTGCCGCTGCGTTTTCGATTGCTGCTGTTGTCGTTCCTTTTTTTTTCAACGTGCTGGACATAGGCTTCTCTAGGCTTTCTTTTGTTCTTTTTCTTCTTTTCTCATGGGCTGCAACTTGGGCTTGGAAATTCCACAAATCCCTTTTTTTTCTATTTTGATGCTGCCAAACAAGACAAAAGCAAATTCCAAACCCATTAATTATTTTAAGCATTAATATGTGTATTTTAGGCATCTAGATAGCAATAATTATTGGGTAAATTGATATCAAAATATATGAAATATATCACTTATCAAGATTTACAGGCAATAAATGTTTTATATGTAGATCATCTAAAATTTTCAAAATCCAAACAATTTCACGACCAGTTGCAGCCACTGCACGATATTCAGATTCAACGGAGGAGCAGGAAACAATATTTTGTTTCTTACTTCTCCACGAAATCATGCAATTTCCAATAAACAAACAATAATCTGTGACAGACCTTCGAGTAGAGAGACACTTACCCCAATCAGCATCTACGAAACCTTTTAAACAAAAATTATCTGACCTGGTGAAGCTGACACCTCTTCCCGGAGAAAGCTTTAAGTATCTAAGCACTCTAAGGGCAAGTTTCAAGTGAGATTGTCTAGGAGCATGCATAAATTGGCTAAGGTAATGGACAACAAAAGTGATGCCAGGTCTAGTAGCTAATAAATAAATTAACCTACCGATTAACCTTTGATAACCAGAAAAGGCAGACAAAGGAGGATCGCGAGAATTGCTAGAATCAATAACCACCAAATTCATATCCATAGGTGTGCTACAAGGTTTACACCCAAGATATCCAAAATCATTAAGCAATTCTAAACAATATTTCCTTTGTGAGATACAAACACCATCAATGCAATCTAAAATTGCAATACCCAGAAAAAACTTCAATTTTCCTAAGTCTTTTATAAGAAATTGACTCTTCACCTGATCTTTTACTTTATTTATTTCATCTAGTCTATTACCAGTCAATACAATGTCATCCACATAGACTAATAATGCAAGAAAAACAAAACCAGAAAATTTAGTAAAGATAGAATAATCACTTTCACTTTGAATAAAACCACAGTCAATAAGGCAATTAGACAGTTTAGCGTACCACTGGCAATTAGACAGTTCAGCTAAAAAGACACAAATACTTGTGTGGTTGTGTACAAACATTAAAAAGAATAGTATTGGTTTGACAACATAATGCTACAATGCATCACCACCAATTTCAGATCAAGGATTTCCAACACACTTTGATAACAAATTTAATTTAATCATCATTTTAATATTTGACTCTAAAGTTCTTTTAACAAATGACAGTTCTTAGGTTCAAGACTCTCTAACCCTCTATACTCGATGAATTAAAACAAAGATTAATATTAATATAACAAAATTATACTGAAAACCTTTACTGTAGTTCAACCCATGAATTGTGATATATTATTAACATGTTTTAGAAATTGCAACATAACCAGGACACAGTTTGAAGTCCCAATAACTAATTCTAACAGGTAAGTAGATGGACATCTTTACAGAATGACTAGTAAATCTAGTATTCAACTCTTATACATCTCTCATATGCCCCTGAAACACATGATTTACCTCCCAATGATGACTATGTGGGGATGCGGACGCTCCAAAGGGAACATCAAACTTTTCTTTTTTTTTGCAGACGATACAGTCTGAACATATTTAGAAGTGTAAGTTCAGAGTTTGTTTCAAAAAACCGTTTGCAATTCTATGTGATTTTAAACGTGTTCGTAACAATTGCATAGTTTAGATTTATGATCATACAACACAAGTCATCAAAACCAAAATAAACTCACTATGTCCCACCCAGAGGTGGTGTCTGTTTGTGGGATGGGGGTGGGACCTACGCAAAGAGTAGAGCGGTTGTTTTCATGCATACTACAATACAAGTGAAAAGTTTATCTGTTTGAAGCTAACCGCAACTAATTGGTTCATCATATTCTTGTATTATCTCTCCCGAAGACCAGTGTCGTTGCCCAATTAATTGCGACATAGAACCTGTTCCTCCAGCTCAGGACACGTGTCAAATAAGCCGAGCGCCAAATCAGCCAGCTCACAAACCCTGCCATCGAGACTCCCTTGGCATCCTGTTGTAAACACCGTGATAGTTACTATAAAAGACCAAGAACATAACGTTGTCTAATGTTTTTTCAAGATTTTACAGGGGTATGGTGTTTTACTTTTCACTGTCTAAAGGTAAAACTAACCTTTTAATTTTTTTTTTTCAAGATTTTACAGAGGCATGGTGTTTTACTTTTGACGGTCTTAGGTAGAACTAAAGTTCTAATGTTTTTTCAAGATTTTACATGGGTATGGGTGTTTTACTTTTCACTGTCTTAGGTAAAACTACACTTCTAGTGTTTTTTCAAGAACTTATAAGGTTTAGGTGTTTTACTTTTGAGTAGCTTAGGTAAAGCTAAACTTCTAGTGTTATTTCAAGATTTTTACAGGGGTATCGTGTTTTACTTTCGAGTAGCGTAACTGCGTAAGTAAAACTAACCTTGTAACGATTTCTTTTTCAAGATTTTACATGGCAAGGCAGGGTGTTTTACCTTTGACTGGCTTAGATCAACTAAGGCCTTATAGCGTCCAACCGACGCCATGCTTCCAAGATGCTTGTAAACAAATGGATCTCCAAGATCAGCTTCGTTTGCAGCACGAGACTTGCCTGCATTTTGCTTCCCAATCTTGTTATTGAACAAATCCACAAGATATTTCCCTTCTCTTTCGGCAACCTGTTTGTTATTCCCATTAAGCATGTTTCGCTATTCCAAAGATGCCGAATTTGACTTTCTAAAGTCAACCCCGATTAATCTTGAAATGAAAATATTAAGCCAACCTGAGCTAGAGCAGGAAGAACCTGCCTTCCTGTGTGTTCAAGAAAACCAGCACAATCTCCAAGTGCAAATACATCTTCAACTGAAGGAACCCTTAACCATTCATCCACACCAATCCTGCAACCAGATTTCTCAAAATAATTAAAAAAAAAAAAAAACGCAATACATTTCTTCACGTAATTATGCCAAAATGCATCAAAATGCAACAATGTATGGTTTAGTTTCTATTTAGTGTAACAATTTTTTTTTTCTTCCTATTTTGTATCATTTTGACCCGTAAAGTACTGATCTTGGAACATTCAACAACATGCATACCCATTTTAATGAAAGGTTTACAGCAAAGTGGACGATAAACTTGACATCCATGCCATCAAATGTTACATGATCAACAGGTAACCGGTCAAATGGATAAAGAATATGAAATTTTGAAACTTCTTTTACATTTATTGAGAAAAAATAAACATTTTTACACTATAAGGAACTAAGGCAAATTTCGTTGCATGTAATGCGTTTTGCTCTACAATTAACTCCACATTAGAATAATTTTCTGCAGAAAATGGGAAGATATCATACCTTCCACCCAGAGATTTAGGAAGATTCAGCGATTTTATGAACTCAGAAGGACCAACTCCAGTCGACCACACCAGAAGTCCGTAAGGTACAACACTCCCATCGCTAAGAATTAGTTTTTTCGGGTGCACTTCTTTGACAAGTCCTCGAACAAGACGAACACCATACTAATATGTGACATCTTGTTAGATATATCTAAAACATCCAATGAAGGTGGCATTCAAAGCTTTTTAGTTCGTTTAAACCATTTTATGGGTTCTATTTTTCAGGCTAAATGAATGGAGTAGTAGTGATGCTGTATAAATTTACCTTTGTTAAGTGTTGCATTGCATATTGCCGCAGTCCAACATCAAACGACGACAGAATTTCATTTGCCTGTTGCAAAAACACGAGGCATATTGTACTAAAACAGCATACCATGCTTACGTAAACAAAACGAGAACAATAAATTACCTCAATGAGGGTGACACGAACGTAGTTTTTAACATGGGCATAACGTTGACAAACATCTCTAACGATAAAATCACTCAATTCACCACTAAACTCTACTCCGGTTGGGCCTCCTCCAATAACGACGCAGTGCAACATTCGCTCCTTTTCTTCCTCAGATACGCCTGAAAAAGTCTCATCGCTTTATTCCGAGTCTTTCTTACAAAACATTACTCAATTTGCAAGAGTGTGTGCGAACAGTTGGTATGAATAAAGATGCATATAGTAAACTTGTTACCAGGGTTTTCAGAGAGCATCAGGTTCAAAAGAAGTTTCTTCCTTATTTCTTGAGCGTGATGAACCTCACGAAGAAAATATGCATGCTCCTTCACACCCTTTATGCCAAATGTTACTGGCTCAGATCCAGAAGCGATTACAAGCTTGTCGTATGCAACTTTAAACCGCGAAGGTTCATGAGGGACTCCATTATCACTAACTGTCTCACAATACACCTGTTTAATCACAACACCACATCAGTTACAATAACCTCAAGCTGGGCTTTTAGATTCGAGCTTTATTTGACAAACTAGTTGATAAACTGTTGGCTAATAAGCTAGCTGTTAGTTGATAAACTAGTCATGTTTGATAAAGAAAACATAAAAAACTAGCTTATAAGCTATATGACAATGTAAAATAACTAAAAATAACATGTTGACATATTAATTTGAAAAATATAAGGGCCATAATTGGAAAAAAGAAGTAGAACAAAACGTCTAGAGCTTTTTGAAATGCTACTGGATAGTGGCTTTTCAAAAAGCTAGTTTCTGAGCAACCAAACGGGACTTTTTGAAAAAGCTCAAAAATTAAGCTAGCTTATGGTCGCCAAATATGGTCTTGACACAAAGCCGTAAAGGTCAAAAGGCAAAAAAAAAACCAAAAACAGTCATGTGTAACATCGTGTGTGCTTGTGTTTATAGATGTGCTTACTTCATGTTTATCTGTATCAATGTGGGTGCAGGAAGCAAGATAAAAGTAGGAGTTTGGATCTTTCGCCAAAGCAGTCTGAATACGCCCAACAGGCTCAGCTACAGAACGAAATTCAAGAGTTCCAACACAAGTTGATGCAAGTAAAGGTGTGAAAACCATGTGATTCCTAGGTGAAATGCAAACAACATCGTATATCGTGGTATCGATCCCTTTAAGGAATCTACATGCTGCCCAACCAGTACCAAGAACAACGACTCTAGGCTTGTCGCCTGCTTTAGTCGCTTCAAGACTAGCGTACTGAAAATTCTCAGGTTCTGAATCAGAATAATCCTCAGATATCCTTCCTGCATGACCAAATCTATATCCTTGAATTGCATGTGTTCCCCTGCTGCCCTCAAAATTCATATGGTCAACTTTTGTTTTGCTTTCTAAGTACAACATCTTGTTAAATGTTTTAGCATTCAAAGTTGAATCTGAGGAGCTGTAAGAAGGAAGATCGTTGTTATTTATGTAGCGGTTAATGATGCCTGTTCCTGATGAACGTCTCCAGTTTCTTGATATTCTAGCAAACGCCATTGCAGCCGAACCACCTTTGAAAGCACGAGATCGTAATCTAAAGTTTTTCTGAAAAATGTAATGGCTGAAGATATGAGTTTGTTACAACAGTAAAATGGCTTCGGAGACTTTATATAGGAAACATAAGTTAAGGTTTTATAGAAAAAACTGAAAGAAAAGACAAGTTTTTTATTAGCTAAGCACTGGTCCAAAAAACATATGGAAATACAGCATGCAAATACAAAAACAAAAAATAACATAGATTTGCTCATCAATTGATGGTAGCTCCAAGATATTATTGTGAACTTTGTTAAGGTCTAAAGTTGGCCACCCTTATTATTGCAAGGTCAAGAAGGGCGACCTTCTTATGCAGTTTTGAGAATATGTGAAACCCCGTTAGATTACTTTTTATGCAGTGTTTAAGTGAATTTCATATGCTATGTTTTCATTTAACATTTTGTTGTTTTTATGTGTACCACTTTTAGTATAAAGTTAATAAATAGTCATACATGTATTAGGGCCTCCAAAAACATTGGAATCTCCTTTGTGCCGAGTGAATGGCAGGTTATGTCATTGCGCGAAAAAGAAAAGCTTCAAAGTGTGGATTTCTAGGTCTTTCTAATGAGATCTTGCAAGTACGAAACTAAAGCCAACAAGGGTCAGGGTTGATTGGTTGAATGTCGATATTAAGAACTAACTCCACATCTCAAGATCGATAGAACCGGATACAACCGGTGTACCCTGTTTTCTTGTCGCTTCATTGATGCAACAAAAAAAAAAAAATCAGCATTTAGCAATATGTTTGTGTTGATATAATGATATTTACTACTCATTATGATCATAAGTTTCATATAAATTTTCACATCACCTGAACTTTGAGAAAGAAAAGAATCTTCACTTCACAATGCCCTGCCACTTACACAAGAAAAATAATATTATTAGCTTTAATTCTTGTTCAGGCAATATCACAAACACTTAATGGTCCATACATTAAAATCTGGGAATATGAGATAGAAATAAGAATTAAAGAACCAAACAATCACATTGAGAGATAAACAAAAACAAAAGAACAAATTTATAAATTATGTAACATCTACATTGAGAGAGAAAACTCAAAAACAACAAATTGTTGAAGAAATTTCCGATCTTTTTCGCTGGATCAACATATACATTGAAAGAGGATATGATGGTGAAAAAGGAAAGAAATATATCAGCAATTAAGAAGACATTTGAGTATAGGTAGAATGGTGTTTCTGGGTGTGAGAGATAGATGTTGAAGAAGAAGATGAAGCGACATACCTGAAAAATGGTGGTAGTAAGAGGAGGAAGGGTGTGTGGGTTTTAGAGAAATGCAAGAAAGGCCACGCCCTGACTTTTGGGAGCAAAACGCAATTTGATGCGGTTAATGTTTCTTACTTGTTGCCCACGCTCATTTTGGTTTCTACTTTTTTTTTTGACATCAATATTTTCAAGTTTTCTTTAGAAAAAAAAGTTATATAGTAAACTCTACTTTTGGTCCTTAAGGGTGCGTTTGGTAGGGTGGACAGCATGGGACAGGACAGGACAGGACACACCTGTCCCATGTTTGGTGCGACCAAATATAGAACTAAGTGGAACTATCATGGGACAAGTGTGTTCTATGCTTACCCCCTAGAACTAAGTGGAACAAGGATTTTTTTGACAAATATACCCCTTCTTCTTCTTCTTCTTTCTTTCCCACCACCACCGCCACCACCACCACCGCCGCCGCCACCACCACCGCCACCTCCACCGCCACCGCCGCCACCACCGCCGCCACCGCCACCACCGTCGCCGCCACCACCACCACCACCATCGCCGCCACCACCACCATCGCCGCCACCACCACCACCGTCGCCGCCACCACCGCCGCCACCACCGCCACCACCGCCACCACCGCCGCCACCACCACCACCACCGCCACCACCACCACCGCCGCCGCCACCACCACCACCGCCGTCGCCACCGCCACCACCACTAAACAAATCACTAGGGGTAAATGGGTCATTTAACCGGTCATGTTCTGTCCTGTCCAGTCCTATTTATGTGTTACCAAACACTGAACAGCTGTCCTGTCCTGTTCTGTCCTGTCCTGTTCCATCCTGTCCCGTCCCATCCTGTCTGCGTACCAAACGCACCCTAAGGTATATTGATTTCTTTGAAACATAGACCTATGGTTTCATAACTAGACTTTTGGTCCTCATGGTTCCGATTTTGCTCTGAAACAAGGACCTTGCCACTAACTCCGTCTAATGTCATCGTTAGTGGCAGGGGCATTTTCGTCAAAACACCTTTTTCCCTCAAATTTTAACGATACTTATCTGACATTTGGTAACTCTTCGTCTTCATCATCTCACTAACTTCACACTTCATATATTCACACTGAGGTAAAACCCTCATTCGATCGAAGAAACAATGGCGAAACCAGGATGGGTTTTAAGGAGGGATTTAGCCAAAGGATTTTGCCCAAGTGATGTATATGGTAAGAAAACATTCATCTCTGTTTTTCCATTTTTGAAGCAAACATTCTTGATTGATGTCACCTATTTATCTTTTCTGTTGATGTTCTATACAGAGCTTTACCCAACATTGATAACAGTAAGGATGAACCATGGAGGTGCCTTTACAAGCTTTCCTGGAAGAAGATACGAGAATGGTAAGACTGATTATGTTGATTTGGTTAACAGAGAAGGATTAAATGTAGAGGAGTTTCATTTAATGGTGTTAGCATTAGGGTATGATAGACATGAAATAAAGTTTTACCATTTCTTGATTCCTGAAAGTGATCTGGATACTGGGTTAAGAGGTTTAGGTAGTAACCAGGATGTGTTAAACCTCTTACAATATGCCCCTGCTATAAAACTCATTGATGTATTTGTGGAACATGGTAGGGCTAACCTGTCAACCCCAAATCAAAGCATGGATCATATAATTCATAGCTTTGATCCTTTCATTAGGTTGGACTCAGAGATACCAGAACAGGGGGGTGAAGTGAACTTGCAAGAGGAAGTAGGCTTGGACAATGGCTTAGACTTGAACCAGGGGTTGGACTTGAACCAAGGGTTGGACTTGAACCAGGGAAGTGACAACCATGATGATATAGAGAGCCATAATAGTAATGAGTATGATGAGTTTTTTGAGTTAGATGATGACTTGGAGGATTATGTAGATAGTTATGTGGACTGGTATGGTGTAAATGGAGAGGGAAGAGAAAGTGTGAATGTGGAGGGTGATATTGATCCTTTTGAGGTTGATAATTTTGAATCAGGGGATGACAATGGCAGTTTGTGCAAAGGTAGGACCCAAACACAGTGTAAGGAGGTTGACTTTTATTTAGGCCAGACTTTTGGTAATAAATCAACCGTTACCAACCTAATCAAGCAGCATTCAATTGAGACTAGAAGGGACATAGTGGTGATAAAAAAATGACTCTTCAAGAATTAGGGCCGTTTGTAGCGGATCATTGCCAAACTTAAAGGAGTCCAGTGGGTCTGGTAAAGGAAGAAATAGTGCTTGGAGAAAGTCCAACGGGCCTACTTGTCCATGGGTTTTGTACATATCATGTTCACAACATGAAGAAACCTGGACTGTGAAAACCTATCTTGACACCTATAAATGCTTCCAAACTAGGGAGGTTGGTATGGCCACTGCACAATTCCTGTCAAAGCACATAACAGAGCAGATCAAGATAGATCCAAATATGCCATTGAAGGCAATTCAATCCCACTTATCTGAGAAATTTGAGATCTTTGTGTCACCTAGCAAGGCAATGAGGGCAAAACAGATGGCCATGAAGAAGATCTGTGGAGACTATGGGGTACAGTACCATCACCTGAGGGATTACCTATCTGAGGTAAAAAGATGCAACCCTGTCACAACAGTTAAGATAGAAGTTGGGGAAGAACCCAATCCTGCTAGTGATACCAAGAAATTCAAAAGGGTATACATATGTTTAGGTTCTTTGAAGAGAGGATTCAGGGCAGGTAGAAGGGATCTGTTGGGACTAGATGGTACTTTTATGAAAGGTCCATTTTCAGGGCAAATTCTAACAGCAGTGGGCATTGACCCAAATCAGGGCATATATCCAGTCGCATATGCCATAGTAGAGGCTGAGAATACAAGTTCATGGATGTGGTTCTTAGAATGCCTTGGAGATGACCTTGATCTTCAAAGAAATTCCAACTTCACTTTCATTAGTGACAGACAAAAGGTATGAACTTATTTCCTCTGTTTTCTGGTTTTCAATTTCCTCTATTTTTGTAATTGAATTGTATTCTGATTTTTACACTATTTTGAAAATATGGCATTCTTCCAGCAATTGCCAATTTGTTCCCTTCTGTTGAGCATAGATACTGCCTCAGACATATTCATCAAAACATGAAACAGCAGTGGAAAGGGAAAGCATACAAGGATCACTTATGGCAATGTGCAACAGCCTCCACTGTCCCATAGTTTAAAACTGCAATGGAAAGTTTGAGAATTTTCAATTCAGACTGCTATGAATATTTGAACAAGATCCCCCCTCAATCCTGGAGTAGATCACACTTCACAAGTATATTTCAACCTATTTTTACTTTGGTAACTATATATTTCAACTTGTTTTTACTTTGGTAACATATTTCAACCTGTTTTTACTTTGGTAACAGGCAGGTGTCACTCTGATGTGTTATTGAATAACATGTGTGAGGTATTCAATAGATAAATTGTTGATGCTAGGGATAAACCAATGTATTCATGTCTGGAATACATTAGAGTGTATCTAATGAAGAGGATAGTGAATGTATGCAAAGTGATAGAGGGTTGTGATGGCCCACTGACCCTAACTGCAAACAAAATCTTGGAGACTGTCAAGAAAAAGGCATCCAAATATCATGTCTTGTTTAGTGGAGGAGATAGGTATCAGGTATGTATACTAAATTATAGGTTATTATGCTTTGTGTTAATGGTATTTACTGGATATGGACTGATTTCTTTCCTGTAAAATAGGTTTCTGGCCCTTGGAATGACCAATGCATAGTAGATGTTAGAGCAAGGACATGTTCATGTAGGAGGTGGGAGTTAACAGGAATTCCATGCAAGCATGTTGTGGCTACAAACCGGAACATGGGAGAAAATGGTAATAATGTGTTACCTGAAGATTGGGTTGAGCATGTATACAGACTAAGCACATGGAGGGTAGGGGCGGAGCCAGGATTGTAGGTTAGGGGGGTTAGAAGATGACAAACAAAATCAAATTAACTTGTCGACTTAAGGCATTCAAGCAAAATGTTAACGTGAGATATGTGATTTAATGTTTGTTGTCACAAGTCTAATGAGATTTTGAGAGGAACTTTTAGGTGTGATAATTATGTAGATGAGAAGACAAAAATACCATTAATATGGTGACTTTTGTTTGTGAGATGTGAGAAGTGAGATAAACTTTTTATTTTACAAGTTTAATCGAAGCTCAAAATATATTTTTATTATCAAGCTAACATTATTTTATCAAATTTATAACCATAACATGAATAACTGTCAATTTAAATATCAATATTGTATTATATTCATTAGGGAAAAAAAGATTTCATAACTCCATGACGAAAAACGACATCATGAATATATATGATAGAAATTAACATCATAAAATTTTAAATTATATATTTTTAAACTTTATATAGTGATATTAATCTAGAATTAGTTTTTTTTTTTCATTTTTTTGATGTAATAAGTTCCTTAAAAACATTTGCAAATGTAAATACAAATAAGAATGTTTTTGGTTATAAGAACATGGATATAATAATTTTTTATAAGACATTTATAAATTTAAATATCGTAAAATCTTTTTGAGGATAAAGAACATTCAAAAGAAGGACTAGCAATTGAAAAAAACGAACCACTACCGTGACTCGATCCCTGACCACATGCATAGCTTAGTTAAAAATGCTCTAACCACTAGGCTAGCAGGGAAACTTATTTCATATTCCTAATATATAAAATATAAACTTCGCCAGTTAGGGGAGGCCCAGCACCAGCCAACCCCCAACCCCCTACTGGCTACGCCACTGATGGAGGGAATGTATAGCTTCAAGCAGTGGCGGACCCATGATTTTTCCCGAGCGGGTGCACCTTTAAATTGGACCAAATGCCCACAAATTCGCTCAATGTGTTTTTTACCGAATTCCGCCTTCAAGGGATTTTTTTAGATATTTTGGTTGATTTTCGAGGAATTCTTTTGGTTTTTTGTTGATTTCGAAGGAAATTTTCAAATTTTTTGTTGATTTAAAAAAAACTAAGTTCTTTGTTGATATCAAGAGATTTTTTAGTTTTTTTTGCTTGATTTCGAAAGAATATTTCGGATTCCTTAGTACTAAATTAATAAATAGAATGTTCTACAAATTAAAATTAACTAAACAAATTTAACTAAAATCAACAAGACAACAACTATAAAAACTCAAAACAAACAAATCACGGAAATAATGTAAACATAATTGTATAACATTATAACTAATCAATTAAAAACAAAGACTTATATAAAATTCAGGACAAATGACTAATATCAAATTTAGGGTTGATGATTATTATCAAATTTAAGAAAAACAAATAAATCATGTAACCAAATCAATAAAATTAATAATATCATGTATAGAGGACTAACAATTAATTTTTAAATATTATAAAACAATAAAAATAAAAACTCATTGCAAAGTAATAATTGTTCAATTTGATTTTTTTGAGGTTATTTTTAATAAAAATATGTTGTCATTAGAATGAAACAAAAAAAACAAATTTAAGATGAACGGATAAATTGGAAGAAAAAAAGAAAGAAACAAATTTTAATAAGTTTTAACAAAAAATTTAGTTTAGTCCTTAGTTTCAAAATATTTCACAGCATCCTATTATTTCTATAAGTTTCTTTTATTAAAATTTAAGTTTAGTCCCTTGAGTTTCAAAGTATATCATAACATCCTTCATTCCTTCTATTTCTAAAAATTTCATAACAACACTTTAAAAAAGATTATAAAAAGTGAAGCATTTGGGTCTCGAACCTAAGACCTTTTAGAAAGGTGGCGACCTTAACAGGGTTACTACAACCATCTCGGCAGAAGCATATTTTCGTGATAGTTTTCGTATTCACTTATTAAAGAGCACACTTAAAATTAAGCGGGTGCACCACTTTAACGACTAATTTTTTCCCTATTGCTATAATCGATTGAGCGGGTGCACGGGACCCCTCCCAAGTGTTAGTAGGTCCGCCTCTGGCTTCAAGATTGAGCCAATCAATGGAAGCCTGCTATGGGAGAAAGGTGATTGGGCAACAACTTTAATCCCACCAACTCACCATAAACAGGTTAGGAGACCAAAGAAGAAGAGAAAGAAGACACATGAGGAGTTGTTTCATAGGAGTGGGGACACTAGTAAACTTCCTAGGAAAGGGAAGACTGTGACTTGTGATAAGTGTAAGAACCAAGGACACAATTCCAGGACTTGTAAAGGACAAGGAGGGAAATGAGGGAAATGAGGGCCTTCACAGAAAAGGGCATGACTTGAAGTTTGTGTTTGTGTGTTTTGAAACAATTAGACAAAGTAATGGTGTAACACCCCGCTTACAAGGAGTGGCTCTGATACCAAGTTGTAACGTCCCAAAAATTACAAGGAAATTTAAAATTTTTAAAACATACAATTCATTATAAAACAACCATGATTTAATAATTCACGTCTTAAATAAAATTTACGTCATTACTTCAAACCATCAACAAAGTTTATGCAGCGGAAAATTTCATAACTAAATTCAAGGGTTCAAAAGTGAAAGTTTAATAATATTTAACACTCCGCGCTCCATGTGTGTACGGTCACGCCCGACTGCCGCCCGCACCTGAAATAACAACACATTGGGAAAGGGTAAGCTAAACGCTTAGTGAATTCAATCACGCACGTAGGTAGCAACCCCACGCATATCGCCCCTACTCGCAAGTAGGCAACATCACCATTACCACAAATATCAAACCACATAATGATTATTAAATGAGCACGAACCTCGGTCCCACCGAGTACACAAAATACATTAAAACAAGCTCAGTCCCACCGAGCCCTCGGTCCCACCGAGTAAAAATTGTTGTACTAGCTTAGTCCCACCAAGCCCTCGGTCCCACCGAGCCCCTCAGTCCCACCGAGGTGTACACATGCATATATATATTCCACATACGAATCTAATAAATCACAACCAGTTATCACATCCCATCTAGTTCACGTAAGCACATAAATACACGTAATCACACGTAACACAAAATAACGACATACATGAAATTCCTAACTACGCGGTGAGAGAACTCACCTCAAGGCTAAGCAACGTGCTCACGAAACGCAACACCAACCCGGCAATCTTCTTCACTTTCTCCCACCTAAATACGTATAAAAAGTCAACGGAAAGTCCCGACCCATAACACGTTTACTAGTTTTCAAACGACTAAAAATTCCAGCTTTTTATTAGAAATTACGGGTCTGTTCGGGACCTGATTTACCCCCTTAAAACTGATAAATACAGAAATTAAAATTCATAATTACGAAGTTCTAAGTCCTACGGTTTCAGGGACGTATCGCACGCGTCCTAACGATTTTTCTATAATTTACTATAGAATTTACAAAAATGTTTCGCAGAACAGCGAACACCCGGACCCTTCAGTACAACATGGCAACTTCGCCCTAGCTATGGTCCGAATTGGTCTTTCCGCAAAACAGAGGAAACTTAGTAGACTCCGAAACGAAACTTTTGGCACCAGTCCCATCCCCAACCGACCTTCCAAGCAAAAGTTATGCGCAAAACAAAACAGGGACAGAAAGCTGGAAGTTTTTCGGACCAGGCTGTATAAACAGCCCCATACGGCCCAGCTACAGGCCTAAACAGACTTTCGGCAAAACACGAAAAACTTTCCTGACTCGATTAGTGAACTTTGTCCACCGATTTCATATCAATCCGAGCTACGAGTAAAAAGTTACGGTCACGACAAAACAGTGGCAGAAAATCGACCTTCACATAAAATGACAAATCACCAATTTGCGACCACCTTTTCACCTAGCTAGAGGCTGAACCAGTTTTCCGCTAAAACACGGAAAACGTGACCGACCCCGTACTGGAACCATGGGTACCAAGTTTGGCTCAATCGGAGTTACGAGCAGAAAGTTATGGTTCATACAAAAACAAGGCAGATTCCAGAATTTTTACATAAAATGATAAACGGTTTTTACGATAGGCTCGGCGGTTTAGGGTTGCAACTCCGGTGGCGTTAGGGTTCCGCCGTGGAGGACTTAGGGTTTAGCCCCGCCCACTGCCACCTCCGGCAGTGGGGCACGGCGGCGGCGGCGGCGGTACTCCGGCGACGGTTCTCCGCACGCACTTGCCGCCCCATTCTCGCACCACCTCCCTCTATACTCTCGATTGCTAAACCATACAGCCACATACACACGTATACCCAGCAGCACACAGCCACCGCCGTCCACCCACGGCCACCGTAGCGGCGGCGGGCGGCGGTGGTTGCCTCGCCGGAAAAACGAACAGGAAGAGAAAAACGAGACGGAACATAGGAACGGCTTACCTTTCGATGTTTGCTCCTCCTCCCTCGACTTATCCGGCGAACGGTGTGGTGGTGGCGACCTCCGGCGACTGGAAAACCCTCCGGAGACCCACTCTCTCTCTCTTCTCCGGCCCTCTCTATCTCACGATCTCTTCTCTCTCACTTTCTATCTCTCTCGGCTCCCACCCTCACGATCTCTTCTTCGGCAATGAAAACCAAAAGAAAACCACAAACAACAAACCAAAGGGGCTGTTTTGCTGCTGCCGTTTGGAACCGACGAGAAGAGGAAAGGGGGGGGGGGGGTCGGTCCCCCTTCCTTGGCCGTTCAAACCACAACACAACCCTTTGTCCACATTTGACCCCTAGGCTTAACACTTTGACACTTTTTGGTCCCTGAATTTCCATAAAAATGCAAAAAGGGAGTAAGGTTTGCCATACCTAACATTCGAGGTCTCTTTGACAACTTCCGTTAAAGAGACTCGCTTTTTTAAAAAAAATAAATACATTAAGGATTTTAAAAACCATACCGGGACACGGGCTTTACAACTCTCCCCCGCTTGAATTAGACTTCGTCCCCGAAGTCTACTCCTGCAAACAGCTCCGGATAATTCTCTCGCATCTCCGCTTCAGGTTCCCAAGTCCACTCGGAACCCTTTCGGTGTCTCCATTGAACCTTCACCAAACCAACAACCTTGTTCCGCGAGGTTCTCGTCCTCCTGTCAAGAATAGCAACTGGCTTTTCCACATAATTAAGCCGCTTATCGATCTGAATATCTTCGAGCGGTACTACTGCAGACTCATCCATCACACACTTCCGCAATTGCGAATCGTGGAAGGTGTTGTGAATCAAGTTCAGTTCCTCCGGTAACTCCAACCGGTAAGCCACTTTCCCCACGCGGGCGATGATCCGGTAAGGCCCAATATAGCGAGGCCCTAGCTTCCCCCGCTTACGAAACCGGATCACCCCTTTCCAGGGTGAAACCTTCAACAATACATAATCACCCACCTGAAACTCCAAGTCGGATCGCCTTTTGTCGGCGTAGCTCTTCTGTCGACTCTGTGCAGTAACCAAACGATCCCGCACCATCTGAATTGTCTCGGTCGTCTTCAACACTATGTCAGTACTCCCTAATACCCGATGCCCAACCTCGCCCCAACAAACGGGCGTCCTGCATTTCCTACCGTACAACAACTCGTATGGCGGCATGCCAATACTAGAGTGGTAGCTGTTGTTGTAGGAAAATTCCGCCAAGGGTAAGTACTGATCCCAACTACCTCCAAAATCGATGACACAAGCCCGAAGCATATCCTCGAGGGTCTGAATGGTTCGCTCGCTCTGCCCGTCCGTCTGTTGATGAAAGGCCGTGCTAAAGTGTAACCGTGTACCCATCTCCGACTGGAACTTCTCCCAAAACCGAGAGGTAAAACGAGTATCCCTGTCGGAGACAATCGAAACTGGCACCCCGTGCCTGGCCACGATCTCACGCACAAACACCTCCGCGAGCTTCTCCGCCGAGGAGCTCTCCCTGATGGCCAAGAAGTGAGCACTCTTGGTCAGACGGTCAACAATCACCCAAATGGCATCATTCCCACGGGGAGTTCTCGGGAGTTTCGTTATGAAGTCCATGGTAATCTCTTCCCATTTCTAAACCGGGACCTCCAACGGTTGCAATTTCCCATGAGGCCGTTGATGTTCCGCTTTGACCTTCCGGCAGGTCATACATACCTCCACACACCTACCCACATCCCGCTTCATGTCGGGCCACCAGTAACCTTCGCGCAAGTCCCTGTACATCTTTGTAGCCCCCGGATGAATCGAGAACTTGGACTTATGCGCCTCATCCATTAGTACCTGCCGGTTCCCACCGATGAATGGAACCCACACCCGACCATGTCGAGTTAACAACCCCCGACTATCACGAACAAAATTCGAGATTTCCCCCGACACTCTTTCCCGCTTTGCATTTTCCTCCAAGACAGCCACCTCTTGGGCGCTTCCTATCGACTCCAGGATAGGTGTAATCACTGTCAATCGCTGACAATAACCCCTCAATGGCTCACCGACCGGATGTCGGCTGAGTGCGTCCGCGACCACGTTCGCCTTACCCGGGTGGTAAAGTATCTCGCAGTCGTAATCCTTAACCACATCGAGCCACCTTCGCTGACGCATATTAAGGTTCTGCTGATCCATCAAGTACTTGAGGCTCTTATGGTCAGTGTAGATCGTACACTTGACACCATAGAGATAGTGCCTCCAAATTTTAAGGGCAAACACTACCGCTCCCAACTCCAGGTCATGAGTCGGGTAATTTGCCTCGTGAGGCTTCAGCTGTCTAGAAGCGTAGGCTATGACCTTGCCACGCTGCATAAGTACGGCACCCAAACCCTGATGTGAGGCGTCACAATATACCACCAAATCCTCCATGCCTTCGGGTAAAGTTAACACAGGAGCCTCACACAACCGCCTGCGTAGCTCCTCGAACGCCTTCTGTTGTTCCTCACCCCAACTGAAAGCAGCATATTTCTTTGTCAATCGCGTCATGGGTAACGCGATCTTAGAGAAGTCCTGAATAAACCTTCGATAATACCCCGCTAATCCCAGAAAGCTTCTCACCTCCGTAGGAGTCTTCGGCACCTCCCACCGCATCACGACTGCAATCTTAGCTGGGTCAACCATAATACCATCCTGATTCACGACATGTCCTAGGAACTGGACCTCTCGTAACCAGAATTCGCACTTGGAAAACTTAGCGTATAACTTCTCTCGCCTCAATACTTCCAACACTTCCCGAAGATGCATCTCGTGCTCCTCCTTGGTCTTCGAATACACCAGAATGTCATCGATGAACACAATCACCGAACGGTCCAACATCGGACTACACACTCGGTTCATGAGGTCCATGAACGCTGCAGGTGCATTGGTGAGTCCAAAAGGCATCACCACAAACTCGTAATGACCATATCGCGTACGGAAAGCCGTCTTTTCGGTGTCCTCACTCCTGACCCGCATCTGGTGGTACCCCGATCGTAGATCAATCTTGGAGAACCATGAGCCCCCCTGAAGCTGGTCGAACAAATCGTCAATCCTTGGCAAAGGATAACGGTTCTTTACCGTAAGCTTATTCAGCTCTCGATAGTCTATGCACATCCGCTGTGATCCATCCTTCTTCTTCACGAATAAGATAGGTTCTCCCCACGGCGAACAACTCGGTCTAATGAACTCCTTCTCGAGTAGTTCTTGCAGCTGGGCGTACAGCTCTTTCATTTCCGGTGGAGCCAGGCGGTAGGGTGCCTTGGCCACCGGAGCAGCACCCGGAATCAGATCGATTCGAAACTCCACCTGTCGTTCAGGAGGTATTCCCGGTAACTCGTCGGGAAACACATCGGCAAATTCCCTCACGACTGGCACATCTTCTGCAGTCTTCTTCGCCTCGTCAACACGCGTATCTATCACATACGCTAAGTACCCCTGACCACCATGCTGAAGGTGTCTCCGAGCCCTCGCCGCGGAACATATTGCCGTAGACCGTCTGGACGAGTCTCCCTGAACCAACAGTTCTCCCCCGCTTGGGGTTCTAACTCGCACTTGTTTGTGACGACAAACAATCTCTGCATCGAACTTATCCATCCAATCCATGCCCACAATCACACAAAGCTCCCGCATAGCAATCGGGATCAGGTCAATGGGAAACCTCACCCCTGAGATCTCTAAGGTGCACCCGCGAAACACGTCTGTGACCGTCAAGGTCCTATCATCAGCCACCTCAACAACCAGAGGATAACTCAAGCGTCCTACAACTCGGCCTAAACCCTCGCTAAAAGTGCGGGACACAAAAGAGTGAGTAGCCCCGCTATCAAACATCACAACTGCAGGCACCGAATTAACTAGGAATGTACCTAACATATAGTTCGACCACAAATAAATACATGACATGGAATGGAAAAACAAAAGGAAAGAAGTAAGGGATATACCTGAGACCACTTTAGGCGTCGCCTGTGCCTCATCCACCGTCAACTGGTGAACTCTACCTCGGGCCGCCCTCGCCCCTGGCTGACCAGCTCGACCATCAGTGATGCGCAACGGGGCATTCCCAGGCACCCTCTGAGCTCCACCCCCGGCAGCTACCCCTGCTCTAGGACAGTTGGCCCTTACGTGGCCCGTTTGGTTACAATTGAAACAGACCATTAACGGCGTCTTACAATCCCGGCTAAGGTGACCGGGTTGGCCACACTTAAAACACCCCTCTATTCTCCTTGCTCCGGTATCACGGGGCTTAAACCCGCCACTGCTAGAACCCGTGCGCGTACCTGTGAACCTCGAGCGCTTCGGCACTGCCGAGATGGGCGTCACTGGCTGTGCCGCCTTCCGCTTCTTAGCTTGGGTCTCCAGCTCAAGCTCCCTCCTTCGAGCGGCGTCCATCATGGCGGATAATGAAGTGTACTGTGCCGTGCTAACAAATTCTCGGATCTCCGTGCGTAGCATATCTTTATACCTTGACATCTTCATCTCTTCCGAGGCGGCATACTGAGGACAGAATAATGCCATCTCGGTAAATTTCCTGTTCATCTCTTTTACCGTCTCTGTTGTCTGGGTGAGCTCTAGGAATTCTTTAGCGATTCGCTCCATCTCTACTGGCGGTACATACTCCGCACGGAAACGAGTGACAAACTCGTCCCAAGTCAAAGTAGTGCGCTCGGCAGGCGTCAATGCCGTGGCGCACCAATCCTTCGCGCCGTCACGGAGTAGATTCACTGCAAAACGGACCTTTAGGTTGTCCGGGCAGCCACTGGTCAAAAATGCGAACTCCATGTCAATACCCATCGCATGCTGATAATCGGATCCAGGTCTCCCTTAAACTCTGGCGGGGAACAGGCGGAGAGGTCCCGGTACTGGAACTCTCGGTTACGGAGATGACCCTCCGCCGGCAGTGGAATAGCTGCAATACGCTCCTCCAGTAGGATCACCACCTCTTCTCGAATAGCGGTGATGATCTCGGGGATCGCCTCCCCGATCGCGTGGGAAACCTCAGTAGCAATCAGTTCCCTAATACTCTCCTCAGTAATCCCTGTCGCGGCTCGCGACTCCGCCGCGTTGTTCCTTCTAGTATTGACCATTCTAGAAAGAGAAATTTCAGAGATATATAAGCACATATAACTCACCCTACCACGCTCATACTCCACTCCTTGACTTCCTCGTGACTCTCCCCGACTCGAGCATGGATCCTGTGCTTCAGATAGTAGGAGCTCTACTACTACCCTTCACACCTATCTTTACTCGTTTCGAGTCCTGTCCCGGGACATTCAAGTAGTTGATTACCACAAATAAACACATATAGTCAATCCAGCCCGTACAAACACCTCTCCTAACTCCCTAGAAAGGTCATATCACCCACTATCCCTTGCTAACACGGAAACCCCACTAACCCTGACGAGTCGCCTCGTGAATGCACGGTCGTATACAGTGTAAAACCAGATAGACGTTCAAATAAGAGATTCTATCCTAGAACGGTTGGACTCAAACAAGAGCTGCGCAATAGAACTAAATCTAATATTCTAAGGCTATTCAGTTCCTACTGCATACAACCTAGAGTGCATTCGCTTAACAACCTATCAAAGCTAGCATGAGTTCCTATAAGCGATAAACCAGCATACGGTACCATACAGTTCACATAAGCAATCTAGCATGCATACATTATACCTGAAAAGCAATAGATACACTAAGTTCCTTACCTTCCCAGCTGGCGTCGGCTGACTGTACACACTGCGCCCACGATCGCCGTTCCCAAACGGGTTTTCTCTTTTCATTTAAAACAAAGATTTTGATAAAAGAATTTAAAGATCTCTTAGCCGCAACTTGAGACCAAACACACCGAGATGTGTTTGATTCACTCAAGCCGTGCTCTGATACCATTTGTAACACCCCGCTTACCACGACACAATATTGTCCGCTTTGCCCCACTGGCTCACGACTTTGTTCTTGGCGACCTGGCAAGGACTTTGCAAGCACTTCCCAGGAGGTCACCCATCCTGGTACTACTCCCACCCAAGTACGCTTAACCACAGAGTTCCCAAGGAACCCGCATGCTTGTGGCCCCAAAACGCGTTGTGTCTGGTAAGGCCAAGGTTTACTAATATACCCAACATCTCTCCTGTCCACGGCCGATGTGGGATATGCCTAAGGTGTTACAAATGGTTTGGTTGGTATGTATGGTAGTTATGGTTTGGTTGTATGGTTGAAACAGTTAGTTTGGTGGTTTGGTGTTGGTTGAAAACAGTTAGTTTATCTGTTTATGTGTTAGGTTGGTATGTATGGTATTTATGGTTGAAACAATAGCTTTGGTTGGTATGTATATTTTTATGGTTTGGTTGTATTGTTGAAACAATTAGTTTGGTTGTATGTTAGAAAACAATTGGTTTTGTGTTATGTTGTGTCCCAAAACAGAATGGAATTGTATGTGTTATCTTGTTTTTGTGATATGAATATCGGTACCAAAACAAGTTAGAGTTCTGTTATGTTGTGTACCAAAACATGTTTGGTTTTGTGTCTTGCAGATGACCAAAACAGGTTTGGTTTTGTGTCTTGCAGATGACCAAAACAAGTTTGGTTTTGTGTTATCAACAAAGGTACCAAAAACAGTTGGATCAAACCACCAAAACATTCACCTAGTTTTATAACAAATACGATATCATTACAAATAGTACCAAAACAGTTACTTTTATAACAAACAGGAGATCATTACACAAAACCAAAAATCCATACATTGTCCACATCATTAAGAACACTAATGTACCATCCCCTAAATGCATACATTGTTCCCCAAAAGCTAACCCATACACAAAAAACAGATCATTTCAAAGCTAAATACATGAAATACACAAATAAACTCCAAGTGATGACCAAGAACAGATTCAACTTCACAATTTCATTGTCTTTCTCTTTGATACATCGTTCAGCTCTTTGCTTAGCTTTTAGTAGCCTAGGAATGACATCAATTGACCTTGAACAAATAGGTGGATCAAACCACCCAAAAAAGGAACACTGCCCTGTTAACAGAAAAAATTAACTTTTATTAGCTAAGCATAATTAGTTACAGAATATGTAGAAATTGAGAACAGTGTACCATTCTTCCACATGTAAAGAACCTTCGACCAGGATTTGCGGTGGTCCATGATGTTTTTACAGCTGATTCACATCCACAATAACATAGCACCATGATGGAGGGAAGAAGAAGTGAATGAAGGGAAGAAGAAGGCAAACCAGTGTTGAATCGACCAAGAAGGAGGAAGGTGAGAGTTAACAGAAGTAAATGAAGGGAAGAAGAAGGCGGGTTAAAAAGGAGGGAAAAAGGTGATTTGACGAAAATGCCCCTGCCACTAACGATGACATTAGACGGAGTTAGTGGCAAGGTCCTTGTTTCAGAGAAAAATCAGAACCATGAGGACCAAAAGTCTAATTATGAAACCATAGGTCCCTGTTTCAAAGAAATCAATACACCTTAAGGACCAAAAGTAGAGTTTACTCAAAGTTACACTTTCTCCATTTCAAAATAAGGCATCATTTGATAAATATAAACTATTTCAGTAATTTATGAGGAGTTTTTTTATGATTTTTTTAAATTATAATGTCATAATGTTAATTACTTTTCTGTTCCAAAATAAGTATCCATTTTACTATTTTTGTTTGTTCCAAAATAAGTGTCCACTTTCAAAAGTAAATTCTTACTATCCCACTGTAACAACCCGGTTTAAAAGATAAACCAAACATACCAAAACACGCATGATTAAATATCCCAAAATTAAACGGCTCCAAAACGTCTTACAAAAATGCTAAGTTCAACGGTTGGCGGAACAACCGGCTTACAGCTGAGAATAAATATAAAAAAGGTAACTATCCAGACATTTAACAAAATCTTCATATCCGCGCTCTTCATGCCAACTCGAACCTCACAGCTTACCCTTACCCTTATTTAGCGGCTCACCTGAAAGGTTTTTAGTTTTGAAAGCGAGGGTTAGACCATAAGGTCTAGTGAGTTCCCTCAATACAAGGCCACGCCATAAATTAACACAATTTATAAAAGAAAGTTTAAAAGGAAGTTTATACCAAACCATCACGAAACACGCTTAACATGATATGCACACAATGACACATACTACTGGCACACGCTATAGTCACACACACCGTGACAACGTAATAGGGCACACACGCCCATATATGAAACAAATTCATATATATAGATATCATGGGACACACCCCCCATTTCACACCATATCCATAACATGTCTACACACTTTGTAGTTAAAAGCAGTTGATATGTATGCAGTTGAATACATGTATAAATAATCACACTTGTATAAGATTTGGGTTTAGAAAGACTCACCTGGCGATTAACGTTCCTTCTCACCGAATAACACCCTCCTCAAACCGCACCTAAAACACATCACGCGCACTAGAGGGATAAGGCACTCAATTAACCACCAACATAGGCTCTCGGACAGGAAACACTATATGGTTACCTTTCTAAAACACTAAGGATCTTGTGGATCCCAGATTCAATAAGCAATCACAATGAAATCAACACAATAGCATTATACGTCATAAATCTCACTTGCATTATGATGAACAGAAAGAGTAATAGGCAGAGCCGTACAAAGTATTCCGGAATAAATCTAAATGATCATTAAACCCTAACTACGGGATTATGCAAACTATTTATACCCACATGGTATTTACACAAAATGTCATATTTAGTCCATATACTTATTCCACTAACGTGACCTAACAATCTCCCCATTGGAATTGAAGTTCGATGTCACGCCAGTTAGGGACATATCGCTTTCGAATAGCGAATAACATTTCAAAGCGCCGAATGGAGTTTCTGAACTCTAGTCGTTCTTCGATTGCTTTGAGAAGATCTTCAGCTAGATATTTCCTAACGTTGACGTAGCTTTCTGGCGACGCTATCTTTTCTTCTTCAATAATCTTCTTCAGCTCAGTCTGTATCTTCATCAGCGTTCCCTCGCTAAACTTGTGCACCTCGCTGATTCTCATGAACCGTTTCTCCCCTTTGTTGTTCAGATACACAATGTCTATTTCTGGCTTTGAAAGAATGGAATGTACCTGTATGTCTTCGGGAAGATTCAGATTAGGCTTCAAAATGTTGATCTTCTTTTGGTTGCTTTCTAAGCCCAACTGAAAGTCGTTGATGTAGGCGAGCGTAATCGTGCACTTCATATATCTCTTGAGCGTCTCAAGGGCTTTGGTGACGGGTAACGGTCGGATGGTGTGAGTCTTTAACTCTTTAAGCAGTACCGGGAAGTCGTTCAGGTATAGATGCCTGAAGTCGGCTTCCGAGAATGTCCATTCATTTCCGTCGTCCCGTTTGACAGTAAAAACTGGGAACCATATGCTGAGAACTCTGTCTGACACAATCTCCACTATTTCTGTAATCCTGTGTCGCGTACGGACCTGGGAGACCATTCTGCTGCGCTTTATTACCTCCAAATATTGTTTGCGGACTGGATCTTTGAGAAAAGATACCCCATGACACTTTACAGGGTCAAGTGGCCTGATCCAGTGTGCAAAGATTTTCTTCTGTGATTCCTCCAGATAAGGAACCAATATCCGGACTCGTTCCCAACAAACTGGTTGAGCGGGTTGAGGTGGAGCCGATATCGGGTCTGGAGTTGGAAGCTCTGAAGTACCTGCAGTGTCGTGTATATCAGGCTGAATAGTCAATACCTATTCGCTCTGGAGAAGGAACTGGTCATAGTCGTCGTCGTTCATAAATTCGTTTCGTCAGTAAAATCCCACAAAGAATCTATCTCTGACTGTATGGCTATTATGGCTTTGTGTCTCCATTCTGTCTCTAGTTCTGGATCGCCGGCAGAGTCCTCATCGATCAATTCCAGGACTGGCCGCTCCGGAACCGTCAGCACTAAGATGTCTTCTGATTGACCCCCGGGCTTTTCAACCGTTGGGTCTGCTGACTCTGGCATTGTTTCCCTGACCGGTGTAGAAATCTCCATGTCTTGAACCATTTATGAGTCTGTAGGCTGTTGCTGTGATTCTGGTTCAGCTGGAGTGACAGTTGTAGTTTCTGTTGTTGCGGTTGACAGCTCGGTCAATCGTAGTCTTTTCTCCCCCTCAAGCTGATCAGGATCGTCCTGATCATCATGTCTTCTCTTTGAACCCTGTACCTGACCCTTACATGTGTCTTCAAGGCTGGCAACCCTCTCGGTTAGAGCGTCGAGGGCCTTCTTTACTTCAGTCAAGGTCGCTGTAAGTGTATCAAGTCGGGCATCTGTTGGAGTAACCGGGGGTGGTGGTTGGGATTGTGAGCGTAAGATACTCACTAGATCAGCTTTTGATGAGGCGTCGATGTTGGACTGTGAAAGTAGTTTATCTAGAAGGGCGGCTTTGAGAGCCTCGATGCTCATATTCTGTATGCTCGGGGTTGGAGTTGGCGGCGGCATTCAGATCTGGGGTTGCGCTGGGGGAACATCTGTAGCCACGCCTTTACCCGCGACGACCCTTCTGATAAAGGCCATATCATCGGATAGCTGCTTCATGATCGCTGTTTGGATAGCCTTTAAGGCGCCGTCCATTTGTTCCTTAGAGACGAACTCCGGGTGACTAACACCGGTGGCACTTAGCCTTTCCGTTGTAGTAGCTGTGGTGGATTGCACCGCAGTACCGCCTACGTTCACAGTTGGCTTGATGGTAGCCGTGGTAGGTCTTTCGCCCTGTCCTTGCAAGGTACCGAAAGGTAGACTCACTCTGAGCGTTCCGGTCGAGGCACGAAGACTCTCGACATTAGCAGTTGACACTTGTGTCCTAGCCAAAGGAATAGGTTCGGCAAAAGGATCTAGACTCATATGTGCATCGAAGGAAGTCGAGAACCGGGGCTGGTGTTCTCTGATTTCAACACCGGAACTCTCCAAGTGAGAGACCAGTGGCAGTTGTGCTGAATCCCCGTGTAAAGATGAAACCGTTTCCTTTTGAGAGGAAACGGAGTGGCTAGGTGGGGTGTGCAGTTGCGTCACTAGGCCCACGACGTCTTCTTTAATATCCTGTTGCAACGGATGCAACGGGATAGCATATGTGGCGGCGTGGAGGCTGGTTGGGAGCAACCTATGAAGATTTCTCCATCACACGCTCACTCTCATTCTTTTTCTTACTTCTCCGTTCACGTACAACTTCACTTTCCTTTTCTTTTTTGACTATTTCTCCCTCCGCTCTCCTTGTCTCTCCAAATATGGCTTCGGGGTTGGGAGTGTCATCATCATCATCGTCATCATCCGACTCTGTAGCCTCACTACCGAATTCCTCTGACCCTTCTTGAGCACCGAAAGCCGAGCCTGGTTGAGACTCGGATTCGGAACCTGATTGGGAGCCAGAGGCGGAACCGGAAGCTGGTCCGGAGGCTGAGCCGGGCTCGGAGCTGGAAGAGGAGGCTGCCTCTTCAGCGACATGTTCTCGGGATACACCTTCCACCTCCACGTCATGTAGAGATGGATCTTCGTGTCTAGGTGGAGTCGGTGTACGTGGGGGTCTAGACGAACTAGCTTCGCGTGATGACCTGGAGGCACTGCCCACGCCTGTTCCCCTCACAATGTTTTCTCTCGTCACGCCCCGTCCGAGAGCCCCTGCTCGTCGGACCCCTCTTCCTCGCATACGGGGACCCTTACGTCGCTTGGGTCGCGCTCCCCGGGGAGGTCCTGCAGGATCTGGCTGGACCATAGAAGCGACTAAGTTGTTCTCTTCCCTATAAGCTATCACACTTAGTGCCGTTTTGTCCGTGATAGCTAGTAAGTCAGCAGGTATGACCATGGGTTCTAGGTCTTCAATGACTAGTTTATTCTGAATTCTAGTCATGCGAGTTGAGAGCATTACCTCATGGTCTGCGCGTCGAGGTATTGTGAGGTCGGTCGCCATGAAGTGCGCGACAATAAGCTGTAGAAAACGTGGATACGACAGGAATGTTAGGCGTCGGTTGCCTTGCTTCTTTTGTACTTGCCCGATCAGCTCCTTCCAAAGAATAGCTGTATAGTCGACATGCCGACTGTAGACGACGGCATGGAATAGGCCGAGTAGGTTGACTGTCGTCTGATCAATGCCTTTGTTCACTGCTGATAGACACATGTTCAATATTGTGAACAGCGTGTAGGAATGGCAACGGGCCGGTTTTTAGGGTCCCCGTCCCCGAAACCGATAAGCATCCCCGTCCCCGTAACCGTACCGATCCCCGTCGGGGATGTTATCGGGGATCCCCATCGGGTCCCCGCGGTTTCCCCGATCCCCGTTGGGGAACCCGTTAAGGGTAAAATTCACCGTTACCCGTTGGTTTTCCCCGAACCCGGCCCGAACCCGACCCGAACCGAACCGGAATGAAAAAAAACCTAAAATAGTTCATTCAACCAGATACATATAAATGATATAATCCAAAAACATCACGAACAAAATATCTTAAGTTGCAATGTAAAAGATAACAAAAGTTTAGACAATCCATAACATTATCGTTAACCCAAAAGTCGAAACTCCCCAAACGGACAATCCATAACTCAAAAGTCGAACCTCCCCAAACAGACAAACTCGTTAACCCAAACTTGAATTTTCCTTAGCTTCCTACAAAATAAAATGTTCGATATGAAGAACTAAATAGATAAATATATTATAAATTTATAATCATTCGGTATAGTTAGTTACCTCTTCTACGTCGTAATCATACTCAATAGTCCGACAATATGCTTCGGTCTCATCAGAACAAGTTTCTATATAAACAACACGATAAATTTATCAATAAAAATAAAATGATTAAAATATATAATGAAAATAAAAATTTATACGGTTACCTCGTATTTCATTCAATAGCCAACTTTGAGCACACATTAGAGCCTCCAACGTTTTTGGATGAAGTCGACTACGATGTGGAGTTACCAATCTTCCACCGGTACTGAATGCAGATTCTGAGGCGACAGTAGAAATGGGAACGGCTAAAATGTCTCTAGCTATCCTTTGAAGTGTCGGGTATTTAAACCCATTCGTCTTCCACCAAAGTAGCAAATCAACCTCTATGTCCTTAGGCAAAAGTTTCTCTTTCAAGTAATTGTCCAACTCAGCCGTAACACCTAAGTCATCATGTTGGTTGGCAATTGAAGCAATGTTTGATAATAGTTTTTTAAATTCAACACGATGACTTGCTGAAGACGCTGAACTTAAAGAAGACAAACCACTAACATTTTCATTGTTGTTTCTTACACCGGGATCACTAGATTCATATTCTTGAAACAAAGTATATACCAATTCCTTGAGCTTTTCAATTTCAATCAATGCTTTGTCTTGTCCGTATAACACACCAAAAAGTAACTCCACAAATTTCAGTTTATATCGAGGATCCAAAACCGCCGCCATTCCCATAATCCCGTGTATAACAGACCAATACTTGTCAAATTTCAAAAGCATTTTGGAAGCCATGGTCCTAAAAAGTTCATTAGGAGAGCATGTTGGCGTATATCTCGCACGGGGCGCCTAACACAAGACTTGAAATGATCATGTAGATGTCTTGTACCATTTTTAGAATTCCCTCCCAATTGTTTCTTGCAATAGTTGCACTCTGCCTTATCATTACCATCCACTTTTATCTTCTTGAAGTGATTCCATACTACTGATCGTGCTTTCCTCTTTTTAGACCCCGACTCAACTTCATCATTATCAAAGTCATCATTAGTTTGAGTTTCATCTTGAGTCACTGAATTAATTATAGGTGATGATCCAATTGGTTGACTATGACTGTTTGACGCGTTCATTGAATTAATCACAGGTGTCGATCCAATTGGTTGACTATGAGTGTCTGTATTAGAATCATTACATTGTCTTTCCATTACACCTATAATATGACCTATGTAAAGACAAATAGACAATAAATCCAATAGCAATTAATAAGCATTTGTGAAGAATAAATGATGATGGCTGATCAAAAGGAAAAAAATCTCAGATTTGTATAATTTTGGATATTCTTTTGTGAATCAAGTTTTCTTAAAATTCCAGCAGAAAATCAAACAACATGACGTCTCAACCATTAATCCAAATTTTCTTAAAATCAAACAACATGACGTCTCAAGTTTTCTTAAAATTCCAGCCAATTTTTGCTTACACAGTTCAATCAAAATCAATCCAAAAAAACTATTGTTCCCTAAACCATTAATCAAACTATTTGAAAATCAAAACATGATAATCAAACTACTTGAACATTTGTGGGTGTGGCCGTGTGGGTGCGTTTCGCCATATAAAAAAGTAAAATGAGCATACCGTGGTTGCGAGTTGTGGTCGGCGGTCGGCGGTCGGCGAGTTGCGGACGGCGGTCGGCCTGTATCAGCAAGCGGTCGGCGGTCGGCGGTCGTCGAAGAGAGAGAGATGGAGACGAGATGTCGAGATCTGCTCACTGCTCAGACGAGAGAGATGAGAGAGATGGAGTCATGGAGAGTTGGAGACGATCAGACGAGATGGAGACGATCACTGCTTAGATATCATTAGAATCATATTTGTTTTGTTTAGGGTTTTTTGTTTTTTGGGTCTTTTTGGGTCAGTAAGTAATAGGCTAATAGGACATAACTAAGTAACTTATATTTTATAAGGCCCAACTTTAAAAAAACAAATTACAAATATATATATATATATATATATATATATATATATATATATATATATATATATAACTATGTATAATATCGGGCCGGGCCGGGCCGGTGAGAATGGCCCCCGTCCCCGTCCCCGTCCCCGTTAAAATCCCCGAAACTATCCCCGATCCCCGCCCCGTCCCCGTTAAGACGTCCCCGAACCCGACCCGAAAATTTCGGGTTTCGGTTTTCACCGTCGGTTTCAGGTTTTTTTGCCATCCCTAACAGCGTGTACCAGACCGGCTGTAGATGTATCCTTGAAAAGTGCGATGGCTGTGCTAGCTGGCCGGCATATCCAAGAGCGCGAATATCTCAGCAGAGGACTTCATCAGATACCTGAGCATCATAGGCTGTGCGCCCTTGAATGGCAGTCGGTTCCGGAAGGTCAAGAATCCGTCGGAAGATGTCTCGAGTAATAACGACGTCGGAGTCGCCAATACGGCCTCGAAGAATGAATTGTTGGCCGTGGGCGACAGGTGTGAGGGAGCGCCATAGCTGTTGTACGTAGATGGCGGGAACAGGAGCGGTGGCCGTCAGTGCTCGATTGATCGAGTGAGCCTTCAAAATCTCCACGATAACCGGACATTGGCAAATGAGGTTTGCCGTGTCCAAGTGGTAGTTGTTTGCAACGAGAGGTAGGTTCGGTCCTTCGGGTAGGAGAGCGACAACGCCTTGTGCAGGATTGGATTAGGTTGAGCCATGATGTACATGTGAAGGAGCAATCGAGTGTTGAGTGTTCATGGCACGTGTGGAAGTAAAAAACAAGTCTCGGGGCCCGTATTCTCGGATTTGCAAAACCGAGAGTCGGTACGGTCCAAAACTGAGCACTACTCTGATCTTTACAAGTCCGAGTTGAGTATGTGCAATTATGGCATTAATGTGTGAAACAGATTCCCAAATATCCAAATAGCATAAATTAAACAGTGACCAAACCAAGGGAACAGTAACACATGAACAGTACTTCCGGAGTGTGTATGTTCCGGAGTTGGATCCGGAATCCAAAATGATCCGGAATTACGATGAACAATGCATCCGGAACTAGTAAATACCGGAACACAAGAGGATCCAGAACTAATTTGGTAAATTACCGGAACTATGGCAATACCGGAACTCAATTCCAGAACCGGAGGAGATCCGGAACCGAAAGAGTTCCGGAACATGGTAAGGTAAAATACCGGAGCTATTGGATCTCATTTGCATGGTTTTTTCTCTCTCTAACCAAAATTTTGTCTTCGCCCAATTTGATTTCTGATTACAGATCTGAGTTCATCTCTTTTAGATTAACAAAAAATGTGAAAGCCGCAACTGATTTCGTGCATGGATCCTCCTGATTCTTCCAATTTTTGTACCACTTTTTATGAAAAAAACCCTAAATGTTCTTCCCGTTCAATCTGGTGTGGATATGAATGATTTGAAGCATGAATTTGTTCCTGGAGAGTCGTTTAATCCTTCTGATTGCTATTCTAAACAATTTGAT
This sequence comes from Saussurea involucrata, assembly GCA_033807775.1. Classification (NCBI taxonomy): domain Eukaryota; kingdom Viridiplantae; phylum Streptophyta; class Magnoliopsida; order Asterales; family Asteraceae; genus Saussurea; species Saussurea involucrata. The sequence goes on from CM066320.1 coordinate 166,317,816, forward strand.
CTAATTGATTCTTACAATAAGGAGAATCTGAATTCCTCGATGAACCCTAATTTGTCGACTGAGGTTTTTTCTAAATCTCTATCGTTCAAACGGAAGCAAGAGCGCAAAGAAGTTCGTAAGAGGGAATTGAAAAGGATTCCTATTCGCAAAGATGCTTGTTCGATTGGTAAAACATCTCATGATGATCTAAAGCATAAACCTAAATCTGCCATGGACATGGATATTTCGAAACATACTCAAATAGTTGCTGATGTTCAAATTGATGATAGTTCTATTAATGTCAATCCTCCTGGGTCCAATTTGAATCATCTTCCATCTGATCCTGTTCCTATTGATCCAAAAGGTTTGGAAACTGTTGTTTTAGATGCTACGACTAAGGGAGTTGGGGTGGATCTAGAACATCTCATGGATAATTATGTGATCAATTCTGAAGCAATTGTTAAGAATTTGATTCAGGTTTTTGATACGAAGACAGGTAACTTTCCTACTGAAATGGGGTCTGGTGCTAGTAAGGATCATCCTATTATCCCTAAAAATGGAAATGGTACTACCAAGGTGGGTGATACAATAATGGTGGATGAATCTATGGGAGTGAAGGGTGATACTGGTAATGTGGATAAGGTTTTTTCTGAGCTGGATACTAACAGAAAAAAGATGAATGATGTGGAGATGTTGGATGGTAATAGAAAATCTAATGGTACTGACAATCAAGTTCAGGGGACTGTTTTTGCTGCTAACAATACAAAACTTGGTGAAAGTGGTGAGGGGAAGAAACAAGTCAACATGTGGAATAATAGGGGGATTACTTTGGCTGATAAAATCAAGGGTAACACAGATAGAAAAATTGTCCTAAATTTCAAGCCCCCTGTTACTTTAGAGGATGGAAGAATCGCTGTTGGGTTTTCAAAGGAAGTGATCAGTGAGGGTGCTAAATCTAATGCTTTGATGTTAATTGCCCATTTTGTTGGGGTAAGCATGCCATATTTTGTGGTTAACAACAATTTGAATAGGATGTGGAGAAGATTTGGATTAGTGAATGTGGCTTCCAACTATGAAGGATTTTACCTGCTGAAATTTAACAATGAGGAGGGCATGAAATTTGTATTGGAGAATGGGTCGTGGATGATTAATGGGGCTCCTCTCTTTGTGAAAAAAAATGGGAAATTGGAGTATGTCTTGGTAAACCAGAACTGAAATCTCTTCCCTTATGGGTGAATTTATATGGAGTACCACTGGAGGTATGGAATGCTAGAGGGTTGAGTGAGCTTGCCAGTTGTATTGGAATTCCTCTAACCCTTGATAGAGCTACTAAGGAGAGATGTCTTAAACAAATGGGAAGGGCAGGTTTTGCCAGAATATTAGTTGAGGTTTCTGCTGATAGATGCCTGCCAGATGAAGTTATTGGGCTAATTCCAACTATAGAGGGTGGGGGTGAAAAAGAGGTCCCTATAAGAGTTGAATATAACTGGAAACCAACTAGATGTGCACACTGCTGTGTTTTTTGGCATACTTTTAGTAATTACAGTATTAGGCCTCTGAATGATGTTGAAAAGGCTGCTAAAGCTAAGAAAGATGAAGCAATAAAGGTCAAAATTGATGGGGATGAGGGTTTTCAAGTTGTGGGATAAAAGAACAGGCCTGTTCAATCTGTGAATAAGTCTATGGTGAACCCTCAATTTAGTACCAAAGCTTGGGTTGGGCAAAGATTCTATCCTCAAAGACAAGGGATTCCTCAAAATGGTGGTAAACAGGGGCAGAATGGGGATAATGTGAAATCTGGACATAAAGGATTTAATGGTATGATTAAACAGGGGCGAGTTCAAAAGGAGGGTATGACATGGCAAATAAAACAAGGGCAAGGATCAAAAGGTAACTTAACAGAAGGAAAGGCAGAGTTAGCAAAGGGGATTTTTGAGCAGTTTGGGAGTGTGAAAGAAATTGGTCAATCTAGTGGTTCCAAGCAGACAAATGGTGTGTTTAATGGGGTTTTTAGTTCTGCACCTGTCTTAAATTCTAAAGCTCAGAGGAATGTGCAAAATTCTACCAGGGTTGCTAATGATAAGGGGCAGGGAACAGTGGGAAAAGATGGTCAAGGTGATACTGTTATGGGAATGAATGCAAAAGGGAGTCCTCAGAAGAAAGGTCTAAATGTTCAAAAATCTCTTAAAATGGAAGGGCAGGGGGACTCTGTTTTATCAAATAATCTTTTTGATGTTCTTAACTCTTTGGATGATGATAAGGAGGAACAAAGATGGATTGATGAAATGGAAGAGGTTAGTTCTTATCTTGATAAAGGCATTTTTCCTCCTAGAGATGTTCTTCAGAAATGGTCTAAAGACCAAATTTATTATTTCAATTCTGTCCATTTTGGGGAAGATGTTGATGTGGATGAGGAGGCTCCTTACTTCATGAAATTTGATAAGGATGACTGGAGAAGAGGTGGGGATAGATGGGTGAAACCTAAAATTAATTCCAATGTTTAAAGCTGCTATTTGGAATATAAGAGGCCTCAATATGGTCTCTAAAAGAAAAGAAGTGAAGAAGTTAATCTTGGATAATGGTCTTGATATGTGTGCTGTGGTGGAAACTAAAGTTTGTGCCAATAAACTGAAAGGGATTTGTGATGATTTGTTTAGGAATTGGAATTGGATCTCTAATAACTCTGTGTGTAGAGGTAGGACCAGAATTATTTTTGGATGGGATCCCTGCAAAGTTAAAGTGGAGTTGACTGAATTTTTTGAGCAAGTTATTCACTGTAGAATTCTCCACTGTGATTCTAAGTAGAGATTTTTCTGCTCATTGGTGTATGCTGCAAATGACACTTCTGACAGAAGGGTACTTTGGAATCAACCCAGTCTTCACAAGAGATTAGTTAAAAAAGAGGCCTGGATTATCATGGGGGATTTCAATGTTGGTTTAGATCTTAGTGACAGTTCCAGAGGTTCTTCTACTGTTACTAGGGGTATGATGGATTTCAGATAATGTTTGGAGGATTTGGAAATGGATGATATCAATCAGTCTGGACTCAAGTTCACTTGGATTCAAAAACCTATGTCTGATCAAGGTCTTAAGGGTCTTTTCAAGAAGTTGGATAGGGTCCTTGGTAATGATAGTTTTTTGGAAGAATTTCCTACTGCCTATGCTTCTTTCCTTCCTTTTGGATTATCAGATCATAGTCCTAGTTTGTTAATTATCCCCAGATTGGCTCTCTTTAAGCCAAGGCCCTTTAAGTTCAATAATCACCTGGCTGATAACCCTAATTTCTTGTCGGCTTGGAATAATCACTTTAGAGGGTGTCTCATGTTCTCTATAGTCTCAAAGCTTAAGGTTGTCAAGTCTGATTTAAGAAAACTGAATGTGGAGCATGGAAATGTGTTTGACAATGTTAAGAAACTCAGGGAGGAAGTTTGTTGTGCTCAAAGTAATATTGATCTTGAACCTGAGAATGGTGAGATCAGATTTGAAAGTGCTGTATACATGAAGGCTTTGAAAAGAGCTCTTATTGATGAGGAAATGTTTCTCAGACAAAGATCCAAAATCCAATGGTTGAAGGAAGGAGATGCTAATTCTGCCTATTTTCACAGAGTGGTCAAAGCCAGGAATAATAAAGGAAGAATTGAGGAAATAGAAGATATGAATGGTAACAGGTTCATGGGGTCTGCTGTTCCTGAGCAATTTGTTTCTTTAGGAACATTTTGGGATCAAAAGAGGATGTTCTTCCAATTTCTGATCCTGAATCCCTCTTTACAAGAAAGCTCACTAATGAACAGGCTGATTTCATGGTGAGAAATGTGTCTGATATGGAGATAAGAAATGCTATTTTTGATATTGCTGACATAAAGGCACCTGATCCTGATGGCTACTCAGCAAGATTCTTTAAAAAAGTTTGGCCTGTGATTGGTAATGAGGTTTGTAAAGCTGTGCAGCAATTCTTTTTCAATGGGAAGCTTCTTCGAGAAATAAATGCTATTGTGATCTCTCTTGTTCCTAAATCCCAAACTCCAAAGTGTGTGGCTGATTTTTGCCCTATTGCATGCTGCAATGTTATCTATAAGTGTATCAGCAAGATTTTGGTCAGCAGAATAAAAGATTCTTTGGGTTTTCTGGTGGACCCTAACCAATCTGCTTTCATCCCCAAAAGAAAAATCTGTGATAATATGCTGCTGGCTCAGGAGTTGATGAGAGGTTATCATAGGCCTAGAGGTCCAAGAAGGCGTGCTTTTAAAATAGATATACAGAAGGCCTATGATACTGTTAACTGGAGTTTTCTGGAAGTGATTTTGAGGAAGTTTGGGTTTCATCCTTGCATGATCCTGTGGATAATGAAATGTGTTAATTCTGATATGTTTACTATTAGAGTGAATGGTGAGCATCATGGCTTCTTCCTTGGTATGAGAGGAATAAGACAAGGGGATCCTCTCTCACCATACTTATTTACTCTTGTCATGGAAATCCTTACTTTAATGGTGAAAAGAAGAGTCAGGAACTGTGAAGACTTTAGATACCATCCTAAATGTGAAAAGTTGGGGGTGACACATCTGTGCTTTGCTGATGACCTCCTGATGTTTTGCTCTGGTGACGTGTCCTCTGTTAATGTATTAAAAAGTGCTTTATTGGAATTTAGTGGAGTTTCAGGACTCAAACCAAGCTTGGAAAAAAGTGTCTCCTTTCTGGGAAATGTGGTGGGACACAACAGAAGTGAAATAATGAAGATCTTGCCTTTTAAACTGGGGTCCCTTCCTATCAGATATTTGGGAGTTCCTTTGATTTCTACAAAACTATTTCATAAGGATTGTTTGAGCCTAATTGATAAAGTGAAGAAAAGGATTTCAGACTGGAAAAACAAATGGCTCTCTTTTGCTGATAGGCTGCAGCTGATCAACTCTGTCCTATCTTCTATCAGTGTTTATTGGTCTTCTATGTTCCTTTTACCCTGTTCTGTTGTTAAAGAAATAGAGAAGCTGCTCAGAAACTTTCTGTGGAGTAATGGGGAAGCTATTAGAGGGAAGGCAAAGGTTGCTTGGAAAACTGTATGTCTGCCAAGAAATAAAGGGGGTTTGGGAGTCAGAGATCTTAAGGCTTGGAATAAAGTTTTGCTCTCTAAACAAATCTGGAAAGTGATTGAAAATGGTGACTCTCTCTGGATTAAATGGCTGCATGCTTACAGACTTAAAGGAAGGAATTTTTGGGATGTGGGGGAAACTTATGATGCTGCTTGGTTTTGGAGGAAAGTCATTAAATTTAGAAGTGATTTCAGGAACCAAATCATTCATGTGATTGGTAATGGCAGATCCACATCATTATGGTTTGATTCTTGGCATCCTATGGGCCCTCTGAGTAATTTTATTTCTAAAAGAGAAATCTACATGGCCAACTTGAGTTTGAATTTAATGGTTAGTGATATGGTAAATGATGGATTTTGGATGTGGCCCTTGGAACTATGGTGTAAACATGGTCACTCTCTTCAACAATTCATGCCAACCTTAAAGCCTGAGGTGAAGGATAAAATGATGTGGAAAGCCAAAAATGGATCCCTGGTTGATTTTAAGACTGGTGTTGTTTGGAAAGACAAATATGCTGATTTGGAAGACTTTCAAAATGCTAAAATTATCTGGTTTAAAAAGGTGTACCAAGACATGCTTTCTTTTTATGGTTAGCTGCTAAGGAAAGATTGAGGACTTTTGGTAAATTGGTGAACTGGAATGTCAAGGATGAGAACCTCTGCATCCTCTGTTACAATTGTGTTGAGACCCACAATCACTTGTTTGCTGAATGTGAATATTCTAAGGAAATCTGGAGGAACCTAGAGGGTGTCTATGGGGTCTACAATGTGATCCAAAGTCTAATTGGTTCTCCTAACCTTTGGAATGATGTTCTTGGAAAGCTATCCATTGGGCAAATTGGTAACTCCATCTGGAGTATTATTCGTAAACTCATGCTTGCTGATGTGGTCTACTTTATCTGGCAAGAAAGAAACAAGAGGGTTCATATGGATCAGAAGAGGACTGTTGTGTCCCTCACTTGTCAGATTTTGGAGCTTATAAAGATGAAACTGATGGGCCTTAGAGTTAAAATCAATCCTCAAACAAAAAAAGCTGCTGCTGTTTGGGGCCTTGGATTAAAGGATGGAAAATTCTGCCCTCTTACTAATTATGATGAAAGAAATGAAAGATGATGCTAAGGTTCTGGTTCTGGAGGATTGTTGGTGGGATACTAAGGTGGGAATTTTGGGTCACTATGAGAAGACTCTAGATGATGAGAATTTGGAGAGAGATGGAATAATCACTGCTCTTGATATCCCCTGGGGTGGGTTCATTTTGGGGGGTGCTTTGGGAAACAATTTTTATTTATCTTATGTCTTATGCAGGATGAATGTGGAGTTGCAAAAGTTTCCTTGGGGCTTGGGATTTGGGATGGAGTTATAAGGTGGAGCAGGGTAGAGGTGATAGGTTTCTTGCTTTTGATATGGAGTGATAAGGAGGTTCTTTGGGAGGTTTGGTGGATTTGTCGGGAGCTAAGTTTTTTGAAGGAGTGGAGCCTAAATAGTCTTCTTTCATATTCTGTGATTAGGAGGGGGGTTTAAGTATAGCTTTTGTTCTATCCAAACCTGTTATAGAACAATTTTTTGGTTCCATACAGGTTTTGGATTTCTTTCTTGGGAAGGGTAATTGGTCTGTGATCTATGTTAAGGTGTGGGTGAGCATGTCCTTGTCCTTAATATTTTTGATCATTTTTTGGACTGTTGGTTGCAGGAATTATCCTTATGATGGTAAATGGTATTTGTGGAGGATACTGCTTTTGCTACATGACCCTGATAAAGTTTGGAACAGTCTCAACTCGGTCATGGGAATTTGGATATGGAAGGTGTGGATATTTTTTGGATCCCATAATGCACCTTACAGGAGGTCTTTATGGTCCTTTTGCTGTTGGAGACTACTGCATATGCACCTTGCTGGATTATTGGTTCACAACACTGTTTCTATGGACTATGGGACTGTGCTGTGTGGAGCTTACTGTGTGACAGTGATTATGATTTGCATGATGTCCAGCTGCAACAAAGGTTTTTTTCCTCTTCTCTTTCACACTTTGCTGAGAAGTTTGGAAATATTTGAATGTGATAGCCTTTTCTACTTGTGTGTGTGTGAGTTATTGCCTCCCCCTTCTTTTGGTCTAATTTCTGGGAGACAGGATTTAGGCTGGTCATTGATCCCTATTTCTTGTTATTCCCTGTTCCAAGCCAAATTGGCAAAATGATGTACTGGTGGCTGGTCACTGACCCTGCTGGTACATGCATTTATTTGGAACTTTCTTTTCGGATGTTGGCTATTCTCATCATTTTTGTTAAATTGGATGATATGATTATTCATTTTAATCCAAACCTTTGCTTCTCCCCCCCCCCCCTTGGTCTTACATGTTCATATTTTTTGTCAGTTAATATGGTCCATCTCCCTGTGAATGTTAAGTTTGGAGATGTTGATAGTTTTGGGTGGAAATATTCTTATAAATCTATGAATCAGCAGTGGTTTTTTGTTACTGCTGAGTGGTTGATAATAGATGGAATTTGGTGGGGATGCTGTATAAGTGTTTTATCCCTGCTTAATGTCCTTTTGCCAATGGCCAGTGGCCAATTTGGCCAATTTTGTTGGTCCCTATGGTTGATTCTGATGCCTCAATCCTGGAGTGAAAAGGTTGCCCTTGCTATCTCATTTACCTCGCCATTTTCTTCTTCTATGATCATAGTTCTCATCCTGTTGGTAGCTATTCTGTCTTTCCAACAATTTGGTTCCTTTCTCATTATTGGTCTATCATTTTGGCATTCTGCCAATACTCCCTTATTTCCCATTTGGAACTTTCAATTTGGCCTACCATACTTTCAAAACTATAGATGGAAGAGTTGGATTATTTGGAACACCATCAGATTGAATTTTGAATTTTGGAGATTTCTGTTGAATGATGGTGTGAGAAAAAGGATGGATTTTACAGTTGAAATCGATGGTTTAAAACCTGGTAATCTGAAGTGGGTCTGTGAGGGTGATTGTGTTGGGGAAATATTAAATGGATGGATTGGGCTAAAATGGTGGTCGCTTTGCAAAGATAATATACCAGGATGGATTAATTTTTCATGCCCAATTATTGATAAGTGTTTATTGGGCCAACACTATTGTAGCGTGAATTTGGGCCGTCGGGAATTGGGCTGCTGCATATCAGAAAGCAGTAATAATACCTTGGGCCACAGAAAGGATGGAAGGGTTTGGGATAAGAAAGATGAGGCCTGGAATCATGTGGGCTCTATGTGGAATCATTTTTGGGCCTGGAGAATTGCTTTATTAGTCATCTGGTGGACCGTGATATTTTTTTGGATTAGATACATAGTTGGGCTGAAAAATTACATCTCTGTTCCAAGTCCAGAAGAGAAGACTTGCATTATGATGGAGAGGACTGGGCTGTGTGAAGACTGGTTGGACAGGCCTGTTGGGCTTTTATCTTTTGGAGTCCACCATAGGATCAAGATGTGCTTGTGGGCCGGGCTCTTTGGTATGCATAATTTTTGGGTTTGCCTTAAGGTGTTAGAGTTTAGAATTATTATTCTTTGGTATTTCCCAAAACATGTTCTTAGCAAACATTTTGTAAGTCTTGGGGTATGCCCCTCGTAATTGTCCGTTCCTTTATTTTTGAATAAAAGTTTTTCGGGGTCCCGTCCCCTTTTCCAAAAAAAATAAAAAAAATACCGGAGCTATACTCAATACCGGAACTGATACCCAATACCGGAACTGATACCGGAACGCATGAGTTCCGGAACTGATACCGAAACATGGAAGGATCTGGAATCCAGACTTAGTCAAAATTATTTCGTATAAGTTTAAACTCCGAAACTAGTAACTTTCGGAACTAATTGGATCCGGAACCTTAACACATACCGGAACTACCCCATTCCGGAACTCAAGAACTTTCGGAACTCTATTATAATACCGGAACCCTAATCGAGAAATCAATATAGCAAACATGGAATTGACCCAACTCTTGCGGAAATCGATGAACGAAAACCACATAGATACTCGTTTTCAGTTGAGTTAGGGTCGATTAGGTCCGATTGGAGATCGAAATAGCAAACCGTAGGGTTTTTGAAACCCTGTTGTTAGTGCTTAATTATGATTGTACCAAGTAGAGGGACCTAATATGTCAATGTTCCATTCTTGTAATAGGTATATATAGTTTTCTATTTTCCTCTTATGGGATTAGGTCATTTCATCACACATAGTAGCCACACACACTAGTATTGCATTCCAATTCATCTTGTGAGCTACTTGATCATTATTGAATATAGAGATGACTTCCTTTGTTGTTTATATGGATTGATTACTTGTTCTGGGATCACAATTGGTATCAGAGCTTGTATATCACATTGATCAGATTAGGATTGTTAGAGTTTTTGGCAAAGTTGAGTGTTCTTCAAGTTTTTCTTCTTTTTGGTTGATTTTAGCCATTAGAGTTCTTCTAATGGATTAGAATTGATCAAGGGTTGTTAGTAGACAATTCCTGAGTGTTTTTATTCCTCAAAATCACTAGGTTTGTAGCTCAGATTGTGCATTTGCTCACTTTTCGGACTTTTGTATTTCTGCACTCTGTTTTGCATCGAAAAACCACTTTCTGTTGGTTTTTGGACAAAACACGAAGCATTAAAGTTGCCCAGAATAGTGTCACGAACCTGCATACCAATTTTCAGCCAAATCCGATTAGTTTTGAAGATTCGACTCAAGAACACCTTGAATCTTCATAACTATCGCAACCCTCTAAGATTCATACTTATCGCAAGTGAACAGTACCATATCGCAATAGTCACTTGCGACAAGAGTTTTATCGCAATATTCTCCGTTTGAACAATAACTTATCGCAACTCCCTGTTGCGATAAGGTAAATTTTACCTTTGCGACATACTTTCTTATTGCGACAAGATTTCTTATTGCGACAAGATTCCTTATTGCAACAAGATTTGTTATTGCGACAAGATTTCTTATTGCAACAAGACTTTGGTTGCGATAACAGTGTTGTTAGGGTAATATTTGATATCAATAACAATGATTGGTTTGGGTCATATCACATGTATAATCATACACCCAAACGCAAACCCCGTAATAACAAGAGAAAATATCATAAACAACGGGGTTCTCAAACAGAGGTTAAACCACAGCGGGAGACCAAACCCATTCCAAAACGGGCTTCTCCCACTGAGGTTAGACCGGCACTCAAGAGGCAACCTGCTACAAAACCTGTTCCTCCAAAAGGTGTAAATTCTACACCTAAGAGGCAACATGTGCCAAAACCAGTTACTCCAAACGGTGTACAATCTGCACCTAAGGGGAAGTCTGAGTCAAAGCAAGTTCCTCCACGAGGTGCCAAACCAAACCCTCCCGGACCCAGGCAAATATGGGTACCAAAGGTCCGCTAATCTTGTTTTGCAGGACGGTCATGTGTAGTTCTTACACTCTGGATGCTCCACGCACATGACCGGAAGGAGGGAGCTGCTCACGATCTACAAGGAACTATATTACAAAGACGTGAGGTTTGTCTATACCTGTGCTTTCACGACCTGCTCATGTGTTTAGGGGGAGCATGATCAGCCATCAGGTAAGTTTACTCTACTATTGAGGGGGAGTGTCACACACGTTTTTCTTTAAATGTCCGAAAAAGTTTTTTGTGTGTGGACATTCCCGTGTGCATTTCCTCTACGCGCACATTCTGAGGGGGAGCAAAGTCATCCCTATGCTCAGTTTGAGGGGGAGCGAGAGAAAATTCATTTTAAATCCACATAGTCCTATTTTTGCAAAATCTACAAGGACAGTGCACTTTTTGTGAAAATTCCAGAGTGTCCGGACAGGTATCCGGAAACCCTATCTTTCCGGATAGGTTTCCGGACCGGGTCCTAATCCGGATTGGATGGGAACCCGGATACCTCACCCGGATTCTTGGCTCTGTATAAATAGCATCCGGACTCATTTGCACTCTATTATCCGGATAGTATGCCTTGTCCGGGAAGTTGTGTTTTCCAGTTTTGTGTCCGGATACCCCTGTTTGTCAAGTCCTGTACCTGTTTTCTTACTGCCAGTCCTCAATCCGTCTCAGATTGAGCCACTTATTACAAAGGTACGCGCCGGAACTTGTTCATCCATCTTGTTTACTAACTTTGGGTCTTTTACAGATATTCCATAGCGGATCAAGAGCAACATCATTATGTTCATCACTTGAGGGGGAGCGTCACATTGTTTTCTTAAAAGTCTAAATGTTTTTTTCTTGTGTTGATGTCTCCCAAGTACATCACACTCTCACTCCGAGGGGGAGCAAGTCAATCCCCATGTATGTTTCGAGGGGGAGCAGGATAATATCCGTGCTATGCATATAGACGAGAGTTAGGGAATCCCATGGTCCAGCCAGAGCCGGAGGGACCTTCCCCGGGACATAAAACATGTGAGACGGAGGGAATTAAGGTCGAAAGCGAACCAGGAAAGATTGAGCCGTAAAGATAACGAGGCTCCTGAGCGAACCCAACCGAGTGTAATCCGGGTAGCCACATCTGCTATCCCGTCTCATTTGTTGGGACGGGGTATTGAAGAAGCCTCCGTGGACCCAGCGGAGCAATTGCACGACCCCCTTATCCACTCATCCATCTCTCAAAAGACGGATGTTTTAGTTTCACACGGGGATATAGCACAACTTCCACGGGTCTCTCACTCGGAGAGTGCTGGTGTTGAAATAAGTGACCAACAGCCCCCGGTCACGACTTCTTTCAGTGCACAGTTGAGTCTAGAGCCACTTGATATTATACACTCTTCGGATAGGACACAAGATGAGGAACAACAAATCGAGACTCTTCGTGACTCGATCGGAACGCCTGTAGTGTCTCCGTCTAGCGGAACACGAGGATCGAACGGAAATCCTACCACAGCTACCATTATGCCAACTGTGAACGTAGGTGGCTCTGCCTCTCAGGTAGATGCCTCAACGGGTAATCTAAGTGATCCCGGAATTATCTTACACGACTTTGTGTCACCAGGGTCCCTGGACAGCACCCTCAAGGCTGTCCGAGAGGCAATGGAGCAGCATGTCGCCGCCGAGCTCGCCAAAATAATCAAAGGCAAAGCAAAGATCGTCGAAACTGAAACCGCACCTACACCTCCATCGACATTCGTTTAGCCAATCTATTCGGTGGATACTCTGAAGACGATGCTTTTGGCTCAGCTACTCCAACAATCTGAATCATACCTGATATCTGTTCTGAAATCCCAGGTCACTGCTCCTTCATCATCCATTACCACTCGCTTAGACGCCATTGACTTGACTCTCAAGGACTACAACCAAGCGTTCACAACGCTGTCCGAGAGGGTCCACTCACTCGAAGATACCTGTAAGAGTCAAGCTGGCGGTCTGAAACGCAAGCACGATGACCAGGATGATCCTGATCACCGTGAGGGGGAGAAACGACTACGACCTACCGAGACCGCCCCTATCCTCACAGAATCTACAACTGTGGTTCATCTGGAACCAGCAACTGCGGAAACAACAACCGAAGCCGAACCTGAAGCCGAGTTGCCATTAGCCGAGATGGTAATAGATATGGACATCTCAGATGATGAAGAACCGACGGTTGAAAAGCCCGAGGGTTCAACACAGGAACTGGTCGACTTTGACTCATCAGACAGACCATTACTGGATATGATCGATCCAGCCTGCGAAGCCAACCCGGAGACCGAAGATGCATGGTACGAAAAAGCCGCCAGTGCCGTAAATCTCCAGGTAAACTTGGTTTTCCCGACTGATGAAGACGACAACATCGACTATGATCAGTTCCTGCTACAGAATTTTTATAGCACTTCTCCCGTTCACTCAAGCAAAGCCGTCGAAACTTCTGAAAGACCCCAATCTGCAACCGTCAATCCTACGACATCTCCTCTATAACAACAGACAGCTCATGATCTTCCTCCCCTTCCTCAGCAACAAATCCGTAGGAAGAAAATCCCTGTATTTATTCCTCACCTGGAAGAATCCATGAAGAAGTTGTTTGTTCACAAGCTACGCACGATCGAGCCGACCTTTTGCATTGGTATTTACAACTACAGCCCTGAATACCAACGCCGATACATCTGCGCAATGAAACGATGTCTACCAGTCAGCCAAGTCAGAACCAAGCATCAGATCACAGAGGTACTCAACATACAGTCCAACCGCATCATGAAAATTGTCTATCCAGTATTCATCGTCCGCCGAGAATATGGTAATGAATGGAAATTTTCTGAAGCCGACTTCCAGAACCTCCGACCGTTTGACTTCCTGGCTCTTCTGAAATACCTTCGCACTAGAACCATCCGACCGCTTACCGTTACAAAGGCGCTCGAAGCTGTTCGTCGATTCCTGGTCCGCATAATTATGATGTCTTATCTAACGGACTTCCAAATGGCTATCGAGAACAGGGCGAAGAAGGTAAGTTTGATAAAGCCGAATCTGCAAGCTCCTGAGTTGAATATGTATCCCGAGAATGCTATGCTTCTAGAACCAGAATTTGGGATCGTCTACATCAATGAACAGAAAGAGAAGAAGTTTCTGCGATTCAGTCAGGTTGATAGATTCTGCGACGGCACACTCTTCAAAGTTCAAGATGCTCTTCGAAAGATCATTCAGTACGAGTCTGAAAATCCAAGGGTTTCGTATGTTCCTAATCCAAATGAAATAACTGCTCGGAATGCCTTGGAAATAGGTGAAGAACGCATTGACTATCGTCGTGCTATCAGATGGTTCGAGATCCACTTTGCGCTTCGAAAAAGATATATCACGAACTGACGCCAAATCGAACTTCAAATCAAAGGGGGAGATTGTTAGGGTAATATTTGGTTGATTAGAAGTTCAAGGGGCTAATTGTAATAGATTAAATTAGGCCTTGTTAGTGAACGGGTCGTGGTCTTGTTAACCACGGGCCCGCCATATATAAAACAATCTAGCCTTAGAAAAATAGGCTAGTTGTCTCATTTGCTTTCATCACTCTTTATTGTAATTCTCTCTAATATTGAAAGCTTAATCAAAGATGACCAGTTGAAATCGTTACATACATTGTTTATCTATTTGATTTCATTATTGTTGCACGGATCTGAGACTCTTAAGTGTGTTGCGATATCCGTTTGTTGCGACTTCATTTGGCTGCGACAAGTTTGGGCTACGACAAGACAGAGTGGTTGAGACAAACGTTTGTGTAATAATTATTTCCTAATCAGATCAGAAGGATATTAAAAGATCAACAACAAGTAATCTAAACATGACTGCAAAAGATATTTTGACCATAGGTTCAAAAGATAAACTGGCGGTCCTATTTCCAAAAGATTTCAAGATATGGAAAGATAGATTTCTTGACTATGTGGAACGACAAGATAATGGTGCTCTAATTCATGATTCCTTAATGAACGGGATACAACCTGATGTTTTTCGAACAGAACCGGATGGAAATGTTATAAAACGTAATCCCAAAGATTACACAGGTAATGAACTGATAAGACACAAAGCAGATAAAGCGGCTAGGTCACTGGTTATGCAAGCCTTAACCAATAACATATATCAGAAGGTTGACAGTTTGACTGAAACCGGTAAAGGAATGTTTGATGAGCTGATCAAGTTGTATCAAGGTTTAGAAGTGGAAACTCAAATGAGAGTTTCAAACGTCATCAACAAATATGAGAATTTCAGGCAGAAGGATGGTGAGAATCTAGACGATGTATATGATCGTTTCACAACCATCTTAAATGAACTCAGCAGATACAAGATCATGAAAAACATCATCGAGACTAATGTGAAATTCTTGAGCGTGCTTCAGCCCGAATGGAAGAAGTATGCTTATAGAATGAAATAGAATTCTAAGCTGGATTCTCTTCCACTACAGGAGATGTTTGAAACATTAAAGTAAGATGAGGATGATGCTGATCTGAAAAAGAAGAAGTTGATGAAAAAGAAGGGTAAGAAGGAGAAGAAGACAGAAGTATCTGAGAAGAAAGAAGAGGAGGATGAGTTTGAGAGTGAACCGATAGCGTTGATGTCAAGAAAGTATGTTGAAAAAGGTAAGAGCATTCAGAATGAGGATTATGGGATAGACCAGGATGATTTAAATGAGTCAGAAGGTTTGAAACCGGCGATGATGCTTCTCTCAAGGGCCTTCTAGAGGAAATTTGTGAAAACTCCAGGATCAAACAACCAACGTTACTTATCTGGTTCTAAAAACTTTGAGCACAAGAATCGGATTGAGTCAAAGAAACAGTTTGATGATCAAAAGGAAGATGGTAGAAGTCAGAGGTGAAGAAGTTTGGTGAAAGAAAGGATGAAGAGCAAAAGTGCTATAATTGTGGTAAGTCCGGCCATTTCTCCAAAGAGTGATGGAAACCGAAGGTAAGGGATTCCGACTACTACAAGAAGAAGTTGTTGTTGGCTGAGCAAAAGGAGTCTGGAATTGCACTGTTGGTGGAGGAAGAGTACTGGCTGGACCAAACTGATGATGAAAGAGAAGAGGAGACGGCTGCGATGGCAAAGATGTGCTTGATGAGCAAGGATGGTGAGGATTCAGAGGCTGATGCGGCGCCTGAGACAAATGAGGTAGATTCCTGCACCATTAATCACTTTGCTAATCAGTTTAAAGTCTTCCAATTAAAACAAGATGACTTAGATGAGAAACTCAAAATTGCGCATAAGACAATAGAATCTCAAAGAAAGGTAATTATTGACCATAACAAGTTAAATGATGAGTTGAGAAAGAAACGAGTTGAGAAAGAAACGAGTTGAGATCGAAAAATCTCGAACTTATTTCCGGAATAGGATGGATGAAATGGAAGAAAAAGTAAGAATTTCTGAAAATAGGAAGAATGAGCTTGAACAATTGTTGCAATCTTATTAAGACATTAACAACGAATTGACTGAAAAGGCAAGTGATCTAGAAGCAAAGCTGTACAAACTTGGTCAATCTGAACAAACCATTTTTCTAAACACGCCTAAGAATTTCAGATATTACAACTCGAAATGGGGATTGGGATACGACAATCCTCATTACATGGAAAATGCTTTGAAAAAGGCACCATGTCTTTACAAGTTTGAATGGCTTCACCTTCCGTCCTTGAAACCTAAATACAAAATCAACTGGCTGAATGAGGAAGAACAAGGGGCTGAGGAAGAGATTAAGAGAAAGACGACTGTGACAATGCAACTTCCTTTTGTCTACGAAAATGAAAATAGGAAGGCACTGATTTGGAATTGGAAACAAACCTTGTCTAATGACTATTTTCAAAGCTATGTTGTTGAGAAACCAAAGGATACTGTATCGAAACCCGTTTTTGAAGGTAAAACATATTATCCTCCTTTGGTACTCGAACAGAAGCTTGTCGATATTGAGTTGAATATTAAAAGCAAAATTGAGGAAATCAGAAATGATGATCAACTTGCTTTTGATATTGAAAAGGAAGTCATGTTAACTGTTTTGATAAATAGCAAAAGAGACAAGTCTGAAAGGGTTGTTTCTGAATTGTCAACAAAAAGCTTTGAAGAAAATAAATCTCTTGAACTTAGATGCTTGAATCTGTCAAAACAAGTCTCTGATTTTCAGAAAATGTTATTTTCTTGAAAAAGAACAAATAGAGAATGAAAGAGAGAAATTTAAGTTCGAAAAAAAATCTCTTGAATCTGAAAGTGCGATATTTTCAAAGAAAATATCTGATTTAGAAAACATTTTGATCAAAGAGAGAAAAGACTTTGAGAATAATAGAGAGTACTTTCAGAATGAAATCTCAAGACTTATGGGAAAATTGTCAACTCTATCCACTGAAGCTATGACAGAGTTTGTGAACAAACCTTCCTCTAATTCAGATGTTTCCTCATGCAAAGCCTTCATGGGCAATACTCTTTTCAGAAGCATGACTGTGGATGACTTTGATGATTTTGAACCTTTTGATCTAGAGAAACAACCTGTTAATGAAAACTCTTGTGATATCTTCCACACCTCTTCTTCCTATGACAATAAGGTTGATTGTGTTATTGACATTCCTTGTGATGGGAAGGGTAAGAATGCAAAAGATAATGTTGTTCAAATCAACTTTAATGCTAAACTTCCAGATCACTCTGAATTTTTGATCAAGGAAGAGGAACCCAAGAAGAATTTCTTCGAAGGGGAATCTTCTAAAACCGTTGAGAAAAAGAAAAAGAAAAAGAAGAAAAATAAGCGCAAATCTTCTCGAGCTCAAAATTCCTACGCTTACGATTCTTATTTTGATGGCATTTCAGATCGTTATTTAAGAAACAACTTGCGGTTAGAGTGGAGAATAAAGGAGTCCACACAGGATGTGGCCCAGAGAAAATCATCTAATGTCGCTTTTCATTCCAAGAAAAACACTTTTGTTTCTACTGTTAGTAATCGTGTTGCTTTCAACAAACAAAAACTTGTTATTCCTTACAAGATTTCTTCAATAAAACAACTGATTAATTTAGCACATGATCAAATTTGTTGTTCTTCATGTGGTGTAGATGATTTTATCTGCAAGTCTGATTATTCTTCATGGTTTGGTTATAATTTCTATGGTTCCAATCGTTTTTACACTAATAGATATTATAACCACAACACTTCAAATAAACATGCCAACCCAAAACCTGTTAATTCTCCTAACACAAAAGGACCCAATTGGCAATGGGTACCTAAAACTGTTTGAATTCCATTTTGCAGCTCCGTCATGAGTGGTATTTGGATTCCGGTTGCTCAAAACACATGACGGGTAGAAAGGAGCTGTTGAGCAACTTTGTGGAAAAAAATGGAGGGAGAGTTAAATTTGGGAATGATCAGTACTCTCTAATCTTGGGTTATGGAGATATAGTAACAGACAACGTCAGGATCACCAAAGTTAATTATGTTGAAGGCTTAGGACATAACTTGTTTAGCATAGGTAAATTTTGTGACAAAGATCTAGAAGTCCATTTCAAGAAGACCCGGTGTGCAGTTCTAACCGACGAAGGAAATGAACTTCTAGTTGGTTCAAGGAAGTCAAATCTTTACACTATTGACCTATCAAATCTTAAGCCAAAGAACGACGTGTGTCTGATGTCTAAGGCATCATTTGAGAAAAGTTGGTTATGGCATAGACGACTATCTCACCTCAACTTTCGTTACATTCAAAAGCTAACGTTGGGTGATTTAGTTATAGGTCTACCAGTTCTGCAGTTTGAGAAAGACAACTTCTGTACTGCTTGTGAGAAGGGGAAGATGAAGCGAGCTCCTCACCCACCGAAACCCGAACCCAACACACACAAAGCCTTGGAAATCCTTCATATGGATCTCTGTGGTCCGATGAAGACTCAGAGCATCAGTGCCAAACGATACGTGTTAGTTGTTGTCGATGATTATTCGAGATATACATGGGTCAAGTTTCTTCGATCAAAAGATGAAACACCTGACTTGATCATCTCGTTAATCAAACAGCTTCAAGTGAATTGTCAACAAACAGTTCAGACTGTCAGGTCAGATAACGGGACAGATTTCAAAAACAAGACTCTTGATGATTTCTTTAAGTCATTAGGAATATCTCATCAATATTCTGTGGCCAGAACAGCTCAGCAGAACGGAGTCGTTGAAAGACGAAATCGCACACTAGTTGAAGCCGCCAGAACGATGCTGTCTTATGCTGATCTACCTCTGTTTCTGTGGGCTGAAGCTGTATCGACGGCATGCTATACACAAAACCGTTCAATCATCCATCGACGGTTTGGTAAAACTCCATATGAATTGATCAACAATAGAAAACATGTAATACACTACTTTCGTATTTTTGGATGCAGGTGTGTTGTGCTGAACGATAAGGACAACTTGAACAAATTCAATCCTAAGGGAATTGAGGGAATTTTTATCGGATACTCGCTCACATCAAAAGCGTACAGAGTCTATCTCAAGTCTTCCAGAACTGTGATGGAAAGCATAAACGTCAGATTCGACGAAACTGAAGATATGACTTTTGTACAAAATAGTACAGAACCCGCAATATCTGGAATACTAGCATCCGGACAAATCCGTCCAATGGTGACTAGGACGTCAAACAAAAATCAAGCTTCCACTTCTAACTCTAATCCTAATGATCTTGATTTAATGTTTGAATATTTTTATGATGATTATTTTGGTAGTAATAAACCTTCCTCATCTATCAATAACAGGAGTCAAGTTGCTACACCACCATCTCATGCTACAATGTAAAGCCCGTATCCCGGTGTGTATCTTCTTCTTATTATTTTTTTTAAAGCTTTTATTTTAACGTGGGATCCATTAGCGGGGTTAGTCGAATCGGACCAAAAAGTTAAATGAGTCAACCTTTTTGGGTTTTTGCAAGGAAAGGAAAGTTGAGGGGCTAATTGGGGCATTTCACCAAAGTATGGCAAGGGATAAGCCAAGAGACGCCCCCTTCCCCCTTCCCCTTCCCTTCAGTTTCATGCTAGTAACCACCACAACCTTTAGTCATCCCCTCCCCCTTCCCCTTTCATTTTCACTTAAACAACTCCCAAAAACCCTTTTCCCCATCCCCCTTTGTTGTGTGTTCGGCCAAGAAAGAAGCCGAGAGAGTGAGAGAGAAACCGAGAGGGTGATAGAGGTTGCTGCCGGCGACGAGGAGAGAGGAGGAAGGAGGCGATCGCCGGCAAGTTTGGTCGGAAAAGAGGAGGAAGAAGGGTTCGTCGAGGTAAGTTCGTCTATTTCTCGTTTGTTGTTATCGTATGTCAAAGAAACGCCGCCAACCACCACCGCCGCCGGAGGCGGCAGGGGGTGGTGCACGGCTGTTGTCCAGCCTAGGGTAACCCATATTCAGTAGTTCATATGCTTTTCGGGTCTGTTGGGATTAAGCCACGACTTAACGGGTTAATAATCAATAGTGTCATTTCATGTGAAAATTTAGTAATCTGCCACTGTTTTGCTTAAACCGTAACGTTTTCCTCGTAACTCGGATTGGGGCGAAATCGGTGCCAAAAGTTCCCATTTTGATGCTAGTAACGTTTCTATGTTTTGTGCAAAAACCAGTTCGGAACGTAGCTTAGGTCAAATCGTCGTTTTGTACTGAAAGGTTCTGTTTTCTCTGTTCTGCGAACCGTTTTTGTAAAATCCGTATTAAACTGTAGAAAAATCGTTAGGAGGAGTATAATATGTCCTTGGAACCCTAACTCAGAGCACTTTCTGGTGATGTAATGTAATTGAGGATTTTCTGTGTTTGGGGAGGTCGGAACAGGTCCCAAACAGACCTGTTTGGCTAGACAGAAAAGTCATTTTAGTGACAGTTTAAGCGTGCGTCGTGTTTTAGGGTCCGGGTCTCGCGTTAATACATTTTAACGTTCGTTTAGGTGTTGGGAAGTGATTTTGGATTGTGGAGCTTGGACTATTGTTTGTGAGCTAGGCGCGCATTCGAGGTGAGTTCTCTCACCGCGTAGTTAGGAATTTCATGTGTAACGTTATTTTGTGTTACGTGCTATTACGTGTTATTACGTGTTTACGTGGACTAGTTGGGATGTGATAAATAGTTGTGATTGTTGAATTATTATGTGAATGGTATGTAATTTGTGTACACCTCGGTGGGACTGAGGGGCTCGGTGGGACCGAGGGCTCGGTGGGACTGAGCAAGTAGGAGCGATATACGTGGGGTTGCTACCTGCGTGTGTGGTAGGACTCACTAAGCGTTTAGCTTACCCTTTCCCAATATGTTGTGATTTCAGGTGCGAGCGGCAGTCGGGCTTGACGGTACACACACAAAGCGCGGGCGCCGAGAATTGTTGGAATTTACACTTTTAAACTTTTAGATTTATTTATAATATTTCCGCTGCATAACTTCTTTTGACTGTTTGAGTTGACGGCATTAACTTTAATTGAGTTACGGTTTATTAAATTGTGGTTGTTTTATAATGGAATATATGTTTTAGAAAATTTAAATTTCCTTGTAATTTTTGGGACGTTACAACTTGGTATCAGAGCACAGCTTGAGTGAATCAAATACATCTCGGTGTGTTTGGTCTCAAGTTGCGGCTATGAAGTTTTAAACTCTTTTACTAAAATCTTTGAGAATAAAGGAAAAAGGAAAACCCGTTTGGGAAACGGTGATCGGGGGCGCAATGTGTACAGTCAGCCGACGCTATGTGGGAAGGTACAGTGCTTAGTGTATTTATTGCTTTCTAGGCATAGGGTATGCATGCTAGATTGCCTATGTTGTTTACACTGTACTGTATGATGACTGCTTGCTAGTAGGAATCAATGCTAGTTATAGTAGGTTGTTAAGTGAAGGCCCTATAGGTTGTATGCAGTCAGAATCATATAGCCTCAGAATATTTGATTTAGTTCTATTGCGCAGCTCTTGTTTGAGTCCAACCGTTCTAGGATAGAATCTTGTATTCGAATGTCTATTTGATTCATGCTGCATGCGACTGGGTATTCGCGAGGCAACTCGTTATGGCTAGCAGGGATTCCGTTGTAGCAAGGGTAGTGGGATGAGATGAAATTCCTAGTGAGCTGGGAATAGCGTTTACATATGAGTACGCCTGCTAACTTGCTTTCTAGAACATAGGAGTATGTATGCTAGATTGCTTGGTGCTTAATACACTGTATTGTATGGTTGTTACTTGCTATTAGGAACTTATGCTAACTTTGATAGGTTGTTAAGCGAATGCACTATAGGTTGTATGCGGTAGGAACCGAATAGCCTTAGAATGTTAGATTTAGTTCTATTGCGCAGCTCTTGTTTGAGTCCAACCGTTGTAGGATAGAATCTTATATTCGAATGTCTATCTGGTTTCCACTGTATACAACTGTGCGTTTACGAGGCGACTCGTCAGGGTTAGTGGGGGTTCCGCCCTAGCAAGGGTAGGGGGTATTATGTTTATTCCTAGGGAGCTAGGAAGAGTGTGTATATGCGTCAGTATGGACATACGTGTATGGTTTTGTTTGGGCGAGCAACTACTTGGGTACTCGGGATGGGACTCGGAGCGAACAGTGATAGGTGTAGATGGTAGTAGTAGAGCTCCTACTACCGGAAGCACAGGATCAATGTTCGAGTCGGGGAAAGTCATGAGGAATCCGAGGAGTTGAGTGTGAGCGTTGTTAGTAGGAGTTATTATGTACTAATAGCTCGTGGTATTAACTACCTAGGATGACCATCACAAGGAGGAACAACGATGTTGAACCGAATGCGAGTATTGTACTCACTAGTGAGCAGATACGGGAGTCCATTCCTAGTTAACTCGGTGCCTGCGGTTGTGATGTTTGATAGCGGGCCTACTCACTCTTTTGTGTCTCGCACTTTTAGCGAGGGTTTGGGCCGAGTGGTAGGAAGTTTGAGTCATCCTCTTGTTGTTGAGGTGGCTGATGATAGGACCTTGACGGTCACAGACGTGTTTCGCGGGTGCACTTTAGAGATCTCAGGAGTGCGGTCTCCCATCGATCTGATCCCGATCGCTATGCGGGAGCTTTGTGTGATTGTGGGCATGGATTGGATGGATAAGTTCGACGCGGAGATTGTTTGTCGTCACAAACAAGTGCGAGTTCGAACCCCAAGCGAGGGAGAACTGTTAGTACAGGGAGATTCGTCTAGACGGACTACGGCCATATGTTCGGCTGCGAGAGCTCGGAGGTACCTTCAGCATAGTGGTTAGGGGTATTTGGCATACGTGATAGACACGAGTGTTGGGGAAGCGAAGGAGTCTGCGGAAGACGTGCCAGTTGTACGGGAGTTCACCGACGTATTTCCCGAGGATTTGTTGGGGATACCTCCCGAACGACAGGTAGAGTTTCGGATCGATCTGATTCCGGGTGCTGCTCCGGTGGCCAAGGCACCCTATCGCCTGGCTCCACCAGAAATGAAAGAGCTGTACGCCCAGTTGCAGGAGCTTCTCAAGAAGGAGTTCATTAGACCGAGTTGTTCGCCGTGGGGAGCACCTATCTTATTCGTGAAGAAGAAGGACGGGTCGCAGCGGATGTGCATAGACTATCGGGAGCTGAATAAGCTTACGGTAAAGAATCGTTATCCTTTGCCAAGGATTGACGATTTGTTCGACCAGCTTCAGGGGGCCTCGTGGTTCTCCAAGATTGATTTACGGTCAGGGTACCACCAGATGCGGGTCAGGAGTGAGGACACGGAGAAGACGGCTTTCCGTACGCGGTACGGTCATTACGAGTTCGTGGTGATGCCTTTTGGGCTCACCAATGCACCGGCAGCATTCATGGACCTCATGAACCGAGTGTGTAGTCCGATGTTGGACCGATCGGTGATTGTGTTCATCGACGATATTCTGGTGTATTTAAAGTCCAAGGAGGAGCACGAGGTGCATCTTCGAGAAGTGTTGGAAGTATTGAGGCGAGAGAAGTTATACGCTAAGTTTTCCAAGTGTGAGTTCTGGTTGCGAGAGGTCCAGTTCCTAGGACATGTCGTGAATCAGGATGGTATTATGGTCGACCCAGCTAAGATTTCAGCAGTGATGTGGTGGGAGGTGCCGAAGACTCCCTCTGAGGTGCGAAGCTTTCTAGGATTGGCAAGGTATTACCGAAGGTTTATTCAGGATTTCTCCTAGATCGCGATGCCTATGACGCGATTGACGAAGAAATCTGCGGCGTTCAGTTGGGGTGAGGAACAACAGAAGGCGTTCGAGGAGCTACGCAGGCGCTTGTGCGAGGCTCCTGTGTTAATCTTGCCCGAAGGCATGGAAGATTTGGTAGTATATTGTGATGCCTCACATCAGGGTTTGGGTGCCGTGCTTATGCTGCGCGGCAAGGTCATAGCCTACGCTTCTAGGCAGTTGAAGCCTCACGAAGCAAATTACCCGACTCATGACCTGGAGTTGGGAGCGGTAGTGTTTGCCTTTAAATTTTGGAGGCACTATCTCTATGGTGTCAAGTGTACGATCTACACTGACCATAAGAGCCTCAAGTACTTGATGGATCAGCAGAACCTTAATATGCGTCAGCGAAGGTGGCTCGATGTGGTCAAGGATTATGAATGCGAGATACTTTACCACCCGGGTAAAGCGAACGTGGTTGCGGACGCACTCAGCCGACATCCGGTCGGTGAGCCACTATGTCAGCGATTGACAGTGGTTACACCGATTCTGGAGTCGATAGGAAGCGCTCAGGAGGTGGCTGTTTTGGAGGAAAATGCAAAGCGGGAAAGAGTGTCGGGGGAAATCCCGAATTTTGTTCGTGACAGTCGGGGGTTGTTAACTCGACATGGTAGGGTTTGGGTTCCATTCATCGGTGGGAATCGGCAGGTACTAATGGATGAGGCACATAAGTCCAAGTTCTCGATTCACACGGGAGCTACAAAGATGTACAGAGACTTGCGTGAAGGTTATTGGTGGCCCGGCATGAAACGGGATGTTGCTAGATGTGTTGAGGTATGTATGACCTGTCGGAAGGTCAAAGCGGAACATCAACGACCACATGGGAAATTGCAGCCGTTGGAGGTCCCGGTTTGGAAATGGGAAAAGATTACTATGGACTTCATAACGAAACTCCCAAGGACTCCCCGTGGGAACGATGCCATTTGGGTGATCGTTGACCGTCTGACCAAGAGTGCTCACTTCTTGGCCATCAGGGAAAGCTCCTCGGTGGAAAAGCTTGCGGAGGTGTTTGTACGTGAGATCGTGGCCAGGCACGGGGTGCCAGTTTCGATTGTCTCTGACAGGGACACTCGTTTTACCTCCCGGTTTTGGGAGAAGTTCCAGTCAGAGATGGGTACACGGTTACACTTTAGCACGGCTTTTCATCCGCAGACGGACGGACAGAGCGAGCGAACCATTCAGACCCTCGAAGATATGCTTCGAGCTTGTGTTATCGATTTTGGAGGTAGCTGGGATCAGCACCTTCCTCTAGCAGAATTTTCCTACAACAACAGCTTTCACTCTGGTATTGGCATGCCGCCGTACGAGTTGTTGTACGGTAGGAAGTGCAGGAGGCCCGTTTGTTGGGGCGAGGTTGGTCATCGGGTGTTAGGGAGTACTGACATTGTGTTGAAGACGACCGAGATGATTCAGATGGTGCGGGACCGTTTGGTTACTGCATAGAGTCGGCAGAAGAGCTACGTCGACAAGAGGCGATCCGACATAGAATTTCAGGTGGGTGATTATGTGTTGTTGAAGGTTTCACCCTGGAAAGGGGTGATCCGGTTTCGTAAGCGAAGGAAACTAGGGCCTCGTTATATTGGGCCTTACCGGATCATCGCCCGTGTGGGGAAAGTGGCTTACCGGTTAGAGTTACCTGAAGAACTGAGCTTGATTCACAACACCTTTCACGTTTCTCAATTACGGAAGTGTGTATTTGACGAGTCTACCGTGATTCCTCTGGAGGACGTTCAGATCGATGAGCGGCTTAACTACGTGGAAAAGCCGGTTGCCATTCTCGACAGGAGAACGAGAACCTCGCGAAACAAAGTTATTGGACTGGTAAAAGTCCAGTGGCAGCACCGGAAGGGTTCAGAGTGGACGTGGGAGCCCGAAGCGGAGATGCGCGAGAACTATCCCGATTTATTCGTCAGTCGAGACTTCGAGGACGAAGTCTGATCCAAGTGGGGGAGAGTTGTAAAGCCCGTATCCCGGTGTGTATCTTCTTCTTATTATTTTTTTTAAAGCTTTTGTTTTAACGTGGGATCCATTAGCGGGGTTAGTCGAATCGGACCAAAAAGTTAAATGAGTCAACCTTTTTGGGTTTTTGCAAGGAAAGGAAAGTTGAGGGGCTAATTGGGGCATTTCACCAAAGTATGGCAAGGGATAAGCCAAGAGACGCCCCCTTCCCCCTTCCCCTTCCCTTCGGTTTCATGCTAGTAACCACCACAACCTTTAGTCATCCCCTCCCCCTTCCCCTTTCATTTTCACTTAAACAACTCCCAAAAACCCTTTTCCCCATCCCCCTTTGTTGTGTGTTCGGCCAAGAAAGAAGCCGAGAGAGTGAGAGAGAAACCGAGAGGGTGATAGAGGTTGCTGCCGGCGACGAGGAGAGAGGAGGAAGGAGGCGATCGCTGGCAAGTTTGGTCGGAAAAGAGGAGGAAGAAGGGTTCGTCGAGGTAAGTTCGTCTATTTCTCGTTTGTTGTTATCGTATGTCAAAGAAACGCCGCCAACCACCACCGCCGCCGGAGGCGGCAGGGGGTGGTGCACGGCTGTTGTCCAGCCTAGGGTAACCCATATTCAGTAGTTCATATGCTTTTCGGGTCTGTTGGGATTAAGCCACGACTTAACGGGTTAATAATCAATAGTGTCATTTCATGTGAAAATTTAGTAATCTGCCACTGTTTTGCTTAAACCGTAACTTTTTCCTCGTAACTCGGATTGGGGCGAAATCGGTGCCAAAAGTTCCCATTTTGATGCTAGTAACTTTTCTATGTTTTGTGCAAAAACCAGTTCGGAACGTAGCTTAGGTCAAATCGTCGTTTTGTACTGAAAGGTTCTGTTTTCGCTGTTCTGCGAACCGTTTTTGTAAAATCCGTATTAAACTGTAGAAAAATCGTTAGGAGGAGTATAATATGTCCTTGGAACCCTAACTCAGAGCACTTTCTGGTGATGTAATGTAATTGAGGATTTTCTGTGTTTGGGGAGGTCGGAACAGGTCCCAAACAGACCTGTTTGGCTAGACAGAAAAGTCATTTTAGTGACAGTTTAAGCGTGCGTCGTGTTTTAGGGTCCGGGTCTCGCATTAATACATTTTAACGTTCGTTTAGGTGTTGGAAAGTGATTTTGGATTGTGGAGCTTGGACTATTGTTTGTGAGCTAGGCGCGCATTCGAGGTGAGTTCTCTCACCGCGTAGTTAGGAGATTCATGTGTAACGTTATTTTGTGTTACGTGCTATTACGTGTTATTACGTGTTTACGTGGACTAGTTGGGATGTGATAAATAGTTGTGATTGTTGAATTATTATGTGAATGGTATGTAATTTGTGTACACCTCGGTGGGACTGAGGGGCTCGGTGGGACTGAGCTTGTATCAACATATTTTTGTGTACTCGGTGGGACCGAGGGCTCGGTGGGACTGAGCTTGTATCAACATATTTTTGTGTACTCGGTGGGACCGAGGGCTCGGTGGGACTGAGCAAGTAGGAGCGATATACGTGGGGTTGCTACCTGCGTGTGTGGTAGGACTCACTAAGCGTTTAGCTTACCCTTTCCCAATATGTTGTGATTTCAGGTGCGAGCGGCAGTCGGGCTTGACGGTACACACACAAAGCGCGGGCGCCGAGAATTGTTGGAATTTACACTTTTAAACTTTTAGATTTATTTATAATATTTCCGCTGCATAACTTCTTTTGACTGTTTGAGTTGACGGCATTAACTTTAATTGAGTTACAGTTTATTAAATTGTGGTTGTTTTATAATGGAATATATGTTTTAGAAAATTTAAATTTCCTTGTAATTTTTGGGACGTTACATACAATGTCAGGGTCTTCACCGGTACTGACTACACCCACAACTGGTACAACTACTCCTGCATCGTCTTCAAGTAACACACATATGGCATCTTCACAAGCAACACAGCATGAACCTACGAACGGTTCTTCTTCGTCGGGTACAACTTCTAACGTCAATGATGATGATTCTGCTAACATACCTGAGTCATCTTCTGAAGCAGATCTGGAGGCAGTTCCTGTTGACTTTTCTGTCAATGAACCATCCCCACAACCGGAACCTACCTTGACAATAGAGTTGAATTTTTATAAAGATCCCACCTTAGTGGATCCCAATGAAGATGATGTCTCTCTCCTCCCACATTCTACAAAGTGGACTAAGAGTCACTCCATTGAACAAGTCATTGGTGACGTATCCGAACCTGTTAAAACAAGGTCTGCAACAGCAAACGAAGTCCTATTCACGCTCTTTCTAAGTCAAGTTGAGCCCACATCAGCTCGACAAGCCTTAGAAGATCTGGATTGGATCATTGCGATGCAAGAAGAATTAAACTCCTTTGAAGCGTTGAACGTGTGGAGATTAGTTCCAATACCCAAGGGTAAAACGGTAATTGGTACTAAGTGGGTCCTGAAGAATAAGAAAGATAAAGACGTGATTGTTGTGAGAAACAAAGCACGCCTTGTAGCAAAAGGGTACAGACAACAAGAGGGAATTGACTACGATGAGACGTATGCACCGGTAGCTCGCTTAGAGGCAATCCGGATGTTTCTTTCATTTGTCGCTTTCAGAAACTTCACTGTTTATCAAATGGACGTGAAGACTGCCTTCTTGAACGGCGTCTTGAAAGAAGAGGTATACGTTTCTCAACCGGAAGGCTTTGTGGACAAAGATAAACCAGATTACGTCTACATTCTTGACAAAGCTCTCTACGGTCTCAAGCAAGCCCCTCGAGCCTGGTACGAAATTTTATCTACCTACTTACTTGGTGCTGGCTTTCGAAAAGGTAAAATCGACACAACTCTCTTTACTCTGCACAAAAATGGTGAGATCCTTTTGGTACAATTTACGTTGATGATATTATTTTTGGTTCAACTGACCCTGGATTATGTACTTGGTTTTCGGGCATTATGATGACTAGATTCCAGATGAGTATGATGGGGGAGATTAATTTCTTTCTTGGATTACAAGTCAAGCAATTCTCAACAGGTATCTTCATCAACCAATCAAAGTATGTGTTTGACATCTTGAAGAAATTCAAGATGGAAAACTGTACCTCAATTGGTATACCTATGGCTCCTGGATCTAAAATTGGTCCGGATCCAGATGGTGTAGATGTAGATGTTAAGAATTACAGAGGGATGATAGGCTCATTAATGTACCTTACTGCGAGTCGTCCAGATATAATGTTTTCGACTTGTTTATGTGCAAGATTTCAGGCACAACCAAAGGAATCACATCTTGGTGCTGTTAAAAGGATCTTTCGATATCTGAAGGGGACACCGTACCTTGGCCTGTGGTACCCAAAGGGAACGGGATTCGAACTCACTGCATATTCTGATGCGGATCATGGAGGTAGTATGCTAGACCGGAAGAGCACATCTGGTCATGTGCAGTTTTTGGGGGATAAACTGGTAAGTTGGTCTTCGAGGAAACAGAACTGTGTTTCAACATCAAATGCGGAGGCAGAATATGTTGCCACGACCTGTTGTTGTTCACAGGTTCTGTGGATGAAGACTCAACTGATGGACTACGGCTTCAAGTACGAGAAGATCCCCATCTACTGTGACAGTAAGAGTGCAATTGCCATATCAGCTAACCCGGTCCAGCATACAAAGACCAAACACATCGACATCAGGTATCATTTCATTAAAGATCATGTCGAAAAAGGTACGATTGAATTATACTTTGTCACAACTGAGCATCAACTTGCCGATCTCTTTACAAAAGCCTTGGATGAAAAACGATTTAATTTCTTAGTATCCAAGCTCGGCATGTTGAACATGAAAGTTTAATATTCTATATTGATCAAATAATGGATGGAAATATGTGTATTTCAATCTAGTTATTTCTATCTAGATTGATACATTCAAATTTTCATCACATTCTATTCTCAATATAAGATACTTTATTTTCATGTCTTTGTTGTTTTTCATTTTTTTTTCTATTTGTCACTTTACATTGGTGTTATGACACTTGTGTCTGCATAAAGTGTGTTCATAGTCTCAGGGGGAGTACAGTATAAGAAGTATGCACAAGAATAGGGGGAGTGTGCATATCTGACAAAGCTTGTAAATGTTGATTTCATGTGCTCACTACTTGAAGACCACAAGGTATGTTCTCTAATTTGTTTTAGCCACAAACTCTTAAATGATGAAAAATCAATTTTTCCAAACATTCTTGCATCATTTAAGGGGGGGTGAAAATATTTCAAAAACCTTGAGTGCTTAATCAATTGGAAGTTGGACATCTTCAAATGTGATAAAATCTTTCAAAATTTTACCTGAAAAATGTCCAAGTGTCACTGTTATCGCAACCTACTCTTGCGATAACATGGTGAACAGTGTTTTGTCGCAACCCTCTGTTGCGATGAAATCAGGTTGCATTCTTATCTCAACCTTGCATTGCGATAAGACCAGGTGAACAATACCTTATCGCAATTCGTATATTGCGATAAGATTGAAAAGTTTATCGCAACTTGTTCTTTGCGATAAACTGACATGTGGCAGGTCAAAAGTTGGACCAATCATTTGATGCCACGTGTCACTGAAATTCAAAAATCGTATAAATAGGAGCAGTTTTTCCAAATCTTGTCTCATCTCAAAAACCATCAAACTCTCTAAAACTGCTCCTGTACATCAAGAATTTCAAAGGCGAGTTAGCAATTTCTGTTCCATACATTCGATTCAGATCATCATCGAGGTAAGGTTTCCAAAATCTCAGTCGATTTCAACCATTAAATCTCAAGTTACAGTCATTTTTAGGGTTTTAAGGTCGAGTTCTTTGATTATCTGCTTAAATCCATGTGTATATGCGTTTTTGTTGTTAGAATAGCATAGGGTTTTACTCTCGTGAGTTGTGCGAACCTGGTAGTATAAGTCTTAACATCATTTGTGCGAAAAAGTACAAATCTGGGCCTGAACACTTAGTTTTACTTCGGTGTTCATGTTTGTCGCAACATGCTTGTCTTCATATATTCATAACTATCGCAATGGTCTAATATTCATACTTATCGCAGCCTTGAGTTGCGACAAGGTCTTATCGCAACCAATGCGTTGCGATAACCTCTTCTCGCAATCTTCAAGTTGCGATAACTTCTTGCTTGCGATATACTTTGGTGTGTGTTGCAACAAGCCCAAGACTTAGGAAATATTTTTGAAATTTTTTCAAGGAAAATCAATTTTTGGCACTGTACTAAACTGTCAAGTGGTTCATATGGCACAACATGATGGCAACTCTTCGGATGAAAACACCATCATCCGTTCGCATCGCTCATCCCACCCATCCGTCAATGCTCGTGACCGGGATGAGGAAATTTACCCGAGGGGTTCATTTCTGAGATTTGATGACAATAACCATCATCTGGATCTTGCGGTTCCCTTTGACTACCAGATTATAGTAGAGATCATCCGCGACCATCCTCTACGAACCGCGCTCACTAGAGTCGAACTTGTACCGGCCATTTACCTTCAACAATTCTGGGGTACACTCGAATTCCATCCCACTCATCGTACACCACATTTCACGGCCAAAGTTGACCATTTTGATGCCAGAATCACACTACGAGGACTTCGCCATGCACTTAACCTACCTTACTCAGAGAATTTTGAGGATCCGGTTCCAGAAGAACAACTATTCACTGATATCCGCAGTCTTGGATATCAAGACCCCAACAACCAAGTTCTCACCGGTTCGTCACAATTCAGACGCATGCATCTTCCACGGATATGGTACACACTGTGTTCAATATTCAACCGATGCATGACTTCCAAACACACCGGCCTACACAAGACAAATCTACCTAACTTACGAATGTTTCATGCCTTCGCGTTCAACCGAAACATCGACTACGCCATCCTGCTCTGGAATGAGCTCATCGAGCTGGTCGAGGACAAGGCTTGCCCAAAGAAGAACCGTACTTTTGTGCCATATCAGAGATTCTTCCAGATTCTGATTCATCAGATTATGGAAGATAATCATGAGATTCCACGCCGTGAGAATGCTCCACGAGGCCCGGGCCAGTGGATGCATTACCTAAAGATGCCCAAGCACGTGGATTTTGCCCATATTGCCGTCATCAGAGAAGACATCCTCGCATATGCTGACCAACAGTCCTGGGTAGTTAGGCAGTATAGGATAGAAAATGCATTAGTGGTCCAGCCAGATCCGGAGGGACCTCCCCAAAATGCAAACCTACTAGGAGGTGAGGGTCAGAATGTCGAGGGGGTTCAGGAACAAGGGGTTCCTAAACAATGAGAGGTGAGGAGACCTAAAAGAAAGAGAGTCGGGAGAAGTAAAAGGACTGTTGGTCATGCATCTTCTTCACGACCAGTTCAACCACCACCTCCACCTCCTCCAGTTAAGATCTTTGATGTTGATGTATCATGGAATTCAGCCGATGCCGCTGCTGCATCATCTTCTGATGATGATGTAGCTTCATTCATACCTTTTGAAGCTGATGATGATGATGACTCCGACCATGACCCCGACGCCGATTTAGTTCCAAGAAACATGGGTCGGAGACCACGAGTTGAGAGTTCTGATGCTGATTCCACACGGAACATCGGACTCTCCAATACTGCTACTAACGCCGCGGGTCCTTCAAATCTAAACGAAGAAGTAGAAGTAGAAGTAGAAGTGGAGAATATAGCTAGTGGTGAGGTAAGAGGGAGAAAAGAAATGAGTGATATTGTGACAGAGCTGGAAAAGGTTTTAACTACCGGCTCTCCCCAAACCGATCTAAACCGGGTAGCCACATCTTCTGCCAACGAGCGTTTGTCGCCGTTGCGTATTGAATCAGCCATGGTGGACCCAACCATGCATAGCACAGACCCACCAAGCCACTCATCGATCTCTACAGGCCGATGTTTCATTCACCACAGGGGATAAAGCACAAAGTCTATCGGCAACACAATCGGTGTTTGTTGGTATTGAAACAGGTAGGCTCCGGCCCCGGCCACCGAACTTCATTCAAAGCACATCGAGTCTAGATCCATTTGGAAGAACATCATTTCCTAGGACACGTGCGATGGTACAACACCAAGTTGTGGGCTTCCGTGCCCCAACCGGAACACCCAGAGCTAGGCCGCCATTCGTTAGCGCCTCGCGAGGACAGGGTGGAAGTCCTGTCATGGTCTACACTATGCCAGCCATGAACACAGGCAGTACGGTTGCTACAACCGCTACTATAACCAGTAACCTAAGTGGTCCAGATCTTCGCCCCATGTTCCCCACTTTTCCACCAGATCAGGTAGTACGAATGCTTGGCCCTTACCCGCACTATATTACTCTACCATTACTTGCGTCTGCCTTAGCTTCTATCAACAATGCCTATCTACAACACCGGAATGCTATGCAACATACAGTTGAACAACTATCACAAGAAGTGAGCAGAGCCATCAAAGGCAAAGGCATTGCAGAATCGTCGTCAACTCCTCCGAATCAACCATCTCGCGCTGAATCCGAGCCACAACAACCACCAGTTACACCAAATCCCAGAAGACCAGCTCAAATCAGAGCTGTTAGCCCGACTCTTAGCCAAAGGCAACTCTAGTACGGCTGAAGAGGTCAACCTTGTTTGATTACTACGTCAACAATCCCAACCTCAACCCCAAACTCAAACCCAACCACCTTCTAGCAACGACTTCCAGCGTCTAACCGACTCTATGAGAGACTGACGAATGCCGTGATGGCAGGATTCACCTCCATCACTGAAAGGCTTAAGGTTGTCGAAGAGAAGTGTGGGATTCAAGCTCAAGCCTCACAGAAACGAAGACATGATGATCAGGATGATCCTGATCAACATGAGGGGGAGAAGAGAGCAAGGGTTAATGAATCCAGTGGTGCGGCTACAGAAAATGTTGGGGGATCAAATAAGCCAGCTAGTGAAAGGGAAACCGGGACAGGTGGAATGGTGACTGATATGGTTCAAGTGGATGAAACCCAAGTTCTAGCTGATGTCATAACCGGGGTTAAAAAGCCTTCGGTTGTTGACAATAGAACGGAGGATGAACGGATGGCAGATAATATGTTCATCGACATTATTTACATTGATTCTGAGGAGGAGCCGGAAACTACAACGCTCAAGATCAAAGAAGAAATGGTTGAAGCTCTGGACGATGAGTTTGACAATACTGGGGATCAGGATATGGGAATTGAATCCGAAGATGATGCTCCTCCACCGCTAGAGCCAGAAACAGCAGATCCGGGTACAGGTACTTCAGCTCCACAAGCACCGGTAATTCCTGATGGTAAGATCATAGATCCTGTACTTGAGGCCGAAATTAGGTTGTATCAAGAGGTTATTGATGCTGAGCCGAGATACGTTGCCACAGGTGCAAGAATGGCTATTTTAATTCCTTTTCAAGAAAGTCTAAGGAAAGACTTGTTCGTCAAGAATGTTCAAAGGATTAACTTAGAGAAAGTCTACGGAGTAGAGGACTGGCCATCGATTAAGAAGATCGAGTTTCTGCATGTTATGGGCAACAAAGACAGAGAAACAAGTGCTGTCAGATCGGACAACATGATAATGAAGGTGCTGAAGGTTGAATCTCAAAAGCTGCTCAATGTCTTTTATCCTGAATTCACTGTCTTGAAATCTGATGGTTCTGAATGTGTGTTCTCCGAGGCTAATTTCAAGAGTTTGAAACTGGATGATCTCCTAAGCCTTTACAACCTCCTTGCCACCCTCCCGAAGAAGAAAGTAGAACTGTCTGCCGCATATCAAAGTGTCAAAAGATTCATGCGGAACATTCTAAAGTTCTCATATCTTACTGACTTTCATATGGCTCTTGAGTCTCACCAATCCAATGTAAATCTGAGAGGACCAAACCGACGTCTGCCTGATATCCAAGGTATCCCTGCTTACACCGTTCTGAAGAAACCAGATCTTGGAGTTGTCTACCTCAATTAAGACTCAAAGAAGAGATTTATGAGAGTCATTGAAGTAAACAAGTTCAGCGATGGTACTTTCGAGATGATTTTGACACATTTGAAGAGCAAGCTTCTGGATGCAAGTGGAGAGGTGAAGCTCAAAGATAAAGAAAGAGACCTGATCAACCAAGTGATTGAAGCTATTACCTACCGAAAGGAGTACCGACATGCATTACTAAGATTCAAGATCATCTTCGGCATTCGGAAAAAGTATGTGGCCCCAGTAGACGTCTAAATCTTTTGCCTCTACATTGGTACAAAGGGGGAGATTGTTAGTGCTTAATTATGATTGTACCAATTAGAGGGACCTAATATGTCAATGTTCCATTCTTGTAATAGGTATATATAGTTTGCTATTTTCCTCTTATGGGATTAGGTCATTTCATCACACATAGTAGCCACACACACTAGTATTGCATTCCAATTCATCTTGTGAGCTACTTGATGATTATTGAATATAGAGATGGCTTCCTTTGTTGTTTATATGGATTGATTACTTGTTCTGGGATCACACTTGTTATCGCCGACCCTCAAGAACACGATCAAATCGATCGTGTTTGGGTCTGATTTGATCGAACTCATCAAGTTAGAACTCAGAAGTTAAGATTAGAGAACGTACCTGGAATCTGTGATGAGAATCTGAGCCTGATTTGATGCAAAAACCACACAGTGAAGAACACTTGAGAAGAAGTTGGGTTGAGAGAGTTTAGGCGCGAATATTTTGAACTTATGAAGAACACTTAGAGAAAATCCGGTACTTATACCGGTCGATACCGGAAGCGAGTCCGATAGCGGATGCCTTAAACTCTCCTGGTACCCAATTTATCTCAACAATTGACAATTGGCAAAAATTACCCCTGAAGTGTGAAAAACTTCTAAAATTTCCCCTGAACTTAAAATTTACACTTTCAGTCCCTTAGGTTTGGAAATTTCATTTCTCCCCCTCAACTTTATCGAAAACTGACTCTCCCCCTCAAGTTCTCAAAAATAGCACTGCTCCCCCTCAACTTTTCAAAATAAAGCCCCCGTCTTTTTTTTTCTTAAAGAAAATTTAAACAAAACCATAAACAGAAACTTGAAAAATTTCCCCTTGAAATTCGATTAAGTGACAAAGCTCCCCCTCGACTTGTCAAACTGACATTTCTCCCCCTCAATTTCTCAAAAATTGCTATTCGACCCTCACATAAACAAGAAAACATACCCTCGGAACACGACATTCGAGGAAACAGCTTGTAAAACAAAAGGTTAGTAGCACGGGAAGGAAATGGAAAAACAAAGACTAGATGTATAAAATTAAAGAAACATGGAAAACCGAAAAACGAAAGAAACACTAAAATCGGAAATACAGAGAACATGTCACCGTTGTGCTTGAAACACCTAAACCACGCTGCGAGACAAGTGTAACTGCTAAAGATACAGGTATCTCATAGTATAGGAAAGGTGTGACAAGTACAGTCGGGACTCAAACCTTCAGATTGAGCATACCTAGCTTGGACACGAGTTCATTGAACCGTTTTTCGTCCAAAGCCTTGGTAAACAGATCTGCCAGTTGGTTTTCCGTATTTACGAAGTAGAGTTCTACCGTACCTTTTTCCACATTATCCTTAATAAAGTGGTAGCGCACGTCAATATGCTTTGTCTTTGTATGTTGAACCGGATTGCTTGTGATGGCTATAGCACTCTTGGAGTCGCAGTAGATCGGGATGTTTGAGTAATTGTACCCATAATCCTTCAGTTGCGTCCACATCCAGATCACCTGGGAACAGCAACTAGCCGCGGCCACGTACTCCGCTTCCGCCGTGGAGGTGGAGACGCAAGTCTGCTTCTTGGAGGCCCAGCTGACTAACTTTTAGCCCAGGAACTGGACGTGCCCCGTAGTGCTCTTCCAGTCGAGCATACTCCCAGCATGATCAGCATCAGAAAAAGATGTAAGCTCAAAACCTGTATCCTTAGGGTACCAAAGACCAAGATTAGCAGTACCTTTTAAATATCGAACGATACGCTTAACTGCTATCATGTGTGACTCTTTAGGATTAGACTGAAATCTAGCACACAGAAAGGTTGAGAACATTATGTCCGGCCTACTTGCCGTCAAATACATCAGCGAACCTATCATTCCTCTGTAGGTAGTCGTATTCAATGCCTTTCCGTCAGGATCGGCGTGTAACTTCGTACCCGGTGACATGGGAGTACGCATGGGTGAACACTGTTCCATCTTGAATTTCCGAAGAATATCCGCGATGTACTTAGATTGATTGATGAAGATCCCGGTCGACAGTTGTTGAACTTGAAGACCGAGAAAGAAATTAATCTGACCCATCATACTCATTTTGATATACTGTTTCATGAGGAGTGAAAAGTTGCGACATTATTGAGGGTTCGAAGAGCCGAAAATAATGTCATCGGCATAAACCTGAATTAATAGAATATGCTCACCTTCCCTTTTGATGAAAAGGGTTGTGTCGATCTTACCTTTTGAGAAGCCGAAATTGGTGAGGAAAGTAGATAATTTATCATACCAGGCTCTCGGTGCTTGCTTGAGTCCGTATAAGGCTTTGTCAAGTCGATACACATGATTGGGATGATCCGGATCTACGAAACCCTCCGGCTGGGAGACGTACACTTCCTCCTTGAGATTGCCATTTAGAAACGCCGTATTCACATCCATTTGGTAGACGGTGAAGTTTTTGTGAGCGACGAACGCGAGGAACATCCGAATAGCTTCGATTCGGGCAACCGGTGCGAACGTCTCTTCGTAGTCGATCCCCTCTTGCTGTCGATACCTCTTAGCGACCAAACGAGCCTTGTTTCGAACCACGACCCCGTTCTCGTCCTTCTTATTCTTGAATATCCATTTCGTGTCGATGATGGTTCGGTTCTTCGGGCGAGGGACCAGATGCCATACTTTGAGACTTTCGAATTTGTTCAACTCATCTTGCATGGCCATTATCCAGTCCGGGTCATGCAGGGCGTCTTTAACCGTCGCTGGTTCAACATTGCTCAGGAAAATAGAGAAGAGGCACTCATTACCCGTTGCCGCCCATTTTTTAGTATTGCTTAGCAGTACAGGGGCGGCTTCGTCTTCAGCTTCCGTCGTTGCTCGGGTTTGAACAGGAGCGGACGGATCTCTAATGATTTGCTCTGAGGGGTGCGCTCGAGTCCATTTCCTGGTGTGAGGTAGCGGGTCCGAGATAGGTTCTGAATTGTCAGCATCGATGTAGGACCCTAGGGGTAGATTCTGAACCGCTTTAAGTGATGGAACCAGATGTAAGCGTGTGGCGGCCGCAGGTTGAGAAACAACAACGGTTGACAAGGATTCAACAGTTGCGTCAGTACTGTCGCTTGCTCCGGGGGTAGATGGAGTGGGTTGAACCACTGGTGAGGGAGACGCGGTCACCGTTTGAGTACTTGA
Source organism: Saussurea involucrata (assembly GCA_033807775.1). Classification (NCBI taxonomy): domain Eukaryota; kingdom Viridiplantae; phylum Streptophyta; class Magnoliopsida; order Asterales; family Asteraceae; genus Saussurea; species Saussurea involucrata. The sequence continues at coordinate 166,355,780 of CM066320.1, forward strand.
AGATGGCATCGTCACAATCACAGGTGAAGTGGGCGAGTCCTCCGAGGATGTAACGTTGGGGGTTGGTGGAGGACCGGAGATGTGGGTCGACACCACTACAGCTCCATCTGCATTTAAAGAAGCATCAGAAGTAACTTGGGGAATATAAAAATCATAATAAAAATTCTCAAATAGTAGACCTAACTCGGATGCTTGTGATTTCGACGTATTGGACGATGAAGGATCTACTGTTGTGTGCTTGGGTTCCGATCTAGAAAGATCAGAAGGCAGCACTCCAGTAAGCGCGGGTTCTGAACTGTTATGTCCAGAAGCCAAATCGACCAATTCGTCGAAGGTCACATTAATACTCTCAATCACGCTCTTAGTCCTCTTGTAGACTCGGTATGATTTCGAAGATGTCGAGTAGCCAATAAAGATCCCTTCGTTCTCCTTCGGCTTGAGCTTGCCGAGATCATCCTTATCATTTAGTACAAAGCACTTACACCCGAACGCATGGAAATAGCTGATGTTGGGGGTGTGTTTGTTGATGACCTCGTATGACGTCTTGTTGAAGCGCTTGTGGACGATCGACTGATTCTGAGTGTAGCACGCCGTCGCGATAGCTTCAGCCCATAAAAACATAGGAAGTCCGTACTAAGTCAGCATAGTGCGTGCCGTTTCCACCAAAGTGAGGTTGCGACGTTCCACCACGCCGTTTTGTTGTGGAGTTCTGGCTGCCGAGAAGTTGTGCGAAATTCCCGCTGAAGTGAGAAAATCACCGATGATGCGATTCTTGAACTCCGTTCCGTTATCCGTGCGAATCGCTATGACGGTCAGCTGTAGATTGTTCTGAACTCCCTTCAGGTGGTTGACTATGACACCAGGCGTCTCGTCCTTCGAACGTAGAAACTTGACCCAGGTGTATCTGGAGTAGTCGTCCACCATTACCAACACGTACTTCTTATGGCTTATGCTTTGAAAGCGCATTGGGCCGCAGAGATCCATGTGGATCAGCTCTAAAGGTCTTGACATGCTAGGAATCGGCTTCGGCTTGTGGGATACCTTCTTCATCTTGCCCATCTCGCAGGCTGAGCGGAGATGTTCTTTTGCGAATTTCAGTTCTGGCATACCCTTGACTAGTCCACCCAACAGCAGCTTATTGATGTTCTTGAAGTTTAAATGAGAGAGTCATCGATGCCACGGCCAGTTCTGTTGAGTAGTGGCTTTGGAAAGTAGACATACGGCTTTGTCAGGCTTCACGGCGGCAAGTTTGATGGTGTAGAGGTTCGTCCGTCGAGTCCCGGCGAGAATCTCCGTTCCATCGTCATCTCAAATACTGCACCGCTTCGCCTTGAATCTGACTTCAAGATTCTTGTCACAAAACTGACCGATGCTAAAGAGGTTGTGACCAAGACCTTCAACGTAGGACACACGCTTTGATCGTTAAGTTGTCCTGAACTAGGTCGCCGTAGCCCATGATCGGGGCCACGTTATCATTGTCGAATCGAACATCACCACAGTACTTCTCCTTGAAGTTGGTGAGTAGCTCCCGTTTACTAGTCATGTGTCTGGAGCATCCAGAATCGAGAAACCACACATGACCGGGCTGCAAAACAAAGATTAAGGATGTTTAGGTACCCATCTATAAATGGGTCCTTGGGTGTTAGGTGTAGCACCTTTGTTTGAGACCCGTTTAGATCTGGGTCTTTTTCGTTTAGATTGACGAGAAGCATTCGAATTAAAAACATGATATGTGCCAAACCAATCAGATGCATGCTTAGAGTCAATCAAGTCATTCAATCCACAAACGGAACAACAAACATAATCACGCGAAAAATCAATCAATTGATGAACATTGTCAAGTTTAACTGGAAATTGAAAACCATGTTCAACCGAGTTATTCAAACCAAAACCATGTTTATTGTTATTTTTCCTATTAAGTGAAAACGAATTAAATGTCTTGTTCTTCTCAGGGCGCGACTTAGCCTTCTTCTCTACCCACTCTCTCCGAACCGCTTTCCCCCGACTCGTACTATCTGAAATTACATTAGAGTTATCGTTAGAGGAGTTTGAGTAAACTGGTTGTTTGGAAGTGCTCTTACCGGTTTTAGCACGTTTCTTAGACCGACGTTTAGATTTAGTTTTAGAAATTGTCTTAGAAACGGTTTTAGAATTTGAACATTCACCCTTTTCAAAATTAACCGGTGTGGGCATTTTTTCTAAAAATTGAGTATGACTAGAAAGCTTCGGTTCAAAATCAATTTTAGAAAATTCATCATCATGACAAGCAGTGGAATTCATAAACTCAGAAAATCTGCGAGCAGAATCAAGTGGGGCTTCGCCATCAGAGTCGGATGAGGAGTTATCCGCAAACGGGTTATCAAAAACTGGAAAAAGATTCTTTTGAACATAATCGGGTTGGATGGCCTTACCTTTATCTTTAAAGCTCAAAGTCGAATCATTTGTGTCATCAGACACTCCTATAAAGGCTTTACATGAGGAACTATCCGAATAGATCGGAGAATAGTCAAACGAGATCGTTTCAGGGGTGATGGGCGTCATTGGAGTATCCACAGAATTCTCCTTAGCCATTCTCAGCGTTAAAGCTTATGTCGCCAAAGCAGACAGTTGAGAAGTCAACTTAGCAATCTCGGTTCGATAACACTCTCTTTACGATTCGGGTAATGTCTCGGGTTTGGTCTGTTTGAGCTTTTCGATACTGTCTAAAAGTACAGTTCTTTCGGTTTCATAAATGATCTTATCTCTTGCGAGCGATTCTTCAAGTTTGAAAATGATGTTTTCCAAAATCAGAGGTGGAACATCACGTTTAAACTCTGATTTCTCGTTAGAATCTTCATCTAGTGTTGCCGGAACGGGAACCGGAGTTTCAACCATTTTGGCAAGCGAGCAGATGTCGAAGTAATCGTTCGAGAGATAAGGAGTTTTTCTCTTTAAATATGACGCATTAAGCGTTCATACACGAAAGGTATCTGTACATTTATGTTTTTCCTAGGTGGCTCATCTTCCGATTTTGAATTATTTTCAGAGTTAGGTTTATCAGATTTAGGTTTAGCCTCTATTGGTGGTAGAGGTATACCTATTTTTCTTTTAATATCCTCTTTCTCCTCATCTTCCGGAGATGGCTTAGTCCACTTAATCTTGTACTCAGGATATTTCTTATCTAGGCCCATGAAGTTGAATTCATAAAGAGTGGGAACCTTAGACAAGATTTTCTTTAGGTAACACGGATTATCATATCCGAGTCCCCATTGTGAGTTGTAATATTTGAACTCCTTTGGCCTGTTTAAGTGGATGGTTTGTTCAGATTTACCAAGTTTATAAAGTTTGGATTCGAGATCCTTAAGCTTAGTGGTCAACAACTCATTCTCTTTTCTAATATTTTCTTGAATTACAACGCTTTTAGAGTACTCCTCCTGAGACTTTTCTAACTTTTGAGTATATTCAGATATTTGAGTCTCGAGGATTTCAGCTCGTTTTGAAATGGCCGAGCACTCAGTTTGATAGTTTTCTATCACACATCTGTCCTCAGCCTTTTCAATAGCTAACTTGCCTATCGTATCATATTTGATCTTAGTTTCGGCTTCTAGCTTAGAGATATGGGCGTCTTTGGTCTTAACCTTAAGTTTGAAGGAATCTAAGGTACGCACCATTTCATGCATTTGATTAATTAAGTTAGCATTGGAGGAACCACATACCTGGCACTCGCTTGTGTCTTTCTTCTTGTCGGAAGAGTCATCCTCAGAATCAGATTCTTCCGGGTTGAGGCCAGTGTAACACATATGCGTTTCCTCGTCTTCGTTCTCGTCATCAGTCTGTAGGAGCCAATGATCATCTTCCACTAACAGCGCTTTGCCCGCTTCTTTCTGCCTTGATAGGAGCATCTTGTTCTTGTAGTACTCAGCATTGCGTACTACAGGCTTCCGACAGTCTTTTGCAAAGTGGCCTTGCTTCCCGCAGTTGTAACATTTCACTAGTTCATCATCAGCTCGATCATCAGACTTTCCTTCAGATTGCTTCCCTTCATCATTCCTCTTTCTTCCATCATCATTCTTGCGCTTTCCGTCATTCTTGTCTCGATAATCCCGACGCTTTGTGTTTGTGGAGTATCGATGGTTGTTGTTTGTCGGCTTCTTGAAAAACTTCTTCCTAGCATACTCCCGGGTCAGCAATGCAACTGCTTTCTTGATACTGTCGAGCTCGGGATCAGAATCACTTTCTGGTTCGTCATCTTCGTGTTCAGATTCACTAGGTGCTTCCTCTCTATATGAACTGCGTTGTGCTTGCTTTTCCTTCTTGTGAGTCATAAGGTCAAGAGGATCTTCCTTCGTCTTCTCATTGGACTTTTGATCTCCCATCTGCTCACGCACATCATCTTCATCTTGGAGCAACATCTCGTAGATCTCATGCAGCGGAACACTCTCTAATGAGCGGTTGTGGCAGACGTGTAGAACGAATCCTTTCCATTCAGGTTGAAGGTTGTCGAGAAACTTGATGTTGCACTCGAGGTTCGACTTGAAGATTATGTTCTTGTGCAGGCCGTTGAGTAGAGTGCAGAAACGCTCGTATGTTTCAGTAAGTGATTCCCCTCGTTTGGCTTTGAATGACTCGTAGCGAGTGAGGCAGTTGGTGAGCTTCATTTGATTCCCCTCTCGGCTGCCTTGCATGATTTTTGCAAGTTGGTCCCACTTACCTTTAGCCGTGTCCTTGTAGCTATCGATGTTGCAATAGATATTGTTGGGAAGACTGTAAACTAGATAAGTCTTCGCCAGCGTATCTCAATCGGCTTTCCGCTTTTCTTCAACCGTCAACTTGTCGTACGGTTTGGGCACTTTATGGGTTGGAGGTCCACCTTCTTGTGCAGGAACGTCCATCAAAGGTGGAATCGTCGGACCTTCCTTCAGCGATCGGAGAATTTCTTCATAGAGCGGCTTAGCCTGGATGAAGCACAGAAACCTATCCTTCCAGACATTATACTCCCCGCGGTACAAGATCGGTGATAAGTGCGATTTTTATATCTTTTTACGTCAAAATTCCCTATAATTGGTGTCAATTGGATATCTAAAATACCCCTATTAAATTAGTTTTAGATTTTGTTGTTTGTAAATATATTTAAGTGAAAAAGAAAAAAAATATTTTAATTAATTAAGTTATATGTGTTTGTTTAATTAAAGAAAAGAAATCTTAATATTTTGGTCTTGGTTTGATGGCCACGTGCAGCAAATGGAGAAAGAAAAGGATGGATTTTCTTTTATGTCATATGGAAATCAGACCCACCTTTCGTGAAGCCCAGTTCGTTGAACAAATAAAAGCAAAAGAAGAGAAGAGCAGCCCAGAAAAAAAATACAAACGTCTCTCTCTCTCTCTCACGTCGGCAGCAGCAAAAAATCTCAGCAGCAGCAAAAATCGAACAGGCAGTCGCGCGGCATCTCTCGCAGTATCAAGCCGCGCGCCACCCCACCTAACCCACTGTTGTTAGACCATCCAGAGACCCCCGCGACCTATGGCGCGGCTTCAACCCGCGCACCATACAGGGGCGGATCCATAATTTTTTTCAAACGGTTGCACCATTTGATTATAAGAAACAAATATAAATGTATTTTTCATAAAATCAATATTAGTTTGGTGGTTAGTCCTTTGCTTTTCAAACCAGAGGTCTCAAGTTCGAGTCCTACTATTACAATTTTTTTAGAAACATAATAAATATAAAAAATGAAAGCTAAAATCAACATAAATGACTCTAAAAAGACTTGAACCTGGGTCTCAAGTAGAATAAAAGTCTTCCTTAACAACTCTGCCAAAGGAAAATTGTGTCCTTATTGGAGTTTCAAAATATATACGGTGGCACAAAACAAATTGATACGGTTGCACCTTTCACAAACCTATTTTTTTACCTTACATCGGAGAAACAATACGGTGGCACGTGCCACCGTAACGCCCCTTCTAGGTCCGCCCATGGCACCACACCGCGTGCCCCAAAAAAATCAGTGTGTGTGTGTTTTGGCAGTTTCTTGGCTGGAGTGTTAAAAGGAGGAAAAAACTCGTCATTTTAGGGGGAACCATCAGGAGGAAAACGAGTTTTGGAAGAGAAAGGGGAGCAAGAGAGGATTGGGAGAGAATTCTTCACCCCAAATCCATCAATTTCATAAATTAGGTCAACTTTCTTCCCATTTTCTTAGTTTAGTTTCAAATTAGCCATGTATGGCTAATTTCGTTTAGAATTTGACTTTGGGTTGTTTAACATTTGCAATTTCCAATTTATAGGGTTGTTTGAGATGATGTAATCCAACTTTATTTTGATTATTCATCCAATTTCTAGTTTATTGGTTTGTAAAATTAATTTCCATGCTCTCTGATCAATTGTATGAAAATTGGTTGTTGTTAAATTGTTTTCTAAATCCGTAATTGTTTAGTTAACAATTGTTAGTAACAAGCAACAATTTGGGTTTTGTCAAGGATTTCAATTTTTGTTGTGAAATTGGGTGAAACGGTATAAATGTATTAACCGAGCTTACGTGTTAGTATGTCAGGATTCGGGTTCCATACGTGTTTCATGTTAGTATAAATTAAGCTTTCAAGAGCTTATTTGAGGCTAATTATATACTAAGGTTTGATGAGAGAGCTTATTCCTCTCAAATTATATTTATGATGGAATTGATTGTTAGAGCTTTTTAACAATTATATCGAGTTAATCGAAATAGTTGCGATATTCGAATATATCATCGATGACACGATCTTTGAATGGAATTGCATTTGTGTTTAATACCCAAAGTTGAATTCGTTTTCGTTATATTGTTTTTTCAAATTCGTTTTAATTTTGTTATGTTAAATTTTCGCACAAACAAAACCCCCCTTTTCGTAGTTATTATTAATATTTCGTTCTTGTACTTGGATTGATTGGAAATAATGGGTTAAAACCGATTCTCTGTGGATTCGACCCGACTTACCGCTATTACAATTTTGGTTGTAATTAGTCAATAGTTGGAATTTATTATTTGGTGGACTCTGCATCCATCAATCGGAGGCTTGAATTCCGATCCGATGGCCAATGCGTCTTGAGCATTCATTGTGAGAACTAGTGATCGTAAGACGTGTAGGATGATTCAAAGGTAATGGAGTGGTCTAACGCACAAACTAACGCAAACTAACGCAAATTTCCTAAAGGAGTGGAAGCCTAAAGCAATTCCTATTAGGGATCAGGAATAAACTGAAGAAACACTGGAAAATAGAAACAAATAGAAACTGGAAGAAAACAAAGTGTGCAGAGGCAAGTTCCGGAATTAAGGATCCGGAATAGGAAGATCCGGAACGAAAGCAGGGATCCGGAATCTAAGATCCGGAATCTAAGGATCCGGAGTCTAAGATCCGTAATGTGTGCTAAAAGGGGATCCGGAACTGACAATTTAAAGAACCGAAATTGGAGAGATCCGGAATCGAAATCTGACAGCAATAAACCGGATCCGGAACTATGTGATCCGGAAGCTAATACCGGAATGTAGGTTCCGGAATTTAGAAGAGAATCGAAATCAAATACCAAATTGGGATCCGGAGCTAGAAGAATCCGGAAACAAAACCACAAATCCGGTATTAAGACACCGAAACCGGAAGAGATCCGGTATTTTACTGGATCCGGAATTCAACAGTATCGGAACTCAAGAACAATTTTACGCACTGGAACTCGAAAACTAACCTGGAAAGCGATTTTCTGCACCACTTTTGACTTGGAAAAAAATCTGCAAACACTTTAGAACCAAAAGAAGCAACTAGGGAACGCAAAAACAATTAACCAAATCGATTAATAAGCACTTTGAAGCAAAAAAATTGGGTTTTCTCAAGAACAGGGAGTAATAAACCCTGAAATCAAAAACTCTAAAATTGATGATTTATACTCAATCAAAGCAACCCAAAACTCGATATGATTTTAGAAACACGATAAGAATGATTCTTCAAGCCTCAATTTCATATTTTACACCAAAATCAAAGGAAAGAAAAATCCTTTGAATGAAACAGTCGACAAACACTTTAAATGATCAGAAAAGAGAATTACCTTTGAATCAGACGTCCTTCGGCTCTGATACCAATTGTGGATCCCAGATTCAATAAGCAATCACAATGAAATCAACACAAGAGCATTATACGTCATAAATCTCACTTCTATTATGATGAACATAAAGAGTAATAGGCAGAGTCGTACAAAGTATTCTGGAATAAATCTAATTGATCATTAAACCCTAACTACGGGATTATGCAAACTATTTATACCCACATGGTATTTACACAAAATGTCATATTTAGTCCCTATACTTCATATTCCACTAACGTGACCTAACAGATCCACACTGACAACTACCCGAAAAGATTTACCCGGATAGTTAAACTATCTGGAGGGTTCTACCCGGACAGCGAAAACTATCCGAACGAAATACTTCCTGGGTGGAGCATCCCGGATACTCGAGTTTTCGGACACTCCTATGCTATCCGGATTCCCAAGGGTTTCCGGGTAAATGTATCGGAAACCTCCAGCAGCTCATCTACCCGGACACTACACCGGATACCGAGCTTTCTGGATACGACGTCCGAATTCCCACTGAGTGGTTTCCGGGCGGCGATTCCTCAACCCCAGATCGCTTGGGTCCTCTTACCGCTGCTCTAAGCTTCTTACAACCACAGATTAATAAGTCAATCTTCCACTTAAACCATTAGAACAAAAGCCAAGAATACAAACTCCAATTTCCCAACAAAAGATAAACCAAAATACTCCCAAATCAAGAACTTACCCAGGCAATACTCAAACAAGATGATTAAGGGATTATTAGGGTTGAATTGAGAATACCTTAATTGATAACTGCTGAATTCCTTCCAAGGATTGCTTCCCTTCCCACGTCTTGCTTGAAGAACTTGAAATTGCACACACCAGTGCACTCTAGCCGCACACAACAACAATAAGGAGAAGAATGAGAATTTTAGGGTTTTTCTCCTTTATATACCCACCACACTTAACACCCAACTTTTGATTATTACACTTTGGCCACCAAACTATTTTTTATCTCTTAGCAACAAAACTAGGTTATTACACCCATTTTATCCTTAATTATGAGATGGAGAAATATATCTCTCGATAATTAAGAGTAAAATTATACTTTGGTTAATTAAAATGGGTAATGATTACATACTTCTAAAATTGTGTGATTTTTCGTTGTGACATTTACTTTAGGACGGATGGAGAATTATTATTTAACCATTATTTATAAATAAATGCTAATTACTGCATATATTAATTAATAGTAGTTAATGTTAATTAAAAATTAAAAACTAAATTTTAGTTATATATTGATGTTAGTTTTTAATTATCTAGAATTATTGTTAATTATATCAAAAGTATTTTTATATTATAAAATATTGTAATTAATAATTTTTAATATGTCTTTTTGGTTATTTTACATGTTTATCAGCTAGTTTTTGTCAAGCATGATTTATTCATCATATAGTTAGTAATCATCTAACTTATTAGTTAGTTTGCCAAACATAAGCCTAAATATCCATAAAATGGTACAAATTTTAGAAATGTGTAATTATAATTTTTTTTAGATGATTAAATTACATTTCTACCCTTGATATAAAAGAGACTTTTTTCATCTCATAATTTAATAGTAGGATGAGAAAGTAAAATTTAATTTTAAAAGTGAACATTTATTTTGAGACAAATAAAAATACAAATATAAACACTTAACTTGGATCAACGGAGAAAGAGTTTAGTTAAAATCAAAATGTAAGTTTAAGCCTAATGAATTTATGATTTTACAATGGCAGTCATAAAAAAAAGATATAGTCATTGTCTTATTAAAAACAAGTAAACCATTTTACATGTGAAACTTCATAATAATGTGTGATCTCATAATCGTCATCCGCATCTACTTGCAATCAATCATCAATATATATATAGAGTCCCTTTCTTTTGTTAACCGTCCATTTAGTATTAATCGTGTTAACTTTTTGGACCAATAGAAATTAAGATAGGTTACTGGTTTGGTAGGGATAGTTTAGGAATTTCAGAATTTTAATTATTTAATGGTTATTTACTTTCCTAATTTCATGCACAAGATATTTTTGGTAGTTATTAATGATAATCTTAATCTTCTAAAACCCATTTTCGTTTTTGGTAGTTATTAATGATAATCTTAATCATCTAAAACTCATTTTCAAACATAATCTTCATCTTCACGTTTCAGATATTCTTTTCACTTTTTTTGCATATATGCACGATTTAAAACTGCATATATATATGCGGGAAATTAATTAAAATACCCAAAGTCAAACCAACTGTTACCAAAATACCCTAAAATTTTTCAATTTTGCAAAAATACCCAAAATACCCGCGATGGGGTCCCGCGATCGCGGGATACGCTGACGTGGCACGTATTTTGGGCACAAATGCCCCGCGAAGCCCCTAAACTTTGGTCGCGGTGCACTTTTGGTCCCTGCCCGCGATCGCAGCCCGCGATGGGCCAAAATTTACAGTTTTGGTCCCTGAAATTTTCAACTTTTGGTCCCTGAAAATTTACACTTTCAGCCCCTATACTTAGACGAATCTTGATGCTTTTACTGTTTTTTCCACAATTATTGCAATTTAAAAACCGATTTGTGGTTGAAATTCAATTGCATGTTTCAATCAATGTTAAATCAATGTTTTTGGAATATCATTTTGTGGATGAAATGAGAGATTGGTTTTCTGATATGTTGGTTGTTTCATTCATAAATAGACGTAAAATTCAAGCCATAATTCTCACACAACGATTTCATTGTTGCAATATTTCTTTCTGCAATATTTTGTGTTTGAGATACTACTGAAAAAATGAGTTCATCTGTTGCAAAAGCTAAGCTATATTTCTGTTTTGATGGTGAATGGGTGCAAGATAACAATGAGTGGAATTTTGCTTATAAATCTAAGCATGGTGTAAAAGTGTCAGTAAACTATACTTATCAGAAGTTTGTTGCATACGCCATGCAAAAATATGGAATCAACTCTTCTGATATTTGCAAGTTAGTGTTTAAAAATGGCGATGGGTCATTTGTGGATTTATCCAACGATGGGGATATCTCTACTTTTCTGCACCTTGCAGTCGATTCAGAAAGACCCTCATTACTCTTTGTGTATCCCGGCGTATCCGACGGTGACGACGACGGTGACGAGGAGGGTGACGACGACGAAGACCTCCAAATAGAGCAGCCTGATTCTCAACAACAACAACCACCACCACCACCACCATCACCACAACCACACGAATGGCGTACTGCTGGAGTTTCTGATGACGAAACCCATGTTTTCAGAACGGGTAATTCTGAAATAGACAGATCAGACACCGATAATGATGATCACGAAGAATATACCCCTAGTAGAAAATCATGTAGTCAGATAAATGACTTTTTTGATATGCCCCCTATTCTTCCAGACTCCCATACCCAGACACAAAGCTACGAACCTACACCTTATATTCGTAGCGAAAGTTTAACAGCAGGTCAGATATTCGATTCGAAGGATCTCTTAGCAAGTCAGATCGGACTCAAGTTCTTGGAAGAGGGTTTCCAAAGTCGCGTGCGGGCATCTGACAAAATCAAATACGTAGTTGAATGTGCTAGAGAAAAGTGTGAGTGGAGGTTGTACGCGATTCACACGGGTCCCAAAGGAGGGGCGATAATGATTAGAAAGTTGCACGACGTACACACTTGTACGAGGACGCAACTTAATCCCCACCCCAAACAAGCCGGCAAAAAGACTTTGGGTGCGATCCTGAAAAACAAATTTCTTGATGTTAGCAGGTCATTGCGTCCAAAGGACACCGTCCACGACGTTCACCGGCAGTTCGGCGTCACGATTGATTACCACCAAGCGTGGCGTGCGCGCTGCCATGCACTGTTTATGGTGAGAGGCACGTTCGAGGAGTCGTATGAACGACTCCCGACATATTTATATAATTTGCAGCTGTAGAACCCTGGTACTGTCACGCAGCTACGGACCGATTCACGTGGACGGTTTGATATGTGCTTCGTGGCCCTTGGACCCGCGGTACATATTTTAACACGTCATATGTTTACACATTATAAACTATAACATTTACACATTATAAACTATAACATTTTAACCTATGTTTTTGCAGATCCGCACATTTCTGGAAAATCTACGTCGTGTCCTGATAATAGACGCAGCCCATTTAAAGGGTCGTTACTTGGGTATGATGTTCCTGGCGGTTGCCATGGACGGGGATATCTCCATCATTCCAGTAGCTTTCGGCGTAGGCAAGTCCGAAACCGGGGACGAGTGGACTTGGTTTCTGTCCATGTTGAGACAAGCTATCGGAGACCCGCAAGGGTTGGTGTTTATGTCTGACAGGGCTCCTTCCATAAGCGCCGCAATCTCTGCCATGTACCCAAACGCCCCTCACGCCATATGCTGTCGACATTTGGAGATGAACGCCAAATCCAAGGACAAACGTATTACCACCTACAAGGATGTCTATTGGGCGGCATGCAGAGCATATACGGATCGGGAGTTTAACAAGTACATGAATATGCTACGACACAGTGTCAAGGAAGCAGCCAAAGTCTTTGACGATGCTGGACCGGAGAGGTGGTCCGCGGCCCATTTTCCTGGACAACGGTATGACATTCTGACCTCGAATAGTGCAGAGTCTGTGAATGCACTCTCCCGTTTTGTGCGTAGATGTCCGATTGTTAATCTTATGGACTACTTTCGGGCCTTTCAACAAGAGTGGTACCAAATTCGACGCCTAAAAGGAGCTAAGATACAAAATGCACTCGCACCAACGGCGGAGAATATCGTTCAGTACAGGGCGCGTCGGGCGGCGACATGGCCGGTAAGAGCAATCGGGTATGGGAAGTACGAGGTGCATGATGACTATATTCACGCGATTGTGAATATGGAAGACCACCTTTGTTCGTGTCGCGAATGGGATAAATCTGGGTTACCGTGCGGCCATGCCATCGCTGCAGCAACATATATGGGTCGTACAGATTGCAGCGACTTGGATGTACCTTTCTTCACGTCCGAATATTACCGGAAAACATACGTGGAGGTAATAAACCCAGCTGGACCCCCTGCAGCATGGGTGTATCCACCCGACCCGCTTCCACCATGCTATCCACCTTTAATGGATAAGAACAGGGCCGGGAGACCGAGAAAGAACGACCGACGTCCATCACGTGGTGAAAGTTCGATACAACGAAGATGTACTCGGTGCCAATGCGTAGGACACACTCGTGAAGAGTGTCCAAATCCCGCCCCTTCAACCGTGCCAAGGAGACATTCTGTCAGTCACACCCCGGGCCCGTCACAGCTTGAACCATATGGAACAAACCCTTATGATACTGTTGATCTAAACACTGATTTGTAAATGATATATATACACACATACATATGCTTCTAAATGAACATTGATAACACAGCTAGTTTGTAAATGATATATATATATATATATTCGTATTATATATTTACACACATAAAGAAAATAGGAGACCTTCAATTTTTCTTAGTATTTTCTTGACCTTGTTCTTGCATCCATGGCAGTGAATGTTAACTCTGAGTACACATGTCTGTTTATATATTCATATTAGATACGTTTTAATTTTAACAAATTACACCATTATAGTTAATTATTTAATTTATGGTACATCTCATATTTTTTTTCAATTTTGTTTTACACTCCTATCGCATTAACATAATAATCATATATTAACTAATTCATTAAATCGTTTTAAATTATTATTATTTGAATGTGTTTATAGATATCATGAATGGCAATAGGAGAAGGTAGAATTGTTTATAAATGGGGTTTTGACAAGTTGGTATCACTGGACTCATTTAAGAATTGTGAAAATGGGTATTTGGCGAATGATGATTCATGTGTGTTTAAAACACTTCAGCTCCAAACACACATGAATCATCATTCGTCAAATACCCATTTTCACAATTCTTAAATGAGTCCAGTGATACCAACTTGTCAAAACCCCATTTCATATTATATATATACACACACATACATATGCTTCTAAATGAACATTGATAACACAGCTAGTTTGTATTCCATCCAACAAGCTCTTCATCTTCAATCTTTCTGACCCTTCTTCAACGGCTTCTGCTTTTGCAACCACGTATGGCCATTGTGTACCACAACCCGCACACACTTTAGAAAATGAGTTGAGGGTTGTCATATATTCTACAAGAGGAGTAGGCCCACGAATGAGGTAACCTCTTACTTGACCTTGCATGATGTATCCAACCTAACCGTGGTTCAGCGGCTTAAAAACTACTTTTCAGAGAAATTAACAACAACAAAAAATACAAAACAACAACACAGTAAAAAAAATACAAATAACAACACAGTAAAAAAAATACAAAACAAAAAAAAATATAACCACCACCTACTTAAAAATTGATTTAGTTTCATCAATCCAAGCTTGCTTCTCGTTTACCTTCGCTTGAATAATTGCGAAGTCTTGCAGAATATGGTGAATTGCTTCTTGTTCTCGACGAACACGAGCCTCCCGAGCTTTTATATCCCCTTTCATCCTTTTGATCTCCCTGTCTTCCTCTTCGATCTTTCTCAAATGGACTGCCTTCCTGTCCATAATTTTTTTCCACTCTTCTGTTAGTTCATCTATCTCCTTTTCCTTTTTTGCTATGGCGACCTCGATTTGAGGTGGCATTTTTTCAGGAGTAGACTTAGGGTTTGATGACGATGTCATTTGTGGATGAAATGAGAGAAGAGAAATCAAGAGAGAAATCAATTCAAAGAAAGAAAGCAAGAGAGAAATCAAGAAAGAAAGCAAGAGGAAGTGTGAATTGTGAATTGCATACTACTGATATTTATGGATTAAATCTCAAACATGCAAATGAATTTCAACCACAAATCGGTCTTCAAAGTACAATAATTGTGGAAAAAAACAGTAAAAGCATGCAAGATTCGTCTAAGTACAGGGACCAAAAGTGTAAATTTTCAGGGACCAAAAGTGTAAAATTTGGTCCATCGCGGGCTGCGATCGCGGGCAGGGACCAAAAGTGCACCGCGGCCAAAGTTGAGGGGCTTCGCGGGGCATTTGGGGCCAAAATACGTGCCACGTCAGCCCTAGCCCGCGATCGCGGGATCCATCGCGGGTATTTTGGGTATTTTTGCAAAATGAATTTTTTTTGGGTATTTTGGTAACAGTTGGTCAAACTTTGGGTATTTTAATTAATTTCCCTATATATGCACATCATAGAATTGCATATCTTGGTGCATATATGCACATGAATTTGCATATATGCACATGAATTTGTACATGAATTTGCATATATGCACATGAATTTGTACATGAATTTGCATATATGCACATGAATTTTCATATGAGCTCTTGTGCATATATGCATACACACAAGTCTGGATATATGAATATATTGGTGCATATATGCACATGAATTTGCATATATGTGCATGAAGATGCTACTCGTGGGGCTATCGTGGGTGAACAACAGAGGAACTTGAGGTGAATAAGTTGGCATGGTCGTGTCCTTTGGATACCGTGTTGTACCCGAGATGTTGAATCGGTAAACCGGGCAGTTGGGATTGTTCTGAAGCCAAATGTTGATACAATGCAAATGGAAACCATGGTTGCAATTCGGAAGAACACGTAACGTATCCAAATCTTGAAACTCGTTCAAGCAAACAACGCATTTATACAATCTTCGATTCTTACAACCCCTTTGGCTATATAGACAAACGGGTATCTCGCGGATTAACGATTCGTCAAGTCCGGTGATTTGCCAAGCGGAAGTCGAGTAGACCGACGGTGGTTCTTCGGCGGTGGTGGTTCGTGCCATCAAGAATCGGCTTAAAGGGTAACAACATTTGGTGATCAAGAAGTAGGTAATTAGCAAAAACGTTGTGGCGGTGATACAGGCTATCGCGATGGCTAGTAGTGGGAATCTGGTGGCGGTTGCTGCCAGAAAAGCGGGTGGTTGGTAGGTTGAGTTATGGTGGTTCTTGATCGAACGGTGGTTGGGGTCGTAAACTTCTTTGTGTACATAACTAGAACTGATATCCATTTATGGATGGATTTCTATTAAGAAACTTTGAGATTCTTTACCTTATTTAGGGGATTCCAATTTTAAGTTTTGTTGTTTTGGACAAAAATGCCCCTCTGCACTTATGCACAAACATCAACCCTTTTTTTTTGAATAATACTATAATCCTTTATTTAATTATAACCGTTGATCTGAATAATCTATGGTTGAGATTGGTTAACATGGTTAACACTAAATGGGTGGTTAACAAAAGAAGGGCACTATATATATATATATATATATATATATATATAGGGGAGGTATCCGTTGCAAACCAGTCAGTTTGTGCAAACTATACAAAACAATCTTAGCCGTTGATCAAGTCTAATAAATATCTGATTTTATTATGTTTCCTAATTTAAAGTCATGATCATAATGAATGAATCTTATCATCTTCCATATATATCTCAGTCTTAATTAATGAATCATAATGATTATCCATAAATACATCTATTGTTTCCTAATATAGTGGTTTGTATAGTTTGCACAAACTGACTGGTTTGCAACGGATACCTCCCCTAAATAAGTAACTAGTATGCCACGTGTCGTCTTCTGGTGAGCCGACTTCAGTATTTTTCCGCCTAAACATGTATCTGGACGCAGTTTACATTATAAGTTCAATTAGCACACCCACATTCACTCTTCCTTAAATCTCTCCTTAATTCAATTTTTTTAATTTATACGTTACATTTACTACCCTTATAATTAGGTATGTAGTTTACTTTTAATCTCTTACTTTTTTATTTTTTATTTTAGACTCTTATCATATAAACATAAATAATGTATATGAACTAAAATGCATTAAAAAACATTTCTATTTTTTACAAACTATACCATTGTAATCGCTTCGTCAATACCTTCGAAATTAGCCCAATATTGAATATTTTTGGACTTAATTATATTATTAAATATCATAAATATATATGAATTAATGTGTCGTGATTAGTATGAGATTTGTTGAAATTAGTACGAGATTTGATACAAATAATCACTAAATTGTCCTGATTTTCTTTTTACAATTTCATATCAATTTTTATTTCAAAGTCGAATTCCTTCGACGAATTACAATTCTATTAAATTCCATTATGTCAACGAAACACCCTTAGAATTATCATAAGAGATTTAATTACTTGGAAAAAAAAGATATCACTTATCAACTGACTTTTAGATTATGAGTTCGAACCTTTTTAAAAAATACGAGTTCCAATTGTTGTATGTTTTGCCATGACCATAAATAAAAACCAGGGACAGTCATTATCGAAGGTTAGTTTGTTTCTGAGACAACCAGTCTTCACTCATGGTTAGTTGTATGTTGCTTTATCTAGAGTAAAAAGTAGACAAGGTTTAAAAATATTAATTATAGATGATGAAGGTATAATTAACAATAGAACAAAGAATGTTGTATATAAAGAAGTATTTGGTAATTTATGATACGTGGTTCTTATTTTATTAATATTTTAACTATGTACTTTTCCATTATTTCATTTACGTTCTATTATAAATTCTGTTTTATAAATTCTTAATATTTATTCATATTTTTTATTAATTTTTTGTAAAACATCCTTTGTGAAAACTGCCTAAAACAAAGACATTTTGTAACCAGCTGCAAAAAAAACAACTCTGAAAGAAAAAAAGCTTAGAAAAGTAGCATCGTACTTTCGATGATCATTCATATCTATAAGATAAGTTTTCTGGCATGATTTAATTTTTTTTAAAATTACCCTGTGTAATACACGGTTCGAACCTAATATATATATATATATCTTTATATATATAAAAGGAAAACCCAAGAGTAATGAGGTGGCATCATGAGAATCAAGTATTCATCAAATGGTGAATTGTGGTTGATTTTTCATTGTCCCACATTGGTGTCAAAAGTGAAAAGTTGGAAGTGTGAGTGGCTATATAAAGGATAGGATATGTCGTGAAGATTCATACAAAATTTGATCCATTTTTTGGTTAAATAGTTATTTTTTTGTGGTTGATTTTTCATTGTCCCACATTCGTGACAAAAGTGAAAAGTTGGAAGTGTGAGTGACTATATAAAGGATAGGATATGGCTTGAAGCTTCATACAAATTTTGATCAATTTTTGGGTTAAATAGATATTTTTTTATTTACATGACAAAACATTTCATATAATAGTTAAACATTTCATATCCTTAAATCTTTATATCTTAATTTTTATCTTTATATATATAAAAGGAAAACCCAAGAGTAATGAGGTGGCATTATGAGAATCAAGTATTCATCAAATGGTGAATTGTGGTTGATTTTTCATTGTCCCACATTGGTGTCAAAAGTGAAAAGTTGGAAGTGTGAGTGACTATATAAATGATAAGAAATGGCCTTAAGGTTCATACAAAATTTGATCCATTTTTGAGTTAAATAGTTATTTTTTTTGTGGTTGATTCTTCATTGTCCCACATTGGTGACAAAAGTGAAAAGTTGGAAGTGTGAGTGGCTATATAAATGATAGGATATGTCGTGAAGCTTCATTCAAAATTTGATCCATTTTTTGGTTAAATAGTTATTTTTTTATTTCAATGACAACATTTCATGTAATAGTTAAAAATTTCATATCCTTAAATCTTTATATCTTAATTTTTATCTTTATATATATAAAAGGAAAACCCAAAAGTATCGAGATGGCATCATGAGAATCAAGTATTCATCAAATGATGAATTGTGGTTCATTTTTCATTGTCTCACATTGGTGACAGAATCGAAAAGTTGGAAGTGTGAGTGACTATATAAAGGATAAGATATGGTCTGAAGGTTCATACAAAATTTGATCCATTTTTGGGTTAATCTTTATCTTTATGTATATAAAAGAAGAATCCACGGTTGATGAGGTGGCATCATGATAATCAAGTATTCATAAAATGGTGGATTGTGGTTGATTCTTCATTGTCCCACATTGGTGGCAAAAGTGAAAAGTTGCAAGTGTGAGTGACTATATAAAGGATAGGATATGTCGTGAAGCTTCATACAAAATTTGATCTATTTTTGGGTTAAATAGTTATTTTTTGTGGTTGATTATTCATTGTCCCACATTCGTGACAAAAGTGAAAAGTTGGAAGTGTGACTGACTATATAAAGGATAGGATATGACTTGAAGCTTCATACAAAATTTGATCAATTTTTGGGTTAAATAGATATTTTTTTATTTACATGACAAAACATTTTATATAATAGTTAAACATTTCATATCCTTAAATCTTTATATCTTAAATTTTATCTTTATATATATAAAAGGAAAACCCAAGAGTAATGAGGTGACATCATGAGAATCAAGTATTCATCAAATGCTGAATTGTGGTTGATTTTTCATTGTCCCACATTGGTGTCAAAAGTGAAAAGTTGGAAGTGTGAGTGACTATATAAAGGATAAGAAATGGCCTGAAGGTTCATACAAAATTTGATCTATTTTTAGGTTAAATAGTTATTTTTTTGTGGTTGATTCTTCATTGTCCCACATTGGTGACAAAAGTGAAAAGTTGAAAGTGTGAGTGGCTATATAAAGTATAGGATATGGCTTGAAGCATCATACAAATATTGATCCATTTTTGGGTTAAATAGATAATTTTTTATTTACATGACAAAATATATCATGTAATAGTCAAACATTTCATATCTTTAAATTTTTATATCTTAATTTTTATCTTTATATATATAAAAGGAAAACCCAAGAGTATCGAGATGGCATCATGAGAATCAAGTATTCATCAAATGATGAATTGTGGTTCATTTTTCATTGTCCCACATTGGTGACAAAAGCGAAAAGTTGGAAGTGTGAGTGGCTATATAAAGGATAAGATATGGTCTGAAGGTTCATACATATTTTGATTCATTTTTGGGTTAATCTTTATGTATATAAAAGGAGAATCCACGGTTGATGAGGTGACATCATGAAAATCAAGTATTCATCAAATGATGGATTGTGGTTGATTATTTATTGTCCCACATTGGTAACAAAAGTGAAAAGTTGGAAGTGTGAGTGACTATATAAAGGATATGATATTGCTTGAAGCTTCATACAAAAATCTGATCCATTTTTGGGTTAAATAGTTATTTTTTTATTTACATGACAACATTTCATGTAATAGTTAAACATTTCATATCCTTAAATCTTTATATCTTTATTTTTATAAAAAGAAAACCCAAGAGTAATTAGGTAGTATTAATCAAATGGTGAATTGTGGTTGATTATTTATTGTCCCACATTGGTGTCAAAAGTGAAAAGTTGGAAGTGTGAGTGGCTATATAAAGAATAGGATATGTCGTGAAGATTCATACAAAAATTGATCCATTTTTGGGTTAAATAGTTATTTTTTTGTGGTTGATTTTTCATTGTCCCACATTCGTGACAAAAGTGAAAAGTTGGAAGTGTGAGTGACTATATAAAGGATAGGATATGGCTTGAAGCTTCATACAAATTTTGATCAATTTTTGGGTTAAATAGATATTTTTTTATTTACATGACAAAATATTTCATATAATAGTTAAACATTTCATATCCTTAAATCTTTATATCTTAATTTTTATCTTTATATATATAAAAGGAAAACCCAAGAGTAATGAGGTGGCATCATGAGAATCAAGTATTCATCAAATGCTGAATTGTGGTTGATTTTTCATTGTCCCACATTGGTGTCAAAAGTGAAAAGTTGGAAGTGTGAGTGGTTATATAAAGGATAAGAAATGGCCTGAAGGTTCATACAAAATTTGATCCATTTTTGGGTTAAATAGTTATTTTTTGTGGTTGATTCTTCATTGTCCCACATTGGTGACAAAAGTAAAAAGTTGGAAGTGTGAGTGGCTATATAAAGGATAGGATATGGCAAGCTTCATACAAAATTTGATCCATTTTTGGGTTAAATAGATATTTTTTTATTTACATGACAAAACATTTTATGTAATAGTTAAACATTTCATGTCTTTAAATCTTTATATCTTAATTTTTATCTTTATATATATAAAAGGAAAACCCAAGAGTATCGAGATCCCAACATGAGAATCAAGTATTCATCAAATGATGAATTGTGGTTCATTCTTCATTGTCCCACATTGATGACAAAAGCGAAAAGTTGGAAGTGTGAGTGACTATATAAAGGATAAGATATGGTCTGAAGGTTCATACAAATTTTGATTCATTTTTGGGTTAATCTTTATGTATATAAAAGGAGAATCCACGGTTGATGAGGTGACATCATGAGAATCAAGTATTCATCAAATGGTGGATTGTGGTTGATTATTCATTGTCCCACATTGGTGACAAAAGTGAAAAGTTGAAAGTGTGAGTGACTATATAAAGGATATTGTATTGCTTGAAGCTTCATACAAAAATCTGATCCATTTTTGGGTTAAATAGTTATTTTTTTATTTACATGACAACATTTCATGTTATAGTTAAACATTTCATATCCTTAAATCTTTATATCTTTATCTTTATAAAAAGAAAACCCAAGAGTAATTAGGTAGTATTCATCAAATGGTGAATTGTGGTTGATTATTCATTGTCCCACATTGGTGTCAAAAGTGAAAAGTTGGAAGTGTGAGTGACTACATAAAAGATAAGATATGGCTTGAAGGTTCATACAAAATTTGATCCATTTTTTGGTTAAATAGTTATTTTTTATTTACATGACCAAACATTTTATGTAATAGTTAAACATTTTATATCTTCTTTATATATATAAAAGGAGAATCCATGGTTGATGAGGTGGCATCATGAGAATCAAGTATTCATCAAATGGTGAATTGTGCTTGATTCTTCATTGTGATATATTAGAAAATGAGAGTGTATATAATAGGAGGTGTCATTGAAAATTAAAAATAGATTAATGATTGTTAAAACGAAGTTTGTTTACAAACACAATTAAACAATCAATAAGGGACGACCTAAAAGTAATAAGATTTTAGAATTTTCAAATATTGAATAAGACAATCTATCTATATATATAAGAAATAACCAAAAGAATTTGAGGTACCATTGTGAAATTTCTTTTGACTAATACCTCAATAGATATTTTACAAAATAAAACATAAATATTGATATAACATATATATATACACATATATATATAGGGGTGGTATCGGGTACAAACCAACTAGTTTGTACAAACTCGTACAAACCATACCTAGCTTCATGATTTTGTAAATTTGGCTTCATGAATGTATATATATATATATTTTGGCTTCATGAATATATAATTTGGCTTCATGAATATATCATTTGGCATTTTTAACTAATTTTTTTACAAAAATAAGGGTATTTTAGGGTATTTTTGTAAAAAAATTAGTTAAAAATGCCAAATGATATATTCATGAAGCCAAATTATATATTCATGAAGCCAAAATATATATATATATACATTCATGAAGCCAAATTTACAAAATCATGAAGCTATGTATGGTTTGTACGAGTTTGTACAAACTAGTTGGTTTGTATTTGATACCCAGCATATATATATATAAATAGAAAATATTTACATTTTCTATCTTTCTTTATTTATATGTATAAAAGAAATAACCAAGGGTATTTGAAGTGACGTTGTAAGATTTTTTATTCTTAAATCTTGCATTGTGATATTATTTTAGTCATTCCACATTGATATTTGGTAATCTCACATTGATAAGAAGATTAAATTTTTTATGAAACATGTTAACATATATTGACAACAAGAGAGGGATACATGTTTAATTTGTGGAAACTTATAGAGTTCACTAAGTTTAGTCAAACCCTTTTTGGGAAAAAAAATTATTCAAACCATTCGTAACAACAATATGTTTGGTGTGTCGTTTGAGTTCTAAACAATATTACAATTATTACCAATAAATCTCAATTTATTCGTAACAACAAATGGTAATCAGTAGATGAAAACAACCACTTATGGAATTGCATTTTTCGTTTTAAATCGTATCTTATTAGTATTAACCGATGAATTACCTTTTATCTTAATGCGATCAAGTACTTTCTTAAAATATTACTCGCTACCGCGCAACGCGCGGGGCGCACACTAGTATATATATTAAAGAAGAAACCAAGAAAAATGACTCGGCAACATAAGGGTTGACTATTCCTCAAATCTTGAAACCATATTGAGTTTCATCATCCCACATCGGTAGGAAGATAATAGTTTAGAAAAAGATGGTGTGTACATAAAGGGTGATAGAAGATTTTGAAATCAACAACCATGGTTGGAATCAAAACCAACCAAATGGTAAAAATCATACTATCATAGTTCAAAATTAAAAAAGAAACAAAGAATGGTGATTTGGGACCATTAAGTTTGAGTATCACCCAAATCTTGAAATAAGGTTGAGTTTCTTAAAGAGAAACCAAGGAAAATGACTTGACAACATGAGGTTTGAGTATTCCTCAAATCTTGAAACCATATTGAGTTTCATCATCCCACATCGGTAGAAGGATAATAGTTTAGAAGAAGATAATGTGTATATAAAAAGGTGATGGAAGATTTTGAAATCTACAACAACCATGGTTGGAATCAAAACCAACCAAATAGTATAAATCATAGTTCAAAATTAAAAAAAGAAACAAAGAATGATGACTTGGGACCAATAAGTTTGAGTATCATCCAAATCTTGAAATAATGTTGAGTTTCATCATGATGAAATAAGATGGTTTGAATCAATATATCAATCTATATCTTTATATATATAAAAGCAAAATCCAAGAAGGATGAGGTGGCATCCTCTAAGGCTTAGAATACCTTCTATCTATTTTCTCAATTTTTTGATTTTTTTAAATGTTGAATATGTAATAAGACTTTTCCGCCCCTATATGGAAAATGTGTAATTCATATTAATATGGATTTCTTTGTAATTTTGCATGCCTAAGTTTAACCTCCAACTCTTGATATTCTTCTTCACTTACTTTGTCTTATTCTTTAATGAAATTTGTTTTTCACACAATGCAAAACACTACAAATTACTTTGGTGGGAGATGAAGAAAATGTAAGTTGAAGAAAACATTGAAGATTTAAGATAGGTATATGTATATACTCTATCTCTCAAATATGTGATTTGTTATTATATGTTTTTTCAATTCCATGTTTTGTATTTGTTGTCATCATCAAACATGTGTGTTTACGTCGGAATCATATAGATTCAAGTAAAATTTTGATATTTTGTGATTACATGATATGATATTTTTTTAATTTAAGCTCCATTGAAATTAACCATGTATACGTGATTCATAATTGCGTTACTTTTTGACTACCTCAAGAAAAATTGTATTGAAATCCTAGAAATTGTTTTGGTCGGATGAAAGTTGAAGAAAACATGAAAGATTTTAATCAGGTATGTATAATTATATTCTCCACACAAATGTGATTTGTTATTACATATTTTTTCTTTTACATATTGTTTGGTTTGTTGTTATCCTACGACAATTGTTTTTACGTTTAAATCAGATACATTCAAATAAATTTTGATATTTTGTGATTACATGATCAAATAACTTTTTTTTTTCAAATTTAAGCTTTGTTGACATTAACCACTTATACGTGATTGGTAATTGCGTTAAATTTTGACTACTTCAAAAAAAATCTATTGATATTGTCAAAATTTTGACAATTTATGATGTTTATGAGTTCATCCTCAAAAAAATCATCAAACTTCTTTTCACGATCAATCGTGGTTTATTTATAAGCTTTAAAAAAATAGTTTTACGTTGTATTTTTTCATAGATGATATTGCATTTTGAGAGAATTTGAAATATTATTTACTATTTTCTTCAAGTTATGAATTAATTTAAATTAAAAATATATCATATACTTTTCATTTTCTAAACTTAACACATTGATTACTAATTTTTTTTAATTTACATAACAAATATGAATAAAAAAATTTATTGTTTTTTTATTAACTTAACATGTAACGTTTATTTTCCCTTATTTTTAATTTACAGCAATCAGTATAACTAAAATCTATTTTTTATTTTATATGTGTATATTTATTTACAGTTTAATTTGTTATTTTAACAACCAATATAATTGGAAACAATTTAGCTTTATTTACCATTCATATTTTATTTACACAACAATCAATACATAAATATATTATTATAAGGTAAAAGAATATTTATTGGCATTTTAAAAATGTTTTGATGATTGTTTTTATTCTTATCCAATTTTTAGTTTTTTAAATCTATATATCTCATTAATTGATTAAAATTTTCATTGTGATTATTATAATATAATTATACCTCATTAATTGATCTAACCTTTCATATTCTTCTTTTATTTCTTATGAATCAATATACATAAATGAAATACTTATGACAGTTTAATACTTCAATTAATATATATGATAAAATAATTGATGGAAAGGTTCAACCATTTTTATATTTTCTTCCTCTTATTTTGATTTATTTTTAATCTAAACTCAACACATTAATTTCTAAAGCCTTTCAATTTCATATTTTATTACATAACAATCAATATCATTTTTAAAACTTTTATTATACTTTATTTCAATGACAATCAATATAATCAAAACTATTAGTATTGTGATAAAACATATTCTGAATTAATTTCCCATTAATTGGAGAAACTTATCATTAAATCAAAAAGAATTATTGATAATAAGATATTTAGCAAAGTTAAACCCCAAGTTTAATGAGACAATATTTTTGTTAGAAAATATATAATTAAGTTTAGATTAAATTAAGTCAATCATTCATTTATATCATTAATTACAAAAAACCTATTATGTAGGTGTTTGTGTGCATGTGTGTGTGTGTATATATATATATTAAAATTCCACTAACTAAATTCTAATGATTTCTACAAATAATTTGTATAATGTTTGTGGATTATCATATTTAACAGTTAACATTTATCATATGAACAATGTTTATATTACTATCCAAGTTATTCACACTACCGCGCAACGCGCGGTTGCAACACTAGTATATATAAAAGCAAAACCAAAGAAGAATGAGGTGGCACCCTCTAAGGCTTAGAATCTCTTCTATCTTTTTTCTCAATTTTTTGACTTTTTTAAATGTTTAATATGTAAAAGACTATTATGCCCCTATATGGAAAATGTGTAATTCATATTAACATGGATTTCTTTGTAATTTTGCATGCTCAAATTTAACTCCCAACTCTTGATTTTCTTCTTCATTTACTTTGTCTTAATTTTTTAAATGAAATTTGTTTTTCACAAGTTGCAAAAAAAACCTAGAAATTCCTTTGGTGGGAGATGAAGAAAATGAAAGTTGAAGACGAGATTGAAGATTTTAAATAGGTATGTATAAATTCTATTCTCCAAAAGATGTGATTTGGTATTATATATTTTTCTCTCTTGCATATTGTTGGATTTGTTGTTATCATAAGACAATTGTGTTTACATTTGAATCATATAGATTCAAATAAAATTTTGATATTTTGTGATTACATGATTTGATAATTTTTTTTTAAGTTTAAGCTCCATCGACATTAACCTTTTATACGTGATTGATAATTGCGTTATATCTTGACTACTTCAAGAAAAAAATTCTAATGACATTTGTCAATATTGTGATAATTTATGATGTCTATGATTTCAACAAAAAATAAAATGAAATCCTAGAAATTATTTTGGTGATGGGTGAAGAAGATGAAAGTTAAAGAGGACATGGAAGATTTTAATAAGGTATGTATAAAAAATGTGATGTGTTATTACATATATTTTTTGCATATTGTTAGATTTGTTGTTATCATAACACAATTATGTTTATGTTTAAATCACATTAATTCAAATGGAATTTAAATATTTTGTGATTATGTGATCTGATAATTTTTTTTCAAACTTAAGCTCTGTTGATATTAACCATTTATACATGAATGATAATTGCGTTCTACTTCAAAAAATTCTATTGACATCATCAATTTGTGATAAATTATGATGTCTAGGAGTTCATCCTAAAAAATATCTATTATTACTAAGAAGCAAACCACATCCAATGGTGTACAATATAGTAGGAATTGAGGCTATGAATTTTCTCAAATTTTTCGTTATTACATTGATCTTTTTTTTATTGTTAATTCATGGGTTTAACCTATGACTATTCATTTTCTCTTTCCTTTAAATCCTTTTTAATTCTTACTTTTCAAGATTGAAACTCTTGAAATTCAGCTGGTATATATAAAGAGGAGGGCAAGAGGTACTTGAGAAATAGAAGTGGAAGAAGTGAATTGTGAAGCATGTGATTCAAAGAATTCAAAATCAGGAAGAAGAATACCTTCAATCAACATCTCAAGCATGTATGTAACCATTATCTTCTTCAAGGAAAGTGTGATTTTTTCAATGGGAAACAAGTTCATGTAATCTTTTTGTTATGTACTCTTTCAATGTGATTGATTAAAGTTGTTGATATGTATATAAAGAAGTATGCAAGTACAAATCACAATGTTATAATCTATTTGTTTCATTTAAAGTATAAATGAAACATTTCTTCAATAGATTTTACTCTTTGTGCAAGTTTATGTCTACTTTTTTTTATCAAATGTTGAATTAATTATTTGAGTTTTTAAAACATGGAATTGCTTTTTATTATGGAGTTATGCTTTAATTTTGAAGTTGTAGAATTATGATAAAGTGAACATGTTTATTAATACCATGGAGTTATCCTACTAATGAATTGTAGATATCGTTATCTATTATTATATTGCCCTTATACATTGATGCATAGTTATATCTCTCAGGTGCATGTGAAAAATCTAAATGGATCCAAATTACAAAGTCAAAGCAAAGACCTTTGCAAGAGAATAAATTATATTTGATGTTGTAGTTCTTAGTTACTTTTGTATATCATGTTTATACTTGCAGATATAATGACTCAATTGCACGACTTTGGTTTTGTCTATTCTTTAGATGGAGTGAAGTTGTTTTTTATTGAATGGGGAAGTTGAGAAGCTTAGTTGTTAGAAAAATAGGGCACCATAACAATTTCATAACAATTTTGTATGTATATTAAAAACTCACTATATATTTTCTAATATTATTAAATGATCATTATGGGTTATTATTATTTAAAAACCAATAAATGTACTAAATGATCAATTACATGAGTTTCAGTCATTTTCTTTAGCATACAATATATCTTGATCATACATAAAAGGATTAAAACCTTTTTTCATGATTCTTTAGGAAGAAAACAAATTATGAAAAAATTCTGTGGTGACTGCAGTTACGCAATGTATGTTGGAAAAGTTGCAAACGAGTATTCTACAACAAACGTAATAGAATTATAAAAATATCCACAATTATATATACAAAATTAGGTAATAATACCGTGTCTGTTTGGTGAGTATAAATATTTTATAAAAATATATGTAGGGGATTAAATTGATATATTAATGACATAAATATTTTAATCATTATAATCAATAGTCTCACATTTCTTTTATCAATTTAAGGCATTACAAAGTTTGATATAAAAAAAGATTGGTATATACGTAAATTATCATTTAATGATATATTAAAGAACAACTAAGGATACCGAGGTAATTTCATATCAAGTGCAATATATATTCTTATTAGTTTAATATATAATATGAGATAATCGACCCATTTAACTTTAATATTTCTAAAGAATTTATCGTCGTCGCGCAAAAGAGAAACTAAGGAAAATGACTTGGCAACATGTGGTTTGAGTATTCCTCAAATCTTGAAACAACATCGAGTTTCATCATCCCACATCGAGGGGAAGATAATAGTTTAGACGAAGATGATGTGTATATAAAATGTTGATAGAAGATTTTGAAATCTACAACCATGGATGAAATCAAAACCAACAAAATGGTAAAAATCATAGTTCAAAGTTATAAAAAAACAAAAGATGATGAGTTGGGACCATTAAGTTTAAGTATCCTTCAAATTTTAAAATAAGGTTGTGTTTCATCATCCTACATTAATGAAAATATGATAGTTTGAAAGAATATGACATGTAATAAAATATGGATGAATGGCTTGAAATCTACAACCATTGTTGGAATCAAAACCAACCAAATGGTAAATATTATAGAAATAAATTAAAAGAGAAATCAATTATGATCATTTGGGATGATGAGGTTTGAGTATTATTCAAATCTTGAAATCAATATATATATATATATATATATATATAGAGAGAGAGAGAGAGAGGGATAATAAATTGTAAACCATCATTTTCGTGTAAACCGTGTAAACTCTCGGTTTCATAGGCTTTTTTGATGAATTTTTTTATGGAATTGTTTATTTTGATGAAATTGTTTCATATCATTCATTTCTTGATGATTTTTTTATGAATTTTGTAGTTTCATAGGTGAAAACGAAAATATATATAACAGGTTCACAAGAATGAAAAAAACCTATGAAACTACAAATTTCATAAAACAAATTCATCAAGAAATGAATGATATGAAACAATTTCATCAAAATAAACAATTTCATAAAAAAAATTCATCTAAAAAACCTATGAAATCGACGGTTTACATGGCTTACACGAAAAGGATGGTTTACAATTTATTAGGACTATATATATACTAGTAATGTACCCGCGCAATGCGGCGGGATACAAAAATTTGTTGTAAACCGAGAAGCGGTTTTTAACAAAACATTGTTTACATGAGAAGGCAAGTCGTCAACCACGGGGCATCATCAAGATTATTAACATCTAATCTCACCTCAAGTTGTCTCAAAATACAAGTTAAAGAATCCAACGAAAAATATTTCACCACTTCAATGCTAAGTAGAGATTCAAGCTTCTACGGCTTTCAACAAGAGATTAAATGTCACTAAATAGAATAGAGGCTTCTCCATTTGGATCAACTTTCTTTTGCCAAATATACTTTTGATGAGAGATTATCAATAACACATGCAAAACACTACCAATCTCTTCACCATAATTTCAAACAATCTCTTCCTAGTAATATTCTTCGTCATTTTAGCACGCTCACCGTATGGAATCCAACCTTAACAGAACCACCTTTAACATCCATCGAAGACGACGAAGAAGCGGCGATGCTTCCTGCTCAGGTAATTAATAAGAAAAACCCTATGAATACAATAATTCCCCTTTTTATTTGTATCTTGGACTATTTAAATACCATACCACTTAAGAAAACCCAACTAATAATAACAAAAACATGATCACCTTGAATAACTTTTATTGTGATTACTTCCTGAAATCGAAAACATTGATGACTCTTGTGAACTGCAGATGGAAAAAAACACCAAACATGAGAAGTATATGAGCATTAAATTATAGATATAAATATATCCAAATTACGCTAGAAAACTCCCAACATGTTTTCGCAAAATTCTCCTTTGTAAAGACCGAATTGTTTTATGTTGTCAGTTGATGCAAAAGCAAAACCATCCGTGCATTTCATTCGTTTTAAGATCACAACTAAAAATGACATGTTAATGGGCAGCTACAACAATAATGTCAACAAAGACTGAATTCATATCCAGAATCATCGATAAGTATGTTTACATACATGCATACATACATACATATCTATATATATAATTATATAGGCATGTGTATAATGGAGTTCATGTGGTACAACTATATGAAACTGAAACTAATCTCCAGGATTGATTCTTAATGTCCAAATAACATACATAACCATCATCATCATCATGGTTTTGTTGGGATTAATGGTTAGATTACAATTTCTTTACCCTTCTTTATTTTTGCTTTGAACCTGGACTTTGATAAGAGAGTCTCCACTATGTTTCCAAAGTTCCCAACAACCATAATAATCAAAAGGATTCCACAAAGTAAGACCTGTTAAAACCAATGTGGATGATCCAACTTCAGCAGGATCATAACAAAAAGGTAGTCAAACCTAATCAAACAAGCCCAATATATTCTACGTGAAGGTGGGGTCCACCGGGGGGCAGGGGGGGTGAGACGTATGCAGACCTGACCTCCACCCCAAAGGGTAGAACGGTCAAAAGGTAGTCATATGAGATTTTTAAAACATAACACTATCGTTTGTAAACACAATTGAAAAGCATTACGTAATAAAGATAATAATTTGATCTAGTTACCTCCAATGTTTTACCATCTGGAGCAATGTCCCGATTGTGAAAACACCACCCTATCGACACCAAGCTGCTTTTCTGGTAACTCAAAGTTGGCCCTTACTGCAACAAAATGAAAGCAACAAGTACGATCCAGCTAGACAACTAACCAAATATAATACTGCTTAGCGGTCTAACAACAATTGATCTTACTTCTTCACTTTGCCATGGCTAAAGAATTAGTACCATCTTCCCATGGCCACATCTTAGTAGCTGCACCAAAAGACCTCCTGTCACACGGAAAGTGCGCCAAAAAGCAACACTAAATCGCATGCAATCCTAAGTTGAACAAACAATAACTCATCTCATAAACCATTTATATAATAGATACCCTTCAATTCATGTATCTATAAAAACAATCAATGGTCGACCATGACAGTTTATTTAATTTGTGTCGAAGTATTCATATGTCATAATGAAGCTGCCTTCCCGATTGGTTCAGGAATCAGGGCTTATCAATTCATAGAATCGACAGGAAAGGAGGGTTTGAGTGCATAACCATCTCACGGCTGCACCAAATATCACAAAACTAAATGTTTGAAGGCAATGTTATCGTAATTTTCAAGTTCCCTGAATTAAAAAGGTACAATTTTTAAAAAAATAACCTTCATATTCTTCCCAAGAATCTCCTCATTGGCATATACCATTTATATGCAAGTGGGTTCTTGCTTTCGGCCCCTACACAAAGAAACAATTACATAAATCAATTTATAATCTATCCCAAATTGGCAAATTCCAAACATCACAATTCAGAAGGTGAATAGTTATTTTAATTACCTCATATACAATATTGGGAATGCCAGGAAAAAATTCCGCTTCCCATTCACCAAAGTAATCAGAACCACAACCACCAACCATCAAGATCAGCAGCACAAGTAGGTGGCACTTCTACCATCTATAAACAAGAAAATCAACAAATCTAAATTTTACCACTGTATTAGATAAGCATATGAACAAAACGATAGAAGAAACATATAAAGACTTTACCACTGTATTAGATATCGCAATGAAGCATAGAAGAAACAGCAACAAGTTCCCAACTTTCATATTTATCATCTCATTCAATCCTTAATAACAATAATAAACTATAACAATTAATAGATATGACGAATGCAACAATTCAGCTTAAACCCAACTGAAGAAGGATCATCCATTAAAAGGAAGCATTAAAATTATTCTTAAGAATTTAGATCATACTAAAAATTGGCTAAAACCCTCAAACCCAAGTTCAAATTAAGTTGAACAACAACTTTACATTTACATCCCATGATCTTGACAACCCAAAAAATTGATTGAAAACCCAAGTACGAAAGAAAAATACCCCACGTACAGATAATAGATTAGAGATTGCTGTGAAAGATGTTGCCACAATTGAATAAGAATGGAGACGGGAAGAACCTGAATTCTGTTGATAGATTCTTGAATGCAATTTGGATGGGAAATATAGATTTGATGTAGATAGAGGTTGTTGGTATTCCGAATACGTTCCTTCAGTTTTTATTTCAGAACAAGATAACAATGCAGACTCACAAGTCATGTGGGACTCCTTTAATTTGGTGATTGTGATTCGTATATGCTAATTACAACTTAGAAGAAGAAAAAAATGATGCTTTTAACCAAGCTCCGTAAGAAGAAACTCGATAAGAATTAGGGTTACAGAGAAGATCGTTTTACATTGAAATTATCAATCTGATCCTACAGAATCAAGCGAATACCTCAAAAAATGGTGATTACCCAAAAATCGAGAATGTAAGAAACCCATAAAGCCTTCACATGGAAAACGCGGAATTGCAATCAGTTTCTGTGTGGAAGGAGATGAGGGATTGATTCCTTAACCTGCGCCACACTTGTTCGTCAATCTACCCTGCGGAATTAAATTAACCGTTCCAACAGAAACCAAAATCGATTAAACCAAAAAAGTTGTAGAAATCTAACCGAGAAGAAGAAACCCTTGAAGAAACTGATTTGAATCCATCTGTGTTCGCCTTGGAGGAGTTGTGATGTTAATACATAAAAAGAGGAACAGGAAGATGATGATGATGATGAATAAGAAGAAGGCGAAGCAGAAGGAGAGATTCAGTTCTCAGATTTGGCGAATTCGGTGACCAGATTGTCTA
Source organism: Saussurea involucrata (assembly GCA_033807775.1). Lineage (NCBI taxonomy): Eukaryota > Viridiplantae > Streptophyta > Magnoliopsida > Asterales > Asteraceae > Saussurea > Saussurea involucrata. Next base: position 166,389,094 of record CM066320.1, read on the forward strand.
GGGCTTTACCGGCGATGGTGACGTTGACGATAAACCCATTGAGAAAGAAAGGTGAAGTTAGGATTTGTGTTGGATTGATCGGAAGCTATTTCTAGGAGTAGGCGTGGGTTGAGAAGTTATGCGGAAGTGGTGAGAGGGGGAGAGAGATATTTGCAGAAGAGGAGATCAGGGAGAAGGAGACGGGTGCTGAGAAATCGTAAGAAAACCTACCTCTTAAAAAAAAACCGCTCCTTATTCTTTTAACAAAAGAGTATAGATATATGGCCAGGTTCATGGGAAAACTCAAATAAACGGAAAATTAAAGAACACTCTGGTAGCCTTTCATCTGGACGGTATGCACTTGTGCATAAAGGTAATTTGTAACATGTACACGTGTATATGCACAAATGCATAATGCACAAGCGCATAAAAACAAAAAACAACAACTTAATTTACATGTATGCACAAATGCATACCATCCAGATGAAAGACTACCAGGGTGTTCTTTAGTTTTTCATTTTTTTGAGGTTTTCCCTTGAACTTTTCTCTCTCTCTCTCTCTCTCTCTCTCTCTCTCTCTCTATATATATATATATATATATATATATATATATAAGTAAAACTCTAGAGAAATAACATGACATATTGTGGATTGAGAATTCTAAATATTAAATTGTGGTTAATTTTGGCTATCCCACATTGATAAAATGATGATATGTTGGAACACGAAGATGGTTATAAAAGGAGAAGATGCTCATTTATACATGATATATGATTTATTTTAATCCATTTTGGTTTAAAGATTTAATTTTAGTTGCAAATTTTCTTAATGTTGAATAGATATTATATATGTTTTGTGTTATAATTAATAAGATATTAATTTATTTCCTTTAATGTTGTTTATTTTTATATCTTTTCATCTTTATATATATACATATTAAAATAAGACCCAAGAGAAATGACATTTTAAAATGTGTATTAAGAATTATAAAATATGGAATGATATTTATCTTTCGCTATCCCACATTAATATAATGATTATATGTTGGAATATGAAAGTGAGTATACAATAGAAGTATGCCATTTTTTACATGATTTTTAATTTACTTTAATCAATTTTGGCTTAAATAGTTAATTTTAGTTTATATAAAATTTCTTCATGATTAATGACATGATATTTGTTTGAACATCTTTATACATTTAAAAGGAAAAAAACAAGGAGAATGAAATGAGTCCACAATTCTTCTTTTAGATATTATAAAATATGTAATCGTGGTATTCGTTTGGTTATCCCACATCGGTGTAGAAATGATAACTCTGTAGAGGGAGGTAAGTATATGAAGGAGTAGAGATGTCTTACAAAATTGAAACGGTTTGTGTCAACATAAATATTTTTTTTGCCGACTCACTTTTAGCAAAAACTATATCCGTTTAGAAATTAATCTTTATCTTTATATATGTAGCAAAAACAAACCAAGAATAATGAGGTGACACCAAAAAATTAGTGTTTTAAAATTTTGAAGATGTTGGTTTGGTTATGGTATAGGGATGATAACTTGAGAGAGGGAGATGAGTATGTCAAAGAAGTAGGGATGTCTTATAAAATTGAAATTGTTTGTGCAACTTAGAGAGTTAGCTTTTATTTATCCGACTCAGTTTTGTAAAAACAAGATATCTTTATATATCTAAAAAAATTCATTAAGCTATCCAAAGAACATCTATCGAATTGACTCTCTGAAGTTGCTCCTCTTTCTTTTTCTTTTTCAATTCCTCTTCTATTTCAGCAGTCATAATCCTTTTTCTTTTGTCTAATTTTGAAGAAGGAACACCAATGTTGGGTTCCTTTTAAGATGAGCTTGAAGGAGGAACTGATACAGGGAGCTTTGGTTGAGTGGTGATTGAAGAAACTATTCTAAATTAGCTAAAGCTCGGATCCGCCGCTAATAGTTGACCGGTCAAAAAGGTGTGGGTGATGTTATCAGCGACGGGTCAACAACATACATCAACGATCGATCCACTATAATACAATTCTTTATGACATAACAAAAAACCGTATTACATACTTAATTTATAATATATATATATATATAAGTTCTCTCTTTCTCTTAAACAGAACAATGGTACATAAATGAAACATTTACAAAATGCTCTATATCTATATCTATCTATCTATATATATATATTATAAAGCAGAAACATTAGACGCTAACGTGGCGCCTTCTGGATGCAAAGATCCTGCCTTCCCTTTTTTCCAGATTTTTGAATTTTTTTTCTTTGAAATTTTACAAAGGCATTTAACTCCAAAACCCTTCCTCTTACCATTGTATCCGGGGTTTTTTTCATTTATGCTTTCTCCTTCTCCATTTCGATCTCCATGTGCGGGTTGTGAACTACCAGTACGCTTTCCAATCTTCTATTTCTACACTTAAACTTCTTTCATATTCTCCATCTCTAGATCAAACAAACGTCTTCTCCATCTCTCGATCAAAAAACTGTGGATTGACATGGTACGCCTCTCTCTCATATATATATAATATATATATATATATATTCTCCATCTATCAATCAAACATCTTCTTCGTCTCTTGATCAAAAAATTCTAGATTGACATCAACCGTCGATTCACAGATTAGGGTTGTTGGCTTCTTGGGCAGATTTGAGGAGTGCCATTAGAGAGGCCGTTGTTTCTTTTTCTTGGATAATTTGTTGTGTTTATGGTGTGTTTTCTTTCTCTCTGAAGTTCCAGGAAAACCAGGTGCGCCAATATCTCCATGAGAATGGATACTCAAAACATAGAATGGTATGTTTGCAATTAATCAAGGCTATTCATTTATTTCGTGTAAATAACTAGAGCCCCCCTGTTCATGTTTACTTCTATTCTTATGATAATAAAGCCCCCCTGTTCATGTTTACTTCTATTCTTATGATCATGGAGAAAGTGTAGGGGTCAAGTTGACCATCGAGAAAGTGGCTGCTGCAAAGCATTTTATATACAATAAATACAAAAGCCATACGAAGAACATTCAAGGACGCAAAGAAAGGTCACATTTTTCCACAAATTGTGTGAATTAAATTCGTGATTCTAAAACCCTTTCTATGGGATTCATGTCCCCTGCGTTTGTTTTCTATTTTATGCTTTCGCCAATCTTGAGTCCTTCACTCTTTGAGGTTAGGTTTAGTACCATATCGTGTCTTGCATTTACTTGCCCTAATATATACGCTTGGTTGCCTAAAAACGTGATTTACATGGAAACATGTGCTTACATACACGCAATAATAATCATAGGAAACGAGTTGGTCCCATTAATGTGTTTGCTTAAATGATTTGAAATAACTCATGGCAATGTGCAACTTATGGTGTTTGATGATTTAGAGCTCCCAACTCACAAAACAAAGAGATATTGTGAGCTACATGAAGCAAATGGAAGAAACCAAGGGGTCCCATTGATGAAAAGCTAAAGCTTTCTATTCAAAATCGACATAGAAATCAGGTGAGTTTTTGTTTCCTTTACATTATAAATCGACATAGAAACTTGGCGAGTGATTTCTCTCAATTTGTTTAGATTTATAAAATTTACAAACGTTACCGGTACCTCCAATTTCTTTAAGATTCTTCATCGACTAAAGAAACCATATCACCAGGGAAGCATATTTGAGGACTGCGAGAAAGAGCGGTAGGTTTCGGTTCGATCGTATTTCAATCCTTAATTTCTTGATTTTATTTTTATTTTTTGTCACCATTTATGTTTCAGCTTAGAACAAAGTATACTGTTTGGTTTGTTTTGCTCTAGTATTTTCTTTACCAATTGACAAACCATTTCATGGAGAAGCAAACTGAGGCGATTAAGAAAGCATTCATGGTTAAGTAAATATTGGATTAAGGACAACAGGTGTTGGAAATAAAGAGATTCATACCGGTTCTGTTGAATAATAAGTTGATCTGGTGTTCCTTTTTCAATTCCCCTTAACGGGTATGATTTGGGTATTTTGACTAAATGTCTTGAGTTGCAGATGAGATTTCCTTAATTTCTGAGAAATTGATATTCTCAAGATTCTTGAAGAACTTAAAGGAAACACGTTTTCTTCTCACGTGAATTTGTTATTTTTAAGTTAAAAAGTGAATAAGCGAAAATAGTATATATATATATATACGATATGAGTTTTGATGTAGCATTTGTTTGTGTATTAACTCATTCTTGCCAATGGAAGAGAGAACTTTAAAAGAAAAGTAGGTGTATTAACTCATTGTTGCCTTTCTTCTCCAAATATGCCCATTTTATCACTTCTATTTTACATTTAATCTTTTTGTTATTTGTTTTTGATACACAAATTTTGCTTGTTTTTTGGTTGTCAAAATGGTACTACCTCCATTTCCAACAAAATATGGACTTTGATTTTTGTAGGTGGATGTGGAGGTTGATGTGGTGACGGGTGGAGTGCCTAAGAAGAGGACCTCGATGTGTTCTTCCTTTCGTAAATCTTGTAGGCCTTTCTTTTTTATACTTCTATTTGGAATTATAGGGATTTTTTAAATATTGTCCTCTTCGGTTTACATAGGTTTTAGGGTTCTTCTTTATAGATATGTTCTTCACCTAACCCCATCTCTCAATATGTTCTTCTTAGGTTCTATGTAGGTTATATGGTTTGTTTAATGCTCGCCATTGAATCCATGATGTTACAATATTCTAAATAGATTTTGCTTTAAATTATTGCCTTCCAAATTTCTTCGGTATATATGTTTCTATTCATATGTTAATACTATCCCAACAGGTACACTTGGCAGAAAATTTAATGAAGTTTTATTTAGCATACCACATTATTTGAGGTTCATAATAATACCACTATCACTAAGTAAAAATGGAAGTGATCCTTAGAAGCAACCTTCTGAGTTTGCATATCATTTGGGAATGAAAAAATTAGCATATCGGCTTGGTTTTGTTGATCCTTAGATACGTTTCTGTTGCATTTTGTTAAAAATCAAATTCTTATTTGGATGTTGAGGTTTTTATTTATCAAGAGCAAATCGATTACGATTATAAGTAGCAGCAAATCTATCAATCATATAAGATCGTCTTTTTCTTCTTACAAGAGAATAACAAATAAATTTTATGCCAAACAAGATTTTTCTGTGCATTTTATTGACATGTTTGCAGATTCTCTAGGCAAAAACCATGGTTGAATGGGTAATAACCGACAACAACAAAACACGTTAACAAAATCTCGAACCATCATTACTTCAGTTGTAAAAACCCACACAAAATAACAAAGAAACTGAAGTTTAAGTGACGGGCCATACATATAATAGATAAGATTGTGGTAGTTCAAATTTATAAATTGCATTTAGTTTTGTTCTAATGATTTGCAAGTAACCGTCTTAGTTTTGCAGAGAAATTAAAGGTTTGGAGTTCTTGAGGATGTGAGTATTGGTGGCTGAAGGCGAACTTTCAGTTGCATATGATTAGAATGAAAATTGTTAACTAATGGTGCTAAATACTTTGTTATTCAGTTTTGTACTAAATTTTATATTTAATGGGATGTTGGTACCAAAATGATGGAAAAACACGCGATGCAAGTTTTTCCTTGAACATTTCATTAGTTTTGTTATCTTAGTTCTTAGATTAACAATTTTTCAAGTTAAGGGATAGGTGAGGAAACATAGTTTATAATAGGATATAGTCTTTGTTTTATAAGATGGATTATGCAATGACATTTATTGCCATAAAATTGTACATATGAGTTGTAGAAGTCGTGCATTGTATTGCTAATAAGTAATCCCACAATATTCTAGAACTATAACTTCTACCACGTGGGTGATTTTGATTTGTTTTTATACTTATGTCATTTTATGTGTGAGTTTATTTTATAAAATTGTATTAAATTGTCGTCCTCAATCTACGATGATTGTTCATAATATTTTTAAGGAACTTCATTACAATCAAACAAAATTCAGTTGTGTTAAAAAAACAAAACTACGGGTAGGATAATGATTTTTATGTAATTTAGATATCTTTTTTATACTATGTTTTTCTATATCCTTATTTCTTGGTTTATTCCTATCTATTTGTCAATGTTTTGTTAAAATCTTTCATTATTCGATTGATACTCACAAAATCAAATATTCTGCCATTACAAAATCAAATATTCTGCCATTACCTGCAATTGGTTTTGAACTCTAATACCAATTACGAAATAAGGAATTGAAGTTCTTTTTTCCGACTTATATTGATTCAAATACACTCCATAATTTTTATTTCTATGATTCTATTTATACTCCATCTGAACTGAAAATTTTATTATACATGTAGTGCCGAATCACTGTAAGTTAAACTAGAAATAATAACTTTAACGTACATCAGGTGTAACAACCCACACCAAACAAGCATGCCAAAAGCTACATCTTTAATTTAAAAAGCCATAATGGCCCAACATAGTCACACTAACAAGATTACAAAACTGGGTTCGCGGAAATAACCCTAACTACAGCTGAGAACATGACTATAAGATAAAAGGGAAAGTCTTCTACTCCTTCTATACGCAAGCTCCAGCTCACGTCTTGCCAAACCCTCTAAACGAGCCTGCGGCTACCTGCTTACCTGAAAAGGTTTTAGTTTTGAAAATCGAGGGTTAGACCATGAGGTCTAGTGAGATCCCTTTTGCTACCAACACCACGCCACAATTATCAACTAAAAAGAGTTTATAAGCATTTATAAACAGTTACACCTTTGTCAGTTTAAGTACATACACGCATATTAACGGCTCGCACTTAGTCACGTACACACTTGTGACAACGTGTTAGGGCACACACCCGCCCTTAATGATCATATGAAACCAATTCATATATCTTGCATGGGACACACTCCCCATATAACCATATTACATTCTTACATGTCTCGCATATATCCATAAATAATGTACAACCTTTGATCATGCATATTTAAAACAACGTAAATCATGCAATTCAATATATCGGTACAAGTAATAAATTCGAGTATCGATAAAGCTTCAGGTTAGAAAGACTCACCTGGCGTCCACGCTAAATGTTCTCACTTGAACTGCTATCCTCTACCGCACACCTACATTTTAACCCAACACACGAGAGTGAATAAGTCACTCAACATCCCACAAAGATTTCTATCACCCCTCCCGAACACATCCCGACTTCCTTAAGGTACTCCCTACTCGGCACACAAAGAGGATCCCAAAGGTTTCCCGACACAGTCCCGAACAGTGGAGTTTTCCGGACAACCCACTTCCGAACACACACCGCTTTTGGATTTCGGTACAATCTGGACTCCTTCCGGATTCCGGTACCATCCGGTCTCATTCCGGATTCCGTGTACAATCCGGTCTCATTCCGGATTTCACAACATTACCGGGAACCACTTCCGGACTCCCCCCCCCCTTCGATTCCGGACTAGGCGAGTTCCAGACTCTGGGGTTTTCTTACAAACACTTTAAATTCCGAACACCTCAATCGACTACTCCACACGACTCCAAAGTTGGTGTTAAGCCATTATAATCATGGAGACATCATTTCTAAACTATTTAGCAAGTTATTCCATCCGATTTCTACACTGATTCAATTTGGAAGAACACACAGACTCCATTTCTTTTCTTTCTAGCGATAAACAAAGGTTATCAGACTCCACCACTCCCAAACCTTCAAATTAGACTGCAAAAGAGAAAGAGAAGAAGATTACCTTGAGGATGATGATGATTCCACACACAACTTGGAGAAATCTCCATTGCTTTGACTCCTCGATGATTCTTGCACCCACCGATCACCCCCTTAGCCGCACACACTGATTTGATGAAATTAGGGTTATTAGGGTTTTACCCTTATTTATATCACTCACACTTGCACACTAAACTTTTCCACTCTCACACTTTACACACCAACTTTTATAAATTAACTCAAAACGAACCCGATTATTACAGCATCCTCCCCTCAAAAGAATTCCATCCCCGGAATTCCATCTTCGAACAGATGAGGAAAACGGTTCCTCAACTTTCTAACCTTGCGATCTACGATCGCCAACGGTTCCTCCACATAATTCAACTTTTCGTCCGCACGATTGTCTTCTAACGGTACGACCATGCTTTCCTCGGCGAAGCACTTCCTAAGATTCGACACGTGAAATGTCGAATGAACTCCCCGAAGCTCCTCTGGCAACTTCAGCTTATACGCCACCTCACCTACACGTTCGGTGATGGCGAACGGCCCGACATCCCTGGGTCTTAGTTCCCCTTTCTTTCCAAACGCACGTCTTTCCACAACGAAACTTAATTAAGCATCACATTGTCTCCTACTTGGAATTCAATCAATCTTCCCCTTTTGCTCACATAACCCTGCGACGGTCTTGAGCATCCCTTAACTTCTCACGAATCTGTTTGACTTATCGGTGGTCAACCACGCGACCTCCGACACCAAATGCTTCTTCCCCATGATACAGTTTTATCTTTGGAAGATTCACAGATAACTGCTCATGCCAACCTCTTAGCTTTTCTAAGGATTCTCTTGCTCCCACGCTGCATAACCTCTAAACAACAGGGCGTATCCCAACAACTTTTCACACTTTCGATTAACTACAACGCTTACCTCAGACAATTCTTGTACCACAACTATGACACCCCAGGCCAACTGTACACAATACCGTCCACACACTTAGACCCATGGTTTTGAAACGAATTAAGATTTTCACCCACAACTTCACTTCCATGACAGAACAAAATACACCGGTTAACGCCACAACACCATGAATCCCTTAGTAGAATAACGAACGTTCAATTCACCAATTTATCACAAGGTCAACCTCGGGTATCACCTTAACTCACAGTTATGATCCTCTTCAACAGATAAAACACAACTCTACAATCACTTTCCCCAACACAAAATACTCCTAAAGCAAATAACACCATCTTGCCTGAATTGCATTGACTACGATCCATCAACAATCAATTCACACGTTTTCACTACATCATCACCCCCACACTATACAGAGCTAAAAGTAGGAAACCTCCATACTCCAATATCTGAAGCACCCATCAATCCAAATAGAACCAATCCTGAGACACACCTTCAAATTCTCCTTGCATCCAACAGTCGTCCATCCACATGCGAAACAATTCGAGTTTCACCCACTCAACAGGAAGGAGCAACCATGCTCACACAAAACTATTCCCATTAGCTTAACGCTGAACGACAAAGCTCAATTGGAATATTTCCCTCATGTTGGGAACTGAAGATTTGCTAAGTATGGATAGTACTGCCAGAACAACTTTAATACTGCCAGGGCATAATTAATACTGCTAGAGTGAAGTTAGTACTGCTTGTCAAAATTAATACTGCTGAAGCAAAGTTAGTACTGCTTGTCAAGATTAATACTGCTGAAGCAAGGTTAGTACTGCTGAGTCAAGTTAATGCTGCTGGAATGAATTAATGTTGCTGGAGAATATTAGTACAGCTCATGCTGAATGAAGTTAATATTGCTCGTACATAAAGATGTTAATGCTGCTTGTGATCATAAGTTTGGAATGCGAGAATGTTGGAAATAAAGATGGAATGATTGAAGATAATCATGAAAGAATATTCTGAAGATCGATTTTGTTTTGATAGTTATCTTGTAATTATTTAGTATAAATAGATGTTGATAGATAGCTATTCGATATATGTGATAGACGAGAGTTTCAATATACGTTTTGTTTTAGAGAGAATTAACCTCAAGGTTTAGAACCCTATTTCTAGAGAAGTAGAAGTCGTCTTGATTGAGCCTGTTCATCAAGATTGAGGTTTGGTTGTAAGCTTGTGAGTTGAATTAGTGAATACAAACAGCTGTGTGTTTTCTGATATATTGTTCTTTGATTGTGTGAATTAAAGTTCTATTCCGCAGATTCTTTAATTCTGAGTTCTAAGTATTATTAGTCTTGTTAAGATTCGATCCTGACAAGTGGTATCAGAGCTTATGTTTCTTAGAATTCTACAATTATTATGGACAATTCTATGGAATCAAACAGTACTCTTGTTTCTAAGGTTCCCATGCTCAGACCAAATGAGTTTGACATGTGGAAAATTAGAATCAAGCAGTATATTCTGCTTACTGATTATTCCATCTGGGATATCATAGAGAATGGTCCATGTGCTGAAGGAAGAATTGGACCAGATGGCAAAAGACCTCCTCCAAAGACTGATGCAGAGAGAAAAGTCAGACAAATAGAGATGAAGGCCTTAAGCACTCTGCTTTTGGCTATCCCCAATGAATATCAGCATCAATTTCATCACTGCACTGATGCTCAGACTCTGTGGAATGCATTGGAAAAGAGATTCACTGGCACCAAAAGCACCAAGAGGAATCAGAAGGCAATTCTCAAGCAGCAGTATGAAAACTTTACTTCTACTAAGAATGAGTCTATGACTCAAACTTTTGATAGATTTAATAAGCTGATTGGAGAATTGGCCACAGTATGAGTCAAGATGGAGGCTGATGATGTTAATAGAAAGTTCTTAAGATCATTAGGTGAAGAGTGGACAATGTATATTGTGTCCTTCAGACAGAATGACCAATTGGAAGATAAAGAGCTTGATGATCTTTACAATGATCTTAGAGTCTTTGAAGCAAAGGTTGAAGCCAAAAAGAATCCCTCTGGATATGTACATAATGCTGCACTCCTTTCAGCATCACCTGATTCTACTGCTAACCCTAAATCAGTTAGTGCTGCTGGAGGAGTCAATCAGGAAAAGACCAATGATTCAATACTAGAAGCCTTCTTTTCTAGTCATGTTAATTCCTCATTGATTAATGATGACTTAGAACAGATTAATGCTGATGATCTTGAAGAGATGGATATCAAGTGGCAGATGGCTATGCTGTCTTTGAGGGTGAAGAGATTCATAAAGAGGACAGGGAGAAACAACTTTTCCCAAAGAAGAGAAAATGGTGCTGGATTTGACAAGTCCAAAGTTGAATGCTACAAGTGTCACAAGATGGGACACTTTGCCAGGGAATGCAGAGGTGGAACATCTCACAACAGCCATCAACAAACTCAGGCTGGAAGCTCCAATCAAAACAGAAACTCTATTCAAGCTCTTGTCTCTCAACAAGGAATGGGATTTGATTGGAGTGATCAAGCAGAAGAGGCCATCCAAAATCAAGCTCTTATGGCTGAAGTTTCAGATCTTCCCACTGAGGTAAAATCTAATCTCTGTACTCAAGCTTGTATAGACACTGTTAAAAGGTATAGAGATCACAATCAGGGAATGTGTGATGACCTTAAGAGATTAGAAAAGGACAGAAAAGACTATGTAGTAATTGTTGAGAAGTTTGAAGAACAGATTAGGGCTTTTCAAGCCAATGAACTTCAACACTCCTATGATACAAACTACTGGAAATGGGAAAAAGATGGTCTAGAGTTCCAGCTTAGAGAATCCAGGGAAGAGTGTGAGAAACTAAAAGGAGAGCTTGAGAAAGTTAAACTTGATGTAGAAAAGTTTAATTGTGCCTCTAAAGTCATGGAAAACATAATCAACTCTCAAATCCATAGTAAGTTGAAACCAGGCATAGGGTACAATGCCACACCCCCACCCTACAACAACACCTACATCCCTCCTAAGTCAGACCTATTAGAAACCAAGGATAGGAAGGACTTACCTGAAGGAGCCACTGAAGTAGATCCATTAGATAAAGTGGTTGTTGAGGATAAGACTGAAAAAGAAGGATCTGATGAGGAATGTGTAAGTCCATGTGTTAAGAACAATGAGATGAAAAGGACTGGAAAGGGAAAGGGAGTTCATTATACACAGACCACTGTTGTGAACTCTAATACTTGTGAACATTGTTCTTGCAAGAAATATCAAGAGAATAAGCCCCAAAAACATGATAAAAAGAGGGGAAATCAAAGAAATTGGAATAACCAGTGGGCACAAAAGCAAGGAGTTGATCTGCAAAGGATTAACAGACCAAAACCTTGTTTTATTTGTGGCAAATTGAATCATCTTGCCAAACACTGTTATTTCAATCCTATTAACCAAAAGAAAAGTTTTCAAAGAAGTTTTCAAAAATCTTCTGGTTATAGGAAGCCTGCAAGGAATAATGTGGCTAAGAAACAAGCTGAATCCAAAAGCCACATGAGAAAACAGACTGAAAAGGAATGTGTCAATATATGGGTCCCCAAAAGCACTAATGTTAGTACTGCTACCTCAGATAGTACTGCTGACAAGGATAGTGCTGCTAGAAGCAATACTACTGCCAATACTGCTGCTAGCAGTGTTAGTGCTGCTAACACTGTTAGTACTTCTTTTAAAGAGAATACTGCTGCTAGCAGTGTTAGTGCTGCTAACACTGTTAGTACTTCTTTTCAAGAGAATGCTGCTGCTAGCAGTGTTAGTGCTGCTAACTCTGTTAGTACCTCTTCTAAGAACAATACTGCTGCTAGCAGTGTTAGTGCTGCTAACACTGTTAGTACTTCTTCCAAGGTTAATACTGCTTCTAGTTTTTGTGCTGCTAGACCAATCATATTGACAAAGTACTCCAGTTCTGCAGTACCTAAGTTTGAAAATCTCATCAAAACCCAGTGCAAGTACTTTGATGAGCAAGGGAGACCCAAGACCACTTTGGCTTGGGTTCCCAATAAAAACTAACTGATTTATCTGATGTGCAGGGCAACCAACAGCTCAAGGGGAAGAGCATCTGGCATGTTGATAGTGGTTGCTCCAGGCACATGACAGGTAACATGGCCTGCCTCAAGAATTTCATAAGAATTGATGGAGGACATGTTGCTTTTGGAAATAATCCTGCAGGAGGTAAGATAAGTGGTAAAGGTGATGTGTCAAAAGGTAAGATGACATTTGAGGATGTTTACTATGTTAGTACTGCTTATACATATTTTCTACTGCCAATGTGTAGTTAATATTGCTTTGTAGTTAATACTGCTTAGTGGTTAATACTGCTTTGTAGTTAATACTGCTTAGTAGTTAATACTGCTTTGTAGTTAATACTGATTAGTAGTTAATACTGTATGTGTAGTTAATACTGCTTTGTTGTTAATACTGCTTAGTAGTTAATACTGCCCATTCGTTAATACTGCTAAGTCGTTAATACTGCTTTTAAAGAAAATCAGGGCTAGTACTGCTATAAATACTCTTTCAGCCCGCCAAAGTTCATAACTTCTCTTTGCATTCAATTTATCTCTCTCTCGTTCTAACCTTTTCTCCCTAGAATCTCTGTGTTTTCTATCCAAATCCTCAGGAAGAATGACGACAATGGAGTTTGTCGATGAGCACAATGAGATTGAGATGCTTCAGAAGCCAAAGCAGGCCGCAGGATTTCATGATATTGTGGATTTTCTCAAGTCCACACACATCTCTCATGCCCTAACAGTGTGCCCAACCATATATATCGAGCATCAAAAGCAATTTTGGGAGAATGCCACTGTTATATTCGAAGATGGGCAGAAAATCATTCGAACAAGGGTTTGTGACAAACCCTTGAAGGTCACAGAGGAGGTTATTCGCATCACTCTTCACTTAGATGATGCCTCAGGTATAACCTATCTCTCTAATGATGAACTTTTCTCGACCTTACCAAGAATGGGGTATGAAGGTCCCATTGGAATTTTTAAATTCTACAAGTCAAAGTTTTTCACCCAATGGCGATTTCTTGTTCATACTCTTATGCACTGTATTTCAAAGAAAACAACTGGATGGAGTGAGTTTAGCAGTACCATTGCTTATGCCTTGGTCTGCTTAGCCACTGCCAGAAAGTTCAATTTTTCAGCAATGATTTTTAATGATCTTGTGGCAAACCTAGAATCCAAAAAGAGCTTTTACATGTATCCCAGGTTTGTCCAAGAAGTAATTAACCATGAATTGACGGATTTACCTCAGTCTGCTGAGGTATATGTGCCAAAACCCCCTAAAGGGAAGGTTTTCTCAAATATGAGAAGAATTCCTAGGGACTCGGAAGGAGTTGACACACCATTGTTCTCTACAATGATGGTTGTGTCCCACACCACTGAAGGTATGGCATCAGGATCAAGGCCCCCATTAGACACACCCACTGATGGCCAATCCCAACCTTCCATCACCAAAGAAATCCCACAGTCCATTCTTTTAAGACCCACTCCCAAAATCACCAAGAAGTTTGAAAGAAGAAAGGTACACAAGGTTCCTTCCCTTGGTGTATCTCCTAATAGCCCAAAGCCTACAAGCCCTCTATTGGAGCATTCTCCAATAGAGAATATCAAAAGGGTAACCACAGGGGTGTCTCCCAACCCCAAGAAGGTGCTCTCTAAGGAGAAGGATGAGCATGTGGGCTGCAAGGCTGCCACTACTTCTGCTAGCAAAGAGAAGGACAGTGGTAACATCACTAAGACCTTCCCCACGGCAACTTAGAATGTGAAAACATTCAGAGGACCCAGGCGCCAAGAAACCATGGGAGTAGGTTGTGCTTTTGCTAGGAAAGAGACACCTACTAAAACTTCCAATGATCCTGTAAGGAAGGTAAACACCTCTAAACCAGGTGAGGATAGATATACATATGAGGAATTGATGGAAACCATTGCCAACATCAACATTGATGTCATGAATCAGCAGAAGGAGATTGATGAGCTTAAGAAGGTGGTTCTTTATCAACACAACAAGATACAGAAGAATAAGAAGACGATCACCAAGCTGCTGCAAAGAAGGAAGAAAGCTCAGTATGTTCTGAAAAGGAGAAGATCAACCACTGATGCTTCCAAAAAGGGGGAGTTAGAAACTGAACTAAACATGGAGGATGCAAAGGTTGAGGGGGAGAATGAGCATAAGGTTGAGGGGGAGGCTGAGCGGGTTGCAAAAGTTGCAAAGGAAGCAGAAAGTGAGAAAGCAGCAGTAACTGAAACTGCAGAAAATGAGAAGGAAGCAGTATCTGTATCTACAGTAACTAAATCTGAGATTGAAGCAGAGGTATTTGAGATTGTGAAGAATAGTGTTGAAGCAGCAGTATCAAAGATAGTAAAAGAAGCAGTAACAGATAGAGCAGCAGAAATGGTTAATGCTGCTAGTCAAAAAGCAGCAGAAACCATTCAAGCAGCAGAAATGGTTAATGTTGCTGAAAAACATAAAGCAGCAGAAACCATCCCTGAAGCAGCAGAAACAAAGGAAACAGCTGAAACCATTCCTGAAGCTGTTAAATCACTCAAAAGAACCAAGATGGTGTCAAACAAAAGACCAAGAACAAAGTCTATAGCTTCAAAGAAGAAAGTTGTAAAGAAGCCTAGGGTGGAACCCATTGTAGAAGAAGCTAAGGAGGAAGTTGGGAAAGAGAAAGCTGATCAAAAAGTTGCCGAAGAAGAAGTGACAACTCCATCAGGTCAACCAAGCAATGTACAATCACAAACAAATGATCAATGTGATATGTATATTACTGTGGTTGATACTAGTCCAATCAAAGTTAAACCATTAGCTTCTATGGCTCCTGAGATCATCTTCTGGGACACATTGATAGAGCAGAGAAAGGAGTACATTAGAATCAAAAGAGCAGATGGGAAGTTTGAAGTCTGTTCTACATGGGGAAGACTTATCAGAATATGCTCTAGATCTGACGTAGAGGAGATGTACAAGGTTGGAATGAAGCTGTATGGAAATATGCTGACTGAGAATGGAATGTCCATCACCAGAATGGTACTTGAATACTTGTGTCTAATGTTCAATACAGAAGCAGTTAAGTATTTGACAGAAAGGCAATTTCAAGCTGTTACCAACTGGATGCTTATTGAAAACTGTGGTGTGTATGTCATAACACTTGACTATGCATATCATGAGTATTATTTGGTGGATAAAATATACAAGCACAGCATGACAAGGTTGGGTGGAATGCTAAAAGCTAAGTTGGTGTGTGACAAAGATTCTAAGATGGCAAGATACCTGGTAAGAAGGATCATCAATCAAAGTTTGGGATTGAATCCTGACTTGTGTGTTCAAGATTAAGTTTTGGAAGCATCATCATCTGAAGAACTTGACTTCTCTTTCTAAAAGTCAAGTTAGGGGGAGATTGTTGGGAACTGAAGATTTGCTAAGTATGGATAGTACTGCCAGAACAACTTTAATACTGCTAGGGCATAATTAATACTGCTAGAGTGAAGTTAGTACTACTTGTCAAAAATAATACTGCTGAAGCAAAGTTAGTAATGCTTGTCAAGATTAATACTGCTGAAGCAAGGTTAGTACTGCTGAGTCAAGTTAATGCTGCTGGAATGAATTAATGCTGCTGGAGAATATTAGTACTGCTCATGCTGAATGAAGTTAATACTGCTCGTACATAAAGATGTTAATGCTGCTTGTGATCATAAGTTTGGAATGCGAGAATGTTGGAAATAAAGATGAAATGATTGAAGATAATCATGAAAGAATATTCTGAAGATCGATTTTGTTTTGATAGTTATCTTGTAATTATTTAGTATAAATAGATGTTGATAGATAGTTATTCGATATATGTGATAGACGAGAGTTTCAATATACGTTTTGTTTTAGAGAGAATTAACCTCAAGGTTTAGAACCCTATTTCTAGAGAAGTAGAAGTCGTCTTGATTGAGCCTGTTCATCAAGATTGAGGTTTGGTTGTAAGCTTGTGAGTTGAATTAGTGAATACAAACAGCTGTGTGTTTTCTGATATATTGTTCTTTGATTGTGTGAATTAAAGTTCTATTCCGCAGATTCTTTAATTCTGAGTTCTAAGTATTATTAGTCTTGTTAAGATTCGATCCTGACACCTCACTACTACCAAGTCTCACCAAATGGTCCTTCACTCCAAGTACTACTTTCAACTTCCTTCTCAAGTCATAAAACATGTTTCCAAAGAACAACTCACTAGAAGGTGCACACTTTAGACCAACCACGCAAGCTAGCTTCCCTCGACCCTTGAATCATCACATACACGCCAATCCTCTTTCTTACACTCCCATTAGGAGTTCATGTACCCGACAATGACACTCTGAAAACGTTACTTCCCATCTTCCGCGTCACTTGCCACACTTTCTACCTCCAGTTTACTCACTTATTTCAACACACCATCCCCATTTCCTCAGGCTAGTGTGGAACATTTCTCGTCCAATATTGACCACTCTATACCCACATTTCAACGGTTATTATACCTAACCAACAGTTTTACCACATCTCATACAAGAAATTCAACTACGATATTCCGAAATAACACCCAATGCTCGAAGCCACCACACACTTCTCGTTTCCCCAAACGAGATTAACTCACTCCTTTGAATTTCATTTACAAGCAAGGATTAGCTCAACATTCCCAAGGATTTCGTGTCTACTACGAAACATCATAAACTAACCAATCCAACATCTTCACAGATATTACAATAACGCAAGGCAACTCGCTCATCAACTCATCGCAACCGAAGAGCACACAATTTCCTTCTTAGCTAGCCACCAACCACCACCTCATTCTTTTATCCTCGAATAGACAATACCACAACACCCACCAAACATCCTTTCATCTCAACACATATCTTTTGTCACCTTTGCAAAACTTACCAGAAATCTCCGAGCAAGGGTTTCCACTTACGCTCATCTCATAAGACAACACCAGTCCACCACTTATCCTCACAACAACTTGTTATCACACCAAAGACTTGCTCATCCACCTTGCATACGTTACCACTAACTTATCCACACAACCACCTCACTGCAACATCACACTAAAGGCAAAATCCTCACAATCATTATTACACACAATAGGCCTTGCTTCTCCGTGCCAATCACAACAAACATTTGAAATAAAGCTATCCCACGACCTGGTCTTTTCTCAAACCCAGATGAACCACAACTTATGATCATCTACTTCACTCGATCAAGTCTTTATCACCAGCCGACTCTTCGAAATCCACACAAAATATGCTCAAATAAACCAAACGATAAAATGCTCCCTCGCAGACCCACATAATCCACGTGTCCCACCTGAGTTGTGCTAACTACTTCATTCATAAACGACACATCAATCACATAGGAAAATCATCTATCCAACTATCAATTCTCCACTTTCAGAACACTCATAAAAGGCGGTCCAACCTCTTGATAGATACACACCTTTCCCCAACCGACCTCTTATCTCCGCGCATACACCCAACAAAATAATCACACCAGTGTTACCTTTTCCAATTCCAATCTCCCGACAATGATCTCAACAACCGTCGTTGACTTCAACATCAACGCCCGACATGATAATGATGCTTCAACGATGCCTTCGACAACGAGAATTTCTACTGAAATCTAATTCTTCCCACACATCGTAACTAACTTTGTACCCCACTGTCCTCATATGTTTGATCCATAAGACTTACCCGACAAATAGCCTAAATACAAGGCCACCTCAACTCCAGCCCCACGCTGATACCATTTCATCAACATACTACAACGCTGCCTTTCGTTGTATCTTGCCCACTTAGAAATCACCCGGGACACACCCCCCGCCGCCAGCCACACGTCAAATTACTAAACAAGGGCAAAGACCACCATAAAACAAGCATCTCTAAAGTCAAAGACTGAGACTGCAGTTATTCGCCGTCCTCCCTAAAAGGAAACACCAAGGTCACAAATCGACCATCGACGACTCAGCCACATATTTCCACTCTCGAAACTTTCCACATCCTTAAGCGCGATATCTCTCACTACCTAGTGAGTTCATAGCCTTCATGCATGACGACACAATGATTTAAATCATTTTACACACTTGAAATACATCGCGAAACAAGGTTTGACATGCATGACACGACACCTCCATAAAGAATAGCCACACACACATCGATCTCGAGGATCGCTCACACGCAACCCATGATATCTCACAACCTTGTCCAACAATCGAAAGTGCATTCACTGAAACTCTTTTCGTGCAAATTTGTAAAATACAGCAAAATCACCCACACTGGGAGAGTCGGTCGACTCTCACATTCGCGGATATGACAACAACGTGTCCATACTAACTCGGCTTATAAAACATGTGATCAAATGTTTTTATGATTTCCACAACAAAGGTTAACTCACTCGTAAAAGAGGTGAAATAAGTCGTTATTTCTCCAAGTTCAAAATTTATCACACAATGTAAATAAAAGTGTATTTTCCTTCAAACACACGCTTGCACGCGCCAACTCATTTTCAAATCCAGAAACGTAAAGGGCACACACACACGCACACACACACACATGTATTTGACATGAAGGACTCATGTAACTTTCTTGAAAATACAATGCCTGACTCACTTTACATTGAAGGCTATTCGCTCAAGTAAGGTCAACCGTTAACATTAACAACAATTCAATACCGGTGCTCTACTTCCGACGAAACTATCAGGTTTCTCCCTTTTGCAATGACCTTTGGTACCGGTGCCTCCCCCACATACTCGTATGCCCCAACTACACCGTTACCACTTGACTACTGGTTTGCAAAAATATACGGCTTCACTTTGACCCCAAATAGGTTAACCAATGATAGCCCCTTTTCATCCTATCCTCGCCTCATATTACCAACCAACACATTAGCCATTTCTCAACCACCCTTGCCACTCTTCCACTGACGAGAGAGTAAGAAAACACATCTCTACTACCCGATTCCTGAGTTAAAACTCTCAAGATCCCAATTCATAAATATCTAAAACTCCAAGAATGAAGAATCATCAGAAATTAGGAGCTCACCTCAAATCAATTATTCCTCCCTTATGAGCCCAAGAGATTCTACCTCACACGGCCACCCATAAATCACGTAATCTCCTTCTAGATGGTGTCATTACTCACACCATGAACGGTCTCGCACAACACACTAAACCATTGCCATCATGGCAAGGTTAGAACTCTACACACTACCACTACTCTCCACACACTACCACCACCCTCTACACACTACCCCCTCCATCGATCATCTGAACAACAGTAATCAAGCACACCCATGCACCTGTAAATTCAACATGACATTGGCCAGATGTGATTTGAATTTACCTTACATGAGAGTCCTCACTACCATCGTCTTGAATTCTCAGTGATCAAGGTCTTCCCTAAAGGCTTCCTGTATCTCAGTTGTGTCCTCCTACTCCACAGTTTAAGTTTAGGCCCACCCGGTCACCTAAATCCCTTAAACTAGGGCTCTGATACCAACTGTAACAACCCACACCAAATAAGCATGCCAAAAGCTACATCTTTAATTTAAAAAGCCATAATGGCCCAACATAGTCACACTAACAAGATTACAAAACTGGGTTCGCGGAAATAACCCTAACTACAGCTGAGAACATGACTACAAGACAAAAGGGAAAGTCTTCTACATCTTCTATACGCAAGTTCCAGCTCACGTCTTGCCAAACCCTCTAAACGAGCTCACGGTTACCTGCTTACCTGAAAAGGTTTTAGTTTTGAAAAACGAGGGTTAGAGCATGAGGTCTAGTGAGATCCATCTTGCTACCAACACCACGCCACAATTATCAACTAAAAAGAGTTTATAAGCATTTATAAACAGTTACACCTATGTCAGTTTAAGTAGATACACGCATATTAACGGCTTGCACTTAGTCACATATACACTTGTGACAACGTGTTAGGGCACACACCCGCCCTTAGTGATCATATGAAACGAATTCATATATCCTGCATGGGACACACTCCCCATATAACCATATTGCATTCTCACATGTCTCGCGTATATCCATAAATAATGTACACGCTTTGATCATGCATATTTAAAACAACGTAAATCATGCAATTCAATATATCGGTACAAGTAATAAATTTAAGTATCGATAAAGCTTCAGGTTATAAAGACTCACCTGGCATCCACGCTAAATGTTCTCACTTGAACTGCTATCCTCTACCGCACACCTACATTTTCACTCAACACACGAGAGTGAATAAGTCACTCAACATCCCACAAGGATTTCTATCACCCCTCCCAAACATATCCCGACTTCCTTAAGGCACTCCCTACTCGGCACACAAAGAGGATCCCAAAGGATTCCCGACACAGTCCCGAACAGTGGAGTTTTCTGGACAACCCACTTCCGAACACACACCGCTTCCGGATTCTGGTACAATCCGGACTCCTTCCGGATTCTGGTACCATCCGGTCTCATTCCGGATTCCGGTACAATCCGGTCTCATTCCGAATTTCACAACATTACCGGGAACCACTTCTGGACTCCCCCCCCCCTTCGATTCCAGACTAGGCGAGTTCCGGACTCTGGGGTTTTCTTACGAACACTTTAAATTCCGAACACCTCAATCGACTACGCCACACGACTCCAAACTTGGTGTTAAGCCATTATAATCAATGAGACAACATTTCTAAACTATTTAGCAAGTTATTCCATCCGATTTCTACACTGATTCAATTAGGAAGAACACACAGACTCCATTTCTTTTCTTTCTAGCGATAAACAAAGGTTATCAGACTCCACCACTCGTAAACCTTCAAATTAGACTGCAAAGAAGAAAGAGAAGAAGATTACCTCGAGGATGATGATGATTCCACACACAACTTGGAGAAATCTCCATTGCTTTGACTCCTCGATGATTCTTGCACCCACCGATCACCCCTTTAGCCGCACACACTGATTTGATGAAATTAGGGTTATTAGGGTTTTACCCTTATTTATATCACTCACACTTGCACACTAAACTTTTTCACTCTCACACTTTACACACCAACTTTTATAAATTAACTCAAAACGAACCCGGTTATTACATCAGGTTTCATGAATATATAAAAACAATCATTTAACTTTTTACAAATCTTTTTTTTAAATCACCGCGCGCAACACGCGGTATAAAATACTAGTATATATATTAAAGAAGAAACCAAAGTCAATGATGTGGCATCTCCTAAACACTATATGCCTACTTTTCTTTTTTCTTAGATTTTTTTTTGATTTTTTAAAATATTTGATATGTTAAAGACCTTAATGCCCCTCTATGAAAATATTTTTTTTACTTAAAGGAGGGTACTTTGGTAATTTTGGCACCAATTTATATAACTTTCATTACCTAAACCATCCATCTTCCTATATTAATTATTTGTTTTATTGCAATTTATGTTAATAAATCATTTATTTCCACTTCTTTATGTTATTAACCATTCATATTCCATCACTTATTTTATTAATCACTCATTTTCCCTTATTTAAGCACAAGTTTTTTTTGATATGTTATTGGTTTTTTTACTTCTTTGTCATACAATAACCTACCTCCCATTCTTTTCTTTCTAACACATTATCTCTCATTAAAAGATCAATATAGGATATGGACTTTTGTTTATAGTTAAGTTATTTGATATTGTGTTGATTTCATATGATCTTTATGTTTTTGTTTGTAGTAAGTGACACAAGCAGAAACAAGCTCTAAAGATCACCAAATGTGTAAAGCTTCATCATCACAGTACACATATACTACATGCAAGGCTTTCATTCAACTACTCATTCATTTCAATCTATTTTGATTTTGTCTACTTTAAATTTTTATTATGTATTATTACTTTAACTCTCATTTCTATATATTTTCTCAAGAGCATAACCCACAAGCTAAAAGAATATTTGTGTATTGTTTTTTCAAGTATTACATTGTTTCTCGCAAAGGAGTCGTAAACAATTATAAATTGTAGTTTGTTATTTTGACAAATCATGATCCTGAGTTTGTTTTATTTGATAAAAATTGATATGATTTTCTATTAATTTTTATGTTTTTAGTTGGATCATGTGTGTTATTATTTTTTATAATACGATGAGTTGATTGTTTTTGTTTGTTTGGAATTAGTAACTAAAATATATGCATAGTAAAGGCTTTGATGACCTTCAAGAATACATGCTAAGGACTTTAACAACATCCTTCAAGATTTTGTTCTTTTGATAAATTAGAAACTGTAGTTTATGTTTTTGATGAATCATGGTGTTAGGTTCATTTTATTTGATGAACGTTGACATGTTTTTTCTATTGATTTTGTGTTTAAGTTGCATCACAGACCATGTATTATGATTTTATCTTGATGAGGTGGGTGTTTTTTGTTTGTTTCAAGTTAACAACTAAAGCTTTCGTGTATTAAAGGCTTTAACAACCATAATATTGTCATTATTTACAAAGTTAAGTTGACATTTTTGAGGATGTTTTGTTTAACCAAATTGGAAGTTATGATCATGTCCACTTTACCCATCTCCATGATATGTGTTTGAATTATTATTTTTAAAGTTATGTTTATTGACAATATGTAGGTAACTGATCACATTAAAACAAACTTTATTTCATTATGTATTTTCACTCAGGTTTTTCTTTGATTATCTAACTTACGTTCATAAACACCATTTATTACAATTGTTGTCACCGTTTATTTTTTTATTTTTTGAAGAAAATTATGTTGTTTATTTATATGAAGTGATGTGTATTTATAGAAAAATGGGAAGGTTTTATTGTTTATATTTTATTTTTTTTGCTAATTAATTATGTAAAGTTGAAAAGATTTGAAAGATGTAAATGATTATTAGATGTTAACACATGTTTGTGTTTGTAACATGAATCAATATACAGTCAAAAGTTTAAATTGCAATACTATATATAATGAGTTTATAGTGACTTACTTCATTTTTTTTACTTTTTTTAAAGTAACCCTAATGGCTACAACAATAATGAGGAATATGGTGTCCAAATTCAAGTATTTGTTAAAGCAATGCGGAAATATTTAAAGTTGTTGCGTGTTTAGAAAGTTGTAGGGTTGTTAATTCAAAATTTAAAATCATAATTAAAGATCGATGTTGATTTCAATAATATTGCACATTCTTGATCCATTATGTGGATACATTTGTTCTAAAAAGAAACATCAATAATTTTGAATTTATTTAAATTTCATTTGAAATTTGAATAGTTAATTATTTTGTATTTGTTTGATAATTTTATTCATTTAGTAATGACATTTATAGTAGGTATCAAACTTAATGAAAATATTTTTATCTTCAACGTAATATTCATTTTTTATGGAATTTTTGTTTTCTTTTTATTAACTATTGTATATGTCTCAAAATTATTCAACAACTATTAAACATTAAATAATTAACATAAAACACAAATTAAATGTGAAATATGAAAACAAGACATCAAAATGTAAGGATAATTTGAGTAACTATCTATAATTCATAGACTTTATAAAATTAAATAACCTCATCTATCTAATAAATGAGTATCCTTGTTAATATGTACGTACATGATTAATTATATTTTGTACGGATTAACACTCAAATTAATTTAATCATGTGGCAACTAATATATCTTCGGTCGAACTCGCACCCCCAAAAACCCGATTCAGAATCATCGACAATCGTACTCCACCTTGAGCAATGCGTTTCATTACAATCGGCATCCTCGAGTTGAAGTAATCATCTGTAAACGTAAATAGGATAAAAACATGAAAATTATAATTAAGATCAGTAGCTTAAGAATCTAATTAAATATATTGTTGTGGATCGTTAATTTTTATGAATTTATATTTGGAACTGTAATCAAAATATGTACAAATAGTATGTGGTGAAAATCATTAAAAATTAAATAGGAAAAGAAAAGAATTATGCAATATTATTATTGTTAATTACCTGAAAGAGTTTCACCAGCCTCAACACCTTTGTAACCCCATTTACATGCCATGTTTATACTTTCCTTTGCATACCTTCCATGGATTATAAATTAAAAGAAATCCATCAAAAACAATATTATTAGGACAATACTTACATACTGACATCTAACATAATAATTAATGCATCTATGTTATAACATCATATATTAAATAAATGGTCTTAAAGTAATAATTTAAGAATATTTTTTTCTTTCTATTAAAAAATGAGTGGAATAATAAGATGATTCAATATGAACTACTAGATACATACATGATAACTGATCTAAGGTTCTGTTTTTTAGCAACTTAATAAGCTTATAAATATGATTCATAGTTTATTCGATCAGCTATACATGACTGTTTGATAATGATTTAGTGATATAGAAAGCGGCTTATTCAATAAGCTTTTAGGAGGGAGTTTTATGTAAAAAGCCAAGTTTTGGCCAAGTCTCTCCCAGTTAGAAAACATACATACTCCTTCTATCTATGAAGAAACCATTTTAAACAAAAACTTTTCCAACCTATACAGAAAGATTAATCCACACAGACAACTTTATTCACATAGGACTTAATAAAAAAAACAACCCCTAATTCAGTCATTTTCAATCACTATTTAAAATTTCAGTGAGTAATAATACATTATTTAATTAATAAGTGGACGAATAAGTATTTAAGCTCATTAAAGTAATTAAGTAAAAAACAAAAAGACACTTACTTGTTTATGCAGGTAGAGAGATCGTCACAATCCTTCCAAGCGGTGACATCATTAGACCATAATCCCTAACATTTTAAAATTCAAAAATTAATATATATGTATTTTATTAATTATTTATGCTAAACAATTTAATTAAAATTATTTAAAAATAATATAACTAAGTATTTTACATGGGTAAAGTTGGCTTGAATGTCTTTTTGGAGAGACTCCATGTCCTTGTCATAGAAATCTGCTGCAGCTGTAAGAATTATCTCTCTATCCCATACCTATTATTTTCCAAAATAAATTAATATTTATATTATACTTTTTAATACAATAAAATATTTTATTTTTATTGAATGAAAAATAATATATAAATTCTGAAATACTCACATGGTGTAAATTAGATTTATGCCTGAACCATCTCAAATCAATAGTGTTTCCTCCTTCATCACTAGTGAATCCAACATGCATTGGCTGATAAAATTATATATTAATTTTAAATTAAATTAAGTTTCAGGAATTTTCTTTTCTTAGAAATTATAGAAAGAAATTAATTAAATAAATACCTGATGAATATCTCCCATGAAATGTGATAAAAATAACAAAGCCTCAGTCATGTTATCTGCGTTTTTAAATATAAAAATAAAATAAGATAAAATCATGATAAATGACTGGTATTATATTTATAAAACTTACATCGTCGATCTGAAGTCCCGTGGTGATAATGTGAGAGTTGAGAGGTGAAATTTTTGATGGCTCCGGCAACACACATATCTTTCGTTCCATGCGTGTCATGACAATCCCCTATCGAATGTTTTGTATTGATAGATTGTAACGTACAACTTGTGTAGTGCATATATAGATTATGGTACAAGAGATGATCAAATTGCAGTATTTTTAAGTGTTAAATTACTAAAATAATATAATAAAAAAAACTAGGTGATAATAATGCATTAATTAAATGTAAAGTACAACCGTCTAATGCATGGAATGAAGTAAATTGCAATAATGGATTATTATATGGCACAACTCCATGAGGGTAATGCATGATTAATTAACATCAGAGTTGATTTGAATTCACATGATTGATGGACATGGTTGATATAAAAATTTGAGATACTATATTTTTATCTATTATTTTAAGTAGAAAAAAGTAACAAAATAACTACTGCAAGGGATTAAGGGAATATGGATTGTACAGTACAAGTGCATAAAGTGCAAAAGAGGAGATAAATTAAGAAGGGTGTACTTGAGTAATCAAAGGAGCAAGCATCATCAGGGGTATCGATGAAGTGAAGAGGACTACTCCACCGGTATCGGTACCAGTGTCGGATCTGGTCCGGCCATACGCACAACGTCGACAAGTCGCCGTTTGCATAATCCGGCAACAACATCCGTACAACATGTGCTGCATCTGGTACAAGCAGTTCCTATTTAATTTTTACCCAACACCAACATTTAATTAGTTAATTAATTATTAACTAAATTAAAGCTTCTATAAAACTAATTAATAATAATAAATCACACACACATATATATATATATATATATACATACTTGTGCAATTTTGCAGGTCATGATGTGTCCCTCTTTGCTCCAACCTTCAACACCAATATTCATTCCATTCATCAAAACAAATCCAAGAAACAAACCAAACCATAATCTCAATAACCCCAATTTCCCCATTCTATATTTTCTTCTTTTAATTTCTTTCTAAAGTCAAATAAATGGCATACAAAATGTTGATCCCTTTGTGTGTGTGTGTGTGTGTGTATATATATATACACCAAGTTAATTAGAGGAAGTGATTGAGTGCAAGTTTAGACTTGTTCATGCTTTTAAGCACCATTCAATCAAACTTTGAGAGACCCACAAGCAAAGATAAGTCATAAAGCATACCCTTTGAAATTTCTTCCCCTAGTGGAAACTCTACCAACTTCTTTTCTATTTTTATGAAAAGTTATTCATTTTTACTCAAGGGGTTAGGGATTGGATCGTATATTGTACTGGTTCAAGTTTTATACGAAATGATTTTAGGTTATGACAACAACATCTATCTTAAATACGTTTAAATGTGTGTCAATAAGACTTAAGGGTCGTTTTTACCAAACACTTACGCGAGTAAAAGCTTACCAGTAACATTCAACACTATCACTTACTTAATTACTAGGTAAGGTTTTAGTACACCAAATTGGTTTCGTTTGCAACAATTCACCCGGTAAGCGCTAATCATGGTAAGAGTTGTCATCGTCACTTACCGGGTAACACTTTCGGTCCTTGCATTCACTCTTAACGGGTAAGATTTTTTATCCTTGCCATATTCATCTGGTAAGGTAATGTGACTTGGTAAATATTTGCCCGGATAAATGTTTGGTAAACGGGTCCTTAAGTTTATCATAGAATAACAAATTATTGTTCAATATATATAGATGTGTTATAACAACATTTTTTTAAGGATGTATTAGAGTATCTTAACAAGTTAGAAGATTTTTTGAATAAATTGTTCTACAAGTTTTTTTATAGAAACATTTTTTTAATCGTACATAAACACAACTTTTTATTTACAATACTTGTTTTTATAAGATAACGTTTTTCTTCAAATAATGTCATGTAAACATAATATAATTAAGATGTTTTATTTCAAACCTATTCTAAAGATCTTGTTAATTAGGACGTCAAAAAAACGTTCCATCAACTTATAGTAATGATTTACATATGACATCGTACAATTGTTTCATCGTATAAATTTAGGTACATTAAAACAATTTATTCAGACATTTGGGTGGCGTTTGTTTTTTAAGAGGTCTTGAATTCTGAAGTTTAATTTCACTTATGATTTTTAAGAGGTGGTGCTGAATTCTCTGAAATCCCAATAAATAAGAATGTTTGTTTTTGTAAACTAAAAAACGTTTGAATATGTATAATTATCTATGTCATGTATCTAAAATTCAACTTAACACTACAAAAATCGACCCTAAAATTGAAGGAAATTTCCGTTGATCCGTCATTGAAATTGACTTCCGTCACTGGAAGTTCGTTGCTCAAATGGCGGTGGGTGATACTATGAGCAACGGAACAGTGACAGAAATCAGCGACAAGTATTCTCAGCGACGAATCAACGAATGGCGGTATCAACAACGAACAAAGTTAATACTTTATTGTCCAGACCATATTAAAGGGTCAAAAACTCTGAAAATAATAAACAATCTGAATTATAAAATATCTAACCGTATCAAACATAAATGACGATTAAGAGATTAAAATGAAGAAGAAAAAACCATAAAACCTTAGACATCTTGATATCATATAAAGCCAATTTTATTCTATGACAATTAATTTCATACAAAACGATTTGTTAGGTGGATATTAAAGACAAAATAAATAATCACATTTATTCAAAGGCTGCAATCGCCAAGTACACAAACACAAAGGAAGAAATTAAAGAAACAAGAAAACACACACATTTTTAACACAAATTATTAATCAATGATAATATAAAAAAAACGATTTACTTCTTGCATGTAATTCCATTCCCCCCACCGATGCAGTCCACCATTCCGTATTCCATCACCGGCGACCCATCTCCATTCTTGATTATTTCATCAGGATCAAAAACGCAAAGTGCGCAATCTGTAGTAAGAAGTGAACTCGTCTTATACTTATCATCACCACCGACCACCGCCATCGCCACCCCAGGTTTCGCCGGATTCTCAAAATCCGGCCGGTAAGTTCTTCCAAGAATCCCTTCAACTTTAGACGATAAACCCAAGAATCGGAATTGTACTTCCAAATGAGCAAAGCTATCGTTTGCAGGAATCTGATAATTATGTATCTTGCTATCTTCTTCTGAAACTGGAATCACATTAACAGATATTTCAACAAGATCAGGTATATGAACAGTTAAACTATTGGTCATTGAAGTTCTTTCAACTTGTATTTCGCCATTGGTTGAATTCCATTCCGAAGAATGGCCTTCTGGAATCACCAATTCCATTCCATCGTAGGATAAGTTTAGATGATCGAGATTATCGTCCCATTTGGGTGTTTTTGTTGCTTCGAGGGTGAAATTATGATGGCCAAATTTGAGACCCAATGCTTGGATCCATGTATAATCGCGAGGTCTGCCTTCAGGTCTTAATCCAATGAAACGTGCATTGATTTGAAGATCGGAATCGGATATTAAACTGAAATGCTGATTGCTTTTCCCATGGAAATAGAATACGATTCCATCTCCACCGATGAACCGTGGATCGTAGCATGCAGCTCCAGGTCCATTGCAGTTTGGTTTACGTGCTGCCAAATGAATACATTTTTATAAAAAACAATTGCAACAAAATCATTTATAAGACAGTAAAAAATGTTTAAATCTTATAATAGCTAGACTGATTTATAAGACCAAACAATAGTACATTATATATAAAAACGTTACAATAAGTTCACATGACGTTTTAGAAATTAAAGTTTTAGCAAATTTTTAAGATCATTAATAATAGGCCGTTTTTAAAAAGTGTCCTATAAAAAAAACTACTACGACACTTTATTACAAAAGCGTAGTAGTATTTTTGTTAAGACGTTCAAAATTGTCATGTAACTTTTTGCAACGTTTTTACATATGTTACACAATTAATTGTTTGGGTATATGAACTTAAATTATATAAAACAGACTATTAGAATGCTTAGACATTTTCGGCGTCATATAAACTTGATTTTATTGTAGTAAAAGGAAGCATCAAAATGATAATTATTTACTTACATTTACACACCGCCTCGCATTTGGGTGAGTAACAATCGAGAAAGCAAGCTTTATCTTTAGGGTTTTTGGGTTTAACCTTTGGGCATTCAAGCGGGCACTTGATGCGCTTCATGAAACACCGGCTTTTGCGGCTCTTACAGGTTAAAAGCTCCTGAAGAGGTTTGACAGGTTTTGGAGGCTTGATTCGCTTAACCTTGTTACCAGATGCAGCTTCAGTCACCATCGATAATAGCATTGCATGCAAACATAAAACTATGATAAGGGTTTTGATGCCCACCATGATCTTGATCTATATTTTGATTTTGATTGTTTGAAGTTGGAAAAAAAGAATGTGTGGAATGGTACAAGATATAGATGGAATCCAAGCTCATATATATACAAGTTCACTTTGGTGAGTTTCCAACTAATTTTGAAATATAGAAGACTTTGGAAGTTGTGTTTGGCCAAATTTGGTTTTGAACACTCGTTGAAGTCAATAATGTTATATCACCAAATTGTAGTTTAATTGCGATAAATTTTTGAAAGTGAAATATATTTTGATCTAATTTATATTTAAGAAATGATTTTCAAGAACCTACACTTTTATGATTTGTGGTTTAAAATATGTTTACGTCAGTATATAATGTTGACGTGGTACTGATGAAGCTGGATTTTTTTTAAAGTAAGTTTTCCATCGTAGACAGTTTTCTAGATACTTAATTAAATAAGTAATATTTTTTTTGAAATTGTGAGTTTCTGGGTCAACTTTCGTGTATCGACTAATCGTTCGGACAATCACGAATGACTTGAAGTTATTGTATGTGAACTTCAATAACCACAAAGACTTTAATGGGCAAGAATTCACTACTACAGGAATGCCTTTTTTATAACGCACATTTTCTGTAAACAACCGTATAAAAAAGTTGGTTACTTTTTCAAACGCTTTTACACTAAAAAACCGTTTAAAAATGGTTTAAAATTGTAGGGTTTTCCTTGTATTATTCCCAGCTGCAGTTTTTTTGTCTTATAGCCTCTCCATCTTCTTTTTTACTTTCTACACACAAATTGAAGAGCCAATATTGATCCATTGAAAACTATTAAATATTGCAAGGTATGTATTAACTAAATATCATTATTTTGAACCAATCAATATATAAATTAATAACACAATTGCATGATGTTTTGATTTCATTTATCAACAAACAATATATTAATGATGTTTTTTTTATGTTTTTCTCAATAATGTTATCATGTTCTATTACATATATATATATACACACACAATTGTATCAATTTATAATTAATATAAACGACTTAAAATGTTTAATTGTAGGACGACATCTTGATCAAGAGATATATGTAAAGGTGTACGACGACAATTATACGCCGTGGATCTTCTTTTGTAAGGTACGTTAATTTGTTCATTATTTTACATTCTTTTCATATTTTTTGCCAACTATTATTAAGTGCAAATAGAATTATAGAAACATGCATGCATACATTTATTATACAAGTTCATATGCCTTTAGGTCACCCGTCCGAAATTGATCTAATAGAGATTAATTTAGGATATTCCCCAGCTTGGGACTGCTTTTTGAATACTTTGTCTCATTTAGGATGTGAATGGTTATATAACTGATTGATTATTTAAGGAAAATTTGATAGACATTTTCCTTTGCTCCTACGAATATGTGTTTGATTATACACATATTTGGGGAGTTAAGAGGAAATGGTGTCGAATTTTTTCTTAAATAATCAATTTGTTATAGACATTCACATGTGAGACAAAGTGTTCAAAAAGTGAGTTAGGATGGCCACCTACTACCTTTTGTTCTCCACTCATGTCATTCATGCATTACTTAATAAATTATTTTTAAAATTACAGATGGACCGCATTGATTGGATGTACGAAATACCACGTGCTACACAAGAATATTTAGCCAGTCTCGGTGAATTTATGGAAGCTGCTAAGAACTACCAGTTGAGTAGCGGAGAAAGTGGAATTTGGTGTCCTTGTCGAAAATGTAGAATTTTTTTGAAACATAGTGATCATAATGTAGTTCAAGAACATCTAGTTTGTCATGGATTTATGCAACGGTACACTCGTTGGATACGACATGGATGAGTGTAATCAGGGGGTTGATCATCATTGTAATGACAATAATAATAACTATGAATCGGACAATGAAATATGTGATAATGTTGATCAAATGTTACATGATGTGGAGGGTGATATTGATGATAAGGATTATGAGAAATTTGAACAATTGTTTGTCGACTCTGAAAAACCATTATATGTTGGGTGTGCAAAGTTTACCAAACTTTCAGTTGTGCTGAAACTATTTAACTTAAAAGCAAACAATGGTTGGAGCGATAAAAGTTTCACAAGCTTACTAGAACTTTTGCATGAAATGCTTCCTGAAACGTCCAAAAACCAGGACAAATTTAAACCTTAAAATTCCACAAAGTTAACCATAATTTCATCCAACTTTTATACATAAATGGAGAATTAGTAATGAGGGTTTACATACACAAATTGAACTTATCAAAACAATCTGCTAATCTAATCCTAAACATTAAGATCAGATTATACTAGTTGTTTAGACCATTCACCAAAACATCCTCGTATATGCTAACTTCTCCATTCATCACCAAAAGTTGAGTATCAGAAATCACTCGTCCCTCATCCCGCTATTACTTCCCCGAGCTCGTACCTGGTAAGAAAATTTAATTTGAAACGATTAGGCTTACGCCTAGTGAGAACAACCATTTTCAAATTAAAAATTTATAAGCTTTGGAAACCAATGTAAACAAAGCGTATAAACAAACCTGGTTTGCCATCATTCTTACCGTACATATAAACATCTTGCGATGACGGGAACATACCTGATTCCATGAATATGACTAACACTCAGTAAGTCATATCATCACGTTCGAGAGCCTACTACGAATCATCACAGATTCTAGATCATTGCTCATGTCCAAGAAATTACAATTTACTTTATGCCTATTTCTTGGGGTGGAAGTAGAGATTACAATTTACTTTATGCATATCTCTTACCTTCCCATAGAAATCAGGAATTACGATTAACTCTCGTCTATTCCTCGATTTCTCATCACAATACGAAATGTGAATTACAATTTACTTTATGCCTATTCCTCATTTCACGTCAACGGGAATTACAATTTACTTTATGCCTATTCCACGTTTCACATCACAATACGAAATGGGAATTACAATTTACTTTATGCCTATTCCTCATTTCAGGTCAACGTGAATTACAATTTACTTTATGCCTATTCCACGTTTCAATTAATGCCAGTGCCTATGGATCCATTACACTTACTAGCATACGTGCATATTTACTCGAACGCACAAAACATTTCATATCATATTCTCAAAGCTAAGAATCCCAAATAATATATCATACCCTTATTCTCAATTATCCCTCTTCGACGACTTAGCACGGGGGTTCCGCTACCCGGTTAGCGATGGGGTCAAGGGGCAACACCCCAGAATTGTTTTAGAAAAACTTAACCAGATAACACATCCGGAAACTATATCCGGAAAAATCCCTTATCCGGAACCCAAATCCGGAACTATCCGAAAAACTCATCCGGAAAAGTATTTCGGACTCAAAGTCCGAAACCATCCGGTAAACGGATCCGGTATTCTATCCGGACACCATCCGAAATCCAGTACCAATCCGGTACAATTCGAAACTTACCCGAATCTGGTACCAATCCGGAACTCACTTCGGAATCCAGTATAATTCGGAACATTCCCGAAATCCGGTATCAAATCCGGAACATACTCATCTTCCGGATTTCACCCATTTTACCCAGTTCCAATATCTTTCCATACAGAACTCTAAAAATTGTTTTTCATCCATTCATACAAATATCAATATGCTTATTTATCCATTCCGGTACACATATAGATCTTATTTAATAAAATAAGCAGATGAACTCACCTGATTAAATGTCGAACTCGATACCCAACTCCAGACAATCTTCCAGACTTTAAATCAAACACTGAGATATCCTAAAGAAAACGAATAGAACTAAGATTATTGATTCTCAAAAGATTCAACCAAAATTCCTTGAATTTCTTACGGATACAATCTTGTTGAATTCAATTTCTTTTTCTTCTTGGGATCTGACTTACAGAACAAGATAGAATTGAGATCATCTCAATTCAGCCGCCCAAACCTTTATATCCAAATTACTTTCATCCTATGACCAAACTAACCCCCAAGTTTCATAATTTCACAAATAGTTTTCCAAACTTTGGTCAATTACCTTTTTAACCCTTCAATATGACATTTAAAGAAATAACATTATCCCGAAATAATTATATAATACTTATGAAAATTTCAAGATGTTACACTTCCAGAGGACAATGAGTTACCAGTTTCACTATACCAAGTCAAAAAACTGATGTGTCCAATGGGTTTGGAAATAGAAAGAATACATGCATGCCCAAATGATTGTATGGTATACAGGAATGAGTATGTTGACATGCATGAGTGTACTATATGTGGTACGTCGAGGTATAAACGGAAAAACCAAATGGAAGAAAATAGTGATGTGAAACGTAAGGTTGGCCCGCCCGCAAAAATGTTGTGGTATTTGCCTATCGTTCCAAGATTGAAACGATTATTTGCAAGCGTTAAGGATGCGAAGTTGTTGCGTTGGCATACTGAAGAGCGTAAAGTAGATGGTAAAATTAGGCATGTGGCCGATTCTCCTCAATGAAGAAATATCGATCGCATTTTTGAAGAATTTGGAAATGAATGTAGAAATATTCGGTTGGGACTTAGTTCAGACGGAATTAATCCATTCGGAAACATGAGTAGCCGTCATAGCACTTGGCCAGTGCTTCTTTCCATTTACAATCTTCCACCCTGGTTATGCATGAAACGCAAATACATTATGATGTCATTGCTAATTCAGGGTCCCAAACAACCCGGTAATGACATTGATGTGTATTTGGCTCCGCTAATTGATGATTTGAAAGAATTGTGGAGTCCAGGTGTTGAAGTGTATGATGCATATGGGAAGGAACGTTTCCTACTACGAGCCATGATTTTTTGCACCATAAATGATTTTCCAGCTTATGGGAATTTGAATTAAGTGAAGTTGGGGTCACATTTGAGGATATACTTTGTGAATTGGTTATCGGTTGGTAGTGATTAGTGATGAATAGATCGTTGTTTATTCAATTTCAGTGGATTAGAATCATGATTGTGGTTCGTAATCTAATTTGAAAGGGTCTTAAATCTTAGTTCTGTTGGGATAATCTCAATCATACCTCAAGTACTAGATATGTAAAGAGGGCAAAGATGAAAAAGTGTGACCTTTCATATGAAAAGGTGTGACCTTTCATATGAAAAGGTGTGACTTTTCATCCTCCAACCGCCATAACCGAACAATTACAATGGTTCATTGGCACCGGTTGATCTAGTATAAATAGGAAGCATATGTAGCAGATTTGAACACACACACAAAATTCAGATTCTCTCATATTCTCTCCTTGTTCTTCATTGTTCTTCAAGAAGGAAACATAGTTTGATTCGTCGGGTTCGAGACTTCGATTCTTGAACGGATTGTTGTATCCTCTAGTAATGGTCTCTCAATCAACATGTGATAAATTTGATAACATTTCATTTCATGTTTTTTTCAAAGTCAATTTTTTTTATATAAATTCTAATTCCACTTTATTCAAAAACATTATGTAAGCCTACTTCACCTTATATGAAATCTTTAAAATTTTATTGACGATATTTCCTTGTTGCAAACTGTCTGTATACTATTGTTGCTTGGTGCCAAAATAAAAATCAATATTTAATTATTCTTTAATGTTTAAAATAACCATATACCACAGTATACTATATACAACTAAATAGGTTTTTTTGAAAATATGTTGTTTCATCAAAGTTATAATTAAAAGAAACGCGTGTGTTTTGAAAAATAATTTTTAAAATTTATTATTAAAAGGGAAAAATTCAAAAAAACCCAATGGCTGGAGTGATTAAGTCATTGGACAATTTTTTAGAACAAATAAGCCCTTAGACATTTCAAAATTTGTTAAATAAATAACTGGACTTTTGGAAACGTGTTAAATACACTCTTATTATAATTTTAAGAATGTATTTAACAGGTTTCCAAAAGTCCAATGATTTATTTAACAAATTTTGGAATGAAGGACTTATTTGTTCCAAAAAAGTTATTCAAATATTTTTTTTTGTGTAAGAATTGTTTTTGCTAATAAAAGAAAATGAATTAGAAAGAATTTTTTAAGAAAAAAAAACACTTTGCATCCTTATACATAAAAAATACGTTTTTTTTTACAAATTACACTATTATAATTGTCTTGTCAATGCATTCAAAATGAGCTCAATATTGAATATATTTTGATTTAATCTTATATTATTAAATATCATACATAAGTACGAATTATTTGTAATATTTACACTTTCTATCCTTTAAGATCATTTATTTAATAATATAAGATTAATCTATAAAGGTATAAAGTTAAGTATTAAAAATAATTCGTACTTATTTATAATATTTATAATATAAGATTAAATACAAAAATATTTAATATTAAGCTCATTTTGAACGTATTGACGAGACGATTATAATGGTGTAATTTGAATAAAACGTATTTTTGATATATTTGAGTTAATATACGATTATGTGTGTTAATATAATAAAAATAAAAAATAAAAAAATAATGAACATAAAATAAAATAAATAAGTATTTTTAAGTAATAAGAATGAATTTAACAGGTTTTCAAAAGTTCAATGATTTATTTAATAAGTTTTCAAATGTTTAAAGACTTATTTGTTCCAAAAAATTATCCAAAAATTTAATCACTTCTAACACTAAAGTCCATTGGGTTTTATTAAACTTTTCCTTTATTAAAAACATAAGTTTGTAGTTAATAAAGGTGGTCGGCGATAATAGATGAGAGATTAAAGAAAATGTTAAAATAAGCAAATAAGTTATAAGGAACGTGACAGAAAAATAAAGATCACGTGGATGAAATATCCTAAAGCAATGTTCTAAAAAACTCGGCGTACAGTCGTCATGGCGCGCCATGAACCAAGACATGTGTCTCACGCCACGTTAAGCCCATGGCACATCATGGCCTAATTCGCAATTTTCGTAATGCCATATTTGATTTTTCTTTACGTTTTTAATATATAACTTAATTTAACTTGTTTATTACTATTTACTCATTGAGTAACACTGGAAAACATATGTTTTTATATATAATATTTTAGTAACCGTGTCCAAAAAGGAAGGGTTCCAAGTCTTGTGGTGGAAAGTTAATAAAATGGAAGTTTAGGGGAGTATTTTGTTGTTAGGGGTAAGGTATAAAATGGGCACAAAACCCTAGGAGAGTCATAATTCTCCTGATTTTTGTTGTGGTTGGCGGATATTGAAGAGAAAAGAGGAGAGAAAGGGTTTTTGATATTCTTGGCATTTGAAGAAGAGAGGCACCAATCTGTGGATTCAGAAGAGGAGGTGGTGTTGGATTTCGTTTCTGCTAGTAATTTTGGTCAGGTAATCCTTCTTACAAACTCTTTGCTGATTTGATAGTGTTTGATTGTTTATTGGGAGTTTTTGTAAGAAAGTGCTTTTTGGTCTTGAAAGAGAGATTAAATCATCTAATAGTGTTTGGATAGCAAGAATTTGATAAGAGTTGGTCATGTAACGTTCATGTTACCTTTTATCGCTCTATCGTGTTAATTTGGAGGATTTTCGTGAGATTTCAGCCTCCAAACTCGTCCAGCGCCGTCCGGACACTTCGATCTGATGAATGCTTCCGGGTAAGTGTCCGATAACCGGATGTGTGTGTCCGGATAGGAGTTGTCCGGATGTGTGTGTGTCCGGATAGGAATTGTCCGGATAGGATTTGTCCGGATAGAATGTTGTCCGGATAGGAGTTGTCCGGATAGGAGACGTCCGGATAGGATGTGTTGTCCGGAAAGCGTGTTGTCCGAAAAGGGGTATTGTCCGGAGAGTGTGTATGTCCGGATAAGTGATGCAGTCAGCTTATGAGCTTATCCTTTCGCTCAGGTAGGTCATTTGGGAGTGCGGGTCAGAGTAGGAGAAGGACGTAAGCATATCAGGTGAGTTTTTCTAGCCAAAGCATGATGGTACTTGTTTATTTACTTGTACGAGTGTGTTTACTTAATGTATGTGCATATATGTTACTTATGTATGATGTGAGCTATATGGGGGGTGTGTCCCATACGATCTGATGCGGTACTTATGGGGGGGTGTGACCCATATATGATGGTATGACGCTTATGGGGTGTGTGTCCCATATGTCATAGTGTGATGTGTTATGGGGGGGGGTGTCCCATATGTTATTTGCCAAACTTCTTATTGAATTATGTTTCGCAAAGTTTTAAATGAAAAATGTGGTGTGGTTGTAACTGAGGGATCTCACTAGACCTTGTGGTCTAACCCTCGCATTTTCAAAACTGAAACCCTTTTCAGGTATGCAGGTTAGGGGCAGTTCCTCTAGTGGTAAAGAGAAGGCGTGAGAGCGGGCATGGCGTGGCATTAGAGGACTTCCTTTACATTTTTGTTATTAGAAACTCTCAGTTGTAATTAGGGTTGTTCCGCGAACCCAAAGTTTTGAATTTTGATGGTGTGAACCTTGGGCCAAGTTTTGGCGATATATTATTATATATGTCTTGTTTTGGCATGTCTTGGTTTGGGTTGTTACAAATGGTATCAGAGCCGTAGTTTAAGGGATTTAGGTGACCGGATGGGCCTAAACTTAAACTGTAGAGTACAACTGAGAAAAATAGGAAGGCCTAGGGAGACCTCACAGGGATGCGCACATAATAGGGTGGTGAAAACTATCATGTAAGGTAAGTTCGGGGTTACACCTGGCCAGTGTAATTGTGAATTTACAGGTACATGACGGGGATCACTCTTGTCTTGTTATTTTGGGGCGGTTGTTAATCTATATTTTTTTGTGTAATGTTCCAGTAGTTGAAAATGTCAGAAAGAAGCTTGAGGAGTAAGTCTATGCCGTTTGTGGAAACGGTGCCTCCAGCGAGGGAAATCCGCATAGAGGAGATTTTAGAGGATGGATCGGTGGGTTCTCCGAGACAACCGGCTACCCGCGGGAGAGGCGGAGGCCGTGGAAGGGGTCGGGGAAGAGCACCCCGCCGAGCTGCCACCCAGACTGGGGATAGCGGGATGGTGACCAGATGTAAGAAAAAGGCGCCGACCGTCCGTCGGGCTAAGAGTGTGGGAGCACCGAAGGTACGCAAGCCGGCCCAATCTGAGAGTACCGCTTCAGAGAAAGAGAGTCCAAGTCTGGACCGCAACCAGGCTTTTGTGACGGAAGAAAAGTTTACTGCTGAAATGGGTAAACTGCAAGAGACTTTGCAGGCATTGCTGAAGCATCGTACTGGGTCGACATCGGAAGGGCAAACTGAAAGTGTGAAAGAAACTGAGGCTGAAGCATCCAAATTACCTACAACTGAGGTGGGGAGCCACTCCCAGGTGACCCCATTTGTGGCAGGAGAGTCAAAGTCGGTAAAGGGCTGTACCTTCAAAACCTTTATGTCCTGCAAGCCTCCATCTTTTAGTGGGGAACGTGACCCGGTTTTGGCAATGAGGTGGGTTCGGGAGATGGAGCTGGCGTTTGACACAAGTAAGTGTGCTGAAGGAGATAAGGCGCTGTTTGCCATGTCAATGCTGAAGGCAAATGCTATCTTTTGGTGGGATGTGGAAACAGGAGGTAAAGGCTCGGAAGTGGCAAAGAAGACATCGTGGGAAACTTTCACTGGAAGGTTCCTAGCCCAGTTTTGCCCGTTGGCGGCAAGAAAGAGATTGGAAGAAGAGTTTATGGGACTTGAGCAGGGGTCGATGTCTGTACAAGAATACACTTCTAAGTTCATTGAAAAGGCACGTTTCGCTGAAGTATATGTGCCTACTGAGGAAAGACGAGTTGAAAGGTATGTGTGGGGATTGAAGAGCAGTATAAGAGAGCTAGTGCAGAACCGTGGCCCCGCGACGTTTCAAGCGGCGGTCGATGTGGCAGAGTTAACTGAGAAGGAAAAGAACCGACAGATGTCAGAGAGGAGTGGGGATAAGAGGAAGTGGGATGGACCCGTGCGGGATGTGAAGAGATCTAAGACCTCTAGACCCGAGCTGCGGGGGGGACCGAGGTTCAGTGATAGGCCGTGTGGGGAAGTGTAATAAAGTGCACCGTGGAGATTGCTTTGAACCTGATGGTTGTTATAAGTGTGGAAAACTGGGGCACATGGCGCGAGAATGTTCTAGCCCGAGAACGTGTTATCAGTGTGGCTCTCCGGATCATATCAAACCTGATTGCCCGCAGTTGAGGAAGGGATCTTCTGGTGGTTCGGGAGGGGGTCAAAGAGGAAGAGGTGGAGAAAAGAAAGTGGAACCAAGCCGAGTGAGGGCTAGAGCTTTTCACATGTCTGCGGAAGAGGCGGCCGATGAGCCTGACGACGTATCAGGTACATTTCTTGTTAATTCGAAGCTTTCTAAAGTGTTGTTTGATTCGGGTGCAAACCGTTCGTTTGTGTCGCCGATCTTTGCTCAATGTCTGTCTGTGACGCCTAAGCGGTTAAAGTGTGGTATTGAAGTTGAGATTGCTGACGATAGTTGTGTCTTGGTGAGGGAGGTGTATGAAGGGTGTAGTATGTAAGTAGAGGGTCATACTTTTCCCTTGCGCCTATACCCGATGGGTATGGGAGAGTTTGATGTTGTGGTGGGGATGGATTGGTTGGCTAGT
This sequence comes from Saussurea involucrata, assembly GCA_033807775.1. NCBI lineage: Eukaryota > Viridiplantae > Streptophyta > Magnoliopsida > Asterales > Asteraceae > Saussurea > Saussurea involucrata. Next base: position 166,429,919 of record CM066320.1, read on the forward strand.
AATGATGCTAGCATTTTGTGCAATAAGAAGATGATACGTATCGCATTGCCGGATAAGTCTGAGGTAGTGATCTATGGGGATAGGCGTGAACGTAAGTCCTGTCTCATCACGGTGATGAAGGCGAGGCATTGTTTAGAAGAGGGGTGTCAGGGTTTTCTAGCATATGTGTTAGACGCTAAGAAGGAGAAGAAAAGTTTAGAAGACGTCCCGGTGGTGAGTGAGTTTCTGGAGGTATTTCCGGATGACCTGACGGGTTTACCCCCGGATCGACAGGTCGAGTTTAGAATTGATTTAATGCCCGACGCGACACCGATAGCGCGTGCGCCGTATCGGTTGGCACCGGCAGAGATGAAGGAGATGATGACTCAGTTGCAAGAGTTGTTGGATAAGGGGTTCATACGCCCTAGTTCGTCACCCTGGGGAGCACCGGTACTGTTTGTCAAGAAGAAGGACGGATCGATGCGAATGTGCATTGATTATCGCGAGCTCAACAAGGTAACGATCAAGAATAAGTACCCGCTTCCGAGGATCGACGATTTGTTTGACCAGCTGCAAGGGGCGAAATTCTTCTCGAAGATAGACCTGAGATCCGGCTATCATCAGTTGAAAGTAAGGGAAGAGGATGTGCCGAATACGGCTTTTCGTACGAGGTACGGGCATTTCGAGTTCTTAGTCATGCCCTTTGGGTTGACCAATGCTCCAGCGGCATTCATGGATTTGATGAATCGGGTGTGCAGTGCGCTGTTAGACAAATGTGTGATTGTGTTCATCGACGACATTCTCATTTATTCCAAATCTGGAAGTGAGAATGAAGAGCATCTTCGCTTAGTGCTAGACCTGTTGCGACGAGAGAAGTTGTTTGCGAAATTCTCTAAGTGCGAGTTTTGGCTTAAAGAAGTTCAATTTTTAGGATACGTGGTGTCGGAAGATGGTGTCAAGGTAGGCCCAGCTAAAGTGGAGGCCATTAAGGGGTGGGAGACCCCGAGATCGCCATCGGAGGTGAGAAGTTTTCTTGGGTTAGCAGGCTACTACCGGAAGTTCATTCAGGACTTTTCTCGGATAGCTACGCCGTTGACTGCTTTAACCAAAAAGAATTCTAAGTTCGTGTGGACTAAGGCCCAGGAGGAGGCGTTCAGCAAATTGAAAGACAAGTTGAGTAGTGCTCCGGTTCTATCCTTGCCTAATGGAACCGAAGGATTTGTAATCTACAGTGATGCGTCCAAGTTGGGGCTAGGGTGCGTTCTGATGCAAGATGGAAGGGTGATTGCCTATGCATCCCGTCAGTTGAAAGAACACGAGAAGAATTATCCTACGCATGATATGGAGTTAGCGGCGGTGATTTTCGCGCTAAAGATTTGGAGACACTACTTGTACGGGGTTAAGTGTCAGATTTATTCTGATCATAAGAGTCTCCAGCATTTGTTTGATCAAAAAGAGCTGAATATGAGACAGCGTCGTTGGGTGGAGTTGTTGAGTGATTATGATTGCGAGACCCTTTACCATCCAGGTAAAGCGAACGTCGTGGCCGACGCCTTGAGTAGGAAAGAAAGAAGAGAGCCAACGAAAGTGGTGGCCTTTCGAATTGAAATGGTTCCTAATCTATTCGACGAGATCAGGAGGTTTCAAGAGGAAGCTTTAGTAGAGGAGAAGTGGAAAAGTGAGAGGATTGTCGGCTATGTGACATCCTTGAAGTGTGAGAAGAGTGGGGTGAAGTGTTTTGGAAACCGAGTGTGGGTTCCTAAGTTGGGAGGTCTGCGTGAGCTGATCTTAGAAGAAGCGCATAAGTCGCGATATTCTGTTCACCCGGGTACTAATAAGATGTATCGAGACCTGAGGCAACTGTATTGGTGGCCAGGGTTGAAGAGAGATGTCGCGTACTTTGTGGAGCGTTGTGTAACTTGTTTGAAGGTCAAGGCAGAGCACCAAAGGCCGTATGGAGAAATGCAGCTCCTAGAGATACCCGTGTGGAAGTGGGATTGTATTACCATGGACTTTGTAACAAAGTTACCAAGGACCCCGAAAGGTCACGATGCTATATGGGTGATAGTTGACCGTCTCACCAAGTCGGCTCACTTTCTACAAATTCGAGAGAGCGACTCGTTGGAGAGGTTGGCCAGATTGTATGTCAATGAGGTAATGACGAGGCATGGAGTGCCGTCGTCCATTATCTCCGATCGTGATAGTCGCTTCACGTCGTCGTTTTGGAGGAGTCTGCAAAGGGAGTTAGGCACGCGACTTTGTTTGAGCACCGCCTATCACCCTCAGACGGATGGGCAAAGCAAGAGGACGATCCAGACTTTGGAGGACATGTTGCGTGCATGTGTGATAGATTTCAAGGGTTCGTGGGAATCCCACCTACCGTTGATCGAATTCTCGTATAACAACAGCTATCACGCCAGTCTTCAAGCGGCTCCGTTTGAAGCATTGTATGGGGGTAAGTGTAGGACGCCGTTGTGTTGGAATGAGGTGGGAGAAACAGTTAGCAGGACCGGAAATCGTGCAATTAACTGCCGATAAGATCAGTGTGATCAGGGAAAGATTGAAGGTGGCTCAGGATCGTCAAAGAGCGTACGCGAATAAAAGAAGAAAACCTATCGTGTTCGCGGTAGGGGATAAGGTGATGCTCAAGGTATCACCGTGGAAGGGAGTTGTCCGATTTGGAAAACGGTGGAAACTAAAGCCTAGATACGTTGGGCCTTTCACCATCACCAAGCGTGTGGGAGAGGTGGCGTACATGTTGGAATTGCCGGAAGCGTTGAGCAGAATTCACTCGACGTTTCATGTGTCCAACTTGAAGAAATGTTTGGCCGAGACTGATGTGGCTATTCCATTAGAAGAGGTCTGTATAGACGAAAAATTGAGGTACGAAGAAGAACCAATAGAGATTGTGGACAGTAAGGTTCGGAAAACAAGGAACAGGGAGGTCAGACTAGTTAAAGTCCAGTGGAGATATCACAAGGGACGAGAGGCGACGTGGGAAGTGGAATCAGATATGATGTCCAGGTACCCTCATCTTTTCGAGAATGGAATTCCGGGGACGGAATTCTTTTGAGGAGGGAGTGTTGTAGTAACCGTGTCCAAAAAGGAAGGGTTCCAAGTCTTGTGGTGGAAAGTTAATAAAATGGAAATTGAGGGGAGTATTTTGTTGTTAGGGGGTAAGGTATAAAATGGGCACAAAACACTAGGAGAGTCATAATTCTCCTGATTTTTGTTGTGGTTGGCGGCTATTGAAGAGAAAAGAGGAGAGAAAGGGTTTTTGATATTCTTGGCATTTGAAGAAGAGAGGCACCAATCTGTGGATTCAGAAGAGGAGGTGGTGTTGGATTTCGTTTCTGCTAGTAATTTTGGTCAGCTAATCCTTCTTACAAACTCTCTGCTGATTTGATAGTGTTTGATTGTTTATTGGGAGTTTTTGTAAGAAAGTGCTTTTTGGTCTTGAAAGAGAGATTAAATCATCTAATAGTGTTTGGATAGCAAGAATTTGATAAGAGTTGGTCATGTAACGTTCGTGTTACCTTTTATCGCTCTATCGTGTTAATTTGGAGGATTTTCGTGAGATTTCAGCCTCCAAACTCGTCCAGCGCCGTCCGGACACTTCGATCAGATGAATGCTTCCGGGTAAGTGTCCGATAACCGGATGTGTGTGTGTGTGTTCGGATAGGAATTGTCCGGATAAGATTTGTCCGGATAGGATTTGTCCGGATAGAATGTTGACCGGATAGGAGTTGTCCGGATAGGAGACGTCCGGATAGGATGTGTTGTCCGGAAAGCGTGTTGTCCGGAAAGGGGTATTGTCCGGAGAGTGTGTATGTCCGGATAAGTGATGCAGTCAGCTTATGAGCTTATCCTTTCGCTCAGGTAGGTCATTTGGGAGTGCGGGTCAGAGTAGGAGAAGGACGTAAGCATATCAGGTGAGTTTTTCTAGCCAAAGCATGATGGTACTTGTTTATTTACTTGTACGAGTGTGTTTACTTAATGTATGTGCATATATGTTACTTATGCATGATGTGAGCTATATGGGGGGTGTGTCCCATACAATCTGATGCGGTACTTATGGGGGGTGTGACCCATATATGATGGTATGACGCTTATGGGGTCCCATATGTCATAGTGTGATGTGTTATGGGGGGTGTGTCCCATATGTTATTTGCCAAACTTCTTATTGAATTATGTTTCGCAAAGTTTTAAATGATAAATGTGGTGTGGTTGTAACTGAGGGATCTCACTAGACCTTGTGGTCTAACCCTCGCATTTTCAAAACTGAAACCCTTTTCAGGTAAGCAGGTTAGGGGCAGTTCCTCTAGTGGTAAAGAGAAGGCGTGAGAGCGGGCATGGCGTGGCATTAGAGGACTTCCTTTACATTTTTGTTATTAGAAACTCTCAGTTGTAATTAGGGTTGTTCCGCGAACCAAAAGTTTTGAATTTTGATGGTGTGAACCTTGGGCCAAGTTTTGGCGATATATTATTATATATGTCTTGTTTTGGCATGTCTTGGTTTGGGTTGTTACAAATATTATATATGAATTAGAAATTTGATAAGTCACGCCTAGAAAACGCCATGGCTTCGCCTTGGCTCCTAAGACTTGAGGTTTGGCCTCGCCGCCACGCCACACCTTACGCCATTTAGAACCTTGTCCTAAAGTCCTATCACGTGGACCATACACGTTACTTTCCTTTAACCTTTCCTTTTTTTTAACAAAGAAAATTGAAAATTATAGGTAAGTAACAAAAACTTTGCATCACATGTCTACATTAAATCATATCCATTTTAGAGAAATTAATTAAAATACCCCAAGTTTGAAATTGACTTACCAAAATACCCCAAAAAATGAAAAGTTTACCAAAATGCTATTTTTTTTTCCGCGGAGGGAGCCCTCTATAGCGGGCAGGGACCAATTGTGAAAAAATTTGCAAGATTATTTACACTTTCAGTCCCCATCGCGGGCCTCGTTCGCGGGTCAGGGACTGAAAGTGTAAATATATCTTGCAAAAAATTTCACAATTGGTCCCTGCCCGCGATAGCAGGCTCCCTTCGCGGAAAAAAAATGGCATTTTGGTAAACTTTTCATTTTTTTGGGTATTTTGGTAAGTCAATGTCAAACTTGGGGTATTTTAATGAAAGGCTCTTATGTGAGGAGTGTAGAGTATCTTTTTCTTAATTGTCTTTTAAAAATAAATTATATTAATCCTTTGTATTATAAAATAATAGTAAATTATGATTTTTGTCTCTATTATCTATTAATAATTTCTAATTTCGTTTATGTGGCTTTAAAATTGTGATTTTCGTTCCTATGGTTTGTAGTTTAGTACTATTTTTGTCCCTAGACTAATTCCAACCTTTAAGTGCAAGAGACCAATAGTACAGTATGTAAACCACATGGACCAAAAAAACAATACATTATAAATCATAAGCACGAAATAACAATGAATTACAAACCATGGGGATGAAAAATGCAATTTCCAAACCACAAGAATGAAAATTGCAAAATTTAACAAAGCACGTGGACAAAAAACGTAATTATTGTAAAATAATGAGTAAACTTCATTTTTGGTCCCTAACATTTTGTCAGTTTTAAAAAATATTGTCCCTAAACTATTTTCATTGTTAACACGTATGTCCACTTATTCATGAAGTTGGGGTCGTTGAAGAGAACAATTAGAAACAAAGAAAAAGTTGAGGGATCTATCATTGAATCATATCTAGTAAATGAACTCTCCACATATTGTTCTCTATATTTTGATCCATAGATAGAAACGCGACATAATCGCGAGACCCTTAATATTGCCCCAGATATTCCTAGTATATTTAAAGTTCCATCTCGAATATTATTTGATAAAAGTGGGAAACAGAAGGGCTTGACTGATGAAGAGATGCACAAGATCCATACATATGTTTTGCTTAATTGTGAAGAAGTCCATTCTTTCATATGGATGTTCGATGACTGGATCAAACAAACGGAACCATGTATTGAACTAGGAGCATTGGATACAGCCAGAGAGAAACAATTTGCTACCTGGTTCGAGAAACACGTAAGTATAACTAACATTTGTACTACAAGGGATTATCGACTTATAGGTTACTCAAGTTCCACTTTTTTTGTCATTGTAGATCATGTCAGGGTTAGACAATTCAAATGAACAGTTGAAAGTCCTAGCACGCGGGCCACTACGTTATGCTTGGACACATGAGGGGTATTTTGTTAATGGTTACAAGTTCCACACACAAAAACATGGTGGTGGGCGGGTCACACATAATAGTGGCATATGCGTGAGGGGATCTTGTTGTGGCGAGTCTGAGTTCGACTGTTATGGATTATTGGATGAAGTGTTGGAGGTCGAATATCATGGTCTAGGGTGTTGCGTTGTTGTCTTGTTCAAGTGTACCTGGTTTGATGTTGCTCGAGGAGTAAAATCTGTAGGGGCAATATCGGTGGGACCCCGGTTTAGATGAGCAGGTTCGGGATGCATGGACCCGTACTATACATAAGCGGTTTGGGGACTTGTTGCGGGAGGCACGAGATTCGGCCATTATAAAGGCCAATAAGTTTTACGGTGAGGACTACACCGTTCTCAAGCCATATAACCCTCCATAGATCAAAGAGGTGTATTGACACGATTTGATAGATAGGGTATGTGATATTATTAATATCCTATGGTATAGAGTACATAACATCACCTTAACAGGAATTGGATTAGTTTGGACTATGTTTTGAAAATGGTATAGAGTAGATAATGATGATCACTAGGCAATAAAAACAAACATGAACTATCTTTTAGAATGAAAACGAGTTATTGATATGTACATATGTTACGTATCTTCATCATTTAATTTATGTCATTTTTATGCACTCTAAAATATAGAGTTGAAATAGATAATTTTATCTCTCTTTTTGTTTAAATGAATGTTTATGTTAATTAGTTTCATAAAAATTTAATAGGTTATGTTAAGAACCTAACATGAGAACCGTGTATAACGCGACACCTGGTATGTTAATCAGAAATATGGATGTGTTAATTTATCATGAATGTTTTAACATATTCATTATTAATGTGTGATTCAATTAATAACATGTACATATTCATCATTAATGTAAAATTTATGATGAAACACTTTCATCTTCATCATGGATGTGTTGTTCTAATCAATATTTATCATTAATTTGTTATTCATAATCAATATTCATCCTGAAAAGGGACGTGTGTGTGTCCTATGAGCAATTCACGGTTTCCTAATCAATTTTGGGTTCATAAGTCAGTGATTAGACAAGACTAGACATAATAGAACTGGATTGGTCAAGACTGAACAATACAAGTTATCTGCTTGGTTTTTGGTACGACTAGGAGACGATAAGATAACACTAGACAAGTTGTCTCTAAAAGTTATTTGATGATTTTATATATAATATTATAAATAACACAAATCAAATAAATAGTTTAATAGTTTAATTTACAAAAATTTCTATACAATATTCATATACATGAATACACGTATAATAGTACAAAATTTGAATGGAGAATGTGACAAATTGATGGTAGTTTGAAAAAACCCGATTTGTACAAAAGAAAAGGTATTTTTGATTTAGTTTGGAAGATCCTTATGAATTAGCGGAGGCATGGTGAAGGTTGTTGCAGCGACATGTGGAGGTAGAGGCAGTGGACGACGGTGGTTATAGAGGATGTGAAGATGGTGAACAACAGTGGTGGTAGTAGCCACCAATGATGGAGTAGATAGTTGTTGCTAACGTGGAGGATGTATAGGTTGTGGTGGGCGGAGTTGGGTGGTGGTCGGTGGAGGTAATCGGTGGAGGTGGGCGACGATGGTAGTGGTACTAGCGATAGGCGCTGGTAGTTGGTGGCCAATTGTGGTTGTAGAGGTGGTGGAGGAGGTTGTTGTAGTAGAAGAGAAGGTGGAGGTGGCCGACAGTGGTTTTAGTGGTGGCTATTGGTGGTCGCCTATAGCAGTGGCGACTATGAGTGGTGGTGACCATTAAAAAAATATAATATTAGGCTTATATATCAAATGAAGGTAGATTAGTAAGTCTTTAGTAGGGGACCGCTCTGGAACTGCCGGTTCCAGTACCGGAACCGATGTGATTGGTTCCGGTTCCGGTTCCTAAAATACGGAACCGATTAAGACTGGTTCCGGTTCTGGCTCTCATTTTTTTGGAACCGTTACCCGCTGGGTACCCGGTCCCGCTATTTTTTAATAAAAATTATTTATATATTTATTATATTTAAATATTTTGTGACGTGGTATTCGTTTTGTGCATTTGTTTGGTGTTTTATTCGTTTTCATCTAGGATTGTGTGTATTACAAAACAAGAAAAACTTTAGATCAATAATAGCGGAAGCAAAAACAAAACACACAGTCTTCCAAAGATCGGGTTACAATCAAAATACAAGTAACATAAAAAATAGAATGATAGAAAGACCTTTTGATGACTACGAAGAATCCAGTAGTAGGAAACTCTCTATCAAGAGCACACCCCAAAGATCTAGTCACATAGGCAACAAGAAAACACCTCCTTATTCTTCTCTATGCAATCACAAAACACCCACTTGAATCCTTTGTGTGTCTTGTGAAAAATTCGGCCAAAACCCTTAATAGGAGGTTGTTGGCGCCGTGACCCAAGAGAGAGTAGAGGGAGAGAGTAATTTTTTATTAGGGATTAGAATGCCTTTTAAATAAGATCTAATCTAGTCTAATCATCATCTATTATCTAGTTAGGGCCAGTTTGAAAGTGGCTTAATTGGCTTAATAGAATGTATGGCTTATTCGCTAAGTCATACACACTTGTTTGGAACTGGCTTAATCACTAAATTTTAACTTATTCGCTCAACTCTCTAGGATCACATGTATGCATTCAGTTATGTTTATTCCTCTCCCACCCTTCTCTCTCAAAAGGACAAAACACATTTCTCTATGTTACCCACCTCATCCTGCTCAACGATTTGCCTCCGTCAAAAGTCAAAACCCATTTCTTCCAGGTTATCTCTACCCCACCCCCTTCATTTGCTCATGGATTTGGTCCTCTCAAAACCTATTTCGTCTATGTTATCTCCCCTCATCTTGCTCGAAAATTTCAGATCAGAAGAAGAAAGAGCTCGAAAATTTTAGGGCATGAGAAGAAGGGATGCTCAAGAAATGCGGGTCGGAAGAAAGAGTGAAAAAACTCCATGATTGAGGTTTGAAGCTACAACAACAACAATAGTGAAAGAAATCTCTAGTTTTTGGCTTCAAAAATCTAATAGGTTTGATTCCTTGTAATTTTTATTGAAAATCTATGAATTGAGACGATAAATCTTTACTTTTTGGCTTCAAAATGCTTTCCAGATTTCGTCCTTCAATTGATTCTTTGGGTTTATTGCAATAGTATGGTTTGGTCTTCTTCTTCAATCATTTATGGGTTTGATGTTCTTGATTGTTTTTGTATTTTTTAGGACAAAGAGTAAATAAAAGGGTAAAGTGGTCATTTTCATCATTCAGACAATGCATTGAGCACAACAAACAAACAACAATTTTAGTTTATCCATATTGCCAACTTTATCCGTAAAGAATTTAATGAAAAACCAATCAAACAGCTCCTTTAGTCCCTCTAGTAATTCAATATTAATTAAAACACTTTTAATTAATTACTTGCTAAACCCTCTAAAATTATTTCTTTTTCTTTTTACATTACTGAACTTTTGTGTGCGATCCAATGAGTCCATAGTCATACATCTTTAGCAATTAGCACCATTACTATTTTGTTATATGAATGGGCATATCTCCAAGAGAGTAGAGTCGTGTCTAGACAAGTATATTAGTACTATATTTATATAGAGAACGATTGCACTAATACTGTATGTTTAATAAAATCAAAATAGTAACTAATGATAATGACCATTTAATTAATTACTCCACATTCAACTTTATTAAGTTTTTCATACATATATATTGCTTATTGTAATATTTTTTTTATAAAAATAAAAAATAATAGGGTTTATCAGTTAATTAGAAGTTCCATAATACAAATCATTTAAATATAATAAAAAAATATTTATAAGAGGCAAACTTTAATAGAAAAATTAGGTCTAGTAAGATAGTCACTATACGGGCCATTTATGTAAATTTTTATTTATTGATTGATTTTAATAGGTTTATAACTATATATTGATTAGAAAAACTATACAATTCATTGAGGAGTAAATTTATTTTTTCTTGTAGTTTTCTTCTAATCTTTTATACATATTAATTTATTGTATGTATTAAAAAATTTAAAATATTTTTGATTCTAATTCCATATATATATATATATATATATCACTAAAACAGATGCATATAAAAATAATGTCTAATAGAAAGATTTAAATTTAAATAACTGAGGGAAAAGTGTAGATCTTCTCAAATCGATGCCATCTTTTGTTTGCGCTAAGAATAAAACAAAATTATACACTAAGCTCGATCAGCATCGGAAAAAAAAAGTGTCAATAATTTCATAGATCTTGATGAACAAGTTTTCAAATTGTTATTTGAAATTAAAATAAATTGTGCGTTTTCGTGGGTTCAAACCATGCAAAAGTTTCATGCCTTCGATGAGAGGTGCTAAAACAATATCCATTAAGGTATTAATTCTTTCAATTGGTTCTTGCAAGTTAATGAACTAATTAATGGATTATATGACACCTAACTAAGGGAAATTTGATTACCAAGGACATACCCATATTTTCGCTAATCACCACATCACATAGGTAGTGTGTATGACATTTAATCAACAACCCCAAGAGGATTCAACTTTAATGCTTTCATTGAAAACAAATCACCTAATTATATATATATATATATATATATATATATATATATATATCAACTAAAGGGTCATTTTACATAACTCCAACCACCCATAACATAAAAACAAGAGTTCACTCTCTTGTCAAGAAAGAATAAATTTTCATCTCTTTATTTCAAATCTAATAATTTTGATTTACTATATTTGGTGATTCTAGCAATTTCTAATAAAGTTATCAAATCCTTCACGCAAAGGTTTTTGATTAGTTGCGTCACTTTTAACTAGTGTTATACCCGTCCGTTGGTCGGGTACAGTACACGACATGGCTTTAATCTAGATTATGTTATTTGAGTGGTCAATCTTTAACTAACACAATTTGAACAATTACGACATTGCAACATGATAACTAATACGTTAAAGAAGTAAAGTTCACACGGCTAGTAAGATATATAATAAAGCACATAAGACATAATTTTACAACTAATTCAATTAGTTTTGTCCACCTCACTTCATCAATGTGTTGCATTTAAGCCAACAAACCCAACATACCCCCGTTGGGCGTCTCCCAGCTCCATTTGAGGCTGCACCAGTTTGATGATCGGGTTCATCATTATACCATCGTTTTAAGTTGCACAGTAGCATGAGTAAGTCTAGCAGTAATGTAGATTGTCAATATGATATATGTTAATTGTTAAATATGATAACCAACAAAACATATACAAATTATTTGTAAGTCATTAGAATTTAATTATTGGAACTTTAATATATATATATATATATATATATACATGATAAGTTTTTCCCAATTAACAGTAGAAATGATCCATACGATCGACCTAATTTATGTACTGTTCATATAATTGATAACATTGTATGGAGATTATGAAGTATCATTAGCTTACTTACAAATAAATACATAGAATTTAGTTAGTCGTTTGTACGATAATATGAACCGATCTAGCCTATCGGTTTCGATCAAACAAATACATATGAGAATCTGCTTACACTTGCAATCTATCTTTACATAAAAAGTGGGTAATGGGTATTCTAAAACAAACCCCAAAAATTACAAAATTTCCATCTAAATCAAAGAGTGGTATCCCTCTCAATTCAATTTCACAAATTATGATGCATAAATGCAACTCAAAGAGATACAAAATATTTTCTTAAATTGGATGAACTAATGTAATCATCACAACATACAAACACACACAAATGAGCAAAATCATGGGGGAAATTCCAAAATCTAAATGGGAACTGTTCTTATGAGTTGCCATTAATCCGTCAAAACATACGCAACACAAGTGCGAATCGCTGGCGTGCAAATAACTTATATATGTTAATTACTCACATTCTGCATCAATCGGTCATTCACACTCAAGTATTAAAGATTATAGCCAAAATAAGAAAAGAAGATTTGAATTCGAAAGTGAATTACGAAGAAAAGGTTGAGGCCAGAGCAGTCTCATATGGCTTAGAAATTTGAACAGCCACATTCGCATCCATCATATTACTAAAATGTTTTGAACTTCTTTAGGTTTAGGTTAAAAACCTTATCGGAAGTAAACATGCCAGTTGAAGTAGTATGGATCACGTGCCTCTTTGCTCTAGTTCTTATTCCACTACAAACAAACAAAATGAAATTTTATGTTCACACATTACATCATACCTACATAAATATAAATATATACTAGTTGAATGCCCGCGCAATGCGGCGGGATGCAAACTTTGTCTAAATGTAATCATGAGGACATGTGGAATCCATCTAAACAACGACACATTAAGTTTGTTGTGCAAAAAATGACAATTCTAGTAGATAAATGTCGAGATTATGAATTGTTTGTTTCAGAGTTATATTGATGATCATACCAAAAAAGTTGGGTAGAACTTTTATTATAAACCGAATAGAAAACTAATACAATCTTTCACCAAAAAATCAAAATTAATATTATCACAAAATATAAAATTTAATAATATACTATCATAAATCTTTGTCTCGTAATTGCTAATTATGTAAAAAAAATTAAAAATAGATGTGTTTGTCAAAGAGAAGTCTTTTCCATTGCTTTCGGAGGGTGTGGGATGCAACAAAACTGTTCCCACTTGTGACACTCGATCGTCTGCTCCATCTCTAGAAATCTACGGAAAAATCAAAAACCAACAAAATGATATAGCATTAAGTTACAAATACGTAAATATATGCTCCAAGCACAATAAGTTCTTGATTCATTTATACCGTTTCCTTATGTTCTTTAGTGTGCGGGTCTCATCTTTAGTTCTTTGCAGATCAAGAAATTCCCACAATCACGTCTTTATTTGCCATATACTATATAAATAGACTCAAAAGACAGGAATGGTAAAATGATACCAACAAACAAAATCTTCAAAACTATAGAACAAAAGCCAACCTGTCCGTTTGTAAATCTTAAAAGATTGTTTTCCTGCATAGGATAACATTTCTCAGCAAATTGAAGAACTTGTGTCCCTAAAGAATCATTAGAAATAGGCTTAAATATGCACATCAAGTTACCAATGATGTCAAAAAAGCTTTGAATAATCAATTCTAAATTGAAAAAGTCATTAAGAAACAATTGGATTTTCATTAATTTTTGTTCCCTCGATCACATGAAAACAAAAGCTAGAATGTGTTTTCCAAGGCACATGAAGTGTTCTATTACATCAAAACTTCAAGCGGTGAAACCTTAACACCTGCCTGCAAAAACAGATGGATTACTTCAACAAAGAAGATTACAGGCTTGCAAACACTTACCCGATAAGTGCTTATCGATAAAATTCAGCAATATTAATTACTTAACGGGTAGATTTTAGTGCACAAAAACAGCATCGTATGAAAAATTTACCACCACCACTTCTTTCTTTATTCTATTCCACTGTTAGAAACAAACACAAAGCTAGATGCTTTCTTGATTAAAAACACCAAGAAAATCAAAGATCTAATATAAAAAACAATCAAATTGGAACCACATAAAAAGCAAATAAAAGGGTAACCAGGCAACAAATATCAGACCACCAAAATTTCTAAACAGCCTCTAAACATGGCCGGAAATAGTCTCGAAACGGCATCTAAACAGTCCCTATTGCTGCTATTTTTTAAGCCACAAAACAGCCCATTTAGCTGCTTTTTAGCCAGAAAACAACCCCTGTAGCTGCTGATTTTAGCCGCAAAACAACCCCTTTAGATGCTGATTTTTACCCACAAAACAATCCCTTTAGCTACCGATTTCAAGCGTGCCAGTCCAAAACAATCTAGGCATTTTAAAAGTACAAGAGATTGCAAATCAAAACATACATACACAAACACGACGCATGTTTGTTATGAAATATACACATACAAACCTTTATATGAATCTAAATACGTACTCGGACAATTTACGAGAGATATGTATGTAAATTTGCAGATCAAAAATGTTTCTTTTTTAAGGTCGTGCTTGATGAAGATCCTATCAAAAACCCTTAGTTGCATAATTACCCATTAACCTTATTAAGCAGCTATATTTAAGTTAACATTTTGTTTGTTTAAGGGGTTATTAAACTGCTTTTAAAAATGGTCTTCACTTTGTGTTTTTGGTCTTATGCTCCATTGACATGTTCAAAAGCTATAGCTACTGCCACTTCTGCTTTATTTAGAGATCTAATGGATGTAATGTCTGTGACATGCAGGTATACTCAAATTTCTGCTTCACATCTTATTAGCACCTTATTTAACCATATCAAATACTATGGATTTGGTGGTCTGATTATCCATATCAAATACTATAAATAAGCAAAACCCACAATATGCACCTTATTTAAAGAAATTTTTAAATACTATAAATAAGCAAAACCCACAATATGCACCTTATTTTAAGAGCAATAACAATCTCACCAAATGTTTGAATGAAGAATCGATCGAGACACCTTGGTCACGGATAATATACAAACTTTCTAATTTGAAAACAGAACCCAAATCGATTTCTTGATTTGAAAACAGAACCCAAACAGAAATAAAGAAGAAACTGTGTGCAAACAGAAACCCAAATCAACGTACCTGAGAAGAATGTGAAACCCGGAGAAGAATGTGAAACCCTGAACAAACCGTAAAACCGTGAAACCAGAGATAAACCTGATTTGAATCGACGTGAGAAAAAAATCAATTAAACCCTAAACCCAAATCGATGAGCAAAAATAAATTTGGTGCAAACAGAACCGAAATCGATTAAACCCTAAACCAACCTGAGATGGTGAAACCTGAGAAGAAACCGTGAGGCTGAGAATCGATTTTCAAGGCCTCCTGGAGGGGAAGAGCAGTCTTGAAAATCTAAATCCCCATCTTGAAAACAGAAAATATATATGGCAGATTCATAAACGTAGTTAGAAGGGGCGATGGAGATGATGAATGAAACTGATAAAAACGTACCCGAGAAGGAGCAATGCAGAAGACGAGATAATTACTTTACCTAAGATAACCCGGATTAAATCTTGAAGCATCAACATGAAACTGATGGTAGATGAACGATTCTGATTTTGGACCAGTGAGGTGTGTTTTAGGGTTTAGGGTAAACTCTGATTTTTGGGAGGGGAGTAGACGAACGTAAAGGCGGATTTTGGGGAGAAGACGAAGAGGCTGGTAATAATGATGAGAGTCTCACGCGTGCAGCGTGCTTTGAAAGACATCAGGGATTGTGCAGCGTGCTTTGAGAGACATCAGAGAATTTTAGCAACCTAATCTTTCTCACTCTAAATTTTAAGTACTCAAGCTTTAAATGGTTAAATGTATTAAAAGAAAATGTTTTAAGACTTTAAGACAAAAGTCTTACATGCTTTATAAGGTAGTATAGATATATATATATATATATACACACACGCATAAGTGTTCAAAACATACCGAGTATTCGTATTTTTTTTTTCAGTGCCCTCTTCAAATGGCATTGCTCATATAGCATCTCATGATCATGCCAACTACACGTTAAAGTAACAACAACAATGTTAAAATGTAATATAGGTAGAAAAACACCTTCACCCAAGCATATGATTGAATTTGTGACATGGTTTTGTTATCAACCACTACCATTTCTACAATATGCAAAATTACCAATGCGTTTTTGAACCAATAGGAACAATGTTGGATCCTGAGATCATTCCTCGGTCACCAAAACCGTCTCACCCGTCCGTTTGTCAGGTACACCTCAAGTGTCTTTCTATTTTCTAATAATCGTTTTGTTAATTCAGGTCTACTATTTGTAGGGCTGGAGTTTTTTTTTTAAAAAACTCTTAATGTATTATTCTGGGTTTATATACTTTTATGTTCCCCTTTTCAAATGAATAAGAATCAATGCACTTATTGAGTATTGATCTTAATCTACATTTGAGAAGAAGCTGTTTATACCAACAACTGACGTATCAAAGAAGGAACAAACCTGTAGCTTGTTCACGCATGTGTTTTTCAGCCGAGTTAAGTCGTAAAAATAGACAGTTGCATCCTCGCTTCCAATGACTTCACAATCAACATAAATTCTTGTATTAGTAAATCATCACATATGTGTTATGAAGTCAACGTGCATGCACTTTCCCTCTTAGTGTCCCAAATAAGTGTCCACATTTCTATTTTAGTTTGTCCCAAATAAGTGTCCACTTTCAAAAGTAAACATATACTTTCCAATTCTACTGTTAATTGAGATGGAGAAATTCATTAGTCCCTCTTTTATGAAGAGTACAATTGTTATTTAATTAATTAAAAAGTGTAATAGTTGCACATTTCTAAAACGGTGTGCCTTTTTCATCATGGACATTTATTTTGGGATAGTGGCAGCAAGAGTTAAGAAAGGGAATCCTTTTGAAATTGTATTACAGTATTTTAATTTAAGCAGTGAAATATACAGTGAAGTTATGGTCTTATGGATATATTCTTCTTTTTCGAGGGAAAGCAAAGGACAAAAAGAAGCACAGATACTATGAAGTCGATGAGCCAACTGGAGGGAGCAGCGTAGAGTCAGATAACCTTGCAGCTCCAACGAAACACTGCAAGAACCAAAAATACCAACTTTTCTGTTCAGCAAATTGGATTTTAAAATTTATCAACTCAATTCAAATAGATACCTGAAAAAAGACAAACTTCCATCTCGAGTAAGAGAAAGCAACACAGGACCTTGTGTCAGCAAAGAAAATGATCTATACTGGATGGTTGTGAATTCAGGTTTATTCTTGCTGCTAGTTCTAGTACGATGAGACCGAGATAAGGTACCTTGATGAGATAATGAATTTGTAAAGGCCCACCTGTGCATCTCCACAGAAAATAAACTGACCAATCAAGTGCGGTAATCTCACTGTCAACGACTATCTTACTTATTAATCTTCCTGTACTAAAATTGAATACCTGAGATGGACATATATATATAAAGCCTGGATATTATCATGCAATTCATTGAGAATTTTCCCCACAAAAACACAACAAAAGATATGCATTAATACCGAGGCTTCTCTGTTTGCATTCCCGACTGAAAGAAAGTTATTATTCACCTGCAATTAGTTGTGACGAAGAGTATTAGTGTATGGTCAACTATATCTTTCTTTAACATCTTGAGCTGATCATACCAGCTATCCATATCCTAAGATAAGCACCAATTAACACTTTCTGAATGAATATTGAAGTTACCATGTACCTACATAGGCTAGAGGTAAAAGATAGACATCAAAGTAGAGTATAATATGCAATAGGAGAAGCAATTTCTAAGGAGAAGTTAGAAAGCCAAAAAGAAAAAGAAAGACGATATAATCCATAAATAAAGCAGTTTGTTGTAGAACAATTGATATAGAGAGCAAAAGTCGTTTATTCTCATTAACAATGAACCCTTTAAATAGGGATGAGCTTACAACGAAAAGGAAACATACAATATGGTAACTCTCAATACATGGTAATTATCTCTTCAATCACTTCCTTATTGATGAAGGCACAATATTCTTCAACACTCCCCCTTGTGCCGAGTCAAAGGGATGATGGTGCATAACTCTTGCCTCATTAAAATCTTACGTCGGAAAAACAAAAACCCATTGGGAAAAATGAAAACCTTAGACGAAGGAAAGAGTACAAGGCACCACTAAACAATTTCTTTAGTTTAGTATCATACTTGATTCATACATCAATCAAATAGGTTTTGAAAAACGAGATGGTTTAAGACTGTTGCCTCACTAAAACCTTGCACCAAGGAACAAAACCCAGTGGGAAAAATAAAACCTTGGGCAAAGGAAAGAGAACAACCCATCAATCGTACATGTGTAATAGACGCCTTCTTTAGTCCATTACTCCCCCTGATTCATACATTAATCAAGGGAGTTTGGAAAGTCTCCGCATTCCAATGTTTTCCACATGCTTCTCAAATGTGGCCTTAGGCAGTGATTTGGTGAACAAATCAGCCACATTCTCCTCAGACCTTACTTGATTCACTTGAAGGCGAACAAATCAGAGTCTGTTGTTGCTGATTATAGAAAAACTTTGGTGATATATGGTATATAAACCGTTGCCTCACTAAAACCTTACACCAAGGAACAAAACCCAATGGGAAAAATAAAACCTTGGTTGAAGGAAAGAGCACAACATACCAATATTACATATATAGTAGACTCCCCCTTTTGTCTACTACTCCCCCTGATTTGTGCATTAATCAAAGGAGGTTTAAAACATTTCCATTTTAATATTTTCTACATGTTTCCCAAATATGGTTTTACGTATTGATTTGGTAAACAAACATGTCACATTTTCCTCGCATCTTATTCAGTTCACTTGAATCTTGAGGATAATTGATTATATGGAAACTTAAGCAAAGTATGCTTTGTGTTATAACCCTTGATATATCTTACTTTCATTTCTTCAATACATGATGCATTATTTCCATATATGCAAGTTGCATAGTGGTTAAACTCAAAATTACCAGTTCCTCTTATATGTGTAATGATAGTCCTTAACCATATACACTCTTAAATAGTCTCATGGAGAGTAAGCTTGTTGATAATATAAGAAGATAGCTATTAAGGGTTTGCTTAGTTTACTTCCAAGCAATCGACATGTTTCATACGATAATTCCTTATCCAGTTTGGGAACACCCTTTATATGAGTCAAACATATACTTAATATTAGCAAATATATACCAAGGTATTGTTTGGTGTTTTTCTGTAAGAGCCAGTACTTTTGCTGCTCACAATCTAAGTAGGTATTGAAGTTACATTATCAATCCATTTTTCTCCGTAGGGAAATTATAAGCCCACGTCAAATCGTCAATGGTGCCAAAAGATTAATTTGAAATCATTCCAATGACGTTGCGTTGGCGCTGAGCTAAATCTAGCTGACAATTTTAGTGAGAAGTATAATATACGGTCAAGTGTATTATGTTGAGTACAATAATGCGCCTATTGTACTTAGGTATGGAATTCCAGCTCCTAACACCTCTTCGTCCTCATCCTTTAGACGAAATGGATCTTTCCTTATATCTATCACTTTGACCGATCATGGGAGTGCTAATCGGATGCGCTTTGTCCATATTAGGTCGCCTGATCATTTTCTAGACATATGCGGATCGGTGGATTAATATTCCACAAACTCGGTGTCGTAGCTCAAGTATCTAGACAAAACCAAGTTTTCCCACGATCTTTCATCTCAAATTCAGATTTCAAGTAGCTTGTGTTTTCTCTTATTTCATCAAGATTGCCTATTATGTTCATAACATCGACATATAGAGCTACTATGAAAATCTGGGACTTGTTTTCTTATATAAATACGCAAGGGCACAGTTCATCGTTCTTATTTATCATTTCCCAATCAAGTATTCACTCAGGCGGGTATACCACATCCGCATAGATTGCTTTAATCTATAAAGTGAGTGTTTCAATTTTATTGTAATCGCATTTCATAGTTTAAAGTTACTTGATATTGGTATAATGCCATCAAACACTTTTATATATCTCTGAATTTAGATCCCCATAGAGATATGTAGTAACTACATCGTTGAGGTGCAATTTCCAGTCATTCGGAAACTACTTGGCTAATTTAATTAGCAGAACGTTGTCCATCACAAGAGAGTAAGTCTTATTGTGGTCAATCCAGTGCGTTGTGAGATACCTTGCGCCAAAGGAGAGCCTTATATATTATGACTTAATTATTCTCACTACGCTTCCCTGACAAATGATTTATCTATATCCTACAGGCTTTACACTTGGTCGGTTAGCACTACCGAACCAAATACCTGTTCATTTGTCAAATAATTATCCTGGATTGCTTCTTTTCATTTAGGCCAATTTGCTCTTTGTTGACATTCTTCAACTGAGCATGGTTCGATGACATCGTGCTCTATTATCTCATCAGCAACGATATATGCAAATATATCATCATTTAGTATTTATGATCTGTCCATCGACTCATATTCATTTGAGATTTCTTTTATCTCTGGAATCAGTATAACTTCGGAGCGTCCTCCAGTAATGATTCATAGACATAGATTTAATTAGAGATAATCTCATGTATTGATGATATATAGTTGTGCCTTACTCTTCTCTTCCTTTAGATGAGTATCTATCGAACCAAGTAGCTTCCCCCATTTCCTTTTGGGAGCTACGACCTCAACCACACATCCACCATGTGTGATTGCAACGTACTTCCAGCGACGTTGTGCCCTTGTTTGGGGACTTTTGACCTTGCGAGTATATTTGCAGCTCGTATATGTTATCTTGTCACTCTAGATAATTTTAAACATATCAGGTATCGAGTCTGATTCGTTTGACTTCAACTTTACATTGTGAAGTTTTTTTTGGGGATCAAAATGAGACACAATTGAAATATTCAATGGCACTTCCTGTCGTTCCCATGGAAAATCCTTTTTCCTATCTCCCCCTAACGACAGGAAGGTTGTCTCATCAAAGTGACAACCCGCAAATCTAGCAGTAAAGGGATCACTCGTCAAGGGTTCTAATTAGCGGATAATTGTTGGGGGTTCATATCCAACATTTTATGAATCGTTTTTAAGACCCATTTTGGTACGCTGTGGGGGCGTAATTGGCACATATACAACACAACCAAACATACGTAAATGTAAAACATCAGGCTTATATCCAGTTACCAACTGGTACACATAAGATTGGTTGGTTGGTTGTGGGTCTAAACACGAATAATTAAAGTTGCATGTAATATTGCATAACCCCATGTAGATCTGGATAAATTGGTGCGCATAACCAATGCCCTAGCTACCATCTATATTCTTTTGATGACAACTTTTATCATTCTACGAGACCGTTTTATATATACACAAGGGGTATAGGAAACTCTACATTAACCTCTATACATATGCAATAATCATCAAATCCTTATGATGTAAATTCTCCAGCATTCTAAGTCATGCAGACTTGATGAGAAAATCAGGGTGGTTAGTCCTTAAACGTATAACTAGTGCTAGGAGTGCAACATTTCATGTGGACAATAATACGACACGTGTTCATCGTGTCAAAACCAAAACCATAAGTACTTTAATGGTCCGCATTCTGGATGTTTATGTCCATAAATATCACCTTGTATTCGTTTTAAGAATGAAATATTTTTATATTATGTTCTTAGCTTTAGGATGGTCTCATTCCTGATTTGGCTAAGGATCAGGGTATATAAAAGTTCTAGGTATTAGAGAGGGCATGTTATGATGGTGGTGTTGCTTCTTGTGCAGTAGAAGTCAACAGTTACAATTTGGTTAATTCCCTCACTTTATCTTTCACTCGAAAGAGAATGTATCTAAGTGTATTTTGCAATACATATATCACTATGTCATAACCATGGTGTCCCATGTGGTCATGTCGAAACATATATGTGTCATTGTTCCAAAGTTCTTTATTGGTGACAAAATATGATTAGATAATCCATTAATTTCTCTAATATATTTTGCTTTCATATCATTAGAGTTGATGTACATATACCCATTTCCATTCTTATAAGATGATTTCTCATTGGTACAAATATCTTAACAAGGTTCCTACTAATATAGTGCTTTAGCAACAAATGACAGTCCATCGTCTAAGTGTTTAGAGGAATTAAAAATTATTAATTCAATGAATAACAATCTATATGATTGTATGATATGTCATAAAAACAATCAAGTTCTCCTCGATACATTCCTACATGGAACGAAGAACATTGAGAGTTTTGCATTTGTTCTTTTATGTGTTCATTTACATCTCTAATGGTTATAAACTCAGGTGTATATATACACAAATGCAATTAATTTGATAGTTAAATTATATTTAAATCAACTCATACTTAAACAATCTTAGACATGACATAGTTCATTTATAATTTGTTCCATTTTCTATTAGGAGTTCGTTCCCGACTCTTTCCATGAATTTGACCCTTTCCACAACCTTGTCCATATGGTACATATTTAGCATATGTGTGTGGATATGTTCAACTCACTATCCTTTGGAGTTCTTTCACCTCTAACGCTTGCCTTATTAACCCCAAGAATTTTCTTTATCCGGGTATATCTAGCGTTGTTAAAAAAAACATTGTTACATCTCTTAGCCACTTGCATTAGGTTAATGAGCTTGTTAACGGTTATATTGCAATTTATACTGTTTCATTAGTATGATTGGTGGTATAGGAAAGATGAAAAGATGTTATAATTCCAATAATCTTTTGTGAGTTCTTTGCCAAAAAGATTAAGGTGCATTTTGAGACATGACATTTCTTTGTCAAAATTAGTTACCTTCTTGTAATCAAGTAAGTAGGCTTCTTTCCACTGTATGATTAGTTTGAGAAATATATGGTACTGAATATGCTCGAATTTCCTTTTTGGGACTACCCACGGTTCTTAGGGGTTTCTAGTTATTCTCTCTGAAAGTTGTGACTGATGTATCGTCTCAAAAATTTTAAAGTATTTAACTGTATCTTAACATCTAGTTTTTTTTTCTTCTTTAGGGTCAAAATGGTTCGATGACTTTTGCGTGTTTTCTTGTGTTTTTCCGAACCTATCTTATGGTAATCAAGTACTTTTGATTCAAAGATGTCGTGGAAAATGGAGAACGTATTATTTTCTAAAAAAGTGAATTATGGTTTATACTTATTATGTTATGCATGAAATTTCATTATCATAATAGTATTGGATTTTTGCATTCTTACATTTTATTGATAATACTTCATTAATATTTCAATTTGCGAATAAAAATCACTCAATCTATTGGGTCTCCAGATAGTAGGGGAATCACATGGATTTCTTAAGTCCTTATAAACCTTAGGGCTATTTACACATGTTCGACAAAATCCAAATCGATATCTTGCAATTTAATTAATTTGAATATAACATTGTTAATTATAAAGCTTTTGGCAGGAGGCCGAAAAGAATAAGGGTTTGGCATATGAAGCCAATTTCAATGTTTTAATACCTTAATAGTATTTTTAGAGATTTTGTCATTAGACAAATAAATATTGGTTTTGACATAAAGTCAAAATCAAACTTTAACATCTTATTGGTATCTATGGATCTTTTGGTAAAATACCAAATATTAGGGGGTTGGAAGTATAACATCCAAAAGTTATTTATAAGATTGGGAATTAATGAGTAGGAACTCATGATCAAGATAAACATTTGATTAATATTTTAACATTTTCATGTTATTTTTGGAGCTTTTGGTAAAATACCAAAATATATGGGGGTGAAAGTGTAACTTCCAAATTTAATTATAAGATTGAGAAAAATGAGTAGAAACTCACAATTAAATAAACGTTCACAATTTAAAGTTTACGAGGTAAGGTAAATATGTGAGTATCTAGGAAGGTATATCAATTCGAGATAATAAATCCTTAACAAAATTGACAAACTTACGAATAAATAATAACATGTCTAAATTAATTGAAATAAAACTTGAATTGATCAAAATAAGTAAATAAAATTAGCAGGTCAATTAAATATTTAACATTAAACCAATTAATTGATTATATATATATATAGCTTAATGAATCCAAATATCCAATAATCTAAAATATATGTATAAATAATTCCAAAAGAAAAAGTGCATATTTAAATATGGTATCTTTTAAATACAATGCGGAATAATTAATCCAAAAAAAAACATTTGAATAGTATATAGATAATCACTTAAAAAAACTAATACATGATTAATTAAGTTAATAAATATTTAAATAAAATAAGTGAATACTCAAATAATCGCATTCATACATGATTATCCATTCATAATTTTTGATACACCTACCAAATAAGTTAAGATAAACATAATAATAGATATAATTTTTAAATAATAAGAAATCTTCATACAAGTATATATTGATCATGATATTATACCTTAGTACGACTACTTAAGTCATATACAAACAAATATAATAATATGAATATTATGATATAACAATGAATTATTAAATATCTAGTAGAAATCTATTTGACATTATATTATGATAATAGTTGTAAAATCACAATAAACAATAAACATCATAATGGTAATATTTAGCAAGGTAGGAATATTAGGTTTCAATTCATTGTATCAAAATTTAAAACAATTTAACATATAAATATCAATCTCATAAATATGAAATAAATAAACAAACCACTAACAAATAAAGAAAAAAAAATAGTTAATTTAAATAAAAAAATGAAGCTTGAAGCTATCATCCATTATTATTATTTAACTTTTGAAAGGGACGACGTATTGAAACCACTTCAGAAAGAAAACTCTGTTGGGACTTTGATAATATATTGAGAGTAGGAGCGTTGTTTGGTCACAATAGACATCGATTGAACAACCGTCTAGCAGCGGTGACAATAATCCGAGCTTACGTGCTGATAACGTGTTGTAGAACAATTGATATAGAGAGCAAAAGTCGTTTATTCTCATTAACAATGAACCCTTTAAATAGGGATGAGCTTACAACGAAAAGGAAACATACAATATGGTAACTCTCAATACATGGTAATTATCTCTTCAATCACTTCCTTATTGATGAAGGCACAATATTCTTCAACACAGTTCAATATTTTGCAAATTTACTGGGACTATTATATATAGATGGCCATGTTTATTATATTCCAATAGAAAGAAAGTCTAAAATGAACAAATACATATAACAATAATTAAATTAAAGTAATAAATGTTGATGTGCACTTAGGCCATCCGTATCCCAACCCTCAAGCCCTCAAGCGTCACATCAGCGTCACATCAGCTTTTCTTCTAACCCTCTCCTCAAACCCTCAAGTCCTAAAGTGGCGTAGCGGAACCCTCAAGCCCTCTTGCCACCTCATTTTTTTAATTCTTTTATTTATACATTTAATTATTTAACAAAATAAAAATATTTATATATTTTTTAATAAATAAAAATAAGATAAATAATAAAAATAAAAATTCATATCATTCATTAAAAATAAAAATTACAAAATACAAAACACTAAAAAAATAAAAATTACAAAATACAAAATTACCCAAAATTATGTAATTTTCTAATTCTCTCTTTCTTCGCCAAAGTAGCCCTCAAAACGTCTCCCGTAAGGTGATCATGCGGTGTTATGAAAAACTCGAAGTCTTTATCAAATCGTTTTTCTCGTTCGATTTCTCGTTCGTGTTCCAACTTATCTCGTTCGAGTTCGAATTTTTTCATTTTGTATTCCATTGTATCATCAATCTTCTCGTTGAACGTCGTCAACAACTGAGTAACACTTTCGTTCGTATTCGACCCGCTCGTATTACTCGTTGATGTTTTTTTTGCCTTGTTTCTCCCGATGGGTCGTTGAAGTTGCTCGATGAAGTTGTCTTCATCGTCATCATCGGAAGGTTTTGTACGTTTTGAACCCCGCGATGAAGTTGTCGTCATCGTTGGAACGGCTCCCCATTTTGGACATTTTTTTAGGACTTTCCAAGCTTGTTCGTGAGTGAAAGCAATCCCAAGTTGTGCTCGGTACCGTTCGTGTGCCATTCGTGAAATGTCGGCCTCACTCATTCCGCTTGATCTATTAGTGACCAAGTTGTTGTAGAAGCCGCCAAAAGAATTTATTCTTTTATTGAGGTCGTTGAACTTGGTGTTGAGTTGATGAGTTGTTCTATAATTTCCGCGGCCCATCAAACTAAAGAACACTTGCCCGATTCGGGTCCAAAAACTTTCTACATTTATGTAAATTCAAGTATAAGAATATTAACAAGAATAATAATAATATTAATAATAATAATAATAATAATAACAATAATAATAATAATAACAATAAAAATATTACCACCGGTTTGTGCGTTACCGACAACGGGGTCCTCCGAAACGTCAACCCACGCCGACACTAACGCGAGTTCCTCGTCTTTACTCCACATCTGTTTGGCGGCTCTATTTTCATATTGTTTGTTTTTTCCTTTTCTCGTTGGTGTCGGGTTTGATGGTTCCGGGATAGATTGTTGTGTGTAGATGGATTGTGGTGTGTGCGGGCTAGAATGTTGGGTTTCCGGAACAATGTCGTCGTCGAGATTGATTGCGGGTGAAGGAAGATTGTAGTTGGCCGGAGTAAAACCGTGTTCAATCAAACCGGGACGTGTAAATTGGTAAGGAATATGTTGCGAAAATTGTTGGGGAAATTGTTGCGAAAATTGTGGCGGAAATTGTTGCGAAAATTGTGGCGGAAATTGTTGCGAAAATTGCGGATGATAACCTTGTTGTGTAAACGCTTGGAAACCAAGCTCCGGGTCTTCTTGCGGTTGCGGTGTATCCGGTCGGTTACGACGGGATGTAGGTGTTTTGTTTGGATTCATGATGAAATTTGAGAGAGTTTGAGAGAATTTGAGAGATTTTGGTGTGAAAAAATAAGATGTTTGGATTAATATATATAGTGTGATTAAATTGAGAAAAAAAATAAAAAATAAATAAATATAAATATAGTCGTTGCTAGCCGTTGGAGTTTATTTATTTTCAAAATTTAAAAAAAAAATTTAAAAACAAACAAATCCCTCGGGTTTCTCGGGTTTTCAAAACCGCATGCCAAGCCCGAGTCGGATGCCCGCCCACCCCGTACCGGAGCCCGCTCGAGCCCGCCTTACCCGCTCCCTAGCCCGAGCCCGAGCCCGAATGCATTACGGATGGCCTTACTGGATGAAATCGAATACAAAGTTGGGAGGTAACTCCATATATTACTCGAATGCAAAGGCCCTTTTGAATATCCCATACCCTCATAGTTTTATCCAATGAAGATGATGCAGTACATTGTTTAATGTGAAGTCAAAATCTGGAAATATAGAAGACATCAAGACATTATTAAATTCCCTTGTATTATCTTTTTATATAGATATGAAATTATCTTATTGCATCTGTCCCAAAATAGCACACCTCCAAAAGCATGTACTTCCCTAGAGCTCAAACATTGTTAAGACATAATCAGCCTGATCTTTCCAATAATGCCCATCCTTATTGGAAGTTTTTGCATTTCTGAACTACATAAATGTATAATACAATGTTGTGCTCCAACAAAATGTGTACTCCTTGAACAGGAAAACATGTCAAGATCGTTTAAATGTATACGTATACAAAAAGGAAGTCATTCTATTTCAGAAATCACAAAATCAAGAGATGGTCTGCGATGCCTGATTTACATATTTGCAAAAAAGAAATCCAGAAAAATAAACAATTTACCCTAAGTTCTGCAATCCAAAAGCCGACAATATCTCCACGACGCCTGAAGCCCTGAAATTTGGGGAAGAGGGTATCTAAAAACATATTTTGCAAGTCTGTGTGTGCGTATATATATACACACGGAGGAGATGATAGGAGGTTTCCGTTCATCATACGTGGTGAGAGGGGGGAGAAAAATCGGGGTTGAGTCATGGTCAGAAGGGGAGAGAAATAGGATAGTGGAGGCGTGAATTGGCAGGGAGAAGAAGAAGGCGCAGAATGAAGAGTGACCATGATCGTGTAGAAAGAGGTTAAAGACGATCGTGGGAGAGAAATCAGGTTTAAGCGATGAACATGGAGAGAGTTGAGAGAAATCGTGTGCAGGTTTAAGCGAGTGTGAGAGAGTTAGAGAGGAGTGGGTCGATTATGGAGGAGAGGGAGTGGGTTGGTTAATGAACAGGCCAGTCAAATGAGCAGTTTGCAGAGCAGAAGGTGGAGAGGGTAGTGAATCGCATAATGAATTTAAACGGCCAGGATTGAAAGTTGAGATTAGTTTAAACGGTCCAGATTAACCCAAAAGCGGTTACACTTCGCTGGGTCAATAGTTTATATAATTAATATTGACAACTAATCTGGTTAACCCCAAAATTGGAGCTCATCTTTAATGCAACGGTTTTATGAGAATACATGAACACTTACTGAAGATGAGTAGCCTCACGACATAGATGCTGAAAAGTAACTTGATTAACACCCAAAATTGAAGAGCGGCATTTTTTGGAAAAAGTAAACACGTGAGCATATATCGATGATTTCAACTCACGTAATGCAAGTAAATTTCAGAATCATATGAAAATACATAAACGCTTACCGAAGATGAGCAGAATTACCACATTAATGATGGAAAGTAATCTGATTAACACCGAAAATTGAATATCGTACTTTTTATAGAAAAAAATGAATACTTGAACATATGAACATATAGTGACGATTTCAGATAACCTAATGCAAGTAAATATCAGAATCATATGAGAATACTTAGATACTTACAGAAGATGAGCGGACTTCCCACATTAATTATGTAAAGTAATCTGATTAACACTCATAATCAAAACGCATCTTTTTCCAGAATAAAGTGAACACATGGACATGGTATAGACGATTTCAAGTAAGTTGAGTCCTTTTTATGATAAATCTATTACACGTACTTTCGAGTCAACAAATTACGTTCCTAACCCTTTTGATTCTTTTGAGCCCCACGTCTTGCGTATTCCGCTAATGACACCAAATGTGGCTATTCCGCCAGTACCCACTGATACTCGTTTCACAAATGCGTATGCTCGACAGCGCCAACGACAAGTGCCTGAGACCCAAGAGTGCCTATCTGTGCCTAATGATTCTGGTACATCTCCAATTCCACCACCTGACCCACACATATCATCGCCTACTGACAGTGTCCCTAACCTAGTACCTGATACACCCCTACCACCACTTACCGAGCCTTATGACCCACCTGGTGCCCATCTCCCCGATATTCCAATTGCCTTCTAAAAAAGGCACACGAACTCGTACCCGATATTCTATTCATGATTATCTTGCCTATACTCATCTTTCTTCAGAGTCTTGTGCCTACACCACCGCCATTGATAGCCATATTGTTCCTAGAAATGTGACTGAGGCTCTTAATCATCCAGGATGGTTTAAGGAAATGCAGGAAGAAATGGATGCTCTAAAGAAGAATCATACTTGGGATTTGGAACCACTTCCTCGTAGAAAGCGGAAATTGGGTTGTAAGTGGGTTTTCACAGTGAATGTTCATCCTGATGGTTCACTGCATCGCTTGAAAGCCCGATTAGTTGCAAAGGGTTATTCTCAAGCACAAGGGATTGACTACGACGAGACGTTTTCTCCGGTAGCTAAAATGCCGTTAGTTAGCATTTGTATTGCTTTGGCTGCCATTAATCATTGGCCGCTTCACCAGTTGGATGTCAAGAACGCCTTTCTTAATGGCATTCTTAAGGAGGAGGTGTACATGGAACAGCCACCTGGGTTTGTCATTGAGGAGGAGGTCACAAAGGTATGTCGATTGCGACGTTCATTATATGGTCTCAAACAGTCTCCTAGATCATGGTTTGGACGTTTTTCAGATGTTCTCCAGGAGTTTGGTATGACCCGCAGTTCCCAGAATTATTCCGTGTTTTATAGACACCGTGACAATCGATGAATCATATTGGTGGTCTATGTAGATGACATTATTATTACCGGAGATGATAACACTGGAATTTCTGAGCTAAAAGAATTTCTACAGACTCGGTTTCAAGTTACCGATCTTGGACGACTTCATTATTTCCTTGGGATAGAAGTATCTCGATCTCCACAAGGGATTCTTTTGTCTCAAAGGAAATATGTTCTTGGTATGCTTACTGAGTGTGGTTTACTGGGATATAAACTTGTTGACAGTCCCATGCTTGCGACAGGAAAGCTTCTTCCGGATGCTGGAAATCCTATGAAGGATCCAGAGAGATACAGGAGACTAGTTGGAAAGTTAAACTATTTGACAGTTACTCGACCGGATATATCATTCCCGGTTAGTGTCTTGAGCCAGTTCATGTATGCTCCTTATTCGGGTCATTGGGATGCAACACTTCGTGTTTTGAGGTATCTTAAGGTCACCCCAGGCTTGGGGATACTCTATTCAGATCAGGGTCATTGTCGAGTGGGTGCTTTCACCGAAGAAGGAGATGGTAGGATATTCGGTTTCTCGGATGCAGATTGGGCTGGTTGTCCCGTTTCCAGGAGATCAACTACGGGGTACTGTGTATTTGTTGGAGGAAATCTTGTTTCTTGGAAAAGCAAGAAACAACATATTGTCTCCCGATCAAGTGCTGAATCGGAATATAGAGTCATGGCAGATGTGTCATGCGAAATGACAAGGGTAAGGAGACTCCTAAAGGAGCTTGGAGTAATTACAGACGACTTGATGAGACTGTATTGTGATAACCAGTCATCTATTCACATAGCCAAGAATCAAGTATTCCATGAGAGGACTAAGCACATTGAAGTTGATTGCCATCTCATTAGAGACCGTGTTGTGGGAACACTGACGAACCGTCCATCGATCCAACCAGTACACATCAGGACTGAGCATCAGCTTGCAGACATTCTCACGAAGCCATTGCGGAAAACACAGATAGATTTTATTTGTAACAAGTTGGGTATGATTAACATATTTGCTCCAACTTGAGGAGGAGTGTTAAATTTAGTAAAGTTGTGTTTACCTTTCTTAGTAGATGTGTTAGCATTTCCTTATTTAGGTTTTTAGAGTTGTATATATTATGAAATCCTTTTGATTAGAGTAAGTGGAATGAAATCAGCTTTTGAACAATTACACTTTTTATAGAAAAAAGTGAATACTTGAACATATGAACATATAGTGACGATTTCAGATAACCTAATGCAAGTAAATATCAGAATCATATGAAAATACTTAGATACTTATAGAAGATGAGCGGACTTCCCACATTAATTATGTAAAGTAATCTGATTAACACTCATAATCAAAACGCATCTTTTTCCAGAATAAAGTGAACACATGGACATGGTATAGACGATTTCAAGTAACGTAATGCAAGTAAATTTCCAGACCGTATGAGAACACATAAAGCACTTACTGAAGATGAGCAGACTCCCTGAATTTAGCACATAATAAGCCACTCTCCATAACATCCATTCTATTGATGTCGTCGTTTGATGAGGACGTTCGTGGTCTGATGATCGTTAGAGGAGTTGTAGAGCTACATCACTTGATCAATTCAGGCAAAGTGTCAGACGCGATCGGTATTAGTTTGAAACGTGTACATCACATGATTTGATAGATTTTAACATAAAAAAAAAAGGATACATGTAATTTAAATAGGGATAATGGAACCATAAGAAGAAGCAAGGTTTTAACATAAAAAAGAACAATTGGAAAAAAGATGAAGGAAAATTGGGCAAGAACCAAACAAAAACTCTATAAGAAGTAGCAGATAGGAAAACGAAAGGGGTGTTAAAGGGATAACATAGATAAATAAATAATTAGTTATTATGAGAAATTATTGTGAAATATTAAATTTTAGGTAGCTTTAATATAAAAGAAGATGAATAGTTGAAGGAGATGGATGGTTTGAATTTATTTCACTTAAATTAATATATGATGAGAAATTATGATGGAGTGTTAATTTTTATTTAGCTTTAAGATAGAATGAGACCAACAATTGGAGGAGATGGATGATTTAGAGTTATGTTACTTCAATTAATATAGAAAAAAATCAATGATCTGGAGTTAATGCAAATATTGTAGAAAAACATAAATTGACAAAAAAAAAGTAGTAGTGAATATTAAGAGAATGAAGAAGAAAAAAGAAAAATAAAGTTCTATGGATGGTTTAGAGTTATGTTACTTGAAATTAATATAGAAAATGATGAATGGCTTGAAGTTAATGCAAGTATTTTAGAAAAACATAAATTGACAAAAAATAGTAGTGAATATTAAGAGAATGAAGAAGAAAAAAGAAAAATAAGGTTCTAAACTTTAGGAGAAACTACATCAATGTCCGTTGTTGTTTTTTAAGGTTGCGTTTGGTACATGAGACAGGACAGAACAGTACGGAACAAAATTCACTGTTCCACGTTTGGTGTGACATGGGACAGGACAAAAGTTCATTGTCCCATGTTTGGCGTGACATGGGACACGGACAAGGACTAGACATAGTGGGACAAAAGGGGGTATTTTCTTGTTCCACCAAAATAGGTGGAACAACATTGGACAAAAATATACATAAACTAAAAAATTATTGATCTACCCATTTGATATATAATCCTAATATAGTATTAGTCTTAAGGGTCACCACCACACATCGTCGACGCTACCACCATCGTGAGTCCGTAACTCGACATCACATTTTTCAACACTTTCTTCAACGTCGTAAGACATTATTCATCACCGTAACCCAACACCCATTGAGTTTCGGTTGTGAACCGGGAAACAAAAAAGGGCGCGTCACATGTCTACACTTTCACCGGTCATTCATGTATTATTCATCATGAATGTATCATGAATAATACAACATTCAACGTGAATAATACACGATTCATGAATTCGTGTTTTATTCATCCCGAATGTTGTATTATTCATCATGAATAGTGAATGAATGTTCACCTTTGTTATTCATACTGAATGTGGACACCTGGGGATGTGCATACATATTCATAATGAATAAAACCAAACTTCGACTATGAATCGGGAAACAAAAAGAGCGCGCGAAGTGTCCACACCTTCATTGTCATTCATTTATTGTTCATCATGAATAATGTATCATTTAGGATGAATAATACAGCATTCATGGTGAATAATACACGATTCATGATGAATAATACATGAATCATGAATTCGTGTATTAATCATCCTGAATGTTGTATTATGCAATATGAATACTGTTTTATTCATCATGAATAGTGAATGAGCGTTCACCTTTGTTATTCATACTAAATGTGGACGCCCATGAACGTGCATACATATTCATAATGAATATAACACATATATGACATTTCACGTAAAAACGGTTAAAATAAAAAAAACTATATCAAGATGGATGTCATATCGAAGAGCACGGAATTCTCGTTTTTTATGTAATTTGTTTAATTAAAATATTAGTAATTTTTAAGATAATTTATTTTAAAATTTAAGGGGTAAAAGTTTTTAATTAAAAAAGAAAATAAAAAGTCAAATAAGGTAGACGCATATTCAAATTTCCAATTTTGTCCCTAATCACTTTTTAATTAATCTTAGAGTAAATTACGTTTTTCATCCTTTTGGTTTATTGAAAATTTCTATTTTCGTCCCTGATCTTCATTTTTTACACCGGTAGTCAATGTGGTTTGTAGTTCATTTCGTTTTCGTCCCTGAGATTAACAGCCGTTAAAACGTCTGTTAAGTAATTTATTTTGGTCGCTTTATCGTTTCCTTTTTTTACATTTCCCAATTACCCTCCCCAATAAAATGACCATCGATTACCCATTCTTTTCTTCCCGGATGAACACCAACGCCGGTCACCACTAGTCCACCACCAACCTTCTTCTCTCACCATCGAATCCTTCCATTCTCTTGTTGTTTTTTCCCATCTCACATCGCTCTTAACCGTCGTGACCATGATCGTTCTTCCCATTTACTCGGATCTCCTCATCCAGTCGATCTCATCAAAGAAATCTGTTTGGTTCATGGTCTTAGGTGTAGATGTTCGAAAGAGGAATGGAAGCTCTGATGAAGGTTCATCCGCAAAGGAGGTGTCGGATAAAAGGTCCAGATAAGGGGGTCGGCGAGTTTCTGGACCTTTTCTCCGATAGGATGACGAAGTTTGGGCCTGAGTTTCCGATCCATTATGGCGGCTTGGCTGAGTAAGGTGGAGATCTGGGCGAAGGAGATGGAGAGCGATGGTAGTTGCCCACATCGGTAAAACTCTTATGAAGCATTTGAATTCTTCAATTTGTATCACTGTGCATAATTTCCATCTGTTTAGTGTGATCGACGATTGGTGAAGTGTGAGGGAGTTTTCTTGTAACAAAGATGTAACACCCGTAATTTTCGGATAAGCACAATTTCGAATCAGAGTGGAATCGATCTTTTAAGAAAAATATGAAAAATAGTATTTTGGTTTAAATCTTAGATTTTATGGTCTTGTTGGATGAGGAATTCGAATACGAGTCCAACGGTTCTTTCCGGAGCGAAAACGGAGCTATAACGAAGAAGTTATGGCCAAAACAGTTTCGGCACCGCGGAGCTACTATGACCAGCGACTATGACCATGTCATTGTCGCGTGTCATTGTCGCGCCAAGGGTACAGCCTACGGTACACCTTGTGCGACTATGACCAGCGACTATGACCGTGTCATTGTCGCGTGTCATTGTCGCGGACGGGTACCTGGTTGCTGTCAAATACGAAATTCACACCCCCAAACTTCATTTCTTCATATCTATGTCATTTTAACTCCGATTTTGGCGATTCAAGTGGCTATGGTTCCGATTTTGAGAGCTCTTCAAGGATCTAGAAAGAGTTTTGAAGTTCATAGTAAGTGTTGGTCCCGAAGGCCTATACAAGTTTGTAGAAGGGGGGGGGGTTGAATACAAACACACAGATTTTACTTTTCTAAATTGTTTATTGATAAATCATTAACAATTTACAGCTTGTTGCGGAAACAAGATTAAGGATAAACCTAAATCTAAACAAGTTGGAACACTAAGGTTTCTTGCACTAAGAGAGATAAGGAAATTACTAATAATAACCTATCTTGAGATAAGAGATTGAACTTGTCCAGAGTTAGCAAGTTACTTCAAATGAAGTGGGTTCATCTCTTTATATACTGCATGCATTTAATGCAAGTCAGTATACACTTTACACGTGTCATCAGCTGGTTGGTTGCATGTCATTGACCTTTGTTGACAACCTTAGTAGCCGCATGGATGAACAGTGTAGTATCAGAGTGGTTGTACGATTTCAGACAGTCGGAGGTTCTTTTCTGACATTTCGTACGGAGTCGTGCTAGGGGGGTTAAGACAAAAGTACTTTGTACGGAGGACTTCATGATCAGCTTTCGTTGATTCAGCGATTATCATTTTCTATTAAGCGAATGATAAAGTTCAGCGATAGCTGAAGTCTTGTACTTGATACTTCACGTTGAGTGGACAAATCTGAGTCTTCGTTGATCCGCATCAGTTCATTAGGAGACTTGTCGCTGGTTCTTGAGCTTGATCTTCGACTTCAGCGTAGAACCTTTGTTGACGTGAAACTTGTCTTCAGGGATCATAAGTAAACAACTAACTTATCAGCGATCATCATAATGACTGAACAGACTCAGAGCATTAATGGTGAACAGTGTTCGCTGAATGTTTGTTTTAAAGAGCGAGAGTTCCTATCAGCGGTACTGTAAGATCTTAGTACTTATCAGCGATAGTGAAACTCTGATACATATTGTTTACTTACAATTTTCACTAAGTATATAAGAGAGGGTCATTATCAAATCACTGAGGGTTTGGATCAACAATCTCCCCCTATTTGATTATGACATACCAACAAAGAAAATTGCTATTTAATGAAAACATAAGGATAAAAAGAACTCATAAAATATTTGTCCCTTTTATTGTTTTCTGGGATCTTTTCAGTACTGATGGAGTAAAGTACATTCGCTGAAATCTTTCTTTAAAACTTTGAATCAGGTTACAAAGAGTAATGGAAAGATTATAAGTACGAGCGAAATAAATTACAAGTACAGAAGAATAACTGATACAATAGAGAAAAGGTGATCATATCAGCTTATAAAGGTTCTTCCTTAATGAGAAGTTCATCAAGGGTCTTTGATGTGGGAATCATCCAGTCAAGGACATCTTTTCCTTGATTCTTTTTCTTCAGAGTTGCTTCAAAAATCAAGGGCTTCAGGTGTCTAGCTTTGATGTCGCGTCTGACTTCACACCAGTATACGAGATCTCTGAGTTGTTCGATGGGAGCGATGTCTAGCTCAGAGATACGTTGAAAGTGATGATTTCCATAGTAGTCTAAAAAGAATATACCATAGGGATCACTTACAACTGTGCCAGGAATGAAAGTTTCTCCAGGTGGTAGGGAGGTGTCAAGCATTGAGAGATCGACATCAGGGCCAACAATTTCAGCACGAGAGAAACCAATGCCCTTTTCATTCCGAATATGAGGACCTGAATTAGAGGCTTTCTTTTTCTTATCAGAGACTTTTCTTGGTTGAGGAAGAGTAGGAGGAATATCCACAGCTGATGAAAGCAAGTCGATCTGATTGTTTAAGATCTTCTCGACATGGCTTTTGAACTTTGAGCGCGATCCCTGAATGGCTAATTTTGTTTCTAACCATTCAGAGAGACCAGACTTTTCTAAGGTAGCAGCATAGAAGGTTCGCTTGGTTTCGTCATCTCTGTAGACATCCACTTCAACAACAGGAACTTCAGCGTACAGTCTTCCTCTGATGTTTGCCTTGACGATTTTGGATGGTCTAGATCGATAGGTCAGCATTTGTTTAGCCCATTCCAAAGTCGTATCAGAGACCTTAGTCTTTTCTCTAACGATCTCTTGAGCATCATCCCATAGCTGACGTTGAACATCAATGGGAACTCTTTTCAGCTTGGGGTCTTTTATTGATCGTTGAGAAAGCTGGATGGCGTATTCTCTGTCCTTTTCTTCAGTTTCCTTTCTTTCAGCGATTAGGCGTTCAGCTCTGAGGTGTTCCTTGTATTCCTTTTTGGAAATTCTGAACTTTGGAGGAACTGAAGGAAGTTGATCACGCCTCAGAATGATTCGCTGATCCTTGAATCGCTTTATTATTTCCTCTCTTCTTTTCTGATCCTCTTCACTTAGCTTTTGAGGAGCTAAGGAAGGTCTGCGATTGTGTGAGAGTAGCTGTTCTTCTGGTTCATCAGTCTCAGAGATTAAATCTAAGACTGGGATTATTTCTTCAGCAGCAGCTGGTATTATTGGTGAAGTCGCAGTTGTGGAACCTTCAGCGATATCCTCAAACAAGGGAGAGGACTAGCTGAAACACAGCGATCTTACCAGTAAGAACTTGGGTAGAAACAGAGAGAGAAAATTTGTTCAAGTGTATAGGCTTGGGTAGTAGAACTGATAGTGTATGATAGAGGAGGGATGGAGTGAGAGATGTTTAGTGTACCTGAAAAACCGGCTTTTCAAGCAAGATCGTCAGATTGTCATCTTCAGCGACGCTTTTGCCTTTGCCTTTCTCAGCTCCAGAGGCCGAGGGCTTTGTCTTTGTCCGCTCCCCTGAAGGTTCATTTATCGAGATTCCCTTAAGAGCTTTGATCTTCGGAGCAGGTTTGACGATAAAGAAGCCATCGTCATCTTCGTCATCATCATCATCATTCTTTGGAGAAGAAGATGGTTCATCATCAGGGATGTCGACGGCTTCATCATCTTCTGCTTCGGATTCAGTTTTATCAGCTTCTTCTTCGAGTTGCTCCCCCTCAGATACAGAGGCGAGCTTCTCGGTTTACTCAGGGTTTTCATCTCCCTGAGGTCCAGCGGTGGTTTCTTCATCGTTCGTCTTCTCTCCCCTGATTGATTCATCATGGGAAAGGTCCTCAGCGCTCTTTGAGAGGTCTTCAGCGCTCTTCTCCCCCTCTTTTTCTTGATGACTGGGGGAGGAATGGGTAGATTCAGCAGCGTTGGTAGGTTCTCTGTCTTCTTGGCCAGAGAGACC
Source organism: Saussurea involucrata (assembly GCA_033807775.1). Lineage (NCBI taxonomy): Eukaryota > Viridiplantae > Streptophyta > Magnoliopsida > Asterales > Asteraceae > Saussurea > Saussurea involucrata. The sequence continues at coordinate 166,467,563 of CM066320.1, forward strand.
TATACAAACTTCAATCTTTGCTATTCTGTCTTCAAGGCCAGAAATAGCAGGATTGATCTTCTTCAACTCAGTGCGATCCGCCGCTGTAAAGTTGTCAGATGCAGGGACATGAGAAGGAGCAGGATCTGGAGTATTCGCTTTGTGTAGCAGCTGCTCGATCATCGTTTTCATCGAACTAACATCGGTCTTTACAGAGCCTAAGTCAGTCTTCACAGTAGACATATCTCCCTCTAGATGTCCAACCGATGTCTTCAGCGTTGTAACCTAATGGACATGGATGAAACTGAATTTTTGAGAGAGGTGTAGTCTGTGTAGATGTCAGCGAGCACCTTGGCGAAGTCGCTGAGAGTGTTATCAACTTGCTTCAAGTCATCTGTGGAAGCCTTCTTCTCCACCACCGTTGTCAGCTTGTTCAGATTCTCTCCAGCGTTTGTTACAGCTGTAGAGTTATTAGTAAGAGTGGTGGTGAGATCTGTCAGCGTTGTCTCCACAGCTTTCAGAGAGGCGTTGATGTCTCCCAAATTAGGACCTGTAACATATAAAAACTTGTGAACATAGGAAAGCTCAGAAGTTTGGGGTTTAGTCACAGTGTTTATGGGTTGGTGTGTACCTGCAGGAGGATTGGTGAATTCATCAAAATCACGAGTTCCTGAGTAAAGTTCCATGTCATCTTCAAAAGTGCCCATGGATTGTCCTGCAGGTCCTGTCTTCATCATTCCTGGAGAATCAGCTTTAGGTTCCGTAGAAATGATGGCAGCTCCAGCGAGATCTGGAGTAGAGACCAAATGAGTGGAGGGAGGAGCGAAGGATAAGAATGGGGGTTGGGTTCTGAGTTCAGCGTTGGATTCGCTGACAATCACTTCATCAGTCTTTTGAGAGACTGAAGGAGGTTGGGTAGGTTCCAAGTTTGTAACCTCAGCGTTTAGAGACGCCGAAGTTGGGATTAAACGGATGGCTTGTTCGGGTGTGGCAGAGCATACCACTAAACGTTCCTTCAGCTCCGCAGAAAGAGCTGAGGAGTCTTCAGCATGAAATTGTTGGGGTTGCTCCTTTGTTTTCTTGATCCTTTTAGAATCAAGTGGGGTAGAAGAATGTTTCCTTTTCTTAGAAGGAGAGGATTTTGTGGCCAGGGTATCAGCGATGGGTATTGTCGCTGAAGGAGCCACAGAATGAGAAGAAGAAGGGTTGAGAAGAGACAAGAGTGTAGAAAGACGTACCTCATTCACCATTGGTTTGAAGTCGAGTATCTTTGGGCCGACCTGAGAGAGTTTCAGGTCACCTTCAGTTGGGTAGCTCTCCTTCAAGCCATATTGGAAGATGGCGCTGATGAATCGGGGGTAGGGAACCCATGGAGGTCTGTCAGCGACGGTGTCCACTCTTAGAACTAGGTCATCATAGATAATCGATGTCCAGTCTATGTTGAGACCTTTCAGCAGTGCATATCCCATTGCTTGCTGAGGTTTAGCGGCTTGGTCAGAGGAGCCGCTCTTTGCAGTCATGCAGCTGATTAGATGAGCGAAGATGAAATTCATCTCGCTGGGCATTTTCGATTTCTTCATAATCGTCAGTTTCTTCTCGGGCTTCTTGTCTCTGCCGATTTCCCACACATAGCCCATTGCATCGAAAAATGCAATGATGGCTTCCCTGTCTGAATTTTTCTTGGGGCCAGGGAGGGGAACAAAAGGTTTTTCCTTGGTAGCGATGGGAAGGCTGAGAGCTTTGCGAATAATGGCAGGTGTGATCTTCATGGTGCCATATTCAATTTCGCAGAGGATGCAATCGATTGTTTTGGAGGGGTCTTTGGCTGAAGGTAGTTGAGAGTGTCTGGCTGAGTACCAGAATTGTGAGAGCAAAAGCTGATGAGCAGGAGGTGTTATGGTCAGGGCTGTGGAGATGCAACAATTCTTTAGGAATTTCACAGCATCATCTAGATGTGTGACTTGCTTTCGAGGAGGAAACTCGAAAAGCGCATAGAGGTTGTTCACCTTAGTCCAATCCAGTTTGTCAAGGGCAAACTTGACTTGAGGAGCCTTGAGGATGTCCACTTCCTCAGTATCAGCGGAGATGTTCTCAGCGGTAGCAGGAAAGTCAGACGAGGCCATTTCTCTGTATTATCAGTTCAACCAAAGATGTTAACAAATAAGAATTATCTTAAAGTGGAAAGATTTTCCATTAAGATGGCTCAAATTTTATCCATTTCATTCAGACACAAAAGTCTTAATGAAGATTAGGGTTTTTCTGATTTTAAGAAATGAAATATAAAACCCATTTATTCTTGTTATCCAGTTTTCTATGAAGAATTAGATTTTGGACACGAATGAAGAACAAGTTTAAGATTTTCGCTTTTAAACTTGAAGAACAACCATGAAATGGTTGTGTTCATAAAACCATGAAAGAAAATGATTTTATTTTAAGTTCTTTTGTTTGATCTTGTTAAAACAAAGAAAAGATCAGAAACAAGTTATACGCATTTTGTAAATAATAAGAACATATTAACCTTGAAGTTTGATGAAGAAGATGATGAACAGTTCTTGAAGTTTGAAAGCACAAATGCAACAGTGAATTCTTTCTTGCGGAGGAAGATTGATCGCGTAAAAGAAAAATATAAACAAAGAATTTGTTTATATAGAGATTTTTAGAAAGAGAAAATCTTGAGCGGGAAAAGATTTTCATCATGACACGAACACGTGTTTGCATTTGATTGGCGAGTAAACGAAACGTGCAAACATGTGTCAGAAAGAAGAACGTGCCGGGGTTTATCCGTTGCAATGACGTCACAACTGTCCTTTCATATTCTTGGTTGTCTCTGAGGTTTTGAAAAACTCAGGGATACTTTTGAAAACATGAAGCACTGAATAGAAATTTCAGTGAAGGTTTTAAGAATTTTCAAAATATCGCTGTTAAGGAAGAGATATTCAGCGATGCATTCTGTTTTGAAATCTTGCATTTTCATGCGATTGTCAGAGAGAGAAAACATACCTTGATATCAGTTTTAACCAAGTTTTATTCAGAGAGAAGATGATAGAATGGGTTATACAAGTTGATTTTATCCTATCGCTGATCAATGTGAACCGCTGAAGATTTTATCCTTCAAAGTTCAGCATTCCAAGCTCGTTGATGAGAAAGTTGAATCTTGTCTCATCAAGAGGTTTGGTAAATAAATCAGCTAACTGATAATCAGTTGGGATAAAATGAAGTTCTATATCACCATTCATCACATGATCTCTGATAAAATGATATCTGATTTCTATATGTTTGGTCTTTGAATGTAGTACTGGATTGTTTGCTATAGCGATGGCACTTGTGCTGTCGCAATAGATTGGAATTTTGGAGAGCTGAAGATCATAGTCTAGTAGCTGATTTCTCATCCACAAAACTTGAGAACAACAGCTTCCAGCAGCTACATATTCAGCTTCAGCTGTGGAAGTGGACACTGAGTTTTGCTTTTTATTTGTCCAACTTACCAGCTTTCCACCCAGGAGCTGACATCCTCCTGTGGTGCTTTTCTTATCCATTTTGCAACTTGCAAAGTCACTATCTGAATAGGCGGTTAGATCGAATCCTGAATCTTTGGGATACCAAAGACCTAGATTCGTTGTACCCTTAAGATATCGAAAAATTCGCTTTACAGCTTTCATATGAGATATCTTAGGTTCAGCTTGATATCGTGCACACAAGCATGTTGCAAACATAATATCGGGTCGGCTAGCTGTAAGATACAATAGTGAGCCGATCATCCCACGGTACAGCGTGACATTGACAGGAACACCCTTAGTGTCCTTATCAAGTGTCAGCGGTGGTGCCATAGGGGTTTTCATAGCTGAACTTTCAGTTAAGTCGAATTTCTTCAGCATATCTTTAACATACTTTCCCTGATTAATAAAACTTCCTTTTTCAGTTTGCTTAATCTGAAGACCAAGGAAATATGTTAGTTCACCCATCATGCTCATTTTATACTCATCTTTCATTCTATCAGCGAAACGAGTACAAAGCTCAGGGTTAGTAGAACCAAATATAATGTCATCAACATATATTTGAACTAGAATGATATGACCTTTCACTTTTCTAAAAAATAGAGTTTTGTCAATCTTACCTCGCTCAAATTTTTCAATATGGAGATAAGTAGAAATAGTGTCATACCATGCACGTGGAGCTTGCTTCAAGCCATAAAGTGCCTTATCCAGTTTATAAACATAACCTGGATGCTTAGAATCTGAGAATCCTGGAGGTTGTTCCACATACACTTCTTCATTCAGCTTTCCATTTAGAAACGCTGACTTAACATCCATCTGATGTACTTTGAAGTTTTTGTGTACAGCATATGCTAAGAATAGACGAATAGATTCAAGTCTTGCTACTGGAGCAAATGTTTCGTCATAATCTATACCTTCCTCTTGTCTGTATCCCTGAGCAACAAGACGAGCTTTGTTGCGGGTTACAGTACCATGTTCGTCCAACTTGTTTCGATAGACCCATTTAGTGCCTATCACTGTTTTATCAGTTGGTCTCTGAACAAGTTTCCAAACTTTGTTTCTTTCGAATTCAGTCAGCTCTTCTTGCATGGCACTGACCCAGTTTGGATCTTTGAGGGCATCATCTACTTTCTTTGGTTCAGTTAGTGAAATAAAATTTACAAATAAACAAATATTACCTGCACTTCGTCGAGTCTGAATCCCAGCGTTTGGATCACCAAGAATTTGATCAATTGGGTGATTTATTGTCCATCGCTGAGCCGGAGCGTGAGACGCTGACTCAACTTGAACTGGAGGAGCTGAAGATGAAGCTTCAGCGACGTCGGGAGTATCAGCCAAGAGAGGAATGGATGCAGTTGTCATTATATTCACTGATTGCTGAGAAGTAGATGGAATGTCTGAGGCATTTGGTCAGCGTTAGGTATAGTGTTTATTGGAACAGCTGAGACCCAAGAAGTTTCAGCTTCACTATTCTGCATATTTGGAATGATAGGACTATCATCTTCTACTGGATGAGCATGAGAAGTGGGGATATCTTCTGAATCACCAAGATGAGAAAACATCCATTGATTCAGTTCTTCAGTATCAGCGGACGGTTTAGAGTTCGCTGAACGGGATTCGTCAAACGTGACGTGAATAGTTTCTTCTACAGTTTGTCTTCTACGATTGAAGACTCTGAAGGCTTTGGAAACTGAGGAGTATCCAAGAAAGATTCCATCATCAGCCTTAGGATCAAACTTTCCAAGAGCATCTCTGTTGTTCAGTATGAAACACTGACATCCAAAGATGTGAAGAAAGCTGATTGAGGGCTTTCTCCCATGAAAGAGTTCATAGGCTGTCTTTTTGAATCTTTTAACAATCAGCGACCTGTTTTGCGTAAAACAAGCAGTGTTGACAGCTTCTGCCCAAAACTGAGTAGGCAGGTGAGAATCGCTGAGCATTGAACGTGCAGCTTCAATAATTGTTCTATTTCTTCTTTCAGCGACTCCATTTTGTTGCGGTGTTCTCACTGAAGAAAAGTTGTGAGAAATACCCTTACTCTCAAGGAAGGAATCAAGAGAACTGTTTTTGAATTCAGTCCCATGATCACTCCTTATTGAGCGAACGGTCAAATTGTTCAGGGTTACCATCTTCCGAACAAAGGTGATGAGTTCTTCAGGGGTGTCACTCTTAGAACGGAGAAACATTACCCAAGTGAAGCGAGAGAATTCATCAACTATGACCAGCGTATATTTCTTTCCAGCGATGGATTGTTTGTTAACAGGGCCAAACAAATCCATATGGAGTAGTTGTAGAGGAGATGACACTGAAGAAACTTGCTTTGACTTAAAGCTTGCTTTGGTCTGCTTCCCTTTTTCACACACTGAACATAAAGACTCTTTGGCGTATGAATGCTGAGGTAGACCAGTGACTAACTCTTTTGAAGAAAGAGTGTTCAGTGTCTTGAAATTTAGATGAGATAGCCTCTTATGCCATAGCCAGTTGACATCTGATGAGGCCTTTGAGAAGAAACAGGAGTTCTCAGTGGTTGTTGAGTCCATGTTTATTACATAAACATTTTCCAAACGATAACCGCAGAGAGCTATCTTCTCCTTTTTGTCAGCGACAAAGCAGGATTCCTTAGTAAAGATTACTTTGTTATCCATGTCGCAAAGCTGACTGATGCTTAGAAGATTATGCTTCAGCCCTTCAACATATGCGACTCTTCTGAAGGAGGTTGTACCATTTGAAAGTACACCATACCCTCGGGTATGTCTTTTTCCATTTCCACCAAAGGTCACAGAGGGACCCTTCTCTTCCTTGTATTCAGCGAGCAGGCTTTTCTTTCCAGTCATGTGTCTAGAGCATCCGCTATCGAGATACCAGATACCCTTCTTAACCTGCAATACAAAGGAATATTAGTTTTTCTTGGGTACCCACTTAACCATGTATACACATTTGTCAGTGGAAGTAGTTGGAATGGAAGATTCAGTAGTCTTCGTAGCATTTGAAGATTCAGCTTTGTCTTTCTTCACTTTGGTTAATTTCTTAACTTCAGTGGTAGGATTCACCTTTACCTGATTTGCACCAGGGTTGGTCTTCTTTGCCTTGGGGGCAATCTTCACCTTAGCTATCTTTTCAGCTTTAGTGGCTGTGGGGCACTTACTAGCAATATGATCGGTAAGTCCACAGTGATAACATTTCCTATAACTAAAAGTAGTTCTAGGACCATTTGAATGCTGAGCTTTTAATTTTGAATTAGAAGTGCCAGCACCAAGTAAACTATTGGCTTTAGAAATGGGACGAACATTCAGTTCTTCAGATTTCTTACCAATGATATCCACTCTGAGTCTAGGAGTAGATCGCTGAATAGATCCAGAGATCTGCTTCCTTGATCCAGAGGGATGAGCCACTGAAGCTTTAGAAGCATTCAGCTTTGGTACTAAGGTACCCTTCTGAGGATTCTGGTAAATAACAATTCCTTTACCTTTGTCTTTAGAGACAGAGGTAGGTTTTGAATAAACCATTTTCTCCTTGCCTTTTGAGGAGGTAGGAGTTTCCTCAGGGATTGGTGTAATGGACGAGGAGCACTGAGAAGATGAAGTATCAGCGACTGAGAATACGAATGTTCCAAATTTAAGCACTGAACGCTCAGTGGTTGGTTTTGGAGTATCATATTTGTAACCCAAACCACGTTTATCACTCAGGGGAATCTGAGACTTTATTATCTCAGTGATCTTTGTTGAAGAATTACACCAACCTTCAACAGTAGCTTTTTCAGCTTTTAATGCAGCGATAGCTTCTGCTCGGTCGATTTTGACTAGCTGATTTAAATATACTTGATCTTTAAAATCTTCTTCAATTTTAGAAAGCTTTTCTATTTGAAGGTGGCAGTTTTTAAGCTTTTCAGCGAGATCAAGGTTTTGGTTTTCAACCACAGTTTTGCCGTTCATGGCTTCGTATAAACTTCTAGTCAAGAGATCGATCTTACGGAGACTATCAGCTTCATCAATATTTGCAATATTGGTAAAGAAAGAAGGTGATACCTGAATAGCAGAGGTTGAAGTGGAGGGAATGTCTGAGCTTTCTTCCTCTTCTTCAATCTTGGCCATAAGACATAGATTTGCTTCATCATCTTCAGAGTCAGATGATGATGCTTCTTCATCAGAAATAGCCCAATCATAGTCAGCCATCAGGCCTTTATTCTTCTTCTTAATGCTTTTCAGCTTAGCATATTTTTCTTTCAGCTTTGAATATTTGTCATCTTTATTCCTTGGAACAAAGGGTTTCTTTGTAAAAGCTGAGGGTCTAGAAACTTTCTTAGACCTGCACTCGTTAGCGAAATGTCCTGTCTTTTCGCAGTTAAAACAAGTAGCAGTAGCCTTATCAACAAAAGCTGATGATCTAGGCTTGTCAGTTATGGAAAGAGGTTTGTTCTTTCTAAACATTTTCTTTTTGTCAAATCTCCTGGACTTCTTAGTTAGGAGAGCCAAAGATTCATCATCATCTGAAGAATCAGAATCTGATGACCTTTCAGAGTTACTCTCTAACTCAGTGATAGTGACCGAGGGTCGCTGAGTAGAAGGTTCCTCTAAGATTAAAGCAATAGGGGTGCTTTTGGAATCTTTTACAAGATTCTTCTTAAGATGGCTCGATTGCTCATGATTCAGCAGCGTGCCATATAAGGTTGAAAGGGTCATTGATTTTAGATCCTTTGACAGCTTGAGACACATAGAATAATTGTCCCAGCTTTCAGGTAAACATTCTAGAAACTTTGTCAGTACTTCAAAGTTAGAATATTCCTTACCAACAGTTTTCAGATCTATAATTAAACAATTAAAACGTTGGTGAACTTCAGAGAGAGATTAATTCTTACCAGAAATGAAGCTTTCGTATTGTCTTACCAGGTTGATCTTTCTTGAGTCCTGGACTTCAGACGTTCCTTCATACTGAACACATATTGTGTCCCACATGGCTTTTGATGTTTTCAGATTCATGACGGAATGGTAGACTTCGTCAGGAAGAGCCATGGATAGTATGGATCTGGCTTTTGTATCTATAGCCACTTTCTTCTTATCTTCGTCGGTCCACTGAAAGATTTCCTTAGGGACCAGCCTTTCTGGAATAGCCGGTCTATTCTCAACGGCTGGAACTGCAGCATCTATTCTTACAGGGATGAATGGACCATTCTCTAGATAGTAAGGCATAGTAGGGTCTACACCTTCTAAGAAGAGTGTCATCCTATTTTTCCATAAGTTGAAGTTATCTTTGGAAAATCTAGGGGGTTTAGCAAGAGAACCATTGTCTATATAATTTGTGTTTGTGTTGGTGGCCATTTTCAGATAATAGCAAGGAAGAGAAATATCTTAGATTAGATCTTGTTTATGAGATTAAACAAATCTGCTCTGATACCACTTGTTGGTCCCGAAGGCCTATACAAGTTTGTAGAAGGGGGGGTTGAATACAAACACACAGATTTTACTTTTCTAAATTGTTTATTGATAAATCATTAACAATTTACAGCTTGTTGCGGAAACAAGATTAAGGATAAACCTAAATCTAAACAAGTTGGAACACTAAGGTTTCTTGCACTAAGAGAGATAAGGAAATTACTAATAATAACCTATCTTGAGATAACAGATTGAACTTGTCCAGAGTTAGCAAGTTACTTCAAATGAAGTGGGTTCATCTCTTTATATACTGCATGCATTTAATGCAAGTCAGTATACACTTTACACGTGTCATCAGCTGGTTGGTGGCATGTCATTGACCTTTGTTGACAACCTTAGTAGCCGCATGGATGAACAGTGTAGTATCAGAGTGGTTGTACGATTTCAGACAGTCGGAGGTTCTTTTCTAACATTTCGTACGGAGTCGTGCTAGGGGGGTTAAGACAAAAGTACTTTGTACGGAGAACTTCATGATCAGCTTTCGTTGATTCAGCGATTATCATTTTCTATTCAGCGAATGATAAAGTTCAGCGATAGCTGAAGTCTTGTACTTGATACTTCACGTTGAGTGGACAAATCTGAGTCTTCGCTGATCCGCATCAGTTCATTAGGAGACTTGTCGCTGGTTCTTGAGCTTGATCTTCGACTTCAGCGTAGAACCTTTGTTGACGTGAAACTTGTCTTCATGGATCATAAGTAAACAACTAACTTATCAGCGATCATCATAATGACTGAACAGACTCAGAGCATTAACGGTGAACAGTGTTCGCTGAATGTTTATTTTAAAGAGCGAGAGTTCCTATCAGCGGTACTGTAAGATCTTAGTACTTATCAGCGATAGTGAAACTCTGATACATATTGTTTACTTACAATTTTCACTAAGTATATAAGAGAGGGTCATTATCAAATCACTGGGGGTTTGGATCAACAGTAAGATTCAAGTAAGATTCAAGGGTGCTTGGCGGTGGTAAATCTCTCAAATCTCTTCCCTTTCTCTCCCAAATCGGTTTCCTTCCTTCCTCACAAACCCTAACCGATTTTGGGGCTTTTCTTGGAGATTAATGTGTTTCTTCTCCATTTTATGCTAGTGGTTTCATTCATTGATGCAAGAACAAGTTTCATCCACATCACTAGAGATTTTTGGGGTTTTCTAGGTTTTCATCAAAACCTAAGTGGTGAGTTCATCCTACTAGCTTCTATACTTTCATATGAGTTAGAAATGTTCCATTGATGATCTTCTAGTATTTTGCTTATCCAATTTTGGTTTGGATGATTTTGGAGAAGTTAGGTCAAATTGAGGATTTGGGTATAAATGGATATTTTGATGGTTGATGTTTGGAGAACAATTCTAAATGGTTAAATGTGGTTATTAATGGTGGGAAAATTATGGATTTAGGTTTTAAAGTTTTGGTTTGAGGATTCATGTACATCAAAGGAGCATACGTTTAGGGAAAAATCTAGATTTAGCTAAATATAGCAAAGGTGAGTTCAAGTTACTTTGCGAAAACTTTGTACATGCCAAAATGCTATTTTTCCAAGTAATTATGTGTTTTACCTGAAAATTATTAATGTTAAGTTATTTGATGAGTTTTACCTTTGAGGTATTAATTGTGGTAGATATTGTAAAACACTACTTTTGGGATTTTTGGAAAAATGAGATAGATAAACCATACATGAAAATGGGTTATTGATTTATGTAATAAATGGAGTCTATTTGTTGTGAAAATGAATTTGTGGATATTTAGAAATATGAATATAGTACATCATGAGATGTTTTGAAAATGTAAAGGTGTGAGTCCGTTGGAAATGAGGGTTTTCCCGATCCAAGGTTTTATTTCGGGTTTTCATGGATTGGAAGTAATTACAGGCAACCGGTGTGTGTTGTTATATATTTAATGTCATTTAATGACTTTCTTGAACTACCTTTTGAGTTAGTTGAGCTTGTGGCTCGGTATTGGTTTTTATTAAGTCTTGGGGACATTTGTCCAGTTTTGATAGCTCAAAGTTGAGTTTTGATCATGATTTATGTTATTGGGGAATTACATGTTTTGAATGCATTTGTTTATTCATTTGGGGTCGTGTAATAATTAGACCATGTTAGCTATGGATCCATAGGCTTTTGAGTTTCCCAAGTATCACGAGCAAGAGATCGGGATTGATTGAGCTCAGTTTAAGAGACATTAGTTTCTCTTTTGTAGCACGAAATAGGCATCGGGTTCTATGATAAGTAAGGGGTGGACCTATATGGTCGGGCGTCGTCTCATGGACAGTAAGGTGTAATTCCATATATGTGCTAAGCACGGGATAGGCATCGGGTTCCATGATAAGTAAGGCGTGGACCTATATGGTCGGGTGTCGTCTCATGGGCAGTAAGGTGTAATCCCTAATGTGCTGTCGTGGATTTGGAGTGGCCCAATGTATAGACCTGGAGTGGTTGAAGTTGGGGGCTCCCTAGTCTCGCGGGCAATAGATCTGGAGTGATTGAGCTCAGTTTACGAGAGTAATCCACGTGGGTGTTTTTATTGCATAGTAGGTGACCCACTTTTGTGTTCCGTCACGTGCAATGTATACGGGTCTCCGCCGTCACCGAAAGGTGTTGTTTTGGGTATTTGTGTTTATCCATGTTTTCGGTGACGCATCAAATTTATGAGAATTGTTTTCCATGTTACATGAGTTGTGGATTATGTTTCATCCATGTCTTGGGATGTTTTGGGAAAAGTGGCAAATATTTATGAATTCAATCGTTTTGAGAATTGAATGTTATTTCACCTTTCACGTTGATTTTGGAAATGAGTATTTTGGAAATCGTGTTATATTAAAGATTTCAATATGGGAATTGTATGAGTTGGAAAATGGATGAATTGCGTTTAAAGTAAATTTTTTGAAATCATGACTAAAACTACCACTCTCTCGATTTATGATTTTATATAGTCATGATAAAATGTTTGAACTCACTAGGCGTTAGCCTAACTTTTTTTTATTTGTCGGCATGTGCAACAGGCTCAGGTTGGGAGTAGCTTTAGCTACACTGTGAAGTGGCGGGTGCTAGTAGAGTGCACGAGAGATGATTTTGATTAAGTGATTCTTCCGCATTTATTGGGACTAGCAACTTGTGTTGTAATAAGTAACGCCCGTCTTAAGTTTTAGTTGTGGAAATTAAAAAGTCTAAATTCCGAGGTATTTTCAGGAATGAATTGTAGAGACGATTTATCTACTTTTGGTTATTTTATCGAAATTAAAGTTAGTTGCTCGTTCCAAATTTGAGGGTGTTACAAGTTGGTATCAGAGCATAAGTTTGAGAGATTTAGGTGTTGATTTTGGATACTTAGACTCAAACTAGCGTTTGTTTAAGTAAATGAGAGTGAAATTCACCTTTAGGCACTTTAAGATAGGATGTTTCGAGGTCGATGAATGTTGTTAGAAACGAGAATCACGTCAAGAGTAACAAGGATAATCATGTACGGTGCGTTCATAGTGATTCCTGGCCAGTGTCATGGTGAACCTACTAGTACATGTGCATACTTGAATTACTTTAATGTGATGATCGTTGGGGTAGTGAAGGAAGTTCTAAGTTAGTAGTCGTTGGGATAGATGGACGATTCTAGCATTAGTCACTTAGAGTGACGATAAGCATGATAAGTGCTTTAAGTAGACCGTTTCGGGTCAAGATTGATGATTGGATTAGAACCATAAACTTATTGAACCAACCTTGATTCGAGGAAAAACCGTATGTAATTTTCGACTAGCCTTAAGAGGTTAAAGTATCCGGGTGAAAATAGTGGACCGGAGGATTTGAAGGAGTATGAGTTGAGACGTTGAATGCCGACTAAGTCATGCACGAAGTTTATTTTGAAAATAAATTGCACCAACTAATTCTTGTGTTTCAAATTCTTATATGGATAGTATTTTGAATTTTGAGAAATGTTTAGCACACACAAAAGATTTTTAATCATGGTTTTATAACGTGCATGAAACCATTTTATTGCGGGAGTTGCAAACTCCGACGGGATATGTTTTGCGTTATTTCTTCGTTGTTCAACATTTGTTTTGGATATAATGACAATCATATTTTATGATGTTTAAGATGTTGGGCAATAACTACGGCTTGTGACTTTAACATTGGATCTCCTCCACATATGTTAGAGTTTGGACAGAAAGTTATCTTCCATTATGTCTATGTAAAGTTATTTTGGGAAATTTGTTTAATGTGAGTTGTTAAACAATGTTGTTTATATGGTATTACCCTAGAATGGGATTTTTGGGATTTTGGCATCTCATTTATGATTTTTCTTTTAACAATTTGACTTTGGGAGCACAATGTTTGGTGCTATTTTGTTGACTTGGAGTCATTGAGTTCGTTGAATTTCATGGAGTTTTGTTGTACGACGTTTTGTGTCGTGTGAGTACAATTTTACAATGTGCATACTCTATTTACTTATGTGAAAAGTTTACGAGTTATGTTGGGTATTTGGTCCCACTCGAGTTTTGTTGAGAAAAGTTAATTTTATGCCATAAGGTGACTAAGAAGAGATGAGTTTGGAACTCTAGTGTTGCGTAACTTTTCTTTCAAGAGTTTGTGTTACTAAGTATTTTGTTGCATATAGTTCAGTGTATGGATTGATTTATACGTGGCTTACGTAATGCATGAAAGAACATTTTGGTCATATTTCAGAATAATTTGTTTGATGCGCTTTCGGCCACTTAAATGTTTTAATATCATTTACATGTAAATGCGTTATATCGACTTAGGGGTATGTATAGCTTGGTAACCTTTGGTTCTCGATACTTTGATAAACGAGTCGAGCATGAAACTGTTTTATTAACTCATTGTGTAAATGATGACCATTTGGTCAAAGGGTGTTTTGGTGTCGTGGAAATCATGCATAGTTTGCAATGCTTTACATTTTGAAAATACAAATGTGTGCGTCGTTGACATTTGGTCAGCTTAGATTGCCGAACATTTTGGAAAATTGAAAACCTTTTGGTTTTGGAGAAAATGTGTATTTTGAGTATTTTCGACAAATACATTTTAAGCATTGACGTTTTGACGTTTTGTGTTCCGAGTACGAAACTTTGAGGAAAATACTTTGTGATGAAGATTTTAGAAAATTGTTGTATAAAGCTATGGTGCGTGTAATTTCTTATGTTTTGAACATTGACGCGCACCGTGGGTGCAATTCAAGATTTGAAGTCGGTAGGAATCCTTTTTGGGTGTCTACCTTTTTATTAACACTTACTTCCTCATATGTTTTGGGAAACGCATTGTTGTGTGGAAGTTCTGACCAGAACCGTTTTACTCAATTGTCGTTATAGGACCGAATGGGAAATTTTGGGAAATTAATTTAAAGAATTCCATCTTTTGGAATTTGGTCGCGAACCTTTTGATGCATGTTATTTCGTTTCAAAAAAAATTGTTATGGAAGTGTTACAAGCTTGCATGCCTACCCCAATTTGAGATTTTATGATGTTTTAGTCGATATTTTCAAATGATGGAAACAGATTGGTTTTGTCTTTAAATTTGGACCCTACACAAGTCATTTTGTGTTTTGACTGAGGTGTAATTAGGAATCGTTTCCTTGTTTTGTATAATAAACTGACGCGCGCAAAATTTGTTGGGGAACCTTGTTCCATACCATTTTATGGTCAGAAAGGAATTTTGAGTCAATTGTCGTTTGGGCTTCTTTTGAAGTACGTGTGAAAATTTGTTGCACACCGTTTAAAGTGGGCAGCTACTTTACGTGCATGTCATGAGTCAATCCATACTAGAACCATGGCGGTTCATTTTAAGAAGCTGTTTATTTCGCTTTAGCGTTTTGTTGATAAACTGAACTGCAACGAAATAATTTTCAATATGATTTTTCATATGTGGGACGAGCGTGTCCATTTTTGTGTAACTACCGAACTGATAGTAGTAGTTTTTATGCGTACGTTTAATTTGATATGAAAAATCTTTGTGTTGAAAATTTCTATGAAAAGTTTTGTTGATTGGCATATTTGTTAAAATAGTTCACTTGAAAACCTTGAACTCATTAGGACCTTGAGAAAGGTTAAGTAACCTCAATTTAAAAGTAAGTGTGTAGAACCTCGACTGTGAAGAGTTAGGCGTTCAGGCACGTGTTGTGACTATAGGCCGGATAATATCGGTAGCAAAGTCGATGTGCTTGTGGAAATTGGAGGGTTATATTTGCGATAACGGTTGTAGCAATCCTAAGATACTCAAGTGTGATGAGTAGGTTTTGTGGGGATGATTTCCTTGTCTGGTAAAGGAACCTGCCTGTCTAATGATTAATGTTGTGATGGATTCTTGGAGTCTATTAGAACTCGTTGGAATTAATCGACAGTTAATGATAGGGACAATTGGAATTGGAGATTTTGTTGATTTTGGTAGTGATTAATACTTGGATTGACTTAGAGTCTGAAACCGAAATCGGGATGTATGGAACATCTAAGGTTGGGAGACGACCGAATTTCGTATGACTAGGAGTTATTCCAGTGGTCGGAGTGTTCTCCCGGACATAAGTACAGTGTACGTGAAGGGGCTTTGTTGATAAGCAATTGTTCGAGGATTTGTCTTTATAGACTGTGTGGAGGGAATTTAGATTCCAGTTAGGAACTGATAAATTATAGTCGACATTGTGTCGGTTATCCTTGGGTTATAAGGGATGTAGATTTCGAGGACGAAATCATCCTAAGGTTGGGAGGATTGTAACACCCGTAATTTTCGGATAAGCACAATTTCGAATCAGAGTGGAATCGATCTTTTAAGAAAAATATAAAAAATAGAATTTTGGTTTAAATCTTAGATTTTATGGTCTTGTTGGATGAGGAATTCGAATACGAGTCCAACGGTTCTTTCCAGAGCGAAAACGGAGCTATAACGAATAAGTTATGGCCAAAACAGTTTCGGCACCGCGGAGCTGCTATGACCAGCGACTATGACCATGTCATTGTCGCGTGTCATTGTCGCACCAAGGGTACAACCTACGGTACACCTTGTGCGACTATGACCAGCGACTATGACCGTGTCATTGTCGCGTGTCATTGTCGCGGACGGGTACCTGGTTGCTGTCAAATACGAAATTCACACCCCAAACTTCATTTCTTCATATCTCTCTCATTTTAACTCCGATTTTGGCGATTCAAGTGTCTATGGTTCCGATTTTGAGAGCTCTTCAAGGATCTAGAAAGAGTTTTGAAGTTCATAGTAAGATTCAAGGGTGTTTGGTGGTGGTAAATCTCTCAAATCTCTTCCCTTTCTCTCCCAAATCGTTTTCCTTCCTTCCTCACAACCCTAACCGATTTTGGGGCTTTTCTTGGAGATTAATGTGTTTCTTCTCCATTTTATGCTAGTGGTTTCATTCATTGATGCAAGAACAAGTTCATCCACATCACTAGAGATTTTTGGGGTTTTCTAGGTTTTCATCAAAACCTAAGTGGTGAGTTCATCCTACTAGCTTCTATACTTTCATATGAGTTAGAAATGCTCCATTGATGATCTTCTAGTATTTTGCTTATCCAATTTTGGTTTGGATGATTTTGGAGAAGTTAGGTCAAATTGAGGTTTTGGGTATAAATGGAGATTTTGATGGTTGATGTTTGGAGAACAATTCTAAATGGTTAAATGTGGTTATTAATGGTGGGAAAATTATGGATTTAGGTTTTGAAGTTTTGGTTTGAGGATTCATGTACATCAAAGGAGTATACGTTTGGGGAAAATCTAGATTTAGCTAAATCTAGCAAAGGTGAGTTCAAGTTACTTTGCGAAAACTTTGTACATGCCAAAATGCTATTTTTCCAAGTAATTATGTGTTTTACCTGAAAATTATCAATGTTAAGTTATTTGATGAGTTTTACCTTTGAGGTATTAATTGTGGTAGATATTGTAAAACACTACTTTTGGGATTTTTGGAAAAATGAGATAGATAAACCATACATGAAAATGGGTTATTGATTTATGTAATAAATGGAGTTTATTTGTTGTGAAAATGCATTTGTGGATATTTGGAAATATGAATATAGTACATCATGAGATGTTTTGAAAATGTAAAGGTGTGAGTCCGTTGGAAATGAGGGTTTTCCCGATCTAAGGTTTTATTTCGGGTTTTCATGGATTGGAAGTAATTACAGGCAACCGGTGTGTGTTGTTATATATTTAATGTCATTTAATGACTTTCATGAACTACCTTTTGAGTTAGTTGAGCTTGTGGCTCGGTATTGGGTTTTATTAAGTCTTGGGGACATTTGTCCAGTTTTGATAGCTCAAAGTTGAGTTTTGATCATGATTTATGTTATTGGGGAATTACATGTTTTGAATGCATTTGTTTATTCATTTGGGGTCGTGTAATAATTAGACCGTGTTAGCTATGGATCCATAGGCTTTTGAGTGTCCCAAGTATAACGAGCAAGAGATCGGGATTGATTGAGCTCAGTTTAAGAGACATTAGTTTCTCTTTTGTAGCACGGAATAGGCATCGGGTTCTATGATAAGTAAGGCGTGGACCTATATGGTCGGGCGTCGTCTCATGGACAGTAAGGTGTAATTCCATATATGTGCTTAGCACGGGATAGGCATCGGGTTCCATGATAAGTAAGGCGTGGACCTATATGGTCGGGCGTCGTCTCATGGGCAGTAAGGTGTAATCCCTAATGTGCTGTCGTGGATTTGGAGTAGCCCAATGTATAGACCTGGAGTGGTTGAAGTTGGGGGCTCCCTAGTCTCGCGGGCAATAGATCTGGAGTGATTGAGCTCAGTTTACGAGAGTAATCCACGTGGGTGTTTTTATTGCATAGTAGGTGACCCACTTTTGTGTTCCGTCACGTGCAATGTATACGGGTCTCCCCCGTCACCGAAAGGTGTTGTTTTGGGTATTTGTGTTTATCCATGTTTTCGGTGACGCATCAAATTTATGAGAATTGTTTTCCATGTTACATGAGTTGTGGATTATGTTTCATCCATGTCTTGGGATGTTTTGGGAAAAGTGGCAAATATTTATGAATTCAATCGTTTTGAGAATTGAATGTTATTTCACCTTTCACGTTGATTTTGGAAATGAGTATTTTGGAAATCGTGTTATATTAAAGATTTCAATATGGGAATTGTATGAGTTGGAAAATGGATGGATTGCGTTTAAAGTAAACTTTTTGAAATCATGACTAAAACTACCACTTTCTCGATTTATGATTTTATATAGTCATGATAAAATGTTTGAACTCACTAGGCGTTAGCCTAACTTTTTTTTATTTGTCGGCATGTGCAACAGGCTCAGGTTGGGAGTAGCTTTAGCTACACTGTGAAGTGGCGGGTGCTAGTGGAGTGCACGAGAGATGATTTTGATTAAGTGATTCTTCCTCATTTATTGGGACTAGCAACTTGTGTTGTAATAAGTAACGCCCGTCTTAAGTTTTAGTTGTGGAAATTAAAAAGTCTAAATTCCGAGGTATTTTCAGGAATGAATTGTAGAGACGATTTATCTACTTTTGGTTATTTTATCGAAATTAAAGTTAGTTGCTCGTTTCATTTTACATCTTTATCATATCAACATACATAAATTAAAATAAATTAAACAAATATGTTTTTCTTTTTTTATAAATTATATCATTATAACCGTTCATCAAAACCTTCAAAATGAGCACAAATGTTATGGGTTTGAAGACCCCACTATCGAACGAATATTTTTAATTTTTTTGACTAATTAACCATATTGACCTTTAATTTTATACATTTAATATGCGATTTAAAAACGCATAAATATGAACATGAAACAAACTTATTTTTTCGAATTCTCGGTTTTAGATTCGAGATATTTCGCGCCGCATCGCGCGCGGGTACATATCTAGTAATTATATAAATGACAAGTTTACATTTATTTTATGAGAATTGATATCAAATTATTATTTAGTTGACCCTTTAGCAATAATTTTCTACTTCCAAAATACACAATTAAAAAAAACCAACTGAATTATTTATGCTTATGTACATATACCTTTTGACTATCGATCCATCAAATCATGCCGAAATAAATCAAACCAATCGATTTCATGCCTGATTTTAATCTCAAATGACTTGATACAGATTTAATGATCACATAATTGAATTATGTGATTTAGTTAGTTGCTTCCAATATCAAGATAATTTTATAAACAAAGCTCTATGTAGATCATATTGAGTTTAGGTTATTTTATTTTGCATTAATCTCGTTTATTTATTAGAATAATTCATGTTCATTATAATAATAATAATAATAATAATAATAAAAAAGTAAGTTAATCTAAAAACATAAAGTTGGATTTAATCAATATGAAAAAAATTGCTTTAAATCGGTTCAATTAAAAAAAACATAAATTGAATAAATTGATCATAATCCTAATACAACTGTTCAAAAATTTGTATTCTTGACAAGAAAATTTAACTTATATATACGTTTAAATATATAAAAATATTTTTGGCGGATTAAAAAATATTTTAATTTATTTAAAATAGAAAAATCTGCAGGAAAATATCATTAAAAAATATTTTATTTTTAGTTTTTTTTCTAACGGAAATCCGGCGGATTTTAATAATTCTTTAAAAACAACAAAAATTTTAAAATAATTTCTAAAATTTAATAATAAGTCAAATTTATTTAATTAATTAAAAATATCATATGATTTAATTTTGAAATTAAAATCCGTTAGTAACTACATTCGATTCACATAACGGTTCACAACCATACATATATGTTTGTGTTCATATAACGCACACATGTATGAGTTCACATGTATATATGTTCGATTCACATGCATACATATATGTTTATATTCATATGTATCTCACATGTACCGTTTCACCCTATAGTTGTTCACGTACATATATGTTTGTGTTCATAGATATAGGGAGTCATATTTATTGTTTCACATACATACCAAATATAATGCGGTTCACATACAACTATTTTACTGCATTGGGTAGCAGATCATATACATATACTTCATATACATATACATTGGTTCACATGTATCGGTTTACATGCACACATATATGTTTGTGTTCATATATATATATATATATATAGGTGGTTTCATTTGCAAACCACAATTAAGTTGCAAACTATGAAACCCACCTTATCACCATAGATTAAGATAATCAATGGCTTAGATTAGATTAATGTAAATATCGTAATAATGAAATTTAATAAATGAATTTTATTAACCAAAAAAATAAAAAAGGGTAGATGAGTAATTTATACAACCAGGTTAATAAAGGAGACTAGTATACATATTCAAGATACGGTCCATAGCGCCATTTCAGCAAAATATCGTTGAAACAACAGCAACCAAATCGAATTATTCTGGAGAAGGAGATCACGATCTAGCCGCAGTTCTCAGAGGGTTTTTCTTGCGATACCGATTCACAAACTTGCGGGTCACTGTCATATCCGGGTTAACGGGTCAGGACAGGACAGGAGTGATTTTTCATATAAAGTTGTCAAAGATGTTCAAGTTGTTCCAAGATTTATCGGTGAATGGGGTGATGTAATCATCACTCTAAAAGATGGAACTAAGGTTGATTTGAGAAGTGTTCCTAAGTTTAGAGAAATTGCCAACTACTGTTTATCCATGGCTGAGAAAAAATGTGGTGATGAATTGGAAGAGAGTGGTGGGGCTAAAGGGTTTTGAAATACGCACACCACCTGTTCGATCATTTGGGGCTGTGTGATTAAGGTTTGAATCTGGTTAGTGGGTGATCAAAAGAGGTATGTACATGTTCATAATTTCTAGTTTCATCAAGATTTTTGGTTATATTCTTTGTATAATCTTATGTTTACCAAGTTACTTGATGTTGAATTTTGATGGTGATTTCTTGGGTAGACCTACCTGCTTTCTGTGTAAATTTGATATTTGGTATCAAAAATTTCTAATTTGCATTTCTTGATCATGGATATGAATGGGTAAAACATGAAAATTGTAACTTTTGCACCGTAATGAAACTGATATGTGTTTATGGTGAAAGCACCGTAATGAAACTGATATAGATGGAGCAAAAAGCGAATTTATTCTGCAAAAACGAAGAAGTATAGATGGAGCAAATAGCGAATTTATTCTGCAAAAGCGAATCACGAAGAAACAGAAAAAAAACGAAGAAGTATAGATGGAGCAAAAAGCGAATTTATTCTGCAGATTATATCTAAAATTCTAAACCCAATTGAGAAAAAGATGGTGTCCAACATTGCTAATAAACCGTAAGCCACAAGGAGACAGAGATTGGTTTAGATTTAACTTTCCATAAAAATAGGGAATTCAATTAATTAATGACACAATTAAATATTAATGAAAATCGTACATGTTTCCTTAATTATTGAGATGAACTAAAAAAAGACAATATTGCCCCTTGCCATTAATTTAAAATAAAAATTCTTGGAAAAAATATGATTGGTTGGTTGAGGTTTCTAAAGTTTGCAAATTAATGGTGGTTTTCACATGATCCCTCCTCTATATATATATATATATATATATATATATATATATGTGCATATAGTGAGTCACATGTATCGTTTCACATGCGTATGACGGTTCACATACATATATGCATATGTTCATATATGTAGCAGATGATATACACATATTACATATACATTTGATTCACATGTAGCAGTTTACATGTAAATATATTCATAATTGTAGCGAATCACATATATATGTATCGTTTCACATACATACAAAGCATACATTTGGTTCATATATATTGGTTCACATACATAGAAAGTATACATTTTGGGTTTTAATAGATCGTTTTGGGGCTTTAATGGATTTATTTGACTTAACGGTATAATAATAATAATAGTATAATAAATTAATACTAATAATACAATAATAAAATACATATAATAGTTTAATAATAATAATAATAATAATATATAATAAATAATTATAGTAATAATACAATAATAAAATAAAAGAAATATAATAGTAATAATAGTATAATAATAACAATAATAATTAATAATATATAATAAAATTAAATTCTTCGGCGAATATCTGTTACCGGCGGATAAAATTCAAATTTTCAAAAAAAAATAAGAAAAATGGCCGATAAATCCGACGGAAATCCGCCGAAAAAATTGGGATTTAGGTCTCCTTTTACGGGGCAAACATACCACAAAATCAAATACCACAATAGCCGCACTTGCTCGTTCCCACCCTTTGCACCGGCGACCCCCACCGTCTAACGACCTCCATCGTCGTCGCCCGACGACCGCCATCGTCGTTCGACCGTCCCCTCCCCCCACCGACAACCTTCGACCGCCTCTCCCTCTCTTCGTCCAATTTTTGGTAAAAAAACACATTTTTTCATTTTTTTTATTTTCACCATTTCTCTATGAATGTATGTATGTATGTGAATTTGTATATGTATGTATGTAAAATTTTCTATGAATTTATGTATGTATATATTTATGTATGTATGTGATTTGTTTATGAATTTGTATATGTATGTATGTATGTGAATATATGTGTATGTATATAGTGTGAATTGTGTATGTAAAATATGTGTATGTATAAATATATAGTGTGATTGTGTATGTATTTATATATGTATGTGATCGGAATAGATTTTGACTTATGATTGTTTAAATTTTTGGAAATATGCATATGTGTAGTATGAGCTCTAATGGGTTATGTTGGGTTGTAAGTTTTGATATTTATAGATATGGAATATGTATAGACATGGATAGATATGGAATATATATATATATATATATATATATATATATAGAGAGAGAGAGAGAGAGGCTCCGTAAAATACAAACCTTACAAACCACAGTGTGCATATATGAACAACCAATGTGCATATGTGAACAATGTACATATACATATGCATATGCATACGTGCAAGAATATAAATATAATAGACATACATTCATATTGTAACAACCCACAGCCCATAACGTGCATAAGAATTAAAATATTCCAAAATGGGTTCCAATACATAACATAATATCTCAACAGAGTTACAATACTTCCAGCGGAAACAAACTTCCACAACCGAGAAACTAACTAGCTAACAAGCTAAGTTTAAGAGAGCTATAGTGCTCTAAACTCGAGTCTTCAGCCTCTACCTTCGGACCTTCACTTTGCCCTTAGAGAAAGCACCACTACCCTTCTTGCCTGAAAATGGTTTTAGTTTTGAAAGCGAGGGTTAGACCATGAGGTCTAGTGAATTCTCTCTCGAAAACAGTTTAAACAAATCTCATCTTTAAAACACGTAAACTGCCATAATATAAATAAGATAACAGTTTAAAGTAACCATCTCCACATAAGGGTATTTGCACAGTGGTCTCTACGCCATCACCTCCACGTAATGTCCACACTCGGCCCCCCCAGTAGATCCCCACGGCCCCCTAGTAGATGCCATAACCGTGTGCGCGAGAAACAAATTCAAGGCACACGGTTCACCAAGCTCCCAAGGATCCTCAATGATCCAAGGTACAACCAACCCCACTGTGCAACCCGACTCCGCATACAAGTATACCAAGCAAGGCTAGAAATCATATAGCAGTTGCATGTATCTTTGTAAAAAAACAGATTCATAGCATACGAGTATAATGTTCCCAAAACATATAGTTAATGCGAGAAATAAGGTTGAATTTATAAATAAAATCATGCTCGCATATCATACCATTATCAGCGGTAAAAATGTAATTAACATCTCAATTTAGGTAAAGAGGGTTAAGGGAACTCACCTGATCGATATGACACGCGGTTCACCTTCGAATAACCCAATTCACCTAAAAGATAATAACAACCTTCATTAAAAGTTATCCGGACAAAACTGCCGAGCATTTCTTTCCCAGACCACAGGACCCTTATCCGGACCACTTGTCCGGATCCCATCCGGACTCACTCCCGGACTCCTTATCCGGAACCCATTCCGGACTCCTCATCCGGAACTCACTTCCGGAACTCACTTCCGGACTCCGCATAATGCGACTTTTGGACTATCGTTCTGCCAAAAACCCACACTCCCCAAAACCGATTAACATAAGAGATTTAGTCAAAACCCTTGTTAGATACAAGATTAGGGTCAAATTTTCAAATTAAAACACCCATTTATCCCACCCTTTTGGCCTCTAATCGGCCCAAACTCAAAAGACTCCATTACATTCTTGAAATAGATAACTCAGACCAAAAATGGTGTTCACCAAACTATGCAACCCCAATACACCCAAATTTCTTGAATACAAAAGCATACCCAAAACAAATGATGAGAAAGGGTTGAAGTTTACCAATTGACGATTTCTTGGCGGTGATTTGCTTGCCGATTGCTTTCCTCTACTTCCTTTCTCGTTTTCCTCCTCAACCGCCAAACACAAAATACTGAAATATAATTTTTTGGAGTGACCTAGGGATTTGCTCCCCTTAAGTACCTCCCATGAATTGCCCTTTTTGGTCCCTCATGTTTTTCCCTTATTACAATATGTCCACAAGACTTCCATTTATTAAAAAAAAAACCCGATTGTTACACATATGGGATAATGCATATACGCATCTCAGATTATGCACATATGCACATAGGTTTGTAAGGTGTGCAACAAATGCAAGGTTTGCATTTGATTTGTTGCATATATATATATATATATATGGAATATGTATAGATATGGACAGATATGGAACGTGCTATATTGTATAAGTTTTTATCTTGTATAGTGCTACAAATTAATGAATGAGTTTTGATATTGTATAAGTACGAATCTATGTATGGCCACTTGGTTGTTGAATTTCTACCTAACTACACTTTATATTAGATTTGTAGCTATATCAACGAATACCGATAGATGATGGATATATAAACGAGTAAATAAGAGTGGTAAAATAAGTCATGTTTTCAATGTTGAAGTAGAACGATTTTTGGATTTTGCTTTCACCAATGAGCAATCTATTAAACCGAGTGGCACAAACCTTGTAAGAGATGTCAACTTCTTAAGTATAAAAGTAGAGAGGCGGTTCATTTAGACTTATTAAGAAAATGATTCATGCTTTCTTATATGTACACGATGAAATAACACCCTCTGTTCAACAACCACAACAGATAATGGTAGACGATGATTATAATGAGTTTGATGGTGTTCAACAAATGGTGATGGACCAAAATATTCTTGGTACATCAAGTACGTACGAGGAACATCAACCGAATCTACATGCACGACGTTTCTGTGAGATGATAGAAGCTGCGAACCAGCCTAGAGATTTTCGAAGTTTACAGGTAGCGTCAAGGTTTATGAATTGGAAGGAAGATTTCAATGTACAAGAGACAACCTACAATCGTAACATTGCAGTGGTGAAACAAATGCTACCTGATGGTGAACAATTGGTTGGTAGTTTTTACGAGACAAAGAAGATGTTGAAGTAACTTAATATTTCGAAAGAGAAGATCCATACTTTCAAAAAGCTTTGCATGCTATTCTATAAGGAATATGTCGATTATAACACTTGTCGAATGTATGCGAAGCCTCGTTACAAGACAACTGGCGGAAACAATAAGGTGGCTCAGTTGGTGTTGACGTATTTGCACGTTACACAATAATTACAATGATTGTATTTGTGTAAGAAAATAACAAAGGAGATGGCTTGACCTCGTGAACAGCAGACTCAGCCGGGAAAGATGGTACATCTGAGTGATGGGGAGACTTGGAAACATTTCAACAGGCTACATCCCGATTTTGCTCAAGGGGTCGGGAATCTTCGTCTGGGCTTATGTATAGATGGTTTCAACCCCAATAACTCGAACTCAAATTTGTGTTCACTATGGCATGTATTTCTTACAAACTACAATGCACCGCCTTGGATGTTCATCAAGGAGTCCTACGTCCACCTCGTTTTGTTGATTCCCAACAAAAAGAGTCGGACAAAACTTGGATCTACTTCTTTGGCCCTTGATCGACAAGTTGATGACGTTATTCTTAGAGGGTGTCTTTATCTATGATGCTTTTCGTAGGACGAATTTTACAATGATGGGTGTATTGTTGTGGACGGTTAGTGACTTCCCAGCTTATGCCATACTTTTTGGTTGGAGCATGCATGACACGTTAGTTTGTCCATATTGCATGGGTAATGCACGTGCATTCCAGTTACGAAGCGGAGGGAAGTCGTATTGGCTTGACAGTCACCGCAAGTTTCTACCACATAAACATGTGTTTAGGCGTGACAGGAACTAATTTCGTAAGGGACATACCATAAAACTAATCCACCCTTAGTGCCAACCGGGCAACAAAAATGGAATCAAGTTTGTAGCCTTCCTAGGGTTTATGATGCTGTTTCACACGGGTCAAGGCACTATAGAAAGCTCGTGGGTTTGGGGTAACACTTAATTGGGTAAAGAGGAACATTTTGTGGGAGTTGCCGTATTGACACACTTTGTTGATACGGCACAACCTGCATGTAATGCACAATGAGAAAGAATGTGTTTGTTAATTTGTTTCACACAATTATGGACACACCAAAATCAAAGGACAATATCAATGCAATCAGTGGCGGAGGCATGGCTTAGGTAGTGGGGTCTCTTGACCCCAGTGAAGACTAATATATTAATAAAGTGTCCTTGTAATTTTATCTTACTCAATTTATTTAACCTTAATGACCCCATTAAATTTTTTTATAACTTACTATTTGACCCTCTTGACCCACAATCTACTCTATGTAATAGTTAAGATTTTCACTTAATTTATCAGCTAAGGTTTTAGTTCATTAAAATAACATCGTATCTAACATTTTTATACGTTAAACGTGTATCGGGTAAGAGTCGTCACTCTCATTTATCGAGTAAACCTCTCGATACTTGTATCGCTCTTACTTGTCTAAAAGGTGACCCCAGTCACTAAAATTTCTGGATCCGCCACTGAATGCAAGGAAAGACAAAGAAGAATATTGCAACCGACCGGAGTTGCATATCATGGAAGAACTAAATAAATATTTAAACTGAAAGCGTCATACACTTTGAACAAAGAGCAGCTAAAAAAGGTGCGTGATTGGTTGAAGAAGTTGAAATTTCCAGACGACTATGCTTCCAACATAGGGTCATTAGTAAATAAATAAATAAATTTTCCGATGGATAAAACCGCCTGAAATCCGGCGGAAACTTCATTTATTTATTTAATTCAAATTTCATAAATGAATAGATAATTTCCGGTGGATATATTCACCGGAAGGTTGATCTTAATTACTTTATTAATTAAGTTATTTATTAAATGGAAAAAAAAACATTTCGGCGGCCTTCATCCGCCGAAAATAAGAAATCCGCCGAAAAGGAGCCGAAAAAGTTAATCATCGGCGCCTTTTATTCCGACCGCCGTATCTGCAGGAAATTCGTCGAAAAGTCGGTTTTCCTACAGATTTTTCGGCAGATTCGGCTGCCGGAAATACAAATTAAATACAAACATTTCACTTGTGAACACAATGTGAATATCCTATATTTTTATTAATTAAAGTTGTTACCTTGTGTTCATAATATGTTCACCGTGTGCACACATCGTGTGTTAATACAAGGATAGGAGATATTAGAAGAGAGAGAACAGAAAAAGATATGAAATTTCCTAAAAAAATGCACTGGTTTTTATTTAATAGATACCGATAATTGTTTCTATAATTGTCTCTTTATTAATAAAATTAATTATCTTAAATTAGTGACTTAGGATGTATCTTACCTATTTTGAAGTTCTCAAATGATTAAGCCCCTAATTCGGTTACCATATTTAATGAATTTAATCATCTTCTTTAAAAATCCCATTCTTTTGAAACCAAAAGTGACAATAACATATATATGATGTTTAATTTTTTTTCTATTGAATATGATATTGATTTTTGGTTCATATATGAACCAAATATATGAAACAACTTGTTGTACCTTTGAATAAAGAGGTTTTATATACATAAAACATTTGATTGCACCAGTAAATAGATGGTATGTAGATGGAGACAAGATGCAGAGGGGAATTGGGATTCCGGTTGTCTCGTGAGGGAGCAATTGAGAGTGGTTGATCTTGAATGGTGGTTAATGGTGCTGCTCGGTTTTTAAATAGTGGTGTTGCTCTTGTTTTGGCGATAAGAAGAAGAGGATGGGAGAGAGAATAAATAATTGTGGAATATTCATGTAATTAATTAATGATTAGAATTAAAATTACAATTCGAAATATTTAAAAATTATTTCAGTATTATCTTTTCTTTGATTTTTCATCATTTAAAATTCGAGATTCCCCTTCCCCAACTTCCATACTTTTCCTAATAACTA
Organism: Saussurea involucrata; assembly: GCA_033807775.1. Lineage (NCBI taxonomy): Eukaryota > Viridiplantae > Streptophyta > Magnoliopsida > Asterales > Asteraceae > Saussurea > Saussurea involucrata. Next base: position 166,495,723 of record CM066320.1, read on the forward strand.
TTGATAATGCCTCTGGCGTGTAGCTCAGTTGGTAAAGGAGTGAGGTGACTTTGCCCAATGCAATACATAACAGGTTTTGGGATCGATCCCAGACCCCTCCACTAGCCTCAGCCGCTAAGTGAGCCAAAAATTGTCTCCTCACATTGGTGTCCTTGAAGGCAGGTTTCGTGTGGGGCCGGTTAGGGTTGCCGGTAATCAACTATTGCCCAACTTTTCATGACAAATTACAATTACGATTGTAAGCTTTATTCACAATTCTCAGATAAATCTTCCAATGGCCATAAATGTATATAGAGTAAATTACATAAATCGTCCATGATGTTTGGTCACTTTTTGGATATAGTCCATATTTCCAAAAAATTACACTGAGCGTCCCTAAGGTTTGACAAACCGCACGGAATTGGTCCCTCCCTCTAACGCCGTTTCTTTTTCAGCCGTTAAGTTGATCACGTGAGTGGCATGTGAGGGGTAAAATAGTCATTTTACTGTTCATCATCTCCTAAAAGTGACCACCACCACCACCACCACCACCACCACCACCACCACCACCACCACCACCATCACCCCATCACCACCACCATCATCAACCCATCACCACCACCACCATCAACCCATCACCACCACCATCAACCACCACCACCATCATCAACCCATCACCACCACCACCACCATCACCCCATCACCACCACCACCATCAACCCATCACCACCACCACCACAACCACCACCACCATCATCAACCCATCACCACCACCACCATCAACCTATCACCACCACCACCACCACCACCACCATCAACATTTTCCGGCTAAACTCGTTTTTCCGGCTAAACTAGTTTTTCCGGCGAGCTCTTCCAACACACCGTACTTAATAAAATATTGATGGAAATCCATTATGGATGTTGCTTCTCGATCAAAATATCAAAATAAATCAATTTGAGATGAAATCCGGTGAAGATGTTGATTTCCGACGAAGTCCGGTTTTCCGGCGAGTGCTCCGGCGATGCTGAAACATGCAGATTTCTCAACCAAAATCGAAACTGAAAATTTCTTTCTTTTCCAAATGCAAAAACAAGAAGGTTTGGAATGGTTTTATGAATTAAAACACATCCAAATGTCAAAACCCATTAAACTTTTCTTTCTGTCTGTGTGTATGTATATGTATGTATATATATATATATATATATATATATATATATATATATATTTCTTTCTGTGTGTATGTATATGTATATATATATTGTATCTGTGTGTGTATATATAAAGAAAGAAAGAAGAAAGAAATATGATGGTTGTGGGTTGACGATGGTGGTGATGGGTTGATGGTGGTGGTGGTGGGTTGATGATGGTGGTGGTGATGGGTTCATGATGGTGGTGGTGATGATGGGTTGATGATGGTGGTGGTGGTGGTCACTTTTAGGAGATGATGAACAGTAAAATGACTATTTTACCCCTCACATGTCACTCACGTGATCAACTTAACGGCTGAAAAAGAAACGGCGTTAGAGGGAGGGACCAATTCCGTGCGGTTTGTCAAACCTTAGGGACGCTCAGTGTAATTTTTTGGAAATAGGGACTATATCCAAAAAGTGACCAAACATCAGGGACGATTTATGTAATTTACTCATGTATATATAAATAAGAGTAAACTACACTTTTGGTCCATATGGTTTAGTGATTATAACACATTTGGTCCCTATAGTTTAAAAATTACACTTTAGCCACTACAGTTTGCATTTCGGTCCGGATTTGGTCCCTCGTCGTTAAGTCCGTTAAAAAATCTCGTTAGATGAGGGGTATTTTCGTCTTTTTCACTTTTACTCTATTTTTCTTTAATAAATAAACTGTAGGGACTAAATGTGTTATACAATAATTTTATTTTTTTCTTATTGAATCTTCATCTTCCCCAATGAATAATAAGAACACCATGATGAACACCAAATCCAATCTCAAAAACACTAAGCAAATCCAAAATTCAAATCCAAATCTGATTCAACATCAAAATCTTTTTGACATTTTTCTTCCATTATTCATTTTTTCCCAAGCAAAAAGTACTTTGGTTCATACTACCAAATCAAACATATTTACAGATCTGAAACACACCCAGAAACAAAAAAAAAGTAAAAATAAGAAGAAAACTGAAATGTGTAGATCTGAAACCCATATCACGATCTGATAACTTGCCAGAAAGAAATGTGAAAGAGAAAATGCTAAGAAAACCCAGATCACAAAAAGCCCTAAACCCCCAAATTTTGAACTAAAGGTCTCAACTTTCACAGAAGATCTATACATACACACACACATATCTATACATATAATAAATAAGTAACTAGCATGCCACGTGTCGTCTTCTGGTGAGTCGACTTCAGTATTTTCCCGCCTAAACATGTATCTGGACGCAGTTTACATTATAAGTTCATTTAGCACACCACATTCACTCCTCCTTAAATCTCTCCTTAATTCAACTTTTTTAATATATACGTTACATTTACTACCCTTATAATTAGGTATGTAGTTTACTTTTAATCTCTTACTTTTTTATTTTTAATTTTAGACTCTTATCATATTAACATAAATAATGTATATGAATTAAAATGTATTAAAAATATTTTTATTTTTTACAAATTATACCATTGTAATTGCTTCGTCAATACCTTCGAAATGAATCTAATATTAAATATTTTTGGATTTATATATATTATTAAATATCATAAATATATACGAATTAATGTGTCGTGATTAGTATGGGATTTGTTGAAATTAGTATGTGATTTAATACAAATAATCATTAAATTGTCGTGATTTTCTTTTTGCAATTTCATATTAATTTTTACTTCAAAGTCGAATTCCTTCGACGAATTACAATTCTATCAAATTTCATTTTGTCAATGAAACACCCTTAGAATTATCATAAAAGATTTAATTACTTGGAAAAAAAATATACTTATCAACTGACTTTTGGATTATGAGTTCGAACCTTTTTCAAAAATATAAATATGCAAATATTTTAGTATAGCATATTTAATTATTTATACTTTCTTAATCATGATTATATTATTTTCTCTAATTTTAATTGAACTACATAATATCAGTTATCAACAGATAGTTAGTTAATGATATTTTCAAAGTCAAATTGTTATGCTTCCCATCAATTCATTTTAAATTAATCTTTCGTAATAGTTGATAAGTTTTCTGGCATAATTTAATTTTTTTAAATTACCCCGTGTAACACACGGTTCGAACCTAGTATATATATATATATATATATATATATATATATTGGTTCTCACAGTTCTCACATATATATATAAGAACTAATATATATATATTAAATGATTGGTTGAGATTGATTCTTACAGTTCTCACAAACTAATTAGTTCTCATTTGATTAAGCCCCTATATATATATATATATATATATATATGGTTCTTGGTTTTTGGTTTTTGGTTTTTGGTTCTTGGTTCTTGGTTCTTGGTTCTTTGTTCTTTGTTCTCTCAACGATCTGATCGGCAATATCCTCTGAAACGCAAAAAGTAAAATAAAAAACTGAAATCTCGATTAGGTTGTTTACGATTTTTATGTTCATAAACTTACGTTGCATAAGGATATGAGCTCGTTCAATCGATAAAGCCGATCAACTTCCATCTCCAAAACCTTCTGAATCTGGCCTCTGTGATCCAGATCCTTCATCTTCATCTCCATCATTACTTCTCTCTCTCTTAACATCTTCTCCGTTTTCTCTCTATCTGACCTCAATCTCCCCATTTTTATTCGTATGACGCTCAGTTCTTCAGCCAACGAGACTTCAAATTGCTCGATTTGTACAGCATCGATGCATATTGAAGAGCGATTAAGGTCCAGATTAGAATTGAGATTTCGTTTCTCATTCTGATTTGGATTCTCCTTGTTTTTTATTTTACTTTTTGGTTCTTGGTTCTTGGTTCTTTGTTTCTTTTTACCCATTTCAACAATTAAAGTACTTTTGGTCCTTGTTCTTGAGTATTGTTGAAGAAGCAGATAAGGATGTTGAAACAGATTTGGATTTGAATTTAGAATTTGCTAAATGTTTTTGAGATTGGATTTGGTATTTGGTGTTCATCATGGTGTTCTTGATAATTTATTTTGGGAAAATGAATATTCAAGAAAAATATATAATTATGGTGCAACACATTTAGTCCTCTACAATTTATTTAATAAAGAAAAATAAAGTAAAAGTTAAAAAGACGAAATTACCCCTCATCTAACGAGATTTTTTAACGGACTTAACGACGAGGGACCAAATTCGGACCGAAATGCAAACTGTAGTGGCTAAAGTGTAATTTTTAAACTGTAGGGACCAAATGTTAAAATCACTAAACCACAGGGACCAAAAGTGTAGTTTACTCTATAAATAATTAGAAGGCTACTCGCGCAATCCAGCGCGATATATCTCGATTTTAATGTTCTATTTTTTTTTACGTTGTCGATTTTATAAAACGGTTTTGTGTGGTTTTGAGAAAACGGCTATGTTTTTTTATAAATTTGTTAAGAATGACACTTTTTAAGGAGTTCATGATTTGAGGATTTGAGAGGGGTTAGAGATAAGGATTAATTAAATAATTAATAAGAGTCCACGATTTAAGGATTTGAAGGTTGTTACAGATAACGATTAATTAAGTAATTAGCATTAAAAGTGGTACATAGAGATTCGTTAGTTGTTTTTAAGAGATTTTAAGTAATTAACATTAAATAGCAGTACATAAAGCTTTATGGATTGTTTTTAATAGTTTTTCTTAAATGTTTTATAATATAGTATAGATACCATTCGAATCCAAATTAATTTTATCATCCCCTTATTTTTATTCATCTTACTAACGCCTTGTAGTTTTATGATATTTAATTCTTACAACATATTCATAATTCATTAATTTCTTGATGCTTAATTTATTCGTGCAACGCTTTTAAAATAACTAAATAGTGCAAATTGATGTTTTTTATAATTTTATTTTAAAGTGAAATTGATGTTTTTTATAATTTTATTTTAAAGTGAAATTGATGTTTTTTATAATTTTATTTTAAAGTTAGACAATTATTTTATGATAGAAAAGATTCAAAAAAGCTTGGAGTGGTATTAAGATGTCACTTGTCCATTTAGGATATAAAACAAAACATAAAAGAACCAACAAAATGGCCCTTAAATTTTTTGGAAAGTATCAACAAATCCCATATGGGTTACGAAACTAGCAAAATGACCCCTACACAGGAACCCTACTTAAGCCAATAGCAAAACATATCAAGAGGCATCATTTTGAGGCCAACTTAAGTTGAGAATCTTAAGGGAAACAAAATCTCTACTCATTGACTAGAGAAAATGTTGCATATTTCATATCACAAAGATCTTACTTTCGAGTAGGATTTAAGAAGCATAATGTCACGTCTGGTTAGGAGGTTCTTCGAAAATCTGGAACATTTCACGTCAATCAAGAAGATGGAATAGTCTCAGAGGAGATTGAAGAAGAGTCAAACAAGGATCAAGAGGATCAAAGTATACTCTAGAAGGATCCATACCTTTCAAGAGATTATGTAACTAGAACTTTCCTTGTAATAGTTTTATAAAGTAGTAAAATAGATATAGTCTTTCATTTGTAAAACACACTATGTTGGGTTTCAACGAGATAACAAGAACGTAGCGGGAAACATATATATAAAAATTCATGCATATATACAAAGTAACCGTGAAACCCTATTAAACCTAGATCCAAAGCAAATGTAAATAGTCGCAAAAACAACCATAAGGGGTTTGAAGAATATTACCTCAATTGATATGACCGGAATCTAAAGAACGAGAGATCAAGGTAGACCTCCTCTAGCAATATCCACACGTGAGAATGTTTCAATCCTGAACCGGTTACTTGCCCGATGAAACATAAATTACACAAGAGAAAATTCGACTTTTCTCGTGTATGTGTGTGCGTGTTCGACGCCAAGAGAGGAGAGGGAGGGGGAGGCAAATGTTTACTTTCTTAACCCTAAACCTAATCATAGATAAATAAATAATTATTGGACTTCAAGTAAATCATTACTTTAAAGCCTAATTAATTTTTAACTTAATAATTAATTCTCTTCGTTAAGCCGAAATTACGTAATTATCATAATTACATACAACTTTTATAATTATTACTCTAGAAGAGTAATAATGATCTTTTATTCATCACAACATGTAATATAATCTTAAATGCTTCATGATCAAGTTCTCGACATACATACTCTATACGTGCGACCCTCATAGATTCATTTAACCTCAACAGTGTTTATATGTGACGTGGACATACTGAAACCTACACACCACACGCTTTATATTTTCACATCTTAAGTGATAGAATCATAGAGTTCTCATAATGTCCTTAGAGTCTTGTTTTTTCGTCTTATTCAGTATTTTCACAAGTTTAACTGCGTAAGCTTGTGAAGACAACTCTGTGACATATACTATATATTTATTATTAAGGGAAAAGTTCTAGAAACCCAAAGGAACTATCACATTTGAATGATTAAGTCTCTAAACAATTTTTTTGAATTAAAAAATCATTAAACTTTTTATTTTAAAACTCCCTAAACTAGTTTTTTGAATGAAAAAACCATTAGAAGTTTTCACTTTGAATGAAAAAACCATTAAAGTTTCTCATTATAAATGATTAAGTCCTTATTTTTTTAATAAATAAATCATCGAACTTTCATAATTGGTTACTTGGATCATTTTAACAAAGAAAAAGTTACATGTAATCAACTAGGAAGATTTTAAAATAAAAAGAATCTAAATCAATTTTACCGTTCCCAAACTTTACGCCATTCAAACCCCTTGCAAACAACGGTATCCTCCCCCTCGGCACTCATCGTCGCCCTATCGTTGTCCGTTCTCCATATTATCTATCAAGTTGTTGACTTCGGTGTTTGCGTGGGGTTTGAATGGGTTTGGGAATGGTAAAATTGATTTAGGTTTTTTTTACTTTAAAACATTTTTAGTCAGTTACAGATAATTTTTAAAGTTCGATGATTTATATTTTTAAGAAAAATGTCAAGGGACTTGATCCTTTAAAATGAGTAAGTTTAATGATTTTTTCATCCAAAAAATAGCTTAGGGACTTAATCCTTAAAAATAAAAAAGTTTAATGGTTTTTTCGTTCAAAAAATAGTTTGATGACTTAATCATTCAAAATAGGATAGTTCCTTGGGTTATTCAGAACTTTTTCCTATTATTAAATATATTATTTATAAATAATTAGATTTAATGACGTTTCGATATAAAAATAGTATTTTGGTATTTCTTCTTATATATTTCTAACTTGTTTTACCTTTTTACATAAAAAATAGGGAGAATCGAAAGTATCAGACAATTACATATGATATTATTAACATATAAAATTTTGATATTCGATAAAAGCACAATTGTGGAAATATATGACATTTAAACATGGATCGTTTTAGATCGAGTGTGATGTTTGACAATTTGATTTAAAACTATCTCACAAGAACGTAGCGGAAAACATATATATAAAAATTCATGCATATATACAAAGTAACCGTGAAACCCTATTAAACCTAGATCCAAAGCAAATGTAAATAGTCGCAAAAACAACCATAATGGGTTTGAAGAATATTACCTCAATTGATATGATCGGAATCTAAAGAACGAGAGATCAAGGTAGACCTACTCTAGCAATATCCACATGTAAGAATGTTTCAATCCTGAACCGGTTACTTGCCCGATGAAACATAAATTACACAAGAGAAAATTTGACTTTTCTCGTGTATGTGTGTGCGTGTTCGACGCCAAGAGAGGAGAGGGAGGGGGAGGCAAATGTTTACTTTCTTAACCCTAAACCTAATCATAGATAAATAAATAATTATTGGACTTCAAGTAAATCATTACTTTAAAGCCTAATTAATTTTTAACTTAATAATTAATTCTCTTCGTTAAGCTGAAATTACGTAATTATCATAATTACATACAACTTTTATAATTATTACTCTAGAAGAGTAATAATGATCTTTTATTCATCACAACATGTAATATAATCTTATATGCTTCATGATCAAGTTCTCGACATACATACTCTATACTGATAACGCCACTTTTTGGCGTTATTTTCGGTTCTCAAACCAATGAGATTGGCTTGTGTTCAAGTAAAAAAGCGTATATTTTACGGTTTATCTAGGGAATTATACAGGTTATCTAAGAGGCGGCAATCATCGAGAAAAGAAGCTAAAAAGAGCCCAAAAAGAGCCAAAACGAAGCCTAACGGAAGCCCAAAAGTCAAGCCCAAGACCCGCGACCTAACCAGGACCCGAACCGCGAACCAGACGACGACCCACGCTGCAAAAACCATACGCGCGACTTAGCCCGCGATTTGCAAGTCGCGTGGCAAGTCGCGTAACCCACTGTTTCGCGAAAATCAGTATTTTATTTCGGGTTTTAGGTCACTTTTCGGGGGGATTCAGACGGCAGACGATCGGGAGCAGCGGATGGGCGATTTTGGGCGATTTTTCGGAGTCCTCGAAGCCACGTTAGAGAGCCGATCAAGGAGACATTCATCACTTTTATTACGATTTCATCTTTCACGATTAATCATGTTTACATACACTTTTGCATCTTTTTCTCTTGTGTTTGAATCCACCACCGACATGAACTAACCGGTTCGTGTTGGGGGTTGGAATGAATTCGGTTTGTAAGCATGTGACGAATTGAATTGAACTTTTATCAGTTTTCCCTAATTAATGGAGTATGTGATTTTGTTCTTAATGCTTTTGTGAATTTGGCCAATTTACAATTGATTTGTTGTTAGTAACTGGGTTCGGGAGAATTAATTGCTATTTAGAATTAGGAATTGCATACCTAGAGTCTGAAAGGTGATAGAGATATACCGAGTAAGCTTTAGTCCCAATTAAACCGTTAGGTTGATGTCGAGAGATAAAATCTAGCCAATTTAAATTTAAATCGTGTACTTAATGTGTTTTGGAATCCATAGGTGAGATCGAGAGATTGAACTTATCCTTTTCAAAATAAAACCTGTTGTTGTTCGAAAGAGAACGACGGTGATCTTAAAAGATTTGGGAATCATTAAGGGGATTAACTGGTAACTGTTTTGAGTCAATTGTTTGCATGTGTAGAACCTGAGGATTTCCAACCCTCAACTTTTCTATCTATCAAAGTTTCCAAAGTTGTTTCTGTTTTGTCTTGTGTTTGATTTGTTTACTTTAGTTGCTAGTATTTAGTTTAAAACCAACCATCTCTCAATTCGACAGTTCAGTTAATAGCGATTATAGTAATTGTGATACTTAGTTCCTAGTTCCCCGTGATTCGATACTCGTACTTCTCTAAGTACTATTACTTGACTTCGACCCGTACACTTGCGGTGAGATCTCGGGGTGCAAAAACCTCGTGTCAAGTTTTTGGCGCCGTTGCCGGGGAACTAGTTGCAACTAATAGCACTACCAGCTATACGCGCTAGTAGATTGAGCATTTTTATTTTTGTTATTTTACCTTATCACTTTCAGTTTTTGGATTACTGACTTTGCTTTCTTTCGTTTCACGTACCACTTGGTTTATGCCAAGGACGACCCGAGGGAAAGAGATTGAAGAATTCGATCCGGAGATTGAAAGAACCGCTCGTCGCCTACGTCAAGAGACCAAAGCTAAGCGACAATTACAAATGGGTGACGAGAGACCTGTCAACGAGAGACCACCGCGCAACGATCCTCCACCTTCTCCCGGAAGAGTTCTGATGCGGTCATTTGCCGATCCTAATGTGGCAGCCGCACGGATAGGCATCCAACCGCCCGCCACTGCAGCGAACTACTTTGAGATAAAGCCGAGCACCATCGTAATGGTGCAACAAAACCAATATGGAGGAGCACCGACCGAAGATCCTCATGCACACCTCCGTGCATTCGAGAGCATTTGCAGCACCTTCAAAATTAATGGGATGGAGGAGAACGCAATCAAACTAAGGTTATTCAGCTTTTCATTAAAGGGTCGAGCTGAAATTTGGATAGAAGGTTTACCGTCAGATCAGATCACTATCTGGGCACAATTGAAAGCCGCATTTCTTCAAAAATTCTTTCCACCGGGAAGAACTGCTCAATTGATGGCCGATATCACCCACTTCGCTCAGTGGGAACAAGAGACTTAATACGAGGCATGGGAGAGATACAAGGATATGTTGAAGAAATGTTCTCACCACGGGTTGCACGGATGGGTCATAATCCAGACATTCTATAGTGGGCTTCACCTGCAGTTTAAAAACGATATCACTGCCGCATCGGGTGGAGCATTGATGGATAAAACCTATGAAGAAGCATGCGAGCTGATCGAGAACTTGGCCGAACACAGTTTCTCCACTCCACGATCAGCCGTTAGACGAGTCGCTAGTGCCCAATAGACGGACGAGCTGAAAGAGATAAAGGCTCAATTAGCCATGATCACGAACCATCTGAAAGGAGGCAATTCACAAGATCCCGAGCAAGTTCAATTCCTCCAAAACCGGAATCATCAGCCGAGGAACGACCCGTTCTCCAACACGTATAACGAAGGGTGGAAAAAGCACCCAAATTTCTCGTGGAGTCAACCCGGTCAACAGCCAGGTAATTTTTCTAACTCTTCAAATTCTTCCAATACTAATAATTCTTATCGTCCCCCAGGTTTCAACCAAAGGAACGAAGGACCATCCGGAAGAGAAGAAGTCGGGCTTAGAGGAAATGATGATGAAGTTCATGACCAAGATGGACAGCACGGTCGGAGAGTTAGCGAACACGGTCAATACAGTCAAATCCGCAACCGATCAGAATACGGCTTCGATCAAGATTCTCGAGAGGCAAGTGGGGCAGATTTCTGAAGCCTTACAAAACCGACCTCTCGGTACATTTCCAAGTCAACCCAAAAAGACTAACCGGGAACATTGCAACGCCATTTACCTAAGAAATGGCAAGGAGCTGAATGGGGAGCCGACAAGAGAGACCGATCCAAAGGAGAAAGAGGTCGAGATCATAGACATAATTGAGCTAGAGACTGAAGAAGAGGTAGTGATTGAAGAAGGGAAACCGAAGGAGAAAGAGGTGTCACCACCGACCAAGCCGGCAGTACCGAGCGTGCCATATCCGAGCAGACTGAGAAATAAAAAGGATTATGTTAATTTTTCGAAATTTATTGATGTTTTTAAAAAGTTAACCATTAACATCCCTTTTACAGATGCGTTGGCACAAATGCCCTCCTACATGAAGTTCATGAAAGAGATCCTGTCAAAGAAAAGGGCACTTGATCACCAGGCCACCGTTGCACTCACTGAAGAGTGCAGCGCGATTTTCCAAAATAAGCTTCCCCCGAAGCTTAAAGATCCAGGGAGTTTTTCTATCCCTATTCAGATTGGGGAGTTTACTTTTAATAAAGTTTTATGTGATTTAGGGGCAAGTATTAACCTGATGCCCCTTTCTATTTTCAGGAAACTTGGATTGGGCGAGGTGAGTCCAACGTTCATGACGCTCAAGCTTGCTGATCGATCAATAAGATACCCGTACGGCGTGATTGAGGACGTACTCATCAAGGTCGGTAAGTTCTATTTCCCCGTCGACTTCGTGGTCATTGACATAGACGAAGATGAAGAGGTCCCGTTGATATTGGGACGATCCTTCCTGGCTACGAGTAGAACACTGATAGACATGGATGAAGGAGAGATTACCTTCAGAGTTGGTGGCGAGAAGGTCATCTTCAAAATGTTCGAGAAGGAGCGAGGTCAAGTAGAGAGTGAAAGGTGTAGATCTGAAGATGGTAAAGGCAAGTCAAATGAAGAAGTGTTGATCCAAACCCTCAGTGATTTGATAATGACCCTCTCTTAAATACTTAGTGAAAATTGTAAGTAAACAATATGTATCAGAGTTTCACTATCGCTGATAAGTACTAAGATCTTACAGTACCGCTGATAGGAACTCTCGCTCTTTAAATTAAACATTCAGCGAACACTGTTCACCATAATGCTCTGAGTCTGTTCAGTCCTTATGGTGATCGCTGATAAGTTAGTTGTTTACTTATGATCCCTGAAGACAAGTTTCACGTCAACAAAGGTTCTACGCTGAAGTCGAAGATCAAGCTCAAGAACCAGCGACAAGTCTACTAATGAACTGATGCGGATCAGCGAAGACTTAGATTTGTCCACTCAACGTGAAGTATCAAGTACAAGACTTCAGCTATCGCTGAACTTTATCATCTGCTGAATAGTAAATGATAATCGCTGAATCAACGAAAGCTGATCATGAAGTCCTCCGTACAAAGTACTTTTGTCTTAACCTCCCTTGTACGCCGCCGTACGAAATGTCAGAAAAGAACCTCCGAAAATATGAAATCGTACAAACACTCTGATACTACACTGTTCATCTTTACGGCTATTAAGGTTGTCAACCAAGGTCAATGACATGCAACCAACCAGCTGATGACACGTGTAAAGTGTATACTGACTTGCATTAAATGCATGCAGTATATAAAGAGATGAACTCACTTCTTTTGAAGTAACTTGCTAACTCTGGACAAGTTCAAATCTCTCTCAAGATAGGTTTTTATTAGTAATCTCCATATCTTTCTTAGTGCAAGAAATCTTAGTGTTCCAACTTGTTTAGATTTAGGTTTATCCTTAATCTTGTTTCCGCAACAAGCTGTAAATTGTTAATGATTTATCAATAAACAATTTAGAAAAGTAAAATAGTGTGTTTGTATTCAACCCCCCCCCCCCCCCCCTTCTACAAACTTGTATAGGCCTTTCGGGACCAACAAGTGGTATCAGAGCGGATTTGTTTAATCTCATAAACAAGATCTAATCTAAGATATCTCTCTTCCTTGCTATTATCAGAAAATGGCCTCCCACACAAACACAAATTATATAGACAATGGTTCTCTTGCAAAACCCCCTAGATTTTCCAGAGACAACTTCAACTTATGGAAAAATAGGATGATGCTCTTCTTAGAAGGTGTAGACCCTACTATGACCTACTATCTTGAAAACGGCCCACACATCCCTGTAACTATTGATCCTTTAGTTCCAGCCACTGCAACTAGAGCTGCTATTCCTGAAAGGCTGATTCCAAAGGAAATACAAATGTGGACCGATGAAGATAAGAAGAAAGTGGCTATAGATACAAAAGCCAGATCCATACTATCCATGGCCCTTCCTGACGAAGTCTACCATTCCGTCATGAACCTGAAATCATCAAAAGCCATGTGGGACACAATATGTGTTCAGTATGAAGGAACGTCTGAAGTCCAGGATTCAAGAAAGATCAACCTGGTAAGACAATACGAAAGCTTCATTTCTGGTAAGAATGAAACTCTCTCTGAAGTTCATCAACGTTTTAATTGCTTAATTATAGATCTAAAAACGGTTGGTAAGGAATATTCTAACTTTGAAGTGCTGACAAAGTTTCTAGAATGTTTACCTGAAAGCTGGGACAATTATTCCATGTGTCTCAAGCTGTCAAAGGATCTAAGATCAATGACCCTTGCTACCTTATATGGCACATTGCTGAATCATGAGCAATCTAGCCATCTTAAGAAGAATCTTGTAAAAGATTCCAAAAGCACCCCTGTTGCTTTAATCTCAGAGGAACCTTCTACTCAGCGACCCTCAGTCACTATCACTGAGTTAGAAAGTAACTCTGAAAGGTCATCAGATTCTGATTCTTCAGATGATGATGAATCCTTGGCTCTCCTAACTAAAAAGTTCAGGAGATTCGCCAAGAAGAAAATGTTTAGAAAGAACAAAACTCTTTCCATAGCTGACAAGCCTAAGTCATCAGCTTTTGTTGATAAGGCTACTGCTACTTGTTTCAACTGCGAAAAGACAGGTCATTTCGCTAACGAGTGCAGGTCAAAGAAAATCATGAGACCTTCAGCTTTTACAAAGAAATCCTTTGTTCCAAGGAATAAAGATGAAAAATACTCAAAGCTGAAGGAGAAGTATGCAAAGCTGAAAAGCTTTAAGAAGAAAGGAAAAGGCCTGATGGCTGACTATGATTGGGCTGCTTCTGATGAAGAAGCCTCATCATCTGATTCTGAAGATGATGAAGCAAATCAATGTCTCATGGCAAAGATTGAAGAAGATGAAGAAAGTTCAGACATTCCCTCCACTTCAACATCTGCCATTCAGGTATCACCTTCCTTCTTTACCAATATTGCAAATATTGATGAAGCTGATAGTCTCCGTAAAATCGATCTACTGACTAGAAGTTTATACGAAGCCATGAACGGCAAAGCTGTGGTTGAAAACCAAAATCTTGATCTCGCTGAAAAGCTTAAAAACTGCCACCTTCAAATAGAAAAGCTTTCTAAAATTGAAGATGATTTTAAAGATCAAGTCTATTTAAATCAGCTAGTCAAAATCGAACGAGCAGAAGCTATCGCTGCATTAAAAGCCGAACAAGCTACTGTTGAAGGATGGTGTAATTCTTCAACAAAGATCATTGAGATAATTAAGGCTCAGATTCCTCTGAGTGATAAACGTGGTCTGGGTTATAAATATGATACTCCAAAACCAACCACTGAACGTTCAATGCTTAAATTTGGAACGTTCGTATCCTCAGTAGCTGACACTTCATCATCTCAGTACTCCTCGTCGGTTACACCAATCCCTGAGGAAACTCCTACCTCCTCAAAAGGCAAGGAGAAAATGGTTTATTCAAAACCTACCTCTGTCTTTAAAGACAAAGGTAAAGGAATTGTTATTTACCAGAATCCTCAGAAGGGTATCGTAGTACCAAAACTGAATGCCTCTAAAGCTTCAGTGGCTCATCCCTCTGGATCAAGGAAGCAGATATCTGGACTTATTCAGCGATCTACTCCTAGACTCAGATTGGATGTCCTTGGTAAGAAATCTGAAGAACTGAATGTTCATCTCATTTCTAAAGCCAATAGTTTACTTGGTGCTGGCACTTCTAATTCCAAATTAAAAGCTCAGCACTCAAGTGGTCCTAGAACTAATTTTAGTTATAGGAAATGTTATCACTGTGGACTTACCGATCATATTGCAAGTAAGTGCCCCACAGCCACCAAAGCTGATAAGATAGCTAAGGTGAAGATAGCACCCAAGAAGACCAAACCAGTTGCAATTCAGGTCAAGGTGACTCCTACCGCTGAGGTCAAGAAATTGACCAAAGTGAAGAAAGACAAAGTTGAATCTTCAAATGCTGCAAAGACTGCTGAACCCATTCCAACTTCTTCCACTGACAAACGCGTATACATGGTGAAGTGGGTACCCAAGCAAAACTAATCTTCCTTTGTATTGCAGGTTAAGAAGGGTATCTGGTATCTCGATAGCGGATGCTCTAGACACATGACTGGAAAGAAAAGCCTGCTCGTTGAATACAAGGAAGAGAAGGGTCCCTCTGTGACTTTCGGTGGAAATGGAAAAGGACACACCCGAGGGTATGGTGTACTTTCAAATGGTACAACATCCTTCAGAAGAGTCGCATGTGTTGAAGGGCTGAAGCATAATCTTCTAAGCATCAGTCAGCTTTGCGACATGGATAACAAAGTGATTTTCACTAAGGAATCCTGCTTTGTCTCTGACAAAAAGGAGAAGATAGCTCTCAGCGGTTATCGTTTGGAAAATGTTTACGTTTTAAACATAGACTCAACAACCACTGAGAACTCCTGTTTCTTCTCAAAAGCATCTTCTGATGTTAACTGGCTGTGGCACAAAAGGCTCTCACATCTCAACTTCAAGACACTGAATACTCTTTCATCCAAAGAGTTAGTCACTGGTCTACCTCAACATTCATACGCCAAAGAGTCTTTATGTTCAACGTGTGAAAAAGGGAAGCAGACCAAGGCAAGCTTTAAGTCAAAGCAAGTTTCCTCAGTGTCATCTCCTCTACAACTACTCCATATGGATTTGTTTGGCCCCGTTAACAAACAATCCATCACTGGAAAGAAATATACGCTGGTCATAGTTGATGAATTCTCTCGTTACACATGGGTAATGTTTCTCCGTTCTAATAGTGACACCCCTGAAGAACTCATCACCTTTGTTCGGAAGATGGAAACTATGAACAATATGATTGTTCGCTCAATAAGGAGTGAATGAGTGATCATGGAACTGAATTCAAAAACAGTTCTCTTGATTCCTTCCTTGAGAGCAAGGGTATTTCTCATAAATTTTCGTCAGTGAGAACACCACAACAAAATGGAGTCGCTGAAAGAAGAAATAGAACAATTATTGAAGCTGCACGTTCAATGCTCAGCGATTCTCACCTGCCTACTCAGTTTTGGGCAAAAGCTGTCAACACTGCTTGTTTTACGCAAAACAGGTCGCTGATAGTTAAAAGATTCAAAAAGACAGCCTATGAACGTTTTTATGGGAGAAAGCCTTCAATCAGCTTTCTTCACATCTTTGGATGTCAGTGTTTCATACTGAACAACAGAGATGCCCTTGGAAAGTTTGATCCTAAGGCTGATGATGGAATCTTTCTTTGATACTCCTCAGTTTCCAAAGCCTTCAGAGTCTTCAACCGAAGAAGACAAACTGTAGAAGAAACTATTCACGTCACGTTTGACGAATCCCGTTCAGCGAATTCTAAACCGAACGCTGATACAGAAGAACTGAATCAATGGATGTTTTCTCATCTTGGTGATTCAGAAGATATTCCCACTCCTCATGCTCACATCGTAGAAAATGATGGTCCTTCTATCATTCCAAATATGCAAAATAGTGAAGCTGAAACATCTTGGGTCTCAGCTGTTCCTATAAACACTATACCTGCAGTTGATCCAAATGTCTCAGAAATTCCATCTATTTCTCAGCAATCAGGGAATGAAGTGGCAAATGCAAACATTCCTCTCTTAGCTGATAATCCAGAAGTAGCTGAAGCCTCATCTTCAGTTTCTCCAGTTCAGACTGAGTCAGCGACGTATGCTCCGGCTCAGCGATGGACTGTAAATCACCCAATCGATCAAATTCTTGGTGATCCCAACACTGGTATTCAGACCCGTAGAAGTGCAGGTAATATTTGTTTATTTGTTAACTTTATTTCTCTAACTGAACCAAAGAAAATAGATGATGCCCTCAGAGATCCAAACTGGGTCAGCGCTATGCAAGAAGAGCTGACTGAATTCGAAAGAAACAAAGTTTGGAAACTTGTTCGTAGACCAACTGACAAAACGGTGATAGGCACTAAATGGGTCTATCGAAACAAGTTGGACGAACATGGTACTGTAACTCGCAACAAAGCTCGTCTTGTTGCTCAGGGATACAGACAAGAGGAAGGCATAGATTATGACGAAACTTTTGCTCCAGTAGCAAGACTTGAATCTATTCGTCTTTTCTTAGCATATGCTGTACACAAAAACTTCACTGTACATCAGATGGATGTTAAGTCAGCATTTCTAAATGGAAAGCTGAATGAAGAAGTGTATGTGGAACAACCTCCAGGATTCTCAGATCCTAAACGTCCAGGTTATGTTTATAAACTGGACAAGGCACTTTATGGCTTAAAGCAAGCTCCACGTGCATGGTATGATACTCTCTCTACTTATCTCCATATTGAAAAATTTGAGCGAGGTAAGATTGACAAAACTTTGTTTTTTAGAAAAGTGAAAGGTCATATCATTTTAGTTCAAATATATGTTGATGACATTATATTTGGTTCTACTAACCCTGAGCTTTGTACTCGTTTCGCTGATAGAATGAAAGATGAGTATAAAATGAGCATGATGGGTGAACTAACATATTTCCTTGGTCTTCAGATTAAGCAAACTGAAAAAGGAACTTTTATAAATCAGGGAAAGTATGTTAAAGATATGCTGAAGAAATTCGACTTAACTGAAAGTTCAGTTATGAAAACCCCTATGGCACCACCGTTGATACTTGATAAGGACACAAAGGGTGTTCCTGTCAATGTCACGCTGTACCGTGGGATGATCGGCTCACTATTGTATCTTACAGCTAGCCGACCCGATATTATGTTTGCAACATGTCTGTGCGCACGATATCAAGCTGAACCTAAGATATCCCATATGAAAGCTGTAAAGCGAATCTTTCGATATCTTAAGGGTACAGCGAATCTAGGTCTTTGGTATCCCAAAGACTCAGGATTCGATCTAACCGCCTATTCAGACAGTGATTTTGCAGGATGCAAAATGGATAGGAAAAGCACCACAGGAGGATGTCAGCTCCTGGGTGGAAAGCTGGTAAGTTGGACAAGTAAGAAGCAAAACTCAGTGTCCACTTCCACAGCTGAAGCTGAGTATGTAGCCGCTGGAAGCTGCTGTTCTTAAGTCTTGTGGATGAGAAATCAGCTACTAGACTATGATCTTCAGCTCTCCAAAATTCCAATCTATTGCGACAGCACAAGTGCCATCGCTATAGCAAACAATCCAGTGCTACACTCAAAGACAAAACACATAGAAATCAGATATCATTTTATCAGAGATCATGTGATGAATGGTGATATAGAACTTCATTTTATCCCAACTGATTATCAGTTAGCTGATTTGTTTACCAAACCTCTTGATGAGACAAGATTCAACTTTCTCATCAGCGAGCTTGGAATGCTGAACTTTGAAGGATAAAATCTTCAGCGGTTCACATTTAATCAGCGATACGTTTATACAATCTTGTATAGCCTTTGGGATAAAATCAACTTATATAATCCATTTCATCTTCTCTCTGAATAAACTTGGTTAAACTGATATCAAGGTATGTTTTCTCTCTCTCTGACAATCGCATGTAAATGCAAGATTTCAAAATAAATTGCATCGCTGAATATCTCTTCCTTAACAGCGATATTTTGAAAATTCCTTAAATCTTCACTGACATTTTTCTATTCAGTGCTTCATGTTTTTCAAAAGAGTCCCTGAGTTTTCAAAACCTCAGAGACATCCTAAAAGAATGTGAAAGGACAGTTGTGACGTCATTGCAACAAATTACACTCGGCACGATTTCTTTCTGACACACGTTTGCACGTTTTGTTCAAACTTCCAATCAAATGCAAACACGTATCCGTGTCATGATGAAAACCTTTTCCCGCTCAAGGTTTTCTCTCTCTAAAAATCCCTATATAAACAACTCTTGGTTTATATTTGTCTTTTACGCGAACAATCTTTCTCCGCAAGAAAAGAATCCTCTGTTGCATTTGTGCTCTCAAAAACCTCAAGAACTGTTCATCATCTTCTTCATCAAAACTTCAAGGTTAATATGTTCTTATCTTTTATCAAATGCGTATAACTTGTTTTCGATCTTCTCTTTGTTTTAACAAGATCAAACAAAAGAACTTTATAAAATAAAATCATTTCTTTCATGGTTTTATGAACACAACCATTTCATTGTTGTTCTTCAAGTTTTAAATCTAAATCTTAAACTTGTTCTTCATTCGTATCCATTTTTCTTTTAGAAAACTGGAATACAAGACTTTATGGGTTTTACTTTTCTTTTAAAAATCAAGAAAAACCCTAATCTTCATTAAGACATTTTTTGTCTGAATGAAATGGACAAAATTCGAAAAATCTTAACGGAAATTTCTTTCCACATTAAGATAATTCTTATTTGTTAACATCTTTGGTTGAACTGATAATACAGTGATATGGCAACTTCAAAGCTGAATGTTACCGCTGAGTCCATCTCCACTGACTCTGAGGAAATGGACATCTTTAAAGCCCCCCAGGTTAAGTTCGAGCTGGATCAACTCGATTGGACTAAGGCCAACAACCTCTCAGCTCTTCTCGAGTTTCCTCCTCGGAAGCAAGTATCACATCTGGACGATGCTGTAAGTTTTCTGAAGAACAGCCCCATCTACACAGCCCTGACCATAACACCTCCTGCCAGTCAGCGGCTCTTATCCCAGTTCTGGTACTCTGCCAGACACACTGAGCTACCCTCTGCCAAAGATCCATCCAAAACCATAGACTGCATACTCAGCGATACTGAGTATGGCACCATCAAGATCACACCCGCCATTATCCGCAAAGCCCTAAACTTCCCAAATGCCACCAAAGAAAAACCCTTCATTCCATTCCCTGACCATAAAAAGCATGCTGACAGAGAAGCAATCATTGCTTTCCTTGACGCAATGGGTTATATCTGGGATATTGGAAGGGACAAGAAGCCTGAGAAGAAATTGACGCTGATAAAGAAATCCAAGATGCCCAGCGAGATGAATTTCATCTTCGCTCACCTGATCAGCTGCATGACAGCAAAATCCGGATCTTCTGATCAAGCCGCCCAACCTCAGCAGTCCATGGGTTACGCACTGCTGAAAGGTCTAAACATTGACTGGGCCTCCAATATTTATGAAGACCTGATTCAACGTGTCGATTCTGCCGCTGACAGACCAGCATGGGTTCCTTACCCACGATTCATCAGCGCCATCTTTCAATATGGCCTGAAGGACAGCTATCCTGAAAAGGGTGATCTGAAACTTTCTGAGATTGGCCCTAAGGTTCTCGACTTCAAGCCTGTCGCCAATGAGGTACGTCTCTCTACTCTTCTCACTCTTCTAAATTCTCCGCTTTCTGTGGCTCCTTCAGCGACAATACCCATCGCTGATACCCCGGCCACAAAATCCTCTCCTTCTAAGAAAAGGAAACCCTCACACACCCAACTTGATTCCAAAAGGATCAAGAAAACCAAGGAGCAACCCCAGCAATTCCATGTTGAAGACTCCTCAGCTCATTCTGAAGAGCTGAAGGAAAGTTCCGTGGTACGCTCTGCCACACCCGTGCAAGCCATCCCTCCAATCCAGACTTCAGCGTCTCCAAACGCTGAGGTTAGAAACTTGGAAACTACCCAACCTCCCTCAGTCTCTCAAAAGACTGATGAAGTGATTGTCAGCGATTCCAACGCTGAACTCAGAACCCGAACCCCAATCTTAACCTTCGCTTCTCCCTCCACTCACTTGGACACTCCTCCAGCGAACACTGGAGATGCCATCATTCCAGAAACCACCGCTGATGCTTCTCAACAAATGATGAAGAAAGGACCTGCAGAGATCACCATACCTCACCGTACTTTCGAAGAGGATATGGAACACTATTCAGGAACTTGCAACTTTGACGAGTTCATCAATCCTCCTGCAGGTACAAATCCCACCTTAAACACTGTAACTAAACCTGAAACTTCTGAGCTTTCCTTTGTTCACAAGTACTTATATGTTACAGGTCCTAATTTGGGAGACATCAACGCCTCTCTGAAGTTCGTGGAAACAAAGCTGTCCAGTCTCACCACCACACTCTCCAACAACTCAACAGCTGTAACAAACGCTGGAGAGAATTTGACAAAGCTGACAACGGTGGTGGAGAAGAAAGCTTCCACTGAAGACATCAAGAGTCTTGATAAGACGCTCAGCAATTTTGCCAAGGTGCTCTCTGACATCTACACTGACTACACAAGCCTCAAAACATCAGTTTCGACCATGTCCAGCGAAGTAACAACGCTGAAGACATCGGTTGCAAAACTCGAGGGTGATATGTCAGAGTTCAAGACTGACTTAGGCTCTGTAAAGACCGACGTTGGTTCTATGAAGACGATGATCGAGACGCTGGTAAACAAGGCAAATAGTCCAGCTCCTGCTCCTGCCCCTGTCCCTATTTTGGAATCTTTCACATAGGAGGATCGCACAGAGCTAAAGAAAATCACGCCTGATATTTCTGGCCTAGAAGACAGAATAGCAAAGCTTGAAGGTTGTGTGAAAATCTCTGGCCCAGAAGACAGAGATAACACCAATGCTGAGTCTGCCCATTCCTCCCCCAGTCATCATGAGAAAGTGGGGGAGAAGAGCGCTGAACATACCAGGGAGAAAAGCGCTGAAAATCTTGAGAAAAGCGCTGAAGATCTGAACAAGAGCGCTGAAGACCTGAACAAGAGCGCTGAAGACCTTTCCCATGATGAATCTATCAGGGGAGAGAGGAATGAAGATCTGACCACTGGACCTCAGGGAGATGAAAACCCTGAGGGAACCGAGAAGCTCGCCTCTGTATCTGAGGGGGAGAAACTCGAAGAAGATGCTGAGGAATCCGAAGCAGAAGAAGATGAAGACATCGACATCCCTGAAGACGAACCATCCTTCTCTCCAAGAAAGGATGATGATGATGATGAAGATGACGATGATTTCTTTATCGTCAAACCTGCCCCAAGGATCAAAGCTCTTAAAGGAATCTTGATAAAAGAACCATCAGGGGAGAAGACAAAGACAAAGCCCTCAGCCTCTGGCGCTGAGAAAAGCAAAGACAAAGGCCTCGCTGAAGATGAAAATCTAGCGATCCTATTTGAAAAGCCGGTTTGTCAGGTACACTAAAACTTTACTTTTTCCTTCCCTGAACTTCTCAACAACTCAATAAGTTCTCTACTCAACAACCTCTCTACACATCCACATTCTTTTTCTATCTTTTCTACCCAAGTTCTTCTACCCAGTTCTTATCTGTAAGATCGCTGCGTTTCAGCTAGTCCTCTCCCCTGTTTGAGGATGTCGCTGAAGGTTCTACTGTTGCGACTTCACAAATAAAGCCAGTTGCTGCTGATGAAATAATCCCAGTCTTGGATTTGATCTCTGAGACTGATGAACCAGAAGAACAACCTCTCTCGCACAATAAGAGACCTTCCTCAGCTCCTCAAAGGCTGAGTGAAGAGGATCAAAAGAGAAGGGAAGAAATAATAAAGCGATTCGAGGATCAGCGAATCATTCTAAGGCGTGATCAACTGCCTTCAGTTCCTCCTAAGTTCAGAATTTCAAAAGTTGAATACAAGGACCACCTTAGAGCTGAACGCCTCATTGCTGAAAGGAAGGAAGCTGGAGAGAAAGACAGAGAATACGCCATCAAGCTCACTCAAGAATCTGTCAAATACCCCAAGCTGAAGCGTGTTCCCATTCAAATCCAACGAAAGCTGTGGGAAGAAGCCCAGAAGATCGTGGAAAAGAAAACTGAAGTTTCTCAGACCACCTTGATCTGGTGTAAAGAGAAAATTCACTTCAGATATCGTCCAGCGAAGATCAACAAGGTATTCATCTCTGGAAGAACCTCTATCGGAGTACCTATTGTTGACATCAAACTGTTCAGAGAAGATGGCACATCTGAAACCTTTCGCGCTGACACTGTAAAAAGGTATGGTCTCTCTGAATGGCTGGAGATGAGGTTAGCTATCCAACCATCACAATCTAAGTACAAGGATCATTTCGAAAAGATGATAAACAGACAGATCGACTTGATATCTTCTTGTGTGGATATTCCTCCTGTTCCTGATCTAAAGCCGAAAAGAAAAAGGGGCTCTCCAAGGAAGAAACGTCAAGATTCAAACTCAGGACCTGTCATACGAAATGAAACTGGAATTGGTTTCTCTCGCGCTGAAGTGCTTGGTCCTGATCCTGATCTATCTGCCCTTGACATCTCTTTGCCACCATGTGAACTTTTCGTCCCTGGTAAAGTCATCACTAATCCTTATGGAATATTCTTTCTTGACTATGATGGACGTAAATGCTTTCAACGGATAGCTGAGCTTCCAATCACTCCAATCGAACAGCTCAGAGATCTTATCTACTGGTGTGACTTCAGAAAGGACATTCAGGCACGACACCTAAAACCCTTGATCTTTCAAGAAGCGCTGAACAAAAGAAAACAAGGTGTAACGGTTCTTGACTGGACGATTCCCACTGAAAAGACGACCCTTGATGAACTTCTCATTAAGGAAGAACCTTTTGAAAACTGATATAATCTCCTTTTTCTCTATTGTATCAGTTATCCTTCTGTACTTGTAATTTATTTCGCTTGTACTTGTAATCTTTCTGTTCTTCATTGTAATCTGATTCAAAGATTTAAAGAAAGATTTCAGCGAATGTACTTTACTCCATCAGTACTGAAAAGATCCCAGAAAACAGTAAAGGGGACAAATATTTTATGAGTTCTTTTTATCCTTATGTTTTCATTTAATAGCAATTTTCTTTGTTGCTATGTCATAATCAAATAGGGGGAGATTGTTGATCCAAACCCTCAGTGATTTGATAATGACCCTCTCTTAAATACTTAGTGAAAATTGTAAGTAAACAATATGTATCAGAGTTTCACTATCGCTGATAAGTACTAAGATCTTACAGTACCGCTGATAGGAACTCTCGCTCTTTAAATTAAACATTCAGCGAACACTGTTCACCATAATGCTCTGAGTCTGTTCAGTCCTTATGGTGATCGCTGATAAGTTAGTTGTTTACTTATGATCCCTGAAGACAAGTTTCACGTCAACAAAGGTTCTACGCTGAAGTCGAAGATCAAGCTCAAGAACCAGCGACAAGTCTACTAATGAACTGATGCGGATCAGCGAAGACTCAGATTTGTCCACTCAACGTGAAGTATCAAGTACAAGACTTCAGCTATCGCTGAACTTTATCATCTGCTGAATAGTAAATGATAATCGCTGAATCAACGAAAGCTGATCATGAAGTCCTCCGTACAAAGTACTTTTGTCTTAACCTCCCTTGCACGCCGCCGTACGAAATGTCAGAAAAGAACCTCCGAAAATCTGAAATCGTACAAACACTCTGATACTACACTGTTCATCTTTACGGCTATTAAGGTTGTCAACCAAGGTCAATGACATGCAACCAACCAGCTGATGACACGTGTAAAGTGTATACTGACTTGCATTAAATGCATGCAGTATATAAAGAGATGAACTCACTTCTTTTGAAGTAACTTGCTAACTCTGGACAAGTTCAAATCTCTCTCAAGATAGGTTTTATTAGTAATCTCCATATCTTTCTTAGTGCAAGAAATCTTAGTGTTCCAACTTGTTTAGATTTAGGTTTATCCTTAATCTTGTTTCCGCAACAAGCTGTAAATTGTTAATGATTTATCAATAAACAATTTAGAAAAGTAAAATAGTGTGTTTGTATTCAACCCCCCCCCTTCTACAAACTTGTATAGGCCTTTCGGGACCAACAAGAAGAATCCGCGAAGAATCGCAAGTGTGGGCGATCCAATTCTGCGGATACTGAGCCAAGTTGAAAGCAACACAGTCGTGCCACGACTTTAAATAAGGCGTTGGGTGGGAGGCAACCCACCAAGGTTTGTTTTCCTTTTATTAATTTTAGTTGAGTGTGTTTACATTTCCGAAAAAACCATAAAAATCGAAAAATCAAAAATAGCTGGAACAGGGACATACGCGACTTGCCACGCGGTTTGCATACCGCGCAGCAAGCCGCGGGACCCTCTGTTTGTTTTCTGAAACAGTAGGTTACGCGGTTTGCCACGCGACTTGCAAGTCGCGGGCTAAACCGCGGGAGTCCCTTGTGCCCTGTTCGTTTTTCGTGCAGTTTTTATTCCTTTCTTGCTTTGTGTGTTTCATTTTCATGTTTTTTTTTCGTCGTGTGTTTTGTGCTTTGATTTCCTTTGTTTTGCATGTTCTCCCTATCTCCTCCGATTGATGCTCAACCTTGCAAGAATCCTCCTTCATCCGGGCAAACAGGTATGTTCTAACTCTTTCTGCTAAACGAGTGGTGTATGATGTTTTAGTCTACTTTAGTCTCACGAGAGGCAACAAACCTAAGTTTCACTTAGGTTTGGGGTGCCTCATCTTTTAAACATCTACACACTCACTTTTTTCACCATGTGCAAACCTCGGTTTCACCGAGGTTTGGGGTTGGCTTTTATTTGGCAAACCTAGGCCACGGCCTAGGTTTGGGGTGCCCATATTAGAAATTTTGGGATTTCTTTTGCTTGTTATGTAATGCCTTGTCGTCCTTTTGATAACCGTAATAACTGCACAATGATTCGAGTCGCATCACCTACGACTTTACTTGCACATTGGGGACAATGTGTGGGTAAGGTTTGGGGTTGCCCAATCGGGCCCAAGTTATGCACGTAGATTTCCTGCACTTCTGAGTGTCTAGATCATAATAGCTAAAAAAAATCGTTTTGAATGATTGAGACCAACCATTGTGGGAAGAACCTTGTGATAGTGACGTGACCGTTAGGGAAGGACCGGGGAAGGACATGACTAGGGACATTAGTGGAGACCACCCGATTGTGAGTTTTGAGCCTAAAAGACGTTTTTCATTTCGAGGGATTTATACACTTAATTCACATACACTTTTTTTGAATTCCTTGTCGTGAATGTAGAATGATCTCGCTACATTATTGCATTGAGTAGCAAAGACGAACATCGGGATATTAGGTAAAGGTATAGTAAACCATATCGTGTGGACCTTAAGATATGATTCCAGGCATAATGTGTTTTATTTTTTAACCATTTTTAGCTATCGTTCCCTTTCACCCTTTGTGTGTATCCATAGCCCTTTTGCAGCCAAACACGCACCTTAATTCTTTCTAAACCCACCATTAAACCTTTAGCCAAAAGCCTTAGCCAACCCTTATCTGAAAGTGTGTCAATTAGAGGCGGTAATGAACTACGAAAGATAGAGCAGAAAAGAATTCCGGCCAGTCATGAGAACAAAATTGGGTCAATGTAACCCAAGAAATAGGAAAGAGGACCAATGAAGTCCCAAAAAAAAATACAGTTAGTCAGATAGTATTTATAGCAGCTGAATAAGAGAGTCAAAGCGACTCCAATAGTGACAAAGAGGGCCAAATGATAGAGGTTGAAGTAGAAAAGTTCAGAACTGCCAATGATTGACACGCCAAGGATTTTTGATCCTTTTACCCTTCGTTTCATAGCCTTAACCTTAGCCCCATTACAACCCTTGTAAAGACCTGGATGATCTTTTGGAAGATGTGATTACGGTATACGACCACCCTCATCGATATCCCCTGTCTTGCTACTTGACTCCTTCTGAGATCAGATTTTTGGACAATTGTGCGTCTTTCCTTAGAGTTGTCATGTAATAATTTGAGTATTCTTGTACTAAACCTCCTTAAACATGACAACACGAGCAATAACCTAGGTTCGAGCGAAACGAGAGTATCCCGTGAGGTAGGGTCGAGGCGAAATGTTTTCCCTAGTATGTTTGGCCCTAGTCTAACCTTAATGTAATCGGAACAGTCACGAGTTCAACTCTCAATAGAAGGTCATAGATCGGACAAAATAAGGATGAGGCGAGAGTGAGAGAGATATTCACGGGTACGGGAAATCACCGTTGCATCACTTGGTACCGATTTGGAATTGTGCAGTCATTATTTTTTTCACAGATATATGCTTGTATTCTGTTTTTATCGCTAATTTGCTTGGGGACAAGCAACGCTCGGTTTGGGGTTGTTGATAACGCCACTTTTTGGCGTTATTTTCGGTTCTCAAACCAATGAGATTGGCTTGTGTTCAAGTAAAAAGGCGTATATTTTACGGTTTATCTAGTGAATTATACAGGTTATCTAAGAGACGGCAATCATCGAGAAAAGAAGCTAGAAAGAGCCCAAAAAGAGCCAAAACGAAGCCTAACGGAAGCCTAAAAGTCAAGCCCAAGACCCGCGACCGAACCAGGACCCGAACCGCGAACCAGACGATGACCCACGCTGCAAAAACCATACGCGTGACTTAGCCCGCGACTTGCAAGTCGCGTGGCAAGTCGCGTAACCCACTGTTTCGCGAAAATCAGTATTTTATTTCGGGTTTTAGGTCACTTTTCGGGGGGATTCAGACGGCAGACGATCGGGAGCAGCGGAGGGGCGATTCTGGGCGATTTTTCGGAGTCCTCGAAGCCACGTTAGAGAGTCGATCAAGGAGACATTCATCACTTTTATTACGATTTCATCTTTCACGATTAATCATGTTTACATACACTTTTGCATCTTTTTCTCTTGTGTTTGAATCCACCACCGACATGAACTAACTGGTTCGTGTTGGGGGTTGGAATGAATTCGTTTTGTAAGCATGTGACGAATTGAATTGAACTTTTATCAGTTTTCCCTAATTAATGGAGTATGTGATTTTGTTCTTAATGCTTTTGTGAATTTGGCCAATTTACAATTGATTTGTTGTTAGTAACTGAGTTCGGGAGAATTAATTGCTATTTAGAATTAGGAATTGCATACCTGTAACATCACAGGCCAACCGTACCAGATATTGTCTGCTTTATCCGCACACCTGGACTCACGGTTTTAAAACGCGTCTGATAGAGGAGGTATCAAGTCCCTTATAAGTCAACCTTTGTTCCCCTCCCCAACCAATGTGGGATGTTACAAATGGTATCAGAGCCGGGAACCGGACTGGTGTGCCAGCGAGGACGCTGGGCTCCCAAGGGGGGGTGGATTGTAAGATCCCACATTGGTTGGGGAGGAGAACTAAGGTTGCCTTATAAGAGGGACTTGATACCTCCCCTATCAGACGCGTTTTAAAACCGTGAGTCCAGGTGTGTGAACAAAGCGGACAATATCTGGTACGGTTGGTCTGGGATGTTACAGATGGTATCAGAGCACAGCTTGAGTGAATCAAACGCATCTCGGTGTGTTTGATCTCAAGTTGCGGCTATGAAATTCTTCTCTTAAATTTTTGGAAAATAAAAGAAAGGAAAACCCGTTTGGGAAACGGTGATCGAGGGCGCAGTGTGTACAGTCAGCCGGAGCCAAAGGGAAAGGTACAGTACTTAGTGTATTTATCGCTTTCTAGATCATAGGGTATGCATGCTAGATTGCCTATGTGGTTTACACTGTACTGTATGATGATTGCTTGCTAGTGGGAATTAATGCTAGTTATAATAGGTTGTTAAGCGAAGGCACTATAGGTTGTATGCAGTAAGAATCACATAGCCTTAGAATATTTGATTTAGTTCTATTGCGCAGCTCTTGTTTGAGTCCAACCGTTCTAGGATAGAATCTTGTATTCGAATGTCTATTTGATTCACGCTGCATGCGACTGGGTATTCGCGAGGCAACTCGTTATGGCTAATAGGGATTCCGTTGTAGCAAGGGTAATGGGATGAGATGAAATTCCTAGTGAGCTGGGAAGAGTGTTTACATATGAGTATGTATGCGAGATTGCTTTCTAGAACATATGAGTATGTATGCTAGATTGCTTGGTGCTTATTACACTGTACTGCATGTTTGTTGCTTGCTAATAGGAGTTTATGCTAGCCTTGATAGGTTGTTAAGTGAATGCACTATAGGTTGTATGCGGTAGGAACCGAATAGCCTTAGAATGTCGGATTTAGTTCTATTGCGCAGCTCTTGTTTGAGTCCAACCGTTGTAGGATAGAATCTTATATTCGAATGTCTATCTGGTTTTACACTGTGTGCGACTGTGCATTCGCGAGGCGACTCATCATGACTAGTGGGGATTTCGTCATAGCAAGGGTAGTGGAGTTGGGTGGAATTCCTAGGGAGCTAGGAAGAGTGTGTACATATGCCGGTGCGGGCATATGTGTATAGTTTTCGGCAAGGAGTTGAGCGTGAGCGTTGTTAGTGTGAGTTATTATGTGCTAATAACTCGTTGTAATATCTACCCAGAATAGCCATCACAAGGAGGAACAACAATAGTGAACCTACTAGTACAGGCGTGTACTTGATTTGCTTGAGGAGATGATCGTTGGGGTAGTGATGAAGGTTCTAAACTAGTAGTCGTTGGAATAGAAGGACGATTCTAGTATTAATCCCTTGGAGTGACGATAAGGATGAGGTTTGTTTTAAGTAGGCCATTTCGGGTCAAGATTGATGATTGTGCTAGAACCATGGGCTTATGGAGCCGACTTTGAATTGAGGAAAAACCGTAAGGATTATTGGACGTAATTTCCCAACTTGCCTAAGAGGTGTAAATGTCCGTATGACGATAGTGGACCGGAAAGATTTGGAGGGGTACGAGTCGAGACGTCGAATGCCGACTGAGTCATGCACAAAGTTTATTTTGAAAATAAATTGCATTAACTAATTCTTGTGTATCCAATCCTTTTATGGATTGTGTTTTGGAATTTTGGGAAATGTTCAGCACACACGAAATCTCGAATTATGGTTTTGAAAGTAGATGAAATCGTTTTATCACGGGAGTTGCAAACTTTGTTAGAATTTGTTTCATTTCGTAATTTTCCAACGGTTCTTTCGGGTAAGATGATATCCGTGTTTTGTGGTGTTTAAAATGTTGGGCAAGTGACTACGGCTTGTGACTTTAACATTGGAACTCCTCCACATATGTTAGAGTTGAGACGGAAAGTTACATTCCACGATGTGTGTATAAAACTATTTGAGTGATTTGGG
Source organism: Saussurea involucrata (assembly GCA_033807775.1). Lineage (NCBI taxonomy): Eukaryota > Viridiplantae > Streptophyta > Magnoliopsida > Asterales > Asteraceae > Saussurea > Saussurea involucrata. Next base: position 166,525,848 of record CM066320.1, read on the forward strand.
TAAAATGAGTTTTGTTTTACGGCATGTTGAGTCGTGTGGGTTTAATTTCACGAGGTGCATATCTTATTTGTTTATGTGACCATTTGGGGAAATCTTGGAAATCAATTTAAAGAACCCCACCTTTTGAGAATGTTAAGGGTGTGAGTCCTTTTGGAAAACTCTTTTGTTTAACCCGTGTTGAGTTTGGGACTAATGATGATTTTAGAGTATTGCTTGCTTAAACTTTATTTAAACGCGTTTTGACCGACTTATAGGTCTAGCAAGCGTGGAGCATTTTGCTCGGTTTTGACTTTGAGATAGTCATGGGTCAATTGCACGGTTTTAATGGCTCGATGGGGAGTGTTGTTGATGGGTTGTTTTGTTGCACAGTTTTGCATTTATTGCACGTTGAGTATTTACATGTTTGGGTGAGTGAGTCATTCCGGGATAGGCATGTTGTTGGTAGACTGTTTGCATTGGATCCTTGGTCACGTCAGTCGTTGGTAATAGTCGGTTAGGTATCTCGAGGTGGGACCCCGGTATTCATGTGTTATGACCTTGACTTTTCAGTAGGCACTAAGAGGATATAGTCTTGGGCACTTACCTGAGAGGTAGTTCCGATGTGCCGGGCCTTGAGACGTACCTGGGAGGTAGACGCTAAGGTGTATCCTTGATTCGGTATAACTAGGCTTCGTAGAGCGAGTGTGGAGGATACGTCGACGATGGAAGGTAAGGTATTCCACGCGTGTGGTAGTGTAGGTCGAATAGTATCGGTTAAGGGAATGATGCTCTTTGTAATTAGGAGAATAAATGCGCAGTAACCTTTTTGAAGTAAGTAGTATATTTAGGTGTCGACTTTTGGGCTTGAGGCCAAACACCTTTAGTGTAATCAGAGATTTGTAGCCGATTTTAAAATAATTATGGTGATGGTAGTAGTAACCCTGAGATGCTTAATTGTGATGAGTGGTTATGGTGGAATGACCTTCGTAGGTGATTATAAATTTACTGGATTGATGATTCATGTGAAATAAATTTTGGGAGTCTATTAGAACTCGTGAAAGTTAATCGACAGTTAATGGTAGGAATGAACGGATTCGAGTATCCTGTAGGGTACATTGGTGAGCACCTTTAGTATGGTTAGAGCTTGAACTTTGAATCGGGGTGTATGGAATATCTAAGGTTGGGAGAACAACCGAAGACGTTTGACTAGGAATGAATCCAGTTGTTGGAGTGTTCTTCCGATCATAAATTCAGTGTTATTGAAGGAGTTTCATTGGTAAGAAAAGTATTCGAGCGATTTTTTTAGATGGTGTGAGAAATTTAGATTCCAGTTAGGGATGTCGCCAAGCGTATAGAGAAATTTAGGTTCCAGTTGGTGAAGGTTCAGTGGCAACACCGAAAGAGACTTGGGAACCCGAGATTGAGATGCGGGAGAATTATCCAGAGCTATTCGCGGGCAGAGACTTCGAGGACGAAGTCTAATCCAAGCGGGGGAGAGTTGTAAAGCCCGTGTCCCGGTTTGAATATTCTATTTTTTTTGTCTAATGTTTTTCTTTATAATTGTTTTCTTTTTTGTCGGGATTGGCGGGAAGGACCTAAAGGTTAAAATGTTAGTTAACTTTGATCGTTTCGCAAAATATGGGAAAGTGCAGGGGCTAAAAGTGGGTAAATGGTAAACTTGCATGGGGATCGGCCAAAAGGAACCGACCCCCTTCCCCCTTCTCGTCATTTTTCGTCTCTCGCATAATGGAACCGACCCACCCTTCCTCTCGTTTCTCTTCACGTCGCCACAAAGTAGGAAAGGGCAACCCTAGTATTTCTTTTTTTCTCCCGTGATGCGCCGTGAAACCCCAACCAAAATACATATTCTCCTTTCTTCTTCTTGCTGCTGCTGTGAACCACAACCGAGGAACCCAAATCTCTCTTGCCGCTGCTACTGTTGTTCCACCGGCGCCGCTGTGTTTATCGCCGGCGAGAGAGAGAGAAGAGAGAGGAGCGGCGACGTGGTGGAGGGCTGAACCGAGTAGTTGGGGGTGCTGCTGCGTTATCCCGAAAGGTAAGTCCCCCTTCTTCCTTTTCTTGTCTCGCACGGTTATGTAGTCGCCGGAAATCCATCACCGCCGCCGCACGCGGCCACGACGGCGGTCGGCTGTTGCCGCCGGAAAACCACCAGCCGGTGGTTGTGTGGGTGTGTAAGCGGCCGTGAGGCTGTGGGCGTGTATGGGTGTGAGTGTGTGTCGAGACGGTTTAGGATGGTAAGCCTTTCTCGTTATTTTCTTTCGTTTAGTGTCGTTGCCGTCTCGCCGCCGCCGCCGACCACCACTGCCGGAGGTGGCAGTGGGTGGTGCGCGGTTGAGTCCAGCCCCTAGCAACCTAAACCCCAGCCTAAGTGCCTGTTTAGCTAAACCGTAAACCCGAATCGCATAAACATTTAAATCGTTGCAAAATCGTCATTTTATGTGATAAACGCCTTTCTGCCCCTGTTTTATTTCGTCCATAACGTTTCCGTCGTAGCTCGGATTGAGGCGAAACCGGTGCCCACGGTTCACATTCTGTGCCGGGCACACTTTTTGTGTTTTAGCGGAAGTCTGGTTCGGCCTCTAACTAGGCGTAAAATGGCTGTTTGTACAGCAGGTCTGAATATGACAGTTTCGCGTCCTGTTTTTAGAAAATTCATAGTAAATTGTTGGAAAATCTTTAGAACGCGTACGATATGTTCCTGGAACCCTAAGTCATGGAACTAACTGATTATGGAATAATAATTCTGGGTTGATGAGTTTAAGAGGGGTTAAACAGGTTCCGAACAGACCTGTGTTTTTAGAGTAAAAGCTGGAATAGTTAACTTGTAATCTAGTAGTTGTGAATTTGGGTTAGGACTTCATGGTGACGTTTGATATCACTTATTTAGGTGGAAAAAGGTGAGTTGGTGTTGGCCGGTTCGTGTTGCTGTTGAGGACATAAGCTCTGCGTTTGAGGTGAGTTCTCTCACTATATAGGATGGAAATTATATTTGTGTTACTATAGTTAGGGTGTGATAGTTATGATTGTTTGTTAATATTATTGTGTTATGGGGTATATATAATTGTGTATATATATTGAACCGTGATTGATGTACTTCTTGATGGATGTTCCAAGAAGTATAAGGCTTATTATTAATTGTGATATATTTTCTTGATGGATGTTCCAAGAAGTATATGTGTTTGTATAATGAGTTGCGATTATATTTTCTTGATGGACGTTCCAAGAAGTATAAGACTTATTATTAATTGTGATATATTTTCTTGATGGATGTTCCAAGAGGTATATGTGTTTGTATAATGAGTTGCGATTATATTTTCTTGATGGACGTTCCAAGAAGTACAAGGCTTATTACCTTAATTGTGATATATTTTCTTGTTGGATGTTCCAAGAAATATATGTGCTGGTATATTTGGTATATATAAATTTGGGTGCAAGACGTGATTGCAAGGTATGAGTTGGTTGTGATAACTAGCTGTTTAAGGGTGATGCTGATATAATTGCGATCCTATATATGGTTTGAATTCACTAAGCCTTGTGCTTACCCTTTCCTATTTACTGTGGTTTCAGGTACTAGTGGCTCCAAGGCGTGACGGGTACACACTGGCGCGCGTGGAGAGTTTTTATGATCATGAGTTTAAAGTTATTATTAAACGATTTAATTTTCGCTGCTTATTATTACTGAGAATATTTATTATTGAATTTGCAAACGAAACGGTGTTGGATATTTAATAAGGTATAATTTATTAAAATGCCTATTTTTAAAAGTTAAAATTTATTGTAATTTTTGGGACGTTAATAGAGATATACCGAGTAAGCTTTAGTCCCAATTAAACCGTTGGGTTGATGTCGAGAGATAAAATCTAGCCAATTTAAATTTAAATCGTGTACTTAATGTGTTTTGGAATCCATAGGTGAGATCGAGAGATTGAACTTATCCTTTTCAAAATAAAACCTGTTGTTGTTCGAGAGAGAACGACGGTGATCTTAAAAGATTTGGGAATCATTAAGGGGATTAACTGGTAACTGTTTTGAGTCAATTGTTTGCATGTGTAGAACCTGAGGATTTCCAACCCTCAACTTTTCTATCTATCAAAGTTTCCAAAGCTGTTTCTGTTTTGTCTTGTGTTTGATTTGTTTACTTTAGTTGCTAGTATTTAGTTTAAAACCAACCATCTCTCAATTCGACAGTTCAGTTAATAGCGATTATAGTAATTGTGATACTTAGTTCCTAGTTCCCCGTGATTCGATACTCGTACTTCTCTAAGTACTATTACTTGGCTTCGACCCGTACACTTGCGATGAGATCTCGGGGTGCAAAAACCTCGTGTCATATACGTGTGACCCTCATAGATTCATTTAACCTCAACAGTGTTTATATGTGACGTGGACATACTGAAACCTACACACCACACGCTTTATATTTTCACATCTTAAGTGATAGAATCATAGAGTTCTCATAATGTCCTTAGAGTCTTGTTTTTTCGTCTTATTCAGTATTTTCGCAAGTTTAACTGCGTAAGCTTGTGAAGACAACTCTGTGACATATACTATATATTTATTATTAAGGGAAAAGTTCTAGAAACCCAAACGAACTATCCCATTTGAATGATTAAGTCTCTAAACTATTTTTTTGAATTAAAAAATCATTAAAAATTTTATTTTAAACTTCCCTAAACTAGTTTTTTGAATGAAAAAACCATTAGAAGTTTTCACTTTGAATGAAAGAACCATTAAAGTTTCTCATTATAAATGATTAAGTCCTTATTTTTTTTAATAAATAAATCATCGAACTTTCATAATTGGTTACTTGTATCATTTAAACAAAGAAAAAGTTACATGTAATCAACTAGGAAGATTTTAAAATAAAAAGAATCTAAATCAATTTTACTGTTCCCAAACTTTACGCCATTCAAACCCCTTGCAAACAACGGTATCCCCCTCGGCACTCCTCGTCGCCCCATCGTTGTCCGTTCTCCATATCATCTATCAAGTTGTTGACTTCGGTGTTTGCGTGGGGTTTGAATGGGTTTGGGAATGGTAAAATTGATTTAGGTTTTTTTTTTTTACTTTAAAACATTTTTAGTCAGTTACAGATAATTTTTAAAGTTCGATGATTTATATTTTTAAGAAAAATGTCAAGGGACTTGATCATTTAAAATGAGTAAGCTTAATGATTTTTTCATCCAAAAAATAGCTTAGGGACTTAATCATTAAAAATGAAAAAGTTTAATGGTTTTTTCGTTCAAAAAATAGTTTGATGACTTAATCATTCAAAAGGGGATAGTTCCTTGGGTTATTCAGAACTTTTCCCTATTATTAAATATATTATTTATAAATAATTAGATTTAATGACGTTTCGATATAAAAATAGTATTTTGGTATTTCTTCTTATATATTTCTAACTTGTTTTACTTTTTTACATAAAAAATAGGAAGAATCGAAAGTATCAGACAATTACATATGATATTATTAACATATAAAATTTTGATATTCGATAAAAGCACAATTATGGAAATATATGACATTTAAACATGGATCGTTTTAGATCGAGTGTGATGTTTGACAATTTGATTTAAAACTATCTCACATAAACGGGAAAAATCCTCGATTTCTTGTTGGAAGTACCTCGGAGAAGATTCAAGAGGAGCCAAACAAAGATCAAGAGGGTCAAAGCATACTATAGAAGGATCTTTCATGGTGTAACTATATATCTAGACAATGTTCTCTAGATAGTTCCATAGAGTACTACAAATAGATATAAATTTTCATTTATAAAACGCACTCCACATAACTTGAGTAAATAGAAGCATAAAGCTCTCACAATCTCTTTAGCATTCTTGTTTGCTCATCTTATTCGATATTGAAACAACCGGGTTTCTAGCAAAGTTTTGAGAATTTGGTGGCTAATGTCTAAGAAATAAAAGTTATTGATAAGGGACTTTTTGGCAATTTATGAAAGATATAAATTGGTGCATATCCCTAGGTTTCCATTCTATTGTTTGTAATTTCTGTAGTTTGGCGGCGTAGAAGAGAAGCATGAAAGAAGGAGAAATCAGTTTGGCATTGAATTCGTTAGGAGAAGCTCTCATCTGGTAAACAATCATCTTTTTCCTATGTATTTTCTGCCTTATAGATGTCTAGATAAATCAATTTCTGGTTGGTGATTAATGCTTGAGCTGTACGCTCAAAGAAGGAGCAGGAATAGGGCATAACTTAAGTGCAGATTGTTTATTTCTCTTAATCAAGTGTTTTTGTAAGTGATTGAGGTTGGTGTTTGTTACGCATCGTTTTTATAATTAAGGAGGGAATGGTAACTTTCGGTGTTAGAGAAATTAGGAGAAGATTGGAAGGTGTGTGGATCGACGAACCGGAAATCGCCGTTCCGGGACTCGTCATACCGGAACCCAAAGGGGTTTCCGGAAGTTGTTGTTACCGGGTCCTAAAAGGATTACCGAAAGTTGTAATACCGGAACCCAAAAGGGTTTTCGGAAGCTGCGTATATCGGATCCCATAAGGGATTCCGGAACCTTAGGAATTCTGGATCGAGAGAAATACCGGAACTTGGAGATTCAGGAACTGGAACTCCCGGAACCGTGATACCGGAACTTGGAGATTCCGGAACTGGAACTCCCGGAACCGAATTACCGGAACTGCAGGGATTCCGGAACTTTAATACCGGGACAGTAAGAAGATTTCGTGAGTACACATTTTTATTAAGGGTTAGGATTAAGTGAAGAGCTAGGGTCAGTAGTGGGTTACCACTAATGAATGTATATGATATGCTTTAGGTGTAAGGACACTTCGAGACGAGACACGCGGTTAGGAAGTCACTAACATCAGGTGAGTTCCCTAAACCCTTTTTACACGAAATGAGATGCTAATTTTTACTGATTATGGTTCAATTATGAGCATGATATGTTTACCAACTGTTACACACGTTTTCCATGAAAAGTATGTTTTATTTCAAAAGGCTATTAGCAAGATGAAATGATGTATAAAGACTTCACGCTTTGTGATTTACGTTAAGCTATGTGTATGCTATGTGGAGTCGGTCTGCACAGTGGGATCAGGGTACATCAGGATTCGATGATCCCTTGGGCATTTGTGACGAGCTTGTAGGATGGAATCCGTTTCCTTCCTACTCGGATAGAGGGGAGTCCGCGTGGACCCCGATGTGAGCCGAGAGGGAGTCTGCTTGCGCCCCGATCATGGTAGCTAATGTGATCCTTGAACCCTGTGTAGTACCATGAATGATGCTATGTGGAGAATGTTAACTGTTTTTATAAAGTGATTTTATACTTTTGTTATATGTTGTTTATGGAGGGAATTCACTAGACCTTTTGGTCTAACCATCGCTTTTCAAAACTAAACCATTTTCAGGTAAGCGATGCGCTGGTTCTTCCAGTAAGAACTAGGAAGTGATTTGATCGGTGAGATGGAGTTTAGAGCGACTCCAAATTTTGGCTAGTATGATGTTAGTTAGAAGCTCTCGGCTGTGGACGAGAAGTCTCCGTTGTCCAAATTTTGTCTAGCTTAGATTATGAATGTTTAAAGACAGTTTAATTATTGTAATTTGGGATGTTTGATCTATAATATTGCATGTTATATTTTTGGGACGTTACAAATGGTATCAGAGCCTTAGTTTAAGGGATTTAGGTGACCAGTCGGGCCTAAACTTAAACTGTAAGATGAGGAACACAGCAGAGACATAGGAGAGCCTTTAGGACAAATCACTCTAAACGCGCTTAGGAATAAGGTACCGAGGACAAACGTGTAAGGTAAGTTTGGGATTACACCTGGTCAGTGTAATTACGAATTTACAGGTACATGTACGTGCTTAAATTGCCTTATCTAGCAACTTGTTGTGTCATGTCTAGCAAAGGTTAATCGTTGGTTTCTTTCAGTTAGCACTATGGCTGGAAGAACGTTGAGGAGCAGGTCTGTACCTTCTAATCCAAGAAATCAGAATGAGGATGTCCTAGCTAACGGGCCATTGGAACCTACAAGGGCGACGGCTACCCGCGGAAGGGGTAGGGGTCGTGGTAGGGGTCGGGGATGAATGCCCCGCCGGGCCGCCACTCAAGTGGCCGGGGATGGGGGAAACCCGATCCGGAGAACGACTCGGGTAACCCGAAGGGCGAGGAGTGTGGAAATCCCCGCCCACCAGGAAGAATCTCAACAGGAGAGTTCGCCTACTGTGAGAAGGGGTAATCAACCGAGGGGACGTGGTCGAGGCCGCGGATCTGCATTTGTCACTCGAGAGAATCTGGCTGCTGAACTGGGTAAGATTCAGAAGACTCTGCAAGCTCTCCTTACCAAGCAGGATCAATCAGCATCGGGAAGCAAAGAGGTGAGTGAGAATAGGGAAAGTGTTGAACTGTCAAGTCCACTAATGACTGGTACTGGAAGTCACTCGAAATCGACCCCTCTGGTAGTGAATGAGTCAGCAGCTAAGGGATGCAGCTACAAGGACTTTGCCTCATGCAAGCCCCCTACTTTTAAGGGCGAGTGTGACCCCGTGTTGTCAATGAAATTGGTTAAAGAGATGGAACTGGTGTTCGATACGTGCAAATGTGCTGATGAGGATATGGTGATGTTTGCCCTATCCATGCTGAAGTCTGATGCAGTTTACTGGTGGGATGCTGAGACCGGAGGAAAGGGTTCGGCAGCGGCTAAGGGAATGAAGTGGGAAACTTTTGTGGAAAGGGTTAAAGCACAGTTTTGCCCACTCGTGGAAATGAAGAAGTTGGAGGAAGAGTTTTTGGGATTGGAACAGGGGGGATTGTCGGTGCGGGAGTATACTTCTAAGTTTATCGAGAAGTCTCGCTTCGCTGATCTGTATGTGCCGACAGAGGAATGTCGAGTGGAACGTTTCATCTATGGGCTGAAAAGCAGCATCAGGGAATTGGTATTGACAAGAAACTCCACTACCTTTCAGTTGGCCATCAATGCGGCCGAGTTGACTGAAAAGGAAAAGAATCGCCAGATGTCAGAGAAAAGTGGTGAGAAATGCAAGTGGGATGGGCAAGGAAGCGATGCAAGAAAATGGAAAGTGTTCCGACCAGAAAACCGTGCGAACAGAGATGCAGCCGGCAAACCGTGTAGAAGGTGTAACAAGGTGCATCGGGGAGAGTGTATGGCAGGTTTGAATTCGTGCTACCGGTGTGGATTGCCCGGTCACATGTCGAATGATTGTCCTGGTGGGAGGCCATGTTTCCATTGTGGGGCTACTGGCCACATGCGGTATGACTGTCCGCAGTTGAAAAAGGAAGGATCAGCTCAGTATAGTGATCGTTAGGAAGGGAAAGGCAATGATAAGGGAGCAGAACCGGCGCGTCCGATGGGACGTGCGTTCCACATGACAGCGAAAGAGGCGGAGGAGGTTCCAGATGTTGTGGCAGGTACGTTTCTAGTGAACTCTTTGTGTGCCAAGGTGCTGTTTGATTCGGGAGCGAATCGTTCTTTTGTATCGCATGCTTTTATGAAATGTTTGGGGGTGAGGCCTAGACGTTTGGAGAGAGCACTAGAGGTGGAAACTGCCGATGATAATCATGTTTACATTAAGGAGTTGGTAGAGGATTGTGTCATAGATATAGAAGGGAGGTTGGTGCCTATGCAATTATATCCCATGGCAATGGGAGAGTTTGACGTGGTGTTGGGTATGGATTGGTTAGCTAAGAATGATGTGAATATCGTTTGCAACAAAAAGCTTGTCAGGGTTCGGTTACCTAATGGGGATTCCGTAGTGATCTATGGGAATCGCCGTGATAGGAAGACTAGCCTTATCTCTATGATTAGGGCTACTAAGTGTTTGAGGAAGGGTTGTCAGGGATTCTTGGCGTATGTGGTGGACGCCAACAAAGAAAAGCGTGGGGTGGATAACGTGCGAGTAGTATGTGAGTACCCGGAAGTATTCCCGGATGACTTGACAAGTCTACCCCCGGATCGTCAGATCGAGTTCAGAATTGATCTGATGCCTGGAGCTGCACCAATCGCCCGCACACCTTATAGGTTGGCGTCGTCCGAAATGAAAGAAATGATGACCCAGTTGCAAGAGTTGCTAGACAAGGGATTCGTTAGACCAAGTACGTCTCCGTGGGGAGCGCCAGTTCTCTTCGTGAAAAAGAAGGACGGTACTATGCGAATGTTCATAGACTACCGGGAGCTCAATAAGGTCACGATCAAGAACAAGTATCCTATACCGAGGATTGACGACCTGTTCGATCAATTACAAGGATCGAATTACTTCTCTAAGATAGACTTGAGGTCGGGTTATCACCAACTCAGGTGAGGGAGGAGGATGTACCGAAGACCGCTTTTAGGACCAGGTATGGACACTACGAATTCTTGGTGATGCCGTTCGGGCTAACCAACGCCCCGGAAGCTTTCATGGACTTGATGAATAGGGTGTGCCAACCTTATTTAGACAAGTTCATGATAGTGTTCATAGATGACATCCTGGTGTTTTCAAGATCGGAAGAGGAGCACGAAAGCCACCTCCGAACGATTCTCGAGTTATTGAAGCAAGAGAAACTTTATGCGAAGTTTTCTAAGTGTGAATTCTGGTTAAGGGAGGTGCAGTTTCTCGGACACGTGGTGTCTGGGAAAGGAATAATGGTAGATCCATCTAAGATTGAAGCCATTCGGGATTGGGAGCAACCTAAGAATCCATCAGAAGTTCGAAGTTTCCTCGGATTGGCGGGGTACTACCGAAAGTTCATAAAGGACTTTTCGCGTATCTCCACGCCATTGACTTCCTTGACCAAGAAGAGTGTTAAGTTCGCATGGCCAGGGGCTCAGGAGGAGGCTTTTCAGAAGCTGAAGGATATGCTGAGCAGCGCTCCGGTGTTGTCATTACCGGACGGTTCTGACGATTTCGTGGTTTTCAGTGACGCATCGAAGCTAGGATTGGGTTGCGTACTCATGCAACGTGGAAAGGTGATTGCTTATGCCTCCCGGCAGTTGAAGGATCACGAGGTTCGATACCCCACTCATGATCTAGAATTGGCAGCCGTGGTTTTCGCTCTAAAGATTTGGCGGTATTACCTTTATGGGACGAAGTGTCAGATCTTCACGGACCATAAAAGCCTATGTCATCTCTTCGATCAAAATGAGTTGAATATGCGCCAAAGAAGATGGATTGAGTTGTTGACAGACTACGACTGCAAGATTGAGTATCATCCAGGAAAGGCAAACGTAGTGGCGGTTGCTTTGAGCCGTAAGGAAAGGAATGAGACCCCCAGTATTGTGGCCATGAGGGCCGAAGTGACGTTTAATTTGTTGATCGAGATACAGAAATGTCAAGCCGAAGCGCTCAAATTGAAAATCTAAAGAAGGAAAGAATGGAAGGACAGACGGCCTCGCTAGTAGAAGATAGACGAGGGGTGAAGTGTATTGGCAGGAGGATCTGGGTCCCGAAACTTGGGGAACTCAGGAAAGTAATTCTAGAGGAAGCCCATAAATCGAAGTACTCAATTCATCCAGGAACTAACAAGATGTACGGGGATCTACGTCGGGACTACTGGTGACCCGGAATGAAAAAGGACGTAGCTCATTTTATGGAGACCTGTATAACATGTTCGCAAGTAAAGATCGAGCATCAACGACCGTACGGGAAGCTTCAGTCCTTGGAGATACCTATGTGGAAGTGGGACCAGATTACGATGGACTTCGTAACCCATTTGCCTAAAACCCCAAAGGGTTATGACGCCATATGGGTGATCGTGGATCGACTCACAAAATCGGCGCATTTCTTGCCTATACGAGAGTCCTACCCGTTGGAGCGTTTAGCAAAGTTATATATCAACGAGGTTGTAACCCGCCATGGTGTGCCGTTGTCGATAGTATCAGACCGAGATAGCCGTTTTCCCTCCGCGTTTTGGAGGAGCTTCCAAAGGGAAATGGGTTCGCAGATTAAGATGAGTACCGCTTATCATCCTCAGACCGACGGTCAGAGTGAGCGGACGATCCAGACGTTGGAATACATGTTAAGGGCTTGCGCCCTAGACTTCCAAGGCTCTTGGGAAAATCATTTACTGCTAATCGAGTTTGCTTATAATAACATCTACCACTCGAGTATCAAGGCAACCCCGTATGAAGCACTTTATGGTAGAAAGTGTCGGACACCCTTGTGTTGGAATGAGATCGGAGAGAGGCAACTGACAGGACCAGAGATTGTGCAACTGACCTCGGACAAGATTGTCCAAATTCGAGAAAGGCTAAAGATTGCTCGCGACCGACATAAGTGTTACGCGAATAAGAGGCGAAAGGATATAGAATTCCAAGTCAGGGATAATGTTTTACTCAAGGTATCCCCTTGGAAGGGAGTGGTACGGTTTGGAAAGCGTGGGAAGTTAAGCCCCCGCTACATCGGACCGTTTGAAATCATTGAGCGAATTGGGGAAGTGGCGTATAGGTTGGATCTACATGAGGAATTGCAAGGCATTCACAATGCGTTTCATGTGTCTAACCTGAGGAAATGTCTAGCAGATGTGACCAAGGCGGTTCCGTTGAAGGACATAAGAGTAGATGAGAAGTTGAACTTTGTAGAAGAGCCCGAAGCCATTACGGACTTTAAAGTGAGGAAATCACGGAACAAGGAGATCAAACTGGTAAAGGTACAATGGCGACATCACAAAGGCCCAGATGCGACTTGGGAGTTAGAATCAGAAATGAAGGCAAGATACCTGCACCTTTTCCAATAAGGAATTCCGAGGACGGAATTCTTTTAAGGGGGGAGTGTTGTAACAACCGGGTTTCTAGCAAAGTTTTGAGAATTTGGTGGATAATGTCTATGAAATAAAAGTTATTGATAAGGGACTTTTTGGAAATTTATGAAAGATATAAATTGGTGCAGATCCCTAGGTTTCCATTCTATTGTTTGTAATTTTTGTGGTTTGGCGGCGTAGAAGAGAAGCAGGAAAGAAGGAGAAATCAGTTTGGCATTGAATTCGTTAGGAGAAGCTCTCATCTGGTAAACAATCATCTTTTTCCTATGTATTTTTTCCCTTATAGATGTCTAGATAAATCAATTTCTGGTTGGTGATTAATGCTTGAGCTGTACGCTCAAAGAAGGAGCAGGAATAGGGCATAACTTAAGTGCAGATTGTTTATTTCTCTTAATCAAGTGTTTTTGTGAGTGATTGAGGTTGGTGTTTGTCACACGTCGTTTTTATAATTAAGGAGGGAATGGTAACTTTCGGTGTTAGACAAATTAGGAGAAGATTGGAAGGTGTGTGGATCGACGAACAGGAAATCGCCGTTCCGGGACTCGTCGTACCGGAACCCAAAGGGGTTTCCGGAAGTTGTTGTTACCGGGTCCTAAAAAGGATTACCGGAAGTTGTAATACCGGAACCCAAAAGGGTTTCCGGAAGCTGCGTATACCGGATCCCATAATGGATTCCGGAACCTTAGGAATTCCGGATCGAGAGAAATACCGGAACTTGGAGATTCCGAAACTGGAACTCCCGGAACCGTGATACCGGAACTTGGAGATTCCGGAACTGGAACTCCCGGAACCGGATTACCGAAACTGCAGGGATTCCGAAACTTTAATACCGGGACAGTAAGAAGATTTCGTGAGTACACATTTTTTATTAAGGGTTAGGATTAAGTGAAGAGCTAGGGTCAGTAGTGGGTTACCACTAATGAATGTATATGATATGCTTTAGGTGTAAGGACAGCTCGAGACGAGACACGCGATTAGGAAGTCACTAACATCAGGTGAGTTCCCAAACCCTTTTTACACGAAATGAGATGCTAATTTTTACTGATTACGGTTCAATTATGAGCATGAATTGTTTACCAACTGTTACACATGTTTTCCATGAAAAGTATGTTTTATTTCAAAAGGCTATTAGCAAGATGAAATGATGTATAAAGACTTCACGCTTTGTGATTTACGTTAAGCTATGTGTATGCTATGTGGAGTCGGTCTGCACAGTGGGATCAGGATACCTCGAGATCCGATGATCCCTTGGGTATTTGTGACGAGCTTGTAGGATTGAATCCGTTCCCTTCCTACTCGGATAGAGGGGAGTCCGCGTGGACCCCGATGTGAGCCGAGAGGGGGTCCGCTTGGGCCCGATCGTGGTAGCTAATGTGATCCTTGAACCCTGTGTAGTACCATGAATGATGCTATGTGGAGAATGTTAACTGTTTTTATAAAGTGCTTTTATACTTTTGTTATATAGTGTTTATGGAGGGAATTCACTAGACCTTTTGGTCTAACCCTCGTTTTTCAAAACTAAACCATTTTCAGGTAAGCGAAGCGCTGGTTCTTCCAGTAAGAACTAGGAAGTGATTTGATCGGTGAGATGGAGTTTAGAGCGACTCCAAATTTTGGCTAGTATGATGTTAGTTAGAAGCTCTCAGCTGTGGACGAGAAGTCTCTGATGTCCAAATTTTGTCTAGCTTAGATTATGAATGTTTAAAGACAGTTTAACTATTGTAATTTGGGATGTTTGATCTATAATATTGCATGTTATGTTTTTGGGACGTTACAGATATTATAATAGTTTGGTTGACTTAGTTCAAGAACTAAGGTCGCACACAAGCTTGTGAAGACAACTCCATGACAATTATGATTATTACCCTTGTAATCATCATGGCTCTATACTCTTTAATCAGGTGAAGACTTTGACAGGATTCATTGACCTCCTAATTAAACCATTCTATAGACGACAAGGACTCTATCAAAGACTCTACAGGTATGTTTGGCAGATTAGCTGAGAAGCTGATAAGCTAACGGTTAGCTGAAAAACAAGTTGTTGATTAATAAGTTTGTTGTTAGCCGATAAACTACTTGATAAACTAGTTAAAAAGTTTGGTAAAAACTAGCTGATAAGTTATATAACAATGTAAAATGGATTATTTAGGTATATGACCTTTCAGAGACCATCGTTTTGCAAAATGACATTCTCTTATTCTCACTTATTTTCTATTTTTTTAAATTATTTTTCAAGAAGCAAATGACCATACTACCCTAACACTAGCAGAAGTGTATCATTTATGGACGAAGAAAAGAGAACAACTTTAATGGCGGAAACCCTAGCTATCATGGCGGGACCGTGCCGCTATTGAGTTTATTTTAAACTTTAAAAGTTATAAAGCTAATTAAATACTCATTTAAGGTTAATACACTAATATAAAAATAACCAAAAGAAAAAAATATATGAGATATTGATAATGTCGATTTTCGACATTATTTTGAATCTCAAACTATGTGGTTTACGCATGTCTTCAAGTGAAATACGAGTATTTCATGGGTTTTTGTTGAGAAAGTATAGGTACAAGCATTTTTGTCCAAAAAAGCAGCAAAGTTGAGTTCCAGAGCTGAAAACGAGAGAAATCGAGAAATCGCGAAACAGAAACTGGCGCCAGTGCTGGCACCAGCCAACCCGCGCCACCATCCGCGCCAACATTCCAAACAGAATCTGGCACCAGTCATGGTGCCAGCCCATCCGCACCGGCGCTGGCCCCGACGCCCAGTTTTATAAAACTAATTTCTGCAGCTAGGTTTTAAAAGGCATCACACACACGACGACCAGAGGAGTTGAGGGGGCGATTTAGAGAGACTTTTTACACCTTTCGGAGCCACGTGAGAGGATCAATCGGAGCCACGTTCATCACGCGAAGTAGATACGAACACGAGAGAAGGGAGTACATCATTCCATTCACCACGATCACGTTTGCCATGTTTTCTTCCATTGTTCTTTTCTTTTGTGTTTGAATCCACCACCGACATGAACTAACCTGTTCATGTTGGGGGTTGGAATGAATTTAGTTTGTAAGCATATGAACAGATGACTTGAACATTTATCAGTTTTCCTATTTAATGAATGCGTGTAATTTGGTTTTAATGCTTTTGAGAGTTTAGCTACCTTTCAATTGTTTTGTTGTTTCCAGTTGAGTTCGAGAGAATTAACTGTTAACTAGAACTAGGAATTACATGTCTAAGGCGGGAATTTGGTGATAGAGATATACCGAATGCGCCTTAATCCTAATTGAACCATTTAGGTTGAGATCGAGAGATTAAATCTATATGATCACAATAAATCTTGCGCTTAATGTGTTTTGGAATCCATAAGTTGAGATCGAAAGATAAAACTTGTCCTTTTCAAAATAAAACCCGTTGTTGCTCGAAAGAGAACAACGGTGACTTTTAAAGATTGGATATTCATTAGGGGAATAACTGGTAATCGTTTTAAGTCTGATATTCGTATGTGAAAACCTAAGGATTTCCAACCCTCAACTGTTTTCTCTATCGGAAGTTTCCAAAGCTGTTTACTGTCTTGTTTTTGCTTTGTCTTCTTGCAATTAATTAGTTAAAACCAACCATCCCTCAATTTCCAATCGTTCGGTTAATAGTTTTTACAGTCATTGCGGTACTTAACACCAAGTTCCTGTGGATTCGATACTCGTACTTACGTACGTATTACTTGAGACGACACCGTACACTTGCGGCTAGTTAAGGAGGGTGTAAACCCGCCTATCAAGTTTTTGGCGCCGTTGCCGGGGAACTTATTTTGTGTTGATATCACTACCAGCTGTAGGGATTATTACATTGAGCATTTTTTTTTCATTTTTCGTATTCAAGATTTTGACCCAAGTTTCTTGTGACTTCATTGCTGCAAGTTCTGATTGGTGATTTACTTTCTGCTGCAGATTGCTTCTAGTTTATGCTAAGAAGGAGTTCCTCTGGTGAACTCGAACAGTTTGATCCTGAAATCGAAAGGACTGCAAGGAAATTAAGGAGGCAAGCCAGACTCAGAAGTCAGCAAGAAATGGAGGGTCTAGACAACGTTAACATCAACAACGACAACATCAATGTTGGGGAAGATTGGGGAGAAGGGTTCGCCATGGGTAACGAGGAACCAGTTCCAAACGTGAATGCGAACAATCCCAACAACCAGAACCATAATGTTAATCTCGGTCTCAACAACGTTAACAACAACAATGTCAACAACAATGGTATTAACAATAATGTGAATCGTCCACCACCACCACGACAGAGAGTGCCTATGCGGAATTTTGCTAATCCGAACATTGGGCCGTCCAGAGAGGACCTTATGTTCCTCCGATTGCAGCAAACAATTTTGAAATCAAGACTGGCACCATCCAATTGGTGCAAGCAAATATGTTTGGAGGAGCAGCATCTGAAGACCCGTACAGCCATTTGAGAACATTTGAGAAGATTTGCAACACCTTCAAGGTGAATGGGGTTGACCCAGGTTCGATCAAACTCCGACTCTTTCCGTTTTCATTGAGGGGTCGAGCAGCTGAATGGGAAGAGAGTCTACCAAACGGGCAGATTCGTACATGGAATGATATGGTGATGGCTTTCTTAAACAAATTCTTTCCACCGGGGCGAACAGCCCAATTGCTGTCAGATATCACTCATTTTGGCCAATGGGATCAAGAGTCCTTTTATGAGGCCTGGGAACGGTACAAGGGTATGCTAAAGAAGTGCCCTCATCATGGTCTACAAGAATGGATGGTTATCCAAACGTTCTATCAAGGGTTGCATCCACATCATAAAAATGACCTCACTTCCACTGTTGGTGGTGCACTGATGAATATGTCGTACGAAGACGCGTATGAGTTGATTGAGAATCTTGCGGAACATAGTTATGCCACTCCTCGGTCAGCCACTAGGAAGGTGGCAAGTGTGCAAGAAAGTGATGAACTGAAAGTTATCAAGGCACAATTGGCAGCTATCACAAATCAGCTGAAAAGTACAACAATTCAGCCAACTCTCCAAGGGGATATGGGCTGTCAAGAGTAATTTGGTTCACCTCAAGAGTTTCCTCCGCCGGAGCAAGTGCAATTCCTTCAAAACCGCAATAACCGGCCGAGGAACGACCCGTTCTCAAATACTTATAATGAGGGATGGAAAATTCATCCCAATTTCTCGTGGAGCCAGCCTCAAAATGCACAAAAAGAGCCCATGTTTCAGCAGCAACAAAATCAGTACGGTAATACTTCTAACTCTTCTACTCAATCTTCTAACGTTTATCGTCCTCCAGGTTACAATCAAAGGAGGCAAGAAGAAGCACAAGGATGGGAGAAAAAGTCCGGATTGGAAGAGATGCTAATGAAGTTTGTGTCAAAGATGGACAATGAGGTTGGAGAGTTGACATCATCTGTTGGTACATTGTCAAGTTCAGTCGGAACGATAAGAGCTGCGACAGAGCAGAACACCGCATCAATCCGAATTCTTGAGGGACAAATGGGACAGATGGCAGAGGCGTTAGCTGTTTGGAGTCAAGGCACGTTTCCGAGTCAGACTGAAACGAAGAACCGGGAAGAGTGTAATTCCATTTATCTTAGAAGTGGCAAGGAGCTGAATGGAGAGCCAATACGAGAGCCCACATCAAAAGGAACCGATCCTAAAGAGAAAGAGGTCGAGATCATAGAAGTGACTGAGCTAGAGGCCGATGAGGTTGTGATTGAAGAGAACAAGAAAAGTGAAGAGAAAAAGTCGGTAGTCAAACCATTTGTACCACCACTACCATTCCCTAATCGAGTGAAGGCACACAATGATGAGGAACAATTCAAGAAGTTCCTCGACATATTCAAGAAGCTTCACATCAATATCCCTTTCGCGGAGGCACTCGCCCAAATGCCGACATACCTCAAGTTCATGAAGGAGATCTTATCAAAGAAGAGGGCAATCGATCACCAATCGACCATTGCACTTACTGAAGAGTGCAGTGCAATCATCCAGAACAAGCTTCCGCCGAAGCTTAAGGATCCAGGGAGTTTTTCAATCCCTATTCAAATTGGTGATATTCGTTTTAATAAAGTGTTGTGTGATTTAGGGGCGAGTATTAACTTAATGCCTCTATCTATTTTCAGGAAGCTCGGATTGGGGGAAGTAAAGCCGACGTACATGACGCTCAAGCTAGCGGATCGATCCATAGTGTGCCCATATGGAGTGGTAGAGGACGTGCTCATCAAGGTGGGAAAGTTTTACTTTCCGGTGGATTTCGTGGTGATGGACATCGACGAAGATATAGAAGTCCCATTGATCTTGGGAAGATCCTTCCTAGCCACAAGTCGAGCGCTGATCGATATGGAGGAAGGCGAGATGACTTTGAGAGTTGGTGGTGAGAAGGAAGTGTTCAAGATGTTCGAGAAGATAAGAGATAGAGGCGAAGAGAAATTTGGTGAGCAAGAAAGGCTGACGGGGTGATCAGAAAGAAGGTCGAGCCACGACCGAAACCACGACGCTGGGTGGGAGGCAACCCACCAAGGTTTGTGTTTCTTTATTTTTAATTTATGCATTTTGAGTGTTTTATATAAAAAAAATCTGTTTTCCTTGCTTTCTTTTCCTTTTGTTTTTGTTCTTGCATCCCCTTCTCCGTCGTCTTCGATATCTTCCAACTGGGCGTTCCAATCTTTCAAGAGAATCCCTCCTGGCAAACAGGTACGTTCTAAACTCCGTAGGTAACGAGTGGTGTATGATGTTTTGGTTCCATTAGCTGAACGAGATGCAACAAACCTAAGTTTCACTTAGGTTTGGGGTGCCTCACTTTTTAAATATCTACACACTCACTTTTATCCCTATGCAAACCTCGGTTTCACCGAGGTTTGGGGTGGCCATGTTTTTGAAAAAAACTAGATTAGCTCTTTGTGCTTACTGTTATGTTATGCCTTACATGTTTGATACCTGTAATAACCGCACAACGATACTTGTTTTAGTATCGCCTGAACCGACACCTGCACATTGGGGACAATGTGTGGGTAAGGTTTGGGGTTGCCCAATCGGGCCCACGTTTATGCACGTAGATTTCCCGCACCTCTGCATGCTTAGATTACTTTAGCCAAAAATTTTGTTTTGAATGATCGAAACCGACCATTTTGGGAAGAATCTTGTGATAGTGACGTGACCATTAGGGAAGGACTGGGAAAGGACATGACTAGGGACATTAGTAGAGACCACCCGTTAGTGAGATTTGATCCTAAAAGACGTTCTTTCAATTCGAGGGATTCATACACGAAAATCGTATACACTTTTTCGAGTTCCTTGTTGTGAATATAGAATGATCTCACTATATTATTGCATTGAGTAGAAAAGACGACCATCGGAATACTAGGTAAGGGTGTAGTAAATCATATCGTGTGGACCTTAAGAGATGATTCCAGGCATTGTGTGTTTGTTTAACCCTGTTTTTAACTTTCGTACCCTTTCACCCATTTTTGTGTAACCTTAGCCCCTTTGTAGCCATACACTCACCTTTTCATTTCAGACCCACCTTTAAACCCGAGCCAAAAGCCTTAGCCAACCTTATCCGAAAGTGTGTCAACCTAAGCGGTAATGAACTATGAAAGATAGAGCGGAAAAGAAAATAGTGCAGGCCAATCATTGAGAATAAAATGGGTCAATGTAACCCAAGAAATAGGAAAGAGGGCCAATGTCGCCCCCCCCCCCCCCCCCCCCAAAAAAAAAAAAGAGGACCAATGAAGTCCCAACTGAGAAAAAAAAATATAGAGAAAATGCAAAAAGAAAAGAAATACAGTTATTAGTGATAGCATCAGTAGCTGCATAATAAGAGAGTCAAAGCGACTCCAGTGGTGACGAAAAGGGCCAAGTGAGCGAATGTGAAGTAAAGAAGTTCAGGAATCGCCAATGATTGACACACCGAGGAATTTTGATCCATTTTACCCTTTATCTCTTAGCCTTAACCTTAACCCCGTTACAACCCGTGTAAAGACCTGGATGATCTTCTGGAAAACGTGATTAGAGTCTATGAATACCTTTACCAATATTCCATGTCTTGCTGCTTGATTCCTTTCTGAGATCAACTTTTTGAACATTTGTGCGTCTTTCAATAGAGTTGTCATGTAATTATTGCGTATTCTGGTACATAAACTCTTTAGACATGACAACATGTGCGATAACCTAGGTTCGAGTGAATTGAGCGAATCCCGTGAGGTAGGGTCGAGGCGAAATGTTTTCCTTAGTATGTCCGGACCTAGAACAACCTTAATGGAAACAAAGCAGTCACGAGTTCAACTTACAATGGAAGGTCATAGATCAAACGAAATAGGAATGAGGCGAGAATGAGATAGGCATTCACGG
Organism: Saussurea involucrata; assembly: GCA_033807775.1. Lineage (NCBI taxonomy): Eukaryota > Viridiplantae > Streptophyta > Magnoliopsida > Asterales > Asteraceae > Saussurea > Saussurea involucrata. The sequence continues at coordinate 166,546,934 of CM066320.1, forward strand.
GTCTGGGAAATCACCAGTGCATCACGTGGTACCAATTGGGGGTGTGCAGTTATTACGTTTCTCTAATATGTGCTTTTATTCTATTTTATCGCTATTTTGCTTGAGGACAAGCAACGCTCGGTTTGGGGTTGTTGATAATGTCGATTTTCGACATTATTTTGAATCTCAAACTAGGTGGTTTACGCATGTCTTCAAGTGAAATACGAGTATTTCATGGGTTTTTGTTGAGAAAGTATAGGTACAAGCATTTTTGTCCAAAAAAGCAGCAAAGTTGAGTTCCAGAGCTGAAAACGAGAGAAATCGAGAAATCGCGAAACAGAAACTGGCGCCAGTGCTGGCGCCAGCCAACCCGCGCCACCATCCGCGCCAACATTCCAAACAGAATCTGGCGCCAGTCATGGTGCCAGCCCATCTGCACCGGCGCTGGCCCCGACGCCCAGTTTTATAAAACTAATTTCTGCAGCTAGGTTTTAAAAGGCATCACACACACGACGGCCAGAGGAGTTGAGGGGGCGATTTAGAGAGACTTTTTACACCTTTCGGAGCCACGTGAGAGGATCAATCGGAGCCACGTTCATCACGCGAAGTAGATACGAACACGAGAGAAGGGAGTACATCATTCCATTCACCACGATCACGTTTGCCATGTTTTCTTCCATTGTTTTTTTCTTTTCTTTTGTGTTTGAATCCACCACCGACATGAACTAACCTGTTCATGTTGGGGGTTGGAATGAATTTAGTTTGTAAGCATATGAACAGATGACTTGAACATTTATCAGTTTTCCTATTTAATGAATGCGTGTAATTTGGTTTTAATGCTTTTGAGAGTTTAGCTACCTTTCAATTGTTTTGTTGTTTCCAGTTGAGTTCGAGAGAATTAACTGTTAACTAGAACTAGGAATTACATGTCTAAGGCGGGAATTTGGTGATAGAGATATACCGAATGCGCCTTAATCCTAATTGAACCATTTAGGTTGAGATCGAGAGATTAAATCTATATGATCACAATAAATCTTGCGCTTAATGTGTTTTGGAATCCATAAGTTGAGATCGAAAGATAAAACTTGTCCTTTTCAAAATAAAACCCATTGTTGCTCGAAAGAGAACAACGGTGACTTTTAAAGATTGGATATTCATTAGGGGAATAACTGGTAATCGTTTAAGTCTGATATTCGTATGTGAAAACCTAAGGATTTCCAACCCTCAACTGTTTTCTCTATCGGAAGTTTCCAAAGCTGTTTACTGTCTTGTTTTTGCTTTGTCTTCTTGCAATTAATTAGTTAAAACCAACCATCCCTCAATTTCCAATCGTTCAGTTAATAGTTTTTACAGTCATTGCGGTACTTAACACCAAGTTCCTGTGGATTCGATACTCGTACTTACGTACGTATTACTTGAGACGACACCGTACACTTGCGGCTAGTTAAGGAGGGTGTAAACCCGCCTATCAGATATTTATGTAAATTATAAGTGACATAAATAAAATAAATGGAAAAAATGGTCAAATAAACCATCCAAATTCCAAAGTAGCTTCCAAAAAAATAAGTGTATATTATATTATGAAATAAGGTTTTAAACGGTTAAAATTGAAACTTTTGACCTAAAAAAGATTTGCTTGAATTTCTCAACAATCTAATGGTGCTTGAATGCAATATTCGACTTCACCTTTTTCTATGCCAAGCGAAACAGCTCCGTGTGCCTTTCTCTGCCAAATACATCAAAATCAAATAAATCTGTAAACAATCTCGATCACAATCCAGTGCCACACCGCTTTATAAATGACAGCTTTTCGCTCCAATTTGGGAACCAAAATCCCACAACCTTTCTTCATCCTCAACAACAATTTTCTAAAAACCCATGTAAATTTGTTAGTTTCTTTCCATAATCCCAATTACCCAAAATCCAGAAACCCCATTTTGTGTCTCCCAAAATCGGACAAAACCCCTCAGTTTTCTGATAAAATGGACAAGACGAACAGCAATTGGGTGACGATTGAATCGGACCCAGATGAGAAATACGCTAAAGAATTGGAAGTTGCAGTGAAAGCTGTTCATGTTGCTTGTTTGCTTTGTCAAAAAGTTCAAGAAAATTTGATCTTTAATGGTGATGAAGATGTTCAAGCCAAAGATGATAATTCCCCTGTCACAGTTGCTGGTAATTTTGACTTTCATTCTCAATTTTAAATGTGATTTTGAACTTTTTGATGTTGGTATAATCTGGAATTTTGAGTTAATGAACAATTGTGGTAGTTTAAATTGCTTGAAGAGTGGTGAAATTGAGTTATGTGGATTATAGCAACAATCTTTGTTGGGAAACCATTATTTTGGTTTCTACTCATTTAATGATTTGTGAGAACTATACTTTGACTTTTGAAGATCAAACACACAAGTTTCAAAGTGTCAAGTCATATGAATCATACAAGTAAAAAATGGAGTGGCTTATAACAGGAATCTCATCCCTTTTGAGTTTTTATTTAATAGTTATTAATGTTGATAAGTACATGGAACCCATGAAAATGAAGTTCTTATGAGAACCCACTTTTATGTAAATTTTTAATTTGATGAGTTGGAAATGAGGTGCCATCAAAAGTACAAAAATAAAATTCTTATAAGAACCTCTATTGGAGATGCGACAGGTTTGGGTAACCTTAAACAAGCTTTTAGTTAAATTCATAAGCTCCTCACCTATTAAAAGAAAAATGATGGTTTCATCCTACGTCATGAATTTAATTAAAATCTCATTTAAGATATATACCTAAATGTCTCGTTATCCGGGTTACCCTGGTCTATCGTCCCGAAAGGAGTAAAAAAGATATGGGTCTTACTAAGTACACCCGCTTTAATTTGATATGTGGTATTACAGTTTAACAAAAAGTAGTTGCAACTATTGATAGTATCATTGTATCTGATATTACAGTTTGATTCATTTTAGTGTTTTTTTTTGGTAACAGAAGAAAAAAGAAGAAATAAAACCACTTTTTGAGTGTTACAAAAATTATTTGTATGTGAGTTTTAAATAAATGGTACTTTTTTGTAATTAATTTTGATCCTAACAATTATATATCTTGTCAAATTATGAACAGATTGGAGTGTCCAAGCAACTGTTAGCTGGATACTATCCCAAGCATTTGGAGCTCAAAATGTATCAATTGTTGCAGAAGAAGACATTGAAGCCCTCTCCAAAACCAATGCAATCACCCTTCTATCATCCGTCGTAAAAACCGTCAACGATTCCCTATCCGCCGCCTCCACTTTCGGCATCCAACCTCCAGTCACGCCTCTCAAACCTGCCGAAGTCCTCAAAGCCATCAGTCGTTGCAACTCGAGTGGCGGGCCCACAGGCAGATTCTGGGTACTGGACCCGGTGGATGGGACCCTTGGATTTGTGCGTGGGGACCAGTATGCAATTGCTCTAGCACTTGTCGAAAATGGGGAAGTGGTGCTCGGGGTTCTTGGTTGCCCAAACTACCCGATGAACAAGGAGTGGTTAAATTACCAAAATGGGTATCGGAGGATTCTTTCTAGATTGAGTAAATCGAGCTTGGAAGGTTTGGATGGAAAAGGGTGTGTGCTTTATGCGAAAAGAGGTAGCAAGAAAGCTTGGATGCAGCCGTTGGTGAGCGGAGATAAGGGTTGGGTGTGGCCAAACTCTGCGAGGCTGGTTAAGGTGTCGGCTATTGATAATCCTGTTTTGGCTACGTTTTGTGAACCGGTGGAGAAGGCTAACTCGAGCCACTCGTTCACGCAAGGGTTAGCTCATAGCGTTGGGCTCAGGTACGAGTTCTATCTAAGTGAAATGTCTGAAGTACCCTTAAGCAATGATAAAGATAAAAGCTATGTTTGGTAAAATAGCTGTTGATAAGTATTTGGTTGCAAATTGGGGTAAATCTGTAAACTTATCTACCAAAATGTTTTTGCATTGGTCAAAAATACTTAATTTATCCATAGTTAATCTATTACCCCTGCAAAAGGGTTTCAACAACAAACATGTCAATTTAAAATTTTACCTAGTATGCAACACTAAGCCAAAGGGTAAATTTGTAAACTTAACACGATGGTTGTTGAATTGTTACTTTAGCACAATTCAACAACGGTTTATATGTACCCTTATTGCGGTTAGGTCAGATTTAGACCATGTTTGACAATCATAAGTTAACTTATTTTTTGAGCCTGTTGTTTCAAACAGTTTTTCCTTATATTTTTCGTTCAATTATATCTTATATTTTTCCAATTAATTTTTCTATTGTTATCTAGTTTAAGCAAGTGACAAGTAATTTGTCAAAAATAGCTTTATTTCATTATTTGTGCAATGATGACAATAAGACATGAATTTACGACTTTACCCTCGTTGGGAAAGGGGGAACTAAGCTAACCCATTGTATATAGAAATGGCAACAAGGGCAAAATGGAGAAATGACATGAAAGTTGACCCTTGTAGGAAGCAACCATTACGAGTGTACAGTATGGTGAAATACGCAGCGATTGCTCGTGGAGACGCAGAGATTTTCATGAAGTTCGCGAGAGCTGGTTATAAAGAGAAGATTTGGGATCATGCCGCCGGAGTTGTCATCATTCAAGAAGCCGGCGGTGTCGTCACCGACGCCGGAGGCCGACCACTCGACTTCTCCAAAGGTATCTACTTGCAAGGACTAGATCGGGGTATAATCGCCTGTGCCGGATCCTCATTACATGGGAAAATCATGAGAGCCGTTGATGCCAGTTGGAACTCTTCTAGCCTTTGATCCATCACATGATTTAAACCTTCGCCGTTGGATGTTGTATGAATGGGAAAAAAGCATATTTGTTGGAGTAAAATAAAATTTTTATAACAATATTAAAACTCAATAATCGTATTTTTATTTCGCAAGAAACAAGAATCCTCGTCTCTTATGAACAAATACATACATCAAAATATCATACAACAAATTTACAGATATACAAAAAACTGCCAGTTTAATTTCTGCCATCTTCCTATACTTTTTACCAATTAGATCGACTGAAATCAAGATCGAAAACACGCTGAGAATGAGCATAAATAATGCCGTATAGCCTAGAGCGCGCACGTATCATAGACAACACACTCAATATATTGCCGCTCTTACTGCACCTCAAGCACCATCACGTCTCATCTCTGCAGCTCTACCGCTGCCTCGGAAATACATGTACACTTGCTGCACCATCACAACATTATATCAGGTTATGGGGTCCACCTCTTTACGTGAATAATATATGGGAAAATATTTGGAACCCCATCACATTACTCTCCAAAAGAGCTCTTGTCAAGAGGATGAAGGTTCCAGCATATATTGACTATTGAGAAGAACTGGTCCATGTGTAGCTGATAATTATGGGACTCCAACAGTACATTCTCTATTTACCCTTTTGTTTTTATTTGACAAATAGTTAAACATTTCACTTAAATTATGTATCTCGTAAAATATTGCAATTTTTCACGAGATGAGTAAATAATGCTTTCACCAATTTATGACCTCTTACGAGTCCATTTCTAGCCAACTCGACTAGCTGTGGATAAAGACTTGTTGTTTGGTGCAGTGATCGGGTGAGGGTACGAACCTGAATAACCCAAATACTGAGCAGCGTCTCAAGACAAAATAGCCCGAACCCAATGAAGTAAAAGATCTATGCAAAATAAACGTAATTAGTACAAGAAACAACTAATTCCGTATCAGGAAAAAACTGCATAAAAACGTACCCCGACCAAGGCTTGATCGCCCACGAGATCAATGGCTGGTAGGATACCTCTGTTCCAACGTTACAAAAAGGGCAAAAACGTTAATCCCATATGAACAAAAAGGTAAATTTCGGTAACAGAGTACTCAAACGCTTCGTTAGATGTCCTAAATGTTGAAGAAAGTACTTTCAATTCTAGGTCCATGGAGATATGTTAAATTTTAGGGGGGGATGAATAATTACCTGAAATAGTACAATATTAGTAGTATAAATCGAGGTTCAAATGAGAACCGTAAAAAAGGTTGAAAAATAGAAAAGAGATTTCAACCGAAGACGGATTTGAACCAAGGGATGTAACTAATGTGCATTTAAACTAAAATAGATTGCCCCTACTTGTTTATTGAAATATATTAAATATAGTGAAAACTAGAGCCAAACAAATTATACCAAAAAACGAGCATTTTATTCTCTTCAGTTTGACATACATATTGTTCTGCTTTTTCATCAGTTTTTTTTCGTGTTCTCAACATGTTTACCGTTCTCATTTAAACCCTCTCCTAATAGTATAAATACAAAAGAACTGGGTAAAAATTGCATAATAATAAATCATAATTTTTTTAAAACATGTTCAACGTTCAAAATCACACGATATTGGAAGGGGGAACTCACGCAAGAGATTTTCCTTTGAAGACAACGGGAGGAGCAACTGCGGCAAAGATTACAAAGACTATGTGCAACTGTAGGCAGGATAAGAACAAGAAACAATGAGATGATAGCAGAATGCCAAATGCAATCCATTTTCTTGTGAAAAGGAATTATAGTTTGTAAATTGCGATTTTGGACAAACTATTGAAATGCAAAAAAGAAAGAAAAAAATATATCTTTTTCCCAAGAACGATAGTTAGCAATGAAAAGCCAGATATAATCGTTCTTTTTTAACATTTACATTTTCCCACAGTTTGTCCAAAATCGCTTATTACTACAAGTGATGGCGCTTTTTGGTGTTTTCATAAGAACAATGTTTAGTTTGCAACTAAAATCCAAGTATGATGGTTCAAAAGTTTACCGAGTAAAATAGGAAGAACCAACCGAACTTCAATGCACTTTCTTTCCTGCAAACACAATTTGCAACATTAACAAAAAGGGTAAGAAGGAGATGGTACTTACCAAATCAAACGACCCCAGTATATCCCACTAGGAGGTGGGGTCTGAGGGTGGGATGCATGTAGACCTATCCTCTACCCCAAAGGGTAGAAATGACTTTTTCCGAGAAGACTAAGAAGATGGTTTTGTTCTCATCAATTTTTTTTAAATAAATTAGGGGTTTATATCAATTTAAAGTGGCAAAAATGTTTGTGTTAAAGAGCTTCCCTCCCAAAAACTCTACTAATCGTGTATCTAGGGTAATTCAACATGTTTTATGGCGATATGAACAAGAAAAAATATAAGATGGACAACTTGGGAGAGTTTAGATTTACCTAAAAGTACGATAAAGCGGCCGGTACCACAAAATATACGCAAGTGGAACCCCTAATATGAAGTAGATAATTGCAAGAAACCAAATCTGCGGGTCTATAGCAGAAGGGGAAAAAAAACATATTAGCATAATTTATCGACAATTATTTTTACTTTTTTTTGGGTAAAAGTGAGTGTTTGTGCCGGCATGCACGCATTTCAATTAATCCCATGGAGTCCAGAAGATAACAGCCAGGAAAATTCCGAGTGGCTCTGAGGAGAGTCGAACCGATAGTTTCACCACCACAAATTGGTACCCGGGTCTTTAGTAATTTAAAAGAAAAAGAAATATAAAGGCTAGACCATAGGATGATTGACACAAACCTTCGCCTTTAATCCATGCCGTTGTTGTGGCTATAATATTCCAAAAAAGACAAAGTACCAACCCTGTTTCGCAGAACATTATACATTATTAGAGACGGATTGTTTTAATTTAACGAGTTTACTTTAGAGTTTTGAAACATAGAAGGAGCAGGATAAAAGTCTTGGCAATTTTGTTATGACATTTGATTTTGCAACGGCTAAGGCTAATTAAGCACAAACTTTATGAAATTGTATGATTCATAGTCAAATATTGTTGATCAAAATTGATAGCATCAATAAATTATAATGATGGCAATGGACAAACAAGCAAGTTCAACTTTTGATTTCTATCCAAGAAGGAAATCTTGCAATTTTATGAGAGCATCCGAGTTAAAACAAATAATACTTCCACTATTCCATAAACTTCTCCAACGTCTAACTCCGCCCATGTTTTATTAAATTGTTGACTGTTAGTCAAATGTCTTAAATGCCCTACACAATGACATAATAAAAGAATTTTGTATCAAGAAGTTGTATTCCAACTTCCAATTTTGTCCAAGGAAACATGACATCTTTCTATGAACAACTGAGTAAAAAAAGTAATACTGACTCTAAACCAAACCAAACGAACTCAAAGAATCCCACAAGAAGTGGGGTCTGGAGAGGGTAAGATGTACACAGCGTTTTCCTCTTCCCCAAGGGGCAAATTCCACAAAAATTACAATGTCTAAGTGTGCACAACTTTTATGAAATTGCTCATGTATTAGTCATAATATCTTTTGATTCCCTAATAAAACAAGAAAATAAGGGCAGATAGGTAATTTCAACTTTGATTTTTGTTGGAAAAATGTTGGAAATTCATGAGGCAAAACTGTAAATAACAAACTACAAATGGGAAAAGAAAGAAAAAGATGAAGTTTTTGGTGGGTTATCTTTGCATGGTAAGCAAATAAACACATACCCAAGTAGGTTGTGAATGCAACGTACTGCAATTTCTGTAGATGGATCGGTATCTCATTTGCAATATCGTGATGAATGATAGGGAAAAATGGTGGCCAATTTTTCTCCTCAAGAACAATACCAGCTGAAATGGAAAGAGGGATCAGTTAGTGTCTTAAGTTATAACTTATAAGGCAAGCACATATGAAGATAATTGGCAAAAAAGGCCATTTTCAAGCAAATGAATCAAGAATGGCCAGAAAATGTAATCAAGCAAGAAACTTCTACACCCAAAAGGAAATTTGTTTTCTTTTTCTTTTTTTCCTTTGTTTGATCAAATTGTCACAAATGACCACAAGACTCTTCCCTTTCTAATTTAAGAATTATTTTATTACTTCCTCCGTCCCAAATAGGTGTCCACGTTTCTATTTTATTATGTCCCAAACAGTGGTGGACCCCGGATTTTTCCTGAGCGGGTGCACCTTTAAAATTTGATCAAATGCCTGCAAATTTACTCGATGTGTATTTAGCCGAATTCCGCCTTCAGGGGATTTTTTAAGTTTTTTTTGTTGATTTTTACACGACTTTTTTGATTTTTTGTTGATTTCGAGAGAATGTTTCGATTTTTTTGGTTGATTTTAACAGATATTTTAATTTTTTTTGTTGATTGAGAGATATTTTTTGGTTTTTTGGTTGATTTCAAGGAAATATTTCAGTTTCCTTAGTACTAAATTAATTGTTAAATAGTTAAATTCAATTAATTTTATTTCATTTTCAAGTTATTTCGGATAAAAATGTGTTGTCGTTAAAATGAGAAAACAAATTTAAGATTAATGGATAAATTGGAAAGAAAAAAAAACCTGGGAAAATTGTAAATAAAAAATAGTTGTAGTTAATTGGTAAGATTTTATCTTGTAGTTGAGGTATTGAATTCATTTAATTTGTCAAATATTTGTTTGTCTTTTTTTTAGTAACTAAAAATTAAAATATAAAAAACTTGAATTTGTTTCCAACAAGATTAGAACCCATGACCTATTGGAAGTAAAGTAGCATGCTAGTCATTCCACCAACCCCACACTTTTGTTTTAACTTCTGTTTGAAAAATATATGAGAACACACTTAAAAATTAAGCGGGTGCAAGATACAACCGGCAAAAAGATTCCACTACGACGGGACGGTCGAGCGGGTGCCCATGCACCCTCTCCTGTGTGTGTAGGTCCGCCCCTGGTCCCAAAGTAAGTGTCCACTTTCAAACGTGAGTGTCTGCTTTCCCATTCTACTCAAAATTATGAGATGGAATTAATTTTTATCTAAGGGTAAAATTGTCCTTTAGTTATTTAAAAGGTGTAATAATTACACATTCCTAAACCTGTGTGTCTTCTACGTTGTGGACATTTATTTTGGGACGAAGGGAGTACATCATTAATGCACATTTCTTTTTACATAAACGACAACTATTTTATGATTACATAAATAAGGTACTTATCGGATATGCATCATTAGAAAGCCTCTGTCACTTATCTGAGACTTGCTAGTGTGTAATATTATTTTTCAAAAGAAAATTTGGACCCTTGTATATAACACCAGTAATTGGATGAAAATGCAAAAATCAGAAAGTACCTCGAGCAGCTGCCTCCTCTTTCCGTTTTACTATCTGCAAAGCATCAATCAAAGAATTACTAGCTTTCCCAGTAATGCACTCCTCTAATAAGCACAAATTAGTTGCTAGAATACAAGAAATTATGCATAATTAAGACAATCAGATTATATCTGTTTCTTCTATTAGATCTTTCATTTCAAGAATCCATGTATCAACTTGAATTATTTTAATCATGATCATAAAAAGCACAATTGGATTAAGAAAACGTTACCTCTTCCCTCTTCCTCAAGTCAGCTTCTCTTGCTTGCAGATCCCTCTCTTTCTTCTTCAGATCCTTTAACAAATTACAATAGACGGTAAGGTTCATCACTAGAAACACGCAACGTTCAAGAAAATTATAAACTCATAAGATCAAAAAATTGAACCTACCGCAGCAGAATCAAGAGGAATGTCAACCGAGTCATTCCGACCATAGAAATCTGCTGGTTCATGGGGAAGAGGTGAAAGCCTAGAGTTTGCAGCAGAAGGAACACTCTGAAAAACCCCCCATCAAAATTATATACATAAACAAGCGGAAGATTATATATATTTCACGTAATACAAGAAAGGTTGTGGAAGAACATACGGCAACTGATTGAACGAAGAAACACAATTAAAAGACCAAAAAAGAACAATAGAAAAGATGTGATCAAGTGCATATACATAATACATCTCAGAAGAGCATACAACGGTCATTTATCATTGACATATTAGCCATATTTTGGTGATTCTAAGGGGCCGTTTACCAAATGCTTGCCCGGGTAAGCGCTTACCAGTCAAATTTAACACTATCACTTACTTACCAGGTAAGATTTTAGTCCGCCAAATCGATTTCGTATGCAACAATTCACCCGGTAAGCGCTAACCATGGTAAGAGTCGTCGCCATCACTTACCGGGGTAAGACTCTCAGTCCTTTCATTCGCTCTTAATGGTAAGATTTTTGGTCCTTGCCGCATCAATCCGGTAGGTAATGTGACTTGGTAAGCGCTTACCCGGGTAAGTGTTTGGTAAACGGCTCCTAAGCATGCTTAAATTAGTCATCAAAAAGATGAAAAGCGATGGCTGACATGATGGAAATTGCAATTCATTTTGAATGAAAAAGGAGAAGATATTAGACATACTGTCGTGTAGAATGAACCTCCATTAAAATTTGTCTTGCCAGCTCCTTTTCCCCCAGCTCCTTGATCCTGGTCATATAAATACAAACGGTTGTTGAAATGGTTGAATATATATATAGGGTCAGGTTCAGGGGAAAACCACAAAAAAATGAAAAACTGAGGAACACCCTAGTAACCGTTCATCTAGACGGTATGCATATGTGCATAAAAGTAATTTGTAACGTGCACACGTGTATAAAAAACAAAAATCAGCTTCAATTACTTGTATGCACATGTGCATACTGTCCAGATGAATGGTTATCAGGGTGAACCTCCCTCTATATATGTATATATATAAACTCAGAGAACAGAAACGACTCTAACACTAATGTAGAAAAGCATATAGGTCATTCTTTAACACACATATCCAACCCAATGCATTCATAAGTTAAAACAGGCTTGTTGCTCTCTTTCTTGGTTCATGCTTCACCCTTCACATAGCCCATCAATAATTTAACAACACATAACTATGTTTTCAGGATAAATCAATATAAACGTATTTGTCCAAGTCTTCAATACATATCAAAATCTAATTCGACGGTACTTCAGGCCATAAAAGTTGTTTTTTCCCTTGAGATGGACTAGTTTACTGAACTTTTGTTTCAAAAATCGCAGTTCCAACCAAATGACCAATTCCGTGTAAATTACATGCTAAAAATAACTTTACTTTAGAGAGAGAAAAAAACAGATAATACCTAGGGAAGCCATCCAATTTTTAATATTTCTGATTTAGACAATACTTACAGCTATGTTCAAATGGGCTACATATCAAAAATATTGATTTAAAATCCTCAGTTGTGGATACAAATCACCATTTTGAGAGAATACACACACAGTAAGAAAACCATATGCCTAACTCAAAAAATGGACTTGGTATTTTGAAACTGTTAGAATATGTTAAAATATGTAAATATATCTCTAGGATTTTGTAAATATTCCCCAATATCTTTTTTGATAGTTTCCTAATATGTACCCCCATACCCTTTGTATATATATTGTTTCTTAATGAAATGGACAGCAAGGAAATTCCTTCTATCATGGTAATCAGAGCATAGGTTTCTGGTTTCTTCTTTTTTTTTTCTCTCCCAAAAACCCTAGCCGTGCCTCCCATTTTCTGCCCAAACAGCCTCCTTCAATGGCAAACACACCAAAAACTCCTCCTTTCCACCCTGCTCTTGCAATCTCCAACATAAAGAATCATCTTCCAGTGACTTTGGACATGGAAAACGTCCAATATTCTTCTTGGGCAGAGCTTTTCAAAATCACTGCTCGTGCATATCAAGTTATCGATCACATCATCCCTCCTACGGAGAAAGACGAGATCGATAAGGAACTGTGGAATCGTCTTGATGCCGTCGTCCTTCAATGGATCTACGGTACTATATCTCATGACCTTCTCCACACAATTCTTGAACCCGACTCCACAGCTCAACAAGCATGGGATCGCCTCAAAGACATTTTCCAAGACAACAAAAATTCCCGGGCCGTTTACTTGGAAAATCAGTTTTCCACCACTCATCTTCAAGACTTCCCAACCATCTCTGCCTACTGTCAAAAGTTAAAAATGCTTGCCGATCAATTATCTAATGTTGGGTCTTCGGTGTCAAATGATCGTCTCGTTCTTCGCCTTGTTGCAGGTTTAACTGAGGACTACAATGGTGTGGCGACCATTATTCAACAAAGTGATCCTCTCCCACCCTTTTATAAAGCACGTTCGATGCTCACTTTGGAGGAAAATCGTCAACTCCAACAAGCAACCACCATGAATGCCTCTCAATCAGCCCTTCTAAGCACTACCAATTCCCCTCGTAATAATGAGGCTCCAACATCTCACATTTCTGCTGGACAGGGGTCTTCTCCGCGAAGCAATAACACCCGTAATGGTGGTGTTGTTCGTGGTCGTGGAGGACGCAACAAAGGTAGCAGTGGCCGCGGGAGGGCTCGTGGCGGACGTGGGGCTGCACATCAACCTAACCAACAATTTCAGCAACAACCACCGTATGCCCACCCTTGGTTCTACCCTCCATGGACGCGTCAACAGCAGCAAAACCAACAGTGGCCACATCAGCCTTGGGCAACCCCCCCTTGTCCGTACCCCACCAACAATTGGACCAGACCACAGGCACCACAACAACCACCTACTGCAGCCCCTGGCGTGCTTGGCCCACGTCCACATCAAGCGTTCTACAGTGCTCCTTCAGCGGGACATACACCTACGGACATAAATGCTGCCCTTCACACTATGACTCTTAATCCGCCAGATGAAAATTGGTATATGGACACGGGGGCAACTTCTCATATGACGTCCGATCAAGGTACTCTCTCGTCCTATTTTAATTTGAGCTCAAATAACAATATCGTCGTCGGTAATGGTCATACTATTCCTATTTCCGGTTATGGGCAATCCTATATTTTACCACCACACCCACCCCTCTCTCTAACCAAAGTCCTACATGCACCAAAACTCATCAAAAACCTGATTTCTGTCAGAAAATTTACTGTTGATAATGTCGTATCCGTTGAATTTGATCCCTTTGGTTTTTCTGTGAAGGACTTACAGACGGGGGCGTGTCTTATGAGGTGCAATAGTAATGGAGACCTCTATCCCATCACTTCCACCACATCTCCATCTACATCACCATCAACTTTTGCAGCCATCTCTTCCTCTACTTGGCATGATCGTCTAGGCCACCCGGGAGATCCGATTTTTAGCACTCTTAAGAATAAAAATCTTATTTCTTGTAATAAGTCTCGTAGTTCTTTGCTTTGTCATGCTTGTCAACTTGGGAAACATGTTAAATTACCTTTTTATTCGTCTATTACTAATACTATTGCACCATTCGATATTATGCATACCGATCTTTGGACTTCTCCTGTTTTGAGTTCACTTAAGCATCGCTATTATGTCTTCTTTTTGGATGATTTTTCCAATTTCTTGTGGACTTTTCCACTCAAAAGTAAGTCGCAAGTATATCCCACCTTTCTAGCCTTCCGCACATTCATTCACACTCAATTCGAAAAAGAAATTAAGAATATTCAATGTGATAATGGTAAAGAATATAATAATTTACAATTCCAAAAGCTATGTGAACTCAATGGTATGCAATTTCGTTTTTCTTGCCCTTACACTTCCCCTCAAAACGGCAAAGCCGAGCGCAAACTTAGGACCATCAACAACATGGTCCGGACTCTTTTAATCCGTGCTTCTCTCCCCCCATCATTTTGGCACCATGCGTTACAAATGGCTACATATCTTCACAACATTCTCCCAAACAAGGCGTTATCTTTTTCTTCCCCTACTCAAATCTTGTATCAACGGGAGCCGTCATACTCTCACCTACGTGTCTTTGGGTGTTTGTGTTATCCTCATCTATATTCCCCTTCCCTTCACAAACTCCAAGCTAGGTCCATGCCTTGTGTCTTTCTCGGTTTCCCTTCTAACCATAGAGGGTACAAGTGTTTAGACTTGTCGACTAAAAAGATTATCGTTTCTCGGCATGTCACCTTTGATGAGTCAAGTTTCCCCTTTGAAAAATTGCATAGAATTGACAAGTCTGCTTATGACTTTCTTGATGATGGACTCTCTCCCTATCTCCAATACCACATGCTCCATACACCAGCCCAACCGTCACCTGTTGTCCAGCCTATAACAGCCCCGTCACCTGCTGTCCAGCCCACGGCAGCCCCGGCACCTGCTGTCCAGCCCACGGCAGCCCCGTCACCTGTTGTCCAACCCACGGCAGCCTCGACACCTGCTGTTCAACCCACTCCAGCCCAACCCCTGGCACCTGCTGTTCAGCCCACACCAGCCCAACCCCTGGCTGGGTCGTTTAGTCAAGTTTACAGGAGGCGCCCTCCCATACCACCCTCACAAGCTCAGCCACAAATGGCCCAAACCCACAGCCAATCCATGCCTCCACCTCGATCCTCCCCTCCGCAACCAGCACCCACTAGAACCATGACCACTAGGAGTTCCCATGGCATTTTTAAACCAAAGAAAAATTTTAACCTATCCACCTCTACCGTTTCAAAATCCCCCATTCCTCGCTCACCCATTGCCGCCCTTCAAGACCCAAACTGGAAGATGGCCATGGCCGATGAGTTTGATGCTCTAATTAAAACAAGGACGTGGGAGTTGGTGCCCCGACCCCCTAATATTAATGTAGTTCGCTCCATGTGGATATTTCGACACAAAGAAAAATCTGATGGTTCTTTTGAGCGGTACAAAGCCCGTCTTGTTTGTGATGGCAGGTCCCAACAAGTCGGCATTGATTGTGATGAGACATTCAGCCCGGTGGTGAAGCCTGCTACGATTCGTACAGTTCTAAGTATTTCTCTTTCCAAAGGTTGGTCAATGCATCAACTTGATGTCAAGAACGCTTTTCTACATGGCAATCTTGAGGAGACCGTCTACATGCATCAACCACCGGGGTTTCGTAATTCCGCTCATCCAGACTATGTGTGTCTTCTTAAGAAATCGCTATATGGTCTTAAACAAGCTCCTCGGGCTTGGTATCAGCGATTTGCAAATTTTGTCTCCACTATTGGCTTCCACCACAGTGTCTCGGATCATTCATTGTTTATTTATATGCATGGCAAAGATGTGGCATACTTACTTCTCTATGTGGATGACATTATTCTCACTACTTCATCTGATTCTCTTCGACATTCTATCATCTCCAAGTTAAGCAATGAATTTGCTATGACTGATTTGGGCACCCTGAATTATTTTCTTGGTATTTCAGTTACTAAACATGCAGGTGGCTTGTTCTTGTCTCAACGAAAGTATGCCGAGGAAATATTAGACAGGGCTCATATGTCAAACTGTCGACCTGCAGCGACACCAGTTGACACCAAAGCCAAGCTCAGTGCCACTTCTGATACTCCACTTGTTGATTCGTCCCACTACCGTAGTCTTGCAGGTGCACTACAATACCTCACTTTTACTAGACCGGACATCTCCTACGCGGTGCAACAAATTTGTCTCTATATGCACAATCCACATGAGGAACATATGAATGCTTTGAAGCGTATTTTGCGATACGTTCAAGGCACCCTCGAGCTTGGTATGCATCTCTATCCCTCTTCTGTGACGAGATTATTGGCTTATACAGACGCGGATTGGGGTGGTTGTCCTGATACTCGTAGATCCACCTCGGGCTATTGTGTTTTTCTTGGAGACAACATCATATCTTGGTCCTCTAAACGCCAACCAACGTTGTCTCGCTCTAGTGCGGAGGCCGAGTATAGGGGGGTTGCCAATGTGGTTGCAGAAACATGTTGGCTACGTAACCTACTTTTGGAGTTACATTGTCCTATTAAAAAGGCTACGCTAGTATATTGCGATAATGTTAGTGCAGTTTACCTCTCCGGTAATCCTGTGCAACATCAGCGTACCAAACACATTGAAATGGATATCCACTTTGTTCGTGAAAAGGTTGCTCGCGGTGAAGTTCGTGTTCTCCACGTACCTTCCCGCTATCAATATGCTGACATATTTACTAAGGGACTACCAAAGCTTCTTTTTGATGACTTCCGAGACAGTCTCAGCGTACGCCCTCCTCCCGCTTTGACTGCGGGGGTGTGTTAGAATATGTTAAAATATGTAAATATATCTCTAGGATTTTGTAAATATTCCCCAATATCTTTTTTGATAGTTTCCTAATATGTACCCCCATACCCTTTGTATATATATTGTTTCTTAATGAAATGGACAGCAAGGAAATTCCTTCTATCATAAACAAAAGTTTCCCATGAGAAAATTAGTGATTATATGTCTTGATGAGAATTGATAGTATTCGAATGGTCTGGGTAGGTGCTACCGCAGCTTAATGAGCTTAATGGGACTCTCAAGATTATTCGGTCAGCTATACATGACTGTTTGGTAATATCTTAAGATATAAAAAGTGGCTTTTTTCAGTAAGCTTCAAAGGGGAAGCTTTATGCAGAAAGCCAAGTTTTTTCCAGACCTGCCTCTCCCAATTAAAAATCATGCTCCTTCCAATCAATGAAAAAACCCTCCAAAACAAAAACCGTCTCAAACTATACAGACATATTAATCCACATAGACAGCTTTATCCTTACAGTACTTAACGGAAAACCAACCAAACAGCCCCAAAGTTCATGTTTTAACTTATAAAAAAATATAATTTATTCACATTCATGTTTGATGGAATTGGAACTCATTTTAATGAGATGCCACTGATTTTACAATCCCATTGATTTTACAAAAACCAAAAGCATCAGCACTTTTGCTAATCATGTGAATAAAGAAATTGTTACTCTAAGAAGTGTTTAAAATTATTTGAACCCCAATCCAACATCAATAAACATCACAAATCACTTTCATACTCCATACATACAAAAATTATACTGCAAGCAAGTTGAAGATCAATCTGATGAAAGTGGAATTGGATTATAAACAGAACCAGATTCAGCAATTAAAGGCAACGAAACAATAAAAAGAGACACTATTGAGTAAATCGCAAATCAAGCAAAAGTGAGTTGGAGCTTAAACAGTATAAAATTAAATAGGAAACACCCTTAAATGAGTCGTTGGCAGCAGAATTGATACTTACAGCGAAGGGATTAACTTCATCACCGTCGTCAAAGGGATTAGGATCATAACGACCAGCCATTAGCACCAAATTATGGCGGGAGAAGATGAGGTAAACAAAAGCAATGGGAGGATAGGTGAATTGCGTATGAACACAATGACCAAAAAAAGCTTGAAATTTGAGAAATTGAGAGAGGAGAGTTTCAAACAAGTATTCAAAAGCTTAGGCGTGTTGAAATGCGAGAAGAAGAAGAAAAAAAAGAGGAGAGAGACAATGGATTGTCTGCTTCGAGATGGTCAGCAGCCAGCATCAAGATGAAGTTTTCAAACTCCTTAAAAACTCTTTAATTAATTAACAAAAAAAAAGGTAAACTACAATTTTAGTCCCTATGGTCTGTCAAAGATTTCTGATTTAGTCCTTGTTACATTTTATTTCTCTTTTCGTCCCTAAGACTAACCCCACCTCATCACCCACCAACCCCACCCACTCCCGCCCCTCACCCAACATCACCCCAAGCATCACCACCCTACCCTACCATTTACCACCCTCACCCACCACACCACTAACCTCATCCAAATCTACAATTATCAACCACCCCACCATCACCTCCTCCCCCGCCCCGTTGACCATCACCCCCTCCCCCGCCCCGTTCACCAAGGACGGAGCTACCTTGTAACAAGGTTAGCAACCGCTAACCATCAACTTTTCAAAAAAAGTTGATATACTAATTTTTCAATACTTAAGAATTTATGGGTTGAGTTTACTTCTATTTTAATCCCTCTTTGAGCTCATTAACTTAATACTAATAATTCATGGGTTAAATTTTTTTAAATAGGTACACCACTACACCATACACGTGACTTTGTTTAAGTCAACTAAGAATAAGAAAGTCTTTCAAATTTCCAACTTTAAGCAGAGTTCCTTTCGTCAGTATAGCATTTTTACTATGAACATTGTGAATAATAGGTTGCGCAATAGAATGTATAAACGATTGTTTGATTTCTTATATTAAGAAAGATGTTTTTATTGAGATAGATAATGAAGACATCACAAATAGGTTTTAGAAAATGAAAACTCGCCGAGGTCACTGTTGAAACTGTATAGGTTGGTGTTTCAACAATATACGATCGTTACTTTTGCTTGCTATTTTCAGGAAAAAAAATTAATATTTGCTTTCTTTAATATGTTTTATTTATAATTGTTGCTCCTTCTAGACCAAAATCCTGGCTCCGCCACTGCCATTCACAAACTTCAATCGGATGTAGTAGCATATTTTTTTTGGTTGTGAATATATACATTGATAAGAAATTGAATGGTTAGGTATATAATGGGTTATGGTGTTGGAAGTGGAGGGGGCATACAAAAAAACCATTTATCCCCCAACTGATTTAGCACAATGACTTTCTTCTTCTACTTCATCTTCATACTCATTAGTTTCTTCATCACCTTCTTCACAATCAATATCAAATACACCCAAGTTGTAAACATGAGCATCTTCATCATTTTGTTCGGTCTCCGGAACATACTCGGTGTTATAGTCACTAAAACCATATTTAGGGTCGTACTAAGACTCAAATTGAGGCACATACGGAGGTTGATTCTACGGAGGAACATACGGAGGGCGAGTCTCATTGTGATAATGGGTGTGTGAGTTCTCATACGTTCTTGGATTAGAATTACCTCCAACATTGCTTCCAGGGTTGGAACTACCTTCGATATTGCTTCCACCACCTAAAAATCGACAACCACAAAAACTGTAGACGGTTTTTTGACCCAACAACAAATTCCATAAAAGGAAAACATCATTATTGTTAGCTAACTCAAAAATAGAACCAAAAATAGAATAAGTTAAATCAATTTTTCTCTCCACATACCTAACCAAGCCCATATATATGTAGTATTTGGGGTCAACATCACTCCATGTTGCATCATTTTCGAAGAAACATGTCCCCAGACGTTATTAATTTTTGCTATGATCATCCAACACGAATATGCAACATATTTTTTTCTAGTTCCATAGATCATTTTAAAAAATGATAGATCAAATATGAGAATATGTAGGACGACACGAGTTGACGACAACCATGAATCACCTGTATGAGAGTAAATATCATCCCGTTAAGGACAAGTTTTCTTGTTCATATGTCAAGATAAGAAAATATGAAAAAGTGATGGGGTATATATAATTTGTGTTGGGTCACCAAAGATTTGAAATTGACTCACCGATGTTTTCCCTAAAATCCTACTTAGAATATTTTAGCATGGTTCTTTGAATGACTTGTACAAGATAGCAATTGTTCGGTGAAGTCGAAGATCAACCGAAACCAAGCTTGAAGAGATTCTCTTTGCGGAATTAAGAAGACTCTTCTCAAGATTCATACAAGTCAATGTCCACCGAATTGTGTCTTCACACATCGGTGGACATCCTCACCACCGACGGTGTCTTCACACGTCGGTGGACATCCTCACCACCGACGGTGTCTTCACACGTCGGTGGACATCCTCACCACCGACGGTGTCTTCACACGTCGGTGGACAGGCTCACCACCGATGGTGTCTTGACACATCGGCCAAATCCATCCCATCGATAAGGATATTCATCTCGGTGGGATCTCTGTGTAAATGGATTTTCTTGCAGATGATTTCGAAGACCTATGTCAGTGATATCGGTGGAATACCTTCGGTATGATTGCATTGGAATACACATCAAGAAGATCATTTATTATGGGACAATATCCTTTGTCAGGTAAAAGTGACTATTTGTCGTTTTATCCACTTTCAGTTAAAGTCCCTTTCTGCATGGGTTCTATTCCTTGTACCAAGGAAAAGGTGATGTTGACATATCAACTTTTCAGAAGTCCACTGGTACGAAGCAAGTCTCCTGAAGACATGTGTACCAAGCATTTCATGCTTAGTACTCTTATCCTCACTATAAAAGGAAGTAGAAGACTCCATGCAAATAACGCTTTTTGGAAATCTCTCTCAGTGCAAGAAATCTCCATATTGCTTAAAAACTTTATAGCTTTGTTCTAAGTGTTCTTAGTTGTTTTGTTAGTATACTTTGTGTAAGATTGTTAGGATAGTTTATATGTTCTTTTCCGCAACAGTCTTAAGTTTTCTATGTGTAATTCTTGTTGAAAGATTTTCAATAATAGAATTAAAATTGTGAAAATTTTGAGTATTGTATTCAACCCCCCCCCCCCCCTTCTACAATACTTGTTATAGCCATCTGGGACTAACAAGTGGTATCAGAGCAGAAAGTTTCATAAACTTGATCTGCGATGGCTGCCTCTTCATCTTCAACTGTTGAAAATGCTTTTCAAAACAACTTTTCTGAAAATGGTTCCATTACCAAACCTCCTAAGTTTAACCCTAACAACTTTTCTCTTTGGAAAAGTCGTATGATGCTATTCATGGAAGGAGTGGATACTAGATATCCAACCATTCTCAAAGAGGGACCTATTATCCCTAGAGTCTGGGTTCGCTATGAAACGCAGAGGCCCGGTAAGGAAACCGCTGATAAGAAGGACTCTAGTGATTCTGATGAATCCGAGCCTTCCGACAAAGAGAAAGCAAAAGGTACTGGACGTTATATTCTAAAAAATCCAAAGAAATTTACTGATGAAGAAAAACGTCTTGTTACTCTTGATTCAAAGCTTAGAGAAATCATTGCTCTCTCACTACCTGATGAAGTCTATCATTCTCTAGTTAACTTTGAAACTGCTAAAGAGATGTGGACCACACTATGTGTTCTGTACGAAGGTACAGAGGAAGTGAAGAAATGCAAAAAGATTTCTCTCATAAGAAAGTATGAACTTTTCACTCATGAAAAGGTGAATCTCTTCCTAGCTACTATAATCGTTTTAACTCTCTTCTGAATGATCTGAAGTTACTAGGCAGAGTCTATGATAATGAGGAAGTTCTAAACAAGTTCATGGATTGTCTTCCTGAGTTTTGGGAGAACATGTGCACTTGTATCAAAACTTCCAAGGACCTTGAGTACATGCCTCTAACTGTTTTATATGGAACTCTCTTCAACTTTGAACAAACCAAGTTACAAAGGAAATCTTTCATCAAAGAGATAAAGGGCGCTTCTATTGCCCTTGTCAGTGAAAATTCCAAGAAATCTCAAAGTGTTCCACGCATCACCTATCCTTCATCAGATTCTGACAATGAAACCCAAAGCAACTCTTCTCACCAATCGGAGGCATATCTAAGTGATGCCGATGATGAAGGTGAAGAAATCTCGGTTAAGCAGTTGTCTGATGAAATTGTCATGTTGGCTGGTTTCAAAAACAGATCTCGTTTTTCAAATAAATCCAAATCTTTCAGAAAACCCTTCTCTTCTACAAAAGCTTCCTCAACTGATAAGACAAATAAGGAATGTTTTAACTGTGGAAAGAAAGGACACTTTGCAGCTGAGTGCAGAAGTAAGCGTGTGATGAACTCTATAAATTCATCTTCTGATAAGCTTTCTTCCAAGTATGAAAAACCCAAAAATAACACTTTTAAATCAAACCTTGCCAAGAAAGATACTCACTCCTCAACCAAAGATCATCAAGAAAGGGCTGAGAAATACAAAGCCAAATACAAGAAAAAAAAGAAATGAGGGTCTCCTTAGAAAAGGAAAAGGACTCATGGCCGAAATTCATGATTGGGAAGAAGAGACCTCTGACAGTGACAACAACTCTCCCAACAAGTGTTTCATGGCCATCTCAGAAGATATGGAAGATTCTGAAAAAGCTACCTCTCCAATGGCTTTGGTGTCAACTGGGTGCTCGACATCATACTCTCAGGTACATCCTTTTAATGATATGACTGATAGTGAAAAGATTGATGCATATGAATCTTTAACTAAATACTTTTATTCTGTCAAGGATGGTAAGAAAAGAAAATTTATTCAAGTTAAAGAACTCACTTCTAAACTTGAAATTTGTATGTCTAAACTTGAGAAGTTTGAGGAAATGAAAGCTGAGCTTGAGGATCTAAAAACCATAAATCATGTGATCTCAAAAGAGAAAAACAAACTTTTTAAGAAATTAAAAAGAGAACAAGAGACTGTTCAGAAATGGACGAGTTCTTCAAAGAATCTGGAGCAAATCTTTAAAGATCAAATTTATGTTAACAACAAATTTGGTTTAGGATATGGAAACACCATCTCTGACGTTTCTTTTCAAACTCTAGAGCCTACCTCTAGTGTGTGGGATGATGCATCAGACTCAAGTTCTTGTGACTCCATTTCCTTAAACTCTTTAGATCTAGGTGAAGCTTTAAAGTTTGGAATGTTCATAAAAGCTAAAGAATCTTCGTCTGTTCAAAACATGGAAAAAGAGGACTCCAATGATTTTTCAAAACCCATCCATGATCTTTTAAAAGATTTAGCGATTGATGAATATGTTCCTCCTTCTGATCTTTCAAAATCAAAGTCTGATAAAAGAGTTAAATCTAACCCCACAAATGTGAATTCTCCACCTATGTGTAACTCTTCAAAAGGTAAGTCAATCTCCGATATGAACTCTCCTAATAACTTTCTTCCTCGATCTGTGAGACTCACAAACTCAAAAGAGAAATCGGTGGAGTGTGGGAAGGATCATTTCAAAAATTCTTCAAGAAATATTTCCAATTTCGCTTCCACCTCAAGCAATGGAACTTTAAGCTTTCCTTTTTAATCCTCTTCCTTTGGTCCTAAAAACTCTCAAGTTAATATCATGAGAAAAGGAAAAGAAGAAGTGCAAAAACCCAAAAAGATTTTTGTCTACAGAAAATGTTATAACTGTGGTGACACTTTTCATCTTGCAAAGGATTGTCCAAAGGAAAGAATTGAAAGAAACAAACCTAAGGACTCTTCATCTTCTAACCCCAAAGGACCCACCACCAAATGGGTACCTAAGAACTAATCTGTGTATGCATGCAGGTTTTTGAGCACCATCAAATATGGTATCTGGATAGTAGGTGCTCATGCCACATGACGGGAAACAAATCTCTTCTCATCAACTATGTGTCTGGAAAAGGTCCATCTGTAACTTTTGGTGACAACTCTAAAGGTTACACCAAAGGATATGGAACTCTCACTAATGGATTTGTCACTTTCAATAAAGTGGCATTTGTTGAAGGCCTCATGCATAATCTTCTCAGCATTAGCCAACTGTGTGATCTTGGATATAAAGTTATTTTTGAACTTTGTATCTGTACTGTTGTGGACAAAAACTTCAACATAGTGTTATCTGAAAAAAGGATGGAAAATGTCTATATCATTGATATGGGACTAAGTAACAGTTCATCCAATGTCTGTTTTGTGTCAGATGACACAGCCAAAAGGAACTGGCTGTGGCATAAACGTCTATCTCATCTGAACTTCAAAACACTCCATAAAATCTCAAACAAAGAACTGGTGACTGGCATGCCAAAGTTGAACTTTGTTAAAGAAAAGTTGTGTGATGCATGTGAAAAAGGGAAGCTCACCAAAACATCCTTCAAAACCAAGCAATGCTCTTCCATCACTCTACCTCTCCAAATGCTGCACGTGGATCTATGTGGACCAGTCAGCACTCCTAGTCTTGGTGGCTAAAGGTACATTCTTGTTATTGTTGATGAATTCACTAGATATACTCGGGTGTCTTTTCTCAGGTATAAAAGTGATGCAACTGAAGACATCATCAACTTTGTCAAGAAAAATGAAGTTCTAAATGGGCAACTTGTACGATCGGTGAGAAGTGACAATGGCACTGAATTCAGAAACAGTGCTCTCGAAGACTTTTTCAATGAGAAAGGAATTTCTCAAAATTTCTCTGCCGTTAGAACTCCTCAGCAAAATGGAGTAGTGGAAAGAAAGAACAAAACTCTATGTGAGGCTGCTAGATCAATGCTAAGTGAATCAAATCTTCCCACCTATTTTTGGGCTGAAGCTGTTAATACGGCTTGCTTTACCCAAAATAGGTCGATGATATCCAAGAGACATGACAAGACCCCTTATGAAGTTTTTCATGGCAGAAAACCAAATATAGGCTTTCTTCATGTCTTTGGTTGTGTGTATTTTATTCTAAATGATCGTGACAATCTTGGGAAGTTTGATCCCGAAGCTGATGAAGGAATCTTTGTTGGATACTCTCTATCCTTCAAAGCATATCGTGTATATAATCTCAGGAGAAAATGCATTGATGAGTCCATTCATGTCAAATTTGATGATCTAAGATCATTATCTCTTTCAAATGATGATGATGAATTACACAGATGGATTTCCTCATGCATAGGTGATGCTCCCATAGTCAACTCCACCGATGCATCCTCCATTCCTTTGAACCCATCAAATCCATCTACGTCAAATAATCAAGTTGGGTCACCTTCCTTAGTGTCGAACATCCTTTCCACCGAAATTGACCATCTTCCCACCGACATGGTTCCTCCTACCGACATACACCTTTTCACCGATCCCATGCCTTCCACCGAAAACTCATATGTCCACCGAATCTCTGATCCCACTCCAACATCCTGTTCTACACAAAATATTCCACCACCTTTACCTCCTGCCACAAAATGGACCAAAGATCACCCAATAGACCAAATCATTGGTGATCAACAAGTTGGTGTTCAAACTCGCAAAGGAGTTGGAAATATTTGTCTCTATGTGAATTTTCTATCTCTTATTGAACCCAAAAAGATTGATGAAGCTCTATCAGATCCTTGTTGGATCACTGCCATGCAAGAAGAGCTTTCTCAATTTGAAAGAAACAAAGTTTGGAGATTGGTTCCAGACCTCCAAAGAAGACAATCATTGGAACCAAATGGATCTTCAAAAACAAGATGGATGAAGAAGGCACAGTTATCAGAAACAAGGCCAGACTGGTTGCTCAAGGATACCGACAGGAAGAAGGCATTGACTATGATGAAACTTTTGCCCCTGTTGCAAGACTTGAAGCCATAAGAATCTTTCTGGCTCATGCTGTCCACCGAAATTTCAGGGTCTTTCAGATGGATGTCAAAAGTGCTTTCCTCAATGGGGAACTTGCAGAGGAAGTCTATGTGAAACAACCACCTGGTTTTGAAGACCCAACTCATCCAGACCATGTGTACCGATTAGACAAGGCTCTCTATGGTCTCAAGCAAGCTCCACGTGCTTGGTATGACACTCTTGCCAACTTTCTTTTAAAGCATGGATATTCCAGAGGTAAAATTGACAACACTCTCTTCATCAAGGAAACCTCAGGTAATCTTATTCTTGTCCAAATCTATGTTGATGACATCATCTTTGGTGCCACTGATGAATCACTATGTGATCAGTTTGCTTCTCTCATGATGAGTGAATATGAGATGAGCATGATGGGAGAACTTACATTCTTTTTAGGCCTTCAGGTCAAGCAATCTTCAGAAGGGATTTTTATCAACCAAAGTAAATACATGCGTGACCTTCTGAAGAAATTCAATTTTTTAGATAACTCTCCTATGAAAACTCCCATGGCACCACCTTTGAAACTACATGCTGATCTAAAAGGTGAATCCGTGGATGTTACCAATTATCGAGGAATGATTGGTTCTCTTCTGTATTTAACTGCTAGCATACCGGATATTATGTTTGCTACTTGTCTATGTGCCCGTTATCAAGCCAATCCAAAAGAATCACATTTAAAGGCTGTAAAACGGATTTTTCGGTATCTCAAGGGTACCTTGCACCTGGGTCTTTGGTATCCCAAAGACTCGGGTTTTGAACTAATTGGGTATTCAGATTCAGATTATGCAGGTTCCCAGATTGATAGAAAGAGTACTACAGGTAGCTGCCAACTTCTTGGTGGAAAATTAGTCAGTTGGTCCAGTAAGAAACAGAACTCAGTCTCAACATCAACTGCTGAGGCTGAATATGTTGCTGTTGGAAGTTGTTGTGCCCAAATCAACTAAGGGACTACAATCAAATCTACTCAAAGATTCCCATTCTGTGTGACAATTCTAGTGCAATAGCTATTGCAAACAATCTCGTTCTCCATTCCAGATCAAAGCACATAGATATCAGATATCATTTCATCAGGGACCACATCTCCAAAGGTGACATTGAGCTGCACTTCATTCCTACAGATCTTCAGCTTGCCGATTTGTTCACTAAGCCCTTAGATGAAGCCAGGTTCAATTTTCTGATAAGTGAACTTGGTATGTTGTATTTAGAATTAAAAAAAATCTAGTTCACCGATTCTCAATGTATCGGTGGCCGAATGTACCAATCGGTGGCTATGTGCTACACCGATTCTCGAGATCACACCGACAATCACAAAATCAATTCGGTGGTAACACCTTCGGTGGTTTTTGTAACTCAAGAATGGAATTTACTTTTCGGTGGTAATGATTTCGGTGGTGATTATCATTCTCTACACCGAAATCAACCCTCTAGGTCTATCCTCATCGGTGGAATTGCTCTTCACCGAGATTCTCTTCAATCTTCCCCACCGATATAACCAATCTTCGTTGCAAAAAAAATTTCTCATTGATAAGATCTCCACCACCAAAACCCACACCGATTGTGTGAAATCTTATCCTACACTTCTCTCGATCACATCAACCCTAACCCTATGTGTCAGTCACGACCCTTCCCATTCCATATAACGGCCCTTCATCACAACTTCCAATGCTCTCATCATTACTATTTTTGATTATTTTAATTTTTTTAAAACCTTTCTTTCTCATCCACATAACCATTCCCTCTTCTTTTTCAAATTCCTAAACCCCGTTTTCTCCACCTATATATACGACCACCCATCTTCCTCATTCATCTTCTTCTCTCATCCTTTGCATAAAACCTGCAATTCCTCTTGTTTCTTCTTCTTTCATTCACCATGGCATCCTCCAAGAATGCGACTCCTACATGCTTTGCGGACCTCAAGTTCAACGCATGCAATCACATTGCTCATTTCGAATCCGACCCATCTCATCCCGAGTTCTCTATGGTAACTAAGTTTCTCACTCGATCCACAAGCTTGGAAACGCTTTGGAAGCAGACCACTTATCCTCTTCTCCCCGATTTACTTATGATTGGTCTTCTCCGGTCGTCGGCATCAAAACCTTAAACGTTGGACCTCTCGCCTCCGATCGCCCTTTGAGACAAGGTATGATTACTTTCGCTCACTCTCCGATCTACATTTGGGTGATGCGGAAATTCCCGGGTTTCAACACCCGGACATTTCCGAGGTTGCTCCGACTGTAGTGGCCCCTTCTCTCCGTCCCAGAGTAAAGTCGGTGGGCGCGAAAAAGAAAAATCTTACGGCCCCCGACACCTCCGCCACCGATTCCAGGACCATGGCACCGACAAAACCGTCGGTGACTTCCCCGATTCGAAAACCTTCTAAGCGGAGGCACTCATCTTCCCCCCCCCCCCCCGAGGTCTTATCTAAAAAGGTCTCGGGCACCTTTGATCGAACCATCCCATCCATGGGACTTTCTTAAACATACTACCGACTCTTCTGCCGTCTCTCAAAAGACTACAGTTGAAGACATGGAGATCCCATCTTTTGCCTCTCCACTCATCTCTTCGGGTGGTAGAGATGACTCCGGGGACTCTCCCCTCGAAGGCGTAGATTTGACACTACACGGCCTTTCACCCGATCAATTTATGATCGATGACGAAGCACAACCCGATCAGGGTTCCCCCCCACCAAATCCCCCCCCCCCCAAATGACTTCTTTGATTTTCTTTTGGGTGACATTGGTTCTCACCAAAGCAACCCCCACCCCGAAGATCTCCCTCACCGCCGAAGCAACCCCCACCCCGAAGATCCCCCTCACCGTCAAAGCAACCACCGAGAACTCTCTATCCCGATGTATTATCGGATTACCTACCCAATCTCACTCCCAACGAAGATCAACTCCGTCTCCAAATCCGTCTCTCGGAATTCGGTGGTAATGCCTCTACAACTTCTCGGTTGCCTTCTGACTATCTTGACGATGTTCAGGAATGTGCTCGCCAATGTCGGCTCGTCGGCACTCAGTTTGAATCCTTCAAACACTCGACTCTTTGCATGCTTGCACATGCCAACTCCAGAATCTCGGTGATCGAGTCTCAGTTGCCACGGATTATGTCAGATGCTCTTGCCGACGCTCTTCAGCCTGTCTCTAATACGATTGGTTCATTGTCTTCCAAGGTGGAATCCTTGACAAAGTCTCATGGGGATCTTGCTCTATCTTTGGGTGCTTTTAGGGCATCCTCTCTAGTCAAGGATACTGAACTTCAGAGGCTTCTTCAAGAGAACCGGTCTCATCAAAGTCTTCATTCCAGCATCACCGAATCCCTCAACATTCTTCACACCAAAACTGACAACATACAGGAGAAAACCCGATGGGAAATGGACTTGGGTGATTTCACTATGGTCTCCGATGAAACCACTCAAAGCTTGGCTCTTCTTCACACCAAGTTTGATAGTTGTTTTCAACAGTTGGGTTTTAAGATTCTGGCTGCTGCTGAGGGGGAGAAGTCTGTTGGTCAACCAAAATTGCCCTCCATCAAGAGATCTATCAGCAACATGCCTCCACCTTCCACCGATAAATCATCACAAGCCACCAAAGCTCAAGCTATGCCTTCACCGAAAACATCATTGTCTCCACCGAAACATACAGGTACCACCGATCTTCTCTCCACACCCCCGAAATCACCATCGGTGGAAATAATACATGCAGTAGTTGAGGGGGAGAAAATCCAAGCATCTTCTGAGGGAGAGCAAAAATACAAAACCCCCAAAGACAAAGGCAAGAAAACAATCACGACTGAACAGTTGGCCGAAGAAGAAAAGAAAAGCAAAGAGTTAGCAAAATATGGGGCTCGACCTGCCGATGCTCAATCCTTAAAGCTAAAGCCTCCTTCTCAACAATCTCTGAAATCAAACCTCGGTCTGACTCCTCAGGAGATTGAGGAAGCCAGACGCGCTCAAAAGGCCTTAGATGATTCTAAGGCTCTCTCCGTGAAAGTTGCAAAGGAAGAGGCTATTAAAGCCAAGTCTGCCGACCCCATTTTCTCCCAAAAATCGGTGTTGAGTGCCATCGAAGAAGAAAGGAACGAAGAAATTTCATGGTACAAAAAGACCATGCACCACCGACTTAATAGATCCCTGATCTCAAACGTCAAAATTGCCACCTCCAGAACCAACCTGAAAGATATCAGGCTAATCATTGATAGAGAAGATGGCTCGATGAAAAGCGTGAGAGATATTCACCTCGAACATTTCGGTCTCCCCGAATGGTATGAAATCTCTCAACACCTGCTCAGAAGTGTAAACCCAAAGAAGGACATCTTTGTCAAATGCATTGATGGATTGATGGAAAAGATGAAAGAGATCAAAAGAAAACATAACATAGTCCTATCCTCCGAAGAAAGGGCAAAACTTCAATCGATGAAAGAGGAAATCCGTCTTCCCAAAGTCAAGAATCCTACCGACAAAGTGTTCAAGGAAATGGCAACCGAAGGGAAAACTCCAAATGTGAGCAACTTGAATATGTCCATTCCTACATCTGTGCCTTATCCTACTACGGCTTTAAGCCTCTCACCGATTCCTGGGCTGTTCTTTAATGATGGTTTCGGTCGTCTGGCTTTCTTCAGGTTTGCACAAATCCCCATCGCCGATACTTTGTTCCTTGAAGGCATCTCCAATCTATTTCCTTACATCCCCGAAGCTCAACCATTCTACCGAAATGTGCTGGATGAGATCAAGCGCCAACAAACTTCCAAGAAATAGATTTTCGTCTTTCTCTGTGGTACTTGTAAAAGTTTGTTTCTCTTTTTGTCACATGTACGAGAAAAACTTATCCAAATACAAGTACTTTTCTATTTGAATTTTCTTTCTGCACACAACCTTACTTTTATTTACGTGTAAATAGTGTAAATAGTATGCATACTCTTACAAAAGAAAAATAGATCAAAAAGAACAAAAAGAATTGTCTATGTGAAAAGAACCCAAAAAGAGTAAAAAGGGTCAAAATGCATTTTACTTTTCAATACTCTTAAATATTCTAAGGAAGGAGCTCAAATTCAAATAGGGGGAGATTGTTGGGTCACCAAAGATTTGAAATTGACTCACCGATGTTTTCCCTAAAATCCTACTTAGAATATTTTAGCATGGTTCTTTGAATGACTTGTACAAGATAGCAATTGTTCGGTGAAGTCGAAGATCAACCGAAACCAAGCTTGAAGAGATTCTCTTTGCGGAATTAAGAAGACTCTTCTCAAGATTCATACAAGTCAATGTCCACCGAATTGTGTCTTCACACATCGGTGGACATCCTCACCACCGACGGTGTCTTCACGCGTCGGTGGACATCCTCACCACCGATGGTGTCTTCACGCGTCGGTGGACATGCTCACCACCGATGGTGTCTTCACACGTCGGTGGACAGGCTCACCACCGATGGTGTATTCACATGTCGGTGGACAGGCTCACCACCGATGGTGTATTCACACGTCGGCCAAATCCATCCCACCGATAAGGATGTTCATCTCGGTGGGATCTCTGTGTAAATGGATTTTCTTGCAGATGATTTCGAAGACCTATGTCAGTGATATCGGTGGAATACCTTCGGTATGATTTCATTGGAATACACATCAAGAAGATCATTTATTATGGGACAATATCCTTTGCCAGGTAAAAGTGACTATTTGTCGTTTTATCCACTTTCAGCTAAAGTCCCTTTCTGCATGGGTTCTATTCCTTGTACCAAGGAAAAGGTGATGTTGACATATCAACTTTTCAGAAGTCCACTGGTACGAAGCAAGTCTCCTGAAGACATGTGTACCAAGCATTTAATGCTTAGTACTCTTATCCTCACTATAAAAGGAAGTAGAAGACTCCATGCAAATAACGCTTTTTGGAAATCTCTCTCAGTGCAAGAAATCTCCATATTGCTTAAAAACTTTATAGCTTTGTTCTAAGTGTTCTTAGTTGTTTTGTTAGTATACTTTGTGTAAGATTGTTAGAATAGTTTATCTGTTCTTTTCCGCAACAATCTTAAGTTTTCTATGTGTAATTCTTGTTGAAAGATTTTCAATAATAGAATTAAAATTGTGAAAATTTTGAGTATTGTATTCAACCCTCCCTTCTACAATACTTGTTATAGCCATCTGGGACTAACAATTTGTTTTAGGAAGTGAAATGTTAATTTATTTTTCTTATATATATGGGGTCAATAACGAATATCACAACTTTGTACATGATATACAACAAAAAATGTATACCATCACTACATAAGTGTAAGAAAATATAGAAGTTTTACTACATTAGTGCACCAAAAGGCCCTCAATATATTGTATGTGTACCATTACTGCAAAATTTAAAATCAAAATCAAACAAATGTTGAAAAAATAGGAAATCCCGCAAGTCATTAGGGTAATTGTGGCCCAAGCTAATCACCTCGATCATCGGCTCCAAACCCTAACACCTGGAAACACTTCCTCGAGTTGTGAATGTGGCACTTGCTGATGTGTCATGTCTATTATTAACGAAAAAACCTCCACAAGTTGCGGATGTGGCACTTGTGGAAGTAATGACCTTTTGTTCAATGTAGTGGAAAGATGGCTAAAAAGTGAATTTCCTTGGGCGATATGACCATTGTGGTCAATTTCCAGTTTGCGAGGAATGTTGGGAGTGAAAATAATTAAGAAACGCAAAGATACATATTGAGGGGGAGGGGTTAACGGTTTTTTAATGAAGACGTTTGTCTCAAGGACAAAAAATTAAAATAAAATGCAGACACAGTGACCATAAACATAAATTAGGACGAAAATAGAAACCTTTGACATATCATATGTACTAAAAAGTAGTTTATAACAAAAAAGAAATTGCTTCAAAATCGAAACTAATTGAACCAACGAGTCAACTCAATGAGTCATTATCAAATCGTTCGAGTTTGAATTCAATGAGTCGAGTTACATCGAACTCGATTTACAAATATGAGATCAAAATGGATTCAATATTTTATTTTAATCTGACAATATTATATTGGTTCTAAAATTGGGGCAATGAAAATGTGTTCAAACTTGGTCATAGTCTTGCTTGGTTGGCCATTTTAGTCTTTTAACCAAATGACAATAAAGTTCATAACATTTATGCTCTATTTGGTACTCAAACATAACATTATGTTAAAACCAATGAATAAAACCGAGATTATCAAGTTCTATTTGAAGGATAACTTAATAACTGGTAATTCCATTATATTCAATATCTTATTTATGGGAATCCATTTTTTACTTAATCAACCGTCTGAATGATAGAAATGACCTTTTTACCATAGTTAATTAGATAAACTTCAACAAAAATATGAACATGTGGGAATCCATAAGCAATCTGAACTTGAACAATCGGAAACAATCTAAACTTGAACAATCTGGAACGAACAATCAATGAAAGTCTGTGGGATTTGGAAGGAAATCGAACTTCAAAAGTGAAATCAAACTTCAAAAGTGAAATCAAACTTCACAAATAAAATCGAACTTTAAAAACTTCAAATGAAATCTGGAACAACTGCGATGAAGAAAAAGAGAAGGAGAAAGGAAAGAAGAAAAAGATTGAAGAGGTTTCTCATGAGTGGTTTCATGATGTTATATGTCAGGAGGGTCTTCATTATGGACAATTGTGAAGAGCTCATTCATGAGTATCATGGGTTCGTGAAGGGTGTTGTGGACTTTGATGACTTGTCGCTCAACATCTCTCGTGAGATGGTTCAACATAACAAGATTCTTAAAGCTATCAGGAAGAAGATCGTGAGGAAATGAACTCATATGTTCAATGAGATTGAAGAGAACAAAGACGATTACAAAACGAAAAAAAACTTTAGATCTTGAACGAACTTCTGAATCTTCAAACGAAATACAAAACGAATAGAAAATAAACTCCAAAAATGAAATCAAACTTCAAAACCTTCAAACGAAATATGGAATGAAATCAAGAACGAACTTCAGAAACTTCAAACGAGACCTGGAACAAAATTGACAGCGAAATCAAAAAACAAACTTCAAACGATGAGGCGAGGAAAAGAGGGAGGCGCCCGTCAGGACGGAGGTGCAGTGTCGCCGGAAAGGAGGGAGGCGCCAATGAGGAAAAAGATTGTCACTGGTTGCCGTAAAGATGGTCTCACGATACACAGTGGAAGAGTAGGCATGGGAAGGTGTTATGGTTTTGAGTAGACTATGGAAGAGGAGCCATGGGAAGGATGTGTGTTTCTAAAGGGCAGGTGTGTCTTTTTCTGGCGAAACGAGGACAACATACTATTCTCATTCATAAGTCACAAGTAAAGAACCCCTAATGTTTAGTAATAAATTTTATACTTTTCAATAAAAAAATTACATTTTCTTGGATTCAAACATATATACAAAATATATACGATTATAATTTCAATTTTTAAGATATTACATTATGTAACCAATCATTTATCTCTAAAAATATTTTACTTTAAATAGTTTCAACTTTCAACAAACGAACAAATAGCAAGGCTATAAGCTCTGGAGTCTAGGGTTCCAGTTTCACTCGTCATCTATAACGCACCGCCATGCTCCACCACCACGCCGCCCGCATCCTCCGCAACCGAGCCACCGCCACCGTCACTACCATTATTTCCACGCCAATTATCACCATTTTTATCTGAGGAAACAAACACATATAAGTAAATCATTTCTTCTCTTTCAAAATATTCTCAGTCTGTTGAAAGATGTCTGTGGCGTATCAGCAAATGTCTGCTTTCAAGAGCTGTAATTCCTGGGCAAATGACGCTGCTTTTCGTTTTGTACGACCAAATTCGTCCACCACTTGCAATAGGTATTCTTTTGTAAACCCTAATTTGTTTAATGTGCTCATTTTTGTTAACATCCTATTTTATTACAATGTAGTGCTGAATGAATGCCTAATTACAAAATTTATGCTCAATAGAGTTTCCTAATACATAATCTCTACATCTTTATTGAAATTTTCTTTTGTTGAAAGTGAATCATGGTATTAGTTTCTTTGCCGATTAACTATTGTAGTAATGCTAAAATGCATCGAAAAATAAAGCACTATATGTAAGTGTGCAATTCTAGTTTTTGAACTCTCATCGTTGCAAGCTAACACTTGAATTTTTTCTAAAAGAAACCGTATTTTTGCATTTTAACAAAGGACAATGGATAATTTGCAACGAAGCTTCAGGGACCATGATCTGAAAACTAGTTCACTTAGGGGCAGTTTGGCAGAAACTGAATGATTTAGTGCAGTATGATTTAGTGTCAGATAGAAAATGATTGTTTGGGAAATTCCCTGAATCAACCGTCTGAATGACATAAAATTACCATTTTACCCCCAGTTTTGTATTAAATGAAAATTAAATTTTGGGCAAGAATTCTGACTGAAACTTCTAAAAAAAATAGAAAATAATTAATGGTTCAAGCCAATACATGATATCATATCAATCCAAACAAACTTAACAATGTACGTTCAAGTTTTAACATAACAAAACATCACATGAAGTGCAAATTCAAACCCAATAGCTTGTGTACAACATCTAATTTGAAGCATTTAACACAAATTTATTTGCAATCTCATTACGCATGTACTCATTGTCTTGGGGACCCCAAGGCGATGCATCCATCTCTTCTTCCTCGCCTCCCGCAATTTCTTAATCTACTACTTGACTCGGAACAGAGAAAAAGAAAGTGAGTTACCTGCTGTAAATATGGATCTTTCCGTTGCACTTACTGCTCATCTGTGTTAAAGTTCTCAATCTACTACTTGACACAGGACAAAATCTGCAAGCTAGATGCAAAACAGTAGAGAACTAATATAGTGCAAATCCAAAAATAAACTTAATGAGAATACCATGAAATATCCATTTATGCAATATCTCCATCTCACAAAGTCTGCAAAAGTACAATATGTAGTTGATCCATGGGCAAAGATTGAAGGAAAACTTGAAATGAGAAAGGTTTTTACCAATTTCTAAGAAGGCTGGATTGATGAAATAAACCATCAAAATCTCAACAGAATATAAAAATGAAGGATTTCAAAAGCATTTTGTATGTTTTATGAATATACAAACGTAAGCATTCTAAAGTGTTTCTATGTTTGGTAATTTATATTATGGTGCTAAAAGTTAACCCTACTTCCAAGATGATTATAGCCCCATTTATGAACAAGCTTTCTTCCCAAAAGCTCCATAGGAAAACATTGGATGAAAGGAAGCAAACAACTAGCTTAAACAGAAAGCTCAAATGGTAACACTGGAATTGACATAGACACAGAGCCATAGATAGATAATACACAAAATAAGGTAGTGTAATTATGTTCCTTTTTTACACTATCAACAAATTGACACCCCCACTTTTTCTGTCTATCTCTATGACAAAAGAATAATACCTTTAAATCATGTGCATCATTGTTGTACCCTCTTGCTGGAGTCGAATCAAACAAAACCATACAAACAAAGAGATGCAGGTATCAACTTGGAACAATATTAAAATCAATTTGCAAAAGAAAATGTTGTTTACCTCTTTCAATCGGTAAAGCAAAGAGAAATCGAGAGGTGCGATCGATTGCGAAAGACAGAAATCGATTCTCAGAAATCTTCCAGATTGGTGCGATCGATGGTGAATGCAGAATCGGTTCTCGAAATCTTCCAGTGGTGCAATCGATTTGAAGGCCGAAATCGATGATGAAGGCAGAATCGATTCTGGAAATCTTCCAGACTGGTGCGATCGATTTGAAGGCCGAAATCGATGGTGAAGATGAGGCGTGCGGCTAGAGAAGAGAAGCCATAACTTTGAGAGGAGTGTGCAACATGAATCATCGTTGAGAGAGGGGCAACAGTGGAAAAAGGAAGTCTGAACGGGATAGGGGAGGGAGCAGGAGTTGAGTGATCCAGACCTAATTGAGCGATTCAGACATTTTAAAAGGCGTAGCCAAACAACTCTTGGTCTGACCGATTCAGATGTTTGCCTCTTAATGGCATCATTAAGAGGTAAGCAAACAACCCCTTAGAGCATCTCAGATTCTTCGAAATTTCTTCAAAATGGAAAACCAAAAGTCAAAATCTCAAAAAATATTTACATTCATCTCGAAAAGATTCCCATTTTGGAGAATCCAATATTAATTATAATAATAAAATATTTCATTTATCGGTTAAAATATTATTTCTATAATTAAATATTTATTTTCAAAGTTTTCTACTGGTACCTTCACTTACTAATATTTTTTGGGTTATCTCCACATTGGTTAAAAACTCTTTCTCTCTCCTACTTTCTCTATTTTGGAATAGTTTTGGGGAAGCCACTGAGTATAAATCATAGCTCAAAATCCCCATTTTCTCCATTTTGGAGAAGCTGTTGGAGATGCTCTCATGTGCAACCATTGGTTATTTTAAGGCCCTTTAAGTCTTTGGTAGCCGGCTATAAGTAAATTCCCACTATGGTTTTAGTTGATCTAGCAGTTATTTTATGAATTTGTAGATCTGATCTTAGCATGTTAGATGTTATTATCAATGAAGAAACCTGGAAATTTATAAGTGCTTCTCCATGGCTGTGTATTGGGTTGCTGAAATAAGGCTAGATAAGTGCATGATCTAGCCTATGGATTTATCATCACATTTGTTGCACGTTACTATGTTAATGAATCCTTTCATTTGACCCCGTTCTTGTGTCTTGTATATATTTGGCGAGCATAATACCTGATGAACCATAGTAATGCATGCCTACAAGAAAGTACCAAGACAATACATTAAATTGCACATGTGATTTCTTAGTCTTCTGGCTTGTGTTTGCTGATTATGGTTTTGCATTATTTGTTTCAAAGGAGTCAAGGCTAATTTACTGCTACTAATTCTACATTTTTCGTTCTTTTTGAGTTTTGACTGCCAATGACTCTTTCCTTATTGATGTTATTAAGCAGGAGGGCAAGATGGATGTCCCCAAAAGCAGCTGTAATCCCCAATTTTCATCTACCGATGCGCAGTTTTGAAGTTAAGAACAGGTTCTCATGTTCTCTCCCCTCACCCCCACATACAGACACAATGAGAAGAACCACAACAAAGAGAAGAAAAAGTGTGAATTAAGCACTTCTTATTTAATTGGCTTAATCAGTTTGCATAATTATTATAACAATTCTGATTATACCTGCTGAAATAATTCATGTGTAAAAGCTAGTATCTGCTATTAGTGACGACTTTTCAAATTTACCGTTTCTGCTTCTATTTATTTTTGTTATCTTATTTCTAATACACCCCACCCATTGCTATCTTATCAGGACTTCTACAGATGAGATAAAGTCTCTGAGGCTGATAACTGCAATTAAAACTCCATACTTACCCGATGGGAGGTTTGATCTAGAGGCTTATGACGCCTTGGTGAATATGCAGATTGAAGATGGAGCCGATGGTGTGATTGTTGGTGGGACCACCGGTGAAGGCCAGTTGATGAGTTGGGATGAACACATCATGCTCATTGGCCACACCATCAATTGCTTTGGCACCTCAATTAAGGTCCGACCACCATCCGTTTTCCATTTTAATATATATATATATATATAGGGTCAGGTTCAAGGGGAAAACCTCAAAAAAGTGGAAAACTAAAGAACACCCTGGTAACCCTTCATCTGTACGGTACTCACTTGTACATACAACTAAATTAAGATGTGTTTTGGTTTTTATGCATGCCACGTGGGCATGTTGCAAATTACTTGTATGCACAAGTGCATACCGTCCAGATGAAGAGCTACCAGGGTGTTTCTCAGTTTTTCGTTTTTTGTAGGTTTTCCCCTGAACCTGACCCTATATATATTTGCGTTTGAGTGAGATTGAACCATGCATACATTGATCTCAGGTCATAGGAAACACCGGAAGCAACTCGACTCGAGAAGCGATCCATGCAACCGAACAGGGCTTTGCCGTAGGAATGCATGCTGCCCTTCACATCAACCCGTACTACGGGAAAACCTCACTCGAAGGCATGGTTTCTCACTTCAAGTGCGTTCTCCCAATGGGCCCCACGATCATCTACAACGTACCATCCCGAACTGGCCAAGACATCCCACCATCCGTCATCCAGTCCCTCGCCGAAAGTACCAACTTAGCAGGCGTCAAAGAATGCATGGGACACGACCGAATAAACACATACACAAAAACCAACATCACGGTTTGGAGCGGCAACGATGATGAGTGTCACGACTCAAAGTGGGACCACGGGGCTACAGGTGTCATTTCGGTTGCTAGCAATCTGGTTCCTGGTTTAATGCGCGAACTCATGTTTGGAGGTAAGAACCCAACTCTTAATGCAAAGCTTTTGCCTTTGATTAAATGGTTGTTTTGTGAGCCCAACCCGATTGGGGTTAACACGGCTCTGGCCCAACTTGGAGTTATAA
The DNA here is from genome assembly GCA_033807775.1 of Saussurea involucrata. Lineage (NCBI taxonomy): Eukaryota > Viridiplantae > Streptophyta > Magnoliopsida > Asterales > Asteraceae > Saussurea > Saussurea involucrata. The sequence continues at coordinate 166,586,066 of CM066320.1, forward strand.
GGCCCATATTTAGGCTACCTTATGCACCACTTCCGTTGGCGAAGAGGGTGGAGTTCGTTAATATAGTTGGGGCGATTGGGCGGGAGAATTTTATAGGAGAGAAAGATGTTGAGGTTCTTGATGATGATGAGTTTATCTTGGTGGGTCGATATTAGTGGTTCGATTAAGTTAATAATCTCTGAGTTAGAATTTTTTTTTCTAAAATTTGCCAGTTTCCCAGTTTCGGGTTTCGGACACCATGAATTATGACATTTTTACATGTTTGCTGCTATGAATGTTTTCATTGTTCATCTGTAGCTTGCACCGTTGACCCTGTTACATATTCACATGTGATTCGAGTGTAAAATCATATTATATGTGATTTGACTGTTTTTGTGTTTTCTTATTTCGACCATGTTGTTCTTATTTGAACCTCCTTTTGAATGATTCATTCAATAAATATACGCGAACCTTTTTTAGAACTTAATCAATAAGTCACACATAAGTTATTACATATATAAACCACAAGGGTTGTGGCGTACTGGTGAAGGCCTTGGGGATGTGGTGGAATATCCCATCTGCCCAGGGTTCGAATCCAGGCGTACACAACAATTGTGGCCACTGAGGTTTAATCAGGGCTGATGTTTTACGGTCATAATTTGCCAAGGGATTAGTCTAGGCATAGCCTAGGACACCCTTCAAAAAAAAAGGTTATTACATATATATATATATATCTTTCCCATTAAGAATCACTTCCTTCTTATCATGTTCCATTCATATCATACATTTCTCCACATTCTCATTATACACGTTTAACATGAAAACAATTGTTTAGTTACTGTTTATTGCACTTCATTATAATTTATTTTAACCAAATATAACTAAAACTTAATAGACTTTTAGTCTATGAGATTCAAGTTCATTTCTTTCCTTGATACAAGAAAATTTGTGTTTTTATGTTTCGAAATTCGATTTGAATCTTTTCTATTTGTTCTGTATTATGTGGTTGTGAATTAATAGAAGGGAGGGATATATACATGAAAGCGAGAGGAATAAACATGTCTTGGACCTGACCAAATCACCCGCCAACGTGATTTGATGCCTTCTAAATCAACGATTCACATTGATCTCCCGCAAGTAAAATCTTGCTCACTTGTAGTTCATAATCTCACATCCTAGCCCGCCCAAATAACTCACTTCAATGGCTCAACCTTTCTAGCAAGCTTACGCCCACTATACGTAGTATCTTAAGACTACTTTATTACCCGGATAACTATAGACAACATTCAAGATTGCAATCTATGTCAGACCATTGCATCTACGAGAAACACGTTAAGTTCTAGTACACCAAGAAAAAAAGATAACATAATGCATGTAACTCGTCTTATGGTTGAGGGCACTTTACTCTTAACAGGATCACAAGTTTTGCATTGGAAGCAACTTAATTCTCTATGAATTACTATTATTGACAAAAGGATTGAAGGGAATTGATCCTAATGTGCATGTGTCCATTTTATCACTTCTCATGTTTCTCACGTTAATGTTTCACGTCTAAAAACCATACATACCCTTTATCTCACATCTCAGAAGTCAGAACCATATGGTATAGGGTAAAACGATGTTTCCGTTTAAACGCACCCAGTTGCCGTTATGGTGTGATCATGCTGTGAGCAGATAAAAGATTTATAAATGACAGAAAACCATATGAGATTTGAACAAATATACATAAACAAGGAAGGTCAAATGGGCCTCGGAGACAAACTAAATTACAAGGTACACACAGCTTTTTATAAATGGTCATTATACTCGACTAACCTATAAGCTAAATAAATTGGTATGGTCAAAACTCACGACTCAGCACTCCCCATCTGTCTTTGTTTGTATCGTCGTTTTCTTCTGAAGAACGGATCCACCCAGTTTCTATCCTCTTTCGCCGCTTTTTCCCACCGCTGTTTGAACATTTTCAGCTCCATTGTGGATTGCCTCCTAATCTGCATCAATATAAATTCTTTCTTTTATTTGCAGTTCACTTCATTGGAATACATACCATAACGCTATGTTTGGCAAACTAGCTTATAAGTTGGCCATTTGGTAGCTGATAAACTCGTTAATAAACTAGTCATGTTTGGTAAAGAGTAGTTGATAAACTAGATAACAATGTAAAATGACCTAAAAGAACATGTTGAAAAATAATCAGAAAATTTTAACGGGCGTATCCGGAAAAAGTAGTGAAAAAAACACGTGAAGCTTATTAACACGCTAGCTGAAGTAGCTTTTTTAAAAATCTTCGCGAAAATAAATATTTGTGGGTATTTTTAATAATTAAAAGTCCCATCGTGCAAAAAAAAACAGAAAACAGATGGATGTAATTTATTTAAACATGAACGAGTTTATAAAGTACAAGAAGAGTAAGTTGCCTTTACCTCAGATCGCATATCAACGGCATGTGTCTGCAGGAAGAGAATAAAAATGAGAACATAAATATAATATCATAAAAATATGAAATGAACCAACGGGGACCGCTATGGCGTTGTACCTTTGTCAAATCTGAATCGTTTGGAGTCTGCAAGAAAAAAGTTGCAATGTATTAAATTATTTGATGGAACAAAGTGGAGAATAAATTGAAAATTCTCATGGCAAGATAAAAGTTATTGTGGGCATATGGATGAACGAAGTAAATGGTATCAAGGGTAGAGGGAAAACCTTTTTTGCAGAGGGTCCGCCTAACGATTGTATCCCTTGATGAACAACATATTCGCTATCAACAATTCCCACCTTCTTGGACCGATCTCCCTGAAGAATCAAAGATCAATCACAAGGAGTTCATTTACAAAAACAAATAATCATATGTCCTACGGAAACTGCAACATAAACATGCAGCAGAAGTTGTTACAGATTTTCTTGGTGAATGGTGATTGGAAGTTCAAACTCACCTGTGCACAATACCCTAGTTTTATATCCATTCCCCATCCATGAACAAGGTCATTCTGCAAGTAAAAACAAAATGAATTCTGTAAGGCCTATCAACACATAAGAGTAGAAGGGGAAAGTTTATTTAGGAAGTATAAATATTTTGAGAACTGAAGAACCAAATATTCATAATGAATGTATATATATAAATACGCATGAATGGATATTCATGAAGCATAATGAATATCATGATAAATATTTGTTTATCATGGTTCTCAAATGAACTTACCCTTACAGTAGAATATATATAAAATGCACACAGGGTCCCACCCAGAAATTTAGGAACAGAATTGATAAAATATGCATTAGGCATAAGGTAACATAGCTCACATAACTCGATCAGAAACAAAAAGTCAAAGCTGGTGAGAAATACAGTGTTTAGTGCTTGTATATAGTTCTAAAGTTGGTTTTTTTTGTGCCTTTTATATATATAGATCTTCAAAATGACAAACCCACATTTTAAAAGACCTGATAGTAAGCGAAATGAAGTGAATTTCACCTGAATAAGATGCCAAGCACAATGCCACGCAGCCCTGGAGAAAACTGGAGCCATTCCTTCCACAAACCTGCATTTAAAGTACTATATAAGAACATTTGCAACTAAAATTAAAAGTGCTCGTTGTGAAATCTCTTCTTGAGACATGAACCAAATTTATCATGCTCAATCTATTTTGCTTGGAGTAAGCCTTGAAGCAATCAATAAGTTTACCCGGTAACCCCATCTTTCTGGGTCAGAGGTGCAAGTCTCACCAAAGATGACAAGTGTGTGAGTTTAATTTGCCATATATAAATATTATATACTTTAAAAAGGAAAATTTACCCAGCACATGGTGGTCCATCACTGGCATCTGAACATTTCACACTGCCTCTGCTGTCATACACTCTTCTGTTCGTTAAAAAAAATCACGGGTATTAGCAACCTAAAACATGGAAATGCTAATATTTATAAACTAGCAATAACCAATTTGTTCACCTATGAAACTTGCTTGTTCTCTTGCGTACTGTGATCCTATGATGTATACCAGTTGAATTTGGATCTAAAGCTGGCTGGGATATCTCTAATCCTTCCGTTTTGACAATATCCAAGTATCTGCAAGTACAGAAAACATGGCAAACATTAAGCAATTTCCTCCTAGTGTTTTTAACAACAAACGATTAATAGGTTTGCATCTGCTAGTTTTGAAAAATCCAACCGTATAATGCTGCCATGAAGGATTGGCCATTCTTCTCATACAGTACGAGACGTCGATGGATAAATATTTGGAGAAACTGACAAATAGATAAAGCTGATGGCTTAAATACAACAGCTGTACCTTCTAGGATTGAAATGCTGCACTCCCAGGTCCTCATCCCAGAGAAATATATAATCGTAAATGGAAACGGCAGCTGGATGCAAAAATCGTTTTGCAAACCACCTGAAATAATGTTATTAATAGATGGACAATTGTTGGTAACAATCAAATAAAGAGTTTGTGACTTGATTTACTTCATTTTTCGCAGAAACTTCCATGTAAAAAATCATATAGACCATATTAAAGTCCATATAGGTAAATGAGGCAGAAAGAGTAATTTGGAAAGAAGTTTGGACAGCTAGAGTTTGATCGATAAATTAAAAATTGCAACCCATGTTCCAAACTTTATGTTGTTCATCATGCACAAATGAACTTAACTCAAATAAATTTCTCTAGCTTTCTCTCAGAATTTGTAGTCGTAAATGTTCTCTTTCTAAAAAGGTTGCGAACTCCTTACCACTTTGTTTGGTTCTGAGCTACAACATGTATGGCCTTGTTGCTCCACTCAAGATCTCGCCAACCATCCAACCTCCCATCATAGTGGAACAAAATAATCGTAAAATTTGCTCGAAGAAACTGAAATTGCTAACGTTAGGCCGCTATCATTCACAGAGTGAAATATCATATACATATCAAACAACTTATGAGTATCAGATGATAATTGACCATTGTACCTTGCGAACAATAGTATCAACATTACGCTTCTGTTTCAGACCCACTGGAATTGCCAGCAAGTTATGCGGAGTGGAAATATTAGCCTGCAAGTAAAGATAATAAATATAAACACAAGAAAAATACTTGGTAGAAGAAACAATGAAGATGGGTACGGAAGTAATGATTCAATCAGGATGTGACCTTGAGTTCTATAAAATTATGTATCATAGTAATTGCTGAACGTTGAAAATAATATAGTTACATAATAAGACCAACTATGCAGCAAGGTTGAGTCTAACCTTCAACTTCGAACTACTTGTTGACCATAAAGGTTTTAATTCCAAGTCAGATTTAGCTTCAATAATACCACGAGGTAAACCCTTCAAGCTTGTGGAAGCTGACACAGATTCCTAGAGACGAGCACCAAGAAGTAAATTAATATTTAACACAATCAAGATGCACTAATGGACCGTAAAGCTACAAAGAACAAATCAAGCCACAAATTTCACCGTGACAAGAATAAGTAAATGAAACCAAGGCCACATATATAAACAGATTCTGGTGATTCTGAAGTTGCACCTTTGATGTGTAGAACCGAAATAATTTTGAGTCCAGCTGATGAGACAAATCAATAAAAGATAATTGTTAGTAAAGCCACGAGGAATACATTATTGAAAGTTGAAAAGCATCTTAATTTGTGGGAAGCTCATATAACATCAACCAATTAGCATTGATTGACCTAGCATCAGACAAGTATGGATACATTATCACTATCTACAACGAATTTTATTGAAATACAATTCATGAAGGAAAAACAATTAGAATGATATTTAAAAGATGATGCAATCATATAGGATATTTAGCTTTTAATCAATATTTTATTCCATGCCACAAATGCCATGCTCTTGGCAGTATTTACTACTAATCTCCATTAGCTATATCAACCCATGCTCTTGAAGCTATGAGAAATGGACGCCTCGGTTTCCTTTTTAGCAATATGAACCGGTGATTAATAGTGCTTAACAATGTAGTAGAACAAGGGTAAGAATCCACATAGTGGTTGCCCTTTATAGATCCTTTACGTAACCATTTAGCAAAGCAATGAGTACAAAGGAAGCATCAAATAATCTGTAAGCAGACCATAAATCAAATAATGTAGGATCCATGAACACAACCTAACAATTTAAATGCAGTTAATAATATACCTCTGTCTGCAAATGCTGATAACTGGTTGTTCTATATACAATGTATAACATTATTGTACAAATGACTCCCATGAACGGTTTCATTTTGAATCTGCAAAGTCCCTGCATACATATAAGTCCTCAGCATGATTAGAATTTCTTTAGCAATCTTAACAAATAACAATATAGAGTTCCCAAGTTTGCCTCGGATTCAAACTAAATTCAACTATATAAGCTTACCGAATCAAAGTGGATCTGTCTTTTCCTCAATAGATTCCTCCATGGTTTAGCTTCTCTCATAGACAGATATTATTTCTATATGTTCTCATTCCAAACTGCAGCCAATAAATTGAAGAAATATATCAAGAAGAAGATAACTAAGAAATTTTTTTGCAGCTTGTATGTATAGTTGAGTCAGCCACAACTTTGAATAAGAATCATCAGTGGCAGCCCCACAGAAGTTTACTGCATTAGAAAGCCTTAGAAGTACTAATTGCTATATGTTGGTCTGATTCAAACTATGAATAGCTCATTAGTTGTGTGCATGTCCAAGAGGTTGCATAATTATTCAAGCATTTCCATGCTTAATGTTTTAATCTTGCGCTATAAAGTTGCAGATCATGGTTCAGAAAACTTGGCATAATCAATTCTGTTGAAAAGTTAAACGGAGCTTTGTTATCTGAAGTTACAATTAATCATTGTAGTGTGAAATGCTCTTTCAAACAATTTTTCCTTAATCCCGGAGTGCATGTATGGTTAGGTTTTGATTTGAAAGATGGAAGACAAACAAGTATCAACTTTTGGAAATTTTGGAAGAATTTCTCTGTTAGGAAGACAATACTCTGTTTTGCCCTCTTTCAGATCTTTTTTTTCTACAAATGAAGGTTGCAATCATACAGATACGCAGAATAAAACCATATACAACGATTCAGAATCTTTCGAATTTCACACATAAAAAATGAAAAATATAATATCTAACATATGAGCATATCCTTCTATTGTCGCTATCAGTCTGCAGGCGATCATGAAATGATGTTGGCTGCCTACTATGAAACCATGTTGCATGGGCATGATAGTTGGTTATGTCAAGAAGTCTTTCACAGTTCAATCCGAACATCTTTCTGGCTTGCCTAGCACAGAGAAACAAGGTTCTAGAGACCAGTATGATAAGATACCATCCTTAAAGACGTTTATCTATTTATTATGACCTTCTGACAACTCTTTGAGGTGTCATATTCCCTTCCCTAATTAGGCAAGAAACTGACTAAGTGGATGCAATACGTTAATTGAAATATCATAGTAGCTGTTTATATGCTACACCATTAGCAGTTGCGACCATAAAACATCAACAATTACAATTGCACATCACTTTTGCATCAACATGATAACAATTTGAAGTTGCTTGATATAACAATCAGCCATGGTTATGCTTTCTCTATCAACCGACTACGAAACGAAGTAGTATCAGTTAAACTCACTTAGTCTATATGTAAATTCAGAGCCAAAAAAGAACATATAATTAATTTACTGTGTAAATTAAATAAACCATAATTGCCAGTATCGATCATATTAAATTTCATCTCATTCTTTAATCTAGGAAATGGTGAATTTGACCATCAAAGGTCAAACATAGAGATTAACGGTAAATAATCCAGACAACATTAGCAGCTTGCTATTAGGCTTTTCAACAATTGGATCGATTTGCGTGCAAGACGTTAATCTTACTCAACAAATGAAAATGTCGAGATGCAAATTGTCTGCATGTGACTCAGAGAGAGAGAGATGGACACAAGCACACAAAAAGGATTGCAATTGCGTACAAATAATATATATAAATCAAACACTCAACCAATCCAGAAACTGAAATAGAAAGAAGAAAAAGACCAAACACATCCATCTTTGGGAGTAGGCAGCAAAGGAAAACTTCTTTCAATCCGCAAAAAGCAAAGAAAAAACTTTAGTATCAAGTCATAGAAATATATTAAGTAAACACGCAAATCACACATTTAAAAGAGGAGTATGAATCAATCAACCAATAGCTCCGAATGACAAATCTCAAGCAAAAATCACTAATAACACTACACATGTTCCTTTACACAAATCAATAGATCTCAGACTATATTTTGATGAAATCTAACAATCACAACCTATTAATTGAATACTTGAAATATAACAATCACAACCTATTAATTGAATACTTGAAATACAACAAAAGAAACACCGACCTCCGAGATTCGCAGACGAATCAGTAAAGCAAAATTCAAAATCTCAGCAGCTGAAGTAAAGCTCCACCGCGAAGAACAAACAAATCACCGGCGATTAGAATCGGATTTTCCGGAGTCAGTGTGTGCGGAATTAGCTGCGTATATTGCTGTGTCCGAGTATATATATATATATACACACTTTACATACATAGATTTTTTAGAGAGAATTTGAGAGAGAGAGAAAGGAAGAGAAAAAAGTGTCGGAACTTGGAATTTCCACGTTTCACGGCAAGAGATTTTATATGCAAGCCGATGGGGGTGAAGAGTGTAAATTTGTTTTAATTCTTTCTTCTTTAGCATTAATTACCTCGTACTTAATTGGTCCTCAATTTTAATCTACCGCAATTAAAATAAGTCCATGGATAAATCTGTAATTTTTCTTTTATTTTGCGTAAACTCTAAACTTGGTCATTGAAATTTAGGGCCGTTTACAAAACGTTTACCCGAGTAAGTGCTTACCAAGTCACATTAGCTTATCGGATTAATATGAAAAGGACTAAGAATCTTACCTGGTAAGAGCGGATGCAAGGACCGAGAGTCTTACCCGATAAGTGAGTGCGACGGCTTTTACCACGGTTAGCGCTTACCGGCTAAATTGTTGCATACGATGCCATTTTGGTTGACTAAAATCTTACTCGGGAAGTAAGTGATAGTGTTGAATTTTACCGGTAAGCACTTACCCGGACAAGTGATTAGGTAAACGGCCCCTTAATAAAAGGTTTAAATGGGAGACTTAAATTTAATTAGTCTATAAATTATCTTTACGTTTTTTTATTTTTGTTAAAAATGGTTCCTAATAACTATATATTGTTAAATCAAAGATGTTTTAGTCTTTTGTTTCATTTCTTTAATTTTGTTTTGGATAAATTTAACCATCGAAAAAAAATTCCTTAGTAAATAAAAGAAAGAGTGAATTGTGGATTTGGTCCACGTGGTTTTGTGTTTTCTTTAACTATGGTTTTCATTTTATGTTTATTATGGATATGGTTCTTGTGGGATGCAATATATTGTGGCTAAGGTCCTTCAACACTAACACCGTTAATTTTGAAAAGTTAAAGGCATCATGTGTCTTGGTTTAAACTCTAATTTTGGTCTATGTGGTTTATATAAATCTTTGAAAGTGGTCCATATGGTTTATCATTATTTTTACATTTTCTTTTAAAAACTGATAAAAATATAATTATATATATACAAGGACAAGGATGATTTATAGACATGTTAAAACTTAAATTCTATTTTCACACTTTTCAATAAACCCAAGGAATAAAAGTTAGGGTCTTTTTATTTTTAAATTCAAATTTTAATATAACCATATTTTTTAAATATATCGACGAAAACAAGGTGATTACAAATATACAATTATTATGAATGCCTTGGAAGAACGTATATTTACGATGAACTAAAAGTCTAAAATACTTTATTAAGAATATCGATTTATGATACAATAATACAGGTTTTATGGCTTAAGAACTTAAATCTAAGATCCTGTATGTATGTGCTACTTATGTCTTATGGCATGGAGTCGTTAAAAATGTTGGACCTAAAGATTATAATGATATGAAAGTAGGTGTATATGTATGTATACATACTATATTATAATTTGTTTTTATTACTTTTTCATTTTTATAATAGTATAACTCGAAAAATCCTATAAAATTTTTATTTTCTTTAAATTGCGTAAAACGGAAAAATGATGTTTTATTATTCTGAAAAGTCATGAAGACATTTTTTAATATATGACTTAGGACGACATATCTCTATAAAATATTTTATATATATATATATATATATATATATATTATTAATATGTCGACTTTAATAATGAAAGCCACGTGGACATCAAATGTGGACCATGGCCTCATTGACTTTAACGTAACGAGTAAAGAAGTTATCGACTCTTTTAAGTTTATCATTTGCGACTCCGATCATTTGAGGCAAACTATGGGCAATCAATCAATGAAAGAGTGGTGTCTATTATATTGTACAAATTAAAAGCCGTTGATAGCGTTACCACTGTGATTCATTTTTTGTTATCACTGGGCATCGTCACCAACAAACTAAGAGACTACAATAACATATCAAAACTTCAATTTTAATTTTAGTGGAACACAAAACTGTAACTCTAAATCATTGAAATTGAAACTGATTAGTGTTTTATAATATGTCTAGTAAGTAGTAACTATAATCCATTTTTATTTTGTTTTAGATTACAATAATTATTATAGGTTACTATAACAAATATTTACTTGTTTAATTGTCGAGCTAAATAAATGTAAGATAATTGCTTTTGCAAAAAATTTAGCAACATACATTTAATATGTTTTTTTAATAAAATATAATCTTTTAAGTAATTTAAACTAACCAGTATACAATCTATATGATATGTATTGTGTAGGGTAACTACTGATCATGAACTTGTTTTTTAATTTACCATAAAATTAGAAAATGGCAAAAGAAATAAAAATTAATAGTTTTAGTTAATACAATATATTAATTAATAATATAATGGTAGTAATAATAATAACTAATTTTAGTAAATAAAATAACATGAAAATATATGGGCCACCTTCAATAATGTGAGTTAATTAGCATAAATGACATCACTCCAACCAATCGTATATAAAGGAACATTTTGTGCTTTAGGTGACTAGCTAGAAGACATATGAATTAGACAAATTGATGAATTAATTTTGATAAAATATGTGTTTATTGTAATTATACAACTTGGTTTTTATCTAATTGGTTTTATTGATAACGATGAATATGGTTTTTACTTATAAATGTACGTGATATATACACAAAAAAATAAAATAATAGTTGGTCCGAAATATGCAATACGATTTTGATAATGATTGAATACAAGGGATCATCCATGTATTTGAAATGACAGAATTGACCCTTGAACCCCCCTACAAGATAGCATAGATATAATCAAACATTTTATAAGTACTTTGAACAAATATATCTTACAAATACTCGTGTGAGAAGTTGAGGTTAACGTGAGAAGTGGATCTGAACCGTTGATCACTTTTAATCAAATGTCCTCTCATGAATTGCGCCTTAGAAGAGAATTGATCTGGTGCATCTTATCTTGGGGCATCTCATATCTTAATGTGCGTTCATTTTCATCCAACGGTTGATAACTACTTCTCATGTTCTCACCGGAACCCGGCCCTAACGATTATAACTTGCAAACAACCTTTTTAAGAAGAGATATATATTTTTTAGAATCTTAAAACAAATATGTATTAAAGAGTTTGATATATTGTATGTATCAAACAACCATATAATTAATGACCGTAAACATTATAGTTTATTTCATATTTAACTGGAAAAAAGACAAATAAACATGCCTAAAATGAAGCTTTATGAAAAGGAGATGGCTTTTTCATTCGCGGTTGTCACGAGTTTGTTAACTACGTGGTTGTCAATCCATTCCTTCGACCATCACAATCCGATTACTTCATTTGTGTGAAAAATTAGGAGTCATACATATTTCATTTCATGTTCGGAACTTGTTAAAAAGAGTAAATTCTCGAAATCTAACTTTTAATTTTATGATGATGGTTACTGGTTAGAGTTTACATCCATCATGTGACTTGAACATGATGAGTCATGCACATGGTGACATGGATACATGACATCATGAAGGTTGCCATTTGTTGTTGGATACCATAGGCATGTGGAAAGCAGCATGAGTCATGGCCTCATGGGCATGGAAACTATGAGGGGGTTAAGTGTACAAGTAAGAAAATGAAAGGGGCATATTCAGCAAGAAAGCTATAAAATGTGTGGAAAATGGCGAACTTTACAAATTGATTTACAATTCTTTTTAACGGGACAAAATTATACAACTTACTATTTTATATTGAAAATATTTAGCAAGTCTACTTTTTTTGGCTTTACCACTGGACGTACGTAGTGTTTTTATTTCAAATTTATATCGAAATAGATTCATTTGTTCTCAACAATAAATAATTATCTGATAAACGAATATATAAAAAATCGGTAACGTTGTGTTCTCGAGTTTTTTTTACGAATGAAAGGAAAGGAAAGAGAAAATGTTATGTTCTCGATTTTTTTAAGAGGGAGAGGAAAGGAAAAAAAAAATTGCTGATTTTTCTCCTAAAACTTTCCGCCTAAAAGTGGATGGAAAATGAAAGAAAGTGAGAAAGAAATTTAAAAATAATTAAAATTATTTATATAATTACACATATACCCATTAATTATAATCCATAATGAAATAAATAAAAGTATGTTGGTAAAAATGACAACTTTCTTTTCCTTTTTCTCCTAAAAATGAGTCACGCTATATTTTACACCAAATATAGTATAATACTATTCATTACATTAAATTTAGTGTGAAAAATAGAGATCGCATTGGAGATGTGAATAGTGTCATTTACACCAAATTTAGTGTTTAGTGTAAAATTTAATGCCCCATTGGAGATGTCCTGAGAACATGAAAATATATTTTTCTTTTCTTTTCTTTCTTTTCCTTTAATTTCAAAAACACAAAAACAAATATTTTTTCTTCATTTTCTTTTCTTTCCTTCCAAAACTCGAGAACAAAGCGTAAAAGTTAATGAAATTGAAGAATCAAATCAAATTAATAAATATAGGCGGAAACGTAATTAATATAATTGAATCCTAACTTTTTTTTTTCAATCAACTGTTGAATACATGATCTGTCGACTCTTCTATTTAATTAAGTAGGTATATGCTAACCATTCAATAAAGAAATTAATCATTATCTTTACTATTTAATATTATATGGAAAAAATAAAATAAAATATTGAATTGTCATCAAACTTCAACGTTACCTTCCCCAAATTGTTCCTGGAAAATATATTTAATTGTTTTCAGTTCTAAAAGAGTTGTCGATGATCCATAGTTGTTATAAATAGATATTTTTCTAAAAATAGGTTTTTAAATATTTAAATATGTTAATTCAAAAAAAAATATTTAAATATGCTTCTTTTGTATAAAAATAGCTTAATTTCTATACTTATATAGTCTTTAAAAATATTAAATTTTCTAATTTTTTGATATTGATGTACTATTTATTTATTAGGCCATCCACATCGCCCATCGAGCTCGAGCTCGGGCTCGTGCGGGCTCGGGCGGGCAGCGGTGGGGGGACGCGGGCTTCAGCCTCGGGCTCGCCAGCGGGCTTTCAAACCCGAGGAACCCGAAACTCCAACGGCTATTTGGTTTTTTTTAAATCTTGAAAATAAATAACTCCCAACGGCTACTTTTATAAAAAAAAATTAATTTTTTTTTTCAATTTAATCACACTATATATATTAACCCTCAACCTCTTATTTTTTCACACAAACAATCTCTCAAACTCTCTCAAATTTCATCATGAATCCAAACAAAACACCTACATCCCGTCGTAACCGACCACATACACCGCAACCGCAAGAAGACCCGGAGCTTGGTTTCCAAGCGTTTACACAACCAGGTTATCGTCCGCAATTTTCGCAACAAATTCCGCTACAAATTTCGCAACAAATTCCGCCACAATGGTCGCAACAAAATCCGCCACAATATTTTTACAACTCATTAGGCCATCCGCAACAAATTTATTAAAAAATATATAAATATTTTTATTTTGTTAAATAATTAAATGTATAAATAAAAGAATTAAAAAAATGAGGTGACAAGAGGGCTTTTAGTTATGCGTTGCGGGTCTTTAGGGCTTAGCTGATGTGGCGCTGATGTGGCGTTGAGGGCTTGAGGGCTTTTAGTTATGCGCTGAGGATGACCTTAACAGTAATCATTTCTATAGCTTTTATTTTATTTTTATAATATAATCGATCGATCGATCGACATGTTAGTTAAACGATTAATGATAAATAGTTAAACATATATAATAGATATGATGGTTAATTATATATACTTGTGAAATATATATAAAACTGATGTCGATTTGTTTACTATTCGGATATTTGGGTTCTCTTATTAAATGTTTTGTTCAAATTTTGAGACCAACGGAATTTCAATTTAGTGGTTTGAATATGGTTTTGATGAATTTTAATCAGGACCAGTTAAAATCCTTAGAAAACCAATTTAAATGACTTTAATTTTAATGGGTTTGATTTTTGATGGAGTTGATCATATATATATATATATATATATATATATATATATATATATATATATATTGAAACCAGAATCAGGTGAACCATATACACCGAATAATAATATGAAGCTCGATCGTTTGTTTGAATGCCTCTACAAATGGATGTTATCAATAATATCAAGTATAATATATATATATATACAAATATTTTATAATGTATTTTTACATATTATAGACGTGTTACATATTATAAATGTTTTAATCTAATAAAGTTGACTTATTGATATGTTTGACTTATGATATCAAATATCAAAATAGGTTACCTAACTCTGATAAGAACACAACTTTAGGTTAAAAGAGTGGTTCTAACTTCCACAATGATTTGAAACACTTTTTCTTTAACAAGATAAATATTATGATTAACCATGGAAAACAAATTAAATACTTTTTTTTGTCTTTATATATACATATTCTTTCAACTTCTTTTGAAGATGTTGTGATCAAATCAAACATTGGTATTTAATTTGATCTTCCTTTTTCTATTATAAATATTGGAAACAAATTTCAAAATTGATTAGAAATATATATAGGATTAAGTAATATAAATAGTTACTGATAAGGAGAGAGTTTGACCTAAGACTAAGTGGTAATCTAGTTGATGAAGAATTTATGTTTGACAAAAACTAGCTTATAAGCATGTAGGTTGTAACAACCCGAACAAAAATAAAGCATGCAAAACATATTAACTGAAACAATCCCAAAAACGGGTCCCAAAATTTCTTACATAAGTCTCAAAATTCAGGTTGGCGGAATCAACCTATTACACAACTGAGAAATACTAGAACTAATAGATAATAGTGTCACTGGTTCTACTGCTTCTATCTTCTAACTGCTCTGTTCACCTGCTAGAGCCTTTCGCTACCTGCTTTCCTGAAAAGGGTTTTAATTTGAAAGGAGCGAGGGTTAGACCATGAGGTCTAGTGAGCCCCTCCTGACAGTTCTCAAAATCATTTAAAAACTTTTCATAACTTTCAAATGTATACAAGACTTTCAATAATAAACTTTCACATAGCTGAACAGTAAAATCTTTCACGGATAAATCCGCTCCCGTAAATGGCACCCTGAAGTCACCCGAGGGTGACAACGAGTCATTATCACGCTGCCTTACTGGGACTCATTCCCATGGCATAAACGGAACCTCCCCCCGACGTGAGTACTAGCGGAACCTCCCCCCGACTTAGCCAATTTACGTCTACACAATGTATGCATACATCTCACATAAAACTTTAAACAACTTTCATGCAATAAAAGCATAAGAACAAAACATGGCATTTCTCATCATGTATTCACTTTAGAAAAACACGTTAAAAGGCACGTATTTTAGTTAGAAAACTCACCTGGTATGTTTACTTCCTTTCCTACTATGTTCTGTACTTCCAAACGATCTACCTGAGTTAAAAGATAAAACATATGAGCTGACTACCCAAACTATTTGGATACGACTTATCGGACACCACAACTTTCCGGACGCATCTAAATACCGGACACCACAACTGTCCGAACACCTCTACTATCCGGACGACGAAACAATCCGGATACCCTATTTTCCGGGTACTTCAGCTTACCGGATACTTTTCCCGGTAACCTACACCATCAGGAACAATCCGGACAACTTCCGGACACCCGCGTCGCAAGAAGCTTTCCGGACGGTCACCCGGACACCTTCCTAAACTGAAGGTTTCCGGACGAACGCTGGATGATTATTAAGGGTCGAAATCTTGCTAAACTCTCTATAAACAGCAAGATATAGCAATAAGTAGTTACCCTAACGTTCTTTAATCAATTCTCCACAAACTTTACTACTTAAACGCGATTAAAGGAGTATAAATCTTCTTGAAGAGTCTAAACATTAACTCTAGCAATATAAACCTTCCAATGATTCAACAATCAACAAAACAACTTAATCAGGGTTGTGGATTCGAAATTACCTGGTAGTTCCTTGCAGAAATTGAATCCCCAACACACCCTTTTCTTCTAGTTGCTACTTGGAAATCTTCTTCTTCTCTTGCTCTAGAATTCTAAAGGAAACTTTCTCTTTCTCTCTATCACAAATACTCAGCCGACAAACACATTCACAAATCAGGAAAAATGGAAATGTTGTCTAGGGTTTTGTGCCCTTATATACTTCATCTCAAATTTACCAACTAGCCCCTCAACTTTCACTTTTATTACACCTATCCACAACACATTAAATTTAATCCGTTTTGGTCCTGGTCGTTACAACACTCCCCCCTCAAAAGAATTCCGTCCCCGGATTCCATTTTCAAAGAGATGAGGGTACCTGGACTTCATATCAGATTCTACTTCCCACGTGGCTTCTCGTCCCTTGTGATACTTCCACTGAACCTTCACCAAACGGACTTCCTTGTTCCTCGATTTTCGTACCTTACTGTCTACGATCTCGATTGGTTCTTCCTCGAACATCAATTTCTCATCAATGCTGACGTCTTCTAACGGAATAGCCACATCGGTCTCGGCTAAACACTTCTTCAAGTTTGCCACATGAAAGGTTGGATGAATCCTCTTCAACTCTTCCGGCAAATCTAGCTTGTAGGTTACCGCGCCAACTCGCTCAATGATAACAAAAGGCCCAACGTACCTCGGCCTTAACTTTCCTTTCTTTCCAAAACGTACCACTCCTTTCCAAGGCGAGACCTTTAGCATTACCTTGTCTCCCACTTGAAATTCAATAGGCTTCCTCCTCCTATTCGCATACTTCCTTTGACGATCTTGCGCGATTCTCATCCTTTCGCGGATCACTTCAATCTTATCCACCGTTAGTTGCACAATTTTCGGACCGGCCAACTGCCTTTCTCCTACTTCGTTCCAGCACAACGGCGTACGACACTTTCTCCCATACAAGGCTTCAAAAGGTGCCGCTTGGATGCTCGCGTGGTAACTATTATTGTAGGAGAACTCTATCAACGGAAGATGCACCTCCCACGACCCCTTAAAGTCGATAACGCACGCCCGAAGCATATCTTCTAACGTCTGAATGGTTCTCTCACTCTGACCATCCGTTTGAGGATGATAGGTCGTGCTTAACTTCAATTGCGACCCCAACTCCCGTTGTAAACTTCTCCAAAATGCTGACGTGAACCGACTATCACGGTCAGACACTATGGAATGTGGCACTCCGTGCCTAGACACTATCTCGTTAATGTATAAACGGGCTAACTTCTCCAAAGAATCTGACTCTTTAATAGGTAAGAAATGCGCGGATTTGGTGAGTATATCTACAATCACCCAAATTGCATCATTACCCTTCGGGGTCCTTGGTAACTTTGTGACGAAATCCATGGTGATATTATCCCATTTCCACACTGGTATTACTGAGGACTGGAGTTCCCCATGAGGTCGCTGGTGTTCTGCCTTAACCTTTAATTATGTCATACACCGCTCCACGAAATGGGCGATATCCTTCTTCATTCCCGGCCACCAATAAGACTGTCTCAAGTCTCGGTACATCTTATTTGTTCTCGGGTGTATGGAATACCGCGACTGGTGCGCTTCTTCTAGGAGGCTTGCTCTCAGATTGCCCAGTTTAGGTACCCACACTCGGTCTTTCATACACCTCAGCCCACCATTGTTGACCTCGAACAACGATGCAACACCGACTGCTCTTTCGTTCTTTATGTTCTCTTCCAACAGCGCTTCTCCTTGAAATCTCTTAACTTCCTCGAGGAGGTTCGAGGTTGCCTCGACTCCGAAAGCCACGATTTTGATCTGTTCTCTCCGCTCCTTCCGACTCAGAGCGTCGGCCACTACGTTAGCCTTACCTGGATGGTACAAAATCTCGTAGTCATAGTCGTTCAACAGTTCCATCCATCTCCTCTGTCTCATCTTTAACACTTTCTGGTCAAACAGGTGTTTCAGGCTTTTGTGATCGGTGTAAATCTGACACTTTACTCCATATAAGTAATGTCGCCAGATTTTCAACGCGAACACCACCGCCGCTAACTCCATGTCATGAGTGGGGTAGTTCTTTTCATGATCTTTCAACTGTCGAGAAGCGTAGGCAATTACCTTTCCGTTCTGCATCAGCACGCACCCCAGCCCAAGCTTAGAAGCGTCACTGTAAATCACAAAACCCTCCGATCCGTTAGGCAACGACAAGATCGGAACACTGCTTAAACTTTCTTTCAGCTTCTCGAATGCCGATTCTTGTGCTTCAGCCCACATGAATTTGACGTTCTTCCTCGTCAACGAGGTCAGCGGCGAAGCTATCCGAGAGAAGTCTTGGATAAACTTCCGATAATAACTTGCTAAACCGAGGAAGCTTCTCACCTCCGATGGGGTTCTTGGCGTTTCCCAATCTTTAATGGCTTCAATCTTAGCAGGATCTACCTTGATGTGTAACACCCTCGAATTGGGAAAGAGCAACTAATTAAATTTTCAATATTACATCTGAAACAATAGGTAAAATACCCCAAGTTACAAACTATGATTATCTCCAGACAATGCATACAACACAAATCTTATTACCAAGACTAAACTCACTTCGGACATCACTTAATCCAAACACAAGTGCTACTCCCCAAGGGTAAAAGCAGAAACATAACTTAAGTTATCCACCTCTCGAGCACATTACTAGCACACAACCTTTTCCACGTGTCACTAGAACTACTCCCAACCCGAGACCTGTTGCACATGCCGACAAATAAAAAGGGTTAGGCTAACGCCTAGTGAGTTCAAGAGTTTATAACATGATTTAAATAAATCTTTAAATGAAAGTTTGCAATGAATAATATGATTTCCAAAAGGATTTATAAAAATGGATATAAACGACTCATTTTCCAACGCACCCAAAATCTATGAGAAATACTCCCAAAAGGTATAAAGCGTTTTTCCAAAATGAATACCAATCCAAAACTCACTCAATACGTGAATAAATCCTTATTATGCCTTCAAAGGCGGTTGACAACAAAATACTCAACCCGTAAATTATGGAAAACCATCCATTTAATTTTAACCCTTCATTGAAAACATAATACGAAGCAATACTCACGCAAACGTAGAATGTAATGAAGTTTCAAATGCCGTAAATACGGCAGTGACCTGCTTTATTTAAACCCCATCATACATGAGGGAAATTCAATATTGAAATCATCCAAAAGCAGTTAAAGTATAAGACCAACAATAATAATAAAATGGGGACAACATAAGGTCCCAAATAGGTTGGTCAACGACGGGGGAGACCCGTATCCATTGAGAGTGGATGAACACAAAAGTACGCCACTCATACAATGTTAATCGTACGACACTTCACTGCATAAAAGCCCAAGTGTCCCATACGACGCCTTTCAAGTTACGACCAAGAGACGGGTGACCTTAGCAAAGTATCATCGAGAATACCGCCAAAGGCTCGGCCCAAGGGGGATACAACCATGGCATTGCCCCACATGGCGGAGGTCATATTCGCCCAACGTGCTCATCCATGACTCAGCCCTCCTATCGCACCCTTGAAAGTAAAGGTCTTTTAGCATGGGGCCCGGTCAAATCCCGCGACACCCAGCAGACCATCAAATAAAGACTGACTCACGTGCCTATGGATCCAATGCAACACAGTCTAATAATAATAAGCCCATCCTGGAATGACTAACGCACCCGGGCATTTAAATAACAATAATGCGCAATAAATGCGATATGGTGCAATAAAAGCAACCCATAAATAAGACTCCACATTGAGCCATTAAAATCGGACAACTGTCCTCAAGACTATCTCAAAGTCAAAACCGAGCAAAATGCTCAAATACTCTTTAGACCCATAAATAACGGTCATCATTAGCATAAAATGCATTTAAACATCGATCGGGTAACAAGTACCACAACATCATTATTAACCCAAAACTCAACACGGGTTACACATAAAAGGGTTTTCCCAAAAGGACTCACACCTTTACAATTCTCAAAATGGTTATTAACACTAAAACGTGCATTCTCCCAAATGGTTTATAAAATCATTTATCCAATTATGATTAAACCATCAAATAGACTCCATTTTGAGTATTAAATCTTTTGAGGATATAATTATGATTTCTACACATCAAATATCCCAAAATCCCAAATATGGGTGTTTTACACATTTATGAAGATAAATACTTCAAAAGGTTAAATTAACCAAATACCTCAACAATTGATATTTTCAAGTAAAACACACAAACATTTGGAAAATACTATTTTTGGCATGTACAAAGTTTTCACAAATCAACTTGAACTCACCTTTGTTAGATTTAGCTAAATCTAGATTTTTTCCCAAACGTATGCTCCTTTGATGCACATGAATCCTCAAACCAAAACTTCAAAACCTAAATCCATAATTTTCCAACCATTAATAACCACATTTAACCATTTAGAATTGTTCTCTAAACATCAACCATCAAAATCTCCATTTATACCCAAAACCTCAATTTGACCTAACTTCTCCAAAATCATCCAAACCGAAATTGGATAAGCAAAATACTAGAAGATCATCAATGGAACATTTCTAACTCATATGAAAGTATAGAAGCTAGGAGGATGAACTCACCACTTAGGTTTTGATGAAAACCTAGAAAACCCCAAAAAAACTCTAGTGTTGTGGATGAAACTTGCTCTTGCATCAATGAATAAAATCACTAGCATAAAGTGGATAAGAAACACATTAATCTTCAAGAAAAGCCCCAAAATCGGTTAGGGTTTGTGAGGGAGAAAGGGAAAACGATTTGGGAGAGAAAGGGAAGAGATTTGAGAGACTTACCACCACCAAACACCCTTGAATCTTCCTATGAACTTCAAAACTCTTTCTAGATCCTTGAAGAGCTCTCAAAATCGGAACCATAGCAACTTGAATGACCAAAATCGGAGTTGAAATGAGAGAGATATGAAGAAATGAAGTGTGGGGTGAAATTCGTGTTTTAAGCTGAACCAGTGCTCCGCGCCAGTCCATCGGCGCCAAGATCGGCGCCGAACACTGTTCGTTCGGTTTCTTCTTAAACACTGTTTTAGCCATAACTTCTTCGTTATAGCTCCGTTTTCGCTCCGGAAAGAACCGTTGGACTCGTATTCGAATTCCTCATCCAACAAGACCATAAAATCTAGGATTTAACTCAAAATCTTATTTTCCATATTTTTCTTAAAGATCAGTTCCACACTGATTCGAAATTGGACCTATCCGAAAATTACGGGTGTTACAATCCTCCCAACCTTAGGATGATTTCGTCCTCGAAATCTAGATCCCCTACAACAAAGGCTAACCGGCTTAACTCCGACCATAATTTATCAGTTCCTAACTGGAATCTAAATTCCCTCCACACAGTCTATAAAGACAATTCCTCGAACAATTGCTTATCAACAAAGCCCCTTCACGTACACTGTACTTATGTCCGGGAGAACACTCCGACAACTGGAATAATTCCTAGTCAGACGACTTTGGTTGTCTCCCAACCTTAGATGTTCCATACATCCCGATTTCGATTTCAGACTCTAAGTCAATCCAAGGTTTGTTTGCTAACGAACCCAACAGAATCATCAATTCTGATTATTCCTACCATTAATTGCCATCTACATCCAACGAGTTCTAATAGACTCCAAGAATCCATCCCAACATCAATCGTTAAACCGACAGGTTCTGTAACCATACACGAATGTTATTCCACCAAAACCACTCGTCATAATTGAGCATCTTAAGGTTACTACAACCGTTACCATTATTTCATTTAAAGTCGGGCTACAATCCCCCGATTACGCTAACGGTTTCCGACCTCAAACCCCACAGCCTTCTTCTCCTTTTTAGCATCTAGCACAAAAGCTAAATATCCCAGACATCCCTTTCCCAAACACCGCCTAGCTTTCATCAACGAAATCAAACATGACTTCCTATTCCGTCGATCTCCGTAAATTACCACTTCTTTCTTATCGGGCAAGGCAATACATATCATCTTCTTATTACAAACTATGATAGCGTTATTCTCCGCTAACCAGTCCATCCCTAGGACTACATCAAATTCCCCCATTCCCATATGATACAACCGTAATGGAAATAGATGACCATCCACGTCTATGCTACAACCCTCATAGACCTCCTTCACCCAGACTCGACTATTGACAGTGCTTTGAATACACCTACAGACGTGTAATAATTAAACCTTAATGCAAGTATACATTAAAGTCTAATGTCGTCTTTCAAGTAATAATATGGTAAGAACCATGTATCGTTCCCACAGAGATTGGAGTAAAAGCGTATTAAAAGTCTAGTAAAAGAAATGGTTTCCAAGGATCAAGTCGAAGATTAATATTTGTTTGTTGGTGTTTGGAATTATCACAGATTATATAACAATTAATAAAGGATAGCAAGGGTGTAAGATGTTGGGGTGAGATTTAAATATAAAGTCCAGCAGGCCAATGCTGTAGCATTGCTTCAGCATCCATTTTTCAACACTTAAGTTCACCATCTACTTTTCAGGCTGCCCTCTCGGGTTTTCAACGACTTACTACTGATCTAGCAGCCAATCAATCCATTCCTGGCATTGTTGTCAGAACTATCAATAGCAAGGTGAAGCCTTCCAAGTATACGGATAAACAAATTCCTTTGTTAAAATCACTCTTCCGAGCTGATTCCCATATCAGTTAAGTTGACGTGTTCTAAGCGGTCCATTCCTGGCACACACTCTACACTGTTACCACCCACATAGATGATCAACTTATCGGGCAAAATCAACCTAGAAAGGACAGAGACGATAAATTCCTTTATCAATATCTCTTACGAGCATACTTCCTTTGTCATTTGGATTGATGTGTATATCAATGGTTCATTCCTGACACCATGACACTTTAACACTTTCAAAGTGATCAACCATCTGGAAGTAACTGGACATTTTATAAAACTTAACTTGAAATGGTGAACATCATCATTGAGAAACGATGTCCACTTTTCGTTATATTTAAAATCTCACCCTTTTATCTCACACCCAAGCTATGTAAACTTAGCTACTCATACTAAAATATAAATTACTGGAAATGTAAATTACAGAAATGAAATACATAAAGTAAAGACTTAAATGTAAATGACTTGAATATAAAGTGCAAGGAAATAAAAGATTATGAGTTATTGTAGCAATGCTAAACCAATGCTGCAGCAACTCATAAATGCTATGAAGATCAAGAACAAGATGAAGAACAATATGAAGAACAAGAACTAATATTGCATAAAATTAAAGAGAGTTCTGCAAATCTATTGTAAGAACAGATCCACACCAATTGTCTCCCCAAAATGCATACACACCACTCCTATTTATACTAAGAAGAGGTAAGGTGGTATGCCTAACTTACACTATTCACCTTACTATTTAACAAGTACTTCTACTATTACTAACTATTACACCACATGCCTTAGAGTTTTTTTGGTTTTACAAAAGATAACAACACTGACTTCATATCTTCTAGAATATGGCTGGAAATGGTGCCAAAAGCCAGCTACAAAATTCTTCTAGAAACCGATTCTTCATTTCATTTCATCAGTCTGCAATGCTGTAGCATTGGCATGGGCTGCACTATATAAATAATCACAATTAGCCTTCTTAATACAGTAAAAGACAGGTAAATCAAATTCTTAGCTCCATGAAACAAAGGGTTAAAATAAGTAAGAAAAGTGACTCAATCGTTGGGATAAAATAGCAAATCCTAACTAAAAAGAAAAGAAAAAGATACAATATGCATTAATAAATAATGCATATCTGTTAGTCCCAGATGGATTAACAAGTATTGTAGAAGGGGGGGTTGAATACAATACTCAAAATTTTCACAATTTTAATTCTTTATATTAAAAATATTTCAACTAGAATTACACAAAGAAACTTAAAGACTGTTGCGAAAAAGAACAGATAAACTATTCTAACAATCTTTCACAAAGTAAACTAAACAATATAGCAGAGAACACTAAGAGCAAGGCTATAAGGTTATCAAGCAATATGAAAATCTTGCACTGAGAGAAATCCAGAAAGCGTGATTTGTATGGAGTCTTCATATTCCTTTTATAGTGAGGATAAGGTACTGAGCATTAAATGCATTGTACTATTATCCTCAAGTCACTTGCAACGAACCAATGGTCTTTGGAAAAGTACCAGTGGACTTCTAAAAAGCTGATAAGTCACTATCACCTTTTTCTTGAAACAAGGAATAGAAGCCATGCTGAAGGGACATCTTCCAAAAAGATAATAAGACAAAAGGTTGCTTTTTCTTGTAAGAAGATTTTGTCCCGAAGTAAATGATCTTCTTGATGTGGATTCCAAGACAATCATACTGATGATGTTTCACCGATACAATTGTCATTGGTCTTTGAAAACATCTGCAAGGAAACCAATTTCACATAGATCCCACCGATTTAAGTATCCTCATCAGTGGGAAGAGTTCCACCGATTTCTGAAGACCACATCGGTGGAAGATGTCCACCGAATAATGCAAGCATTATCGGTGGAGATGTTGACCACCGATTTGTGAGAACAAAATCGGTGGACATGTTGTTCACCGAATTGTGAGGACAACTTCGGTGAATGATGACTTGTTTGTTTGTTGAGAAGAGTCTTCTATTTTCCATAAGTAGAGAGTCTTCAAGCTTGGTTTCGGTTGATCTTCGACTTCACCGAACAGTTGCTATAATGTACAAGTCATATGAAGAACCAAACTAAAATATTCTAAGTAGGATTTTAGGGAAAACATCGGTGAGTCAATTTCAAATCTTTGGTGACCCAACAATCTCCCCCTATTTGAATTTGAGCTCCTTTCTTAGAATATTTAGGAGTATGAAAGATTAAAATGCATTTTGACCCTTTTTACTCTTTTTGGGTTCTTTTCACATAGACCATTCTTTTTGTTCTTTTTGATCTTTTTCTTTTGTATGAGTATGTATACTATGTACAGTATATATAAGTAAATGAAAGTAAAGTTATGTACCAAAAAAAATTCAAATAGAAAGGTACTTGTATTTAGATAAGTTTTCTCATACAAAAGTAAGAAGAGAAACAGACTATTACAAGCACCATTGAAAGAGAGAACCTACTTCTTGGAAATTTGCCTGCGCTTGATTTCTTCCAACACATTTCTGAAGAAAGGTTGAGCTTCGGGAATGTTTGGAAATAGGTTGGTGATGCCTTGAAGAAACAGGGTGTCGGCTATGGCAATTTGAGCAAATCTGAAGAAAGCACGACGACCGTAACCATCATTGAAGAACAGCCCGGGAATCGGTGAGAGGCTCAATGTCGTAGTAGGATATGGCACCGAAGTAGGGAGGGAAAGATTTAAGTTGCTTACATTTGGGATCTTTCCTTCCGTTGCCATTTCTTTGAACACTTTGTCGGTAGGATTCTTGACTAAGGGAAGACGAATTTCTTCTTTCATCGGAGGAAAGGATGACGTTGTGTTTTCTTTTGATCTCCTTCATCCTTTCCATCAAACCTTCAATGCATTTGATAAAAGTGTCTTTCTTCGGGTTTGCACTTTTGACTAGATGTTTAGAGATCTCATACCATTCGGTGAGGCCGAGATTTTTGAGATGAGCATCTGTTAAACTTTTCAGCGAACCATCATCTCTGTTGACGATCAGCCTGATATCCTTCGGGTTGACTTTGGAAGTAGCAATTTTAACATTTGAGATTTGGGCTCTGCTACTTCGGTGGTGCATGGTCTTCTTATACCAACTTATTTCGTCATTCTTTTCTTCTTCAATGGCACTTAGTACCGATTTCTGGATTTCGATGGCATCGGTGGATTTTGCTTTAGCGGCTTCTTCTTCGGCAGCTTTCATAGATAGGGCTTTAGATTTATCTAAAGCAATTTGAGCAAGTTTAGCTTCCTCAAGTTCCTAAGGAGAAAGACCGAGATCGGTGGTGGTTTCTTGGGATTGAGGCTTGAGTTTAAGAGTTTCAGCACCTTCAGGTCGAGCCCCATACTTAGCCAAATCCTTTTTCTTCTTTTCTTCTTTTGCCAAGTCTTCGGCCGAAATAACTTTCTTCCCTTTGTCTTTGGGAGCTTTGCTGGATTGCTCCCCCTCAGTTGATGCATCAATTTCCACGGCCGATAGGGACTTGATCGGTGAAGCGACTGATTCGGTGGTCCCTGTATGAGTCGGTGAAGAATTAGGTGATTTCGGTGATGGCGGAGAGGTTTTCGGTGGAGACTTGTTGATGGTAAATCTCTTGATGTAAGGAAATTTCGGTCGAGCAGTGGTTTTCTCCCCCTCAGCAACAGCCGGAAGCTTAAAACCCAATTCATGAAACACTTTGTCAAACTTTGAGTGCAGAGAAGCCAAGCTTTTAGTGGTGGTATCGGGAACCAAGGAGAAATCCCCCAAGTCCATCTCCCATTGGGATTGCTCGGTGTTGGTAGAGTCGGTGGAGGTTTTTGAGAAGGACTCCACTTTTGAAGATAGGGAAGAGACTGTATCATTTATCGGTCGCAGGGCATCGGTATTGGCATCGAGAAGAATTTGTGGCAACTAAGACTCGAGCATGGTTATTCTGGAGTTTGCTTGGGAGAGCAACGAAATGGTGGATTGAAGAAAAGCAGAGGGGCGGCCAATGTTTGAAGAGGTCTGACCACCGATTTCTGGGAAAGAAAATCGGAGGCGTTGGGGATCTGCTTCGGTGATGAGATTTGGGAGGTAAGTTGACATGTCATCGGTATAGAGGATTCTCGGTGGAGGAGGTGATCGGGGTAGGGTGGGTGATCGGTGTGGGGAGGGTGATCGGTGTGGGGATACGATCGGTGGTGTGGATTGGTTCTTCGGCGAGGGAGACTCGGTGGGATTCTCTTCGGTGGACGGGATGGTTCGGGGAGAACCAGTGTCCGCTAAAAGAAAATCAAAGAAATCATGTGGGGGTGGAGGTAATGGGGGGGGGGGGGGGGAACTCAAGGCGAGTTATGCTTCATCATCGATCTCATAGAGATCGGGTGGAAAGTCGTGAAGTGAAAAATCAGTACCCTCGAGGGGAGAGACCTCGAGGTCATCTCCACCACCCAAAGAATCGAGTGGGGAGGTAGGTTGAGGTTCCTCCAATTGTACAACTGAAACCTTTTGAGAGGCATCAGAGGAGTCGGTGGGGTTAATGGCGGATTCCCTTGGCCTGGAGGGTTGAAGTTCAACAAATGGCGATTTTCGAGAATCGATAGTTGGATTAGACGGTGGGGCCGATGGTTTCCGAGACCTCTTTGAAAGATATCTCGAAGGGGAAGACGAGTGCCTCCGCTTATGAGAAGGGGATTGAACCGGGGAAGCCTCCGAGGGATCTCTCGGTGGCATAGTTCTAGAAGCGGGTGCGGAGGTGTCGGGGGCCGTACGTTGTTTCTTTCTCGCGCCGCCCGACTTTACTCGAGTAAGGGAGGATGGGGCCACTACATCATGGGGTTCTTCGGGAACTTCTGGGTGTTTAAATCCGGGAATTTCCGCATCGCCCCAATGTAGATCGGGAGAGAGAGCGAGAGAAATCATACCTTGTCTTAACGGGTTGTCGGTGGCGAGAGGTCCCACATTTAGTGTTTTGAGACCGACAACTGGGGAAGACCAATCATACTTGAATCGGGGCGCTTGAGATTTTCGATCCGTCTCTAATACCTTGTTGAGCTTGTGCTGAATGATCATCGAGATGAATCGCGGATATGCAACGTAACACTTCTTGGGATGCTTGATTACCTCGACAAGTTCAGAAAAGAAGTATTGGGCGAAGTCGACTTTTCTTTGAAAGATGAGGGCATGGGCGAGCTTTGTGATGTATGACGGTGATTGATCATGCCCACTAGTTTTGCGAGAGAGGCAGTGAATAACATGGGCAAAGAAGAAGTTCCATATGCCTCCCATTTTGCTACGGAGAAGAGTACCGGGGCCTTTAGAACTTTTGGAGGAATCGTCGATCACATAGCCGGTTGTTTGAATAACATCTTCATGTATGGTTTCCACAAACATGTCTTCGTAGGTTGGAAAAGCGTCAATTTTTAGGGTGAGGCGAACATCGTCGACCCCAAACGTAAGGTCGTGATCACCTTCTTCATTGGTAAGAATGGAGGCGTGAATGGCTTCGTTTGAGGGATCGTACACACAGGTTAACCAAAAGTTCCCAACGAGCATTTTGCTCATCTTGGGGTTGCAAGAAAAAGCATGAAGAAGAGGGGAGCGAGTGAGAAACTTAGCTATCGTGGAGAACTCGGGATGAGATGGATCTGATTCGAAACGAGCGACATGATTGCATGGGTTGAACTTGAGGTCTTCAAACCGTGTGAGAGTTGCATTTCTGGAAGATGCCATTGAGTGAGATGAGGTCGAGAGAGAGATCAAGTGTGGGAAGTAAGATAATGGAGAAGAAGGGTTGAGAGATGAGAGGGGTTCGAGAGATTTGCAGGTTTGAGAGAATCGGAGGTGTTGAGGAAGATGGGTTTTTATAAGGGTGAGAGGGAACGGTTCTTAAAAGAAATTTTCAAAAGTCATGATGAGGTTTTGGGATGCGTGAAAGAATACGGCTTGGAATGGGAATGGTCACATCTCATCCTGACACTTAGGGTTTTTTTCGGCTTATGGAAGCATGGGGAAGTGTATTCGATAAGATTTGGGAATTGGTTGATTTCGGTGTACAGAGATTTGTATTTCGGTGTAAACACATCGGTGTTATACTTTTCTACCGAAGTTCAAGAAAGATGTCGGTGTAGCTGTTTTTGAACACCGAAAAGACTTCGGTGTTAAGGCTTGAGAGGCGTCGGTGGACTTTAGGATATTAACACGAGATTGAGTCCACCGACATGTGATTCCGGTGGAGGCTTCGGAGTTGAATCGGGGGTGGGTTTCGGTGTAGAAAGCACACAGATTTGAACACTCAGAATTGGAACCACCGAAATGTTATTTCGGTGAAGGAAAGAGAATCGGTGAAGAGAAAGTGTCCACCGATGTGAGATCGGTGGAGGAAGCACACAGATTTGAACACTCAGAATTGGAACCACCGAAATGTTATTTCGGTGAAGGAAAGAGAATCGGTGAAGAGAAAGTGTCCACCGATGTGAGATCGGTGGAGGAAGCACACAGATTTGAACACTCAGAATTGGAACCACCGAAATGTTATTTCAGTGAAGGAAAGAGAATCGGTGAAGAGAAAGTGTCCACTGATGTGAGATCGGTGGAAAAGGAGAAACTGAGAGAGTGTCCACCGATTATTGAAAGTTACACATACCAAGTTCACTTATTAGGAAGTTGAACCTGGCTTCATCTAGAGGTTTGGTGAACAGATCAGCAAGCTGTAGATCGGTGGGAAATGAAATGTAACTCAACGTCTCCTTTGGATATGTGATCCCTAATGAAATGATATCTGATATCTATGTGCTTGGATCTGGAATGAAGAACATGATTGTTTGCAATAGCTATTGCACTTGAATTATCACACAGAATTGGGACTTTGGAGAAGATTTGAGCATAGTCCCTTAGTTGGTTTCTCATCCACAGGATCTGAGCACAACAGCTTCCAGCAGCTACATATTCAGCCTCAGCAGTAGAGGTTGACACAGAGTTTTGTTTCTTGCTGGACCAACTTACCAATTTACCACCAAGAAGTTGGCAGCTTCCTGTAGTACTCTTTCTATCAATCTGGGAACCTGCATAGTCTGAATCTGAATACCCAATTAGTTCAAAACCTGAGTCTTTGAGATACCAAAGACCCAAGTGCAAGGTACCCTTGAGATACCGAAAAATCCGTTTTACAGCCTTTAAATGTGATTCTTTAGGATTGGCCTGATAACGGGCACATAGACAAGTAGCAAACATAATATCCGGTCTGCTAGCAGTTAAGTACAGAAGAGAACCAATCATTCCTCGATAAAGGGTAATGTCCACAGATTCACCTTTAAGATCAGCATTGAGTTTCAAAGGTGGTGCCATGGGAGTTTTCATAGGAGAGCTATCTAGAAAGTTGAATTTCTTCAGAAGGTCACGAATATATTTACTTTGGTTTATAAAAATTCCTTCTGAAGTTTGTTTGACCTGAAGGCCCAAAAAGAATGTAAGCTCTCCCATCATGCTCATCTCATATTCACTCATCATGAGAGAAGCAAACTCATCACAAAGTGATTCATCAGTGGCACCAAAGATGATGTCATCAACATAGATTTGGACAAGAATGAGATTACCTGAGGTTTCCTTGATGAAGTGAGTGTTTTCGATTTTACCTCTGGAATATCCATGCTTTAGAAGGAAGTTGGCAAGAGTGTCATACCAAGCACGAGGAGCTTGCTTGAAACCATAAAGAGCCTTGTCAAGTCTGTACACATAGTCTGGATGAGCTGAGTCTTCAAAGCCAGGAGGTTGTTTCACATAGACTTCTTCTGCAAGTTCCCCATTGAGGAAGGCACTTTTAACATCCATTTGAAAGACCCTAAAATTTCTGAAGGCAGCATGAGCCAGAAAAATTCTTATAGCTTCAAGTCTTGCAACAGGGGCAAATGTTTCATCATAGTCAATGCCCTCTTCCTGTCTGTATCCTTGAGCTACTAGTCTGGCCTTGTTTCTGATAACTGTACCATCTTCATCCATCTTGTTTCTGAATATCCATTTGGTTCCAATGATTCTCTTCTTTCGGGGTCTGGGAACCAATCTCCAAACTTTGTTTCTCTCAAACTGAGAAAGTTCTTCTTGCATGGCAGTGATCCAACAAGGATCTGAGAGAGCTTCATCAATCTTTTTGGGTTCAATAAGAGAGAGAAAATTCACATAGAGACAAATATTTCCAACTCCTCTACGAGTTTGGACACCTGCTTGCTGATCACCTATGATTTGGTCTATGGGGGTGATCTTTGGTCCATTTGGTTGCAGGAGGTAAAGGTGGTGGAATGTTTTGTGTTTGGAGTGAAGAAGTAGTGGGATCAGAGGTTTGGTGTGAGGCAATGGGATCGGTGGAGGGATGAGCGTCAGTGGGAAAAGGTACATCGGTGGTGACATGGTCAATTTCGGTGGGAGATATAGAAGGTGACCCAACTTGATTATTTTCGGTAGAAGGGATTGGTGGGTTCAATGTAATGGGAGAAGCATCGGTGGAGTTGGTTTGGGGAGCATTACCGATGCATGAGGAGATCCATCTGTGTAGTTCATCATCATCATCATTTGGAAGAGATGAGGATCTCAAATCATCAAACTTGACATGAATAGATTCATCAATGCATTTTCTCCTTAGGTTGAACACACGATATGCTTTGGAGGAAAGAGAGTATCCAACAAAAATTCCTTCATCAGCTTTGGGATCAAACTTCCCAAGGTTGTCACGATCATTTAGAATAAAACACACACAGCCGAACACATGAAGAAAGCCAATATTTGGTTTTCTGCCATGGAAAATTTCATATGGGGTTTTATCATGCCTTTTAGAGATTACCGACCTGTTTTGGGTAAAACAAGCAGTATTAACAGCTTCAGCCCAAAAATAGGTAGGTAGATTTGATTCACTTAGCATGGATCTAGCAGCCTCACACAAAGTTCTATTTTTCCTTTCCACCACTCCATTTTGCTGTGGAGTTCGAACTGCAGAAAAGTTCTGAGAAATTCCTTTCTCAGTAAAGAAGTTTTGAAGAGCACTGTTTCTGAATTCAGTGCCATTATCACTTCTTACTGATCGAACAAGTTGGCCATTCAGAACTTCATTTTTCTTGACAAAATTGATGATTTCTTCAGTAGCATCACTTTTGTACCTGAGAAAAAAGACCCAAGTATATCTGGTAAATTCATCAACAATTACAAGAATGTACCTTTTTCCTCCTAGACTAAGAGTGCTGACAGGTCCACATAGATCCATGTGCAGCATCTGCAGTGGAAGGGTGATGGAAGAGCATTGCTTTGCCTTGAAGGATGTTTTGGTGAGCTTCCCTTTTTCACATGCATCACACATCTTTTCTTTGACAAAATTCAGCTTTGGCATACCAGTCACCAACTCTTTATTTGAAATTTTATGGAGAGTTTTGAAATTAAGATGAGAGAGACGTTTATGCCACAACCAGTTCCTTTTGGATGAGTCATCTGACACAAAGCAGACATTGGATGAATTGTTGCTCAGTCCCATGTCAATGACATAGACATTTTCCATCCTTTTTCCAGATAACACCACGTTGAAGTTTTTGTCCACAACAGTACAGATACAAAGTTCAAAGATAACTTTATATCCAAGATCACACAGTTGGCTAATGCTGAGAAGATTATGCATAAGACCTTCAACAAATGCCACTTTATTGAAAGTGACAGATCCATTTGTGAGAGTTCCATAACCTTTGGTGTAGCCTTTAGAGTTGTCACCAAAAGTGACAGATGGACCCTTTCCAGACACAAAGTTGATGAGAAGAGATTTGTTTCCGGTCATGTGGCGTGAGCACCCACTATCCAGATACCATATTTGATGGTGCTCAGAAACCTGCATGCACACACAGATTAGTTCTTTGGTACCCATTTTGTAATGGGTCCTTTGGGGTTAGAAGAAACTGAGTCCTTTGAATTGGTTCTATCTATTCTTTCCTTGGGACAATCCTTAGCCATGTGAAACGTGTCACCACAGTTATAGCATTTTCTATAGATAAAAATCTTTTTAACACTATGACCACTTTTCCTGTTTAGGCTTTTAACATTAGGTTTTATTACCGTGTTAGAAGAGAACAAAGCAGAAGGTTTGGACCCAGGAATTCCTTTGTCAGAGTTGTGGATTGGAGAGTTGGATGATTCTTTGGGGTTTGACTTTTTCAAAAGAACAGATCTTGGAATAGGAAGACTAGAAGTGTTACCAGAAAAATTCTTTGGAGTGGATCTTTTGGGATGGGAAATGGCCACTGATTCGACCACCGATTTCCCTTTGTCAGAAGATGAAAAACCTTTTGTGGGAACTTGAGGTTCTCTTTTGGGAATCTTTGAGGGCTTAGGTTCAGAGTATTCATCTATGTGAATAGACTTTAATAACTCATGGAGAGGTATGGGAGGATCATCGGTGTTGACATCGGTGTGGTTTGATTTTTTCAGCAAGGAGACTTTTGAGGAGTTTGAGGATGAGGCTTCATCAAAGGTTGATCTTTTTGAGAGATCAGGGATGAGTTTTGAAATTTCATCAGAGTCAAGTTCCTCAATGAATTGAGTTGAGGAAGCCTTTTTTGCTTTTATAAATATTCCATATTTTCGAGCTTCACCCAGATCTAAAGAATTTAAGGAGATGGAATCACAAGAACTTGAATTAGATGCATCATCCCACACACTTGAGATAGGAATAGGTGCATGGGAAGAAACTTCAGGATTGTAATAACCAGGTATTTTATCTAAGTTAAATTGGGAATTTTACAAGTCTTTATGTTAATGTTTTTATGGAGTTAGGAGTTAAGGGTTAAGTTTTAATTGTTACTTGGAAGTTTGGGGGTAAGTTTTGCCAATTGAGAGAAACTTGGGGTTTAATTGGTCATTTTAGCCAAACTTGATACCATAACCGACTTTAGTATGTCATTTAGGAAATGATGTCTTCATTTGGATAACAAAGAAATATCTTAAATCTATGTGAGTGTATGTGTTTCTTGGTTGAGAGAAAACGAGAGAAAGAGAGAGAGATCGAGAGAATTGAAGAAGAAGAAGGAAATTGCTGCTGTGATTTTGTACCAAACTGAAGTAATCAAGGTAAACAATCCACACCTTTTTGTGTTGTAGATTCCTCAAAGTGTTCTTGAAAGGTTGCTAGTTAAGTGTTCAAATGGGTTTTGTTAAAAATGGATGTTTTAGGAAATTTAAGCATATGGTTGGGTTGTGTTAATGGTCTTAAGCATTTCTGCATTTTTATAACATCATACATAGTATAAAAACTGCAAAATCTGGGTTTTAGGATGAAACAGTGGACTGAGATATTCATCGGAGTCGCAATAGACGACTGCGACCTTCAACGAAGTCGCAACAGTTGGTTGCGACTTGGCATTGAAGTCGCAATGGTCGTTTGCGACTTGGCTTGGAATCGCAGTAGTTGGTTGCGATTCAAGTTTGGAATCGCAATAGAGGGTTGCGACTCCAGGGTGGAATCGCAATGGAGGGTTGCGACTCCAGGGTGGAATCGCAATAGAGGGTTGCGACTTCAAGATGAAATCGCAATAGGAGATTGCGATTTGGGTACTGTTCATTGCGATTTGAGTTTAGAATTTTATAAGTTTAAGTGTTAAAAGAAATATTTGGTATTTTATCTGATTTCAGATTCTGTGAAGGAGCAACATACGTGAATTGTCTTGAAAGAGTTTTTGTGATAAACGCACGAGGTGAGTTTTACTTTAAAGTATTTTTACTGGACAATATTATGTGAATAATAATTAATTGATGATTTGTATGAATATGTCATACGGGTGTGATTATAATATGTTAATATATTATAATTACGTGAAGTATTATATGGGAATATAATACGTGGCCGGGCTTTGGACCGGTGTGTTAATTGGCTCGCAACCAATATTATGGCCATTGTGGAGGAATAAGGTGGATGAAAGGTACGTGAGGTACGAGTTTGAATTGGTATTTATATACGTGTAATACTTGAATTTACATAAATGGTTTTGGATACAAAGGATTTACTTGAAAGGGCTTACAATGATTTTGGGAAAGGACCGGAACTAACTCACTAGACCCGTTTGGTCTAACCCTCATTTTGTTTTCAAAAATATGTTTTCCAGGTTGAGGATCGGTGAAAGAAAGGGATAAGAATAGGAAGCTTTTGATGAACGTTGATTAGGAGACTTTTACGTATTTTTGTATTTTCGAGACCGAAGAGACCGTTTGTGATGTATTGTGTATTTTCTTTTGTAAATGTAACTACGTTATGCAATATATGTTATTTGTTGTATGTTATGGGGAAGTGGGTCGTTACAAATGGTATCAGAGCCCTAGTTTAAGAGATTTAGGTATTAGTATCTGTACCTAGACTTAAACTGCATGTGAAGTAGGATGTCCCTATTATTTTAGAACCTGGGGATGTTAAGTATAAAAAGGTAGAAGGAACATCATGTAAGGTAATTTCAAATTACACCAGGCCAGTGTAATTATGATCTTACAGGTGCATGTATGAACTGGAATACCTTGTTATATGGGGTATGTGCTTATATGTATATTAACTTTGTTTGAATCCACAGAATGGCGAGTGGCACTAGACAAAGGAACCAGAGAGGAGGAAGGAATTCCAGTGGAGAGAATCCACCAATAGGAAGAGGGGGAAGAGGAAGAGATCGAGGTAGAGGCAGAACCGGCAGGGGAACTGGGGGTCGAACTGGAGGTAGAACACAACCGCAGGGTACAGAGTTTGTTACGCGGGATGATCTGATGGTTGAAATGAGAAGATTGCAGGATAATATCCAAGTTATGTTTGAACATAATCGCCATAACGAAACTGAAAGGCCAAATCCAGAACACGAAGTGGAAATGCCAATTACCTCTACTGTCTTGTCGATGATGAAAAAGTGCGACTACAAAATGTTTCTTAGTTGCAAGCCCCCTACATATTCCGGAGACCGGGACCCGGTCAAAGCAATGAGATGGCTAAAAGAAATAGAAGCCATCTTCAAGACTTGTAAATGTGTTGAAGAAGACAAAGTACTTTATGGAGCTGCAATGTTGAAAGGTGATGCTCTGTATTGGTGGGAGGCTCATATAGAATCAAGAGGAACAGATGTTTATACTACTTTTGCATGGGAGGAATTTGTGTTAGCTTTCACAACACATTTATGTCCTCAAGCAGCTATTAGACAACTGGAAGAGGAATTCATGAATCTACATCAGAGAAGTTTATCGGTTAGGGATTACACCGCCCTCTTTCTCGAGAAGTCTCGCTTTGCGAAGTACTATGTTGCCACGGAGGCGCTGAAGATGGAAAGGTTTGTTTTTGGGTTAAATTCTGAAATCAGAAAGTTAGTGATTGCAACAGGACCTGATACCTTCTCAGCCGCAGTAAATGCCGCGGAAAATATAGAACAGGATATTAGGAGAGATACTAGTGATAAGAGTGCTGGGAAAAGAAAATCGGAAGAAATGACGCATGATTCAACAGAATACGAAATTCAAAGGTTTGATAGTCGCATACCTTTTAGAGAAAATGAAAAACTATGTCCAAAATGCAACCGCGTACATCAAGGAAATTGTTATGTTGATCCTAGAAGTTGTTATAAGTGTGGAAGGACGGGACACATCGCTAAGAATTGTCGCGCAAATCGATTCTGTTTTGTTTGCAACTCCCCTGATCATATTCAGTCAGAATGTCCACAGTGGAAAGCACGTCAGGGTAGTACAACAGCGAGATTAACGGAAGTTGAATCGGGAAAGGTACAAGGGTCTGAAGCACCGAGAGTTCAAGGCCGTGTTTTTTTTCAGATGACGAAACAAGAGGTGGAAGAAAGTCCTGATGAGGTTACAGGTATAATTCTATAAACTCTATACGTGCTAAAGTGTTATATGACTTCGGTACGAAGTGGTTCTTGGTATTTCGTGCTTTTGTTACTTATTTGTGTTAGAGGTATAGATAGAGGCGGAGTGTCCATTCAGTTAGTTTCTATAGTTTTGATGAAGTTCGAAGTAGTAGTCATAAGTATTCTTACCTTTTAAGCTTGATCGAATTCCGGGACGGAATTCTTTTAAGGGGGAGATGTTGTAATAACCAGGTATTTTATCTAAGTTAAATTGGGAATTTTACAAGTCTTTATGTTAATGTTTTTATGGAGTTAGGAGTTAAGGGTTAAGTTTTAATTGTTACTTGGAAGTTTGGGGGTAAGTTTTGCCAATTGAGAGAAACTTGGGGTTTAATTGGTCATTTTAGCCAAACTTGATACCATAACCGACTTTAGTATGTCATTTAGGAAATGATGTCTTCATTTGGATAATAAAGAAATATCTTAAATCTATGTGAGTGTATGTGTTTCTTGGTTGAGAGAAAACGAGAGAAAGAGAGAGAGATCGAGAGAATTGAAGAAGAAGAAGGAAATTGCTGCTGTGATTTTGTACCAAACTGAAGTAATCAAGGTAAACAATCCACACCTTTTTGTGTTGTAGATTCCTCAAAGTGTTCTTGAAAGGTTGCTAGTTAAGTGTTCAAATGGGTATTGTTAAAAATGGATGTTTTAGGAAATTTAAGCATATGGTTGGGTTGTGTTAATGGTCTTAAGCATTTCTGCATTTTTATAACATCATACATAGTATAAAAACTGCAAAATCTGGGTTTTAGGATGAAACAGTGGACTGAGATATTCATCGGAGTCGCAATAGACGACTGCGACCTTCAACGAAGTCGCAACAGTTGGTTGCGACTTGGCATTGAAGTCGCAATGGTCGTTTGCGACTTGGCTTGGAATCGCAGTAGTTGGTTGCGATTCAAGTTTGGAATCGCAATAGAGGGTTGCGAATCCAGGGTGGAATCGCAATGGAGGGTTGCGACTCCAGGGTGGAATCGCAATAGAGGGTTGCGACTTCAAGATGAAATCGCAATAGGAGATTGCGATTTGGGTACTGTTCATTGCGATTTGAGTTTAGAATTTTATAAGTTTAAGTGTTAAAAGAAATATTTGGTATTTTATCTGATTTCAGATTCTGTGAAGGAGCAACATACGTGAATTGTCTTGAAAGAGTTTTTGTGATAAACGCACGAGGTGAGTTTTACTTTAAAGTATTTTTACTGGACAATATTATGTGAATAATAATTAATTGATGATTTGTATGAATATGTCATACGGGTGTGATTATAATATGTTAAGATATTATAATTACGTGAAGTATTATATGGGAATATAATACGTGGCCGGGCTTTGGACCGGTGTGTTAATTGGCTCGCAACCAATATTAT
The DNA here is from genome assembly GCA_033807775.1 of Saussurea involucrata. Lineage (NCBI taxonomy): Eukaryota > Viridiplantae > Streptophyta > Magnoliopsida > Asterales > Asteraceae > Saussurea > Saussurea involucrata. The sequence continues at coordinate 166,624,370 of CM066320.1, forward strand.
GGCCATTGTGGAGGAATAAGGTGGATGAAAGGTACGTGAGGTACGAGTTTGAATTGGTATTTATATACGTGTAATACTTGAATTTACATAAATGGTTTTGGATACAAAGGATTTACTTGAAAGGGCTTACAATGATTTTGGGAAAGGACCGGAACTAACTCACTAGACCCGTTTGGTCTAACCCTCATTTTGTTTTCAAAAATATGTTTTCCAGGTTGAGGATCGGTGAAAGAAAGGGATAAGAATAGGAAGCTTTTGATGAACGTTGATTAGGAGACTTTTACGTATTTTTGTATTTTCGAGACCGAAGAGACCGTTTGTGATGTATTGTGTATTTTCTTTTGTAAATGTAACTACGTTATGCAATATATGTTATTTGTTGTATGTTATGGGGAAGTGGGTCGTTACAAATGGTATCAGAGCCCTAGTTTAAGAGATTTAGGTATTAGTATCTGTACCTAGACTTAAACTGCATGTGAAGTAGGATGTCCCTATTATTTTAGAACCTGGGGATGTTAAGTATAAAAAGGTAGAAGGAACATCATGTAAGGTAATTTCAAATTACACCAGGCCAGTGTAATTATGATCTTACAGGTGCATGTATGAACTGGAATACCTTGTTATATGGGGTATGTGCTTATATGTATATTAACTTTGTTTGAATCCACAGAATGGCGAGTGGCACTAGACAAAGGAACCAGAGAGGAGGAAGGAATTCCAGTGGAGAGAATCCACCAATAGGAAGAGGGGGAAGAGGAAGAGATCGAGGTAGAGGCAGAACCGGCAGGGGAACTGGGGGTCGAACTGGAGGTAGAACACAACCGCAGGGTACAGAGTTTGTTACGCGGGATGATCTGATGGTTGAAATGAGAAGATTGCAGGATAATATCCAAGTTATGTTTGAACATAATCGCCATAACGAAACTGAAAGGCCAAATCCAGAACACGAAGTGGAAATGCCAATTACCTCTACTGTCTTGTCGATGATGAAAAAGTGCGACTACAAAATGTTTCTTAGTTGCAAGCCCCCTACATATTCCGGAGACCGGGACCCGGTCAAAGCAATGAGATGGCTAAAAGAAATAGAAGCCATCTTCAAGACTTGTAAATGTGTTGAAGAAGACAAAGTACTTTATGGAGCTGCAATGTTGAAAGGTGATGCTCTGTATTGGTGGGAGGCTCATATAGAATCAAGAGGAACAGATGTTTATACTACTTTTGCATGGGAGGAATTTGTGTTAGCTTTCACAACACATTTCTGTCCTCAAGCAGCTATTAGACAACTGGAAGAGGAATTCATGAATCTACATCAGAGAAGTTTATCGGTTAGGGATTACACCGCCCTCTTTCTCGAGAAGTCTCGCTTTGCGAAGTACTATGTTGCCACGGAGGCGCTGAAGATGGAAAGGTTTGTTTTTGGGTTAAATTCTGAAATCAGAAAGTTAGTGATTGCAACAGGACCTGATACCTTCTCAGCCGCAGTAAATGCCGCGGAAAATATAGAACAGGATATTAGGAGAGATACTAGTGATAAGAGTGCTGGGAAAAGAAAATCGGAAGAAATGACGCATGATTCAACAGAATACGAAATTCAAAGGTTTGATAGTCGCATACCTTTTAGAGAAAATGAAAAACTATGTCCAAAATGCAACCGCGTACATCAAGGAAATTGTTATGTTGATCCTAGAAGTTGTTATAAGTGTGGAAGGACGGGACACATCGCTAAGAATTGTCGCGCAAATCGATTCTGTTTTGTTTGCAACTCCCCTGATCATATTCAGTCAGAATGTCCACAGTGGAAAGCACGTCAGGGTAGTACAACAGCGAGATTAACGGAAGTTGAATCGGGAAAGGTACAAGGGTCTGAAGCACCGAGAGTTCAAGGCCGTGTTTTTTTCAGATGACGGAACAAGAGGTGGAAGAAAGTCCTGATGAGGTTACAGGTATAATTCTATAAACTCTATACGTGCTAAAGTGTTATATGACTTCGGTACGAAGTGGTTCTTGGTATTTCGTGCTTTTGTTACTTATTTGTGTTAGAGGTATAGATAGAGGCGGAGTGTCCATTCAGTTAGTTTCTATAGTTTTGATGAAGTTCGAAGTAGTAGTCATAAGTATTCTTACCTTTTAAGCTTGATCGAATTCCGGGACGGAATTCTTTTAAGGGGGAGATGTTGTAATAACCAGGTATTTTATCTAAGTTAAATTGGGAATTTTACAAGTCTTTATGTTAATGTTTTTATGGAGTTAGGAGTTAAGGGTTAAGTTTTAATTGTTACTTGGAAGTTTGGGGGTAAGTTTTGCCAATTGAGAGAAACTTGGGGTTTAATTGGTCATTTTAGCCAAACTTGATACCATAACCGACTTTAGTATGTCATTTAGGAAATGATGTCTTCATTTGGATAATAAAGAAATATCTTAAATCTATGTGAGTGTATGTGTTTCTTGGTTGAGAGAAAACGAGAGAAAGAGAGAGAGAGATCGAGAGAATTGAAGAAGAAGAAGGAAATTGCTGCTGTGATTTTGTACCAAACTGAAGTAATCAAGGTAAACAATCCACACCTTTTTGTGTTGTAGATTCCTCAAAGTGTTCTTGAAAGGTTGCTAGTTAAGTGTTCAAATGGGTTTTGTTAAAAATGGATGTTTTAGGAAATTTAAGTATATGGTTGGGTTGTGTTAATGGTCTTAAGCATTTCTGCATTTTTATAACATCATACATAGTATAAAAACTGCAAAATCTGGGTTTTAGGATGAAACAGTGGACTGAGATATTCATCGGAGTCGCAATAGACGACTGCGACCTTCAACGAAGTCGCAACAGTTGGTTGCGACTTGGCATTGAAGTCGCAATGGTCGTTTGCGACTTGGCTTGGAATCGCAGTAGTTGGTTGCGATTCAATTTTGGAATCGCAATAGAGGGTTGCGACTCCAGGGTGGAATCGCAATGGAGGGTTGCGACTCCAGGGTGGAATCGCAATAGAGGGTTGCGACTTCAAGATGAAATCGCAATAGGAGATTGCGATTTGGGTACTGTTCATTGCGATTTGAGTTTAGAATTTTATAAGTTTAAGTGTTAAAAGAAATATTTGGTATTTTATCTGATTTCAGATTCTGTGAAGGAGCAACATACGTGAATTGTCTTGAAAGAGTTTTTGTGATAAACGCACGAGGTGAGTTTTACTTTAAAGTATTTTTACTGGACAATATTATGTGAATAATAATTAATTGATGATTTGTATGAATATGTCATACGGGTGTGATTATAATATGTTAAGATATTATAATTACGTGAAGTATTATATGGGAATATAATACGTGGCCGGGCTTTGGACCGGTGTGTTAATTGGCTCGCAACCAATATTATGGCCATTGTGGAGGAATAAGGTGGATGAAAGGTACGTGAGGTACGAGTTTGAATTGGTATTTATATACGTGTAATACTTGAATTTACATAAATGGTTTTGGATACAAAGGATTTACTTGAAAGGGCTTACAATGATTTTGGGAAAGGACCGGAACTAACTCACTAGACCCGTTTGGTCTAACCCTCATTTTGTTTTCAAAAATATGTTTTCCAGGTTGAGGATCGGTGAAAGAAAGGGATAAGAATAGGAAGCTTTTGATGAACGTTGATTAGGAGACTTTTACGTATTTTTGTATTTTCGAGACCGAAGAGACCGTTTGTGATGTATTGTGTATTTTCTTTTGTAAGTGTAACTACGTTATGCAATATATGTTATTTGTTGTATGTTATGGGGAAGTGGGTCGTTACAAGGATAGACTTTGCCGAATCCTAGACCGAATTTGCTCTTTCCACTTATTTGACTTTGAAAGAGCTGTTCAAGATTTTTTGAAGAATCTGTCCATTTTCTTACAACCTCTTGCTCCTTTTTAAGTTCCTTAAAAAGCGAGTTCTTTTCTTTTGAAATCACATGATTTATAGTTTTCAAGTCCTCAAGCTCAGCTTTGGTTTCCTCAAACTTTTTAAGCTTAGACATGCAAATTTCAAGTTCAGATTTGAGTTCTTTCACTTGAGCAGATTTTTCTATTCTTGCTATCTTTGACAGAATAAAAGTCTTTAGTTAAAGATTCATACGCATCTATCTTTTCACTATCACTCATATCATTAAAAGGATGTACCTGAGCATAAGTTGTCGAGCACCCAGTCGACACAAGAGCCATTGGAGAGATAGCTTTGTCAGAATCCTCCATCTCTTCAGAAATGGCCATGAAGCACATATTGTTAGAATCACTGTCAGAGGTGTCTTCTTCATCCCAGTTATGAGTTTCTGCCATTAGACCTTTTCCTTTTCTTTCAAGACCCTCACTCCTTTCTTTCTCTTTCTTGTACTTGGCTTTATACTTCTCAGCGCGCTCCTGATGGTCTAAGGAAGAGGATTGGGAATCCTTTTTGGAAAAGGTTGATTTGAAAGGATTATTTCTGGGTTTCTCATTCTTTGAAGAATATTTGTCAGGGGATGGGTTCCTAGACTTAGTAACACGCTTACTCCTACACTCAGATGCAAAGTGTCCTTTCTTGCCACAGTTAAAGCACTCTTCATTTGACTTATCAGATGAAGTCTTGGAAGCAGAAGATTTTCTAAAGTTTCTGGATTTGATGAAAGGACGAAATTTGTTCTTAGAGCCAGCCATCATTGCCATTTCTTCAGACAAATGTTCAACCATAATTTCCTCACCTTCATCATCAGCATCACTAAGATATGCCTCCGTTTGGTGGGTAGAGTTATTTTGGCTGTCATTTTCAGAGTCTGATGACGGATAGGTGATTCTAGGAACATTTTGAGATTTCTTGGAGCTTTCACTGACAAGAGCTATAGAAGAGCTCTTTATCTCTTTGATGAAAGATTTCCTTTGTAACTTTGTTTGCTCAAAATTGAAGAGAGTTCCATAAAGGACAGTTAAGGGCATGAACTCAAGGTCCTTGGTAGTTTTAATGCAAGTACATATATTCTCCCAAAAATCTGGAAGACAATCCATGAACTTGCTTAAGACTTCCTCATTATCATAGACTCTGCCCAATAACTTCAGATCATTTAAGAGAGAGTTGAAACGATTATAGTAGCTAGGAAGAGATTCTCCTTTTTCAAAAGCAAAGAGTTCATATTTTCTAATGAGACCAATCTTTTTACATTTCTTTACTTCCACAGTACCTTCGTACAGTACACACAGTGTGGTCCACATCTCTTTGGCAGTTTCAAAGTTAACCAGAGAGTGATAGACCTCATCAGGAAGAGAGAGTGCAATAATTGCTCTTAGCTTAGAGTCGAGAGAGACCAAACGTTTTTTCTCATCAGTATATTTCTTAGGATTTTTGAGGATGTAACGACCAGTAGCACTGGATTTTTCTTCATCAGAATCACTAGATATTTCTTTTTCCAAATTTTATTTACCAGGCCTCTGCGTTTCATAGCGAGCCCAAACTCTGGGGATGATAGGTCCCTCTTTGAGAATGGTTGGATATCTAGTATCCACTCCCTCCATGAATAGCATCATGCGGCTCTTCCACAAAGAGAAGTTGTTAGCATTAAACTTAGGAGGTTTGGTTATGGAGCCATTCTCAGAAAAGTTGTTTTGAAAAGAGTTTTCAATTGTAGAAGAAGAAGAGGCAGCCATCGCCGATCAAGTTTATGGGATTAAACTTTCTGCTCTGATACCACTTGTTAGTCCCAGATGGCTTAACAAGTATTGTAGAAGGGGGGGGGTTGAATACAATACTCAAAATTTTCACAATTTTAATTCTTTATATTGAAAATCTTTCAACTAGAATTACACAAAGAAACTTAAAGACTGTTGCAGAAAAGAATAGATAAACTATTCTAACAATCTTTCACAAAGTAAACTAAACAATACAGCAGAGAACACTAAGAGCAAGGCTATAAGGTTATCAAGCAATATGAAAATCTTGCACTGAGAGAAATCCAAAAAGCGTGATTTGTGTGGAGTCTTCATCTTCCTTTTATAGTGAGGATAAGGTATTGAGCATTAAATGCATGGTACTATTATCCTCAAGTCACTTGCAACGAACCAATGGTCTTTGGAAAAGTACCAGTGGACTTCTAAAAAGCTGATAAGTCACTATCACCTTTTTCTTGAAACAAGGAATAGAAGCCATGCTGAAGGGACATCTTCCAAAAAGATAATAAGACAAAAGGTTGCTTTTGCCTGTAAGAAGATTTTGTCCCGAAGTAAATGATCTTCTTGATGTGGATTCCAAGACAATCATACCGATGATGTTTCACCGATACAATTGTCATTGGTCTTTGAAAACATCTGCAAGGAAACCAATTTCACATAGATCCCACCGATTTAAGTATCCTCATCAGTGGGAAGAGTTCCACCGATTTCTGAAGACCACATCGGTGGAAGATGTCCACCGAATAATGCAAGCATTATCGGTGGAGATGTTGACCACCGATTTGTGAGAACAAAATCGGTGGACATGTTGTTCACCGAATTGTGAGGACAACTTCGGTGAATGATGACTTGTTTGTTTGTTGAGAAGAGTCTTCTATTTTCCACAAGTAGAGAGTCTTCAAGCTTGGTTTCGGTTGATCTTCGACTTCACCGAACAGTTGCTATAATGTACAAGTCATATGAAGAACCAAACTAAAATATTCTAAGTAGGATTTTAGGGAAAACATCGGTGAGTCAATTTCAAATCTTTGGTGACCCAACGATATCATACCCTCAAATTTAAAGTGTTGTTTGTCCCCAAACAACTAAAAGACCTAAAAAGAAAATGACTCAATTTCTGAAGTTTCTTGCAAGATTATGGCATTAAGTGCCCACATCATGTATACCATGCCTTATGAACTGAATAGCCTTTCATAAATCCTTTATCATGCATTTTAACCCAAAGTGTGTGTGTGTCATAGGCTAGCACCAATCTTCCCTTTGTTAGATTCAAACACACCTTACATTTTAGAATTAATAGGGCTTTTTAGGGTCTCTCATTGGCATTTCTTTTCTCACCAAGCCTTTTCTCTCAACAAAAATTTTTCAAATTTTTAGCACTTTGTGCACTTTTCTTGTTGACTTTTTGTACCTTGCCCCTATGGGGCATTTGTGGTATCTTTTCATCATGTATATCATATTAGAGCTTTGCTCTTTTGAGTGATTTTCATGCTTTTAAGGTGTAACCTTCCCACCCTCAAATTTAGGTTTTACAATGTCCTCATTGTAACATTGAAGTTCATTGGTGTATAAAAGGCTACAATTGGCTTGTGAAATATGAAAAGAAGGCCTAGATCATCTTCTAAATGTGTATAAGGTGTGTGAATCAAATTGCTTCCCAAGAAGAAAGTTGCTAGTTCTAACATAAACACACAACCTTAGACAAACGCATGATTTTAAAGAATTATTAGGGCTATAAAATCAAAAAGCATAATAAAACTAATGTGTTGCCTTGCAAGAAAAAAATAAACCTAAAAAGTAGTAACATTATCCCAGACTCAATAATAAAAAATAAAACAGAAAAATGGAGACTAAGGAAGATGATTTGAACCTGTCCTACTACTTAAGAGTAGGCTGCGAATCCTTGGATGCTCCTTTCAATGCTGCAGCATCCTTTGCTTTCCTCTTTGGTGTAGTTTTCTTCAATGCTGCAGCATCCACATGCTGCTCCTTTTCCTTCAGCAAACAGTCCCTTTCATCTCTGAGCTTTTCATTCTCAACGGTCAGCTTCGTGTTCTCAGTCCTCACCTTGTTCAATCTGGCCAGAATCTTTTTCATTTGTGCCCCAGCTCTTGTTCCAGATCCCTTTTGAACAGCCTTCAACCCGGTCTGAATTTCCTCTTTCACCTCCTTCCATTTGTTATCAAAAGCTATATCCTGTTGTGCCAAAGTATCGATGATACTGTTGTTTTGGGACAGAATGTCCTGCATCATTCCCACTATATCATCCCTGCTAGATTTCCCCTGTCTTAACCTGATTACACTTTTCATATCCAAGGCCCACTTATCCTCTCCTTCCGATTGAATAACATCTTCTTTATACTGAGGGATACCAGCAACAGTTAAAAATTTGGAAAGTAGGCCAGGAAAGAAAAACTTACCCTGATTTCTTTTCCCACAGTACACAATCCTATCAAAGATAATCTTCCCCACATCTAATGTTCTTCCACTCATAAGACAGTATAAAAGGATGATTTTTTCACAGCTTAAGGTACTATCATGGGTAGTGGGCCAGAGGGAGCTTTTTATAAAATTCATCCAAACATTGGCGTCAGGCAACAGATTTACAGCTTTAAAATTCCTAAGCTTGTAGTTGGCATGATGTTCCCACTTAGAACCCGGTTTTCCCACAACTTTTATCATGTCATCCAGTTCTTTCTATGTGGCTGTCTTAGTGAAAGCATCATAATCAGTGGTTGATAGTGAAGTGAGGCCCAACATGGTGTTGATGGCCTCAGCACTGATTTGAATGCTTACTCCTCTTACTGTGATCATAGGTGGTGTGCAAAAAGGAAATTCAGTATAGAATTCTTTAATGAGAGTTAGGTTATAGGACGTTTTTACCTCACACAGCTTTTCCCAACCCCGGTTGTTGATGATGTTGCTTATAAACTCAAATTCCTCCATACTAGCTTTTTTAAACCCGTTGTCTATCAGTCCCACCTTCTTGCTCTGTTTCTCATACAGATCCCGGGCTGCTTGCCTACTGAACCCATCTAATGGCCTTTTGGGCCTAGGAATGATGTGTAACATTGAAGTTCCCGCCTCTGAATGTGTTGTGGATGCTTCAGCATTGCCCTTCTTCTTTCTTGGCTTTCTTTGAGCAATGACTTTCTTTCTCACTTGCCTTCCTTTCTTCTTCGGTGGTTCAGTACCTGTTAGGTTAGTCTCCTGCACAATTTCAGAGGCTGGTCTCTTTTTGGAGGTAGGATCATCCCTACCACCAGAGTGGTCAGAACTGCGTATGGTTTGGTCCTCATTTTCAGGATCCTGATGCTGTGTTGATGCTACAGCATCAGTGTTTAGTCCCACACTCGCACTCATCCTTTTCAGACTTTCAGCCACATTTTCCATCATATCAAGTTCTTCCAACTCTCGATCATCCAAAACTGTGTTTGGTTGAACAGGTGGAACTCTCTGTGAGTAATCAAAAGGCCAAGTCAGACATAAAAGTGGGGGTGATTGTGTGAAACTTTGTGCACAATTAAAAATTAACTCACTTTCCTCATCAGAAATAAGGTAATCATCTAATGTAATAGAATAATCAGAATATACCTCTTCTGCAGTTTCATTTAAATCAGGGATTGTTGATTGCTTTTTAGTGTGAGTTTTAGGACTCTTTTTTGATGAGCTCCCCTTAACCACAGTTTTGGTTATTTTTGGTGTTCTCACAGAAATGTTGAGAGGTGTAGAAACAAGGGTTTCCTTCTGAGTTGCCATCTCCACGGGATTGATTTGAGCCGATTCCACCAAAGGGGTTTTTGGGTTTGGGGTTTCGAAACTAGGGTTTTTGGGTGAAGAAGGAGCGACGATTTCGGCTTGTGTTTCGATCATAGAAGAAGAAGACACCCCCACAGTGGCGTTTGGAGGGGTTTGCGATGGTGGGGGTTCGACATTTGGGTTGACCATTTCGGTTTCTCCGGTGGTGTTCGCTGTGGCTTGCTCGGTTTCCCTTCGCCTTGAGCTTCTTCTCACAGTATCATCTCGCATTGCAGGTCTCTTAACCCTAGCCATGGTGACTGATTTGGTGAAGGTTTTGAAAAACATAGGGAAAAGAAACAAGGTTGGAGATGACGGTTTTGAGAGAGAAAAGAAGTGGGTCTGTAAAAAAAATTGAGAAGATGAAAGGGGTTTTTAAGGAAGGTAAAAATTTTAAAACCCATACCCCTTTTACTAACTTTGGTACGGCTTTGGTAGGAAAAAGAAATAAAACAAAGATTTTTAAGAAAAATGGTACAAGCATGGCTGAGAAAGATTTTAAGGAGATGCAAGAAAATCTAAGATCTTTTTCTTTTGTTTTCAAGTGTACGATTATGGAAAGAAAAAGAAACAAAACCAAGACTTTTTAGGCTTTATGGTACAAGCATGGTAAAAAAAATCATTAAGGCCATACCTCTTGTACAAGTGTCCTTTTTCTCTAAAAAAAATATCTAAAAAAATCTGAATTGGTTTTCTTTGCTGGATAATGGTACATCAATAGTGTCTTGAGTTGAAAAAATTGTACCAACTCTCGAAGTTACTATTCAAGACACTCTTTTTGTAGAAAAGACAACAAGTTACTTATAAGGAATGGGTTTTCTTTAAGCATGCTTCTGATTTCAGTACTTTCTCTATTTAGACACATGTCCAGACATAGTAACATGGCCCACATTCAGATTTCTCAAAGATGTATTTCTTTTTACAAAGCCAGGTCCTGGATGCTGAAAGGTTGCTACAGCATCCAATGCTTGTCTTTTGCACATAAAAAGCAAAGTCCTACAAAATAGTAAATTTAAGCTAGAAATTTAAACTAAAGAATATTTACAAACATGTATGGACTAGAAAGAGTCCATGACTTTTTATGAAGTTTTTCTCAAAATGTATCCAACACCACAGAGCAATGCTCTGGGAATGCTACAACATTGTGATACACTTTCACTCTTTGGCCATTCACCTTGAAGATGTTGTTATTTTCAGGGTTTATCAAGTCTATAGCCCTAAAGGGATAGACTTTATGGATTGTAAAAGGACCAGACCATCTACTCTTGAGTTTTCTTGGAAACAGTTTCAGCCTTGAATTGAACAAAAGGACCTGTTGTCCTTCTTTGAATTCTCTGGGTTGGATTCTTTTGTCATGCCATTTTTTTGTCTTCTCTTTATAGAGCTTGGCATTTTCATAGAACATGTTCCTATGCTCTTCCATTTCAAAGAGTTGTAACTTTCTTTTGTTTCCAGCCTCTAAAGACATATTTAGCTCTTTGATAGCCCAATATGCTTTATACTCAAGCTCCAAAGGCAAGTGACAGGCTTTTCCAAAAACTAGCTTATATGGGGACATACCAATGGGTGTTTTGAAAGCAGTTCTGTATGCCCATAAAGCATCATCCAATTTAAAAGCCCAGTCTTTCCTGGTTGGTTTTACCACTTTTTCTAAAATGCTCTTGATTTCCCTGTTTGACAGCTCAGTCAGTCCATTAGTCTCTGGATGGTATGCAGTAGCTATCCTGTGCCTAACATTGTATTTTTCAAGAACTCCTTGCAATAATTTATTTACAAAATGGGTACCCTCATCACTAATGAGTGCTCTGGGGGTACCAAATCTTGTAAAAATATGTTTTTGAAGAAATTTAATTACAGTTTTTGCATCACTGTTAGCACAAGCTATTGCCTCCACCCACTTTGAGACATAATCAACAGCCACTAGAATGTATTGGCAATTGTTGGATGGTGGGAAAGGTCCCATAAAATCAATTCCCCACACATCAAACAATTCTACTTCCAAGATTCCATTTAAAGGCATTTCATTTCTTTGAGAAATGGAACTAGTCCTTTGACATTCATTGCATCTTTTGGAAAATTTGTGAGAATCTTGGAAGAGAGTTGGCCAATAGAAACCAGATTGCAAAACTTTGGCTGCTGTCCTTTGACCTCCAAAGTGACCTCCATATGCTGAAGTGTGGCAATGGTGTATGATTTCTGCCACATCACTCTCTGGAACACACCTTCTCAAAATTTGATCTGTACCAAGTTTAAACAAAAAGGGATCATCCCAGAGATAAATTTTAGCATCATGGAAAAACTTTTTAAGCATATGACCAGTATAATCAGGAGGTTTGATGCCACAAGCTAAATAATTAGCAATGTCAGCAAACCAAGGGATTTTAGAGGAATGCTGTAGCATCAAGATTTTCTCATCAGGGAAGGTTTCAATGATATCTCCTTCCCCTTTCTTTTCCGCTAGGTTATCTAACCTAGACAAATGGTCTGCTACTTGGTTGTTTACCCCTTTTCTATCCACAATCTCTTGGTCAAACTCTTGCAACAACAAAACCCATCTAATCAACCTAGGCTTGGCATCCTTTTTAGAGATTAAGTATTTAATGGCAGCATGATCTGTATGCACAATGACTTTTGTTCCCACTAAATATGATCTAAACCTCTCAAAATCAAAAACTACAGCCAAGAGTTCTTTTTCTGTTGTTGTGTAATTGATTTGTGCTTCATTCAAAGTTTTACTTGCATAATAAATTGAATGAAACACTTTTTCCTTTCTTTGACCTAAGACAGCTCCTACAGCCCAGTCACTTGCATCACACATGATTTCAAAAGGTTTTTCCCAATCTGGGGCCACAACCACTGGAGCAGTTACCAAAGCTTTCTTTAAGGTAATGAATGCATTTCTACATTCATTATTAAAATCAAATTTGTGGTCATTTTGTAAAAGCAAACACAAAGGTTTTGAGATTTTTGAAAAGTCTTTGATAAACCTTCTGTAAAATCCAGCATGACCAAGAAAGCTTCTAATTCCTTTTACAGTGGTTGGTTCAGGTAGTTTTTCAATAACTTCCAGTTTGGCTTTGTCTACCTCAACCCCCCTTTTTGAAATCAAGTGTCCAAGAACTATTCCTTCTTTGACCATGAAATGACACTTTTCCCAGTTTAGGACTAAATCAGTTTTTTCACACCTTTCAAGACTCTTTTGTCAAATTTTCCAAACAATTATCAAAAGATGAGCCATATACAGAAAAATCATCCATAAATATTTCAATGGAATCTTCAAGCATATCAGAAAATATGGACATCATACATCTTTGAAAAGTTGCGGGAGCATTACAGAGACCAAAGGGCATTCTCCTAAAGGCAAAAGTACCATAGGGACAAGTGAAGGTGGTCTTTTCTTGGTCCTCGGGTGAAATGGCTATTTGATTGTAACCGGAGTATCCATCCAAAAAGCAGTAATATTCTTTTCCGGCTAACCTGTCTAACATTTGGTCAACAAATGGTAGTGGAAAATGGTCCTTCTGTGTAGCTGTGTTAAGTTTACGGTAGTCCATGAAAATTCTCCATCCAGAAACTACTCTAGTTGGGATGAGTTCATTTTTTTCATTCGGGACTACTGTAAACCCTCCCTTCTTAGGGACACATTGGACAGGACTAACCCAAGAGCTACTGGCTATAGGAAAAATGATTCCCGCATCTAACCATTTTAGCACTTCCTTTTTCACTACTTCTTTCATGACAGGGTTTAGCCTTCTTTGTGGTTCAATGGATGTGAAGTTCTTGTCTTCTAAGATGATCTTATGTTGACAAATGGAGGGACTAATTCCTCTAAGGTCAGCAATGGTCCATCCTATGGCTTTTGAGTGTAATTTCAACAAATCCACTAACTTCTTTTCCTGATGCAATTCTAAAGAGGATGAAATGATAACAGGCAGTTTGTTCTCATCTTTTAGAAATGCATACTTTAAATAGGATGGGAGTTGTTTCAACTCCAGGTCAGGTGGTGAAATGAGTGATGGTGTGAAAGTCTTTTGTTCACTAGGCTCTAAAGATTCAAACTTAGCAACAGTCTCATCTATTCTCTCCTCCTCATCATCATCATCATTTTCCTTATCATCCTCTTCTTCCAACCTACAAATTTCCCTAACTCCCTCTTCAGTACACAGGTTTTCAATCACACTTAGGCCAAAACATTCTTCCATATCATCAGGGTATTTCATGGAATTGAAGACATTGAATGTGACTTTTTGGTCTTGAAGTCTCATGGTCAACTCTCCCTTTTGGACATCTATCAAGGTTCTTCCGGTGGCTAAAAAGGGTCTTCCTAAAAGAATAGGAATATCTCTGTTAGCCTCAAAATCTAAGATGATAAAGTCATCAGGAAAGATGAATTTGTCGACCTGAACTAAGACATCTTCAATTTTTCCCTTAGGATAGGCAATGGTTTTGTCAGCTAAGATGAGTGTGACAGTGATTGGTCTAGCTTCTCCTATACCTAAGCTATTGAAAATTGATAAAGGCATAAGGTTGACACTGGCTCCTAAATCAGATAAGGCCTTTCCAACTTCTTTTCCACCTATGGAACAAGGAATGGTAAAACTCCCTGGATCTTTGAGCTTAGGTGGAATTTTGTTGGTCAAGAGAGCACTACAACCTTCAGTCATGGCCACAGTTTCATATTCAGTCAACTTCTTTTTCTTGCTTAAAATGTCTTTAAGAAATTTAGCATAACTAGGCATCTGCTCAATTGCTTCAACAATGGGTATGTTGATATGCAATTGTTTAAACACATCCAAAAATTTCTTGAATTGCAATTCTTCCTTATTATTCTGTAACCTTTGGGGGTAAGGAACATAAGGAGGAATTGGTTCAATAATGGCTTTCTTTGTTTGTGTTGAGCTTTTAGGGTGGACTTCCTCCACCCTCAAATTTGTATCCTTGATACCTTTTGTTATCATTTCTTTGACAGGGCTTGTTGGTTTGTTGACCTCACTTTCTACTGTGTTTTCCTTTAGGATTGGGGTTGTTGGCTCTAAATCCTTAAGAGATTGGGATAGTTCTTCTAGGATGGTGGGCAATGCTGTAGCATTGGTCTTGGACTTTGGATTTTTTTCTATTTCAGCTTGGGTTTTTGGTCCAAACTCCTTGTCTAAGGTTTTTTCTAAGTCTTTCCCACTCCTAAGTGTCACAGCTTTCACATGCTCTTTTCCCGGTGGTCTTGGGATTTCTGTGTTACTTGGCAAGGTCCCATTGGGTCGGGTGTTTTGGTTAAGAGCAATTTGACTGATTTGGGTTTCAAGGCTCCTTATTTGGGCATCATTCCTTGTCATGTAAGCTTTGAACATAGCTTCCAAGGAAGGTGATGGTTCAGTTTGAGAATAGGATTTGTTTTGAAAAGATGGTTTGTTATTTTGGAAATTCTGATTCTAATGATTTTTATTACTCTGATAGTTTTGAGAACTACTGGCATGATGCTGGTTTTGAAAATTGGAATTTCCTTGTTGCTTATGCTCAGGTGGGTTTAAACTTGGACTGTTCCATGAAAAATTAGGATGTTGTTTCCATCTGGCATTGAAATTGTTAGAGTAAGGACCATTTCTATTATGAACATAGTTAACTGATTCAGAATTTTGAGGACAGTGTTCATAAGAATGGTCTCCATTGCAACAAACACATTGCACAGAGAGAACAGCTGGAGTAGGTGTAGTAGCAGTCAGCTGTGTTCCCTGACCGGTAGTTATGTTTTTAAGCATATTGGTCATAGAAGCAAGCTGAGCTGTCAATGCGGTGTAAGCATCTAAATCATGCATTTCAGCAGTCTTCTTTGTAGTTGGTGCCCTTGGATCAGCCCAATGCCCATTGTTTGTGGAAATCTTTTCAAGAATTTCATACCCGGTGTTATAGGTATTGGAAGAAAAGGCCCCTCCTGAT
Source organism: Saussurea involucrata (assembly GCA_033807775.1). Taxonomy (NCBI): domain Eukaryota; kingdom Viridiplantae; phylum Streptophyta; class Magnoliopsida; order Asterales; family Asteraceae; genus Saussurea; species Saussurea involucrata. The sequence continues at coordinate 166,639,754 of CM066320.1, forward strand.
GTCGCGTCGAGCATTTGTTTTGCATTGGAATCAAGTCCAGTGTAAAACGTCTCGAGTTGAATACAGTAGGGAATGTCATGGTGAGGGCATTTCCTTAATAATTCCTTAAACCTTTCCCATGCGTCGGGAATTGCTTCATCGTCCATTTGTTTGAACATGCAAATTTCATTTCGGGACTTAGCATTCCGGGTAGGTGGAAAATATTTTCTCAAAAAAATTTCAGCCATGTCAGTCCATGATGGTATAGAACCTGGTATCAATGAACTAAACCAAACTTTTGCCCGATCCCTTAACGAAAAAGGAAACAATGTGAGTCTTAGAGCATCAGAAGATACTCCAGGAATCAGAAAAACATCGGTGATCTCTTTAAAAGATTTTAAATGTGAGTGTGGATCTTCCGATGGGAATCCGGCAAATTGACCATTGGCTTGCAACATGTGAAACATAATGGGTTTTGGTTCAAAATGCGTTGTATCCATGTGAGGCTTTACAATTCCTGAATTTAATTGCTCAAAGTTAGGAATTGCATAGTCCATGATTCTCCCATTTTTCGAGTTTGCAAGATCAATGATATTTAATGGTTCGTTTTGGTCATTGTTACCATGAGATTCTTCCTCATAATCATCTTCATTATTAATGTGGTGTTCTTGAAAATCTTGATTTTGTGGATTTCCAAAACGTGGCGGATTTCCGAAAACTGGTGGGTTACCAAAAACTGGAGGGTTTCCAAAATTTGGTGGTGCTCTAGGATTTCCTAAGTCCGGAGGTCTCATTTGGTTCACTAGAGGTGGTGGTCGTATTTCTACGCCTGGCGGTCGTGGTTCTGCAACGAATGGTCGTAGATGTCTACGCTCAAATCCGGGTGGTGCATCCATATCGGGAGGATCCATAGAACTTGAAGTTCTTTGTAACCTCCGTCTAATATGAAAGGTTCTTTCTATGTCAGGATCTAACTCAAAAAGTTCCCCACGTTGGATTCGTGCCATAAACCACACAAAGTATGATTCGAACGGTGTTAGAAAAACTAAGTCTTTTAAAATACTTTTAAAAACTTTTAGCGTGCCAATCCCCGGCAACGGCGCCAAAAACTTGACAGTGCTTTGAATACACCTACAGACGTGTAATAATTAAACCTTAATGCAAGTATACATTAAAGTCTAATGTCGTCTTTCAAGTAATAATATGGTAAGAACCATGTATCGTTCCCACAGAGATTGGAGTAAAAGCGTATTAAAAGTCTAGTAAAAGAAATGGTTTCCAAGGATCAAGTCGAAGATTAATATTTGTTTGTTGGTGTTTGGAATTATCACAAATTATATAACAATTAATAAAGGAGAGCAAGGGTGTAAGATCTTGGGGTGAGATTTAAATATAAAGTCCAGCAGGCCAATGCTGTAGCATTGCTTCAGCATCCGTTTTTCAACACTTAAGTTCACCATCTACTTTTCAGGCTGCCCTCTCGGGTTTTCAACGACTTACTACTGATCTAGCAGCCAATCAATCCATTCCTGGCATTGTTGTCAGAACTATCAATAGCAAGGTGAAGCCTTCCAAGTATACGGATAAACAAATTCCTTTGTTAAAATCACTCTTCCGAGCTGATTCCCATATCAGTTAAGTTGACGTGTTCTAAGCGGTCCATTCCTGGCACACACTCTACATTGTTACCACCCACATAGATGATCAACTTATCGGGAAAAATCAACCTAGAAAAGACAGAGACGATAAATTCCTTTATCAATATCTCTTCCGAGCATACTTCCTTTGTCATTTGGATTGATGTGTATATCAATGGTTCATTCCTGACACCATGACACTTTAACACTTTCAAAGTGATCAACCATCTGGAAGTAACTGGACATTTTATAAAACTTAACTTGAAATGGTGAACATCATTATTGAGAAACGATGTCCACTTTTCGTTATATTTAAAATCTCACCCTTTTATCTCACACCCAAGCTATGTAAACTTAGCTACTCATACTAAAATATAAATTACTGGAAATGTAAATTACAGAAATGAAATACATAAAGTAAAGACTTAAATGTAAATGACTTGAATATAAAGTGCAAGGAAATAAAAGATTATGAGTTATTGTAGCAATGCTAAACCAATGCTGCAGCAACTCATAAATGCTATGAAGATCAAGAACAAGATGAAGAACAATATGAAGAACAAGAACTAATATTGCATAAAATTAAACAAAGTTCTGCAAATCTATTGTAAGAACAGATCCACACCAATGGTCTCCCCAAAATGCATACACACCACTCTTATTTATACTAAGAAGAGGTAAGGTGGTATGCCTAACTTACACTATTCACCTTACTATTTAACAAGTACTTCTACTATTACTAACTATTACACCACATGCCTTAAAGTTTTTTTGGTTTTACAAAAGATAACAACACTGACTTCATATCTTCTAGAATATGGCTGGAAATGGTGCCAAAAGCCAGCTACAAAATTCTTCTAGAAACCGATTCTTCATTTCATTTCATCAGTCTGCAATGCTGTAGCATTGGCATGGACTGCACTATATAAATAATCACAATTAGCCTTCTTAATACAGTAAAAGACAGGTAAATCAAATTCTTAGCTCCATGAAACAAAGGGTTAAAATAAGTAAGAAAAGTGACTCAATTGTTGGGATAAAATAGCAAATCCTAACTAAAAAGAAAAGAAAAAGATACAATATGCATTAATAAATAATGTGTTAGTCCCAGATGGCTTAACAAGTATTGTAGATGGCTTAACAAGTATTGTACCATTAAGAGAGAGAACCTACTTCTTGGAAGTTTGTCGGCGCCTGATTTCATCCATTAAGTTTCGGTAGTAAGGTTGAGCTTCGGGGATGTTGGGAAAGAGGTGGTGGATGCCTTCAAGAAACATGGTATCGGCGATGGGGATTTGTGCAAATCTGAAGAATGAACGACGACCAAAACCATCATTGAAGAACAGTCCAGGTATCGGTGAGAGGCTCAAGGTTGTGGTAGGATAGGGCACCGAAGTAGGGATGGAGAGGTTTAGGTTGCTCACGTTTGGGATTTTCCCTTCTATTGCCATTTCCTTGAAGACTTTGTCGGTAGGATTCTTGACCAAGGGAAGACGAATTTCCTTTTTCATCGATTTAAGTTTCGCCCTTTCATCGGAGGAAATGATGATGTTGTGTTTTCTTTTAATCTCCTTCATTCTTTCCATCAATGCTTCAATGCATTTGATAAAAGTGTCTTTCTTCGGGTTTGCACTTTTGACTAGATGCTGAGAGATCTCATACCATTCGGTGAGGCCGAGATTTTTGAGATGAACATCTGTTAAACTTTTCAGTGAACCATCATCTCTGTTGATGATCAGCCTGATATCCTTCGGGTTGACTTTGGAAGTAGCAATTTTAACATTTGAGATTTGGGCTCTACTACTTCGGTGGTGCATGGTATTCTTATACCAACTTATTTCGTCATTCTTTTCTTCTTCAATAGCACTTAGTACTGATTTCTGGATTTGAATGGCATCGGTGGATTTTGCTTTTGCGGCTTCTTCTTCGGCAGCTTTCAGAGAGAGGGCTTTAGATTTATCTAAAGCAATTTGAGCAAGTTTCGCTTCCTCAATTTCTTGAGGAGAAAGACCGAGATCGGTGGTGGTTTCTTGGGATGGAGGCTTGAGTTTAAGAGTTTCAGCACCTTCAGGTCGAGCCCCATACTTAGCCAAATCCTTTTTCTTCTTTTCTTCTTTTGCCAAGTCTTCGGCCGAAATAACTTTCTTGCCTTTGTCTTTGGGAGCTTTGCTGGATTGCTCCCCCTCAGTTGATGCATTAATTTCCACGGCCGATGGGGACTTGATCGGTGAAGAGACTGATTCGGTGGTCCCTGTATGTGTCGGTGAAGATTTAGGTGATTTCGGTGATGGCGGAGAGGTTTTTAGTGGAGTCTTGTTGCTGGTAGATCTCTTGATGTATGGCAATTTCGGTCGAGCAGTAGTTTTCTCCCCCTCAGCAACAACCGGAAGCTTAAAACCCAATTCATGAAACACTTTGTCAAACTTTGAGTGCAGATAAGCCAAGCTTGTAGTGGTGGTATCGGGAACCAAGGAGAAATCACCCAAGTCCATCTCCCATTGGGATTGCCCGGTGTTGGTAGTATCGGTGGAGGATTTTGAGAAAGACTCCACTTTTGAAGATAGGGAAGAGACTGTATCATTTATAGGCCGCAGGGCATCGGTAATGGCATTGAGAAGAATTTGTGGCAACTGAGACTCGAGCATGGTTATTCTGGAGTTTGCTTGGGAGATCAACGAAATGGTGGATTGAAGAAAAATAGAGGGGCGGCCAATGTTTGAAGAGGTCTGACCACCGATTTCTGGGAAAGAAAATCGGAGGCGTTGGGGATCCGCTTCGGTGATGAGATTTGGGAGGTAAGTTGACATTTCATCGGTATAGAGGATTCTCGGTGGAGGGGGATTTTGGTGAGGAGAACCCGGACGTACAAGTGTGGGAGACCTTCGGGGTGTAGGTGATCGGTATGGGGGTGGGTGATCGGTGTGGGGATACGATCGGTGGTGTGGATTGGTTCTTCGGCGAGGGAGACTCGGTGGGATTCTCTTCGGTGGACGGGATGGTTCGGGGAGAAGTGTCCGCTAAAAGAAAATCAAAGAAATCATGTGGGGGTGGATTTAATGGGGGGGAAGTCAAGGCGAGTTGTGCTTCATCATCGATCTCATAGAGATCGGGTGGAAAGTCGTGAAGTGAAAAATCAGTACCCTCGAGGGGAGAGACCTCGAGGTCATCTCCACCACCCAAAGAATCGAGTGGGGAGGTAGGTTGAGGTTCCTCCAATTGTACAACTGAAACCTTTTGAGAGGCAACAGAGGAGTCGATGGGGTTAATGGCGGATTCCCTTGGCCCGGAGGGTTGAAGTTCAACAACTGGCGATTTTCGAGAATCGACAGTTGGATTAGTCGGTGGGGCCGATGGTTTCCGAGACCTCTTTGAAAGAGATCTCGAAGGGGAAGACGAGTGCCTCCGCTTATGAGAAGGGGATTGAACCGGGGAAGCCTCCGAGGGATCTCTCGGTGGCATAGTTCTAGAAGCGGGTGCGGAGGTGTCGGGGGCCGTATGTTGTTTCTTTTTCGCGCCGCCCGACTTTACTCGAGTAAGGAAGGATGGGGCCACTACAGCATGGGATGCTTCAGGAACTTCCGGGTGTTTAAATCCGAGAATTTCCGCATCGCCCCAATGTAGATCGGGAGAGAGAGCGAGAGAAATCATACCTTGTCTTAACGGGTTGTCGGTGGCGAGAGGTCCCACATTTAGTGTTTTGAGACCGACAACTGGGGAAGACCAATCATAGGTGAATCGGGGCGCTTGAGATTTTCGATCCGTCTCTAATGCCTTGTTAAGCTTGTGCTGAATGATCATCGAGATGAACCGCGGATAGGCAACGTAACACTTCTTGGGATGCTTGATTACCTCGACAAGTTCAGAAAAGAAGTATTGGGCGAAGTCGACTTTTCTTTGAAAGATGAGGGCATGGGCGAGCTTTGTGATGTATGACATGGGCAAAGAAGAAGTTCCATATGCCTCCCATTTTTCTACGGAGAAGAGTACCGGGGCCTTTAGAACTTTTGGAGGAGGAGTCGATCAGATAGCCGGTTGCTTGAATAACATCTTCATGTATGGTTTCCACATACATGTCTTCGTAGGCTGGAAAAGAGTCAATCTTTAGAGCGAGGCGAACATCGTCGACCGCAAACGTAAGGTCGTGATCACCTTCTTCGTTGGTAAGAATGGAGGCGTGAATGGCTTTGTTTGAAGGATCGTACACACAGGTTAACCAAAAGTTCCCAATGAGCATTTTGCTCATCTTGGGGTTGCAAGAAAAAGCATGAAGGAGAGGGGAGCGAGTGAGAAACTTAGCTATCGTGGAGAACTCGGGATGAGATGGATCTGATTCGAAACGAGCGACGTGATTGCATGGGTTGAACTTGAGATCTTCAAACCGTGTGGGAGTTGCATTTCTGGAAGATGCCATTGAGTGAGATGAGGTCGAGAGAGAGAGAGAGAGAGAGCAAGTGTGGGAAGTAAGATAATGGAGAAGAAGGGTTAAGGGATGAGAGGGGTTCGAGAGGTTGCAGGTTTGAGAGAATCGAAATGGTGAGGAAGATGGGTTTTTATAAGGGTGAGAGAGAAGAGTGTAGGAATTCAAAAGGAGAGAGGGAACGGTTATAGATGTGAGAGAGATGGTTTAAATAAAGTAAGTAAATTCGAAATGGTAATAATGATGTTTCGGGGTGAGAGGCTGAAACGGGTTTTCATGAAAAAGGAAGGGTCAAAGTCTCTGACACCTAGGATTGTAGGGGTGATGTAGGCATGGGCATGGGGAAGCGTAAGGGATAAGATTTGGGAATCGGTGGTTGATTTCGGTGGACAGAGATTTGAATCTCGGTGTAAACAAGTCGGTGTATACTTTTCTACCGAAGTTCAAGAAAGATGTCGGTGTAGCTGTTTTTGAACACCGAAAAGACTTCGGTGTTAAGGTTTAAGAGGCGTCGGTGGACTTTAGGATATAAACAAGAGATTGAGTCCACCGATATGTAATTTCGGTGGAGGCTTCGGAGTTGAAGCGGAGGTGGGTTTGGTGTAGAAAGCACACAGATTTGAACACACAGAATTGGAACTTAAGGCCACTGAAATGTTATTTCGGTGGAGGAAAAGATGTCGGTGAAGAAGGCGAAAAGAGAAAGGTGTCTACCGATGAGAGATCGGTAGAAAGAGAGCACATAGTTATTGAAAGTTGCACATTCCAAGTTCACTTATCAGAAAGTTGAACCTGGTTTCATCAAGGGGTTTTGTGAATAAATCAGCAAGTTGCAAATCGGTGGGAATGAAATGCAACTCAATGTCACCTTTGGAAATGTGGTCCCTGATGAAGTGATACCTGATGTCTATGTGCTTAGATCTGGAGTGAAGAACAGGGTTGTTAGCAATAGCTATTGCACTGGAATTGTCACATAAAATGGGAACTTTTGAGAAGAATTGATTGTAGTCCCTGAGTTGATTTCTCATCCACAGGATCTGAGCACAGCAGCTTCCAGCAGCTACATATTCAGCCTCAGCGGTAGAGGTTGACACAGAGTTTTGTTTCTTGTTGGACCAACTTACCAATTTGCCACCAAGAAGCTGGCAGCTTCCTGTAGTACTTTTTCTATCAATCTGGGAACCTGTATAGTCTGAATCTGAATACCCAATTAGTTCAAAACCTGAGTCTTTGGGATACCAAAGACCCAAGTGCAAGGTACCCTTGAGATACCGAAAAATCCGTTTTACAGCCTTTAAATGTGATTCTTTAGGATTGGCCTGATAACGGGCACAAAGACAAGTAGCAAACATAATATCCAGTCTGCTAGCAGTTAAGTACAGAAGAGAACCAATCATGCCTCGATAGAGGGTAACATCCACATATTCACCTTTAAGATCAGCATTGAGTTTCAAAGGTAGATCCATGGGAGTTTTCATAGGAGAGCTATCTAAAAAATTAAATTTCTTCAGAAGGTCACGAATATATTTACTTTGGTTTATAAAGATCCCTTCTGAAGATTGTTTAACCTGAAGGCCCAAAAAGAATGTAAGCTCTCCCATCATGCTCATCTCATATTCACTCATCATGAGAGAAGCAAACTCATCACATAGTGACTCATCAGTGGCACCAAAGATGATGTCATCAACATAGATTTGGACAAGAATAAGATTACCTGAGGTTTCCTTGATAAAGAGAGTATTGTCAATTTTACCTCTGGAATATCCATGCTTTAGGAGGAAGTTGGCAAGAGTGTCATACCAAGCACGTGGAGCTTGCTTGAGACCATAAAGTGCCTTGTCAAGTCTGTACACATAGTCTGGATGGGTTGGGTCTTCAAAGCCAGGAGGTTGTTTCACATAGACTTCTTCTGCAAGTTCCCCATTGAGGAAGGCACTTTTGACATCCATTTGAAATACTCTGAAATTTCGGTAGGCAGCATGAGCCAGAAAGATTCGTATTGCTTCAAGTCTTGCAATCGGGGCAAAAGTTTCATCATAATCAATGCCTTCTTCCTGTCGGTATCCTTGAGCAACCAGTCTGGCTTTATTTCTGATAACTGTACCATCTTCATCCATTTTATTTCTGAAGATCCATTTGGTTCCAATGATTGTTTTCTGTCGGGGTCTGGGAACCAATCTCCAAACTTTGTTTCTCTGAAATTGAGAGAGTTCTTCTTGCATGGCAGTGATCCAACAGGGATCTGCAAGAGCTTCATCAATCTTCTTGGGTTCAATAAGGGAGAGAAAATTCACATAGAGACAAATATTCCCAATTCCTCTACGTGTTTGGACACCTGCTTGTTGATCACCGATGATTTGATCTATGGGGTGATCTTTGGTCCATTTGGTTGTCGGAGGTAAAGGTGGTGGAATATTTTGTGTTATGGGTGAAGATGGAGGGGGATCAGAGGTTTGGTGACAAGCAAAATTTTTGGTGGAAGAGATTGGATTGGTGGAAGGCAGTTCGTCGGTGGAGGGATGCACATCGGTGGAAACATGGTCAGTTTCGGTGGGAATTATAGAGGGTGACCCGACTAGGTTATTTGGAGGAGATGGATTGAAGGGAGTGAAATGAGTATCGGGGGAGTTTGATAAAGGATCATCACCGATGCATGACGAGATCCATCTGTGTAATTCATCATCATCATTTGACATAGATGATGATCTAAGATCATCAAATTTGACATGAATGGACTCATCAATGCATTTTCTCCTGAGGTTGAACACACGATATGCTTTAGAGGATAGAGAGTATCCAACAAATATTCCTTCATCAGATTTGGGATCAAACTTCCCAAGATTGTCACGGTCATTTAGAATAAAGCACACACAGCCAAAAACATGAAGAAAACCAATGTTTGGTTTTCTGCCAAGGAAAACTTCATAAGGGGTTTTATCATGTCTTTTGGATATCACAGATCTATTTTGGGTAAAGCAAGCAGTATTAACCGCTTCAGCCCAAAAATAGATGGGTAGGTTGGATTCACTTAGCATGGATCTTGCAGGAGTTCTGTTTTTCCTTTCCACCACTCCATTTTGTTGAGGAGTACGGACTGCAGAGAAGTTTTGAGAAATTCCTTTCTCAGTGAAGAAGTCTTCAAGAGCACTGTTTCTGAATTCAGTGCCGTTATCACTTCTTACCGAACGAACAAGTTGACCATTAAGAATTTCATTTTTCTTGACAAAGTTGATGATTTCTTCAGTTGCATCACTTTTATACCTGAGAAAAGACACCCAAGTATATCTAGTAAATTCATCAACAATTACAAGAATGTACCTTTTGCCTCCTAGACTTGGAGTGCTGACTGGTCCACATAGGTCCATGTGCAGCATCTGGAGAGGAAGAGTGATGGAAGAGCATTGCTTGGTCTTGAAGGAAGTTTTGGTGAGCTTCCCTTTTTCACATGCATCACACAGTTTCTCTTTGACAAAGTTCAACTTCGGCATACCAGTCACCAGCTCTTTGTTGGTGATTTTATGAAGGGTTTTGAAATTTAGATGAGAGAGACGCTTATGCCACAACCAGTTCCTTTTGGATGTGTCATCTGACACAAAGCAGACATTTGATGAGTTGTTATTTAGTCCCATATCAATGATATAGACATTTTCCATCTTTTTTCCAGATAGCACCACATTAAAGTTCTTGTCCACCACAGTACAGACACAAAGTTCAAAGATAACTTTATATCCAATATCACACAGTTGGCTAATGCTGAGAAGATTATGCATGAGGCCGTCAACAAATGCCACTTTATTGAAGGTGACAGATCCATTAGTGAGAGTTCCATATCCTTTGGTATAACCTTTAGAGTTATCACCAAAAGTTACAGATAGACCTTTTCCAGGCACATAGTTGATAAGAAGAGATTTGTTTCCCGTCATGTGGCGTGAGCACCCACTATCCAGATACCATATTTGATGGTGCTCAAAAGCCTGCATGCAAAAACAAATTAGTTCTTTGGTACCCATTTGGTGATGGGTCCTTTAGGGTTAGAAGAAGAAGAAGAGTCCTTAGGTTTGGTTCTATCTATTCTTTCCTTGGGACAATCCTTAGCCATGTGAAACGTGTCACCATAGTTATAGCATTTTCTATAGATAAAAACCTTTTTAACACTATGACCACTTTTCCTGTTTTGGCTTTTAACATTAGTTTTTATGACCTTGTTAGAAGAGAACAAAGCAGAAGGTTTGGACCCAAGAATTCCTTTGTCAGTGTTGTGGGTTGGAGAGTTGGAGGATTCTTTAGAGTTTGACTTTTTCAAAAGTACTGATCTTGGAATTGGAAGAATAGAAGAGTTACCAGAAAAATTCTTTGGAGTAAATCTTTTGGGATGGAAATCGGCCACAGATTCGGCCACCGATTTCCCTTTGTTAGAAGATGAAAAACTTTTTGTGGGAACTTGAGGTTCTCTTTTGGGAATCTTTGAGGGCTTAGGTTCAGAGTATTCATCTATGTGAATAGACTTTAACAACTCATGGAGAGGTATGGGAGGATCATCGGTGTTGACATCGGTGGGGTTTGATCTTTTCAGCAAGATGACTTTTGAGGAGTTAGAGGATGAGGCTTCATCAATGGTTGATCCTTTTGAGAGATCAAGGATGCGTTTTGAAACGTCATCAGAGTCATGTTTCTCAAAGAATTGATTTGAGGATGCCTCTTTTGCTTTTATAAACATTCCATATTTTAGAGCTTCACCCAGATCTAAAGAATTTAAGGAGATGGAATCACAAGAACTTGAAACAGAGGCATCATCCCACACACTAGAGATAGGAATAAGTGCATGGGAAGAAGCTTCAGGATGGACTTTGCCAAATCCTAGACCGATTTTGCTATTTCCACTGACTTGGCTTTGAAAGAATTGTTCAAGATTTTTTGAAGAATCTGTCTATTTTCTTACAACCTCTTACTCTCTTTTAAGTTTCTTAAAAAGCGAGTTTTTTTCTTTTGAAATCACATGATTTATTGTTTTCAAGTCCTCAAGCTCAGCTTTGATTTCCTCAAATTTTTCAAGTTTAGACATGCAAATTTCAAGTTCAGATTTGAGTTCTTTCACTTGAGCAGATTTTCTATTCTTGCTATCTTTGACAGAATAAAAGTCTTTAGTTAAAGATTCATAAGCATCTATCTTTTCACTATCTGTCATATCATTAAAAGGATGTACCTGAGCATAAGTTGTCGAGCACCCAGTCGACACAAGAGCCATTGGAGAGGTAGCCTTTTCTGCTTCCTCCATTTCTTCAGAAATGGCCATAAAACACATGTTGGGAGAATCACTGTCAGAGGTGTCTTGATAACGCCACTTTTTGGCATTATTTTCAGTTCTCAAACCAACGAGATTGGCTTGGATTCAAGTAAAAAGGCGTGTATTTTACGGTTTATCTAGTGAATTATGCAGGTTAGCTAAAAGGCGGCATTTCTCGAGAAAGAAGCTAAAAGAGCCCAAAACTAGTCAAAACGAAGCCTAACGGGAGCCCAAAAGCCAAGCCCAAGACCCGCGACCGAACCAGGACCCAACCCGCGAACCAGAAAACGACCCGCGCAGCAAATACAACACGCGCGACTTACCACGCGACTTGCAAGTCGCGTGGCAGGTCGCGTAAGTGTCTGTTTCGTGATGTTCAGCTATTTTATCCGGGGTTTAGGTCATTATTCGATATCATTCTTACGGCAGACGATCGGGAGCAGTTCAGGGGCGACTTTGGGCGATTTTTCGGAGTCCTCGAAGCCACGTTAGAGAGCCGATCACGGATACATTCATCACGGAACGTAGAGACGAACAGGAGAAGAGGTAGTTTTCATCACTTGTTATCATGATTTCATCTTTCGCATTTGATCATGTTTACATACACTTTTGCATCCTTTTCTCTTATGTTTGAATCCACCACCGACATGAACTAACCGGTTCATGTTGGGGGTTGGAATGAATGTGGTTTAAACTTGTAAACAGATGACTTGAAACCTTTATCAGTTTTCCTCTTTAATGAATGAATGCAATTTTGTGTTTAATGCTTTTGTGAGATTAGCTACCTTACAATTGTCTTATTGTTTTCAATTAATGTTCGAGAGAAGTAATTGAGAAATAGAATTAGAAATTGCATGTTTAAGGTAAGAAAGGATAGAGATATACCGAGTAAATCTTAGTCCCGTTTGAATCTTAAGCTTAATGCGTTTTGAACCCTATATGTTGAGATCGAAAGATAAAACTATTGTTTTCAAAATAGAAATCACGGTTGTTTGAAAAGGGAACCATGTTTTGCAAATAAAATCGGTGTAACTCGAGAGAGAACAACGATTAGATCAAGATTGGGCATTCATTGATAGGAATAACTGGTAGTTGAGTTGAGTCAGACGTTTGTATGTGAGAACCATTGGATTTCCAACCCTCAACTTTTCTCTCTATCAAAGTCTTCAAAGCTGTTCTGTTTGTCTTGTGTTTGATTTGATTTTATTTAGTACAATTAAGTAGTCTAAAACCAATCTCTTAATTTGACAGTTCAGTTAATAGAGCTTATAGTAATTGTGATACTTAGTTCCTAGTTCCCCGTGATTCGATACTCGTACTTTCTCAAGTACTATTACTTGACTTCGACCCGTACACTTGCGGTAAGATTCACGGGGTGTCAAAACCCCATGTCATGTCTTCATCATCCCAGTCATGAGTTTCTGCCATAAGACCTTTTCCTTTTCTTTCAAGACCCTCACTTCTTTCTTTCTCTTTCTTGTACTTAGCTTTATATTTCTCAGCACGTTCCTGATGGTCTAATGATGTGGATTGGGAATCCTTTTTGGAAAAGGTTGATTTGAAAGAGTTATTTATGGGTTTCTCATTCTTTGAAGAATATTTGTCAGTGGATGAGTTTCTAGATTTAGTAACTCGTTTGCTCCTACACTCAGATGCAAAATGTCCTTTCTTGCCACAATTAAAACACTCTTCATTTGACTTATCAGATGAGGTCTTGGAAGATGAAGATTTTCTGAAATTTCTTGACTTATTGAAAGGACGAGACTTGTTCTTAAAACCAGCCATCATTGCCATTTCATCAGACAACTGTTCAACCATAACATCCTCACCTTCATCATCAGCATCACTAAGATATGCCTCCGTTTGGTGGGAAGAGTTGTTTTGGCTGTCATTGTCAGAGTCTGATGAAGGATAGGTGATTCTAGGAACATTTTGAGATTTCTTGAAATTTTCACTGACAAGAGCTATATAAGAGCTCTTTATCTCTTTGATGAAAGATTTCCTTTGAACTTTGGTTTGCTCAAAATTAAAAAGAGTTCCATAAAGGACAGTTAAAGGCATGAACTCAAGGTCTTTGGTAGTTTTAATGCAAGTACATATATTCTCCCAAAAATCTGGAAGACAATCCATGAACTTACACATAACTTCCTCATTATCATAGACTCTGCCCAATAACTTCAGATCATTTAAAAGAGAGTTGAAACGATTATAATAGCTAGGAAGAGATTCACCTTTTTCATAAGCAAAAAGTTCATACTTTCTAATTAGAGATATCTTTTTGCTTTTCTTCACTTCCTCCATACCTTCGTACAGCACACACAGAGTAGTCCACATCTCTTTAGAGGTCTCAAAGTTGACCAAAGAATGATAGACCTCATCAGGAAGTGAAAGTGCAATAATTTCTCTTAGCTTATAATCAAGAGAAACCAAACGTTTTTCCTCATCAGTATATTTCTTAGGATTTTTGAGGATATAACGACCAGTAGCACTGGATTTCTCTTCATCAGAGTCACTGAAGATTTCTTTTTCCATAACATCTTTACCAGGCCTCTGCGTTTCATAGCGAGCCCAAACTCTGGGGACGATAGGTCCCTCTTTGAGAATGGTTGGATATCTAGTATCCACTCCTTCCATGAATAGCATCATGCGGCTCTTCCACAAAGAGAAGTTGTTAGCATTAAACTTAGGAGGTTTGGTTATGGAGCCATTCTCAGAAAAGTTGTTTTGAAAAGAGTTTTCAATTGTAGAAGAAGAAAAGGCAGCCATCGCAGATCAAGTTTATGGGATTAAACTTTCTGCTCTGATACCACTTGTTAGTCCCAGATGGCTTAACAAGTATTGTAGAAAGGGGGGGGGGGGGTTGAATACAATACTCAAAATTTTCACAATTTTTAATTCTTTTATTGAAAAAACTTTCAATTAGAATTACACAAAGAAACTTAAGACTGTTGCGGAAAAGAACAGATAAACTATTTTAACAATCTTACACAAAGTATACTAAACAAAACAGCAAAGAACACTAAGAGCAAAGCTATAAAGTTATCAAGCAATATGAAAATCTTGCACTTAGAGAAATCCAGAAAGCGTGGTAATGCATGGGGAGGTCTTCTTCCTTTTATAGTGGGATGGAGTGTACTGAGCATTAAATGCTTGGGACACTTGTCATCAACATATTTGCTGAGGATGTTGACTTCTGAAAAGCTGAGATGTCCATATCACCTTTTACTAGATACTAGGAATAGAACCCATGCTGTTGACAAGGACTTGAACTGATAATGGATAAAAGGACAAATAGTCACTTTTATCTGGCAAATGATATTGTCCCATAATAAATGATCTTCTTGGAATATCCCAAGACATTCGCACCGATGAGGTTCCACCGATACAATTGACCTTGGAACTTGAAACAATCTGTAAAGAGAAAATCATTTATTTTGATAACACATAGATCCCACCGATTTGAGTGTCCTCATCGGTGGGTTGTGGTCCACCGATTTCTGAAAACAACTTTGGTGGGAGGATGTCCACCGAATTTTGATGGTAACATCGGTGGAGAGAATGTCCACCGAATTGTGAGGATAAATTCGGTGGACAATGACTTGTTTGTTTGTTGAGAAGAGTCTTCTATTTTCCACAAGTAGAGAGTCTTCAAGCTTGGTTTCTGTTGATCTTCGACTTCACCGAACATTTGCTATTTTGTACAAGTCATGTAAAGAACTAAACTAAAATATTCAAAGTAGGATTTTTAGGGAAAACATCGGTGAGTCAATTTCAAATCTTTGGTGACCCAACATAATGCATATCAACTATCATCTGCTATCTCTACTTCAAACCTAAAGTTCAACCTCTTGGGTTTCATTCATAATTTTTGAATAAAATTGGGCGACACAAACGAACGGTTGGCCCCCGAATCAAACAACACTTTAGCAAAAATAGAGTCTATAGGAAAGGTACCTGTTACCACATCAGGCGTGTTCACCGCCTCCTCAGCAGACATGTGGAAAGCCCTCGCCCTCGCGCGAGCCGGCTCCACCTTCCTCTCCTCATTCTTTCCTCCGCTAACACCGCCTCCACTCCCAGCATAACCTTTCTTCAACTGCGGGAAATCCCACTTGACATGATCTGGGGACCCACACTGAAAACACGATCTGGAACTGCGACAATCCCGAGCCATATGCCCTGATTTTCCGCACTTGTAACAACCGTCTTTGTCAGCCAAACACTCCCCCTTGTGCATTCGGTTGCACTTACTACAAGACTTCTCCCCTGATCTGGGCCCCACCCGCAGCTCGGGTCTAGGCGCACCTGACCTTTTTCCGTCTCTGGTTGGTCCTTCCCACTTTCGTTTGTCTCCGACTCTCTCAGTTAACTGTCTGGCTTTTTCCTTCTCAGTAAGTTCTGCGGTATCCACCGCTGCCTGAAAAGTAGACGGATCCTTCACTTGTACCAACTCTCTAATGCTGCCTTTCAGCCCGTAAATGTACCTCTCAATCCGTCTTTCTTCAGTAGGCACGTACAACTCAGCAAACCTGGCCTTCTCGATAAACCTTGACGTGTATTCCTGAACTGACATGGACCCTTGCTCCAAACCCAGAAACTATTCTTCTAACTTTTTAACTGCCAACGGACAAAACTGCGCTCGGAACCTCTTAACAAAAGATCCCCACGGCATACTCTTCGCTACCTTTGATCCCCTACCTCCGGTCTCAACATCCCACCAATAGATGGCCTCAGATTTCATCATTGACATTGCAAACAGTACCTTATCTTCCTCAGCTCACTTGCTGGTGTCAAAAGCCAACTCCATTTCGCGAACCCACTTCAAAGCCAGCACAGGATTGCGCTCCCCGTTGAACGTTGGAGGTTTGCACGAAGTGAAGGTTTTAAATGAACACTCCTTCACTGCCTTCGGTTCAGAAACAACAATCGGGGTTGTCACCGAATTGTTCCCTATTTCAGTTCGCGGTGTACATTCCTCCTCAGTCTTCTTCCCAGTACTGCTCTTGGTTCCTCCCTCAGGCGCAGTCTTATTCTAGTTGTCTAGCACTGCTTGTAGAGTCTTTTGCAATTTAGTCATCTCTGCCGTGAACTTATCCTCGGTCACGAAGGCCGGTGCGGTTTCAGGTTTACTCCCTTTCTTAGCTTTCACCCTCTTTGCCGGTGCTGAACTTTCTTGTTCGGATATTACTTGCACTTCCGGCTCCTCCACACTCTTAGCCTTACGCCTAGTCGGTGCCTTCTTTTTCTTACTTTTCCCTTTAGAAGTTGCCGCACCCACCTCAGTGACGGCATTTCTCGGTCTCCCACGGCCCCTACCCCTTCCACGAGTAGCCGCCGCTCTTGGAGGAACCACTGGTCCATTTTCCCACAACTCCTCAGATCTAACAGCTTCCATTTGCGATGAAGCACTCTTAGTCTGCGCTTCCTCCACTAGCGGAATTGACCTACTTCTCAGAGTTCTCGCAGACATTCTGATAATCCCAACAAAAGACTCAATTAATACCACGGACTCAAAAGTACTACTAAGTGGTAATCTAGTTGATGAAGAATTTATGTTTGACAAAAACTAGCTTATAAGCATGTAGGTTGTAACAACCCGAACAAAAATAAAGCATGCAAAACATATTAACTGAAACAATCCCAAAACGGGTCCCAAAATTTCTTACATAAGTCTCAAAATTCAGGTTGGCGGAATCAACCTATTACACAACTGAGAAATACTAGAACTAATAGATAATAGTGTCACTGGTTCTACTGCTTCTATCTTCTAACTGCTCTGTTCACCTGCTAGAGCCTTTCGCTACCTGCTTTCCTGAAAAGGGTTTTAATTTGAAAGGAGCAAGGGTTGGACCATGAGGTCTAGTGAGTCCCTCCTGACAGTTCTCAAAATCATTTAAAAACTTTTCATAACTTTCAAATGTATACAAGACTTTCAATAATAAACTTTCACATAGCTGAACAGTAAAATCTTTCACGGATAAATCCGCTCCCGTAAATGGCACCCTGAAGTCACCCGAGGGTGACAACGAGTCAGTATCACGCTGCCTTACTGGGACTCATTCCCATGGCATAAACGGAACCTCCCCCCGACGTGAGTACTGGCGGAACCTCCGCCCGACTTAGCCAATTTGTGTCTACACAATGTATGCATACATCTCACATAAAACTTTAAACAACTTTCATGCAATAAAAGCATAAGAACAAAACATGGCATTTCTCATCATGTATTCACTTTAGAAAAACACGTTAAAAGGCACGTATTTTAGTTAGAAAACTCACCTGGTATGTTTACTTCCTTTCCTACTATGTTCTGTACTTCCAAACGGTCTACCTGAGTTAAAAGATAAAACATATGAGTTGACTACCCAAACTATCAGGATACGACTTATCGGACACCACAACTTTCCGGACGCATCTAAATACCGGACACCACAACTGTCCGAACACCTCTACTATCCGGACGACGAAACAATCCGGATACCCTATTTTCCGGGTACTTCAGCTTACCGGATACTTTTCCCGGTAACCTACACCATCAGGAACAATCCGGACAACTTCCGGACACCCGCGTCGCAAGAAGCTTTCCGGACGATCACCCGGACACCTTCCTAAACTGAAGGTTTCCGGACGAACGCTGGACGATTATTAAGGGTCGAAATCTTGCTAAACTCTCTATAAACAGCAAGATATAGCAATAAGTAGTTACCCTAACGTTCTTTAATCAATTCTCCATAAACTTTACTACTTAAACGCGGTTAAAGGAGTATAAATCTTCTTGAAGAGTCTAAACATTAACTCTAGCAATATAAACCTTCCAATGATTCAACAATCAACAAAACAACTTAATCAGGGTTGTGGATTCGAAATTACCTGGTAGTTCCTTGCAGAAATTGAATCCCCAACACACCCTTTTCTTCTAGTTGCTACTTGGAAATCTTCTTCTTCTCTTACTCTAGAATTCTAAAGGAAACTTTCTCTTTCTCTCTATCACAAATTCTCAGCCGACAAACACATTCACAAATCAGGAAAAATGGAAATGTTGTCTAGGGTTTTGTGCCCTTATATACTTCATCTCAAATTTACCAACTAGCCCCTCAACTTCCACTTTTATTACACCTATCCACAACACATTAAATTTAATCCGTTTTGGTCCTGGTCGTTACATAGGTTATTCTTGTTTATCATCAGAATCGGAACAATGAAGCAGACGACTTTTGATGGAGTTTCGGCTAATTATATACAAGTTCGAGATGTGTTCGACAACGATCAAAACTTATAACCTCACATACTATATTTGATGAAATTTATAACCGCAAAAATTTCTTAAAGTTTCATTAAAAAACGCAAGATTTCCATCACCTTTTCTCATGCAAGTGAAACTCATAACTTCACATACGATACTTACTGAAACTAATAAAACATGATTTCATCACATATTCTCATGCAGGAGCCCACTCACAAGATTTCATCACATAAAATCAATGGTGAAAATAATGAAACACATCAAAACACTCAAAGATTTTATCATGCCATTTTTTTGTAGTTTAGTTCCCACTAAAAAAATATAATAAAAAATCACCATAGTGGCATAAAAATTCCTTGATTTCATATAGTGTCATAAAAATATTTAAGATTTTTTCTCACATTTTCCATAAATCGTGTGATTTCATGCGCCTTAATTATGATTTGTAGATCTTGACTTTGATTGATGAAATGTACGATATGTAGGTGATTGCAAAGTTTGTAAAATAAACATTGTTTGCTAATGAAACCACCTATATATGTGTGTGTATGTATAAATACAGTTGTTGCCTAGCGACCAAGACCATTGTACCACCCACTGTTGGCGATTGAACTACACCACCACCACCACCGTACCCACCCCCCTTGTGAGCGTTGTGAACCACTGTGGTCTTCTCCGACAACATCCTCCACTCTGATGGTCTTCTCCGCCCAACCTTTCTTTTTCTTCTACTCCACTCTGTTGATCTTCTCCATACACATACTTCACACACATACATAGACACACTACACAAACACACATACGCATTGCACAAAGTCGGTCATAAGATTTCGGATGCTCATGGCAGAAAGCCGAAAAAATGCCCCCTTATATATGATCATAAGTATGTGGAATAAAACATATATTGCCACACGGGTTGTACACTGGATTGGGACCGGCCAAGAATGTATTTGAGAGGGATACTCTTAGCAACTAAAATAAGAGTTTGGTCTTAAATGAAAATGGAGGGTTGTATAGTATTGAACACTGGAATACAAGTTGAAATCCTACAATCTCGAAGTTGTATGGGCGGTTTGAAACAACTCTGTGCTTTTAACTTGAAAAACAAATTTTCACAGTTTTATAGGATCAATAAGGGTAACATGAAGCAAAAACTTAATCTACTCAAACTAATTCATCATGAATGAAATATCCTCTTAAGTCTTAACATAACTTAAACTAATTTAGTGAATGGAATCCACTTAAAAAGAACCTCACTCCGTTAGTTAAAATGCATTGAAAAACATGTGCAGAAGATATTTGTGCAAAAAAAGTCCTTTTAACAAAATCAAAAAATTTTGCAAAATCAAAAAGAAAACCAAATCGAACAATGGCAGATTGTGAGATTTAGGGCAACAACCAGAAAATCGTGAGACCGATTATGGGTCTTAGAAGCAATCGATTTAGGATTTTAGCAGTGATTAGTAGGATTTCTGAGGCACTAGACTTAGGACAACAAACCGATCAACTAAACCATTAATTAAAATAGTAAACAAATAAATAAAAACTTAATTAATCTAAAATCAAAAAAACAAAAAGAAAGATAAACCTAATATAAACACTAAAAACATAAACCTAAGAATTAAATATTTTAATGTAAAACATACCAGAAGAAGACAGATGAATACTGAAGTTTTAAAAGTCTTTCGAGAGAGAAGAACCGAGAGGGGCAGGTAGAGCCGTAGAGGGCAAGGCCACAAGGCGAGGAGTTCGAGTTTGAGTCTTCAATTGAGGGAGTGAGTGACTGAGAGTTTGAGGTATAAATACAGTCTTCAATCGATTCTTCTGTTCGGTGTCGTATCGCGTGAAGGCAACACTGAGAGAGAGAAGCGATTTTCGATTGGGCGTATCACGTATTGGTATGCGAAATAACCTATTAAGGCATTAACCCTAAATCCCTAAACCCTAAACCCTTAACCTATTAAGGCATTAACCCTAAATGGCTAAATCCCTAATCAACAGGCACAACCTAGTGCCCACACAGCCAGACTTCACAGCCGCATAATCGTCTGAATCGAAGAAGAGACAGGATTGCTGGATTGGAAGTTCGTCGAGAGGTCAGAGAGACAGAGAGTGAGAGCGTCAGCCGAGCACTAGGTTGAGTGAGAGCGTCGATGTCGAGCGATAGGCTGAGAGTGATATGTTCCATTTTCTTGAAACAGGCCACATGCCTTTGGGCTTAAAACATTATATCTTTTTTTAGGCCCAAAACTGAACCTACCTATATAAATTGGACTTAGAAAAATGATGCCCATGAATTTTGTGATACCCTGACCTGTCACCCCACTGACATAGGCCCCAGGCCAACCCTGACCTGCACACACACACACACAGTGCGAAGGGTGGAGACGAAGACGAAGGTACATGGGCCGACCCTGACCTGTGGTGGTCGAAGGTGGGGTCGGTCACAATGAGGGTGGGGTTTGGTTACAGGTGAGGGTGGTAGTTGGAGGTTGAAGATGCTCACATGTTAGAGATGGTCACAGGTAAAGGTGGTGACCGGAGGAGGGTTGGTTATAGGTGAATATGACAGCCGGAGGTTGGAGATGCTCACAGGTGTTAGAAGAGAGACAGATAGGTAGGTAGGTGGGTTGGTGTAGAAGACAAAATGGACGAAACCAGAAAAAAAGACAATAATAATAAAAAGACAAAAAAAGGTATGAAAGACAAAATTATCACTCACTTACCGAGTTCTTTTTAATGAAGTTAGTAACCAACGACAAATTTTAAAACAAAATGTAAACAATAGGGACAATAATTATAGTTATTGAAACCTAGAGACCACTTTCAGACGTTCATGTAAACAACAGGGACCAAAACTGTAGTTTACTCATAAATTTATTTTGAAACATTACGTAGCAGGATATTTAACTAATTAGGTATATTTCATTCATTGTCTATGGATTTTGTAAAGTTAAGTGTTAACACCAACAATAAGCAATGAGAAAAAGGTGACCATAACACGAAAAATACATCACTATTTATCTTCCATAACACCTACAAACCAAACAAAATTTATAAAAGAATAGAATTATCATCTTTATCAAACAAAGGATATTTACAGAGGGTACTATTTATTGTTGCACAAAATTTCAACAACAATCATTCAAATCAAAGTCAGAAAATATGTTATACACCATGCAAATTTGACCATTAACTGCTTCCCATCTTCTTCTCACTTCACAAATACACATTTTGAACAATAAACATTACATATGCACCTATTGGAAAAAAGGTCAACAATCACTGTACAAATCTCCAGCAACATTTTTCTTCAATCTTTCATGAAATGGTTGTTGTTTAATCTATAGGCCATGGTTGGTTTGCTTGATGCAAATAGCATATATATATATATATATATATTGTACAAGGGAAGGAATCCAAAGACAAAACTGTGAGGTGCTTGAAAGGGGATTTCGTTTGTACCTGGCTTGGTGGGGTCAATCGCTTCTGCAACGGGATTATGATTGTTGAAGTATAAGGTTTAGTTCTTGAGCTCTTCTTGCAGGCAAACCACCCCGCCTACAAGAAGAAAAAAAAAATCAGTGTATTGTTCAATTATATTTTAATGCACATGCATTCAGATGTTATAAGTTCTTATTTACCTAGTAACATAACAAGGTCAGAAGGATGTTTACCTTATAACATTTGGGAGACTGTTGTGGATCTTTTGGAGATGGAAATGACACTGGTTGCAGCATTCAAGTCTGTCATCAAGTATTTGCAAATATGTTGGATAGATATAGAATTAGGGTTTAATGCTTTTCAGTAACTAAAGTATGAATAAATCATGTATAGAAAAAAGAAAGAGTGGACTAAAGATAGCTCAACAGGGATCACGATAACAGACCTTTTCTCCGCATGAAGATCAACACCCACAGCTGGAGGTGCTGAGATTGTCGAGGTGACTACAGGCCCAAAAACTGATACGAGCTTCAATAACATTTCCAATGACACATTTACATGCCTGTATACATTTGCAAACATGCAACAGTATCAATATCTAGCTAGAACTATGAGAGCCGTAAATGCAAGTGCCTATTATTCCCTATCAACAATAAATTATAAAGCATCTCCATTTCTTCTAGCTTTGATTTTGTTTTCAGCATTAGGTTAGCAATGTTTAATGTTTACAGCAAAGTAGACCCAATGGGAAAGGTTCGAGTGTAAAGTGGCTAAAAGTTATTTTACTTGAAAATACAAGGGACACAAAAATGTTTTTTCCCATTATTTAAAGCTCAGGACTTGTATTCATGCCACGAACCAATGTTTTTTCCAGTATCGAAGTTTTGAATATATTACCTCTCTGTCTCACTATCGAGTAAACCAAAAAGCATAGGCAGCAAGCAAGAGAAGAGATCTAATGTCAAAGACTCGATGTTTTCCAGCATAACACTAATTACATCTGCCTGTACCTGAATCAATACAAATCATACATCAGATGCTAGAACATGAAAGTTAGCAACACAAACTATCGGAAATACAAATCATACAGCATGATCTGGCAACTTCTGCAAGGCACTAACAGCACCCTTCACGTTATTTTGTTTCCAAAGATGCTGTACCACCTGAAAAGCATGGGAACTAACTTTATTACCAAATGAACGAAACATGGTTTATAGAAAAAAAAAAAATTACCCTCAATCTATGAGAAATCAACTTTACAAAGTAACATGCTTAAAGTTGTGAATTCACTCTAAACGAATACCAGAAGAAAGAAATGTCAAGCTTCAAGAGGTCAACATTATTCATGGTTCGTCCATTAATTGCAAGGTTCATTTGATTAATGGAAAATATTGACAAGAACGAGAAAGATAAACCATTAGGTAATAAACACTGAACCGGTTAGAGCTACCTGGAGTTTTGTAAGGCGAGATCGAAGAGTACTTATAAACAAATCATGATCTACTAACAAATCTTCAACATCATCATCATCACTCTTAGACATCACACCTCTCCCTGTGGTTTCTGGATCCTCCTCCTGCCAATTGCCAAAGATATATATTTAATACTTTTAAGGTAGTGAAACAGATAACTTCCCGTCTCAAATCAAGGAAGAACCTTACCAGCAAGGGAGAAAATTTAGCTTTCTCGGGTGTCATGTGAGTGGAAAGATAGTGCCTTGGTACAACAGACATAGGTGAGGTTTTAGTTCTTTCAGGTATCATGTGAGAGGAAGCTCGAGATCTCCTTAAAACCACCATTGGAGATGATCTAACCTTCTCAGGTATTACACGACGGGAAGCAACAGATCTCTGAACTGACGAGGCCTTAGCTTTCACAGGTAACACGTTAGGAGAAGTCTTGGGTGTCTGTATAGCTTCTTCTGATTTTATCTCGGAATCAGGTGTTTTAGCTTCCGTCACTGGACTGGGACCCACATCAAGTTTCTTAAGCGTCATGGGAGATGATTTGGCTTCGGATACTTGAGAAGGAACCAAATCAGGCACCTTTAACGCTATCTGGGATGCTTTAGCGACGGGTTGTGCACAAGGTACCATATCAGGTACCCTTACTGGCATTGGGGATGTTGTAGCTTCAGGTATTGCAGCGATCGTAGACACGTTATCTGTGTTAGGTAATATCTGAACCGTTAAATCAGGAGTTTGACATTCATCAGTATTTAACTTTTCTCTTTTTTCGAATTTCTCAACCAGACTGCGAGTCCTTCCATTCACAACTGCCACTGCAAGAAAAGTTGGAAAAAGAAAGAGATAGTTTAAGCATTATAACCCACTTATTCTTCGTTAAGAAGAGATATACCATTTGATTACCTCCATTAACACACTTCAACCCTTTGTTTGAATCATCAGACACATGACCTGAAATATGAAACTAGTTGCAAGTTAAAAACTTCATCGATGCACTACTGCAAGACATTAGAGAAAAATAGGTGCACGTTCGCATAGACCAAAAATTAATTAAGAAAAACAACATCCGCATAAAGAGGTTGAAAGCTGCATATGTACGTTATAAAATGCTCAGCAGGGACCAAATACAATTTGAAATGTGATAAAGTACTACACAATCTGAAATTAGAAATACTTAAAGGTTACAAGTTCTTGTTATAAGCAAATCATGTCCATGAAAGAGAAAACACAGCGAAATGGATGGAAAATGATAGAGGTTTGAATAACACAATCAGTAGTAAGAGTGTTTTAGGGAGTGCAAATCTTTTATTTGATTCTTAGAACAAGTATTTGATATGTATACAAGTTTCTTAATATGCTAAAAGAATTATTAAGAACCTGGCTCTAGATGGAGAAAAATACACAAATAAAAAGAGAGTAACACAAGGGTAGCTAGGAAAGAAAAAAAACTATGCAGCATCAGAAAATAATAAATATGAGAAGTACTACCGGTGATCTCCCATTCCCGCCGTCGAGAGACTTAATAACTATAACATGCCAGAAACAGGGCACAAAATTATTATAAAAAACGGAAGATCAAAGCAGATCATGCAATTTAGAAGCTGTCATCACATAACTTACCGTTTTCTTTTGGATGTATCACTGGAGAAGAAGATTTACGGAACTCTTCTGCAACACAAGTAGAGGTAGGAGTTTTATCCTTGGAAGAATCTTTAGCCACGTCATCTGCAAAAAGCCTTCTCTGGAAGTTTGTATTTGTAGCAATATCTGATCCACTCCTCAAGACAGATTGAACACTTGCTGATTGCTCTTCTGTATCTAATTTGGTACTCGGTGGCCTCCGCCTATGAACCACAGGAGTCACACCTGCAGCTTTACGTCAAATAGTGAATTACAGTAACATAAATTAAATAATGAAACAAGTAACAAAGTGAACATAAGAATATATTTATAAATGATGACAGAAATAACAACTTACTGTCCACATATATATTCTTGATGTCCTTTGAGTCATCATCTGGAGATATAAAGGACCTTCTAGGAGTCTCAACTTTCTCTATAAGACTTTCCCGGAGATCGAACTTTGGCTCCACACGAGTATTTTCCTTGGCTGACATGCTAGGCCCATATGGTTCAATATGCTTCCCAAGCAGAAGATAGACAAACAATCAAGTTTTTTTAATATTCAAGATAGTTCAAGATGGAAACAACAAGACTAAAGAAGTGAAATTATTTGAACCCCAAAATTTTAAACGAGGGAAGGGTGAAGAAAGTTACTGAAACATCTGCTGCCCAGATTCCAATAGAGTTCTGATAATATGAGCACCCTAAAAGCTTCCCATCATCGATACAGAGGTCACCCAACGTTGACCATCCTATATCAACAGCATCATGACAAATTACAGGCTCCCATGAATACACCTTAAATTCAAAGGGCATGCACAAGTGAGACTTAATATTTTCAGAAAGCAAACCACAAAAAGTAATGGGGAAAATAAGAACCTTTAAACTGCTGTCTAACCCACAAAAGAGCGTCCTCCCATCTGGGTGAAAGGTAATGGACCGTACTCCTGCTTCCTGGGCAATCAATAAAAATCTGTTGCTTGAGTAACAAAGATATCCACATGCAAAATAAAAGAAGACGTTTGGGCACAAAGCCAATGATACCTCAGGCCGAGTTGATCCAATCAATTCAAAGGTTTCCAAGTCCCAAAAATTTACAGTTTTGTCTGATGAACCTGGAATAAGTATTCTTGTTAGTACAATTTTCGTATCAAGGGCTAAAAATAAATCCAAGGTATAGACTAGTAAAGCAAGTAATGGTGCACATGAAACGCATTTCTAAGACCAAAGACTAATAGAAGATCGGCAACACTGAAGAATATGTATTGCTCCTCGACTTATGTACTTGAAATAATATTAACCATGAGAAGAATAGAGAAATAAACCTGTTGCTAGAAGAAACTCAAGAGGATGGAAATCCATCGATCTAATGTGCCCTTCATGGAGCTTGAATTCATGCAAGAGCTTTCCAGCAGTTAAGTCCCATATCTAACCAATAGGCAACACCTGAAACTTAGCTGCACTGATTTTCTGGAGCTGCGGATATAATAGAGAGGTCATAACTCATACCTTTACAACATTATCAAGTCCCCCAGACACTACCCATCGACCATCAGGGGTAAACCTGATGGTACTAATTGCTCGCTTATGACCCTTGTATGTATGAATGCATCCTTTCTTTCGAATATCCCATATCTTTAAATTCGTGTCCATGGAACCTGATGCCAAAAACTCACCAAAAGGATGGAATTCCAAGGCAGTGCAATAGGACCGGTGCCCATTAAGCGTCCGAACCACTACATTTATAGAAAAAGAATAGAAAAATCAAGCAACTACTTCAGGCTTAAGATAACTAACATGTCTTGAGGAAAGAAAACTTTTGCAAAATGAGCAAATAAAAAATCTAGTACCATCCACAATTTAAAAAACTGTACAATGAAGTGCTTCAGTTCAGTTGCAAACATCCAAAGAGAACATGAAGGTTCAATGTCTAAAAAGTGACAACTTTCATGTAGCCATAAAGACCGAATCAACTTACCCTTTGTCTCTTCTAGATCCCAGATCTTTACCACGCCAGAGGAAGCTCCAGCAGCCACTAAAACTTCAGTTGAATCGAAAGCTACAGATTCTATAGGACTTGTGTGGCCACTTAGGCTCTGAACATATCACAAAGAGAACCATCATTAAAGATCAGATGCAAAGGAAGGCACAAAAAAACAGTATAGTTTACAAGCACTTTTACATTTTCTTGACGAGTTAGATCATATAATATCTTTCCTAGTTAGGTATTAAATTGTCATGTTTATGTTGGGCCACCCCACCAATCAATAGCCCAGTTATTTACGTGGTTTAACAGCTTGCCTACATCCGATATTGTTGGATTCTTATTATATATCTCATGAAATTAGTGGTACGCGAATGCAATGTTGTCTGGTGCTTTTTGTACAATCCAGACTGTAGATTACTGTCATACAGCCATTCTATGACATGATTTGTTCTCTCTGGTGCATACACAAAGCCATCTTGTAACTTTCTCAATAAATTTGTGATAAACATTTAAGTCCAAATAGAAAATTATTGTAATAGCTTTCCATCCAAGGTGAATTGATTTCATATGCATTAATGAAGTTCAAATGCCATATATCCCTAGGACCTAGGAATCACTAAATTAAGTAGGGGTGCCACTTATTTTTTGAACCCATAACATTGTCTAGAATCAAGTGGCAAAATCCCATGCTAAGCATTGGCTTGACTTGAGTTGTTTCAAGGAATTTGTATTCCAATTCCATCTGGCCTCTAGGTGGTATTTTATTTTGTTGCGAATTTCCAGCAAGCCACCATACAGACCCTTGAGCCGAGTTAATGATATCAAATGCAATTCTATAGTCCAATGTCATATCTCGATGAACCACTGGATTTATGAATCTCCCATTATAAATATGATACATTAGTGCTTACTGCATGCCTAACATGTAATTAATGACTTTGTATTTCTACATAAAAGTGTCAAGATCCCTTATAAAACATTGGCCTGAGTTGAACTATTTCAAGGATGTGAAATTCCAAATTTGCATCTATGAATTATCATTTGTTCCATAATACTAAAATAAAATCCAACTAGTAACACCATGCCATATTTTCAAACAAAATTAATAAAATTCGTAAGTGGCTACTGACCGTTGTACATGTTGATTTCCCTATTGACCATAGATTCACAATTTCATCATCACCTCCTGTGATAAAATGCCTCCTTGTCTTCTTTCCGATTTTGATGCAGTTCACATTCGCAGAATGTGCCACAAATTCCTCTATAGTTAATTAAGTCAACAAATAACAAACGCCAAATGTAGTTACCGATATCAATCCTCATTTACTCCAACCGCTCAAAAGAAAAGCATACAACTTGGGAAATTAAATGTTTTAGTTGTTCCCCTTGTGTCTGAAGATAATCCATATAAGCAAACATGTTTTTTCTAGTAGAACATGTAGGAAGTGTAAAAAAAATCTAATATTTGTAAGAAATTTTTACACTAGAAGAAATCACATTTTATCGTAATCAATCTTGAACCCGTAGTTAGGGAGAAAAACGGAACAAAACAAAAAGCATTTTGTACACTGAGGTGCCTCAACATGTGTCACACATTGTCAATACACAATTAAATCGTAAATTGAGCTATATTTTCTATGAAAGCTTAAGAACACGCTGATTTCCAGGAGAAAATTGAACGATCATTGACCTACAAGGCACAAACTCAGCTAAGTTTCGTTTACGAAAAAACCACACGGGAGAATTAAAAAAAAGGAAGTAAAAATCACATTGCGTCTACTTCTATAGAGGAACAAAAACGATATGACGATTTATCCATATGCCAAACAAGCCTAACACAGAATCAGCAAAATTTCAAGTTAACATATCAAAATTGCAACTAAAAGTAACAAAGGATACGCAACTTATATCCGCGTTTCGCCATTAATCTGAAACTCGATCAAAAAATAAAATCAGGTATTCTTCGTCTTCTTGGCGTGTCAACCGATCAACTAAAGCAAATGCATTGAAGAAAAAGATAAATACAGAGACGTATAAGTAGTATAAACGTGTGTATGTGTATATATAGATAGATACACCGATTTATATATATATACAGAGTATTGAATCGAAGGCTACAAATCAGAGGTTTCTGCGCAAATCCACCGGAGAAAGATTGGAATTTTACTTTTTCTCGAGAGCAGAGCCTGGTTTTGCCTGGTAGGTGATGTGCACCGTCACCGTGGAGTGTGTGTGTGTGAGAGAGAGAAGATGTATTTTTAGAGAGAGAAAGTTGTTCAGAGCATGATTGAATTGAGGCGGTTTGTTTCTTTTTTAAGTTAATAAAGCGTTAAATCATTGTAAGTATTTCATTACAAGCATATGGTTTTTAAAATAAAGTCTTAACGTCACCTAATTCATTGTTAGCTTAGAAAAAATATTTTTAATATATTTTTAAATATTTGTATTTAAATATATCTAATTTTAAAACATACTTCAAAGATTGATAGTTTTCAAACTATATTATAGACAATTTTTATAGGTAAACTCTGTTTATACTTTGTTTTTGTAGGGTGTGCAAGTAAAAAAAGCATCTCTAACGGAAGTTTAAAGAAAGTTTGAAAATTACTTGAACCATTGGAGAAGATGACTTGATTTGAGTTTTTTTATCATCAACTTGAGATTTCTCAAGCGTGTGAAGAAATTGTTGTGAGAGCCAAAAAAAAGAGAAAAACATAATATGATGAGACCAGTACTTTTTTATTTTCCTTAAGGTAGAAGGGTTAGAGCATATCCAAAATACTTGCAAGGGTTTGCAATAATAGAAAGGTCGTGCACTTCTTTGCAAGGATAGGATCCATTAATTTAATAATATAATATTACTAATTTTTATAATATTGGTTTATTTATATTATAAATAAACCATATTTAATATTAAAATATGTGAATTAGAAAGGAGTTTGGTCTTGCATTGATGTAGGGGATGCTATTGCAAAGTTGATGTGGAAGCTGATGGTCTTAGAATAGCAACTCTTTTATTTAAGATGTATTTTTCTAATCTATACTATATTATAAAGCATTTATGAAAAACTCTTAAAAACAATCCCTAAAGCTTCATGTACCGCTATTTAATGATAATTACTTAAAATCTTCTAAAAGTAACTAATGAAGTTTTTTTTTTTGAAATAAGTAACTAATGAAGTTTTATGTACCGTTTTTAATGTTAATTACTTGATTAATACTTATCTCTAACAAGCTTCAAAATTTTAAATCGTAGACTCTTATTAATTAATCTTTATCTCTAACCACTTTCAAATCCTCAAATCATGAACTCCTCAAAAAGCGTCATTTCTTTAAACAAATTTATAAAAAAAACATGACCGTTTTCTCAAAACCACACATTAAAATAAATTAAAACATTAAAATCGAGATATATCACGTTGCATTGCACGAATAAACTTCTAGTAATAATTTAATAGAAATACTTTAATTTAAGATACAATATTCTCTTTAAAATATATAACGAAGGTATTATCAAACATAGTTTTTTTTTAAACGATTAAAAAAAATAAGTTAGTTTACTTATTTTTATCAAATTATAACCTTTTGTATTTTATATTGACTAATCAGTAAAATTTAAGAAAATTGGTTTAAAAAGATATTTTATAGTCATTTTATATACATAAATTCGTTTTCTAGTCATTCTTCTCCTAGATTTATCCAAATGTCACTATATCCGGAATATCCAGATTCGTAATTTGCGGAACTCGTTAAATGACACTTTTTTTAACAAATCCGGTCAATTTTCTTTAAAAAATTATGGACCTATGCAGGTCTATATCTGTAATTTGTGGACTCAGGTAGGAAAAAAATTAAGAAAATCTTACTAGATTCATTTTTTGTGTCTTTTAACTAGGTCCATAAATTACAGACACAAATATTATGGATGTTAATAGCATTTTGATAAAAGTGCGGGAAAATAGCTAGAAGACTATAATTTATATGTGTAAAATAGCTATTTAAATCAGTTTTTTTTAAATTAAAAAAATACAGTGTACAATAAAAGTCATTCATTTTAGAGTAAATTACATATTTCGTCCCTGTGGTTTATTGGTTTTAACACTCTGAGTCCCTATTTTGAAATAATTATGGATTGCATCCTCGTGGTTTACATTTTATAACGTGTTGAGTCCCTAACTTCTAACTCCGTTAAAAATTTCTGTTAAACATGTGAAGTACAGGGGTATTTTAGTCATTTAAGTTCTAATTTATTTTTTATTAAAAACAACAGACCAAACATGTAATTTACTATATATTTTTATCAAAGTTCTAAATGGCGTGAGGCGTGGCGTGGCGGCGAGGTCAAGCCTCAAGCCTTACGAGTTACGGCGAGGTCATGGCGTTTTCCAAGGCGTGGCTTAAGGCGACAAATATGTATATAATATATATGTATGTACGTTTTTATGTCAGTGTCTTGAATAATAAGAATTAAGTTATTAGCAATTTAAATTCATATAAAACGATAAACAAAAGAAAATCTAAATTCTAATCGATACTAACGGAAAAATTCAAATCGAATTTTGCAATACATAGATTCGAAAAAGCGAAAATACACAAATTTGAAACGCCATAACGCGCCATGGCGGCATAACGTGCCATGCCATAACGCGCCATGGCGGGCCATGGCGCGCCATAACGAGTTTCACGCCTTATCTCGACGCCAAGGAGTATAACGTGGCGACAAGGCTGCGCCTCGACGCCATGGCGCGCCATGGCGGCGCCAAGGCGCGTTTTTTAGAACATTGATTTTTATTAAAAAAACAAAATGTATAACACCCATCACATTCAATGCGTATACCCTTGTCTTCTTCTTCTTCTTCTTCTTCTTCTTCCTTGGCACACCCACCGTCTCCTCCCTACCACCGGAGAATGCGTATACCCTTGTCTTTTCCACGTCTCCCCCCAACGCCACCATCCCTGTCCCTCTACACTACCATTTCCTTTTCAAATCTAGATCCAGATCTCGTTCTAGAACACAGGGACAACTTACACAGGGCCCTCTCTCGATCTCTTCTTGTTCTTTTTTTTTTCTGATCTCGGTGTCTATCAATAGAAGAAACATAAACCCTAGGTTTTTGTTCTTTTTAGGGTTTTGTTCTTTTTCTGATTGGAGATGCTTTTACCTTCAATTTAGAAGTACAACCCATGGTAGCTATGATTGTGGTGATTGATGAAGAATCGAAGGAGACGGAGAAGAACGAGGCGGTGGTGGTCAAGAAGGAGGTGAATCGATGCTTTGGATGCCGGAAGAGGGTAGGTCTGATCGGATTCCGGTGCTGGTGCGGTGATCTGTTTTGCGCTGAGCACCGCTACTCCGACCGTCACGATTGCAGCTACGATTACAAGACCGCTGGCCCTTCCACATGTTTTCCATAATTTTAAATATTTTGATCGAAAAAGAAACTTGAAAACTTGAAGAAGAATGCTCGATCTCCTCTGTTAATTGTCTTTTTTGGTAATTAATTAATTAATCTGTGGTTGCGAGCTTGAAAAAAGTTTCATCCGATGATGATTGAGATGGATATTCTCCGAATTAGATCGTTTATTGGTGTTGTATCATCTGTAATGTTCAAATAAAAAGTTCATCTATCTTTCCTCTTGTTACTTGTTTCGAATTTTTCCTCTCAATAACCCAACCTGCACTGCAAACTCAAAGAGATATAAGGGATTGTTTGATTCAATTTCTATAAAGTTGTTCTGAATATCACGTTCAGTTGTTCTGAATATCAATGACCATTTTACCCACAGTTGTTGTTCTAAATATCAATGATTTGGAGTTGATGCACAAAGACCCATCTCCATCCCCTTTTCTCGTTCCCCTTTCTTTATGGAGACGCACAGGGATTTGGAGCCCATGGCTGCCGAAAAATGGAACTTGGTGATCGGAATTGTTGACGGAAAATGTAAGGGAGGAGGGAGATGAAAGAGGGACACATGGCAAGATCTTCTTGGTGTTTGTTTTTTTATTTTTTATTTTTTATGTAAAATGAGGAAAATATATAAAATGACCAAACTACCCATCATGTGCCTTACACATGACCACTTTAACGGAGAGGTTTTTAACGGAGTTGCTTTTAGGGACTCAACACGATATAAAGCTTAAACCATGAGGATGCAATCCATAGATATTTCATTTTAGGAACTTAGAGTGTTAAAACCACTATAACACAAGGACCAAACATGTAATTTACTCTTCATTTTATTTTATATTTTGGATTTGGACGAAACAGCCCCTAGAGTTTGAATTCTTGACGTTATAAAAAATGACCCAAAAAAGGACGTGAATATCTTTGTGCTCTTGTACAGAGCTTTTTATGCCCCTACAGAATCTTCCTTACTTTTTACTATTTCTAAAATCCAAATATTCTTCTTCTTTTATGTCCTTGAAAGTAAAAATGATAGAAATTTAGTTTTGACTTATAATAGAAATTTACCGTTCTTTTAGAGCAACTTCAACCATACTGCAAAAGTGTTGATTTGCAGTATAGTGGATTCCAACCATATTTTAAATCTGCAAAAAGATTGGTGCCTATTATCAGGGACGGAGCTAGAAATTTATACAAGGGGGAGCGTGAACTTTTTTTTTCTGAATAGAATTCTCTTTGACGAACTTAATTTTTTTCATATCTCCTGATGTTGTTTTAGTCTAATGCTATCGTTTTGAGGGATTTTTAAAGATTTTTTTCTTGATTTCAATGGATTTTTAAGTTCTTTTTATCGATTTCGAGAGATTTTTTCCCGGTTTTTTGGTATATTTCAAGAGTTTTTCCCGGGTTTTTTTCGTTGATTTCAAGAGCTTTTTGGGCTTTTTGGTTGATTATGAGTTACGGTTGCACATTCAAAACGATACGGTTGCACCTTTTAAAACGATATAGTTGCACCTTTAACGAACCTACTTTTTTTTTCTTTACGGCAGACAAATAATACGATAGTAATTATGGATAAAAGGTTTAGGTGAGCCATTATCCAATACATAAAAAAATGGTTTGGACTTTCAGTAGATAAAAAATAATGGTTTAGAAGACACCTTTCTATATATTGTTTTATTTTTTCAAACATAATAAGGAAATATAGTTTTTTTCTATGTATCAAATTTTTTTCTTTAAAACCCAGGAGGCACCAGGACCAGAAAGTGGCTCCGCCACTGCCCATCATCCTTCTTTCCAAAAAAACACCATATTTGGTGTTCTACTATTCCCCCTTCAAAAGAGAAAATGGCCCCCACTATCACCTTAATTGATTTATTTTTTATGTTTTTAAACAATATCATTATTATTTATGATATTTTTAATAAATATGTATTTAGAAATGTTTAATAATGATGAAAAATGATTTTTTTAGATGGGTCCACCAATTTAGTGTTTTTTTTAAGTAGGATTGAAATTGAATAGTTTTTTTTTAGTGTTAAGGGTCCCACCAATTTTAGTGTTTTGGTGTTATTTTTGATGTTATGGGTTGGAGTTGGTCTAAATGATTATCTAACTAGTTTAACCAACTAAATTTACATTAAATTAATGTGATGAGATAATGATATGTTTCTGGTTTATTTTTGGGTTATAAACTGTCTTTATGTTCTTTTTCTGTTTACTTATCTACAAACTAGTAAACAATTATAGGGATTGAACCACATTATTTCTTTTTAACCGAACATTTGGGATTGATGTGGACAAATGGTTTGTTGGTGGTATGTCAAATGTCCTTTTTGTTGTGATATTTCAGAATCCGAGTAAAACATGGGTAAAAAAGTTAATGTGTTACATGTACTAAAATGTTATACGATTCAATAAGAGAATCTCGAAGAGATTCCCAATTAAAAAGACTTGATAGAAGAAAGACGGTACATGTTATCAAATTGAAAAGTACCTGAAAATATTACAGTTCAATCCACTGTTAATGCGATAGTGATACCAACTCACCCCTATACTACATGAAACTATGAAAACCTTGAAACAAGCGTCTTGTGTGCTAACTCTTGAATTATCTATGTTCTTAAAAATGTATCTAAGTTAAAAATCAACATAATGGACTACTAATTAAAACCGAACAATCCCAATAAATCTCCATTCGGAAGTAAGGTTTAAAGGCGTTAGATGTACGTAAACCTTTCGTCTACCTCAAAATATAGAAGAGTTGTACTCAAGAAGACCTCCATCTTACAAATTGAACGACCTCAACTTAAAACCATCAAGGCCTAAAATGTTTTTAAACCACAAACTAGTACCAAGCATGGATTTTTTTTTACCACGGTTAGAGGAACACAAGTGATACCCAAGGTTCTAAATGGCGTGATGTGTGACGTAGTGACGCGGTCAAGCCTCAAGCCTTACGAGTTACTTTGAGGCCATGGTATTTTCCAAGGCATGCTTAACA
Organism: Saussurea involucrata; assembly: GCA_033807775.1. Taxonomy (NCBI): domain Eukaryota; kingdom Viridiplantae; phylum Streptophyta; class Magnoliopsida; order Asterales; family Asteraceae; genus Saussurea; species Saussurea involucrata. Next base: position 166,675,243 of record CM066320.1, read on the forward strand.
CGACAGATATGTAATATATATATATATATATATATATATATAGAGAGAGAGAGAGAGAAAGAGAGAGAGAGAAGGGTTCAATAGAGAAGTCCAAATATTTAGAGAAATAGAGAAGTGATCTTGACCATGCATTCGGTCAAGATCGGCGGCTTTGACCGAGAAGCAGAGGATAATTCCTCGTGTGGTATGCGCGTGGTCTGCACAAGATAGATGGGTAGTTTCATAAAAAATACGCGGGACAGGTTCATATATGAATTTGTGTGATTCATATATGAACCTTTGTGTTCATATATGAACCTTTGTAATTCACATATAAAATATTTTTAACTAATTCATATATGAACCTTTGTGATTCATATATGAATCTTTGTGATTTATATATGAATCTTTGTGATTTATATATGAATCAGTTAATTTGTTCATATGAGAATTAGTTAAAAAAATTCATATATAAATCACAAAGGTTCATATATGAACACAAAGGTCCATATATGAATTAGTTAAAAAAAGTTTATATGTAAATTACAAAGGTTCATATATGAACACAAAGATTTATATATGAATCAGTTAATTGGTTCAACTGATTCATATATGAACCTACAGTTAATTAGTTTCATATATGAAACACAAAGGTTCATATATGAATCACAAGATTCATATATGAATTAGTTATAAAGAGTTCATATGTGAATTACAAAGGTTCATATATGAACGTATAGTTCATATGTGAATCACACAGATTCATATATGAACTCAGCCCGTGTTTTTTGTAAAAGTTACTAAAATTGCCCTTCTATTTTTGGAACAGCCGCAACTTTTGACCGGTCAAAGCCGCAACTTTTGACCGGTCAATGCCGCAACTTTTGACCGGTCAAAGCCGCAACTTTTGACCGGTCAAAGCCGCAACTTTTGACCGGTCAAAGCCGCAACTTTTGACCAATTATAACCGATCTTGACCGAATGAATGGTCAAGATCACTTCTCTATTTCTCTAAATATTTGGACTTCTCTATTGAACCTATGGCTATATATATATATATATATGCATGTGTGTGTTTATGTCAGTGTCGTGAACAACAAACCTCAATTCTGATAGTTCAGTTAATAGCGAGGATAGGTATTGTGATACTCAGTTCCTAGTTCCCTTGGTTCGATACTCATACTTCCAGTACTTATTACTTGATTCGACTCGTACACTTGCGGTAAGAGTAGCGGGTGTAAACCCACCTATAAACTGGAACAATCGCATCACTAGATTTGGAGGCACTTCAGAGGTATTTCACTAACCCTAGAGCACTGGTAGGCTAGGCAATTATCATGCCGACTTGGATTTGATTACTTTGGACAAGGACCTACTGATCAGAGAATATGTTTTCCAGCTCTTGTACATGTCACAATTGATATCTCTATTTTTTTCTCAAGATATTTTGTTTGTTTTCTTCTTCCTTTATGTGGGTTCTAGAGTTAATCTCTAATTTACATGAAATTTAGCATTAAAATCACCATGTAGGTAGCTTTGATCGAAACTTTTGTGATGGTTTTTCCATTTGCCAATGGAGATGAAGAATGGGATAACCATTTCCACAAAATCCACATTGCCCCAACTACATTCTTTCTCACATCCGTCCTTCGCCGTCGTCTCTCCTCCGGTCGCATCGACACTGAAAAACCCTTACAACTTCCACACGTTTTTATTCTCGCATCCCACTGCAAATGTTTGTTAGTTGACTTGTAAATAAGCCACACAAACCCATGAAATAAAATTGAGAGGGGCGGAGAATACAACGAAACAAAAAATATGATTGAGGGCGAAGTTATTGACTTCAAAATTATGTAGCGTAAACAACTAGTGTATATATATATATATAGAGAGAGAGAGAGGTGGGTTCAAACGAGAACGCTAACTATTTACGAGAATACGAGAACGGCTGCTCATGTACAAAATCACATGTGATTTTGTACTGCCTGGACACGCGCGGCCTAGGTCGCGTGGCAAGCCGCGCGATCACATGTGATTTTGTACGTGAATCACATGTGATTTTGTACATGGGCGGCAAGTCGCGCGATCAGGTGTGAATCACATGTGATTTTGTACGTGAATCACATGTGATTTTGTACATGGGCGGTCGTTCTCATATTCTCGTAAATAGTTAGCGTTCTCGTTTGAACCTTTTCTCTCTCTCTCTCTCTCTCTCTCTCTATATATATATATATATATATATATATATATATATATATATATATACCCACTATTTTGTAAACTTTTTTCGTGTAAACTTTGGATTTCATAGGTTTTCTTGATGAAATTGTTTCATGAAATTGTTTATTTTAATGAAATTGTTTCATATCATTCATTTTTTGATGAAATTGTTTCATATATTTGTGTTTTTTATGTAGTTTCATATATTTTTTTTCATTTCTATTAAACTGTTTCATATATTTTCTCACTTGATGAAACTTTGTCGTTTTTACCTAAAAAACACAAATATATGAAACAATTTCATCAAGAAATGAATGATATGAAACACTTTCATCAAAATAAACAATTTCATTAAACAATTTCATCAAGAAAACCTATGAAATCCAAAGTTTACACACATTTAGAGGTTTACAATTTATTATCCCCCCCCCTCTCTCTCTCTCTCTCTCTCTCTCTCTATATATATATATATATATATATATATGTGTGTGTGTGTGAAATTTGAATTTTTCTTAAAAAATGTTTTAATTATCTTAGTATATAACATTAATTATTCTAGATTAGTTGTTGAAGATAGATTTCACAGATCTTATAAATTGTGGAGTTATCAAATAATTAAATATGTATATATATATATATATATATAGAGGTGGGTTCAAACGAGAATTATTTACGAGAACGGCCGACCATGTACAAAATCACTGGTGATTCACAGTACAAACCGCGGGACAAACCGCGCGCTTTGCAAACCGCGGGACAAACCGCGCGTGTCCAGAATTTTAATCACCAGTGATTTTGTATGTGAATCACCAGTGATTTTGTACATGGTCGGCCGTTCTCGTAGTTCTCGTAAATAGTTATCGTTCTCGTTTGAACCTTCCTCTCTCTCTCTCTCTCTCTATATATATATATATATATAGAGAGAGAGAGAGAGAGAGAGAGAGGAAAGTTCAAATGTGAACTCAAATTCAATTGTGAACGTGAGGACGAATCTTGACCCTTCCATCTCTATTGATCCAATGACTCATATTAAATAGAGTTTTTAATTGAATTATTAGTTAAAGTGATTAGGGGTAACAAGAGAAGATAATTTAAACTCACGCATACCATATTTGACTTTTTATTTACTTTTTTAATTAAAAACTTTTACCCTCCTTAAAGTTTAAAATAAATTATCTTAAAAATTACTAATATTTTAATCAAACAAATTACATCAAAAAAACAAGAATTTCGTGCTCTTCGATATGACATCCATCTCGATATAGTTTTTTTTGTTGTTTTAACCGTTTTACGTGAAATGTCATATATGTGTTATATTTATTATGAATATTTATGTATTCAAGTGTTTACAACATCTCGACACCGTAAGTCCTTAACTCAACATCACCTTCTACAATATTTTCTTCAACGTCCTAAGACATCGTGTTTTTCATTACCGTAACCCAACACCCATCGAGATGAATCGGGAACCTAATGAGTTTCGATTGTGAACCGAGGAACGAAAGAGAGTGCGTCACGTCTCCACACCTTCACGGGTCACTCATGTATTATTCATATTGAATGATTTATTATTCATCCTGAATACTGTATTATTCATCCTAAATATTGTATTATTCATCATGAATAATGAATGAACGTTCACCTTTGTTATTCATACTGATAGTGGACATGTGGAGATGTGCATACATATTCATAAAGAATAAAACCAAGTCTCGGTTGTGAATCGGAAAACAAAAGAGAGTGCGTCATGTGTTCACACCTTCACGGGTCATTCATATATTATTCATCATGAATAATGTATCATTCAGGATGAATAATACAACATTCAAGGTGAATAATACATGATTCATGTTTAATAATACATGAATCAGGAATTCGTGTATTATTCATCCTCAATGTTGTATTATTCATTTTGAATACTGTGTTATTCGCCATGAATAGTGAATGAACGTTCCCCTTTGTTATTCATACTGAATATGGACAGCAGGAAACATGCATACATATTCATACTGAATATAACACATACATAGCATTTCACGTAAAAATGATTAAAATGAAGAAAAAACTATATCGAGATGGATGTCATATCAAAGAGCATGAAATTCTCGTTTTTTTGATGTAATTTGTTTGATTAAAATATTAGTAATTTTTAAGATAATTTATTTTAAATTTGGGGGTAAAAGTTTTTTAATTAAAAAAGAAAATAAAAAGTCAAAGATGGTAGGCGTTGATTCAAATTTCCATATTTGTCCCTAATTACTTCTCAATTGGTTTCATTAAGTTTTAACTATTGATTAGTTTTCCAAATCTTGATCAATATTTGTGACTTGTCCTCATGTTCACAATTGAATTTGAGTTCACATTTGAACCCACCCCTATATATATATGTATATATACTTGGGATCATGTGAGACCAAACTATTTTCGTGAGACCTGTGAGACCACATTTTTACACTTGAAACTTCACAAAAAAATGTTGTGAAAGTAACCTTCACACTCACAGTGTTTTGCTGTGAAGGTTCGGATTTTTTTTACCTTCCACTGTGTTTTGCTGTGAAGTTTCAAGTATAAAAATGTGGTCTCACCAAAACAGGTTGGTCTCACGTTAACCCAGAGAGAGCAGATTGTTTGTGTGGGGCCTATGAGACCACATAAATGACATTGAACAATTACAACAATATTGTGAAGGTAAACCTTCACACTGTTTTTACTACGAATGTTCAGTATTTTTTTTGTACCTTCACAATATTTTGCTGTGAAATTTTAGTATTATTGTGTGACCTCACAGGTGTTATGGAAACAAGTTGGTCTTACGTAACCCTAGCCTTATATAGTTATAGAGGCTGTAAAGCCCGTTTCCCGGTACCCGACTTTTCTTATATTTTTCAAATTGTCTTTTATTTTGGAAATAAATAAATAAAAATATTAAAAATATGGTATGTTCCGTGGTTCCGTTGATTTGGTTAGCCTCGTCGGATTATAGTGTGACAAACGTTGGTTTTTGGGGTGTTAGTGGTATTATGCGAGTAGTCTAGGGGCTAAAAGTGAAATTGCACAAATTATGTGCATGTGATCGGCCCCCTTGGGACCGACCACCTCCCCCCCCCACCGTTTTCTTTCTTCTCTTGGTATACCACCCTACGACTCCCTATCCCTTGTTCATTTCTGCTACTGCAACTACTGTGCTACTGCTGCTGTTTACGTGCAAGAGAGAGAAGGGAGAGAGTGAGACGGTTTTGAGAGAGAGTGGGAACCGTGGATTAAAAAAGAAACCGAGAGGGAGGGGTCGCACCGTGGGGAAAGGGAAGAAGCCGACTGTTGCTGCCGCCGGGCTGTTACGGTTGCTGTCGCCGGGAACCACCACCCCACGGCTGTTCGTCGGAGCTGTCGAGAAGGGAACGGTTTTTGTGTGCGTCATCGTGGTAAGCCTTCCCGCTCTTTATTTCCTTTCCTTGTTGTTTCCTGTTCCGGCGGAGTAGCCACCGCCGTGCCGCCACCGTGCGCCGCCGCTGTGGTGGCCGAGTGGCGGTGCTGGTGCGGTTGTGTGTGCGCGTGTGGCTGCGTTTTTCGACAGCCGCGTTTAAGGGTTGAGGGTGGGTTTTGGTGGCCTATTGTTGTGGGAGTAGGTGCGGGTGTCGCCGGAAAGTTTGCCGCCACCGTGCCCCCACTGCCGGAGGTGGCAGTGGGTGGTGCCCCATGGTCGGAACCCTAATAGGTGTTATCATTTTATGTGGAACTACAGTTTTCTGTCCCTGTTTTGTCTTACGCGTAACTTCTGCTAGGAATGTCGGATTGGGATGAAACCGGTGTCAAAAGTTCCGTTTCCGAGTCCTTTAAGTTTTATCTGTTTTGCGGAAAAATCGGTTCGGACCGTAGCTAGGGTGAAATTTCCTTTTTATACTGACAGGTCGGGTTTTTCGTTGTTCTGCGGACCTGTCTTGTAAAATTCGTATAAAATAATTGGGACATCGTTAGACCGCGTTCTATACGTCCCTGGAACCGTAAGACATGGAACTTCCTGTATATGGAATTAGATTTCTGGATTGATCAGTTTAACAGGGGTAAAATGGGTCTCGAACGGATCTGCGTTGTTAGTATAAAAGCTGGAATTTTAGTTTTGTTAAACTAGTAAACGTGTCGTGAGTTGGGACTTTCCGTTGACGTTTTTAGTGCGTATTTAGGTGGGAAAAGTGAGGAAAGTTGACGTGTCGGTGTTGCGGTTCGTGGGCGCGTCGCGTTGCTTGGAGGTGAGTTCTCTCACCGCGTAGTTAGGAATTTCATGCATATCGTTATTTTGTGCTACGTGTTATTACGTGTTTACGTGAACTAGTTGGGGTGTGATAACTAGTTGTGATTTGTTGAATTTATATGTGGATTATTTATGCTTGTGTACACCTCGGTGGGACTGGGGGGGCTCGGTGGGACTGAGCTAGTACAATTATATTATCCTTACTCGGTGGGACCGAGGGCTCGGTGGGACTGAGCTTGTATCAATGTCTTTACTCGGTGGGACCGAGGGCTCGGTGGGACCGAGGGCTCGGTGGGACTGAGCTTGTATCGATATATTCTTGTGTACTCGGTGGGACCGAGGTTCGTATTTATACATTAATCATTATGTGGTTTTATATTTGTGGTGATGGTGATGTTGCCTACTTGCGAGTAGGGGCGATATACGTGGGGTTGCTACCTGCGTGTGTGGTAGGATTCACTAAGCGTTTAGCTTACCTTTTCCCAATATGTTGTGATTTCAGGTGCGAGCGGCAGTCGGGCCTAACGGTACACACACTAAGCGCGGGTGTCGAGAATTGTTAAATTTCACTTTCATACCTTTGGATTTTATTTTATAAAAATTTCCGCTGCATAAACTTTATTGACTGTTTGAGTTAACGACGTTAATTTCAATTGAGTTGCGAATTATTAAATTGTGGTTGTTTTATAATGAAATGAATGTCTTAAAAAATTTTAAATTCCTTGTAATTTTTGGGACGTTACAACTTGGTATCAGAGCACAGCTTGAGTGAATCAAACACATCTCGGTGTGTTTGGTCTCAAGTTGCGGCTATGAAGTTTTAAACTCTTTTACTAAAATCTTTGAGAATAAAGGAAAACCCGTTTGGGAAACGGTGATCGAGGGCGCAGTGTGTACAGTCAGTCGACGCTATGTGGGAAGGTACAGTACTTAGTGTAATTATCGCTTTCTAGATCATAGGGTATGCATGCTAGATTGCCTATGTTGTTTACACTGTACTGTATGATGATTGCTTGCTAGTAGGAATCAATGCTAGTTATAGTAGGTTGTTAAGTGAAGGCCCTATAGGTTGTATGCAGTAAGAATCATATAGCCTTAGAATATTTGATTTAGTCCTATTGCGCAGCTCTTGTTTGAGTCCAACCGTTCTAGGATAGGATCGTGTATTCGAATGTCTATTTGATTCACGCTGCATGCGACTGGGTATTCGCGAGGCAACTCGTTATGACTAATAGGGATTCCGTGGTAGCAAGGATAGTGGGATGAGATGAAATTTCTAGTGAGCCGGGAAGAGTGTTTATATACGATTATGTATGCTAGATTGCTTGGTGCTTATTACAGTGTACTGTATGGTTGTTATTTACTAATAGGAACTTATGCTAGCTATGATAGGTTGTCAAGCGAATGCACTATAGGTTGTATGCGGTAGGAACCGAATAGCCTTAGAATGTTGGATTTAGTTCTATTGCGCAGCTCTTGTTTGAGTCCAACCGTTGTAGGATAGAATCTTATATTCGAATGTCTATCTGGTTTCCACTGTATACGACTGTGCGTTTACGAGGCGACTCGTCAGGGTTAGTGGGGGTTCCGCCCTAGCAAGAGTAGTGGGGTATTATGATTATTCCTAGGGAGCTAGGAAGAGTGTGTACATGCGTCAGTATAGGCACGCGTGTATGGTTTTGTTTGGGCGAGCAACTACTTGGGTACTCGGGATGGGACTCGGAGCGGACAGTGATAGGTGTAGATGGTAGTAGTAGAGCTCCTACTACCGGAAGCACATGATCAATGTTCGAGTCGGGGAAAGTCGCGGGGAATCCAAGGAGTCGAGCGTGAGTGTGGTAAGGGTGAGTTATTATGTGCTAATAACTCGTTGTAATTTTTTTTCCTAGAATGGTCAACACTAGAAGAAACAACGCGGCTGAACCGCGGGCTGAGGCCGGGATCACCGAGGAACAAATTAGAGAGATGATTGCTACCGAGGTAGCATACGCGATCGGGGAGGCGATCCCCGAGATTATCACTGCCATCCGAGATGAGGTGGTGGTTCTGATGGAGGAGCGAATTGCTGCGATTCCACCGCCTACAGGGGGACAGCCCCGTACCCGAGAGTTCCAGTATCGGGATCTCTCCGCCTGTTCTCCGCCTGAGTTCAAGGGAGACCCGAACCCGATCATCAGCATGCGGTGGATACCTGATATGGAGTGTGCTTATCTGACCAGTGGTTGCCCAGACAACCTGAAGGTTCGCTTCACAGTGAACTTACTTCGTGACGGCGCGAAGGATTGGTGTGCTACAGCATTGACGCTTGCCGAGCGCACTACCTTGACTTGGGAGGAGTTCGTCGTTCGTTTTCGCGCCGAATATGTACCTCCGGTAGAGATGGAGCGGATTGCCAAGGAGTTCCTGGAACTCACACAAACAACGGAGACGGTGAAGGAGATGAATCGAAAGTTCACCGAGATGGCGTTGTTTTGCCCCCAGTATGCCGCCTCGGAGGATATGAAGATGTCTCGGTACAAGGACATGTTGCGTACTGAGATTAGGGAATTCGTGATCACGGCGCAGTATGCTTCATTATCTGCGATGATGGACGCGGCCCGGAGGAGGGAACTTGAGTTGGAGACCCAAGCGAAGAAGAGGAAGGCGGCACAGGCGGTGACGCCGATCTCTGCGGTGCCACAGAAATCGAAGTTCACTGATTCGCGCGCGGGTTCGAGGAGTGGCGGGTTAAAGCCCAGGGATACCAGAATGAGGAGATCTGAAGGGTGTTTTAAGTGTGGACAGTCCGGTCACTTTGGCCGTGATTGTAAAGTGCCATTAATGGTCTGCTTTAACTGCAAGCAGACGGGTCACGTGAGGGCCAACTGTCCTAGTGCGAGAGTAACAGATGGGAGTGGGGCACAGGGGGCGCCTGTGAATGCCCCATTGCGTATTACGGATGGTCGAACGGGTCAGCCGGGGACGGAAGTGGCTCAAGGCAGAGTTCACCAGCTGACGGTGGAGGAGGCACAGGCTACGCCTAAAGTGGTGACAGGTATATTTCGCCACTTGTTTTCTGTTATTGATTATTGTATGTAATTGATTTTTGCTTAAGCTGTGAGATTAAGTACGTTCCTAGTTAACTCGGTGTCTACTGTAGGGATGTTTGATAGCGGGGCTACCCAGTATTTCGTGCCTCATGCTTGTAGTGAGCGTTTGGGCCGTAGTATAGGACGGCTAGGCTGTCCACTTGTGGTTGAGGTTGCTGATGTAATAGTTGTTTTAAGTAGACCGTTTCGGGTCAAGATTGATGATTAAGCTAGAATTATAGGCTTTTGAGCCGACCTTGTTTTAAGGAAAAGCCGTAAGTTAATTTGACGTGAATTCCAACTTGCCCTTAGAGGTTTAAATGTCCGGATGATGATAGTGGACCGGAGAGACTTGGAGTTGTACGAGTCGAGACGTGGAATACCGACTAAGTCATGCACAAAGTTTGAGTTTGGAAAGAGTATTGCATTATCTAATTCTTGTGTTTCCATTTCTTATTTGGATTGTGTTGTAGACTTTTGGGAAAAGCGCTTTTAAGTGTTATGTGTCAGTTTGAGTACTTACATATTTGGGGGAGTGAGTCATTCCGGGATAGGCATGTTGTTGGTAGACTGTTTGCATTGGATCCTTGGTCATGTCAGTCAGTCGTTGGTAACGGTCGGTTAGGTATCTCGGGGTGGGACCCCGGTATTCATGTGTTATGACTTTGACTTTCCAGTGGGCACTAGGAGGATATAGTCTTGAGCACGTACCTGGGAAGTAGACGTTAAGGTGTATCTTGATACGGTGTAACTAGGCTTCGTAGAGCGAGTGTGGAAGATACGTCGACGGTGGAAGGTTGGGTATTCCACGCGTGTGGGTACTGTAGGCCGAATAGTATCGGTTAGGGAATGATGCCCTTTGTAATAAAGAGGATAAATGCGTAGAATTTTTGAGGTAAATAGTATACTTAGGTGTCGACTTTTGGGCTTGAGGCCAAACGCTTTAGTGTAATTGAGGAATTGTAGCCAATTTTAAGGAAATTATGTTGATGGTAGTAGTAATCCTGAGATGTTTGCTTGTGGTGAATGGTTATGGTAGAGTGACCGTCGTGAGTGATTTAAATTTACTGGTTTGACGATTCGTGTAGGGTAAATTTTGGGAGTCTAGTAGAACTCGTAGGAGTTAATCGACAGTTAATAGTAGGAATGATCGGATCCGAGTATCCAGTTGGGTATATTGGTAAGCAACTTTAGAATGTTAGAGCTTGAGATTTGAATCGGGAGGTATGGAATATCTAAGGTTGGGAGACAACCGAAGTCGCTTGGCTAGGAATGATTCCAATTGGTGAAGTGTTCTATCGATCATATTTTCAGTGTCCTAGAAGGAGTACGTTAGTAAGAAAAGTATTCGAGAAGTTTTAGAAGGGGTTTCAAGTGAACTTGGGAACCTGAGGTTGAGATGTGGGAGAACTATCTTTAGCTATGCACGGGCATAGACTTCGAGGACGAAGTCTAATCCAAGTGGGGGAGAGTTGTAAAGCCCGTTTCCCGGTACCCGACTTTTCTTATATTTTTCAAATTGTCTTTTATTTTGTTTATTTTGGAAATAAATAAATAAAAATATTAAGAATATGGTATGTTCCGTGGTTCCGTTGATTTGGTTAGCCTCGTCGGATTATAGTGTGACAAACGTTGGTTTTTGGGGTGTTAGTGGTATTATGCGAGTAGTCTAGGGGCTAAAAGTGAAATTGCACAAATTATGTGCATGTGATCGGCCCCCTTGGGACCGACCACCTCCCCCCCCCACCGTTTTCTTTCTTCTCTTGGTATACCACCCTACGACTCCCTATCCCTTGTTCATTTCTGCTACTGCAACTACTGTGCTACTGCTGCTGTTTACGTGCAAGAGAGAGAAGGGAGAGAGTGAGACGGTTTTGAGAGAGAGTGGGAACCGTGGATTAAAAAAGAAACCGAGAGGGAGGGGTCGCACCGTGGGGAAAGGGAAGAAGCCGACTGTTGCTGCCGCCGGGCTGTTACGGTTGCTGTCGCCGGGAACCACCACCCCACGGCTGTTCGTCGGAGCTGTCGAGAAGGGAACGGTTTTTGTGTGCGTCATCGTGGTAAGCCTTCCCGCTCTTTATTTCCTTTCCTTGTTGTTTCCTGTTCCGGCGGAGTAGCCACCGCCGTGCCGCCACCGTGCACCGCCGCTGTGGTGGCCGAGTGGTGGCTGGCCATGGCGGTGCTGGTGCGGTTGTGTGTGCGCGTGTGGCTGCGTTTTTGGACAGCCGCGTTTAAGGGTTGAGGGTGGGTTTTGGTGGCCTATTGTTGTGGGAGTAGGTGCGGGTGTCGCCGGAAAGTTTGCCGCCACCGTGCCCCACTGCCGGAGGTGGCAGTGGGTGGTGCCCCATGGTCGGAACCCTAATAGGTGTTATCATTTTATGTGGAACTACAGTTTTCTGTCCCTGTTTTGTCTTACGCGTAACTTCTGCTAGGAATGTTGGATTGGGATGAAACCGGTGTCAAAAGTTCCGTTTTCGAGTCCTTTAAGTTTTATCTGTTTTGCGGAAAAATCGGTTCGGACCGTAGCTAGGGTGAAATTTCCTTTTTATACTGACAGGTCCGGTTTTTCGTTGTTCTGCGGACCTGTCTTGTAAAATTCGTATAAAATAATTGGGACATCGTTAGACCGCGTTCTATACGTCCCTGGAACCGTAAGACATGGAACTTCCTGAATATGGAATTAGATTTCTGGATTGATCAGTTTAACAGGGGTAAAATGGGTCTCGAACGGATCTGCGTTGTTAGTATAAAAGCTGGAATTTTAGTTTTATTAAACTAGTAAACATGTCGTGAGTTGGGACTTTCCGTTGACGTTTTTAGTGCGTATTTAGGTGGGAAAAAGTGAGAAAAGTTGACGTGTTGGTGTTGCGGTTCGTGGGCGCGTCGCGTTGCTTGGAGGTGAGTTCTCTCACCGTGTAGTTAGGAATTTCATGCATATCGTTATTTTGTGCTACGTGTTATTATGTGTTTACGTGAACTAGTTGGGGTGTGATAACTAGTTGTGATTTGTTGAATTTATATGTGGATTATTTATGCTTGTGTACACCTCGGTGGGACTGGGGGGCTCGGTGGGACTGAGCTAGTACAATTATATTATCCTTACTCGGTGGGACCGAGGGCTCGGTGGGACTGAGCTTGTATCGATATATTCTTGTGTACTCGGTGGGACCGAGGTTCGTATTTATACATTAATCATTATGTGGTTTTATATTCGTGGTGATGGTGATGTTGCCTACTTGCGAGTAGGGGCGATATACGTGGGGTTGCTACCTGCGTGTGTGGTAGGATTCACTAAGCGTTTAGCTTACCTTTTCCCAATATGTTGTGATTTCAGGTGCGAGCGGCAGTCGGGCCTGACGGTACACACACTAAGCGCGGGTGTCGAGAATTGTTAAATTTCACTTTCATACCTTTGGATTTTATTTTATAAAAATTTCCGCTGCATAAACTTTATTGACTGTTTGAGTTAACGACGTTAATTTCAATTGAGTTGCGAATTATTAAATTGTGGTTGTTTTATAATGAAATGAATGTCTTAAATTGTTTTAAATTCCTTGTAATTTTTGGAACGTTACAGAGGCTCCGTAAATGCAAATCTTGCATTTGTTGCACACCTTACAAACCAATGTGCATATACATATGTATATATACGTGCAAGAATATACATATAATGGACATACATTCATATAGGATAACGCATATATGCATATCAGATTATCCACATGTTGTTCACATATGCACATTGGTTTGTAAGGGGGTACAACAAATACATGGTTTGTATTTGATTTGTATCCCATAGTTATATATATATATATGTATATATATATGTATATATATATATATATAGAGAGAGAGAGAGAGGCTCCGTAAAATGCAAACCTTGCATTTGTTGCACCCCTTACAAACCACAGTCTGCATATGTGCAGACTGGTTCTGCATATATGCATATGAATACGTGCAAAAATATACATATAATGGACATACATTCATATGGGACAATGCATATATGCAGAACCAGTCTGCACATATGCAGACTGTGGTTTATAAGGGGTGCAACAAATACATGGTTTGTATTTGATTTGTACCATATATATATATAGCCTTAGGTTCAATAGAGAAGTCCAAATATTTAGAGAAATAGAGAAGTGATATTGGCCATTTATTCGATCAAGATCGGTTATAATTGGTCAAAAGTTGCGGCTTTGACTGGTCAAAAATTGCGGCTTTGACTGGTCAAAAATTGCGGCTTTGACTGGTCAAAAATTGCGGCTGTTCCAAAAATAGAAGGGCAATTTCGTAACTTTTACAAAAAACACGGGCTGAGTTCATATATGAATCTGTGTGATTCACATATGAACTATACGTTCATATATGAACCTTTGTAATTCACATATGAACTCTTTATAACTAATTCATATATGAATCTTGTGATTCATATATGAACCTTTGTTTTTCATATATAAAACTAATTAACTGTAGGTTCATATATGAATCAGTTGAACCAATTAATTGATTCATATATGAATCTTTGTGTTCATATATGAACCTTTGTGATTCATATATGAATTTTTTTAACTAATTCATATATGAACCTTTGTGTTCATATATGAACCTTTGTGATTTATATATGGAATTTTTTTAACTACTTCTCATATGAACAAATTAACTGATTCATATATGAATCACAAAGGTTCATATATGAATTGGTTAAAAAGAGTATATGTGAATTACAAATGTTCATATATGAACGTATAGTTCATATGTGAATCACACAGATTCATATATGAACTCAGCCCGTTTATTTTTTACGAAACTACCCATCTATCTTGTGCAGACCACGCGAGTAATTATCCGCTGCTTCTCGGTCAAAGCCGCCGATCTTGACCGAATAAATGGTCAAGATCACGTCTCTATTTCCCTAAATATTTGGACTTCTCTATTGAACCCTTCCCTATATATATATAGGCGAAGGATCATGTGAGAAGTTGAGGTTAACGTGAGCAGTGTGAGAAGTGGATCTGAACCGTTGATCACTTTTAATCAAATGCCCTCCCATGAATTGCGGCTTAGAAGAGAATTGATCTGATGCATCTCATCTTCATGTGAATCCATTTCTGATCCAACGGTTGATAACCATTTCTCATGCTCCTCATGTTAACCTCAACTTCTCATCGGAACTCAACCCCCCCGGCCCCCCTATATATATATATATATAGAGAGAGAGAGAGAGAGAGAAAAGTTCAAATAAAAACTCATTTTCAATTGTGAACATGAGGACGGATCTTGCCCCTTCCATCTATATTGATCCAATGACTCATATTAAATAGAGTTTTTAATTGAAATTATTAATTAAAGTGATTAGGGGTAAAAAGGGAAGATAATTAAAACCCACGCCTACCATGTTTGACTTTTTATTTTCTTTTTTAATTAATTTTTTTACCCCTCTTAAAGTTTAAAATAAATTAACTTAAAAATTACTAACATTTTAATCAAACAAATTACATAAAAAAAGCGAGAATTTCGTGCTCTTCGATATGACATCCATCTCGATATAGTTTTTTTGTTGTTTTAACCGTTTTTACGTGGAATGCCATATACGTGTTATATTCGGTATGAATATTTATGTATGTTCAAGTGCGTACAACATCTCGACACCATAAGTCCGTAACTCGACATCACCTTCTACAACACTTTCTTCAGCATCCTAAGGTATCGTGTTCTTCATTACCATAACCCAACACCTATCGAGATGAATCGGGAACCTATCGAGTTTCGATTGTGAACCGATGAACAAAAGAGAGTGCGTCACGTCTCCACACCTTCACGAGTCACTCATATATTATTCTTCATGAATAATGTATCATTCAGTATGAATAATACATCATTCAGTATGAATAATACACGATTCATGAATTCATGTATTATTCATCCTGAATACTGTATTATTCATCATGAATAGTGAATGAATGTTCACCTTTGTTATTCATATTGAATGTGGACACCTGAAGATGTGCATACATATTAATAAAGATCAAAACCAAGTTTCGGTTGTGAATCGGAAAACAAAGAGAGAGTGTCATGTGTTCAACCTTCACGGGTCATTCATATATTATTCAACATGAATAATGTGTTATTCAGGGTGAATAATGTATTATTCAGGGTGAATAATGTGTTATTTAGGGTGAATAATGTGTTATTCAGGATGAATAATACACGATTCATGTTTAATAATACATGAATCAGGAATTCGTGTATTATTCATCCTGAATGTTGTATTATTCATTTTGAATAATGTGTTGTTCGTCATGAATAGTGAATGAACGTTCCTCTTTGTTATTCATACTGAATATGCACACACCAGGAAACGTGCATACATATTCATACCGAATATAACACATACATAGCATTTCACGTAAAAACAGTTAAAATGAAGAAAAAACTATATCGAGATGAATGTCATATCGAATAGCACGAAATTCTTTTTTTTTGATGTAATTTGTTTGATTAAAATATTAGTAATTTTTAAGATCATTTATTTTAAACTTTAATGGGGTAAAAGTTTTTTAATTAAAAAAGAAAATAAAAAGTCAAACATGGTAGGCGTTGATTCAAATTTTCAGATTTGCCCCTAATCACTTCTCAATTGGTTTAATTAAGTTTTAACCATTGATTAGTTTTCTAAATCTTGATCAATGGTTGTGACTTGTCATCATGTTCACAATTGAAAATGAGTTTTCATTTGAACCCACCTCTATATGTATATATATATATATATATATATATATATATATATACATATATACATATAGAGGAAAATTCAAATGAAAACTTAATTTTCATTGTGCACGTGAGGACGAATCTCGGCCCCTCCATCTATATTGATCCAACAACTCATATTAAATAGAGTTTTTAATTAGAATTATTAATTAAGGTGATTAAAGGTAAAAATGAAAGATAATTTAAACTCACGCCTAACATCTTTGACTTTTTATTTTCTTTTTTAATTAAAAACTTTTACTCCCTTAAAGTTTAAAATAAATTATCTTAAAAATTACTAATATTTTAATAAAACAAATTACATCAAAAAAACGAGAATTTCGTGTTCGTCGATATGACATCCATCTCGATATAGTTTTTTTTTGTTTTAACCGTTTTTACTTGAAATACTATATATATGTTATATTCATTATGAATATTTATGTACGTTCAAGTGTGTACAATATCTCGACACCGTAAGTCCGTAACTCAACATCACCTTCTTCAACACTTTTTTCAACATCGTAATTGATCGCGTTCTTCATCACCATCACCCAACACCCATCGAGACAAATCGAGAACCTATCGAGTTTCGATTGTGAATCAGGGAACAAAAGAGAGTGTGTCACGTCGCCACACCTTCATGGGTCATTTATGTATTATTCATCATAATTAATGTATCATTCAAGACGAATAATACAACATTCAGGGTGAATAATACACTATTCATGAATTTGTGTATTATTCATCCTGAATGTTGTATAATTCATTCTGAATACTGTATTATTCATCATTGTTATTCATACTGAATGTGGACACCCGATGATGTGCATACATATTCATAATGAATAAAACCAATTAAGTTTACGTTGTGAATCGGGGAACAAAAGAGAATGCGTCATGTGTCCACACCTTCATGGGTCATTCATATATTATTTATCATGAATAATGTATCATTCAGGATGAATAATACAACATTCAGGGTGAATAATACACAATTAATGATGAATAATACATGAATCATGAATTAATGTATTATTCATCCTGAATATTGTACTATTCTTCATGAATAGTGAATGAACGATCACATTTGTTATTAATACTGAATGTGGACATCTGGGGACGTGCTTACATATTCATAATGAATATAACACATATATAACATTTCACGTAAAAAACGGTTAAAACAACAAAAAACTATATCGAGATGGATGTCATATCGAAGAACACAAAATTCTCGTTTTTTTGATATAATTTGTTTGATTAAAATATTAGTAAAATTTAAGATAATTTATTTTAAACTTTAAGGGGTAAAAGTTTTTAATCAAAAATAAAAATAAAAAGTCAAAGATGGTAGACGTTCATTCAAATTTTCAGTTTTGTTCCTAATCACTTTTTAATTAATCTTATTATGTTTTAACCATTGATTAGTTTTTTAAATTTTGATCAATGACTAAGATTGATTATCACGTACACAATAAACTTGAGTTTTTTTTATTTGAACCCTCCCCTATACATATATACATATAATATTTATCTTTTTTTTTCTTTCTTTCTAGAAATGGGTCATGGCCCATGGGGACTTGGGGAGCATACCTAGTGAGTGGGTGGGAGTCTCTTGGTCCACACCCATACCGTTCATTTATCTTATTGTAAACAGACCATAATATTTAAATGTAACCATCCATACATCGGAATCTCACTTAAACCACCATATCATTATCATCGGACAACGATTGTTTCTTCACAAACTAATTAAATTTAATCAATCAAAAATGGTATTATAATTTTTTATGTATACAAATATAATTAGAATCTATCTGTAAAATCTGGAACATAAAAAACGGGAGCCATGACCCTCCATTGTGTTCCAACACTGCTTTAACCATTTAAATACGTATGAAATTGGTTGCTTATACCATTTCAACCTAAAAAACCACTTGTAACCAACTAAGAAGATTTTAACGTTAAAAAACATATACAATTCAGTTTTATTGTTCTCAAACCTATGCATTTAAACCCCTTGCACGCAACGCCATCGCTCCCCCTCGCCACCCCATCACCGTCTGCTCTCCATCATTGTTCATCACCGTTGTTGCCTCTGCCATTGATCTCCCTATTTTGATATGTTTTCTTTTGTTTTTCGATTCCCCCTCTCTTTATCTTTCTACATGTAGTACGTTAACTTTTCGGAAAGAGGGAGAACCGAAAAAAAAAATTCATAAAGATGGAGATCGATAACAGGGCGCAATAACGACAATGAGTGGTGATGGAGAGCGGACGACAATGGGACGACAAAGGGGTGACGATGTCGTTGGGTGCGAGAGGTATGATGAGATAGAGTTTGAGAAGGGTAAAACTGATTAGGTTTTCTATGTTTTACTTTAAAATCTTTCTAGCCGGTTACATATACCTTTTTTTGGGATAAAAGTAAGTAGTAACCAAATTTCTAAAAAAATAATGGTTTATTTCTTTATATTGAAGTTTCATGGACTTCATCATTTAAAAGAGATGTTCAATAATTTATATATTCAAAAAAAAAATTAAAGACTTAGGGGTGTTTGTTTTCAACGTAATAAGCTTTAATGGGTGGTTAGTTAAATTGGTTACGTTATGTTAAGGTGTTTTGATTTTAACTTAATATTAAGACAATGACTTTAACATGTTAAGTTAGCCCATCATATCTTAATGCATTTAGAACTTTTTCCAAAATTACCTTTGTCGTACAAATTTTATTCACACGTCTCATAAAAAAAACAATTTATCCATAAATTAAAAATAATTATAATCAAACAATACTACTTTATTATTTTAAATATTTTTGTAGTCATTGGATATTGTATTATGAGCTCGCTGAATTCATATTATTTAAGTTATTTTAAATAATTCATATTATTTTAAACTTTTTGTCATTTTCAATATTTATCAAACAATTTAATTTCATTCAACATTTTAAGTAGACATAAGGTTAAAATGGTAATTTTAATTGTTCAGACTATTTGTCTGGGACAAAAATCAAACCCCAACTTTTTCTAATTTATCGAAACAAATTAATACTTAAAGACAATTTTAATAAATTCAGAACTTAATCAATAAAAAATCAATACCCACTTAGAGATGACCAATTGGGCTCGTCCCGGGACCACTTGGCACCGCCGCTTACGGTTTTTCACCGAAAACAGCCCGATCGGTTATGGGACCAGCCCGATTTTTTATTTGTAAATTTACTTCTAAGTGTATTTTATTAAGTGTGTTATAATAAAAACGTATTTTTAGTGTATTCGGTTGACCAAATTAAATATTCTTAACAAAAACGTGTTTTTATGTATTTGATTGATCCAATTATTGTAAAACGTATTTGTTAGTGTATTTCATTAACCAAATTCTTCAAAAAATATTGTTTATAAGTTAAATATTAATTTAAAAAAATAAAAAAAAAATAAGTGGGACCGATTTGGGTCTGGTCCGGGACCGGGACCGATTCTCATAACCGCGCCTCATACACCTTAACTGGGCATTCATATTTGGATCGGACCAGGACCAGTTACATTGGGACCGATTAAGGTATCACTATTTGAGACAATAACCGATTTGAGTTCGACCTAATCCGACCCAGAACCGATTTTTGTCCAACTCTACACCCACTTGATCATTTTGAAATAAGAAAGTTATTGCATTTTTTGAAATTTTCACAAGCCCAGATAAGCCATAGAGTAAATTACATTTTTGGTCCTTATGGTTGACACTCATTATCAAGTTTGGCCCCTCTTACAAACTAATTATAATTTTGGTCACTGTGGTTGCCATTGTGTTTCACTTTTGGTCCTCTGACCAACTTCATTTAAAATACTTAGTTAAATTAAAGGTGTTTTGGTCCATTCACCATTTCTTGTCTTTTTCATTTTTTTATTAGATTATATAGTAAATTACACTTATAGTCCCTATGGTTTGTCATTCTTTTCTTTTCTTTCCTACTTTTTTTTCATTTTTCAGTTTATACTCTTATTACATTAATTAATTAATGAAAACTTTAACCAACAATACATTAAAAATACATATTCCATTTAAAAAATGGCAATTACTATAATCAAAAGTCGAAATTTATCTATGTCTATTAATAAAAAAGTATATCGTTTTAAATATAATTACATGTTTTTACACTTAAACTTATTGTAATGAAAATATACACTTAAACTTATTGTAATGAAAATAGATCAAAATATAATGTTAAGTTTATATAGAGAATCATATTCAGTTCTATTCCATACTATGCACCAAATACCCTGAAAATTGAAACATTTCCAATTTAAATCCTTACATAAAATACAAATATCTCAAAAATATTATATCAAACCAAATAGCCCTTATTGCTTTGTTTAATCTGAAATGCATGCTTAAGAACCATACTTTACCTTGTAAATTATTCTTCTCATCTACTAATGCCTAAAAATAAACAAAGTAAAGAAATGTGTAGGTTTTGGTTGGTTATTTATTTTTCCTTATAATAATCTTAAGTTTATAATTTGAAAAAGGTAATAACTATATTATAGAGTTTTTTTTTTTAAATTTCATCCACACTTAATTAAATAGGATATCTCAAAACGATACATTTTTTAATGAATAGGCATAGATAAATTTCGATTTTTTCTTACATAAATAACAGAAAACGATAATTTTTTTAAATACAACTTAAAATAGAAAAGATTTTTTTTGTGATTACTATAGATGGATTTGCAGATATATATATCAAATAAATTGCATTAAAATATAAAAAATATTCAATACATAACTTATTTTAAAAGTATCGAAAAGATTTTTCTAATGGTGTAATTTACAAAATGAGATACATATTTTTAATGTATTGTTAGTTACAATTATCATTAATTAATATAATAAGAGTACAAAGTTAAAAATAAGAAAAAGTTAGGAAAGAAAAAAAAGACAAACCACATGGACTATATGTGTAATTTACTATATGATCTAATAAAATAAAATAAAAATGAAAAAGACAATGAAAAGGTGAATGGACCAAAACACCCTTAATTTAACTAAGTTTTTTAATTAAAGTTGGTCAGAGGGACCAAAAGTGAAATAAAATGGCAACCACAATGACTAAAATTGTAATTAGTTTGTAAGAGGGACCAAACTTGATAATGGATGTCAACCACAAGGACCAAAAATGTAATTTACTCTAAGCCATAATATGTTATACCCAGTCAATTTGTTGGACCTGGATCTTATACATAAGAGTAGGGCTGTAAACGAACTGAACGAACACGAACGAACACGAACGGGGGTCTGTTCATGTTCGTTCGTTTAAGTTAACCGAACAAACGAACGAACACGAACAGTAAACGAACAAATTTTTTTTGTGTTCGTGTTCGTTCGTTTAGAATTCAGGTGTGTTCGTGTTCGTTCATGTTCGTTCGCTTAAGAGTTAAACGAACATAAACGAACAGACTAAATGAACATAAACGAACAAGCTAAACGAACATAAACGAACATAAACGAACAGCCCTAAATGAACATAAACGAACACAAACGAACAACCCTAAATGAAGATAAACGAACGAACATAAACGAACAGCCCTAAACGAACATAAACGAACAGCCCTAAATGAACATAAACGAACAAGCCTAAACGAACATAAACTAACACCATTAGTTGTCATTCCGTTAACTATTACACACCAATTATCCATAGTTTAAACGTACACAAAACAATCACCATTCATCAACCATTTTGAACAAAAAAACATCAATTTGTCTATCTTCATTACACGACTACACGAGGAAAACGTAACAAAAAAGCCATCTATCTTCATATCATCAATTTCCTACAAAAAAACAAACAAAATAATTATTAGTAATTGACTTATTGTAAAAAAAATATTAGAATCAATCATATTAAGAAATTACGTTGGTAACAAAAACGCCATCTATTTTCAATCCTCATGGAAGATGAACATATATCATATCATCAATTTCCTACAAAAAAACAAACAAAATAATTATTAGTAATTGACTTATTGTAAAAAAAAAGTATTAGAATCGATAATATTAAAAATTACATTGGTTTTCTTCTTGTGTAGTCCATAATGATGACGATGCGAATCAGCTCCGCAAATGAGCATATCTACCGTCTTCGTTCCTAAAGAGGCCCGATGTGCATCTATAACTCTCCCACCAGCACTAAAAGTTGATTCTGAAGCAACGGTAGTGATCGGAATTGCCAGAACATCAGCAGCCATTTTAGACAAAATTCTAAACTTTAGATTTTTCTCCTTCCACCACTCCAATGCATCAAAATACACATCTGGATCACCAAGGTAGACTCCTTCCAAATAAATGTCTAACTCTGACTTCAAACTTGCAAAAGTATCAACACTTCTGATATGTTGATCATATTTTGCGGTGCCACTTTTGATGCCCATACCAACTCTAGAGCTTAACTTGCTATAACCACTCTTAACTCCAATTTCACTCTTGTCAAATGCACTAGATGAAACAACATTGGCTGCTTTATGTTGCTCAACATACTCTTCAAACAACTAAAATCATACAAAAATTCAAATTCTAACATCCTTATACTGCTAAATAAAATAAATTAAACTTTTATTCCAAGGTAAGTCGTCGGCGCCCGTCGTTTTTCTGTCGTACCCCGTCGTTCCCGTCCCCGTCGTTTTCTGCAGGCTGGACTTGGAGGTCGTGGAGAGCAGTCGTGGAGCGGTGGAGGGCTGGAGGTCGTGGAGCGGTAGATGGCGGAGGGTGAAGGTTATGTAGTGGTGGAAGGCGGAGGCTCGACTTGGAGGCTGAATACACGATTTGAGATTGAGATTTGAGGCTAGGGTTTTTCTTTTGTTATTTGTTAACCTATTAGTTGTATTTAAAATTTTAATTTTATTTTATTTTTACTGAAAATTTAAAACCCTCATGACTACGTATGTAAAATAAGCAGTACATATTAACTCTAAATTTTAAATTGATTTTTTTTAAATATAATTAATAAATATAATAATTAATAATATAAAATTTATAAAATAAGCGGTACATATTAACTCTAAATTTGTTTTATTTTAATTATACATATAAATATTTATATATAAATGTTATAATATAAAATATAAATGAACATAAACGAACGTAAACGGACGTAAACGAACGTAAACGAACGTAAACGAACATAAATGAACGAACGTAAACGAACATAAATAAACGAACGTTCACGAACGTAAACGAACGAACGATACCTTTGTTCATGTTCGTTCGTTTAACTAAACGAACAAAAAAACGTGTTCATGTTCGTTCATTTAATAAATGAACGAACATAAACGAACTTCCCGCTGAACGGTTCACGAACGGTTCGCTGAACGTTCGGTTCGTTTACAACCCTACATAAGAGGCTTGAAATAAAAGCCCACAGGCCTATAAAACCAACATATATATGTAATCATGTATTCATCATGTATTTTGAATAAAAACCCAACCATTGAAATGATTCACAATGTATAGTCTTATTTTTTTTATAAACTTCATAGTTTGTACAAACTAACAAACCGATTGTCATATATTGGTTCATATACGAAACAATACGTGTGAAAATGAAATATTAATACAGTGTTGTTTCATATGTGAAACAACACATAAAAGTTGGTGCTAAATAACTACGCATCTATATATATACACAAATACGGCGATGAAGTTCAATCGTAGTTCACGACTTCACATTCAACAATTGACAGTTGCGTGGAGTTTGTTGTATACTCGAAAATCTACGCACCAGTGGGTAGCAAATCGATTTCAAGGAAACCGTATTAGACAGGGGCCTCAACTAATTTACTCAAGTTTGTTTCCGATTTTCTTTGATTTAGTCTATAATTTTATTTTGTTGAAGATTAGTTCTACAAATATATCATAAATAATCTAAATTTCATGGCTTGTTTTGAGGCTATCGGCCATAGACACAGTGGCGGACCCAGGATTTTAGGTGAGCGGGTGCACAAACAAAAAGCTTAAGAAATTGTTGTCGATGTGTTTTTAGCCGAATTCTCTTTTGGGGGACTTTTTAAGCTTTTGGTTGATTTCAAGAGATTTTTTTCGGTTTTTTTTATTGATTTCAAGGGATTTTTTAAAATTTTTGGGTTGATTCGATGAGTTTTTTTTTGGCTTCTTTGTGTTGATTCGAGAATTTTTTTTTTTGGGTTTTTTTTGATTGATTTCAAGAGATTTTTTCGATTTTTTGGTTGATTTCGAGAGTAAATTTTGGTTTTTTTTGTAAAGACTAATATAAAAACTCAAAACAAATAAATCAATTAATCAAAGTAATTTAGGGCACATAAATCAATTAATCAAGTAAATTTAGGGCAAAATAAGCTAATAGCAAATTTAGGGCAAAATGACAAACAATGAAATAAACTAATAGCAGATTTAGGGCAAAATGACAAATATGAACACTAATCAATGGTCAATAAACATGTAAATTAATATTAAATTTAGGGAAATCAACTAATAGCAAATTTAAGGTAAAATAGCAAAGTTAGGGTTTGAAAAAAAAAACCTTGAAAGAGTCTCAAAGAGAGAAAGAAGTCAACAACCACGGTGGTGGGTGGTCTGAGGGCGGCCGACGGCGACAACAAGCAAAACCACGGTTGGGGGGAGGCTCGAGGGGGGGGGGGGGGTCGTTCGAGCGCAAACAGTGAGACAGGGGAGGGGTTGGCTCCAGCATCTGATTCCTTCTTCTGTTTGGTCCTTTTTTCTCTATCAAGAGGCCTGCATACACAGTTCCAACTACTATAATGACACAAAAATTTCGTTAATATTTTTGGATCAAGATTAAATAATGTGTAATCTACATGGAATGCAGATATTAATTTATACTTTTGCTATTATGATTATATTGTTAATGCATATCATACAAGCGAACTTTTATTTTACTGGTCCCACCATGACAAGACCGGTCTAAGGGTATGGGGTTCGAACAACATGACAAGACTCGGTCGCAATTCATGTAAAAAATTTGATCATCAATTGATAATCCATCAAAAAAAGTGTTATAAAATATAAAACATGTATTTAGATTTTCCAATAAGCGTGTTCCAAATGTGAACTCATATAAATGATCTATAATGTCAATTATATATGTATCTTCAAATAGATTTTCAAAATTTCAAAATATTCATGTATGAACTTTCCTTAACCTTTTTTTAATCTTCTTATGATATTTATCATTCTTATTTGAACCAGTCCATATATATAATTTCGTCAATAATGATTATTATTATTGACGAATGATCGTGTCAAAAAAAGAGTTAAGGTGAGAAAAGTAAGAAAAAGATCCTGATAACTTTTAATCTCACCCGACCCATGAATTACGCTTCTCAAGTGAATTGATCCGGTGCATCTTAATAGTGTTGATCTTCAAATAGGAATTTAGGATTAATCCAGGGTCCAAATCCCTTATTACACTTCTCACGATAACTTTTTTCTTCCCACCGAAACCCAATTCCTATCATAACTAAAGTGTTTCTATTAATATTATAATAAAACAAAGTGTTTTATTCGCTTCTTATCCAAATCATTTAATAATTGGTTATGCTAATAACTAAACAAACATGGCACGTAATTTGTATCATTAGGTTGTTTTGGCACTTTGTAACATGCAATTTGTATCATTAGGTTGTTTTGTTGTTAATTGTTATTACTTTTATTAATAATATATTCACATAAATTAAACATATGCTTTGATATTTTGGTAAGTTTAAAAGACTAAACACAAATAAAAATAAAATAAAAAAAGTCATAATAATAAGGGGTATTTGAGTTTATACTTTTAATATGTCCTCACATATCCAAAATATGCTTCAACGTTTCATTATTGGAAAACTATGTTCATCTATTCTTTCTCAAAATCTTCCCAAAAATACCCCTCCCTCCCTAAAATAAAATCCCTCCATATAATCCGACGGCTTCACATATTTCCATCTCCTTATTTATGTGTATTTCACTTTAAAAGTTTGAACACTTAAATCCTTTCATCGATACCTCTTCCTCTTTATTCAAAACTAGTTGTTATGTCATCCATCTACTTTCATCTGTCTTTATGTAACATGTTTTGTGTTTCCATTGTCTCGTCGTCTATCTTTATCACATTTCATATGAGGAATGATATATTTTGATACTGCTTCTTGAGTCTGTTATTCCATCTAAAATCATCAACAACCAAACACTACAAAATAGATTGATTTTTAACAAGTGGTTAATTTTGCATTACAATTAGCATCTTTCTTAGGATTGGAATTGGTTTCACCTTAGGGGCTGTTTGTTTACCTCTTGATAGTTCAATTAAAAGGTAATGACAAGGTTGTTTACATTCGAAACATGTTGGCCCTGGGTTAACAGGCGGAGTTACCGTACTAGTACCCATCTCCGGTCTTCGCGACTCAATATTTCGGTCATTAAACATTTTCATAAACATCTCTTGTTGTTGAGTCAGTGCGTTATTCATAACTCGCATCATGTTCTCCATCATGCAAGATTCCATTGTAGATTCTGTCGTCACCGGATTAGAGGTACCGACATTCATTCTTTGTGCTTGAATAGGTGGTCTCGGCGGGCTCTCAGCAACTTCGTTGGCCACCCTATCTTCTGAAGAAGTAGAAGATCGATTTGGTGTATTCACGATCGTATTCTGGTTAAGCACAAGAAGATAGCCATAAGAATAGTTACACGTACCCAAACAAAAGAAACGTACTTTAACGTTCATTAATTACCATAACAATTAAAAAACAAATATTTTGCGTAACAATACATTCATAATAACAGTAGCTAATTGAAATTATGAACATATTATACATAAGAATCCTCGTTGCCATCATCACCGTTCGTCGACTCTAAGACTATCACGTCTTAGTAATTCTACCCAATCTCACAAATCATATCTTAATCATCTTAGCTTAAGTCTAGGTATCTCACGATGATACCTAGTTCACATAAACTAAAGCTCTGATACCAAACTGAAACACTCTAAAAACCACAGTAAATTTAAACCTTAAATTATCATAATAATTTACAACATTCTTCCAAAAGTTTCATTTATAAACGGAGAATTAGTGACAAGGTCTAATTACAACTGAAATATCATAAACAACCAACTAATCTAAATTATAACCAATAACATTAGATTATGCAAGTTGCCTATAATATCTCCAAAAATTGATGTTCTACTAACTTCTCCAATCATAGCTCCCAAAATAAACTCTGAAACTTCCCCACACTTATCCCAGCTTATTTTTTTTCTCGAGCTAGTACCTGGTAAGAAAATTTAATTTGGAAAGATTAGACTTACGCCTAGTGAGAACATCAAATTTTCAAATTAAAACTTTATAAGCTTTGAAAACCAAATTGTAAGCAAAACGTATAATTTAACCGGTTCACAATATTTCTTACCGTACACATAACATCTTTCGATGACATGAATCATACCCGATTCCATGAGTATGACAAACACTGAGTAAGTCATAACATCATGTTCAAGAGCCCACTACGAATCTCCACGGATTCTAGATCATTGCTCATATCCAAGAAATTACAATTAGTCCATGCCTATTTCTTGGAGAGGAAGTAGAGATTACAATTAAGCCATGCCTATCTCTTTCCTTCCTATAGAAATCGGGAATTACGATTAGTCCACGCCTATCCTACGATTTCACATCTCGGTACGAAATGGGAATTACGATTAATCCACGCCTATTCCTCATTTCCATTCAACGGGAATTAAGATTAGTCCACGCCTATTCACGTTGATCAATTACACGAGAATTATGATTAGTCCACGCCTATTCCACGTGTTCACATAGTACTAGTGTCTATGGATCCATTACACTTCCTAGCATAGATGCGCATTAATCCAAAACATACGTCAAATCATATCATACTTAAAATCAAGTTATAAGTATGTTCATACTATCAGGATAAAATTCCAATTAGATAATCATCCCTTGCCAAAAGTTATCAGAACTCTTAGTTACCGGAAACTCAGGAGTATCTGGAATATCAGAAGTGACCGGACATCAGAAGTATCTGGAACATCAAAAGTATTCGGATAGTAATACTATCCGATCAATTTGTCCGGAACTCATACCCGGAAAACACAACTTATCGGACACACACTATCCGGATATCGTCCGGATACCAAAGTAACCCGGATAACATCCGGAAACCAACTATCCGAGAAATAATTGACCGGATACTATCAGGAACCAATACTTTCT